>JAPVLO010000123.1:0-1296666 GCA_027257055.1 Cephalopachus bancanus | reverse complement strand
AGGCCATCAAGACCTGAGATCTTACTTGGATTTGGCCCACATTTTCAATCTTTTTCTCCACCAAAGCTTTTTACATTGATCCTTAAATATAACAATTGTCTGATTTGCATGCAGCTTCTATTTTTTATAAGCACTCACAATAATTTCTTAAGATCCCACCTACCCTTTTATTTTAATAATTCTGTGAATAATTGAAAGGCAGTAATAAAAGAAGAGACTGCCAAGGACCTGTATGATGTTCAACTTGAGCTGGTTTCAGAATAGCTTTCAATTGATTATCCCCTGTAACCTTTCTTTCTCGTTTTGAAATATCTGAGTGTGTGGGTGTTTTGAAGTCTGCTACATGCAAGAATGGTGTTTGCCTGGTCTGATCTTGTACTGATATACAATTGTACTGATCTTCGGGTCAGAGGAATTTAGGTCCAAGTCTCGTGCTGCTTCTTTTAGTAATGTGTCCTAGGGCAAGCTGGTTGACCTCTCTGAGTCTTTGTTTCCTTTTAAAATGGAGTATAATGCTACCAACCTCATGGTAGTTAGTGAGAATTAGATGAACTAACAAATGTGAAAATGCCTGGAACAAAGGAGGCACTTGACAAATAATTATTTGTTGGTGAAGTCATTATCTGTTTACTTGAAACCAGGTCTCTAGGTCATAATTTTAGTTAACTTCTAAAAGCCATTACCTCTCTTTTTATTTAAAAGCTTAGAATTCTAGCCACTAGCTTAATAGTTATAAAAGACATACTTTCTCTTCCCAGGTCAGGTCAAGCAGAGCCTTGCTAATCTTTTGGGTCTTGTCACTCTCCAGGAAGGCTATGGCATTGGGGACGATGAATATTCCTGTGCATATGATGGCTGCCGGCAGCTGATTTGGTACAACGCCAGAAGTAAGCCTCACCTACACCCGTGCTGGAAAGAAGGTATTTGTTCTTCTTCATCTTGAAGTTAAGACATCTGGTTATTATGGGGCACTTATTATGTTAGGCCTTAAAATGTCTTGATGGAAGAAGATTACATGTGAAAAGGGATATTAGCTTTTATAAAACTGCCATATGGATATGAATGGCATTCCCCTGATAAATTTACCTCTAAGTGGAGTCCTTCCTGTAGCAGCAACACTTCAGAACATAAAATTCCTAAATTAGTAAGAAAATGATACTCTTTAGAGTAATATGAATTCTAGTTTCCTTGTTGACTCTGTGGAGTTTTTTTGTTTTGTTTTTGTTTTTTGAGTTGGAGTCTCACTCAGGCTGAAGTGCAGTGGCACGCTCATAGCCACTGCAGCTTTGACCTGCTGGGTTCAGGTGATCCTTCCACCTCAGCCTTCCAAGTAGCTGGAACCACAGGCTTGTGCCACCATGCCCGGCTCATTTTCTTTTATTTATTGTAGAAATGAAGTCTCATCATGATGCTCAGGCTGGTCTCGAACCCCTGAGCTCAGGTAATCCTCTTGCCTCTGCCTCCCAAAGCGCTAGGATTATAGGTACGAGCCACTGCTCCCAACTGTGTCTGTGTTTTTAATCAAAGCAGCCATGGAGATATTGGGAACACTGGAATTAGAATGCCACTAAAATGATATTTTCAGGGACAAGATGGCTATGGGATAAATACAATTCAGTGACTATGCTCTGAGGAAGTAGGGTCATATGGCAGGGGATGGAATCCCTGGAAGGATTCTATTCCCAGCATCAAAGCTGGATAGAGGATACAGCCCAGATTTTCTCCAAGCATCCCTCTCTCGTCTGCCTACCCCAATCAGCATTTTGGATATAAAGTCAGTTTGAAAAGCAGGAATTTGACCATCTTCATATGGGGAAGCTCCACCTGATTAAATTGATAGTATGGGAAAGGAAAAAAATCTGAGAAGCCAACAGGAACACTCAATTTAATGGCTTGCAGGTTCTTGAACGAATGTGAAACTTCTTCAGTTAACAGAACAAGATAGAGGCACTGTTTCAGAAGCTGTCTAGGAAGTTATAAATCTCACCAGAGAGGCAAATAAGCAAATGATTTTGATATTTCTTGAGCCCAAAATGCACATTTTTTTTCACATTTTAACATCTTTGAAACTAGGACGCATCTTACAATTGATGGCTTGTCATAGTTTAGTTGACAGCATTTTTTTCTTAATGGTACATTAAAATATTGGTATGTAAGGGTCAGATCAATTGCAGCAGAAACAAGGATAATAAACATGTTGAATACATAACTAAAAATGCAGACTTAATACAGTGCTGTTGAAACACTGAGACACTTAGCAAAATCCTGGGAGTATACATCATTATCTTAACAGTGTTTCACTTTATCCTCTAGGAGACACAGTAGGATTTCTGTTAGACTTGAATGAAAAGCAAATGATCTTCTTTTTAAATGGCAACCAGCTGCCTCCTGAGAAGCAAGTCTTTTCATCTACTGTGTAAGTAGTTCTTCTTAGTCAAAAATTTGAGATGTACGGAATGCACTTCCTCCAAGAAAAAAAGTCTTTGTTCATGTAGGCAGTTGTGATGGGAAATTGATTTATTTCAAGTAATTGGGGACCCATTTGATTGGACCTAAACCTATCCCTAAATTTAAGATAGGAAGACAAGGGCAAGGATATTCTCTGGTTCTGTCACCCTTTCTTTCTGTTAGGGTGAGACTGATCCATCCTGACTTTCTGAAAACCACTCTGTGTATGAACTATACTTTGTTTTGTATAAATTCTATTGACCCCTGTGCTGATTTTTATTTGTAGATCTGGATTTTTTGCTGCAGCTAGTTTTATGTCATATCAACAATGTGAGTTCAACTTTGGAGCAAAACCATTCAAATACCCACCATCTATGAAATTTAGCACTTTTAATGACTACGCCTTCCTGACAGCTGAAGAAAAAATCATTTTGCCAAGGTAAGGAATCTGCCCAGGCTATCTCCAGACTTTCACACATATCTCATGAAAAATTAAAACAATTTATAATAGACTTTTTTCAACTTTTAACAAATAATTTTGAAAACTTGAGTAAAATGGATAACTTTCTGGGAAATATAAATTACTATCCCAGAAGAGATATATACAAACCAATCATTATTGTAAAATTAAGCGCTATGTCCCCAAAAAGCACAAGATCCATCATCAACTGTTTTCACAGGGGATCTTTACTAAATCTTGAAGTAACAGATAACCTTATTTAAAATGTTACAGAACCCGGAAAGAAGGAATGCTTCCAAGTTCTTTTACTGAGCCAAATAACATTGGTACAAAAATTAGAAAAACAGACCTACAAAACTAACTTCACTTTAATGTCAGTGTACAAATTCTAAATATTAGGAAATCAAATACATCTTTTAACAGATTTGGATTTATTGAAATAGACTTCTTGTTGAGTTTTAGCTGCATGGCAAATATGCCAACACTGTTCTGCAACTATTAGGACAGTTAATGCCATCTTGGATAAAATTTCATAGCCCTTAACAAAAACTATGATTAGCATTAATTGTCTTATCGTCTGAATGCCTGCTTTTCTTCCTTGCAAGGTGAATGGAGTATGTTTTTTAAGCTGGGGAAAGACTCCAGCTGCTTTCTGGTAATTACTTCAAGTTGAATCTTGTTTTCATGATGTGAGCCAAAGCTTATCATTTTTTAATGGGGCAGCTGCCTGGGCCTTCTAGAGGAAGTATACTTCTGTTATTAATGCCACATGTCTCATGTCAGTAAAAGTCTTCTCAGCAGTCAAGGAGACCATACTGACCACGGCGTAACTAGGGTCAGACCGTTATGTCACCGAAGGTATCTATAACATAGTGAATCCTAGCTCCTGTTTTGGCTTTAAAAAGCAGGTCTGCAAGGAGCCCTTAGAGCTGTGCTTCACGCTGGACTCACTTTCTCAGTGGTTCAACAGTTCCGAGATGAACTAGAAAATGTCACAGTGATGACAACATTGTCTGCAGCAGCAGAGCCTCAGTAATATCCCAGGAACATAAGAGTCGTTTACGTCCCAAATTACGGATTCAAGTTTCGTTCCTAGAACTTCCATTCAGTTTGTCTTGGTGCCTGACAGAGATTCTGAACTTTAAATTCCTCTTGATAAAAGTCTGAGATGACACTTCTCTCTTATCTGTCATACCCCATTTCTTTTTATCTAGCCTGCCTTTTCCTTGGATGAGGCCCACAAATAATTCTGTCTTCTTACATATACCCTGAAAGGCACAATTGATCTATATAAGATTCCCCTGGAGACGCCTTAGTTAACACTGCTTCAGTATTAGTTAACCACTCCTGCAAAATTAACCTTTCAAAAATTCAGATGACAATGGGATCAGCTGTCAGAAAGTCCTTTTATGGACAGCTTATGCAGACTCTCTTGGTGGCCAAATATATAAATTCGGCACCCAAAGTTCATTCTGTCTTGAAAAAGAACAGGGCCAGGTGCGGTGGCTCATACCTGTAATCCCAGAACTTTGGGAGGCAGAAGCAAGAGGATTGCCTGAGCCCAGGGGTTTGAGACCAGCCTGGGCAACTTGGCGAGACCTTGTCTCTACAATAAATTAAAAAATTAGCCAGGCATGGTGGTGCATGCCTGTGGTTCCAGCTACTTGGAAAGCTGAAGCAGAAGGATCACCTAAGCCCAGGAGGTCAAGGCTGTAGTGGCCATGATTGTGCCACTGCACTCCACTCTGGAGTGCAGAGTGAGACTCTGACTCAAAAGAAAAAAGAAAAAGAATAGAATTTCAAGTGAGGTCAATTCTGTGCTGTCTCTAGACTGTCTTCTCTGACAGTGACAACAAGATAGGAGTTATCAGTAGCCTAACTGGCCACCTTAATGTCAACCTTCTACTAGCATCTTGCTCCCCTTAACTTTCTAGTTGCACTTAATTACAAATTGTGGCATTGAGTATGAACTTGCCTAACACCATTTACTATGCCATCCATATTTTCAGCCTGTATTCCAAAAACTTACATTCAGTGATACTTGTATACTCATTGGAGTAGCATTCCTTTCTGGCTTCAGGATAGGAGATCATGGCCCTATTACTACTTACCTGGGATTTTGTAAGTTGTTCTGTATTATATATACTCTCTTTCTCTACTTCTCTTTCCATTCACTTTTTCTCCCCTTAACCTTTTTTTGTGTGTGTGGAAAATTTCAAATACATACAAAATAAAAAAAGAATAGTACCATGAAGTGCCATAGACCCACCTCTCAGCTACAAGTCATCCACTCACAACCACTGCTTCTCCTAACCTTCTCTCACCTCTGCTAATAGCCCCTTTGCTATTCCAGTTTCCCTGGCTATAATCCTAAAGTGTCTTTGACACCTTACATTCTGCCGTTCCCACATCCATCCCTCAGCAAGTCCTATGGGCAGTGCCTTCAGTATATATCCCCAAACCAACTATTTCTTATCACCCTCACTGCTGCCACCATGGTCCAAGCCTCCACCATTTCCCACCTGTATTATTTTTGCCCTGCCCTCTAATTAGTCTCCCCGTTCCTAACTTGACCCCCTTCAGTCTATTCAACACAGTTTCCAGAATGATTTTATTACAGCATAAGTCAGTTCATGCACTTCTCTTATCAAAAGCTCCAGTGGTTTCCCATTTCATTAAGGGAGAAGCCTAAACCCGTACAGTGACCTATCAGGCCCTACACAATTTGTCCCCTCCTTTCTCCACATGATGTTTCTGACCTTATCTTCTGCCCTCTCCATTGCTCATGCTCCTTCAGCCATCCTGGCCTCCTTGCTGTTCCTGCTACCTAGCTAGGGCAGTCTTTCCAGACATCCACAAGGCTCACTCCCTCACTCCCTGTCTTTATGTAAGTATCACTTTAATGAGATCTTCTCTGGCCACCATATTTAAAATTATAACTTATGCACAGACTCCTCTTTGTCCTTCTTCCTCCTTTATTTTTTCTGCATAATATTCCTCAGCATGTAACATTCTGTATATTGACTGGGCACGGCAGCTCACGCCTATAATCCCAGCACTCTGGGAGGCCGAAATAGAGGATTGCTTCAGTATAGGAGTTTGAGATGAGCCTGAGCAACAGGCTTTATTTTTTTAAAAAATTCTATATATTTTACTTATCCTGCTAATTTCTGTCTTCCCCCACTGGAGTATAAGCTCTCTGTAGACAGGGACACTTTTAGTCCTCTGTTCGATGTTGAATCTTCTGGGCTTGGTACACAATAAGCCCAGTGAATTGAATGACTGCTTTATGTTTCTCTTGCCCATCCATTGGGGTTGTACCTTCAGCAGAGCAGTTCTGCCTGTCTGTTTCCATTTTATTGCTGAAGGGTTCTAACCTGAGGTGTCTGGACTTAAAGAGGGCCTATGATGAACTGTCATAAACCCCTTGAAATTGTATAAAAACTTGCACGTGTATGTTTTTCTTGGGCAAGGCTCCATGCTTTTCATCCAACTCACAGAGATATGTGACTTTAAAGGTTGAAATTTGCTGGTAAAATCAAGAGCACTGGACTTACAACCAAAGGATTTGAATTTGATTCCTGGCTCTGTTTACCTTATGTAGATCATTTCCTTGAACTTTAATTTCTTTGTTTGTAAAATAGGAGTGGCCATGCCGCCTTCATTTCCTACTTCAGAAAATCATTATGAGTTTGAAATGAGATATTGAATGTGAAAACTTTACTGAACAAAGCTTAAGGAATATATCTCACATGTGCAGGGCATTTTCAAGGCATTTCATATGCATCACTGCTAACATTCCCCATTTACTTGTTGACAAAAAGAGTTTCAAACTGCTTTTTCTACTCAGGCACAGACGTCTTGCTCTGTTGAAGCAAGTCAGTATCCGAGAAAACTGCTGTTCCCTTTGTTGTGATGAGGTAGCAGACACACAACTGAAGCCATGTGGACACAGGTAAGAGGATTTGTTTGGTTTTTTCCCTCTTTTGTACATTATATTAGGCAAAAAATCCTGTTCTTGAATTGCTTTTAGAGTGTTAACTAGTTCCTAGCTGTTCATCAAGATTTATTTTATTCAAAGTGGTCTGAAAGAAGAATTAGAGTTTGCCAAGTAGTTTCTGTCTGTCTTCCAGAAAGTACCTGAAATAGAAGAAGCTGCTTGATAAGGAAGGCCTGTGTTTTTTATTTTGTTTACTCAGTACCCTATTTTTGGTACAATTTTGGCTTCACAAAATGTAGCAGGTTTAATGCTATTTACGAACCCCTTGGGGCATCTCTTTTAGTTTTAGAACTTCTTCATTTACTTCTTAGGTACAGTCAACCATTGAGAAGGCAGCAGCCTCCATGCCAGCTAGCTACATTTTAGTTGTTTGAGATGAGCTCACAGGGCAGCCTGGCTCCTACAGAACAGAGTACTAACCATCAGCAAGAGCAGCAAGCAAGGTGGTCCCCAAGAGGGCCATCCCAACTAAGTGCAGAAAGGGGAAGAGCAGTCGAACAGTGTGGCAGTCCTGGCCAGTCCACGTGTGCTGACTGTATATGAGCAACGCCCATACTGATGTTACAGTCCAGCTGCCTATAATTCATCACATCCCATACACTGCTTTGCTCTAATTTTTGACATAGCTTTAGTCACCTTGTTCCACATGGGTCCAGAACCTGGGGTGATGGACCCAGTTTGTCATCCCCAGGAGTGACTCAGCATGGGCCCCTGACTCTGACTCTATATGCTTATTATCTTTTGAAATGGGTTACCTAATTAGTTGTTAAGGGAAGTGCGTGTCATGTATCTCATTTCTCCTTTAGCTGTACAGTCTTGCTTCTGAAAGAAAGGCACAGTGATTCCAGCTGTAATTAGTCCTCCCTGTTAATTCTGCTCAGAATTTCTCAGTTTGAGCATATGTGAAGATTTTAGTTATCAGGGCCTCACATAGGTTGGATAGCCTGATGTCCTTTTCTATAAGAATGTTAAGATTCCCCAACAGCAGGACCTGGTCTTAATCACCTTTGAGCTCTTAGGCCCTTCCCTGTGGCTTTGCACACAATAAAGGCGTATTAATGAAGGCTGAATATAAAACTTTTTTTTAAGTCCAGGTCTCACTGTGTTGCCCAAGCTGGAGTGCAGTGGCATGGTCATAGCTCACAGCAGCCTCGATAGGGTCCTTCTGCCTCAGCCTCCAGAATAGCTTGGACTGCAGGTGTATGACACCAAACCCAGCTAATTTTTAAAATTTTTTGTAGAAATGAGGTTGCCCAGGCTGGTTGAACTCCTCAAGTAAACCTCCCACCTCTGCCTCCCAAAAGGACTAAGCTCAGATAGCTTTACATGTGAATTCTTTCAGGGAACAGGTAGCCCAATTCTATTTAAACTTCTCTGTATCATAAAGAAAATAGGAAAAACCATAATATTATTATTATTATTTTTTGAGTTGGAGTCTCACTCCATCGCCCAGGCTGGAGGGCAATGGCACACTCACGGCCACCCCACCGTCGACCTGCTGGGCCCTGGCAATCCTCCCGCCTCAGCCTTCCAAGTAGCTGGAACTACAAGTGTGCGCTACCACACCCAGCTAATTTTTTATTTGTTGTAGAGACAAAGTCTCTCCAAGTTGCCCAGGTTGGTCTTGAACCCATGGGCTCAGGCAGTTCACTTCACCTCAGCCTCCCAAAGTGCTGGGATTACCGCACTGAGCCACTGAGCCCGGTGTATTATTTTTACACAGCCTGATTGGTAATCACACCAAAAGCTAATAACCCACACACAAAAAGAAAACATCACTTTTTTACTAATAAATATAAGAATCCTAAATAAAATATTAGCAAATAGGACCTAGCAATGCAACTAAAAGGGGCTTATCTCAGGAATGCAATGATGGTACAATATAGGAAATCTGTTAATGTAATTTATTCAAATAGGCCAAGAGCAAGAGAAGGGCAGTTTTCACTTTCTTCAAAATGCTGAGGAAGCATTTGTTAAAATTAGTATTCATTCCTTAATGAATGGATGAAATACTACAAGACAGAAATGGGTGGAAGGAAGAAAACTGTGTAAAAGAAGAGTGGATAGATACTTCCTTAACAATGTAAAAAAAACATAGATATATCTCAACCAAATGCTGGCAGCTTTTTAATGCTAACACACAGGGAGCATTCCAAGAGATAATGGGGACAAGGATGCCTGCTGCTGTCACCACTGTGACTTACAAAATACACAAAAACCAGTAGCTCGTCTAGCTATATGTATAAATAGCAGCCAATTAGAGCACATAATTGAAGATCCCTTTTACAATGGTTTAAAAAAAAGCTATCTAAGACTATATAACAAGAAATACACGAAGTCTATATGAAGGAAACTTTTAAACTACAAAAGAAATGTGTAAGACGTGGATACATGAGTCTGTTATTCTATGGGAAGACCTTTCAGTATTATAAAGGTGACAATTTTCCCTAAGTTTAATTTGGCCCATATAAAAAGGACAAATGTCCCCCTCTGCCAGAACTAAACATTCTAATTTAAAGGCTAGAAAATTCTGAAAAATAACAGTTTTTATTTTTAATAATAAAATTATTATTTTATTTTATTTGCTGCTCAGTGCTCAGCCTCACTTTGGGAGGCTGAGATGAGTGGATTGCCTGAGCCCATGGGTTCGAGACCAACCTGGGCATCTTGGCGAGACCTCGTCTCTACAATAAATAAAATTTTAATAACAACCCTACCACAACTGAAAAAATATTAAAATAAATATAATAAGCCGGGCTCAGTGGCTCAGCCTGTAATCCCGTGCCTTTGGGAGGCTGAGGTGAGTGGATTGCCTGAGCCCGCGGGTTCAAGACCCACCTGGGCAGCAAGACCTCATCTCTACAATAAATCAAAAAATCAGCCGGGCGTGGTAGCGCGCGCCTGTAATTCCGGCTACTTGGAAGGCTGAGGCGGAAGGATCGCCGGAGCCCAGCAGGTCGAGGCTGCGGTGGCCGGGAGTGGCCACTGCACTCCAGTCTGAGCGACTGAGTGAGACTCCAACTCAAAAGATAAATAAATAAATAAATAAATATAATAGTTTGGTCCCATTACTGGATGACAAGAGTGACAGAACAATGGAACAGAATAGAAAGCCCAGAAATAGAACTAAAAATGAAAATTTAACATATGATAAAGTCATGCATCAGATCTATGGCAAGAGATAGACTATTTGGTAAATGATAATGGGTGAACTGCCTGAGCCCATGGGTTCAAGACCAACCTGGGCAACTTGGAGAGACCTCGTCTCTACAATAAATAATGGGGTGCAGAAATAGCATTGTATCCTGCCTACATACATATACGTATCTGTGTGTATATGCTGTTTACATATAGACTTTCTGGAAGAATGCACATGAACTTTTTACTTGTGTCAAGAAGGTTGAGGATCAGAAATGAGAGAAAGATTTTTTATTTATATATTCACTTCATTTTTTTAGTCATATGTAATCATTACCCTTTCAATTAACAAACTTGTTAACATTTTATATTTGGTTGGCAAGTAGAGTTTGACCTTTTAAAGCACTAATTTGACTGGCTTTATGTGTTTCTCTTCAGTGACCTGTGCATGGATTGTGCCTTGCAGCTGGAGACCTGCCCATTGTGTCGTAAAGAAATAGTAACTAGAGTCAGACAGATTTCTCATATTTCATGACACATGTGAAGAGGCATCATGGACTTATTTCTACTCAATTCCAGCCAACGTTGAAAAGCAAAACAAAGAAAAAACCCATCTCCAATCAGTTGTACGCATATTGAAACTTATAGCCATGGCCAGACTTTATGCTAAAAATGGTAGTTTGTCAAAGACAAAGTTCTCTTAGAATCTAATCCAACTTGCCAGCCCTGAGAAATTCTTTTTAAGGCCAAGGAAATCTGAATACTAGCAGCCAGGCCTGTGGTACTTTCATGAATAAAAGTAGGAGACAATGCCCACCTGATTGCTGAAACCACACCGGAATTCACCATGTTGAGTTCATTTGGTTGTTTAATACAGGATGTTTTGTGTCATATTCTAAAGCTTTTATTTGGGATGAAAGTCGTTATGGAGAAGTAAATGACAGTGTTTCTGGCTTAAGCATAACTTCCTACTGGTCAGAGAGACACTGGTGTGTGTTAAGCATGGATATTGCACTGCGAGACTTGAATCTATAAAACTAGAATCACACAGGTCAGTACTACAAGCAACACGGAGAACCTGAAAGAAGGTGCACAGACTATAGAAAAAAACCCAGATTTTTTGATATTTCAGTGATTCCAAAGAACATTCTAGTTTGTTTTTTTAACTGCAGAAAATTGGTGGTATTTTCACATTCATGGTGTTTCTATTCAATTTCAGTAACCATATTTTGTCAGGACAAAATGTTTTACCAATGCAGAAGGAATTCTTCAATTAATTGCAATGTTAGACTGGAGAAAATTTGGTATTTGGGGTATTTTTAAGGCACCATAAAATCAGGTTTTTTGTTTCCTGTTTTAAAAAAATTTTTTTAATCAGTATTGTCTGGGGAAGTAATATACTTTGAAACTCTTGAACTAATAGTCTCAAAAACTCTAGAGGACAGTCTAAGAACACGTATTCCTATTGTTTTAAATAAATACATGTTTTTAAATAGTAAATTCGATCATGAATTGTTGACTGTGTCTTCATCAAAAGTGTTAATCCCTCTCAGGGTCTCTGGTGAAGACCTTCAAGAGTTTGGTTTTTTCTCCCAGAAAATTGGAAGGTAGAATTGTAAATTCATAGAACTTATTTTATAATGGTGTACCTCAGCAGCTGCCTTTCAATTTATGCCAAGTCCTTACAGAGTTTATACTTGAATAGTAAATATGTCTTCTGAGTTTTACAGTGTCTTAAACTCAATGCACATTTTTTTCCTTCCTTTCCCACCCTTTCTTTTTTGTATTCATGAAACCTATCCTGCTACAGAGGTGATTTCCTTCCTGGCTGTACATGTTGGGGTGCTGGATTTTTTCCCATGTCTTTAGTCTTCCATAAATCCCAACGTATATATAAATATATATATATAGACATATGTCCTCTTCTTTAGCTTGTGGTGAATATAGTAATTTGCATTGAAGAATAAAACATCTGTTGCCTTTTTTGACCAAGATTTCACACCTTTCATTGGTACCTACTGCTAAGGTTTCAAGACACTATACTTAAGGATAATATCCATCCAGCAAATTATTATTAATATATGCTGGGCACTGTGCCTATATGGTATACAAAGCATCTGTTTGTGGACCTTAGTCTGGTAGTGGGGAGAAGATAATATATCTGTTTAACAAATTGTTAGTGCCCTAAAGGAAAAGAATAGGGTCCTAAGAATAGGGCCCTAGAAAGAATGAGGGAGACCTAATTTAGATGGGGAAGGGAGATGTGTCAGTAGAAAGCTCATGCACAAGTAACATTAATAAAGCTTAAAAGAGGAATTAGGACATTTCTGGGCAGAGAGACTGAGATGAGGACAAGCTTCCAGAATTGGGTAACTAGGTGAGCGCAACATTATGGGCAAAGGCCCTTACCAAGGAGGAATAGAGCTCAGTGGACTTCGGGGTCTGATGGAAGGCTCCTGTAACTAGTGAACTAGGAAGCAGGTGGGTAGATAGTATGCTACAGTGATGGAGACGTCAGGGAACTGCCCGTGGAGGCCATGTAATACTAAGTGCAGTAGAAAACAAAGGAGTTTAAACATGGGGGTGCCTTGATAAATAATTCTAAAAGATGGAATGGAGGGATGAGGTGGGGATAGGGGATAAGCAAAACATGAAAATAGTGAGAAAGTGCCGGGCTCCGTGGCTCAGCCTGTAATCCCTCACCTTTGGGAGGCTGAGGTGAGTAGATTGCCTGAGGCAGTGAGACCTCATCTCTACAATAAATCAAAAAATCAGCCAGGCGTGGTAGCGCATGCCTGTAATTCCGCTACTTGGAAGGCTGAGGCGGAAGGATCGCTGGAGCCCAGCAGGTTGAGGCTGCAGTGGCCGGAAGCGGTCACTGCACTCCAGTCTGGGCGACAGAGTGAGACTCCAGCTCAAAAAAAAAAAAAAAAAATAGTGAGAAAGTAAGGAAACATTGAAGTAGTTCACTGAGAAGTGAACGTGGTCTGTAAATTCAGTGGAGACAGAGGAACACAGATGGAATTAACATATCTGCCAGCCATCAAAGGAATGCAGGAGCCTAACAGCTCTCTAAAAATCCACCCTTGAACTTTATTCTCAAAATGGTTTACTTTTTCAATTCTTAACTTCTAGACTGTAAAACAAAAGAACTTCAAGAGTAAATTGATTAGATCATCCACGATGGAAGCCAGGTTGTAAACTTTGAGCTACTTCAAAGGGAAAGACATGTAATCCACATAAAAGATAAAAAAACAAAAAACTAGGGGAAGCAAGCTATGTGGAAGTGAGTAGTACATCCATATTTTGCACTGAATATAAGAATTTTAACAGAAATTAAATGTAAGACTTGCTGATATAGTTTTGCGGGGGGAAAAACAACAAATTAAGTTATGGCATTTCTATCGGTGAGTCATTGGGAAATCCAGGGTTGCAGCCAACAAAATTGTTTAAATGAATTTTTTTAATGACATGCAGCAGTCATGTCATTAAAAAAAAAAGTCATGGTGCCATTTGCAGACTGCCAGGGAACAATGACTCAATCACAAAAACTGAAACAATTTCACCAGCAAAAAATGACTTTTGTGCAAATTTCAGTCATCTTGAGTGTAAATCCATGAAATCAGACCATCCACCTAAGATGAGCTCTTTCTGCATTCACCTTTTGCTATTTATTCTTTCAAAAAATTCCTAATGCCAGCCCACAAAGAATTTTTTAAATGGTTAATAATTGAAAACCATGTCATATATTCAAGTCTATTTTTAATTTTTCTACAAGTGGGAAAAACCACCATTCTATTTTCAGTAGAAAACATGTTCTGATTTCTAGAAATACGGTGTAACAACCCAGGGATCAGGGGCTATGTAGCATGATGACTGAAACAGGTCCTTTGGAATGAGACTAGACCCTGGTCCCACCAAGCCTTAGTTTCCCGGTCTGTAAAATGAAGATAATGCCCATCTCATAGGGGTTTTGTTTTTGTTCTTTTCCATAGGGTTTCAAATATTTCAAAAAGGGACAATGTATAAATAGCACAGTATCTGGCACATGCCTGAGTGAGTGGGTATCTATTATCTTTATCACCATTTATTCCTAGAGCCAGGGATGGTGAAATACATTAAAAGACAGCCACAATTTATTTTACATTCCTCCCAGTAAGATTACAGTGGAAATGATACTATGCAAGTTTACAGTATCAGGCCTGTAATTGACTGCCATTTCCACTTCCTGTCTCTTGAAATACTTGCTCTTGGACCTAGCCACCAAGGTCTGAGAAAACCCAAGAATCCCCGCACCACCTACATGAAGAGGAACTGAGACCTCCAGTCTTCTGGGTAACATCCACAAGTGAGCTCCCTAGTGTTAGCCAAGAGCCAACACTAAATTTGCTAGCCATGTGAGTGAGCTCCTTGGAAGCGGCTCCTCTACCTCCATTTTAGTTGCCCCAGCTGATGCCAAGTGGAAGAGAAACTAGCTGTTCCTACCAAGCCCTGCCCAAATTGCCAATTAGTGAACAAAATAATTGTTTTAAGCCCTTAAGTTTTCAGGTTGCTTATAACAGCAACAGACAACCAGAACAGATGAAATCATCAAGTCTTGTTCCTCCTCCACTCTGACCCCATACATCATTTAGGAAGAGTGTGCAAGTTCATTTAGCCCAGAAGTAAGTGCTATATAGAGAAAGTAGGTCATGAAGAAATTTTCTGAGTCTGCTGTGAGTTGCGTGACCAGAGCTTGACTAAACAGAACTAGGAACGGTCATTCGGTAAACCTTTTTAAATGCCTGTCTTCCACCCAGTACTGAACAAAGTTAACAGAATTGGTGTCACTCTGGATACAACTATGACTTCTTTAGCACCAGAGCCCACAGGTATCTATTTTATGTCCATTCAGGGGAGTCTGCTAATCCAGACCGTTCAGGTTGACTATCTGACCCTCAGTTCACACCTTAAATCCTAACAGTCACGTACACACATTTGGCCAAAAGGTATTATGTGACCAAAGAGGCAAAACGCTTAGTGGTCCAATCAAGAGAAATCAGTTCTAGGTAATCCTTTTTCAAAATTCAGCAGTTTTGGAGAGGTCTTTCCGGGGGCAAAGTTACCTAATTTCCGATTACATTGCCCAAAATGGTTCTTCAACTTTCAACTTGCATGATTAGCCAAGAAGCCACTACTGCCGAATAATCTCTATGATATGAAGCTTGCAATGTAAATCACAAGACGTCCACTTGTTGCGGTGGGGCTTTCCTTCCACGAGGGGGAGCCACTGTCTTGCGAATCGGACGTCTTCATTATCTGGTTCAAGAGATAAGAGATAGGTTCTCAAGCCACATCTCAATCGACAGTGCTCATTTTAAAGTACGTTTTAAGCTACTTAATCTTCACAAACATCTTGCGAAGTGCAATTTATCCTCAAGTTGCAAGTGAGGAAATTGAGGCTCTGGGCAACGATTCCTTCATCCGTAAAACCGGGGCGACGTGAGATTTAGGGTTACACAGAGCGTGAACACTTCAGCAAGCCATTGCAAATCAGCAGCGGTGGACCAGCATCACCCCAGCCTATCCCCTCCCCGACTTCCTCTCACTTTCATGCCCCGCCCCGGCGTTGAGTAGCGCGCGCTGTGATTGGCTGCCGGCGGCGGAGAGGCGGAAGAGGTTGCGGTGTCCATGGTGACGGGAGGCGGGGCGCGGCGGCCAACGGCCAGTAACCGCCGTCCGGACCCGCAGTGGGCGGCGGCGGCCTGACGGCGTTAGGAGCCTGAGGCCCGGCCTCGCGAGCAAGCGCGGAGCCGCCCGGGCGGTAAGCGGGCCGCGGCCTAGGCGGCGAGGCCTCTCCCCGGCCGGCCGACCGACCGCAGCGCCCTAGATGCGGGTCGGGGCTGTGCAGAGCGGAGAGGCGGCTGGGCGAGGGCCGGGCGCCGGGTAGGCGCCCACCCGGCCCGCTCGCCCACGCGGTGGGGCGGCGGCGGCGACGATGGACGCCTTAGAGGAAGAGAGCTTGGCGCTGTCCTTGTGAGTGACGCCGCCAGCGCCCGGAGGTCCTGGGCAACGGGCGTCCTCAGCGGGTGGGGGCGCCGCCAAGGCTCCGTCGAGGGTGCGGGTCCTCGTGTCGTGGCTGTGCGGGCCCAGGAGGACAGGAGTGCGCGGCGGGTGTCGCCCGTTCAACGGCGCCTCCCTCACCGCCCCCCGGCCTCCAGCCGAGGCCTGGCAGCGGGTCGCCGGGCAGAGAGGGGACCCTCCACCCCCGCTGGGGACTCCTGACCCCATGACCTTCCAGCCAGTGTGTGGCCTGCGCGGGGTTCGCGCTCACAGGCAGATCGGTGTGGAGGGGTCGGGAGAAAGTGCGAAGGGGCCTGCGGACGTCCGGTGTCATCCGTCGCCCCAAGTATCTTTCCCTTTTGTAATTCTTTGTGTCATGTCGGGTTGTGTGAAAGTGGAGCCATCACGTTCAACGTTCGTGTCGCAGATGTGTGTTTTCTTCTGCTTGGAATTGCTGGACTAGCCAGTATTCAGTTCACTCTTCGTGGTTGAGGCTGGGTGATGGAAGTTCGTTTTGCTGTTCTTTTTTCTCTTGTGCATGTTTGAAAATGTCCCCACTTAAAAAAAAAAAACATGTAATGGATTATTTGAAACAGCAGCTAATCCGGGCATGTTTTTCAGCTCCTCCGCTTCTGATGCAGAATTTGATGCTGTGGTTGGATATTTAGAGGATATTATCATGGGTAAGCTTTTAAGGATTTTGCTTTTAAAGATTTGCTGGCTTGTTTTTGCTTTTAAGGACGCTCAAGTCAATTTGGAGGGTTCATTTTAAAAGGAGAAAGCATTAAGCCGCATACAATTTTTAATGTTTGTGGTTTGTCTTAGAAACAAACAGTTCGGTCCTCCTTAAAGCAACTAGTAACCATAGATTCAGGGGCCTGAAAGGACTTACTCAGGTAGTGGGGCCCCTAGAAGTATGGCGTTCTTGGCAAAACTTCAGGAAATAATGATCTACTTTATTTCACGTGTAGAATAAGAACAATTTCGTTTTTTAGGTAGTTTTGAGTTTTAACATTTCCATACCATAAAACAGCATAAAACCATAAGCATACATGTCCATGAAGAAAACAAGATGTCAAACTTTGTCTGGTTCTGTATTTTCCTGGGTTTTAAGTTCCGATTTGTGGACTCATTCTGACATCTATAATTCCTGCTAAATAACAGACATCTAAGTAACAGGTCTCAAAGGTTTCAGATGAATTAAGTAGGAGGGAAAAACTTAAATTTGAGAAAATTCTATTGACTAAGTTTTATGAGAATTGGGGAAATAACACTTGTTATTTGGTGTTTATTGGCTGTTTGGCTTAGTCCAGCTTAGTCTGAAAATCACTAGCCAAGCTTTTGTACCTTCAGGTCCTATAAAGGTCATGCCCTTAACTCCTGAATATATATGTTTCATCATTAAGCTCTGATCCCATGTGGACTTGACGATTTCTGGGGAATGATGAAGAATCCATTCATTTCTTTTGTCCATTATGGGTACCCTGCGTGGTGTGGGAAAATGAGCCTTCTGTAAGCCCAGGGTATTTATTCAAGGTCTGGGTCCTTTATGAAGCTTTCTTTTTATTTTTAGAAATAATATTCTATTCAATTGTTAAAAGTTCCTATTCTCTAACATTTATTAAGTCTTCCCTATGACCTGGTGTCTTTAGATACATTCTCATCTGAATTCCACATAGCAATCCTAGATGATAGGTAAAATAGTAAATCATTTCCAGATGAAGAAATAGGCGTTTAGAGAAATTAAGTAAGCTATCCAAGGTCACACAGCTACTGAGTGACTCAGGTAGGATTTGAACCCAGACAGACTAGCCTCTGTCAGACCTCATACTTTTAATTGCTACACTGTTTCACAACCGCTGCTGAAATTATATTAAAATAAGAGAGAATCAATTCGTCCCTTTACAAGAAAATAACATGGGGGAGTTTCCAAACCACCATCACCCTGTGTGGATCTGTTTAAAATGGACTGGAGGATGGTGGTGATGGTTGCACAGCAGTGTGAACATACTTAAAGCCACTAAACTGTACACTTAAAATGGTTAAAATAAACTTTTTGTATATTTTGCCATACTAAACAAAAGAGAACTGGATTGGTCTATTTCAGCATCAGTGTCCATTTGACATCCCCTTAAAACACTGACTTCAAACTAAAAAAAAAAAAAACACTGACTTTTCCTGTTCTACAGACTGGCCATTGAGAAAGCAGCACCACTTATCCTTGCTACTTATGTTAGAGACTGTAATGGTTGGCAGTCTCCACTAAAAAGAATAAATTTTGCCTATTATGCTTTAGATGATGAGTTCCAGTTGTTACAGAGAAATTTCATGGACAAGTACTACCAGGAATTTGAAGACACAGAAGAGAATAAACTTACCTACACGCCTATTTTTAATGAATATGTAAGTAGATTTCTATTTCCCCTACCAGGAAGTTAAGGTTTCTTTGAAATTTGTTGTATTTTAAATATTTAAATTTAAATATTTTAAAATATGCCACAGTACCCTCCATGAGTTCTAATTAGAGTCTGGTTTTGTTCATTTTCCTCCATACAGCAGTTGGGGTTCTTTTCCAAAAGGCTTTCAGGCAACTATTTGAGAGCTCAACAACTCCTTACTTAAGTTTGTTGGGTGTGGTGGCACACGTGTGTAGTCCCAGCCATTTGGGAGGCTGAGAATTGCCTGAGCTCAGGAGTTCAAGACCAGCCTAGGCAATAGAGCAAGACCTCTGTCTCCATATAATCAAGCAAGTAAAATTTTAAAATATAAAAACAGTTTGGCATGACCATAATCCTGCTTTTAGTTACAGCACATGTGTTCTATACGTTGCATTTGTATGCTTTTTTTTTTTTTTTAAGATATAGGGTGCAAATTTGTATGCTCTTTTTACAAAGCTTTTTGTCACACAAATTCTTTCTTCTGTATAGTCTAGTCGGTACATATGACTGTTAAGTAAAAGTGAAAACTGAGACCAAGATACTAGTTGGTGGTAAAACCAAGACTGGAACCTGGGACCTTCAGCTTGTCACCCCTGGGTATTTCCCTCTGCACTGAGGCCTCTTGCAGCCTCTTAGGAAGATCATCTCATCTATCGTAATGGGTTTCAGCCTCCAGGACTTGATTTTTTTTTTTTTTTTTTTTTTTTGAGTTGGAGTCTCACTCTGTTACCCAGGCTGGAGTGCAGTGGCACACTCACAGCCACCCCAGGGTCGACCTGCAGGGCTCCGATAATCCTTCCACCTCAGCCTTCCAAGTAGCCGGAACTATAAGCACGCACTACCATGCCTGGCTAATTTTTGATTGTAGAGACAAGGTCTTGCCAAGTTGCTGGGGCTGGTCTTGAACCCACGGGCTCAGGCAATCCACTCGCCTTGGCCTCCCAAAGTGCTGGGATTACAGGCCAAGCCACTGAGCCCGGCCAGGACTTGATTTTCTTAACACAGAAGCACAGCACAAACAATAAAACCTGCAGAAGGAATCTGGCTGCCTCCAAGCGTATGCTTTGCTGTGTGTTGTGTTTGCACAGATGCCATCTACCCAGGAAAGAAAGCCCCCACTGACTTGATCCTGCACTGAGGTGTGGGTACTAGAATGAGAGCCCTGCTGCTCACTGTCTCCACCTATGTCAGAGCACCATCCCATTATAGCATAGTTACCCGCAGATGCCCCCTCCCACACCAGGCCAAGGCTTATCTAGTATGGGTACTGTATTTTGGTCCTCTGTGGTATGCCCAGCACTCAACAGAGAGCTTGGCACATAGAATAGGCCCTCAGGAAATGTGTATGAAGGGCTGGAGGGCAGGCTTCCAGAAAATAATCCTGTTTTCCACAAGTGTGGTCTCACCAAGATCCTTTCTTTTGTTGTAGATTTCTTTGGTAGAAAAGTATATCGAAGAACAGCTGCTGGAGCGAATTCCTGGATTCAACATGGCAGCTTTCACAACAACGTTACAGTGAGTTGCTCTTGACTGTATTTTTTTTTTTTTTTTTACTTTTTGTCACTTTTTTTCTTCGTTGGTTTGAACAAAAGACCCTCCTCTTTTTTTTTCTTTTTCTTTTTTACTGTAAGCACTTGGTGGTTAGGTCTTGGATGGAAAGCCCTTAGAAAATTTTTGAATGAAAACTTGAAGAGACAGTTTCATTATTCATTCATGAAACAGTCATCCTTTCCTTTGTAGGCATCATAAAGATGAAGTGGCTGGTGATATATTCGACATGCTGCTCACATTCACGGATTTTCTGGCCTTTAAAGAAATGTTTCTGGACTACAAAGCAGTAAGTTACTACTGCCTATTTAGCCATATTGAACCACTTAGAAAGTTCAAGTAGAACTTGTTAAACACATGCCACCTCCCATACTTCCCCATCATTCCCTTAAAACTGGCCAGTATCAGTCTAGCATCTGGCAAGAAGAGTGAGTTGTTGTTCTAGCCCAGACCTATTCATGTTTATGTACCAACGTGACAGGGGTCATCTTAGGGCTTCTAGATAATCAGAAGACAAAAACTAAAAAGCAGGTCTCTTTCTGCCTTGCCTATCTTATAATACAAGCTCTTTATGAGATAAATACTTGGTACCAGGCACAGTGGTATGCTTGAAGTCCCAGCTACTCAGAGGCTGGGGCAGGAGGATCACGTGAGCCAAGTTGGAGGCCGAGGTGCACTATATTTACACCTATGAATAGCTACTGTATTTCAGCCTAGGCAACATAGTGAGACCCAGTCTCAAAAAAAGAAAAAAAGGAAAGAAAAAAAAAAGAAATATCATCCAGTGAAGAGAGGTAAGTCTTTTAAGAGTGACTAGGGCCAGTGTTGAACATAAATGCAAAATAATTTCCCTCACCTTCCTGTGTACCCATAGTGGTCCACACTTCCACCTTGAGTTCTGACTTCCCTGAGGCAGGGTTCTGAGACAGAAAAAGACTCATTCTGTTCCTTGCTTCTGTTTGTTTGTTTTCTCCTGTAGGAAAAAGAAGGCCGGGGACTGGACTTAAGCAGTGGTTTAGTGGTGACTTCGTTGTGCAAATCATCTTCTATGCCAGGTTCCCAGAACAATTTATGGCACTAGGTCCTACCTCCAGCCAAGGAATAGGATCGTTCCAGATGTCACTGGCCCAGTAGGCCAATAGGCTCAGCTAATGATGACAAAAGAGTACATCTTGGAAGGACTGACTGTTTTGCAACTTTTCATTCCTGTTAAGTATTGATGGGTCAAAAACAAAATGACCTGACTCTCTTGGACCTGTTTCTCTGAAACACCTTCTTGTATTCATGAACCTTTGTACTCCTCCCTGAGTGCATTAGTAACCCTAGTCCACTTCCCTTCCCCAAGGCAGGTACTTCTCTTGGGCACTTCTGAGTCCAACTCTTCTGAAGGAAGCCCATGTTGAGCATTCCACCTGGGACCCCTTCCTCCAGCATACATGTTGGCATGTCAGCAGCGTGGACTATCCACCATCACAAACCCTCTGTGTCCCAGCAGGCTTTGCATGAATCTTTTTATGTGCTCATGTCTCTTACATGGGTCAGAGTTTCAGTTCTTCAGCCTCAGTGGGGTTTTTGATATTTATCTAGGGTGTTACTCAAGCTAGCTGCCCGTCTTGAGATTGCTGAGTCTTCTGTAATCACAGCTCGTCTTGGCTGTAGCAGTCATCGGAAAGTGATGTCTTTTACCTAAAAGTTCCATGTGAGAGTCAACTCCTAGTTTTCACATTTGCAGTCCTTGTGTCACTATGTCTTCTGCTGATCCTTATATAGTCCCACTGTTTCTAGAAGTCTCTTTTAAGCATTATTTTTGAAAAAAATATTTTTATAGATGAAAACTCAGGCTAACCTGTGGCAGTGATCTTGGAATTTCCATGATTACCCACTTAAAGATCAAAGTATTATATGCTGTGTGCTTTTTAGCTGTTAGTGCTATGAAGGCAAAAATGCTTTCTACGTTGGTATTTGTTACTGGACATCAACGAATATGTACTGTGTGCTGGAAATAGACTGAAAGGTATCCTGCTCTTATAGCATGTTAGTGTGTTTGCATGTTTGCTGAAAATCCTTTCTGTGTAAACCAGTTTATTAGGTTCTCTGCCAGGGGAGGCAGGGACTTTGCAATTTCTTCCTCCTGTCCAGATCTCTCCTACCAAGACAGTGTTCCACTGGTCTAGCTCAGCATGAGTAGGAGGTAGCAAACAGCTTTATCAGTCATCTGTCTGCTTTGGTTTAGTGCAATGTTTGGTAGCGTATTACTTACCAGAAAACATATCATCTCTACAAAGTAGAAAAAACATAGTAATTCAATTCCCAATGTGTACCTTTGGTTTTTTTCTCAAAGTAAAATAATCTGCACTGACTTTTCACTTGGCTATTCTGATTTTCAAGGACAAGCTACAAGCTGTGTGCTTTTCTGTACTGATGTGTCACTTATTAAATACTTTTGTACCATGAGTAAAATTTGATGTTTTGCAAGGCCCATCATTCTAAATGAGCCATCCCCTTCCTTTAATGTAGCCATGGCCATGAGGTTATTATAGCTCTGGTCCTTTCTTTAAGGCTAGTGAAGCAGCAGGAGTGGAAAAGGATCAAAGATATCTGTAACTCGTTGTGCTCAATTCGTTGTAAACAACATTCACTTGGACCGACCTGCTTTGGTCCCTTAAGACCACCCTCAGAGCCAGCTTTTTTATTTATTTATTTATTTATTTATTTTTTGAGTTGGAGTCTCACTCTCGCCCAGACTGGAGTGCAGTGGCCGCTCCTGGCCATCGCAGCCTCGATTTACTGGGCTCCAGCGATCCTTCCGCCTCAGTCTTCCAAGTAACCAGAATTACAGGTATGCGCTACCGCGCCTGGCTGATTTTTTGATTTATTGTAGAGATGAGGTCTCAATGCCCAGGCGGGTCTCGAACCCGCAGGCTCAGGCAATCCACTCACCTCAGCCTCCCAAAGGCGTGGGATTACAGGCTGAGCCACCGAGCCCGGCTCAGAGCCAGCTTTTTAAATGCCACCTCTCCAGGGCTTCCTTTCCCTTCTCGCCCTCTTTATAGATGGGACTGTCCACCACAGAATGAGCATATGGAAGGCACTTGCTAAGTGATCCATCTGCCTAGTGGAGAAAAGGCAGGTGGACAAGTCCAGAGATTAAATGATGAAAAAGAACGAGAAGAAAGGCAAATTGTTTTTTTCACCCTTTCTACTACCCAGAAAAAAGCAAGCCTTTTAGCTTAGTGTTATAAATAGACTTTCTGATTTCATTTAAAATAAACTAGTAGTCTGTCTGTCCACACAGACACTTAGAGTGGATGTCACGTGCCACCTTTGATGGGGCTCCTGCCTGGCCTGGGGTGAGGAAACCCAGCAGCATCGTGCCCCAGCCTCAGGAGCCACTGCATTCTCTCATCACATAGGACTCTTCCCCGTGGGAAGCAGTGACCACCTGAACTGCAGTCTCAGGATGGGACTCCTCCCTGAAATAGATGCTACTTTAGGGTGTTGGAAACCTGACAAAAGGGGGAGCTCGCTAACTTGCCTGGACTTTTGTTTCTCTTCAAATCCTCAAAATGGTACTCTTCCTCAAAACCAGACTCTTATTATGACTTGCTCCTGGGATGACTATAATTGATTATTCAAATTCTGAGACACTCGAGTAAAAGGGCTGCTATTAATGTTGACAGCAGGACAACAACATAAACTGGGCTTGTCTCAGGTTGACTGGGACATGGGTACCCAACAACTCCCATCCCTTAGCAACAGAGTAGCTCATCTGCAACTATTCAAACCTAGTTACAGTTTCATTGTTCCCAATTTTTAAATAAGGACCAGAGGGTGCTTTGACTGATTATTTAGAGGATGTTGCTCCATAGTGTTAGAAAAATAAGCTCAGGAGGATTCGACTGCTATCCACTCTGCTGTCTCTCCCAACTCTGAGCATCTAGCATGGCCAGCCACCTTGATTACATGACTTCTGAGTTTCACAGCTTGCCAGGTAGGTGACATTATTGAATTTCTTTTTTTTTTTTTTTTTTTTTTTTGAGTCGGAGTCTCACTCTGTCGCCCAGGCTAGAGTGCAGTGGCACGCTTAGGCCACTGCAGCCTCGACCTGCTGGGATCAGGAGATCCTTCCGCCTCAGCCTTCCAAGTAGCTGGAACCACAGGTATGCACCAGCACACCCAGCTAAGTTTTTGATTTATTGTAGAGATGAGGTCTCGCCATGTTGCCAAGGCTGGTCTCAAACCCCTGAGCTCAGGCAACCCTCTCGCCTCCCAAAGTGCTGGCATTACAGGTGTGAGCCACCATGCCCAGCAGAAATCTTAAGTTCAGTAAGATCACCTACCTGCCCAAAGCTCGGGTGTTAAGCTGAGATACTTGAGAGTAAAAGGGAATGCTATTATATTTACGCCAGGATAAACAACATAAGCCAGGCCTGTTTCAGATAACGTAGGCGGGAAGTATGGTTGGTCTACCACAGGTCACAGAGTTGGTTGGGGGTGCGTGGTGCTAACTAGAATGTGAGCTGCACTGTGATTGGTGTCTGGGACTGTTGAATGGTCAATCTGCAGCTTCCTGGAATTCACAAGCACCTACAACCATGATTCTCCAACACCTTTTCCAAATAAGTTCTTCCCTCTTTATTTTTGTAAAAAACAACAAAGACACCACCAATCACATGACAGTCACCAGGCAAGGTCTCGTCTCCCTCCTTCACATCCCATGTGCCTAATCAGTTTCAGGGAAGCAGTTGGCATTGATGTTAGCTTTTCCCAAAGGAAGTATTATAAAAAGAAGGACTTGGGAAAGGGAGGGGCACCTGGATAGGTTTCCTTCATTGAGAAGTCACTTGAAACTAACGTGCTTTACATAGCCGGTAGGTCTGAAATGCAGGAAAGGAAGGCCATGCTGTCAAGCATTGTAACCCTGTTCCTACAAAGTGACATGTTGCCTTGGGGAGAGTCGGGTCGGAATTGTGTCTTCAGGAATCAGAATGGTTTCATGAGCTTGCTCAGCTCTCCTAGGACAAAGGCTAAGGTAATACACATTGCTTGTTAGGCTTACACTATGGGGGGGTCAGGGGCTGCAGGTCTGGAGTCTGTTAGTGCATTTAGTGCCGATGAGAAGGGTGGGCCCAGCTTTGGACACTGAAGTCCTCTAAAGACATGGCAGAGATGGGGAGCGCCCCATATCCCCGTCACCTTCTGCTGAATTAGGGGTGTGGGGAGAAGGTCTCAGCCACTGGCCTCTTGCCAGCCCATGGCGTGCCCACTTGGACCTGTTTCCTCGGGAGCGCTGGGAGAGCATGCAGCTGATGAGCAGAGGAGCAAGTGTAGTCCCTGCCAGGCTGACCACACGGGGCTCCCCCGCCTCAGGCTTGCATGTGACCCTGCTCTGTGACCCTGTGGAGCTCCAGCCCCCAGGACGGGCATGGCACTGGTGATCTAGGCATAGCCACCAGCCATCTGACTGGTGGCCGCATTGCTGCCTACGCCTCGCCAGGCCTGGAAGCTGAAGAAGGCGCTCACTCCATAGGCGATCATCACTAGGCACGCAAAGAACTGGAAGAGAGGAAAGAAGGGGTGAAGCTGAGTCAGTTGAGTGTGGCACTGGGCGTGAGAGGGTGGCAGGGATACCAGCACCGACCGGACCTCAGAGAGGCCTAGGCCATAAATCCTTGGGTAGCTGCCCTCTCGGTTAACCAGAGAGTGGTGCTGGCAGCCATGCCACTTGGTTAGCCATTATTTAACAACTGTTGGTCATGGGCTCATGAGCACTATGTTCCTTCTAAGCAGGGGACACAGTAAGACAACATTGAAAGGCCACCCTAGGAATTTTCTAGAACCAGTTTATACCTCTTACCACACCTACAGCCACATTCAGAAGCTCTACTTCTGTCCCCCCTGAAAAGCTTCTGAGTTTACTGATTTCAAAAACTACCCTCACCTGGAGGAGTAAGGAAGCCCAAGTGCTGGTCTAGACCCTGCCCCAGCCTTAGCCACGACTCCAGGCATGTAAGCCAGCTTCTCTGGGACAAAGTTTCCTTGTCTGTCAAAAGGATTGGTAGTTCCTTCCTCTTCCTCACTGCAGCATAGTGGGCGGGAGGGAGACAGGGAGGAGGGCACAGGATCCTGGGAGGAAATGGTGTGCCAGGCCTTGTGGAATGACGTGTGATGGGTGGGGAGGACTGTGGCTACTTCGCTAGTCATGGGCCCGGAGTTTGGGCTTCATGGAAGTCTGCGACTTTCCCAAAATGGTTTAAACCCAAAGGTTTCTGCATGTGCACTCGTCAAAGGGAGAGAGTCCGTGAGTTTAACAGATTCTCCAAGGGGGCACGTGACCCTAAATGAGTGTGGCACAGTTGATTTACAACAGAGTTCAATCATTAACCCAGAACTTCCACTGGCCAACACACACCGTGCCCCAAGCGTTTTGGTTCCTCAAGGTTTTACTGTTGATTATGGAAGGCCCAGCTCCCGGTGAGACCCACTGAGAGTTTGGGTGATGACTACTCAGGAGGTGGCAGGGGCTCAGGCCGAGGGGGCAGCATGGGTTCTGGGCCGAGACCCTGGTGTGGCCTGTCCTCCCTGTGGACTGCCGAGGGACCCTGGGGCATACTCACCGAGGCAGCCGCGCGCTGGTTGTAGGGCCGCGTGCCCTTCAGGGACGTCAGCTCCACCGCCGCAGAGCAGGAGATGAAGGCGGTGATGTAGAGAACAGTGGCGCCCACATTAAAGACCATTAACTGCGGGGGTTGGGGCCGGGAGTAGGGAGGGAGAAAGGGCTTTAGTAGCCAAAGGGTGGGGGTGCAACACGGGGGTCTTTCCCCTGAGTGGCTCCTTGAGGGCAGCAGGCCCCAGTCAGCCCTGAGACTGATAGCGGGGAGGGGGACGGATGGGCAGGCCTGAGTGATTGGGTCAGGGCAGTGCCAACCCCCTTCCCAACAGCAAGAGGCCAATCCCTGACTCCTCTCTCCACCAGCTAAAGAACTATGGGCCCCTCCTCCTGGTGTGGCTCAGCACAAAGCCAGGTCCTCCAGTCCCACCACTGGGTTTGGTGCAGTGGCTGGTCCTAGGGGTGGGGGTCTCACATCCCTCTCCGCCTCCAGGAGAGGAATCTTTGTCCCCTTCGGCCACATCCCAGGCTCAGAGCCCTAAGCAGGTGCTAGGGTCAGAACCACAGGAGGACGCAGACACTCCTGACTGGAAACTGAGTGAGGCTGGCAGGAAGGGGCCCTCCACTGACAACCAGGCCCCGCCCCCACATCGCAAATGCTTGGCCCTGGAGCCCATTACGGTCTTCAAGCTGGTGATCCTCAGATGTTTGATTTGTCCCATATACTTTTTAAACATTACCAACATTTAAAAACTAGATTTCATATGAAAACATAAAGATCTAAAACTTCATTTTACAAAATCTAAAGTCATCGAAAGATTTGGCACCAGGGGGCCTGCTTGGGGACAGATGGAGCTGAGAAGAGGCGGCTGGCTGTGAACAGGTGGGTGCTGGCTTCTCCAGAGCCTCTCCTGACCCAATCCACTCACATACCTTGCCTGGATCCTGTAGGGGCTTGTAGCCCCCATCCCAGAAAATCCCAAGCTGGTCATCCTAATCCAGCTTTCTCTAGGCACAGTCAGGCCCTCCCTGCCCCGCCTGTTAAAAGGTCCAGGAGCACAAGAAGCAGGGCCTCACCACATGGTCTGCGGTGGGGAACCTCCTGCCAGCAACAGCCATGGCTGGAGCCCCAGATCTGCGCCCAAGAGTCACAGAGGCTTCCATCTCTCATAGGCTCTCAGGACACGGGGCAGGGGGCTGGGCCCTGAGCCCGGAAGTCAGGCCGCCTCCTCCTGGCCCACAATCTTCCTGCAAGCCCAGCGACCCCGCAGACGCTGCCTGCTCCTGCCAGTGAAGGCGAGCTCTAACAAACCCATTCTGTCTTGAGGATGACTCACGTTTCCTCGGTTTAAAAAGTCATTGAATTCCAGACAATGCCGCCTAGTCCCAGCCTTGCTTGTCTTACAATCATGTGCCTCTCTCGCCTCTTTGCTCACTGAAAGCCTAGGCCCCCAGCTGCAAGGGTTTTCCGGGTTAGAGAAAAAACCCAGCAGCTTTCTCTGGGTCTGGCCAGGGTAGTTTCTATGTCGCTCTCAGCTCTGTGTCCTAGGAGACCGTCCTGGGACAAACCTGGCCTAGCCTCTCCCAAGCTGCAAGGCCTCACCCTGGAGGCAGCTGGGTGCTGAGCCAGTCCTGCACAGGCAAGGTCCAGGACTGGGTCATTCCTGACAGCTCGTCCCAGTCTCCAGCCACAAACCCAGCCAGAGGCTGACAAACCCACACAACACAGGCTCAAATTCTAACCAACCCAAAAAAGGAAAAATATTTTCTAGATTCCAAACAGCCTCTTGTGAATCTACTCAGCAGCCCCCTCATTTCTGTCCCTTCCTGGGACAAAGTCAAGCCTGTGTCCTTCTTGGCTCATGGCTCTCAGAAAAACCGGACACCTGAACTATCACCCCTCCCCGACCCTGGCTCTTCAGGCCAGCTGTGGGTCAGCAAGGATGCCAGGCAGCCCACCCCACTCTGCCTCTTCTCATTCAGGGAAGGTCACTGTGGTCCTGTCACAGCCACCCCAGCACTCCCACCCACAACTCACCACCAGTGGCCAGGGCACCATGTAAAACTTCATGTGCAGCTGAAACAGGTAGAGGATGAAGAAGACGATTGTCACCAGCCAGAGGAAGACAGCGACGAACATCACCCAGCCGTAGGCCGGGTACAGGTGGTACGGGGTGTCAGCAATCAGGGCCCACACCAGCAGCCCCAGCACCTAGGGGTGAGACAGGACAGAGTCTCCCAGAGCCTGGGCCTCACTGTTCATGTAGGCAAGCAGTACTGACTTGGCTTCTGCTGCATACACTGGGGTGGGGCCCTGGCCTGGGAGCTCCTGCTCCTCCACCGGGACTCAGCTGAGATGTTCGGTGCTCAGGACACCTCCACTCCTCCAGCCTGCGTTCCAGAACCCTTTCAGGCCCCCCACCCAGGACCGTGATTCTGCCTCCCTCCCCAGACTGTGAACTCCCCGAGGGCAGGGCCATGGCTGTCTCCCAGCTGCATCCTGACACCCAACACAAGACCTGGGCCCTGTCAGGGGCTCAGGAAAAGCTGCTGAAAGCATGAGTCTCTGGGTTGACTTCAAATAAATAACAATAAAAGATGCCGAGAGGAAGAGCAAGTCACCAGCACATCCCTGATGCTGGTCACAGTCACACTGTCCCAGAAGTGGGAGCACAATGGCCATGTGTCCTTCCAGCTGGATCCAGCAGAGAACGTCACAAGCCTCTGTGGGTGATTTCCCGCCTCACAGTCCTACCCATCTCTGGCTCTCCCAATTGCCTTTCTTTTTCTATTTTCTGTAGAGACAAGTTCTCACTATGTCATACAGGCTGGTCTCACATTCCTGGCCTCAAGAGATTCTCCAGCCTTGGCCTCCCAAAGTGCGAGATTACAAGCATAAGCCATCGTACCTGGCCACCAACTGCCCTTCTATACAGATGTTACCATCTTTCAGATGAAACTGCATCTCAGAGAAGCCAAGGGACCTGTCTGTCACACGGTTTCCCCATGGCAGGCCAGTCCTGAACATCCCAGCAGAGCGCATGTGGTGGCTAACAGCATGGACTCTGGAGCCCAACTGCCAGGTTTAAGCTCCTGCTCCCCTTGCCAGCTGTGTGACCTTGGGCAAGCATATAACCTTCCTGTCCCTTGGTCATTTCACTTATAAAGTGAACATTCCTACCTCAAGGCTACTTCAAGGACCCACGAGTTCATGAACAGAAATGGGTGAAACTGGAGTGTTTTATTCATATTATTCCGGGAGAGCCCGAGTCCCAGCTGGACTCAGCCCTCACAGTCAGGGAATTCCACACGGACAGGTTTGCTGACTCACTATGAGGGCCCGGCAAAGGGCTGCTCTGAGGCAGGACACGGTAGCTCACCCGTGGCCGTCTTGAGTCTCCCCAGCTCCTCTTGCCCCTTCTTTGCAGGCTGAGGCCCTCTGGGTTGGGGCATTCTCCTTTCTCTACCAGGACCTTCCCTGGAATCCCTGGCCACTGAGGTGACAGGAGGGTCTACCTCAGGGCTTTGCCGATCAAGACACACAAAGCCGGCCCTCTTCTATCCCTGGACAGCGTGCAGGCGTGTGACCCCAAAGCTGTGCTGTGACAAGTTGGGATCACAGAAAAGCAACAGACCCACCTGACTGTGGGTCTTTGGAGATAAAAAGTCCCTCTGGTGCTCATAACGGCTGAAGGGCTGCTGCAGGTGCCTAGCCCACCTGAGGCTCACGGCAGCCAGCACTGGGCGCTGACCAGGCACTTCCCCCAAAGCACCCTCACCAAAGGCCACGGATCCCCTACACATGCGGGGTCAGGACGGGGATGGCCTGCGCTGAGCTGGCCTGGGAGCCCCACTGCCCTGTACTTTTCCTTTCTCTGCTTCCCCCACATTCTCCAGAGGCCTGACTTAGAAGGCTGTGGCCCACTGGGGAAGTAGTGGGTGGAGTCCTGAGTTTAGGAGTCAAAGGCTGGGCTTAAATCCCTACCATGCTGTGTGATGCTGGGCATGTGCCTTGCCATCTCTGTAGGGCCCCACTGGGGCAGTCTGTTCACTAAAACACAGGCCCCGTGGGGAATCCTGAGTTTCTTCATTGCTGTGTTTCATTCACTATGTGCCAATAGTGCCCAGCACATAGTACATGCTCAATAAACATGTGCTTAGGGATGAGCGATTCTACTTCCTCATTCATGAAATGGGTCAGAAACCTACACTGCACGGGTGCTCTGGATTAAAGGAGGAAGCAGGTGTCCATCTGTGAACTGCTCCTGGCCTGCCCCCCCCAACCCAAGGAAGGGACTCAGCCCAAGGTGAGAGGCCTGGGAAGGTGTCCTTCTTTCAGGGGGCAGGTGAGTCCCCAGGGATACACACACGCACACACACACACACACACACACACACACACGCACGCACGCACGTGCCCTGCCAACCTCCTGCCCATCTGTGTCCTCCTCTAAGCGGGCCGGGCAAGGGCAGAGCAGGGCCTTGCCTTTGGTCACATGCCAAGCTGGGGAATTCCCAGGACAGGATTATCTCAGAACAGACCCCACACACGCCTTACCGCCCATCCTGGACACCTGCCAGAAACACACACACAGGGGACAGGAGGATAGCACGAACCCCCTGAACTGGGTGAGGTCAGTGTTCTGAAGGAAAACACTCGGGACATCTCGCTCCAGCACCATCTCCAGGTGAGAACTGGGCATATCAAGGACAATTGTTTTTTTCATTTAAGCCCATTCCTTATGGGCCCCACTGCCATTGTGTGGCCTGGTCATCTGAAGGACATTAAAAAAATGCAGGGATCCAGGCCAGGCTGGGTGGCTCAGCCTGTGATCCCAGCACTTTGGGAGGCCAAGGTGAGTGGATTGCCTGAGTCCACCGGTTCAAGACCAGCCAGGGCAACTTGGTGAGACTCCATCTCTACAATAAAATAAAAAATAGCCGGGCGCGGTAGCGTGCGTCTGTAGTTCCAGGTTACTCGGAAGACTGAGGTGGAAGGATCATCGAAGCCCAGAAGGTCAATGCCGGGGTGGCTGTGAGCATGCATGCCACTGCACTCCAGCCTAGGCGAAGGAGTGAGACTCCAACTCAAAAAAAGAAAAAAGAAAAAAAATGCAGGATCCAAAAATCAAGAAAAAACCAATTCCGATTTCCACCAGTGCCACCTACCACTAATCTGTACTGTGACTCACAGCCGTGACCACAACACTCAGCGCCCTCCCGCTCTGTGCCAGGCGTGATTCCCTGGTTCCCCATCACCAAATGCAGAAGTCTGGCCTAGTTATCCCCAATTTCCAAATGGAAGACCAGAAGGAGGTGTGCCTGTGGTCACCATGGGTAAAGGAACCTGGATCTGTCCTTCCCCCGACCCGTGCACTACCAGTTACCTAGTGATGTGTAAAAAGTGAGGGCGCTCCAGCTGGCTCCAAGGGCGGGGCACCCAAGCTCCCCAGCCCTGCCCTGCCCTGCCTGACACTCCAGCCCCACCCTGAGTTTCCAGATCAGCAAACCCGGCCTCCAGATGAAGCTGGTGGATGTGCACTGGGAATTTCTAGAGCTCCTCTGACCTCACCTGGCCCTGTGCCCAGGGAGCTGCCTTGGTTTCCGCCCCAGAACAAGGAAGGACCATACCTTCATACAAACCAGACAGACTGGTTTCTCCCCGGAGTGACCCTGCTTAGGACAGGGCACCCTCACGTCTGCCGAGCCCTTCGCTGGTTGGGTGGCCCTGCTGAGCGGGCAAGGCCTAGGCCTCAGCCCAGAAGCTGTAGGACCCACTGCACCCTCCCAGTCAGGACCCTCACTCCAGCTGGAAGAAGGGCCAGAGGACTTGGTCTAACAGTGGGGCTTACCCCGCTGCCCAGTGTCAGGAAGACCACTGTAGGCAGCTGGGCAGAGGCTGAGGTGGAGGGTGCCCCTTCCCCAGAAGCCCCATCCTGCAATCCAGTCATCCTCTCTAGCAGGCCTCTCTGTGTGTGTCTCTCTGTGTTCACACACACACAATGAGCGTCTAAGGGCAAGGGCTGGGGGAGGGGGCAATGGGGACACCACTGAATTTCAGATAAGGGGTCAAGAAAAAAAATCACTGGCTAGTGACATGTGAGCAAAGATCCAGGAAGATGAGGTGGGAGGCTTTGTGGGTACCTGGAAAAGAGCAGAATGCCTTTGCCCCTGGCCTGTGTGGGTCTCTCGCCTGCATGTTCATCTGTCCCGGCATTTCTCTGTAGGTGTCCATGGGAACATATGAGTCTCTCTCTCTCTGTCTCTCTGTCTCTCTCTCTCCCTCCTTCCTTCTCTCTCTTTCTCTCTCTCTCTTCCTCTCTCTCTCCATCTGTTTGTCTTTCTCTCTCTCTTTCTCTCTCACTCATACACACACACACACACACACACACACACACACACACACACACACACACAGCCAAACCTTGCACTTCTAAACTCTGAGACCCCTCCACTCTCTCCCCTAGGCAGGCGCTACCAATAAGCCAAAAGAACTGTCTGGAAACTTCAAGGGTACAGGGCCTCTTTTCTTTCTTTCTTTCTTTTTTCTGAAAACCTGAAGAATTTGGATTAGGAACTCTTTCTTTCAACAAGGACTGCAATGTCAAAAAGGACCCTTGCATCTCCGAAGATTTCTAAGCAATGGGGCAACAAAGAGATGTTTTTGTTAAAACCACCTGCAGGACCACAGAGGAGAGATTTATCACAAATGCCAGGCCAAGAGGCATTCCTGGCTCCAGCTCAGCCCTGCTGGTCTCCCCAGAAACTGGCCACAGTGACAGTAGACAGGCCAGGTTCCTGCGGTGCGTGTGCCCTTCAGTGACTCTGGGGAGGTTTCTTCTCTTTTGCTGGGGGTTGAATGGTGTTCCCCAAGGTGTATTCAAGTCCTAACCCCAGTACCTGTGAACATGACCTTATTTGGAAATAGGGTCCTCGCTGATGCACACAAGATTAGGTCATACTGGATTAGGGGTCTCTAATCCAATGACTAATGTTCTTATAAGAGAAAATGTGGACACAGAGACCCACACAAGATAACAACATGTGAAGACGGGATGTGGTGATGTGTCTACAAGTCAAGGAACACCAAGAACTGCCACTGCCCCCAGAAGCTGCCACAGGAGAGAGGCTCAGAACAGCTTCTCCCTCCAAGCCCCCAGAAGGAACTAGCCTTGCTGATACCTTGAGTTCTGACTTCCAGCCTCCAGAACTGCGAGATAATACATTTCTGCCATTTGAAGTCACCTGGTTTCTGGTGCTATGCTATGGAAGCCCCAGGAAACTAATACATTTCTCTTAGCTACTCTGAGTCTGTGGATGGCATCATGACCTTATTTAACTGTGATGCTGGTGTCAGGCCTGGTGGAAGGGTAGCCTATCCACCCCTTGGGTTCAAGCTCTGGCACTGCCCACTGTGTGACCTCAGGCAAGCTGCTTAACCTCTCTGTGCCTCAGTGTCTTCATCTTCAACGTGCCCCCCTCACAGGGTGGTCTTGATGTAGGCAAGGTCCCTAGACCCACACCCGACACAGGCTGAACATCTAACAGGTCCCGGTGTCATCATCGCTCTGAGGGGATGAGAATGGGGGTTTTTAACTCAGTGCCTCTGTCTGACTTCCTGCATTCACCATAGTGTGTGCAGCTCCTCAGGGGTGTGAGGCCTCAGTATGAGAATGAACACGTCTACACTTAAGCACCAGGCACCAGCCCTCACAGATAAGGCAGCACTCCCAAGTGGCCCCAGGAGCTCAGCCCAGTCCAGCCCAGCCCACGGACCTCCCAGGAGCTGCACTCCCTCAGCTCCTTGCAGACTGGGGGCCTCGGGCAGGCCCCTTCACCCCTTTAGACCTCAGTCTTCCTGTGTAATGGGAGCAGGGAGGTTTGGCCCGCTGCCCTCCAAGGCTCTCCACAATCTGAATGCTAACACCCTTGGGCACGGGCCTCGTCCAGGGCGCCCAAAGCCCTCTCTCCCTTGTCGGGGAGGACTTCTACCACCCCGGCAAGCACTAAGTAAACTCGTTTCTTACCCAAGACAGTTACCCCTACTCTCCTTTTAGTTCTCCCCACTTTGTGAGCTGGGTTAGACCTTTGCAGACTTGCTGTGTGGCCATAGGAGAGTCACTTAACCTCCCTGGTCTGTTTCCTCACCTGACATGTGAGAGAGTGGGCAGGAGGGGTGGATACTACCCTGGTTGCCCCACAGGTGTGTCATGCAGGTAAAATGTAGGCAAAATGTGAGAGAAAACGTTAAAAGCTGTGGCAGTCATGAGGGCTATTAGGCAGTCCAGGGGGCTGGAGGAATCACTTCCAGAGTGAGGGGGCTGTGCTCCCTGGAGCTGTGAGGAGGGAAAGCCCCTCAGAGCCTGCTGGTCGACACTAGGGTCTCCAACCAGCAGCCTTGAAGGCTGGTGGGTCACAGACACGGCGAAGGTGGGCCATGGTGTGGGAGGCGGGGGGCTCTGGGGACAGCGACCTGCGGCGTCTGCTGGAAATGCAGGCCTGGGTGGCCCGAACTTCTCATTTTTCAAGGGACACTAGAAATCTGGATTTTTTACATGGAAATCATCAGCTTTTTAAAAGTAAGCGACTAAACCAAATGCCTTGGGAACAACTGCCTGGGGGCCAAGGCAGCAATTCCCTCCATGGCCCCCAGGTCCCCCCACCATTGCTCCATCCAGGACACCCAGACCCAGCAGTGAAGTGAGTCTTTCCTGGGGTTCCCCCTCACTGGGGACACATGTAGGCAGCCTGAGGACACTCAGAACTTGGCCTGGTCAGGCCTAGTCCCCACCTCCGCCCTGGCTCTTCTCCCTACAGTGAAAGGGACTTTATGGGGACAAAAAGCCACCCATTGTGTCACATGAGACAAAGGGGCAGGGGACAGAGGAGACAAAGGGGCAGGGGACAGAGGCTCCGGGTGCCTGAGCTGGCCACAACACCATCATACACCACCCCCTCCCGTGCGAGAGGGAGGGCTTGGGGGCAGGCCTCTTGGAATTCCCATGCCCTGCTCTGGAGCATTCGAGAATCCTAAAGTCATCCCAGCTCTGCCAGTAGGCTGGCGCAGATTCAGAACCTGCCCAAGCTCTCTGGGACTGGGACAGCCCAGAACAGCTCTCAGCCTCCCTTTCGTTCCTGAAAAATGGGCTCGTGAGTTACAAACTGAGTCATTCAGTCACTGGACAAACTCTCCCAAGGCCCAGCTCTGTGCCAGGCACTGTTCTAGGTCCTGGGAATACAGCGGGGAGCTTGGCTGTCAGGGATGCCCCCGGGCCCAGCCCAGGCTCGGCCCTACTTCCCAGGGCTACAGCAGGGAGGACAGAAGCTCAGGGCCTGGTCCTCCTTCAAGGCTTTCCAAACACTGCCATCACGTCACCTGTCATCCCCAAGCCCTGAGTCTCAGAGCAGAGAGCTGTCCAACCCCAGAGGGAGGAGAGGCTTCTGCCACCTCCCGCCATGGCCAAGCCCCCCAGAGTCCCCAGAGTCCTCCAGCGCCGCATGCACTTGCGTGTCCAGGAGCCCACGTCCACCTTCCTGAGGCTGTGCCATCCCTTTCAGAGTTTTCACAAACTCCTCCCAAAAGGGACTCAAACTGTCCCCCGCATGTCCCCACCCCATTCCCATTCTTGTCCTCTGGGGCCTGACTTGGGAGGTCGTTCCACAGCCCCGAGGTGTGTGAGAGTGGGTGGGGGCCCTTGAGTCCCACCCCAAGACCCTGTCTGGCTCCCAGAGCAAGTGGCAGCGCTCCCTGCCTGCCTACCCCGACTCCTCCCTCCTTCCCTCCAGGGTCTCCTGGGCCTACCCCCCAAAGCCTACCAAGTCCCAGCACCAAGACCCCTCCAGCCACAGAGCATCCAGGAAGACCTAACTCCCCTGGAAAGCCCCAGGTGGAATCCCGGCATTCATTCCCCTCGCTCGCTCTGCCAGGCCCCACCGGGGCTTCACTCCCAGGGCCTTCCTCCCTCTGGGCCCACCTCTCGAGGGAAGAAAGTACTTGGCCCATCTCATAGGTGAGGGAAACAGAGGCTCTTGGAAGATCTGGACCCAGCCCAAGGGCATGCACAGTGAGGGAAGGGACCTGGACAATCCTGTGACCCAGACTCTCCCACCACAAATTCTCGAGAGATGGGGACACTCTCCCGGAGAACACTTTGTGTGAAGGGAGCATCACCGCCCTGGAGGGCAGAGCAGAGAGGGGGCGGGGGCAGAGCTGGAATCACAGGAAGCTTGTTCCCCAACACCCCCAAGGGTGCCTCATCCACTCTTTAGCCCTTCAGAGAAAGAGCCGGCCATCAGGAGCATGTGGAGCTCCACTAGCCCATGAGGCCTGGCCTGGGCCTGCCGGGGAATGAGGGGTGGGGATGGGCCAGAGTGAGAGTCTTCCGCATCCCTGGACGTCTTTCCTGAGACACTGGTGCTAGTCCTGATGCTGCACTGACGTTCTGGGTGACCCTGAACAAGCCTCGGCCACCGCAACCTCAAGGAGGGGTGGTGCCCCCATCCTGCTACCCTCACACAGCGGGGCAGAAGTGCAAAAAAACTCACTGGTGTCTGATACCAGCCCCGCCCCCAAATGAAAGCTGGGATGTCCCAGGACAGGCCCGTCTGTTCCCTAGTGCTCATGCTCTGGACGCTGCCTGACCTTCAGCCCTTGCCTTCCTGCCCACACCTCCCTGTAAGACCCTGGGGTGCCACCTGGCCTCTCCCCCAGGGCAAACAGGAAGGACAACTCAGCCAGCCCGGGCCTGGGCCCGGGTTCCACCAGAATCAGGGCTGGGCTCGCTGGCCTGCCAAGAAAAACAGCCTCCCCACCACCATCCAGATTCCCAGTAATCAAGGAGACCAGGGTGGCTGGCCCCGCTGTGGCTCCCCAGACAATCTATGAGTGGGTGATCAGGGCCCTGGCCCTCGTTGAATTCTGCCACAAACAACTGACCAGCTGACAAAGAGTGACTAAGACCTGCCCCTGCCAGGACAACAGAAACAGCAACAGCCTTGGAGCCCTTACCCTGCCCATCCCTGACATGGATACCTCCTTTCCACTTACAGATGGCTGGAAAATCTCCCAGGCCACTCGGCCAGTAACACTGACCTCAAGGTTATTTCTCTCTGCTGTGTGATCCTGGGAAAGTGCCTTTCCCTCTCTGGACCTAAGGGGACATTCAAGTGTCCCCTACATAGCTTTTGCCATATCCATAAACTAACTGTACTATTTTTTTCTATTCAATATTCTCACTTATTTTAAAGTTTTTATGTTATTTATTTTTTGAGTCAAGGTCTCACTCTTTTGACCAGACTGGTGAAATAAATAAAAAATAAATAAAACCATGGTGTAATCACGGCTTACACAGCTTCCAACGTCTGGGCTCAAGTGAGCCTCCTGCATCAGCCTCCCAGAGAGTAGCTTTGCCACCACACCTAGATAATTTTTTTTTATTTTTTGTGAAGACGAGGTCTTGCTATGTAGCCCAGTCTGGTCTCGAACTCCTGGCCTCAAGTGATTCTTCCACCTCCACCTCCCAAAGTTCTAGAATTATAGGCGTGAGCCACCACACTGGCCTGTTATTTTAGAAAAATGCAATATATATGCCATGGTAGGTAATGAAACATGTATTCAGCATGGTTCCCTCCTTCCCTGATTGATAATTTCTTCTCCAAGAGCAACCAAGAGTGCTTTCTCATGTGTTTCTCCAGAGACTGCACCCACACACACACATACACAAATACACATACACGTACACACAAACACACACTTCAGGCAGGTGTGTCTTGTATCTGTGTGTATTTCTTCCACGCAAACAACAGCAGTCTACACGCTTTTGCCTCTTGCTTTTTTTGCTTAAATCTACAGCCTGGAGGTTGTCCACCTTTACGTACAGGCTGCATTACTTTCCTTAAGGGGAAGGCAAGTGTCTTTTTACTTGCCGCATCACATACCCTTGCACACATGGATCATGACCTATTTGAACCAGTCCCCACTGATGGACATGTATACATCACACAAGACAGCTCATTTAAAGGGAAACTTTCCAGTCACCAATAAATGGGAAGCCTGCATTACCTATCACAATAGCTAACTACAAAATTAAATACAGCAAATGTGTAACAATGTGCATACATTCTAGTCAGAGCCAGTTGTGTCCTAGGTGCTGGAGCTCTCGTTTTTTTTTTTTCTCACATTTATTTTGTTTTTAAAGTGTTGGAAATGTACTAAAGACATGTTAGCGCCACACTGGGGCTGTCTGCTCTGTGTAATCATTTCAGTGGAACTGAACAGAGATAATGCAAGACCTTCCAAGGTCTCCATGGGAGAACTTGATTACTGTGGAATGGGAAAGACCTAAACTATGACTAATTTCCAGAAGCCAGAAAGAAAATGGAAAAAAGAAATTAAAAAAAAAAAAATTCAGCCAGGAGAGGTGGCTCATGCCTGTAATCCCAGCACTTTGGGATGCAGAGGCGAGAGGACTGAGTCTTGCGTCCAGGAACTCAAGGCCAGCCTGGGCAACTTAGCAAGACCTCGTCTCTATAATAAATAAAAAAATTCGCCAGGCGTGGTGGCTCATGCCTATGGTTCCAGCTACTTGGAAGGCTGAGGCAGAAGGATCGCATGAACCCAGCAGCCAGTGACCATAAACATGCCACTGTACTCCAGCCTGGACAACAGAGTGAGATTCCTGCTAATAAATAAATACGTACATAAATACATAAAGCATAATCACCAATATAAAACTAAAACTAAATCCTGTATGGCCAAAACAAAGACAAAAAACACTATAAGCAAAGTAAAAGAAAATAAAATAGAAAAAAAGTATTTGCAGATCTTCCAGAGGTCCCAGCAATTGGTAAGACAAAGACCAACAACTCAGTAGAATTGATGAAGAATACACAGAGACAAGGATACACAAATGACTCTTAAACATTTTTTAAAACGTCAACCTCACTCATAAGAGAAATGAGAATAATACTACACTGACCTACCATTCTGGCCTATCAGATTGGGGCACATCCAGCAGTGTGTTAAGTCACCATGTTGGGCCGGGCAGGGTGGCTCAAGTGCTGGTCTGTAATCCCAGCACCTTTGGAGGCCGAGGAGGGAGGATCGCTTGAGCCTAGAAGTCTGAGACCAACCTGGGCAACATGGTAAGACCTCAACTCTACAAAAGGTAAAAAAATTAGCTGGTTGTGACTTGGGAGACCTGAGCCAGAGAGGCTGAGGCTGCAGTGAGCCATATTCATGCCACTGCCCTCCAGCCTGGGCGACAGAGTGAGACTCTGTCTCAAAATAAATAAATAAATTACCATGTTGAGGAGGCTATGGGAAGAGGCAGCTGCCAGCAGCTAGGAGGCAGGCTGAAGGGGCAAGGGGGAGTGAGACTTTCTCTGGAGAGCATTTGGCAGTCTATAAAAATCCCAAACCTGGCCGGGCTCGGTGGTTCAGCCGCACCTTTGGGAGGCCGAGGTGAGTGGATTGCCTGAGCCCGTGGGTTCGAGACCCACCTGGGAAACTTGGCGAGACCTCGTCTCTACAATAAATCAAAAAATCAGCCGGGCGTGGTAGCGCGCGCCTGTAATTCCGGCTACTCGGAAGGCTGAGGCGGAAGGATCACCGGAGCCCAGCAGGTCGAGGCTGCGGTGGCCGAGAGCGGCCTCTGCACTCCAGTCTGGGCGACAGAGTGAGACTCCAACTCAAAAAACAAACAAACAAACAAACAACAACAACAACAAATCCCAAACCTATGTGCCCTCCCACACATCAGTCCAACTTCTGGAAATACATCATGCAGATGTACTCAGTAGCATGTGTGAGCTGACTCCTTGCAGCAGGGTGTGTAACAGCAAAAGAATGAAAAACCCGAAGTGCCTATCAGCAAAGGGATTGACCGCACAGATCACACCACAGCTGCAGAAGGGAATATGAGAGAAGCCATAAACAAGGAGTAATAAGCCGGGCTCGGTGGCTCAGCCTGAAATCCCAACACTTTGGGAGGCCGAGGCAAGTGGATTGCCTGAGCCCACGGGTTCGAGACCAGCCCGGGCAACTTGGTGAGACCTTGACTCTACAATGAATCAAAAATTAGCCGGGCACGGTAGTGCGCACCTGTAGCTCCAGCTACTTGGAAGGTGGAGGCGGAAGGATCACCAGAGCTCAGTAAGTATATACCGGGGTGGCCATGAGTGTGCCACTGCACTCCAGCCTGCGTGACAAAGTGAGACTCCAACTCAAAAGGAAAAAAAAAAAAAAGAGCAATCATGCTCCCCACACTTCAGGCAAAAAGAACCCCAAGAAAGGCCAGGTGTAGTGGCTCACACTTGTAGTCCCTGCCATGCAGGAGACCAAGGCGTGAGGATGGCTTGAGCCCAGGAGTTTGAGACCAGCCTGGGCAATATAGCAAGATCTCATCTCAACAAAAAAAATCAAAAAATTAGCCAGGCATGGTGGCATATACCTGTAGTCCCAGTTACTCAGGAGGCTGAGGAGGGAGGATCACCTGAGCCCAGGAGGTCAAAACTGTGGTGAGCTGTGATCATGCTACTGCACTCTTGCCTGGATGACAGAGTGAAACCCTGACTCTGCCCCCCCCAAATACATGTTTCAAGTGAAAAGGAAGATCTTGGTAAACTCTTGGATATGGGGAGAGGTAGGACTCCATAGTCACATTTGCATAGATCTCCTTAAAGAAAGTCTTAACATGGGCCAGGCACAGTGGCTCAAGCCTGCAATTCCAGCACTTTAGGAAGCTCAGGTGGGAGGATCGCTTGAGGCAAGGAGTTCAAGACCAGCCTGGGAAACACAGCAAGACCCAATCTCTTTTTTTTTAAAAAAAAAAAAATCCAAAATGGTAAACAGAAAACTAAGAATGAGCACGAAGGCATTAGCTCTCACTGAAGGAGGACGGGGGTTTTTCCCCGGACTCTTCCCAACTCTGTTTTATTCTAGAATGTTGCAAATATATTACCTATTAAAGTAAGTAAGTAAATAAAGGCATGGCAAAAATAAAGTCATCACAGACGGCGTGCTGTGCACTGATACAGAACACTCCCGGGTGTGCTGTGGGGGGAAAGTGTGACCTGACGCCTGCATGGAGGCTCCCATCTGTGAAGTCTACAGCAAGGACATGCCTCGCCCTGGAATGATGCACTTGTCATGGCGGCTGCCTGGGGCGAGGGCAGCAGAGGCCCCTGCTCAGGGGTGAGAGACACAACATTTCACGATCACCCCTGCACCATTGGAATGCTTTGCTCTATGTCTGTGTACCTTTTTCAAAGAACAAAACAATTCCATCAACAGAGAAACAGCTACAGGGGCTGGGGCTGCAGGGACACCATGGGACACTTCACAAGAGTCAAAAAGGAGGGAGATGTGGGTCTTGGAACAGCAAGGGGGCTCAGATGCACCAGATGTGAGCAAAGCAGCTGGCTGAGCAAAGGATATAGAAGAAAACCATCAATCTTTCCAAGAGCGCACAGAAAAAGGAGTGGAAACTCCCCCAAATAGTTGTCCCCTTAGGGAGAGAGGTGGGTGATCCAAGGACAAGTTTAGCCTTATCTGTGTAGGTTTTTATTGATTTTTTTTTTTAAATCTAGGTTCTTACTCTGTCACTCAGGCTGGAGTGCAGTAGCACAATCACAACTCACCATAGCCTTGACCTCCTGGGCTCAGGCAATCCTCCCTCCTCAGCCTCCCAAGTAGCCCAGACTACAGGTACATGCCACCATGCCTAGCTAATTTTTTGTATTTTTTGTAGAGACGAGGTCTTGCTATGTTGCCAGGCTGGTCTAAATCTCCTGGGCTCAAGTGATCCTCCCACCTCAGTTTTTTAAAGTGCTGGGATTACAGGCATAAGCCACTATGTCCAGTCCAGGTTTTCATTTTGTAAGGAGAATATATTCATATGTTCATCATATTATAAATTAACTCCCAAACACTCAACACTCTCTCCTTGCAATGAGTGAGGAGTGTGAACTAACAATACCAGATGCTCAGTACTCTGTGTGGCAGAGCTGGGTGGAGGCACAGGTGAGCACGCAGGACCCGGAATGCTGTACGCAGGAGATAGCCACCCACAAAGCTCAGCACTAAGCTCACTGCAATCCCAATGTGACCAACCCCAGCTCACACCTCTCGAACTCCTCCCCTTCCCGGAGGTCAGAGTTGACCCAGGGAGGGCTTTGCCCAGTCCTCCATCAGGAGAGGAGCTGGCCTGCCTGCTGGTGTTGGAGACAGAGCCAGGATCACCATGAGGAAAAACCTGCTCACACTCCCAAGTGCTCAAGGATGGTGCAGGCAACCTTGAGAGGGACTAAGCTCCCCGTCTCTGAACGCATGCAAGTTCACGTTGAAGATGCTGCCAAGGGACCTCCTAAGCTGGTGTAAGAGCCTTCGGTCCTACAACCTGTGAATGCGGGTTGCCCTTCCTTCCAACACATACCGTGCTAAGCCCTCTGCACTCATTATCTTCCATGTTCCTCACAATCCCACATCACCATTGCACAGACAAGGAACCGAGGCTCAGGGGAACTAGGGAACTTCCCCAAGATCATGCAGCCAGAAAGGGGCAGAGGTAGGATCTGAACCCAAAGCTCTCTGCTTCCAGGCTGTGCTCCCACCGACACTCTCAGTGCCATCACTGCGATCTAGTGGCTGTGAGGCTTCTGATCTCTGTTTATTCACCGGCCAAGTGGGAATTGTGTGGCCACCCCCAGTCCCAAGAGGGAGGGCAAGAAGGAAGCATAGAAGGTGCAAGACACAACCAGCCTCACTGCCTGCACAGGGCATCCATGTAGCTGAACCTGTCAGTGCCCACCTGTGCCAGGAAGCCCTCCCTCTTAGCCCTGGCCCTTCCTAAAGTCTCCCTTCCTAAAGTCCCCCTCCTTTTCCTCCAAAGCACCTTAGGACCTCACCTTGCTCCCCCTGCCGACCAAAAAAAGTCAAGAGGTATAGCTAGAGTCAGACAAACCCTGGGTGCAAATCCTGGCTTGCTGCTCTCCCCTGTGTGACCTTGGACAAGTTCATCAACCTCTCTGTTTCCTCACCAATAAACCCTGGTAGCATCATCCTCCCCAGGACTTAAGAAGGATTTAAAAGTAAGAGATAGGCACTTAGCGCTCACTTTTTGCTTTTTTAGATAGGGTCTCACTCTGTTACTCAGGCTACAGTGCAGTGGTGTGATCCCAGCTTACGACAGCCTCAACCTTCTGGGCTTAGGTGATCCTTCCACCTCAGCCTCCCAAGTAGCTGGGACTATAGACATGCACCACCACAACCAGCTAATTTTTTTTTTTTTTTTTGAGTTGGAGTCTCACTCTGTCGCCGCAGCCTCGACCTACTGGGCTCCGGCGATCCTTCCGCCTCAGCCTTCCGAGCAGTTGGAATTACAGGTGCGCGCTACCACGCCCGGCTAATATTTTGATTTATTGTAGAGATGAGGTTTCACCTGCCCAGGCGGGTCTCGAACCCGCGGGTTTAGGCAATCCACTCACCTCAGCCTCCCAAAGGCGCGGGATTACAGGCTGAGCCACCGAGCCCGGCTTTTTTTTTTTTTTTTTTTTTTGAGTTGGAGTCTCGCTCTGTCGCCCAGACTGGAGTGCAGTGGCCACTCTGGCCACTGCAGCCTTGACCTGCTGGACTCCAGTAATCCTTCCGCCTCAGCCTTCCAAGTAGCTGGAACTACAGGTGTGCACTACCACACCCAACTAATTTTTTGATTTATTGTAGAGATGAGGTCTCACCAAGTTGCCCAGGCGGGTCTCGAACCCGCGGGCTCAGGCAAATCCACTCACCTCAGCCTCCCAAGGCACAGGATTACAGGCTGAGCCAACAAGCCTGGCTGTAATTTTTTTTTGAGAGAGACAAGGTCTCACTATGTGCCCAGCTGGTCTCAAACTCCCAGGCTCAGGTGATTCTCCCACCTCAGCTTCCCAAAGTGCTAGGATTACAGGTATGAGCCACTGCGCCCAGCAACATTAGCTTTATACTTATTCTACAAAGGCTTTGGGATCTCCCATAAGCAGATAACCACAACTTCCACATTTCTCCATCCCCTAGCCACACAAAGATCTGAGCATCAAGGCCTTTTTTTAACCAAAAGAGTTAGCTCTAGATCAAACTCACCTGCTTCCTTTTTAGAGGATACCTACGCAAATCCTTCATGTTTCCCTTTTTGCCTAGGCTGCGAGAAAGTTCAACAAAGAATCAGCAGCCTTAAATTTGCTACATGTCAATTCTCCCCTCTGTGCCATCAACTTTAAGGGATACATTGCCGGGCTGGGTGGCTCAGCCTGTAATCCCACGCCTTTGGGAGGCTGAGGTGAGTGGACTGCCTGAGCCCACGGGTTCAAGACCTCGTCTCTACAGTAAATAAAAAACTAGCCCGGTGTGGTGGCATGTGCCTAGGGTTCTGACTACTTGGAAGTCTGAGGCGGAAGGATTGCCGGAGCCCAGCAGGTCTACGCTGGGGCGGCTGTGAGTGTGCCACAGCACTCCAGCCTGGGCGACGGAGACTCCAACTTAAAAAAAAAATACATTACTTTAAGTCTTTGGTCTTATGTGGCTTCATAACATATTCCATCCAGTGTTCTTGCTGAAACTATAGGCAGTGGGGGTTATGGTACATCACTGAGCACCGCCAGACACCTGTGAAGAACACTGAGGCTGGTTCTCCAGGACGCGTTCGGATAATAGACGGAAAGTACACCTCCTTCTCAAGGAGCCAGGGCCTTGCTACCCACCTTCCCTCTCTCCCACCACATCAGGAACATTCACCGAATCCTGGGAAACAGAAGGGTTTGCTTTTCTCTCTTTCAATTTGCTTCCATCTTCTCATTTACTGCCTACTCCATGCAGCATTCCCTGATACCTCTAAGGTAAGCACATCCCCTGAGCACCCCCCTCACTGACCAAGAGCTCCCAGAGAGCAGATACTGGGCCTGGGGTCTTCATCAACCCAACACAGCGCCAGATTCCAGCAGGTGGGAGCCAAGCTGAGTGTGACAAATTAAGACCATGGGCTAGAAGAGTCAGAAAAATCATTCCTCTGGAGAAGGGCTGAGATTTGGGCAAAGAACTGACCTCTGAGCCTCAGCTTCCTCACCTGTAAAGTGGGACAGCATAAGAGGATATAAAGCCTTTGGCAAAGGGCCTGGAGCATGGCACTCACCTCACAGAGGGGAGGGATCAGGGCTTCCCAGCGCAAGGTGGTACCTGCTGGATAAGCCCCCCCATCTCAGACCCAGTGGAACTGTCCGTTGCCAGAGAAACAGTTCAGGAAGTCACTTCTTCTGACAAGCAGATTGCTGAGGCACTGAAAGCTGCAGGTCATTTTCAAAACTCTGGTGGGAGACCCTCATCCCCCCAAAAAGCACTGCATGGAATGAGGGAGCGCTCACTCCCCTCACACCTAGACCCTGAGCATCGAACCCCACCCCACGTGCTAGCCCACCACAGCACTCCTGGTGAGCCTGGCCTTCCCCCTAGACCCAGGCAGAAGCTTAAGTCTCTTCCAGAGGGAGCCCCCAAGGTCCTTGCAGGCCAGAGCAGGGTGCTCCTCTTACTCGATTCCTTCCATTCCCCTGATGGCAATTCTCAACTGCTCTGGTCTCGTGCGCCAGGGATCCACTAGTCTCAGGATCCAACTGTCATCCAAACCAGCTATCTGCCCCCAAGCCTCCTAAGGCCACCAACGGAAACAAGCCCCTGTAGCTCGCAGAGGCACATGGAGTCCTCAGCTGATCACATGGAAACAAATGCTTTACGTAAACTCCAGAGTCGCCAGGCCTCAGTTCACACTGGGTTCCAGGCTTGGAACACCCTTTATCAGCCTCTGCCTCAGTGAAGTCTCTGCCCAAAAGCTGCCTTCTCCATGAAGCCTTCCTGGCCGGAATTGCTCTCCCTCTTCGCTCACCGTTCACGTCACTTCTCACAAGCCTCCTGGCTCTCCAGAGCTGGACCGCCCTGCGAGCTGGAGGCTGCCCACGGCTGGTCCCTCACAGCCAACCCAGAGTCCAGCACTCCAGCACCAGGGCCCTGGGCTCCCCCACCCCGTTTGCAGGGGTGAATTAGTCCAAGGAACTGGACCTCTTCCTCCAGAAAATAGAACTCCCCACTCCTCAAATCAAACAAACACCTCTGGTAGATGAACTACAAATATAGACTTCTGGCTGCACTTCCTGAGATTCAAACTCCAGTTCCACATTTCCCTCCTGCCGCTCCCCACCCTTGGGCCCATAGGTCTGCATTTTAAACAAGTCTCCCCAGGAGGTTTGGAGGCTGGGGTGGCAGAGAGGGCCCACAAAGGGAGCGCTGATAAATCCCGAAACAGAGCACTGGCCCAGGTGGAAGACTGGCGCTCACCCGGAAAGAAGAACCACCCTGCCCTCCAGCCTCAGCCTGGCAGCCTCACCAGCACCCCGCTGGAAGGGACAGCGCGAAATGCCGCTCGCCGCGTCATAAAGGACAGTGGATCAGGTCCATCTCCGATTCCACCTTAGGCCTCTGAAACAGACCAGGGGCTCAGCTGATGGGAGCCTCACTCCAGGACTGCCCCAGGCCCCCAGACCCGCACGAGAGACGCCGCAGAAAGAAAGCCAACGCCGGGGCCTGTCCCCGGTGTGGGGTGGAGGCATTCCCACCGGCGGGTCTCAGCTGGGGTCTGCACAGGAGTCTGGATGGGCAGGAGTCTGGCCGACGGCGTCCCTCACATCCCTCCCCCACAGCGCAAGGCGCGGTATCTCGGCCCGCTGGGCCGGTCCAAACCGGCTGGAACCCGGCCAATCACCCAGAGGAACAGGAGGGCCCGGGGAGCCCACGGGGCCGCGCCTAAAGTGTATGAGGGGAATGGATGTGCCCTCTCTCTGAGACCAGGGATGTCCCGGGGTGCAGCCGCGCAGAGCCGCTGGGAGCTCAGCAGCGGGTGGACGGAGTGGACTTTGCCTCTGGCTGCGTTCCTTAAGGGGGCTGGGGACATTGTCCCGGCAGAGAGGGGGAAGCGAGGCGATCGTGGCCCGGGTGGGCGCTTCTCCGAGTGGCCGCTGGTGACCACCTTGGAGGGGGCACCCTGAACATGAGTGGTGGCGTGTGTGCTCGCGGGGACGGTCACTTGGGCGTCTCGAGGCGAGAGGGCTGCAGGGTGACCTGGGGGCGTCCATCCTGAGAGCACCCGGGGTGGGCAAGGCGCGTGGGTGCGCCCGTGAGCCTGGGATGGGGACGCGAAGGGCAGCGCGGCTCGGGATCCCTCACCCCTCCTACCGCGAAGCCCCCTCCCGGTCCCCCGCGCGCCCTCACCAGCTGCAGCAGCATGAGCGCGCCGAGGCCGGAGCGCACGAAGCCCAGGTCCGGGCGCAGCGCGGAGACGGAGGCGCCGGCGCCCTGCGCGGGGCTGCTGGTCCGCGTGCTCACTTTCGACGGGAACTCGGCCATGGCGGCTGCGCTCGCCTCCAAGGCTGCTCCGGCCGCCGCCCCTCCCGCCGTGGGTGCCGGCTCCGGCGCCGCCGCTCCCCGGGGGCTCCAGCTGCGCCGGGCGTCGGGGCGGAGAGCCAGGGCCGCCAGGTGCTGGAGCCCCGCCCCCGCCGCGGGGCCCACCCCTTTAACCCTTCGCTCGCCGCCGGCCGCTCCCCCGCCGGGAAACTGAGCCCCGGGCCAGCGAGATGGCTCCCCCGGAGCCGGCCTGGACAGCCGCGCGGCCTCGGCCGGGATGCCGCCTGCCGGGAGCCTCCCCCGCGCTCGCCAGGGCAGCCACCGCTCCTCCGCGCCCTCCCGGCGGGCTGCTTCGGCGCCTCGAGCAGACGCTCTCCGGGCGCTTCGAGGCCGCGTGCCCTCGGCCGAGCCCCTGCGGCCCTCTGGAAGGCTCGGTCAGGCGGCGCGGCGGCCCTGCGCGGCGACTCCCGAAGGCACCCTCTGTCGCCCAGGCTGGAGCGCAGTGGCACGATCGCCGCTCACCGCGACCTCGACCTCCTAGGCCCAGGCGATCCTCCCGCCTTAGCCTCCCAAGATGCACGTCACAACGCCTGGCTGCTTTTCTATTTTTATTTTTTTTCCATAAAGACGAGGTCTCACTGTGTTGCCCAGGCTGGCCTCGAATGCCTGGGCTCCAGCAGTCCTCCTGCCTCGGCCTCCCAAAGTGCTGGGATTACAGGAGTGAGCCACCGAGCCCCGCCGGTTTTCACTTCTGAACACACTGCACGTGAATTAGAAGATCGCCAAGCCTCAGTTTCTTCGTCTGTAATACAGAACTACGAAGGGACTTCATCACACAGAACATTCTGGGGAATGAACAAGACATCTATGGCATGGAAGGTTGCTGGCCCCAGTGAAGGTGGGGGAATCCCTCAGAAGGTGGGGGTGATGCTGGAGTTATAGTTTCATTGCTCCACATGCACCCTAAAACTCTTGCACACGCCACGCACCTCAGATCATAAACCTCTGCACAGATAGTTCATTGATTTATTTATCAGCCAGTGTTTGCTAAACAACTACTATTGGTTTTTTTGTTTTTGTTTTTGTTTTGAGTCGGAGTCTCGCTGTGTCACCCAGGCTGGAGAGCAGTAGCATGCTTATGGCCACCGCAGCCTCAACCTGTTGGGCTCAGGCGATCCTTCTGCCCCAGCCTTCCAAGTAGCTGGGACTACAAGTGCATACCACCATGCCAGGCTAATTTTTTTATTTATTGTAGAGGTGAAGTCTAGCCGAGTTGCCCGGGCTGGTCTCAAGCCCGTGGACTCAGGCAGTCCTCTCGCCTCAGCCTCCCAAATGCTGGGATTATAGGCGTGGGCCACCACACCTGGCCAACTACTATTCTTGTATGTCAGGCCACAGATACAGCAAAAAACAAACCAGACAAGGCTTTCTTGGATCCCACTTCCTTTTTTAATTTTGTTTTTAATTGACACATAATAACTTACATAATTATAGGGTACAGTGTGATGTTTTGGTACATCATGTGACTATCACATCATGTAGCCAGGCTCACACCTGTAATCCTAGCACTTTGGAAGACTGAGGCAGAAGGATTGCTTGAGACCAGAAGTTTGAGACCAGCCTGGGCAATACAGCAAGACCTCGTCTCTACAAAAACAAAAACCAGAAAATGATCCACGCATGATGGTATGGGCCTGTAGTCCTAGCTACTGTGGAGGCTGAGGTAGAAGGATCCCATAAACCCAGGAGGTCTCTGCTGCAGTGAGCCATAATCTGGGCCACTGCACTCCAGCCTGGGCAACAGTGAAAGACCCTGACTCAAAAATTTTTTTAAAAAATTGTTTTAATAGCTGGGCACGGTGGCTCACACCTGTATTCCCAGCACTTTGGGAGGCAGAGGTGAGAGGATTGTCTGAGCCCACAGGTTCGAGACCAGCCTGGGCAGCATGGCAAGATCTCGTCTCTACAATAAATTAAAATATTAGCTGGGCACAGTAGCACGTGCCTGTAGTTTCAGCTACTTGAAAGACTGAGGTGGAAGGATCACCTGAGCCCAGCAGGTCAAGGCTCCAGTGGCCGTAAGTGTGCCACTGCACTCCAGCCTGAGCAACAGGGTGAGACTCCCCCTCAAAAAAAAATTGTTTTAATTTTTTTTTTAAATCATGTATTTAGGGGTAACTCCTTCGGGTCCCCTCCCACTGTGGGAGTTTTTCTGTCCTCTCAATAAATCCTGCTTTCTCAAAATAAAATAAAATCATATATTTAACATATTCATCACCTCATACATTTATCATTTTTTTGTGGTGAGAACATTTGAAATTCTCTCTTATAGCTACTGTATTTTGAAATATACAGAATTGTCACCCTCCTGTACAGTAGAGCGCCAGCCATTTTTCCTCCTAACTGTAAATTTTGTACTGTTGACCGCCCCTATCACCGCCCCTTCCCATCCCAAGCTCCAGGAATGCTATTCCACTCTCTACTTCCATAAGACCAGCTTCTTTAGATTCCACACGAGTGACCTCCTGAGGTGCTCGACTTTCTGTGCCTAGCTTACTTCATTGAACAAGTGTCTTCAGGTTTGTCCACGTTGCTGCAAAGGACAGGATTTCATTCGCTGGAGCCCACTTTCAGCGGGATGACAAGTAATAAGCCAGAGAGAAATAATCATTTAGGATAGGGGCACATGCTGTGACTAAAAACGGGGGGGCGAAGAGGGGTGCTGTGTCAGAGTGACCAGAAGGCGATATTTTAAATAAGGTCAAGGAAGACGTGTTGGAGGAGGTGACATTTATGCAGAAACTCGAATCATAAGTAGGGGCTAGCCTCAGGAAGATCTGGAGGAAGAACTTGGTAAGTGCAAGGGCCCTGAGGCTAGACCAAGCTAGACAGTTTGAAGAACAGAAGGAAGGTCCCTGGTGGGGCTGGAGGCCAGTGAGTGAGGACAAGATTGGACACGTGGGCAGGGAATGGACACAGGCCTATTTAGGTGGTTGTATTAGTGTCCTATGACTGCTGTAACAAGTTATCACAAGCTTGGTGGCTGAGAGCGACAGTGTATTCTCCCACAGTTCTGGCAGGCTGGAAGTCTGACATCAGTTTCACTGAGCCAAAATCTTCCAAAATTTGGAGACAGTCAAAATCAGAGTGTCCTCAGGAGCATGCTCCCTTTGCATGTTCTAGGGAAGAACCTGTTCCTTGCCCTTCTGTCTCTGGGGGTGACTGCTGGCATTCCTTGACTTGTGCCTTCATCTCGCACCCAGGTCGCATTCCTCCTCCTCCCCCTCTTCACTAAATATAAACCTTTCTTTGCCTCTCTTATAAGGATGCTTGTGATTGGGTTAGGGCACACCTAAATACTCCAGGATCATCTCCCCCAAATCAAGAGCCTTAATCTAATTACTTAAACTGCAAAGACCCTCTTACTTTGTAAGGTAAAATTTGCAGCTTCCAAGGATTAGGATCTGATCCATCTTTGAGCCACTGTCATATAAACCACCACAACTCTAGAGAGGAGTTAACATTTTATTCTATTTTATGTTATGTTATGTTATGTTATGTTATGTTATGTTATGTTATGTTATGTTATTTTTTGAGTTGGAGTCTCACTCTGTCGCCCAGACTAGAGTGCAGTGGCCGCTCCCGGCCACCGCAGCCCCGATCTGCTGGACTCCGGCGATCCTTCCGCCTCAGCCTTCCGAGTAGCCAGAATTACAGGCACGCGCTACCACGCCTGGCTAATTTTTTAATTTTATTGTAGAGATGAGGTCTCCCCTGCCCAGGCGGGTCTCGAACCCACGGGCTCAGGCAATCCACTCACCTCAGCCTCCCAAAGGCGCGGGATTACAGGCTGAGCCACCGAGGTGGCTCTGTTATTTTATTTTATTTTGAGTTGGAGTCTCACCCTGTCACCCAGGCTGGAGAGCAGTGGCATGCTTACAGCCACCGCAGCCTCAGCCTGCTTTCCAAGTAGCCGGAACTAGTCATGTACCATCACATCCAGCTAATTTCTCTTGATTTATTGTAGAGATGAGGTCTCACCAAGTTGCACAGGCTGGTCTCAAACCCGTGGGCTCAGGCAATTCTCTCACCTCTGTCTCCCAAAGTACAGGGATTATAGACATAAGCCACCATGCCCAGCAAACGTTTTATTTTAAAGCTGGGAGAGTTTTCAGTAGGGAATGACAAGCTCCAATGGACGCTTGGACAACAGTGCTGGTCAATGCTGCCTTAACCCTTCACCTGCTCGACGGTGTGTTCAGCCCCTCCCCTCAGTGCCCCTGGGACCCTCCCCACCCCACTTGCAGTAGGCGCTCTAGAAATGAGAAGTGCTTCTTGGGGGGCTGCAAAGTTGTTACCCAGAGACCAGCCTCTCTGCAGACCAGTCCAAGTGCAGAACAAAGCTCGGGTGAGCCCTTAACTTTATTATGACACAGAAAACAGTAAGATGATTGTTTTGAGGCAGATTCTAAAACAGTAGGGTGTTTTTGTTTTGGTTTTGGTTTGTATTTTGGTTTTTTGGTTAATCCCACTTTCATTCCTTTCAAATGGCAGCAAGCAACACTGAATGGCTGCACTGTTTTTTACTTCAACATTTTCTTTCAAATCAACTTCACTGGCCCCCAGTCAGAAAAAGTGGGAAGGGACCTGTCCCCTGACTAGAACCAGCTGCCCACCCAGAGTCTCCACTGGCGCCAGGGGGGCCTGGATTCTTGGGATGGGATGGGGGGACACACGCCTGAACTGGGGATGAGACAGCCAGTCTGCTGCCAGCACTCCCCTCCTTGCTTTCTCTAGATTCTACAAAGGCTGTCAGTTCTATAAAAGCCCCCTACTCTGGCCAAATCCCCCTGTGTTCTGGGCCTGCCCTCCCTTCGGGTGGGGTGGGGACATGAGGAGAAGTAGTGAGGCTTTGGGCACTGAGTAAACGTTCCATGTGTACCTTGGGTGTGTCAGGTGCTGGAGACAGAGCTGTGAGCTGTGGTGAGGACTCCACTCTCAGGGAGCCTGGCGTGGGGAGACGGAGTCTGGGTGTACAGACCCACTGAGAAATAGAGAATCACCAGTAGTGACGATGTCACCACAGGAAAAGAACAGATACCATGGGAGATAATAATTCCGAGGGCTGGGGTTGTCACTTAGCCAGCCAGAGGGAGGGGTAAGCATTGAAGCAGAGAGGCTGCTGCGAGCTCTGAGCGTGCCACTGCACTACAGCCTGGGCAACAGAGTGAGACACCAACTCAAAAAAAAAAAAAAAAAAAATCAGATAGGAGAAGAACATTCTAGACCGGAAAAACCACCGTCTATGCAAAGTCCTTAAGGCAAGAAAGACAGAGTTTTAAGGAAGGACAGAAGGCTAAGAGCTGGGGGGATCAGGTAGAGATGAGGTTTGAGAGGCAGCCGGGGCTCAGATCACCTGAATCTTAAACCCTTGGTAATGGAGTGCATTTTATTATTTAAAAGAATAGGCCATTGAAAGATAGCTACACCATTAGATTCACAAGTTTAAGAAATTCAAAGAAAGCTTCCTGTGAGGTTCACCTAACAGCTTCCAGAAGCCAACTGCAAGAACATGCTGAGTGCAATCAGCAAATATTGATGGAGCACTTTCCCATTGGCCCTATGCTCCATGCTGTGGGGTAGGTTCGTGTTTCTTAAAATAAAATTTATTGTGTATATTTAAGGTACACAGCATGTTATAAGACACATGTATAATAAAATAGTCACTATATTCTACTCATTCATTGAAAATCCTGAACACAATACAATATTATCAACTATAGTCTTCATGTTGTACCTTAGATTTTTTTTTTTTAAGAAAATGGTTCTTACTCTGTCCCCCAGGAGTGCAGTAGTGTGTAGTGTGATCATAGTTCACCGCAGCCTCAATCTCCAGGGCTCAAGCAACCCTCCTGCCTCAGCCTCCTGAGTAGCTGGGACTACCACCCAGAATATTAGATCTGTTGACATCTTCATCCTACCCATTTGGTACTTTGTGTCCTTTGACCTACATTGCCCCAATTTTCCAGGATTGTTTTGATTTATTTATAATTGCACAACTAACTCATTAATCTGTTTTATCGCACAGCACACATACCTCTCAAACCTGCACCCTCTCCTGTAATTAACCACCCCTAAGAGTTTGGCCAACCCTATTAGATCTTTTCGGTTTTCCCCCTGCTAGTAGGTATATGTAGAAATGTAGACTTGCTTTGTGTGTCATCTTTAAATCTTTTATTAGTTTTTACCAAAAAGTGGGATTTTACTGTATACATTCAAACTTGGCTCTTTACACTTAACATGTGTTCAAAATTTCTCCACAAAAGCATGTAAAACCTTGTCTCATTCTTTCTATGTGCTGCATAATACTCCATCATTCCATAATTCTTGATCCAGTCCCACTATTGGTAGACACTTCAGTGGTTTTCAATCATTCCTCACTATAAGTAATATCAAATAAGCATTCTTGTTGATACTTCTTTGCACACATGTGTGAGACTTTCTATTGGAGTCAATCTTTCAAGCAGAACCACTGGATCGAAGGGTATTTGCATACTAATTTAATTTTTTTGTTTTTTTGGTTTTTTTTGAGTTAGAGTCTTACTCTGTCACCCAAACTGGAGTGCAGTGGCCGCTCCCGGCCACCGCAGCCTCGACCTGCTGGGCTCCGGCGATCCTTTCGCCTCAGCCTTCCAAGTAGCTGGAACCACAGGCACGCGCTACCACACCCAGCTAATTTTTTGATTTATTGTAGAGATGAGGTCTTGTCAAGTTGCCCAGGCGGGTCTCGATCCCACGAGCTCAGTCAATCCACTCACCTCAGCCTCCCAAAGCGTGGGATTACAGGCTAAGTCACCGAGCCCAGCTTAATTTTTATTTTTTTAATTTTAATTTTTTGAGTTGTGGCCTCATTCTGTACCTGGGCTGGAGCACAGTGGCAAGGATCTGGCTCATTGCAGCCTTGACCTCCTGAGCTCAGGTGACACTTCTGCCTCAGACTTCTGAGTAGCTGGGACTACAGACACATGTCTTCAAGTCCAACTAATTTTTTGAATTTTTTTTTTTTTTTGTAGAGACAAGTTCTCACTATGCTGCCCAGTCTGGTCCTCCCACCTCAGCCTCCCAAAATGTTGGGATTACAGGCGTGAGCCACAGCACCCAGCCTTGCTTTTTTTTTTGCATAGATATTGCCAAGTTATTCCAAAAGGCCACATTAGTTGAAACTCCTACTGTAAGTGAGTGAGCTTAACTATTTGCTTACCCTCCTTGTCATGTGCGATCAGAATGTTAAAAAAGCCCAAATCATTTATCTTTTTCCTTTCGCAGTACTTAGCTAGTAGGATTGAGTCTCTTATTAAGTTTATTGACGAATTCTTACTTCCTTTCTGTAAAATACAGTTTGAATCAGGGGCCCTCACATGGCAAAGAATTCACATTTGCCCAGAGAAAGACCTGGTTTTTGCCCCCGGTTTCTGGGTGGTAAGCTCTAAATCCTTGGAATGTCATATCTGATAGAAATGTCTTTGTTCAGGGTGGGACTGGCCACACCAGCTAGTCTAATAATGTGACTGAGGGTGGGGTCTGACTCCATTAGGTGGCCTAACCATGTGGCTTCGGTGAGGGCTTGAGGATACCTGACATGAGCTCACACAAGTGGAGCTTGGGAGGAGCTGGAATCTGAGATAAGCACTTGGGCAGTCATCTTCACCCGGTGACAGCACCCAGTGAAGACCCAGATACCAAGACAGTGCGTTTACTTGGTTGGCAACAGTCCCTGAATTGTCACACATGGATGCTGGGAAGTAACGCTGTCCCTGCCTCTGCAATGAAAGGACAATGGAAATTCCTGGCTTGGAATTTTCCAGACCCTACACCCTTACAGCCACTTCCCTTGGCTGATTTTAATCTGTTCAGCTATAATAAATGTAATTGTGAGCATATGGCTTCTGGCACATTCTGTGAGTCATTTTAGTGAACGAGGGACCCTAAGAGGGGTTTGGGAGCCCCTAGCTCTGCAGATATGTGGTCAGTGTTAGTGTCTTGTGAACTCCTGGCTTCCTCTTGCTTTGCCACCCTGTTTGTGCTTTTCTTTGTTGTTTTATGAGTTCCTTTTTTTTTTTTTTTTTTTTTGAGTTGGAGTCTCACTCTGTCACCCAGGCTGGAGGGCCATGGCACACTCCTAGCCACTGCAGCCTCAACCTGCTGGGCTCAGGCGATCCTTCCACCTCAACCTTCCAAGTAGCTGGAGCTACAGGCGCTCCCTACCACACCCAGCTAATTTTTGATTTATTGTAGAGACAGGTCTCGCCAAGTTGTCTGGGTTGGTCTCGAATCTGCGGGCTCAGGCAATTCACTCGCCTTGGCCTCCCAAAGTGCTGGAATTACAGGTTGAGCCACTGAGCCAGGCCTTATGAGTTTCTTTTTATTTGCTGCTCTTCCTTTGTCACTTTTATATGTTGTTATTGTTTTCTTCTACTGTTTCACTCTGTGGCATTTTGACAAATGTGTAATTTGGCAAATTACATTATGGAACATTTTGATTATCCCCAAAATGTCCCTTGTATTCCCCACCCCAGCCCCAGGCAATCACTGATCTGTTTTCTGTGGCAGCTGTGTTGCCTTTGCTGAATGTCATTTAAATGGAGACTTATATTGTATAGTTGTGGCAGGCTGAATATACCATCTCCCTCCAAAGATGTTCCGTCCTGTTCCTCTGGAGCCCATGAATGCTACTTTTGGGGGCAAAAAAACCTTGCATATGTGATTAAGGATTTTGAGATGAGATCATCCTGGATTCTCTGCTTTGGACCTAAATGTAATCACAAGTGTCCTAGTGAGAGGGAGGCAGGGGAGATCTGAAGGCAGTAGAGGAGGAGGCAATGTAACCCCGGAAACAGAGATGATGCAGCCAGGAGCCAAGGAATGCCAGCAGCTGCTGGAAGTGGAAGAGGTGAGGGATGGCCTTTCCTGCAGCCTCCAGAAGCAACCAGCCCCGCTGAGACTTTGGTTCAACTCCTTAAGGCACATTTTGGACTCCGGAACTATAGCAGAATAAATCTGTGTTGCTTTAAGTATCTAAGTTTGGGATAATTTGTTACAGCCTCAAGAAGAAACTAATACAGTAGTCTTTTGTATAGAGATTTTGTTGAGTGTATCAATAGATTGTTTCATTTTGTCGCTGAATGTATTGTAGTGATATACCACGTTTTCTGTATTCATTTATTAGCTATGGATGTGTGGGTTCTTTCCAGTGTTTGGCTACTATGAGTTAAAGTGCTATGAGCATTCCAAAGGCAAGTTTCTGGGATGAACATATGTTTTCAGTTCTCTTGGGTAAGTACCTAAAAGTGGAATTGCTGGATCATATAATCTTCGTATGTGTACATTTTACTTTATAAGACTGTTTTCCAAAGTGGGTACACCATTTTTACATTTCCACTGGCAATATAAGGGCGGATCCCCCAAACCTCAAGATCTATTTATTAAAAATTGTGTATTTATTCCTACATGTTTAAACTTCAGTCACCTTCAAAGTACTCTCCGTTTGATGTAATACACCTGTCGAGATGCTTCTTCCAACTGCTCAAAACAGTTTTTGAACTTGTCAGTTCTGATGCCTTTCAGTTCTTCTGCCGTTTTGTGTTTCACCTCTTCCGCATTGGCAAAATGTTTCCCTTTGAAACATTTTCACCAGGGGAAACAAAAGAAAAGTCATTCAGGGAAAGATCGGGTGAATAGGGAGGGTTGGACCTCTTTCCATGTACTTATTAGTCATTCACATACCTTCTTTGGTGAAGTAACTGTTTAAAGCTTTTGCCCATGTTCTTTTAAAAAAAAATTATACTTCATCTTCCTATTTGTTTTATTTTTCCTCATGCTACCTTGCCTAAGAGCTTTTGCCCATTTTAAGATTAGGTTGTCATCTTATAATTTAAATACAAGAATTCTCTATATATTCTGAATGTAAGTACTTTATCAGATATACCTGATAAAAATAAAATAGCTTGCAAATATTTTCTCCCAGTCTGTGGCTTGTCTTTTCATTTTTTAGCAGTATTTTTAAAGAGCAAAAATTTTAAATTTTGATAAAATTCACTTGGTCAAGTTTCATTTGTGGCTCATGCTTTTTGTGTTCTAAGTAACCAGCCTACCCCAAGGTCACAGATATTTTCTCCTGCTTTCTTTTAGAAATTTTATAATTTTGACATTTATGTATAAGCTGCTTACTCATTCTAAGTTAATTTTCATTTATAGTGTGAGGTAAGAGTCCAGCTTCATATTTTTCATGTAGATATCCAATTGCTTTGAAATGAATAAAATATGAAATATCTAATCTGAAAAACCTATAATAACCTGTAACAGCTAGCTTGACATAAGTAACTCCATTTTGTAACAGATCTTCCATGTTAACCTAGGAATAACCCCCTTCTGTAACCTTCCCGTAAGCATCCCTCACACCTACATTCCTGTACCTTTTGGTGGTTGAAAACTCCCTTGCTGCGTAAATTCTGTAACCATCCGTACCCCTTACTAATCAAATGTATTGCCAAGAAATATCAATCAAACTGTACAACTTATGTAGTTTTTACCTTTAAATACCTACTACTCACTCTGTTCACAACCGAGAGTTAGTTGAAACACTAGTCCACTCTCGGTTGCCGGCGTCAATAAAGGACTCATAATCTAACCTTCTCTGCATGCTGCCGTTATTTCTTGCAATCCAGCTATAACAGTTTCAGCACTGTTTGCTGAGAAAGACTATTTTTCTCCCGTTGAATTGCCTTTGTACCTTTGTCAAAAATCAACTAGTTTTATATGAGTACAATTTTGGACCTTATTCTGTTTATTGATCTGTTTATGTTTCTTTCTTTCTTTATTCTTAGAGATGAGGTCTATTCATATTGCCCAGGCTGGTCTCGAAATCCTGGGCTCAATTAGAGGTGTGAGCCACAGTGCCTGTCCTGTCTTTATTGCTAGACATTGATCTATGCCTATCTTTATGCAAAATTCCAGAAGTCTTAATTAGTGGCTTTATAGTCATTCTTAAAATCAGGTAGAGGAAGTTTCTCAACTATTCTTTTAGTTCCTTTGTCTTTTCATATATATTTCAGAATCACCTTGTCAGTTTCTAAAAAAAAAAAAGAAAAAAAAAACCTGCCAGGAATTTTAATTGACAGATAATTCACATACAATAGAAGTCACTTTTTTTTTTTTTTTTTTTTTGAGTTGGAGTCTCACTCTGTCGCCCAGGCTGGAGTGCAGTGGCACATTCACGGCTACCACAGCCTTGACCTGCTGAGCTCAGGCAATCTTTCTGCCTCAGCCTTCCAGGTAGCTGGAACTACAGGCATGTGCCACCATGTCCAACTATTTTTTAAAAAATTTTATAGAGATGAGGTTTCGCCAAGTTGCCCTGGCTGGTCTGGAACCCCTGGGATCAGGCAATTCTCTCACCTTGGCCTCCCAAAGTGGTGGGATCCTAGGCATGAGCCACCATGCCTGAAGTCACCCTTTTAAAAAGTGGTCAACTCAGTGGCTTTTAGTATATTTACTATGTTGTGCCACCACTATCTAGTTCCAGAACATTTCCATCACCCTCAAAAGAAACCCCAAACAGAGCAATGTGCAGTGATGTATGCCTGTAGTCCCAGCTACTCGGCAAGCCGAGGCAGGAGGATCACCTGAGCCCAGGAGTTCAAGGGTGTAATGCATTATGATCACACCTGTGAATAGCCACTACACTCTAGCCTGGACAACACATTGAGACTCCATCTTTAACTTTAAAAACAAAACAAAACAACACAAAATCATACTATTAACAGTCTCGATTCCCCCTTTCCTCAGCCTCTGGGACCCACTCATGTACTTTCTCTCTTTTTGGATTTGTCTTCTCTGGACATTTCATATACAGATGCTCTTCAATTCATGATGGTGTTACATCCTAAGAACACTATCATGAGATAAAAGTATCATAAGTTGAAAAAGCATTAATACACCTAACCTACCAAGTGTCAGCTTAGCCTAGCCTGTTTTAGACATGTTCAGAACACTTACAGTAGCCTACAGTTGGGCAAAATCTTCTGGCAATACAGCATTATGAGATCACATAAGAGGTGGCCTTTGTGTCTGACTTATTTCACTTAGCATAATGTTTCCAAGGTTCAGCCATGGCATACCACAGAACAGGACTTCACTTCCTTTTTTTTTTAGATTGAGGTAAAAGCTATATAACTTAAAATTTACCATTTTAACTATTTAAAAGTATACACTTCAGTTACTTTAGTATATTTCCTATGCTGTGCAACCATCACCACTAATTCTGGAACATTTTCATCACCCCTGAAGAAGCCTCATAAAATGGTCACTCCTCATTCTTCTCTCCCTCCAAGTCCTGGCAACCTGAGTTAGCCTTCTGTCTCTATGGATTTGCCTATTACGGACTTTCATATCGGTGGAATTATACCACATGTGGCTGGTACCTTCAGCATAATGTTGAACAGAAGTGCCCAGAGCAGACATCCATGTGTTGTTCCAGGTCTTAGAGGGGAAACTTACTTACTTTCTTTCTTTCTTTCTTTCTTTCTTTCTTTCTTTCTTTCTTTCTTTCTTTCTTTCTTTTCTTTTCTTTTCTTTCTTTCGTTTTTCAGTAGGAGTCTCACTCTGTCACCCAGGCTGGAGTGCAGTGGCATTCTCACAGCCACCAAAGCCTCAGCCTGTTGGGTTCAGGCAATCCTTCCACCTCAGCCTTCCAAGAAGCTGGAACTATAGGTGTGCACCACCATGCCCGGCTAATTTTTTTATTTATTGTAGAGGTCTCATCAAGTTGCCCGGGCAGGTCTTGAATCCCTGGACTCAGGCAGTCCTCTCACCTCTGCCTCCCAAAGTGCTGGGATTACAGGCATGAACCACTGTGCCCGGTGGGGGGAACTTTCAGTCTTTTACCATTCAGTATGTTGCTACCTGTGGGTTTTGGGGTTTTTTTTTGTTTGTTTGTTTTTTTAACAGAAACTCTTTATTAGGTTGAGAAAGTTCACTTCTAGTCCTAGTGTGTTGAGTGCTTTTGTTATGAAAGAATGATGGATTTTGTCAAATGTTTTTTCTACATCTGTTTAGATGATCGTACATTTTTGTCCCCCTTTATTATTTATTTATTTTGAATTGGAGTGTCACTCAGTCACCCAAACTAGAGTGCAGTGGCATGATCACGGCTCACTGCAGCCTTGACCTCCTGGGCTCAAGCAATCCTCCTGCCTCAGCCTCACAAGTAGCTGGGACTACAGGCATGTGCCACCACAGTCAGCTAATTTTTTTGATTTTTCGGTAGAGACAAGGTCTCGCTATGCAGTAGCACCATCCTGGCTCACTGAAGCCTCAACCTCCTGGACTCAGGTGATCTTCCACCTCAGCCTCCCAAGTACCTAGGACTGCAAGCACTAACCACCATGACCAGCTAATTGATTTTTTAAATAGAGATGAAGTCTCACTATGTTGCCTAGGGTGGTCTTAAACTCCTGGGCTCAAGCAATCCTTCCACCTCAGCCTCCCACAGTGCTGGGATTATAGGCATGAGCAACCACACCCAACCTCTCTTTGGTCTATTCAACATGGCCTATCAGATGGATTAATTTTAGTGTGCTGAACCACTCTGGCATTCCTGGGATTAAATCCCACTTGGAACCGGGTTCGGTGGCTCAGCCTGTAATCCTGTGCCTTTGGGAGGCTGAGGTGAGTGGATTGCCTGAGCCCGCGGGTTCGAGACCCGCCTGGACAGCGAGACCTCATCTCTACAATAAATCAAAAAATCAGCCAGGCGTGGTAGCGCATGCCTGTAATTCCAGCTACTCGGAAGGCTGAGGCAGAAGGATCGCCGGAGCCCAGCAGGCGAGGCTGCGGTGGCCGGGAGCGGCCACTGCACTCCAGTCTGGGCGACAGAGTGAGACTCCAACTCAAAAAAAAAAAAAAAAAAAAAAAAGCCGGGCTCAGTGGCTCAGCCTGTAATCCCGCGCCTTTGGGAGGCTGAGGTGAGTGGATTGCCTGAGACCGCGGGTTCGAGACCCGCCTGGACAGCGAGACCTCATCTCTACAATAAATCAAAAAAATCAGCTGGGCATGGTAGTGCGCGCCTGTAATTCCGGCTACTCGGAAGGCTGAGGCGGAAGGATCGCTGGAGCCCAGCAGGTCGAGGCTGCGGTGGCCGGGAGCGGCCACTGCACTCCAGTCTGGGCGACAGAGTGAGACTCCAACTCAAAAAAAAAAAAAATCCCACTTGGTTATGTTGCATATTATCCTTTTTATATGCCGCTGGATTTGGTTGGCTAGCATTTTGTTAAGGATTTTTGTTTTTATATTCATAAAGGATACTGATCTGTAGTTTTCCTTTATTTGATGTCATTTGGTACAGAGCAATGCTGATCTCATAGAATGAGCTGAGAAGTTCCTGCCTTTTGTGTTTTTTGTAAAAGTTTGAGAGGTGTCGGTGTTACTTCTTTAAACATTTGCTAGAATTCACTGGTGAAGTCACCAGGTCCTGGGTTTGAAATTAGTTTTGGTAGTCTATATTCCTACTATGATTTTGATTAGGTTTGCACTGAATCTATAGATTAATTAGGAAGGCTTTAGAAACACAGACTCTTCTGATGCATAAACACAGAATATCTCTTCTTTAATTTTTCCCTCAACATATTAAAAATTTGTTTTGTCACACAGAGTTTGGCTCGGTGGTTCAGCCTGTAATCCCAGCACTTTGGGAGGCTGAGGCGAGTGCATTGCCTGAACCTGTGAGTTCAAGACCAGTCCGGGCAACTTGGCGAGACCTCATCTAAACAATACATAAAAAATTAGCCGGACATGGCAGCACCCACCTGTAGTTCTGCTACTTGGAAGAGTGAGGCAGAAGGATCGCCTAAGCCCAGCAGGTCAACGCTGGGATGGCTGTGAGTGTGCCACTGCACTCCAGCCTGGGCAACACAACTCAAAAAGTGGAGTGAAACTCCAACTCTAATTAATTAAGTAATTAATTAAAAAATGACTTCTGGGCCAGGCGTGGTGGCATCTGCCTTTAGTCCTAGCTACTTGGGAGACTGAGATGGGAGGATTGCTTGAGCCCAAGAGTTTGAAGCCGCAGTGAAGCGAATATCATGTCAGGGCAACAGACCAAGACTTGTCTTAGAGAGAGAGAGAGAGAGAGAGAGAGAGAGAGATAAACTGTCTGTGACTCGTTTTAAAAGACCTTCTCTAGCTCAACATTTGAACATGGCCTCACTTTCTTCTACTAGTTTTAAGAGTTGTGCACCTTCCTCCAAATTTAGGTGTTTAAGCCACCTGAAATGTATTGCAGTGAGTAGTGTGAAATTTAACTTTAAATATTTCTCAAGTAGGTAAATATCTTGAAACCCTCTTGATTGAAAAGTCCGCCCCTTTCTAAGGAAGGTCTAACAGCCACGCGATTTAGGGCTGCCGCCCGGAGTTCAGTTGCGAGGGCGGAAGGAAGGGCCTTGGAGACTGACTGTCGCCGAGGAGGTGAGTGGGGGGCGCCGCCAGAGGAAACATCCCAGCTCCCCTCTTGTTTTACAGAGGAGTAAACCGAGGCTGGAGCTAGGCGGAGACTGAACTCGAGGCACCGGCACCTTCTCCCCGGCAGGGGTCGCGAGAGGGAGGCGGTCCTGCCCGACGGGGCCTCGCCCCCCGGCAGCCCCCGCCGCCTCCGCCCCTCCGCCCCTCGTTTCCCCTCGAGCCCCAGCCGGAGGCAGAGGCCTGAGCATCCAGCCCACGCTGTCCCCACCCGGCCCCAGAACACACCGCCATCGGCGTCGGGACCGTTTGGAGAGTGGAGAGAGGCTTGGGAGGCGGGCATCGGAGACAAGAACCCCTCTGGGATTCGGGGGCAGTGCATCCCCACCGGGAAAGATCGTCGTGGGGGGTGCGAGATGCTGTTTGATGATCTGAGCAACCCTCAAATAACAGGAAACACTTTGTTCTTAATGCGGCTTTCCATCGGGTTATGTTTATTTACTTATGATTACTGGATTATTACAAGGGACACAACTGAGAAACAAATGGAAAAGAGGCATAGGGTGAGGTATGGCGGGGGGGGGCTGGCACAGAAGTTCCATGCTGTGCCTGGGCACACCAGCTCCCAGCCCGCAACTGTGTCGCCAAGCCAGAAGCGCCTGGCTAGAATTTCATCACAATCCTTTGGCCCCATGGGCCTTATTTTCTTTCTCCTTTTCTTTCCCTCCCTTCCTCCCTCCCTCACTCCCTTCCTTCCTTCCCTCCTTTTCTTCCTTCCTTCCTTCCTTTTGTTTGAGACAGGGTCTCACTAAGTTGCCCAGGCTGAACTAGAGTTCAAACAGTCCTCCCACTTCAGCCTCCCAAGTAGCTGGAACTACAGGCATGGGTCACCACACCCACTACAGACATGGGCTTGTGTGGTGTTCATTTGTAGTGTGACCTATTTATGGATAATGACAGATTTTCCATTATAGATATGAGTTGGGTTTTTTAAAAAATATACTTTAAAATGAGTCCATGTAGGCCATGTGCAATCCCAAAGTACTGGGATTACAGGTGTGAGCCACTATGTCGGGCCCAATGTACTTAACACCACTGAACTGTACACTTAAAAACGGTTAAGGCAATACATTTTATGTTATGAGTAGTTTACCATAATAAAAAGTGTTATATTACAAAATGTTAAAACAAACAAACAAACAAAAAAACTACACTGGTTCCAAGGAGAATCATATATAGTCAGGAATGTTGAATTTGCCAATAGATGAAAAACTGGTCTCTACCACAGGGTTAAAACTATTGTATCTTCAGCAGACAAAATTTATTTGCATTCTGATGAATCGTATTGGAAATACGTTTAGTACATTGAGGGGCAACCCTCTTTCAGGGCCCCTCCCACTTGGGAGCTTTTCTGTATTCTTAATAAACTCCTGCTTTCTCACGAAAAAAATTTTTGAATAAGATATTTTTCTTTAACCTTATATATCCAAAGTATTATTAAACATGCAATTAATATACTAATTGTTAATAAGTTATTTTGCTATTTTTCTATTAAGATCTTTGAAAACTCTCATGCATTTCTACAGTTGAACACATCTCAATTTTTTTTCTTTTTGAGTCGGGGTCTCACTCCATCACCCAGACTGGAGTGCAGTGGCATGACCATGGCTCATCTCAGCCTTGACCTTCTGGGTTCAGGTGATCCTTCCGCCTCGGCCTCCCAAAATGCTGGGATTACAGGCATGACTCTCTGGGCATGGCCACATCTCAATTCTGATGAGTCACATTTTAAGTGCTTGGTAACACGCAGTTAGCAGCTGCTGCATTAAACAGCATAGCTGTAAGAATGGTATCTAGGAATCTTTTTGCCTTTTTCAAAAACCTTATTTTTTTCTGACAGTTTTTAACTAAAAAATAATTGCCCAATTAATCCATGTTCATTATACAAATATCAGATGCAGGTAACTAAAGAGAAAAAAATAACAGTAAATGCTGTCACTCAGTGATAATCACAGCTGCTAATGTTTCCACAACTCTGAGATATTAATATATATTTTTTATTATATATATTTTCCAAAAATAATTTTATTTATACAAAATAAAATATATAGATTTTGAATTTGTATATGTTATTCATACAAAAACTATTAAATCATATTTATGTTTAATAATTTAAATTTTTTTAATAACTTTTTTTTTTTTAGTTGTAGTCACACTCTGTCGCCCAGGCTGGAGTGCAGTGGCACACTCATGGACACCCCAGCATTGTTGACCTGCTGGGCTCTGGCGATCCTTCCGCCTCAGCCTCCCAAGTAGCCAGAACTACAGGGCTCCAGCGATCCTTCCACCTCAGCCTTCCAAGTAGCCGGAATTACAGGCATGTGCTACCACACCCGGCTGATTTTTTGATTTATTGTAGAGATGAGGTCTCGCTGCCCAGGCGGGTCTCAAACCCGCAGGCTCAGGCAATCCACTCACCTCAGCCTCCCAAAGGCGCGGGATTACAGGCTGAGCCACCGAGCCCGGCTCAATTTATGACTCTTTACATTACCCCCTTAGAGTTGTTCCTAGAGTTAAATTGTTGACTTCGTATAAAGGCCTGGTTTGGGTTCTTAGTATCATTAAGTTTGTGGGTGTTAACCTGTGCTTTATGTAATTTAGAAGGCTTTTAATTATACATGGCCCTATGGTTACACGTTAGAATTAAGAGCAGAGGTCCTGTGATGGCTGTGACCAGGGTTGTGAGCCAGGGAGACCAGGAAAATAAGGATGGTACCAGTTCTTTGAGGCTTGTATTTTTGATTCTCTATGCTTAATATTTTCTCTGACTAGGGCAGGAGTTTCTCGGATTATTCCGGATTTGTTGGCATAGAAGCAACAGGTTTCCCCTAGTGCCGCGCACAGTCCTCCTTCCTTCATGAAGAGGAGGTCCAGCCCCCTTCTATTTTGGAGCACTACTTCACCAAACGAGTCTACTTGTTGTTCTAGCTGGGATATGCTGGTTTCAAGATTATGGAGATCTGTGTTAACATGTATGCTCAGTTCTTTTGTCTTCCTACAGTTAGGGCGGCTGTACCTAGAGCTGTTGATCCTGCAATTCCTAATCCTACAAGGAGAGGCACCAGTATGGGGACCGTTTAGGGGCTAGGAGTTCAAGTTGCTCCCACCCTGCAGGTCCTTCAACAATGTATACCTGGGGCAATATGTGTACTAGAATACAAAGTTCTGAGCTGTCTTGGAGGAGTTCCATGGCAACACACGGAGTTATGCCCCGTGTGCAGGCAAACCAGGTAGTGAGGGGGTGCAACAGCCATATAGAGGCCCCCAGGAGTGCTAAACTGGGAGACATTTATTCTGGTAGAGGCCATGCCGGCTACTCGGTATGGGGAGCTTTCTGTATTATAGGATGAAGTATGGAGACAAGTTTCTTGGCCTTGGAAATCTCCTAAAGTGAGGGCAGGATCTTTGCCCCAAGGACATAATCCCTAGAATTGGACAGTGGTATCATTGCAGATATGTATGTGCTTCTCAGTATTACCTATTGAGGAACTGACAGCTAATCCTACACAGTATGGGGGACGGGGATCTAGGCATAACCAACAGTCCTTTGCCAAGTTAGGGCATGTAGCATTGGCAAGCTGGTGAACTGCTGACAACATAGGAAGGAAATGACTTTCGCTTCCAGGTACGGCAATGGGGAGAGCCACATTCGGCTTTCTAGGTTTTGGGGTAATTATAGCTACCTGGGTAGCGTTGGTTGACTTGGGCTTATTCTGAGTGAGTTCGGGAGCCTGAGGCATTGGCAGGAAGAAATTACAGTTAGGACCCACGGGGGTATTGACATGGGGTATAACCTTTTTTTGTATAGCGAATCTCATTCCGGGATCCTCTCCCAAGGCGTCCAATCTGAATCCCCATGTTTTTCCTGACTCCCATCTGTCCCATTGCAAAACAGTGATTTTTAGTGGATTGCAAGTTTTAGATTGATTGCAAGGGGAAACAAGCTTCCGTCTATGAAGGCTTATGTAGGGGTCCTTATTAGTTCCCCAGGTGGCTATAGTTACACAGCCCCATGAGGCACAATGGAACTGCTGCGACCGATGGCAGCGGTCAGGGCCAGCAGCCGGGCAAGCATAGAAGTTCCATTTTGTGAGCTGTTTTTCTGCTTCTAAATTGCTAGAACTGCAGCCCCATGCTAAATTAGGCCATAATTTACAAAGGTCAAAATTAAAGACTGGTTGCCCAGTTCCTTCATAGGAGGAGATTACAGCTCCAGTTTCATCATTTGTTAGGTCCCAGGAATATTTTCCTGGGGCATAGTAATGAGCTTCACAATGGGAGAGATCTATGAGAATTAGAACTAGGAGACCGGCCCGCAAAAGTCTTCATATCTTTAGTGGATCTTCTCCAGCGGCTGGCTTGATGACCTTCCATCTCGTTGGCGAGTGTGGTTCCTTGCTGGTCCCGATGGGGAAATCTGCCTTTTTCAGCTGTGAATGATGAATCCAGGGACGGACGCTGCTGATCTTTACTGCCGTCGGGGTGGTTAAGATCACCACGTGTGGGCCTTTCCGTCTTGGGGTCAGAGCTTCGGTCTTGTGTCTTTGTACCCATACTTGATCTCCAGGTTGGAATAGATGTGGATTTACCGGACTCGGGTCCTGGAAGGCGGCCCACATGGTTTTGGTCACCGTGTTTTATACTTTTTGAAGTGCCTGTAGTGACTGAAGTAAATTATGGTTAAACAGTTCTAACACTTTTTTCTGAGCCTACTATTGGAAGTAGCGGTGGGAGCCGCCCGAAAAGAATTTCAAAGGGGGTTAGGCCCTTGATGTAAGGGGTACATCTTGCCCTCAGGAGGGCATAGGGAAGGAGTGTCACCCATCCCTCGCTGGTCTTTAGGGTTAATTTGGTTAAGGTCTCCTTAAACGTCCGATTCATTCTCTCTACCTGCCCTGAACTTTGGGGATTGTAAGCACAGTGTAGTTTCCAATTTATCCCCAGAGCTTTTGCTATGCTTTCTGTGAGTTTAGAGACAAAGGCCGGACCATTAACTGATCCTATTGAGTTAGGTAGACCATATCTCGGGATGATGTCACCTAAGAACTTTTTAACTGTTACAGAGGCAGTTTCAGTTTTCGTAAGGAATGTCTCAACCCATCCTGAGAATGTGTCTACCAAGACTAACAAGTATTTATATCCATATTGCCCTGGTCTTACCTCTGTAAAATCTATTTCCCAGTGCCTCCCAGGGATTAATCCCCGGTGTTGGGCCCCTTGGGCAGATACACTGACCTTAGTGACATTAGTCTGCTGGCAGGGTATGCAGCTTTGGACGAGTTATTGGGTCAGCTGGTCCAGATGGGGGAAAGTAGAACTCCTTTCTTATAAGTTCAGTTAGTTTGGTTTTTCCCAGATGAGTACCTTCATGAAGCTGCCGTAAGAGCTTGCATCCTAGGGCTTGGGGAGGAATGTCCTCCCATCTTGGAGCTCTATACATCCATTTGGATTTGTTGCATTCAATTTTTGTGCCGCACAGAAATCCTCCTCTGTGTAAACTGGTGGCTCACATAGTACCGGGGCAGAAAATACCAGCAAGCAGGCAGTGCAGCAGCGGGCCACCTCTTTGGCTGTCTGATCTGCTTTTCTGTTGCCAACCGCTTCATCTGAGTTCCCCTGCTGGTGGTCTGGACAGTGTATGATAGCCACCTTCTTTGGGGCCCAAACTGCCACCAAGAGGTTTATAATTTCCTCTTTATTTTTTATGGTTTTCCCTTCAGTGGTAAGCAACCCCCTTTCCTTGTAGTTTGTCCCATGTACATGCACAGTTGCAAAGGCATACCTGCTGTCAGTATAGGTGTTGACAGTCTTTCCTGTGCCTGCTTTTAGGGCTTCAGTTAAGGCAATTAATTCTGCCTTTTGGACTGAGGTCCCTCGGGGAAGGGGTTCAGCCCCTATTGTGTCCTGTAGCATTACCACCACTGTCCCCGTGTACCTGGTTCCATTTTCCATGAAGCTACTGCCGTCCATATAGAGGGTTAAGTCTGGTTCTGGCCAGGGGATGCCCATTAGGTCTGGACACGGCTTCTGGAGGAACTCAGTGAGCTCAATACAGTCATGGGTGCCGCAGGTCCCTGCTGGCAGCAGGGTGGCGGAATTTAGGCTGGCAGTATGCTAGAACCTGATACACGGCTGATTGAGAAGCAAGGCTTAGATAATGGGTGAGTCGGGCGTTGGAAATCCATTTAGCTGGGGCCCCTCAGAGAAGGGCTTCTATTGCATGTGTGGCTGTGACAGTTAGGTCCTGTCCTAGTGTTAACTTGTCTGAGTCTTTTATCAGCAGAGCCACAGCTGTAATGCTTCGCAAGCAGGCTGGCCATCCTGCTGCTACTGGGTCTAGTTTTTTTGACAAGTATGCTACTGGCCTATTCCAAGGCCTGAGTTTTGGGGTTAGGACCCCCCAGGCAACCCTCTGGTTTTCATCCACAAAGAGGTGGAAAGGCTTCCCGAGGTCTGGTAGGGCCAATGCTGGGGTCGAAATTAAAGCCTTCTTTAAGGTTCAGAAGGCCTTTCCCCTTCTGGGGTCCATTGAAATTCTTTTTCTGAGCCCTTAGTGAGCTCGTATAAGGGCTTGGCGATTTCAGTGAATCGTGGAATCCAGAGCCTGCAATATCCTACTGCTCCCAGGAACTCTCTGACCTGTTTTTTGGTTTCCGGGACCAGGATGCCGACCACAGCCTGAACACGCTGACAGGACAGGGCTTTCCTACCTCCCTGAAGGACATACCCAAGGTAGGTAGCCATGGTTGTGCAGAGCTGGGCTTTTTTCACTGACACCCGGTACCCCAGCACCCCCAATTCCCTCAGGAGAGTTCTGGTGGCCTGCAGACAGTCTTCTTGAGATTCGGCAGCAATGAGCAGGTCATCTACATATTGCAACAGGGTTACCCGGGGATTGCATTTTCGGAAAAACTGCAGGTCCTGTTGGAGGGCTTCACTGAACAGCGTGGGAGAGTTCTTGTATCCTTGTGGGAGCCGTGTCCACGTTAGCTGACCATGCTCTCCGTTTTCCAGGTCCGTCCATTCGAAGGCAAACAGGGGCCGACTCTGTTCGGCTAATGGGATACTGAAAAAGGCATCCTTGAGGTCTGTATAGACTTGTCGTTCGGGGGGAAGCTCAGTTAAGAGGGTGTATGGGTTTGGGACTGTTGGATGAATGTCCTCCACCCTCTTGTTGACCTCCCGGAGATCCTGTACCAGACGATAGTCCCCCATTCCAGCCTTTTTTACTGGAAGCAACGGAGTATTCCAGGGCGAGTGGTAGGGCACCAGGATCCCAGCCTCCTTGAGGTGTTGAATATGTTTGGCTATACTTTTTCGTGCCTCCTGGGAGATGGGGTATGGGCGCACCCTAACAAGGTTGCCTGACTTTTTAACTGCACTACAACTGGGGCATGGTTTTTTGCTAATCCTGGCAGATTGGCTTCAGCCCAGACACCTGGAATTTCAATTTGCAGCTGGGTTAGAAGTTCCAAATTTGGCAGAGGCGGCTTACCTTCTGCCAACAGATATTTGTCTTGGAGGGGCACTGTTACGAGGATCTTGGTGGGTTCTTTTAAATCCACTGTTGCTGTGGTTTTCTGGAACCCTATATCAGCTTTGAGTTTATGTAGAGGGTCTCGTCCCAAGAGTGGTTATGGGCAGTCAGGTATTACCAGGAATGAGTGAGTCACTTCTCCCTTTCTTAGATTTACAGTTCTTTTAATGGTCCAAGGGTATAGCTGAGTCCCAGTTGCTCCCTGAACCAGAGTGTATTTATCTTGGAGAAGATGATTATACTTTTGGAGAACTGAATGCTCTGCTCCTGTGTCCACCAAGAAGTGGACAGGGTTACCCCCTACCATAAGTTCGACCCTGGGCTCTGAGGTGGGAGTATTAACAGAGCCCCGGCCCTGTCATTCAGATCCTAACTGGAGCACTGGAGTTGGTTGCTGTGGCTCCGAGGTAGGGGAGCATTTTCTTGGCTTGTCAGGGCAGTCCTTCTTCCAGTGACCCTTCTTTTTGCGGTAAGAGCACTGGTCTCTGTCTAAGGGAGTTCTTCTTTCTGCACCCTTTCCTTGGAGTTCCCTTGTCCGCTGTGTTGGCCGAGTTCCTTCCAAAGCTGCAACCATTACTTTGGCCAATTTCTTTGCCTGCCTATCCTCAGAAGAGTCTCTGCTATTAAAAATCTTTTGAGCTACCTCAGTTAATTCTGACAAACTTTTCCCTTCAACCCTTCAATTTTCTGCAATTTCTTTCTTATATCAGGGGCCGACTGGGAGACAAAGGCTATGACTAATGCTCTCCGATTTTTCGGGAGCCTCTGGGTCTATCGGGGTATACGTCCGATAGGCCTCCATGAGACGTTCCAGAAAAGCCGTGGGAGATTCCTGTGGCCCTTGAGTGATTTCACTCACCTTAGATAAATTTGTGGGGCTCCTAGTGGCCGCCCGGAGACCCCCCAACAGAGTCCGGCGGTAGGTGGTGAGATACTCCCTACCATGATCAGTGTTGGGGTCCCAGTTTGGTCTGTCAGAGGGAATGATAGGCTCCAGACGCGCATACTCAGCCGGTTGGCCATCAGGTCCCAGGATTAACTTTCTTGCTTCCTGCCGAGTTCACTCCCTCTCTTCTGTGGTAAAGAGGACCTGAAGAAGCTGTTGGCAGTCATCCCATGTGGGCTGGTGCGTGTAGAAAATAGTTTCTAGGAGAGAAATAAGGCTTTGGGGTTTTTCAGAGAATGGCGGGTTTTGGTTTCTCCACTTGTGAAGGTCACTGGTAGAAAAAGGGACATAGACCAGGAAGGGCTGGGCTCCTGTCCCATCCACATTCAACCCTGGGGCTTGCCGCAGAGGGAGGATAACCAGGGTTTCTCCTGAGGTCCTGGAGGTTGAGTCCGGACTTGTTGGCTGGTGGGGGGCTGTTGGGCCCTCCACAGGAGACGGAGGGAGAGTGGGGTAGAGGGGCTGGTAAGAGGAACCACTTCTAGTATGGGCTGGACTAAAAGTCTCTCATTCACCCTGTCCCTGTCCCGCTGCAGGATATGGTGGTGGAGTCTCATCGTCCTCCGGCGGAGGCTGGAGGACTGGAGGCTTAGCTCTAGTAGCTTCCTGTAGGGCCAAGACATGAAGAGGGTTAGATTTGGCCTTTTTTATCCAAGATGGCTGCCACAGGACGAGGACGTACCAGGCAGTGATGTATGGGATCTGGTCCAAGTGGTGTTGGTAGATGATCCGCTGAACTTTTTCCACTGCTATGGGGTTAAAAGTTCCCTCTGATGGCCAATCACAGTTCACGAAATTTGGCCATTTGAGAGAACAGAGAGTGGTTAGTCTATCCTTAAATACCTGGTCTCCTGATTGCTGTGCAGCATTCTGGAAATCTTTAAAATGATGTAAGACCAGAGGGGTGTTGGGCTTAGGGCCTGACTGCACCATGGCGTCAACAGTAGTAATTGCAGTAAAGGACATGACAGTTATGAACACAAGGCACAACGAAACAAGGACGAGGACCGGACAAACAGACCTGATTGCCTGAGGGCAAAACCAAAACAGAGGACCCTGGTGACATCTCACCTGGACCCTGGACTCAGGAATTAATGCTGCATCCAGCTTTCCTGGAAGTCCAAACAGATGTGCGCACATACAAAACAGGAACCTGACTTACCTCTCTGAGGACTTCAAGGGCGTTGTGAGTCTGCCAGGGATGGTGAACACTGAGCCCGCCCGGTAGTCGGCCACCTAAGAGTTCATTCTGTGGGCACCAGGCCCGTCTGACAGCCAGCTGCTCTAGTGCTAACAAGCGTCACAAGTCTACAGGCTAGCAGGCTCACAAGGCCAGCCGGTTTAAAAGATTGTGGATTAAGCACTGGTTTCCCGGCCAATGCACCAAATGATATAGGGTCCGAGCACTTAATTCACAGCACCGACTGCAATTTAACAAGAGAGAGAGGTTTATTAGCCAAGGTTCAGCTGGCCAGGACTGCTCACCAGACTTGCAAGTCTCAGGGCAAGGGCCCCGAACTGGCGGGGCTGTCCTTAAATAGACCAAAGCCTGCCCAAACTACGAGGTCATCACAATTTAAATTCAAATACAGCAAAGCCCACCAGAAAGGCCCACCAGAAATTAAGAGGGGCTAAGCCCGCCATAACTCAAACAGAGAAAATTCCGCCAGAATTCGAGAGGGGCTTATCGCACCACATCACACCATGCCAGCAGGGTTCACAGAAGCAGAAAAAAAACTGATTGGTTTATCTAACATAGCCACTTGGGGTTTCCAAGTAGGGCATCCTTACTTGGTACTAAGAATTTTAGGGGAGAGGTCACAGCACACAGTTTCAGCACACACAATATATGAGGTTATAGTTTCATTACGTTACACACAATTTATTTCTCTTTACAATGTGAACATGTGCTCTTTGAGCCTGGCTTTGGCCCCCTTCCCCACCTTGGGGAGATGAATCTTCTCTTTCCCTCTCTAATTTACTTTAAATAAACTATATTTTCTAATCTAATGCTAGAGGGGTAAATCTCAACTCTTGTAAAAAATGAAGCCTATTAAGAAAAAAAAACCAAAAATACTTGAAGAAAAAAAAGAGTTTGGGTGCATGTGAGTGTGCACAGGCTCCTGGCTTACAATGAGGTTTCTTTCTGATAAACCCATCCTAAATGGAAAATATCGTTACATGGAGATGCACTGCAAATCCCTAAACTTCTAAGCATCCTGGGTGAGCCTCGCCGACCTGAGTGTGCTCAGAACACTCACATCGCCCTGCATTTAGGCAAGATCATCTAACACAAAGCTTATTTTATTGCAGAGTGTTGGCTATCTCATGCAATCTACTGAATACTATACCGAAAGTGAAAAACAGAATGGTTGGATGGGTACTTAAAGGGCAGTTTCCACTGAATATGTACTGCTTTCTCACTATCATAAAGTCAAAAACTGTAAGTCAAACCAGTATTTGGAAACGAATTTTTTTTTTTTTTTTAAGAGACAGGTTGTTCTCTTGCCCTGGCTGGCATGCAGTGGAGTGACCATTGGTCACCACAGCCTCAGACTCCTGGCCTAAAGAGATTCTCCCATGCCGGGCTCGGTGGCTCAGCCTGTAATCCCGCGCCTTTGGGAGGCTGAGGTGAGTGGATTGCCTGAGCCCGCGGGTTCGAGACCCGCCTGGACAGCGAGACCTCATCTCTACAATAAATCAAAAAATCAGCCGGGCGTGGTAGCGCATGCCTGTAATTCCGGCTACTTGGTAGGCTGAGGCGGAAGGATCGCCGGAGCCCAGCAGGTCGAGGCTGCAGTGGCCGGGAGCGGCCACTACACTCCAGTCTGGGCAACAGAGTGAGACTCCAACTCAAACAAACAAACAAACAAACAAACAAAAAAGAGATTCTCCCACATCAGCCTCCCAAGTAGTTAGGACTATAGGCACCTGCCGCCACTCTTGGCTTTTTTTTTTTAAGTCAAAGTATTACTCTGTCACCTAGGCTGGAGTGCATTGACACAGTTACAGTTCATCATAGCCTGGATCTTCTGGGCTCCTGAGTAGCTGGGACTACAGGTGTGTGCCGCCACACCTGGCTAATTTTTTGATTTTTGGGGGGGGGGGGTAGAGATGAAGTCTTGCTATGTTGCCTAAGCTGGTCTCAAACTCTTGGACTCAAGCAATCCTCCCATCTTGGCCTCCCAAAGTGCTGGGATTATAGGTGTGAGCCACCACGACCAGTCCCAGCTAATTAAAAAAAAGTGTTTTATTTTTGTAGAGATGGGAGGAAGGTGTCTCACTATCTTGCCCAGGATGGTCTTCAGCTCCTGGTCTCAAGTGAGGATATATGTTTTTAAATGTGTACATTCAAGTCCTCCTGCTGTGGTTTCCTTGCTCAACCATATGCCTTGAGAATTCCCCATAGTATATCACTTTTTTTCTTCTGGTAAATTGGGATTCTTATTCACTCCTTTCATCCCACAGCAAATATGAACCAAGACCTACTGTGAACCAGGTCACAGTCTCAGGGCTTCAGTAAACCACCAAACCACAGAGCAGCCACGCTTTGGTGGCAGGGGTGTTCATGGGCAGCCATGAAACCAAGGATCCCCCAATCAGTGTGCCCATCACAGATGCACTTGGAGAGAAACCCAGGGAGCTGTTGGAGACTGTGCAGACAACTTGATTTGTAGGGCTGGGCAGGGAGAGCTTCTCAGTGGTGGCAAGATCTGGAGTGTGTGACCCTCATGGTGTCAGACAGAGACAAGGCCCTGACCAGAGCTGCCTTTAGGGAAGCAGAGAGGGGCAAGGGTTGGCAAGGTCCAGTACCACGCTTCCCAGGGTCCCCGAGACCCAGCAGCCTCCTTGCCCACCCCTCCCTCTGTCCTATGAGTCGACAAATCTTCCTTTTTTGCCCAAACCAGGGTGAGCTGGGTTTCTGTCTCTTGCACCCAAAGAAACCTGATGAGGGGCTTTACAGTCTGCTTCCCCCTCCCCTCTTTCCTGTAAGATCCAGAGAGGTGGAGTGAGGCACCCAAGGCCACACAGCAAGGATTCAGACCCCACCCTGTGCAAGGCTTAGTTAGCACGGGCCTGTGGGAGCCATAAGCCAGGTGTATGTGTGTGGAGAGGAGGTAGACTCAGGGAGGAGGAGGAGAGGAGGAGCAGGGAAGTGGTGGAGAGAGTTGACCTCGGACCAAAGATATTACAGACACCCTGGACGGGATCTTCTGGACGGGATCTTTCAGATCGAATTGTGCTTCAGGGCACTGGCAGGCAGAACCATGATGCTCTCCCTCACCACATCCTCATCCCTGGAACCTGTGAATATGTCACTTAACGTGATTAAAATTGCATTTGCACATGTGGTTAAATCAAGGATTTTGAGATAGGGAGATTAATCCTGAGATATCAGGACAGGTCCAATGGAATATCAGGTTTTCACCAGGGGTTAAAAGGGAGGTTCAGAGTCATGTGAAGACACAGCAGGAGTTGGAGTGAGGAGGAGGGTGACCCGAGAATGTGGGCGGTCTCCAGAAGTTGTAAGAGGAAAGGAAATGGATTCTCCCCTAGGACTGCCAGAAGGAATGTAACTCTGTGACCTGCCTCAGACTTCTGACCTCCAGGACTGTAAGATAATAAATGGTGTGGGGTGTGTGTGTGTGTGTGTGTGTGTGTGTGTGTGTGTGTGTTGTTTTAGTTGAAGTCTCACTCTGTCATCCAGGCTGGAGTGCAGTGGCACGCTCATGACCAGCCATTGCAGCCTCTACCTGCTGGGCTCAAGTGATCCTTCTGCTTCAGCCCTCCAAGTTACTGGAACTACAGGCACACGCCACCATGACCAGCTAGTTTTTTGATTTATTGTAGAGATGAGGTCTTGCCAAGTTGCCCAGGCTGAACCAGAACCTTTGGGTTCTAGCAATTCTCTCACCTCGGCCTCCCAAAGTGCTGGGATTATAGGCGTGAGCCACCATGTCCAGCCAATGGTGTGGTTTTAAGTCACCAAATTTGTAGTAATGTGTTACAGCAGCAACAGGAAATGAATACAGGGGTCTGTGAATCCCCTTGCCAACATCTCTGTTAAGCGAACATTCAGCCTTTGTCTTGAATACCTCCAGCGATGGAACATCACTACCTACAAAGGCACCTCCTTTCCTTTCCAGCAAACTCTTCTATTAAAGCCTTCCTCTGTAACTATCCACCCAGGGCACTCCCACCTCAGGCCCTCATTCCCAAAGCAAGAAAGACAGACAGAGACATTCATTACAATTCCTTGCACACATTAGACTTTTGCAGACAAATAATAATTCTCTTTCCCAGCCCTGCTCCTGCTCAGGTCTGTAATCTCAACACTTTTGTAGGTCAATGAGAGAGGACTGCCCGAGCGCGGGGGTTTGAGACCAGCCTGGACAACTTGGCAAGACCTTGTCTCGAACTAAACTAAACTGAAAGGGTAAACTGAGGCAAAGTGGGCCAGTGTTGTGGGAATAATGCGAGATTGCAACAAAGAAGGAAGTAAAGTTTATCATTCACCTTTCACAGACGGAAAGGGGGCCGGCACTCAGGCCAGTGTGACCTTGAAGGACTGAGAAGTGGGTATATTTAAGGGCCCTTGGGACAAAGGGGTTTGGGGCTGGAGGGCTTTGGGCCAAAGGGAATGTCCAGGGCTGCATCGTCTGATGTCTTGGACCTTGTCATCACTAGGCACCAGCATCTCGGGACCTCAGGTGGTGGGCTGGAGGTGGTCAAGGTCGGGCGATACACAGATGCCGCTGGTGGTGGGCTGGAGGTCGTTATGGACCGTGGATAACCATGCATTGACACGAATGCCAGTAAGAAAGGTTTTTAGGAGGACTGGACATGCTCAAGGGGGTCTGAGTAATCCAGGGCCTGACCCTGGGAAACCGGCCCTGGGAGCCAGCTTCAGGAAAGGGTAAGAGGGACATGCAGGCTGTGCAGGCTGCTTAGCAAAGCCTGTCGGGGGTAAAGCTTAAGCAAAAATGGTTGCGTGGGGCAGAATGGCTGCGCTAAAGCTAAGTCTAGCCTAAGATTCTCGGGGTCCCTCTTTCCATAAACTGAACTAGACTAAAAATATAAATTAACTGGGCAGAGGCAGAAGGATCACCTGAGCCCAGCAGGTCCAAGCTGCGGGGGCGGGGGTCATGACCAGCCTGGGAGACAGAGTGAGACTCTGACTCAAAAATATCCCAAACAAACAAAAGCAAAACAAAACCACACCTCTTTCCCAAGTTTAACAGCCTTCGGCTTTCCCCTGCTCGGCTCATTTAAGAGGCCTGAGAGCCAGCCTGGCGCGGACGCAGCCCCAGCGAACCCCCGGAGTGGGGCCCCGCGCCCACCGCCGCCCGCCCGAGGAGAGGATGACCTCGTCGCCGGCGGCGCGCCCCCTGCCGGCCAGAGTGCGCCAAGCCCGCGCGCCCCCCGCCGGAGCCGCGGCCCGGCCCGACGCCTTCCACCGCGGAGGCTCGAGCGTGGGCCGGGCTGGACTCCCGCAACGTCGTTGCGTCTTCATTGTGTTTGCTTCTGTGGACGGCAAGGGAAACGGGTTTTTCCGTGAAGACGTCTGCACGTTCAGTAAAAAGGCAGCTGGTGGGAGAAGAGCGGTAAGCGCGGGTGGGCCTTCGCCGCGGCCGGTCTGGGTGAGGCTTGGAGCGCCTCCGGCACGCGCCGCTGCTTGACTTTCGAGTCCTGAGCCCCGTCGCAGTGCGGCAGCAACGACAACAGCAGACCCTTCAGAGGGACTCCAGGGAAGTCAGGATGGCCGAGCGGTCTAAGGCGCTGCGTTCAGGTCGCAGTCTCCCCTGGAGGCGTGGGTTCGAATCCCACTTCTGACAGTAACGGTTTTTTTTTTTTCTCCATTTGTCTCCCTTCAAGCTCAAAAGAGAATTTGGATCTTCGTCTACACCTGAGACGGGTTCTGAGACTTGCAGTGAGACTCTCATTTCACAGCCCAAAGTCAAATGTCTGTTAGGAGAATACAGGTTAAGAAAATACTCGTTTTTGTGAAAGAACTAAAGATTTACCGAAACACGTGCGGTGTCATCTAATTGATCTGCCCGTGTTGAAGAAGAAAACAAAACAGCAGCTTTGTCAGAAGTGGGATTCGAACCCACGCCTCCAGGGGAGACTGCGACCTGAACGCAGCGCCTTAGACCGCTCGGCCATCCTGACTGCTCGAACACAAGGCTACAGAGGGAGTTCTTTGAAACCTGTGAAGTGTGCGCATGCGTAGAGAGCAATAAGGGCCCCGGTTTTGTTCTCTGCCTGGCGCCGGAGGGAGCTAGACACACGCTCTAGCGCTGAGGGGCGTGGCGAGACGGGCCGAGGACTGGCAGAGCGAGGCACCTAGGCGGCGCCAGAGAGCGCGCAAGACCTGCTCGCGAATCTGAATGTCTCAGAGGCAGGACCGTTACCTTTAGCATCCCTGCGTCGGTGCCTCCAGCCGGCATTCAAGCTGCGTGCATACATTTACTATTCATGGCAGCTCTGATGCCTGCAAATCTGCAAGCACCCTTCCATTTCCGCACGCAATCCCTGTGCATCTTCCGCACCATGCAATCAAGTCCGCTCACCTGCGCCGATTTATTGACATCTCCCTTTGCCTGTGCCCACACCAGTTACCGCCAGGTCTCCTCACACTCTTACCGCGCTCTCCAGACCGCAACTTCACGTGTGTCTGTGTGTGTGTGTGTGTGTGTGTGTGTAGAATGAGCCCTGCGGCCGCACAGCCAAGGCGCCCTGTTCCTGACTGTGTCCCCAGTGCCCAACCGCGCCTGGCACCCAGCAGGTACGCAGGGAAGATCCGTGGATTCATTCCTCCCTCGCTTCCTGCAAGCCGTCGTTGTGTGACTCATCTCTCCTCTCCAGGCCCCCTTCCTCCTTTCTCTTCCGCCCCCTCCTTCCGTAACCCCAGACTCACCCACGCACCGGCTGAGTCCAGGGACCAGAGACCTCAGGACCGAGAGGACGCCCTTCTCCGCGGGATTTCCAGGAGGCATAGGGCACTCTCGCCCTCCTAGGATCCCGTGCGCCCCTCCCTAGGCTCCCCGAGGCCTTGAAGATGCAGCGCTTAAAGAAAGGCGCTCGGGAGGGGGAGACAGGAAACGGGGCCACTGACTCGCTGTGTAACAATGGCAAGTGCTTTCAGAGAGGGGCTGACAGAGGATATCTGTGAGCCGACCCTGAGGTCCAGGGGTCAGGCCCAGAAGGTGTGAGCAGTGGGGCCCCATTAACCCCTTAGTATCCTCCGACTTGCCTGTGATGGCATCATCGAGCGGCCTCGCCTGGAGAACACCCCCTACACCCTTGGTCAGGACCGCTTGGGATGCCCAGAGCTTGGGATACGACCCCTTGGGATGGGTAGAGGTCCTGAGTATTTTAAAGATGATGAAACCCTCCCCTTCCCTTGTCCCAAATGCCCTCTCCCTAATTACTGCCAGAATTCATTTCTTTAGCACTGTCCTTTTTTGTGTCCACTCCTAAAAATACAAATTGCCCAGGACACTGGAAAGGGACTTAACATTTATTGAGCACTTGCTGTGTGCCAGGCACTCTTCTAGATGTTGTAAACAAAACAGAATTTCCACCCTCAAGATCCATTCAAATACGGAGTGAAGATAAGAAACAACTGAATACACAAGTTCAGGTGTTGTTAAATGCTGGAAATTGGATGGATCAGGAAACTGTTGAGCAACTGAAACAGGAGACAAAGATAACTGGGTGTCCTGGCTGGCACACCTATCTGGTTGATTTATGGGGGCTTGTGTCTTTCATTATTTTTACGCACAAATAATTCTTGTCCATAGAAATGTAAGTTAATTTAGTTGAAGTGGAATGCAATTGATCATTGCCCTGTGAATATTGACCAAATTTGCATTTACTTATAAATTCATTGTAGCATTCCTGATTGCCAATATACATGTGTGTTTGAATCCTCCTTTGAGGTGGTTGTAACATTATAATGGTTTCCCCCATTAATTAATGACTTAAAAAACCTTTCACATGTGTTCATTTTAAATTTATATGAGAATTATTATTTTACCTTTAAAATTATCCTTTTAGCCGGGTTCGGTGGCTCAGCCTGTAATCCCGCGCCTTTGGGAGGCTGAGGTGAGTGGATTGCCTGAGCCCGCGGGTTCGAGACCCGCCTGGGCAGCAAGACCTCATCTCTACAATAAATCAAAAAAATCAGCCGGGCGTGGTAGCGCATGCCTGTAATTCCTGCTACTTGGAAGGCTGAGGTGGAAGGATCGCTGGAGCCCAGCAGGTCGAGGTTGCAGTGGCCGGGAGTGGCCACTACACTCCAGTCTGGGTGACAGAGTGAGACTCCAACTCAAAAAAAAAAAAAAATTATCCTTTTAACAATGATCAAGAGTGACTAGCTCTCCTAGGCAGAGTGGCTAGGGAGGGCCTCTCTAAGGAGGTGGCACTGAGTTCAAAAGAAGAGAGACAAGCAAGATCAAAGCTGGGGGTGGCTGTGTTCCAGATAGGAGACATAGCCAGTGCAAAGACCCTGAGGCAGAGAGGAGTATGGCCGATTGGGAGGGCAGCAATAAGGCAGGAGGCTCAGGTTCTTATCAATGGGGCTGGGATGCCAGGGAAAGGAATTCGTCTTTTCTTCTCTGTGTGATGAAGTCACCAGAGTTTCAAGCAGGGGAGAGACAAGGTCCAGGTGGCCTTTCAAAATGATCCCTTTGGCTGCTGTGTGGAGGGTGAATGGGAGGCCAAGAGAAAAGTCAGAGTCCAGAGCAGAGAAAAGTCTCATACCACGGCAGTGGGTATGAGATGGTGGTGATTGGTCTGGGGAGGCAGAGGTTGCAAAAGGTAGCCAAATTCAAGATTCAGTATGTGTTTCAGAGGTAAAAACAGACACTTCCTGCAGGCTGGTGTGTGTAGGCTGCCAGGGTGGAGAGTGAAGATGCAGGGATGCAGCAGGAAGTCAACAAGCCTGGAAGGGCCAGGGCACCAGATGCCCACACTTCCCCCTGAGGCAAGTGCTATGGATCTGGTGCTGCCAGCTCCCTGCCTGCACCCCATTTTTCAGGCCAGGGAGCTGAGACTCAGCATGTGTGTAGCTTGCCGCGCCTCTTTGGGGCAAAAGCTCTGTGGTCTTCACCTCTGGAATTCCCTCATCCCCTGATGCCACCAGCCTCCTGGAGTGTGTATCGCTTCAGAGAGGACAAAGCAAGCAGGGTCAGCTCTGGAGTGCAAGCCAGCCCTGTTCTGCCTGCTGCCCTCCTGGCCTGCTAGGAGACCAAGCTCGTGTGACAGGGCTTAGCACCAGGTTTCCCGTCCTGTCCTCCCGATACCTTTCAAGTGACAGCCTCTTGGCCTAGAGGAAGACCCAGGACCCCATTTCAGTCCCAGGTCCCTGAGACCAGATATGGAAAGGGAGAAGGCCAGAGTCCTGTTTCCCTTCAGTTTCCCCCCATCAGCAGCCTGGACACAAACAATGAGCCCCCGGGGGCCAAGCGTCACCATTCCCTGCCCTGGGCAACTGTTCAGCTTAAGAGAGGAAAGTCCCCTGAGCTCAGCTTGAGAAGCCTACCAGCAGCCAGGGAAGTCCACACGTGGCCCTCCCTGTGCCCAGCCCTACCCAGTTCGGATTGGAGTCAGACGGTCAAATAGGGACCTGGAGCTCATTGAGCCGAGAGGCCTAAAAGGGGAAATCCTAGCATTCCTGGGACCTTGGCACACATCTCCTGGGAAAAGTGTGCCAGGAAGCTGAGCTTTCATGAGGGCTTCCTTTGCAACCATTATGTCAAGTGTGCAACAGCATCACCACACAGGTTATCATTAACCCCATTTTGCAGATGAGGGAAGTGAGGCTCAGAGAGGCTAAGTAAGATGCCCATAACTGCACAGCTGGTAAGTGGAGCCCGATTTGTCTCAAAACCACTTCTTGAGAACTACTGTGTGCCTAGCACTGTGTGGGTGCTTTCTTTACATTGTCTTCTTTTTTTAAAAAAGAAAAAGAAAACCCGCAAGGGCTCGCCAATTCAGGTGGCAGACTGGACTCTGAGATGTTATTTTTAGTCCTGCTTTCATTATTTAAGGAGACTTAAAAGAAAGGGTAGGATTTTCCCAGCAAGTAGCACGGCCAAGTTTTTGTGATTCAGGCTCTGGTTTCCTTGGCTGGGGGAGTGGCGGGGAGCCATCAGGCGCCAGGGAAGAAATCTCGCCAAGATCTTGTTTGAATATCTTGACCGTGGAGGGAGAAGGTAGGCCAGCCCCAGGGAGCAGGGGAGTCCTGGGTGAAGTGGATAAGGCTAGTATGGATCTCCAGTGGGATGGGGTGAAAAACGCATGGCCCCTCTGAAGCCGAGCCAAAGACCCCAAGGTCCACCCTTGGCATAGAAAGAGCCAGGTGGCCCAGGTCTCAAGTCTGAACAGATCGCATGGACAGTGAGTATTTTATTGGTGACCAGAATGGACCAAAGGCCAGAAACACAGTTCCAATTCCTCTGGGCAGTTGACCATGCCACAGAAGCCTCTAGCCCCCTATAGCCACCCTCCAGCACTCTGGCTATGTCAGCCCCCACTTCCTCCTACCCACCTGCTATCTGGCCTCTCTGTTTAAGATCCAAAGTCACTATGCTCATTGGCTGACTTTTTTTGCTAATCATGTTTCTTCTCTATTAGGCTCTGGACTCTGTGAAGGCAGAGACCTTGGCCATTTGTTCATCATGGTATCCCCAGCAGGTAGTACAGTGCCTGTCACATAGCAGGAGCTTGGTAAATAAGTACTACATGAGTGAATGAATAGACAAATAGATGGCTGATGGAGAATGGATGATGGATGTTGGATGGATGGATAAGTGGGTGAATGGATGGATGATGGATGGATAGGTGGGTGGGTGGGTGGATGGATGTTATATCTGTTGCATCAGAGAAGAAAACAGAGACACCACTGAGAGATTTAGAGTGAGATGTTAACACTTCTTTAGTTGACTGCACAAACAAAAAAGGAAAATAATTCATTTGGAGATATGAAGGCATAAAATAGCTGATGTGTATTGCTTTTAATCATGTATTGATGCAAAATTGAAGCAACAATTAATAATAAAAATTTAAAAGGACATATGTATTTACACATAATCAGACCTGTTTTGAGGGTGATCAGACCTGATTTAATGGGTGGATGGATGGATGGATGGATGATGAACAGGTGGATGGATGGGTAGGTGGGTAAATGGGTGGCTGGCTGGTTGGAAGGGTGAGTGGATGGTTGGGTAGATGGGTGAATGATGGATGGATGATGAGTTGATGAATGAATGGATGGATGGGTGAGTGGATGGAGAGATGAATGGATATATGGATGGGTGAGTGGATGAATGGATGGATGGGTGGGTGGATGGGTGAATGGATGGGTGGGTGGATGGGTGGATGGGCGAATAGAAGGATGGATAGATGGATGGGTGGGTGGGTGAATGGATGATGGATAGATGGATGGGTGATGGATAGATGGGTGGATGATGGATGGATAGATGGGCAGATGGATAAATGGGTGGGTGGATGGATGATGGGTGGATGGATGGGTAGGTGGAATAGATGGGTGGGTGGGTGAATGGATGACGGATGGATGGATGATGGGTGGGTAGATGGATAGATGAATGAGTAGGTGGATAAATGGGTGGATGGATGATGAATGATGGATGGGTGGATGAGTGGGTGGGTGGATGGATGATGGATGGAAGGATGGATAGGTGGATAGATGGGTCAGTGAATGGATGGATGGATGGATGGGTGGGTGGATGGATGAAGAAGTAAATTCTCTGGCTCTTCAAGCTAACTTTTTGTGCCTCTCAGGTAGAACTCACCCCTCTGGTGAGGCCATACATGACCTCTTGCCTTCCCCTGGAGTCATCTCTGACTCCCATTCCAAGCCCTCTGCTCAGGGATTCCTTTTGCCTGCCTGGACTCAGAGACCTCCAGACTCTCTGGAAAGTCCACCTGCTCTGCCTTTCTGGGTTGAAAGGTTTTTGTGTTCTACTTAGAGCTGTACCAGCACAGAGCTCTCTCCCATGGTGGGCTGAGTGCCTGGAGTGGGGTGTGATGGGTCAGTGTCTGAGGTTCAGGCCCTGGGCAGCCTGATATACTTCCTATGTCCATCCATGTCGATGGTTGAAAATGCTGCTCCACTCCTTGGTCAACAGGGTGGCCCTGAGCCTCCCATAGTCCTAGCACCATCCTTGCCCTTCTCTACTCCTGGCTTCCCCACAAGCCACCGATCACCTGGGCGCACTCCAGCACTGAGGCTTCATTGCTCTCACTGGCTTGTGCCACACTAACACTTCTGCCAGGCTAATTACGGCTTTCCTGTTCCACTTGACACCTCAGTACTCTTTGGGGCTCCTTTTGATTCAATCCAATCCAATCTCTACTCTGGCCACCTCTCACTGTCGCTTCACATCCCTCCCCCTCCCCCTGCCCTCATCCCAGTCTTCTGGTAGCAGCCTCCTGATAGTCCTTTGGGAAACACCCCCTGACCATTCTCAGTCCAAGCAGGTCAAGTGAAGCTGGCTCTACCCTCCTCCCATGCAAGAAATGGGTAAGTGACTCAGGTCTGACCAATCAGGCAATTCTACCCACCTAACCACTGATTGGTTCAGAAATGAGCACATGATTCCAGTGGGTCCAGTGAGAGTCAGGCTGAGGGGAACACCTGGAATGGAGAGGCTGGTCATGGAGGCTAGGTGGCCATGCCACCCAGAACCTACTTGACAAGAAAAGCTGGGAAATACAGAAGTCAGATCTCTGATGACGTTGACATTACTGGAACACCTGGATCTATCTGTGCCTGAAACCATTTGCACTGGTCTTTTCAGTTTCATGGGTCAATGTCCTTTGTCAGTTAAGTCAGTTTAAAGTGAATTTTGTCACATGTAGCCCAAAGACAAATACAGCCTAGATCTGTGCTGTTCAACCCCATAGTCACTAGCTGGCACATGAGCATTTGAAATGTGGCCAGTCTGAATTGAGATGGATTGTAAGTATAAAATACAACTGGATTCCAAAGATAGTATGAGAACAAAAATGCAAACTATTTTACTATTAATTTTAATATTGATCACATGCTGGTGTGATAATTCTTTGGTCATGTTGGGTTGAATAAAGATTTATTATTATTATTATTATTATTATTATTATTATTATTATTATTATTGAGTTGGAGTCTCACTCTGTCGCCCAGACTGGAGTGTAGTGGCACGCTCCTGGCCACCTCAGCCTCGACCTGCTGGGCTCTGGAGATCCTTCCGAGTAGCCAGAACTACAGGTGCGTGCTACCACACCCGGCTAGTATTCTTTATTTTTTAATTTTATTTTAGAATTGTGGAGTACAGGTGGGGTACATAAGTAGTGTGAAGTACATAAGTAGGTTGCATGCTGGTGACATTTGGGCTTCTAGCTGGCCTCTCCTGATAGTGGATCAGGTACCCAGTGTGCTCCCCCTCCATTCTCTCTCCTTCCCTCCCCTAACAGTGTTCAATGTCTGCCCATCCCACCCTTGTGCTAGTGTCACCTGTGTTCAGGGCCCGCTTATGAGTGAGGACATGCAGTATTCAGTTCTTAGTTTCTGTGATAGTTCGTTTTGTTTAATGGTCTCCAGCTGTATCCAAGTTGCTGTGAAGGCCATGAAAATAAAAATATATTATTAAAATGAATCTCATCTGTTTCTATTTGCTTTTCAGTATACTGGAGTGCAGTGGCACTATCAGAGCAGGCTCAAACTCCTGGGCTCCTGGCAATCCTTCTGCCTCAGCCTCCTGAGTAGCTGGGACAAAGGCACATGCCACCCCGCCTGGCTAATTTCTTGATTTTTTGGGTAGAGATGAGGTCTCGCCGTGTTGCCTAGACTGGTCTCGAACTCCTAGGCTCAAGTAATCCTCCCGTCTCGGCCTCCCAAAGTGTTGGGATTACAGGCATAAGCCACCACACCCTGACAACTTGTATCATATTTCTATTAGACAAAGTTGGTCTAGCTGGCTTACCTGCAAAATGTCAGGAAACAAGAGCTCAGATCCTGCCCAGTCAAATGGTGCAGGCTCAAAGGGAGAGAACCCCAGGGATGTCAAGAAGGAAGCATGCTGGAGAAGGTGGACAAAGAACGGGAGTTGAGAGGAAGGGGAAGGGATTCCAGGTTGGACCCTCCCCCCACCACCATGAGCCAGCGCTTGGGGCCAGGACTGAGAGGACATGGGTCTGAGGAAAGCCAAGGAGTATACAGAGGAGCCTTGTGAGTTATGATGGAGCATCAGTTACTCCAGGAAATCCTGGAGATTTCTCTGGAGGATCCTGTGGAGAATGTTGTACAAGGGGGCAAATATTCAATTTTCCTCTTACATTTTTTTTTAGTATAAATTTTTTTTTTAAGTAGAGACAGCCCAGCTGGTCTCAAACACCTGGTTCAAGTGATCCTCCCAAAGTGCTTTGATTACAGATGTGAGCCACCACACCTGGCCCCATTTTCCTTTTAATCACTTGTTTTCTTTTTTTTTTTTGAGTTGGAGTCTCACTCTGTCACCTAGACTGGAGTGCAGTGGCTGCTCCCGGCCACCGCAGCCTCGGCCTGCTGGGCTCCAGCGATCCTTCCGCCTCAGCCTTCCGAGTAGCCGGAATTACAGGCATGCGCCACCATGCCCAGCTGATTTTTTGATTTATTGTAGAGATGAGGTCTCGCTGCCCAGGCGGGTCTCGAACCCGCGGGCTCAGGCAATTCACTCACCTCAGCCTCCCAAAGGCGCGGGATTACAGGCTGAGCCATTAATCACTTGTTTTCTACATGTATCATGAGAGCTCAGAGCAGGTACAGCCATTTCCCTAGCCTTCCGGAATCAGATCTAGCCCCTAAAATGCTGGGATCCCAGCATTGCAGGCTACTTCTGAGGCCCAAGCTGCTCCAAGTGAGGCTTCTAAGGAGGAGGGGAAAGGCAGAGACCAACAGCTTCAGCCCTTTCCCAAGGCATAGACCCGTTCGGAGTTTCCTCTGGAAATTCTTTCAGCTTCAAACAGCTCCCAGCTTCCCTCTGGACTGTGATATGCTGAGTGCTCTCTGTTTTCTCTAGGCCAGTTTCCTGCAGGCCCTTTGAGTCCCAGTAGGTCGTCATCGGGTAGCACAGACCAGGTGCCCTGTTCCCCAGCCAGAGGCGCCCTGGGGGAGCCGCATTTTCCAGAATGCACGACTTCTGACATGTGAGAGAAAAAAGGGCCATGAAAATTACTCTTCATTCCAAAAAAAGAACATTACTGATGCCACCTTTGTTCTCCAAAGGTTTCAGCAGATGCGTAGCACAGATTCTTGGTTTATCGAACTCATAAAAGCAGGAGTCTGCTGCAGTGTTTTTCTAGGTCAGGCAGGCTGAAAAAGGTTCAGGGTTGCTGCAGAGACTCAGCGCCTTCCCCTGGCCTCAGGTCTCCTCTGGACATCCTCTCCTGGGAGCCTTCCCTGATGTCTAGCCAGGGTCAGCTCCCCTGCCCACACCAAAACCCTCAGGATGGTATGTGTGTGCATGTGTTTGTGTGAGTACATGTGATTCTCAGGCTACCTGTGTCCCCACCAGACCTCCCATTCCTGTGGGCTGGACCCGCTTGGGCTCTTCATTCCCTCTGATCCCAGTGCCTGGTACCTTGTAGGCACTCTGGAAATATTGATTAACCTAGTGAATGAATAAATAAATCTCCAATTCAGAATTTTTCCAGCATCCCAACTTAGGCCCTCAGTTCCTGTGATCAAGTCCCCAAGGATACATTCTTGGGGAACCAATTCTCTCCCAATAACATATGACTATGGAAGAGAGAAACGTTCTTTTCTCCATCTACTCACCCCCTCAAATGGCTACTCAGTGTCTAATTGAGTGACCACTCAGTGCCGGCCCTGGGACCCCGGGGGCCGGGGGACGGGACAGTGTGTTGTCATGACGTTCCCCCCATGGAGCCATACTGAATGTACATGTTTCCCATCCTCTGAGAACTGTTGGGGGGAAACTGAGGCAAGGGATTTGGAAGCACTCCTTGAAGACGAGCTGCTGGAGGTCACCAGGGCTGGGGTGGGGGTGGGTGCCAGGCTTCCACCTCAAAAGGTGAAGATCCCCTTTGAGATCTGTGCACACCCCAGGAGGCAGAAGTGGTGAACTGTGTGGTTCCTCACCAAAACTCTTGAGGTGCTGGGGCCATAAGGTGGAGGAGGTGAGGACAGGAGCCTTAGAATTCTGTGGCCTTAGGATCTTGGACAGAAAGACAAGGGCATAGAGGTAGGGGCCTAGCTTTGGCTGGGGGACAGGTGGCAGCTGGCTGGCATAATGGCACGCCTGGAAGACAGCAGCTGCGCTCAATCAGGCAGCAGAGGGTAGGACTTCTGTGGTGATGGCTTGGCCACAAAGAGGACGTGGCCTCTGGGTGGGGGGAGGCTGACAGAGGTCATGAGAGGAGGCTGGTGGAGATGGGCATATGCCAATGTCTATGTCTGTGGGTGTGTAGAGTGTGTGCTTGTGTCTTTTGAAGTGAGAACACGTGTGAATGTCTGAAGTGTGTTTGTGTACATGGCACATGTGTGACTGTGTGCGAGTGTGTATGTTGGTTCAGAGGCAGACCCGGCTGGGCAAGCATGTGTATGGGGGGCATTTTCGTGCTGCTGGGTTAATCATTGTGTGTAGGGGAGCTGTGGAGGGGGTGGGCATAACAAGTGATGGGACAAAGTACTATACACTTGGGATCGAGCTGTTTCGAGCTTATACCCTTGGTAGACTTGTGGAAAGTTCAAGACTTGGGGCTGGACATCCCTGTTCAAATCTCAACTTTGCCACTCTTCAGCTGCGTGGCCTCAACAGTCCCTCCTACTCTCCACGCCTCAGTTTTCTCATCTATAAAATGGGCATCACTACCCTTACTGCTGACCCGCAGACTGGGAGGGCACCAAGAAGCCTGGTGATTCGGGTCACCCTGGGGAGAAGGAATGCGGAGTGGGTTTCCACTCTTCCGTTCTCTGGGAGTTTCTTACCATGAGCATGTATCACTTTTACAATACAAAAAGAAATTCGAAAAAGACATCTATGTCCTGGAATTCCTTGTCACATTTCTCAGTCCAGCTGGGGAGATGTTTGTGGTTCTGGGGACAGAGGACAACGGTGGCCACAGCCAGAGCGTGAGCTTACTTGCCGCAGGACAAGACCCGAGTCTGGACAGGCTCTGGGTGGCATCTTCCTCCCCAGGAGCCAGATTCGGATGTCACCGCCTAAAGAAGAGATGGTAGGGATGCTGCCTCCAGAAGGCCTCCCGGCTTGCGTACCTGGCCAAGGCGAGTGGAACCAGCCCAGTGCCCGGAGAAACAGAACAAAGTCACCTGCAGAAACAGCTCCTCCCAGAAGGAAGAGTGAGATCAGATAGAAACTTGGCTTTGTAAGACTGGTTTCCTTTTCCTTTCTATTTATTTATTCCAGTCCTCCCCTCCTCCTAATAAATCACAAAAGCCCTCATGTGTGATTACCTCTTATCACCTTGCCTCTGGGGAGGAAGCAAAGGCTTTCACTTTCTCTTTTGCACCTTTCATAATACAGCTTGGATTTTTTTAACCTTATATGTCTCTTTTCCCTCCTTCTGCTCCCGCTTCCTCCTCCTCCTGCGTCAGGTGGTCTCTGACCAGAGATCCTGCCTTCTGGGGGTTTTCTTCTTTGAACTTCAGTGTATTCAAAGGAAACCAAAATTACAGTCAATGTTATATAACTTTTTAAAAATGCCAAAATCCTGGATTTCAGTACTTTTCTATTTTTTACATTATGTCTCTGTGTGTGTGTGTATATATATATGTATATATAGTGTGCATATATATATATATTCCCCCCCACACACACAGGGATTACATTTACATAATTTAACTTTCAAAAGGTATAAAGTAAGCATCAACAGTGAGAAATTTTCCTTCCACCCCTGACTCCAGCTTCCTTCTCCAGAGGCAGGCCCTGCTGTGGAGGGTTCCTCACGCCGCCCTCCCGGAAGTGTTCACATGTACCAGCTGATATATGTCAGCGTCCCCCCAACCCAAACTATCATCTTCTATGCACATCGCTCTGTTCCTCTTCCTCCGCTTAACGATAATTTTTGGCGGCTGTTTGGAAGGTACAGAATTGCCTGTAGAATTGGGTCATTTTGCAGAAGGGGAAACTGAGGCCCAGAGAGGCCTAGAGCACAGTCTTGCCTCACAGTTCAGGGCTCCTTCTTCAAGTTGGAGGGTGAAGTCTGTAGGGATAAACTCTGCCAGCTCAGATGCATTATTTTGAAAAAGCTTATTCACTGAATGAAATAGAATGCACTAGAACTTAGGCCAGGTGCATTTGTCTGTTGGTTTTAGGTGCCTTGGCTTCCCAGGAGGAAGAGAGGAAGCTGAAGCTTCAGAAATACACAGTGGAAACAGCACCTCCACCCTAGGGGTGAGCTGGCAGCCAGTGCCTGCTCCCTCAGAGACAGCTGCCTTCTGGCCCACATGGGGCTAGGTCTGCCCACCCCCTCCCAGCTCTGCCACAATAACTGCGTGGCATTCGGTAGGTCACCTCCCCTCTCAGGCTTCCAGGCTCACCTTCTCCAAGTGTCCCTCTCTACAGTTCGCCGGTTGGAAACCGTTGCTTCCCACTCTGGGTTCTCACAATACAAGACTCATAACCGCCCTACATCCCTTCCCCTCCTCACCCTTAAATCATCTTTAATTAATTGAGCACTTCTGATGTTCCAAGGCTGTGTTTAGCACTCCCCATGTGTGGAAGTCTCAAAACAATACTAAGAGATAGGGAGAATGTGCACCCATTTTACAGATAAGGAAACTGAGGCTTAAAGAGGTAAAAGAAGCCGGGCTCAGTGGCTCAGCCTCTAATCCCGCGCCTTTGGGAGGTTGAGCTGAGTGGATTGCCTGAGCCCGCAGGTTCGAGACCCGCCTGGGCAGCGAGACCTCATCTCTACAATAAATCAAAAAATCAGCCGGGCGTGGTAGCGCATGCCTGTAATTTCGGCTACTTGGAAGGCTGAGGCGGAAGGATCGCCAGAGCCCAGCAGGTCAAGGCTGTGGTGGCCGGGAGCGGCCACTGCACTCCAGTCTGGGCTCCGGAGTGAGACTCCAACTCAACAAAAAAAGAGGTAAAAGAACTTCCATCTATCACACAGCTAGTGTTGGAAGCAGAGATCACACCAGGCCAGCTCAACCACAGAGTCCCCATTGTGACCCACTGCTCCCTTGCACCTTGATAGTAAAGTGTGAGCTTAGGCAACCTCATATTCATCCCAGACAAAGAGTCTGAGCCCAGAGAGAGAAAGCAGATTGCCCAAAGACACACAGCTACTGGGGCCGAGCAGGAGAGTGGAACATTCCTTAGGCTTTTTGGATATTTACCATGTGCTGAATGCTGGGGACATGGAGGTGACTAGAACACTTGCCATTTGCTTCCATATATCTCAGGGGATCTTCTCATCTGTACAATGGTCTGAGTCAGGTGTTGATCAATACGTGACTTAGAACACAGTCCCTTCAGCTGTGGAGAAGCTATGAGCCAGGCCCTGTGCAGCTGGTCTGCATTTTCTTCACAGTGGTCTGAGAGAATAGGCACTCATCCCATTTTACAGATGAGGCTCAGAGAGGTGAAGGAGCGGTGGCCCTGGGGCTGGAGTTCTGGTCCAACCCTAGTCAATCATCCTAGCTGTCCCCACAGCTCTGCCTCCTTGGCTTGGGAAATGCACAGCACAATGAGCGAGTATGGGTGGGGAGGAGTGTATGGTACATACCAACAATGATTATTATCAGTGAGATACTGTTCCTGGATGATCCTCTTCTCAGCCCTGGCAGGAAGAGCAAATATTTGGACAAAGGCCTGGGATCTTTTATTATCTAGGACAGAGCAGCCCAACGTCTTCCTCAGACAGGAAGGTGACTCAGACATTCCTCCAGGATAGTCCAGTCCAGCTTGGGATCCCAGAAAGTCCTGCTGGCCCTCCCAGGCCGCTCTCCACAGAATGACCTAAGTGGGGAGGTCCCAGGTGATTTCCCTGGCAGGGAAAGGTGGGGTATTTCAGTGACTAGGGAACAACCAAAGAAGAATCTCACTCCTGGGAACCCTGTAAATGGGGAGACTGAGGCCAGAGACTGACAGTGATTTACACCCCAAGTCCCACAGAAAGTCGGAGGCTGAGGCCAGTCCCATCTGGAACATGGAACAGCACTTAATGAGGACACCATGATGGGCAAGGCCCAGGGCCTGCCTGGAAATGCCCCTGGCTCCGTGGGGAGCCAGGTCATCACTAGGCAAAGACAGCCTGGTGGGTCCACTCCGTGCTGGAGAGAAGTGGCAGCCCAATGGCCCAGACAATGGAATTCTGTCTGGTGTGTGTGTGTGTGTGTGTGTGTGTGTGTGTGTGTGTGTGTGTGTGTGTGTGTGTATGTGTGAGTTGGGGACACATCAGGGATGAGAAGGAAGAGAAGGCAGTAAGGGCATTCCTGTAGGAGGGAACAGCATGACCTAAGGCTCAGAGGCAGGGACTTTGCCCAGGGACCATGGGAAGCAGTACAATGCCTGAGTCGAGAGCACAGATGTTGGAATCAGACTTAGTTTGAATCTGGCTCTGCCCCTTACGGCTGTGGACCTAAGCAAGTATCCTTAACCTCTTAACCTCTTGGTGCCTCAGCTTCCTTCCTTCACTGTAAAATGAAGAGAAAAACAATACCCACCTCAAGAGATGTTTGTGAGGATTAAATCAATGAATAAAGGCTTCAAGAGAGGCGGACACATAGTTCTATGAATGCCGTAAATGGGCTCAGGAGAATGTCTGTGTGAGCCAGCACTGGGTCTGGACTCTTGTTCTGTACTCTTCTGTTCTTGTCTCCAGCTTGCTATTTTGGGGCTCCAAGAAGCTCTCCCCTCAACCTCACAGCACAGAAGACCCCCGAAGGGTGGTATGGAGAGGGGGCACCTACGAACGGGGCTGGTGGAGCTTTGGGAAGTCCCCAGCTGCAGGATCAGGATTCAACCCTAAGGGTCAGGACAAGAGAGAGGAAGGGATTCTCCAGGAACGTGGGATCATAAGAAGGGGGGCTGCCCAGATGGAGCAGAGAGATACCCCCGCCCCCACCAGAGGCCCTCTTGCCCTAGTGTTCCAGAAGGACAGGTCAGCTGGAGAGGGAAGTCACAGATTTATGACCAAATGTAACACAGAAAGAATTTTCCTGGATCTCCCAGGCAGGGATGCAGAATATCCAGAAGCAACTGGTATGGGAATATCGGGGGAGGGTAATACTGGGGCTTCCTCAAGCAGTTCAGCCCCCTGCCCTGGTTTAGGAGTCTTCCATCCTCAGACACAGGGCCTTCTGCTTCCTGCAGCAAGTACTCAATCATCTTTGTGACTCAGCTTCTCACTTGGCCTGCATCTTTTTCTGTGGCAGTTGCTGCTATAGCCTCCCTAGGTCAGCCATGGCTCCCATTTTCTTAAACAATTTAAAACTTAGAAAGAAATCTAATGAAGGGTATGTAAGACTTCTACACTGAAAACTACAGAAATTTTTTTGAGAAATAATTAAAGAATGGCTACATAAATGGAGACCCATATGATCATGGATAGGGATCCTCAATATTATAACAAGTCTTTTTCTAATTTCTTCAAATTGGTCTGCAGATTCAATGCAATTCTAGTCAACATCCCAGAATGATTTTTACTATAAACCAATTCTAAAATTTATATGGAGAGGCAGAAGACCAAGAAGGGTTAAAGCCATCTTGAAGAATAATAGCAAAACTGGAGGACTTTCCCATCTGATTTGATACTTACTATAAATCTACAGTGCTTTTAAAAAATGGTGTGGCATCCATTAGTTATCCAAATAGAAAAATATGGATGCTGACCCTTTATCTCACACTATATATAAAAGCAATTTCAAATTTATTGTTGATCTAAATTTGAAAAGTAAAATAATAAGTATTTTAGAAGAAAACAGGGATATATTTTTATGAGCTTAAAGTAGGCAAAGATTTCTTAAATGGTATATCAAAAAACACTAACCATAAAGGAAACAAATGATAAATTTGGCTACTTTAAAATTAAAATTAAAAGTGTATATATGTCCACCAAGTGACATACACAAGAATGTTCACAATAACAATGTTTATAATAGCTCCTAACTGCATATCTATCAACAGTAGAATGAAGAAATAAACTGTAGGTTTTTCATTGTTTTTTGGGGGGCAGTTCTTTATTTTATTTCATTGTAAGTGAACAATGCAATGGTTTTTAGTAAATGTACAGAGTTGTGCAACTATCACCACAATTCAGCTTTAGAACATTCAATCCCCAGGAAGATCTCTCAGGATCATCTACAGTCACTCTCGCTTCCAACCCTCAGCCCTCAGGAAACTATTAATCTAATTGCTATCTCTATAGATTTGCCATTTCTGGATATTTCATGAAAATAAAAGAATTCAATATGTTATCTTTTATGTCTGGCTACTTTCATGTAGCATAGTGTTTTTGAAGTTCATCTTTTCTTTTTTCTTTTTTTTTTTTGAGTTAGAGTCTCATTCTGTCTCCCAGGCTAGAGTACAGTGGCACGATGACAGCTCACCATAGCCTCGACCTTCTGGGCTTAGGTAATACTTCCGCCTCAGTCTCCCAAGTGGCTGGGACTACAGGCACACATCACTATGCCCGGCTAATTTATTTTTTGTAGAGATGAGTTCTCGCTATGTTGCCCAGGCTGGTCTCAAATTCCTGGGCTCAAGCAATCCTCCCACCTCAGCCTCCCAAAGTCCTGGGATTACAGACATGAGCCACTGTGCCTGGCCTTTAAGTTCATCTATGTTTTACCATATATCCGTACTTCATTCTTTTTTCTGACTGAATAATATTCTGTGGTATGGATGTTTCACATTTTATCTATTCACCAGCTGATAGACATTTGGGTTGTGTCCAATTCTGGGCTACTAAGAATAGTGCTGCCATGAGCATTGCTATACAAGTCTTTGTGTGAACATATGTTTTCATTTATCTTGGGCAAATGTCTCTGGAAGTGCAATTGATGAATCTTATGGAAAATTTATGTTAAACTTTTCTTACAAATTGTCAAACTGTTATCCAAACTGGAAACATTTTACATTCCCATTAATCTACTTATAATGGTTTTAGTTTCTCCACACCCTTGTCAACACTTGTTATTATCTGTCTTTTTAAAAAATTATAGCCGGCTGGGTACAGTGGCTCAAGCCTGTAATCCCAGCACTTTGGGAGACTGAGACAAGAGGATTGCCCGAACCCGCGGGTTCGAGACCAGCCTGCACAACATGGTGAGACCTCATCTCTACAATAAATCAAAAAATTAGCCGGATGTGGTAGTGCGCGCTTGTAGTTCCAATTACTTGGAAGGCTGAGGTGGAAAGCTCACCAGAGCCCAGCAGTTCAACACTGGGGTGGCTGTGAGCATGCCACTGCACTCCAGCCTGGGCTATGGAATGAGACTCCAACTCCAACGCAAAAAAAAAAAAAAAAAAATATATATATATATAGGCATGCTTGTGGTGTGAAATGCATGTAGTTTATATTTTTCGAATGACCAAACATGTTGAACATCTACAGGCATGCGCCACTACACCTGGCCAGTTAATCCTTTTTATGTGTTGGGTTAATTTGCTAATAAATTTTTCATTTATGTTAAGAAATATTGGTCTTAGTTTTCTTTTTTTTTTTTTTAGAAAGCAGGATTTCTTGAGAGGACAGAAAAGCTCCCACAGTGGGAGGGGACTCGAAGGGGTTGCCCAGTTTTCTTTTTTTGCAATGTCTTTGTCTGGTTTTGGTATTAGGACTATACTGACCTCATAGAATGAGTTGGGGAAGTCCTCCTTCCTCTTCTGTTTTTGGAAGATTTTGAAGAGGACAGGTGTTAATTCTTCCTTAAACTTCGGTAGAATTCACAGTGAAGACATCTGGGCCTGGGCTCTTTGTGGAAGGCTTTTATATTGCTGACCCAATCTCTACTTGTAATAGAGCTATTCAGATTTTCTTTTTTTCTTTAGCAGTTTTTGGTAGTTTGTGTCTTCTGGGTATTTGTTCATTTCATTTACATTATCTAATTTGCTGCCACCCATTGTTCACAGTATTCCCTTATCTTTTTTCTTTCTGTAACCTGGGTACTACCATATCCTCTTTCATTCCTGATTTTGTTATTTTGTGCCGCCTTACTTTTCTTCACGGTAAGTTTAGCTGAAGGTTTGCACATTTTGTCAATATTTTCAGAGAACCAACTTTTGGTTTCATTGATCCTCTCTATTGCTTTTCTTTTCTTTCTTTATTTCCTTATTTATTTATTTATTTATTTTTGAGTCTAAGGTCTCACTCTGTCATCCAGGTTGGAAAGCAATGGCACACTCACAGCCATCCCAGCATCAACCTGCTGGGCTCCACGATCCTTCTGCCTCAGTCTTCCAGTAGCCGAAACTACAGGTGCACGCTACCACGCCCAGTTAATTTTTTATTTATTGTAGAGATGAGGTCTCACCAAGTTGCCCGGCTGATCTTGAATCTGTGGGCTCAGGCAATCCTCTCACCTCAGCCTCCCAAAGTGCTGTGATTACAGATTGAGCCACCAAGTCCGGCCTCTCTACTGCTTTTCTGTTCTTTATTGGATTTATTTCCACTTAATCCATATTATTTAATTTCTTCAGCTTGTTTGGAGTTTAGTTTATCTTTTTTAAAAATTAGTTTTTTAAAGTAGAATCTTAGGTTATTGATTTGAGAATTTTCTCCCTTTTATTACAGGCATTTGCAACTATAAATTTCTTTCTGCTTTAGCTATAAGTTTTAGCCTGTTGTGTTTCTGTTTCATTCATCTCAAGTCTCTGATTTTCTCTATAATTTCTTTTTACTCACTGGTTATTTAGGATTTTGTAGTTTAATTTTCACATATTTGTAGATTTCTGAAATTACCTTATGTTATTTCATTTAACTGTACCTGGAAAACATACTTTCAGTGTTTTCAATTATTTAAAATTTATTGAGGTTTATTTTATGAATTAAAATATGATATATCCTGAGGAATTTTCCATGCACAGTTCAGTAGAATGTGTATTCTGTTATTGTTGGGTGGAGTGTTCTATAGATGTCTGTAAGATCTAATTGTTTTAAAATGCAGTTCAAGTCCTCTATTTTCTTATTGATTTTCTACCTAGTTCTATTTATTCTTGAAAGTGGGGTATCGAGGTCTCCAACTATTATTGCTTCATTGTCCATTTGTCCCTTCAAGTCTGTCAATTTCTGATTCATGTATTTTGGGGTATTGCTGTTAGACGCATATATGTTTATGCTTGTTATGTCTTCCAGAGGGGTTTACACTTTTATTATTATAAATATCCCTTTTTGATTCTAGCAACACAATTTGCCTTAAAATCTATTTTGTCTGATATTAGTATAGGTAGTTTAGCTCTCTTTTGGTTAATATTTGCATTGTATATCTCTTCCTATACTTTTTTTTTAGTTCATCACCCAGGCTGGAGCACAGTGGCATGCTCATAGCCACCCCAGCGTTGCCCCACTGGGCTCCAGCGATCCTTTTGCATCAGCCTTCCAGGTAGCCGGAACTACAGGTGCACACTACCGTGCTCAGCTAATTTTTGATTTATTGTAGAGATGAGGTCTTGCCAAGTTGCCGAGGCTTGTCTCGAGCCCACGGGCTTAGGCAATCCATTCTCCTCGGCCTCCCAAAGTGCTGGGATTACAGACTGAGCCGCTGAGCCTGGTCCCTATACTTTTTTTTTTTAAAAGGCTGAATCCACTTGAGTTTTCTTGTTTAAAAACCCTTTGTTATAGCCACAGCTGGAACCTGGGTCCCCTGCATGAGACTGGTGTGGGTTCTGACAAAATGGTCAGTGAATTCCTGACTTGGAAACTTGGCAAATACGGTCTCTCTCCAGAGGTTGGGGGTCAGATGGCTACAGGTCTTGGAGATGGCATCAAAGGCGGCCTTGGTGAAGTTGGCCAGAGTGGCAGTGCAGCCCTTGGGTGATGTGTAGCGGTCATCTACCAGACATCATCAGCAGCTTCTTGAGCACAGGGGCCAAGACAATGCCAGTGTTTCTGGGGCCAGGGTGAGGCACGTCAGCACAGAGCCACAGTGGCCTGTTACTTTGCAAGGGAGCATGTGGGGCTTGCTGGCCTTGCTTCCCTAGTAGCTTCCCTGCATGAGAACAATGGGGAGCTAGGCCTGGATGATGGCCCATAAGGTGGCAATGGAGCACTTAGCCTTGGAGCACTTAACATCCGGACTAACTGGTCATTGTAGTCCTTGATGGCAACAAATGCCTTGAATCTGGTCCACTGGCCCTCATGGGTCTGCTTCTGCACTGGCATAATCTTTAAAATTTCATCCTTGCCGGGCTTGGTGGCTCAGCCTGTAATCCCGCGCCTTTGAGAGGCTGAGGTGAGTGGATTGCCTGAGCCCGCCGGTTCGAGACCCGCCTGGGCAACTTGGCGAGACCTCATCTCTACGATAAATAAAAAAGTTAGCCGCACGTGGTAGCGCACACCTGTAGTTCCAGCTACTTGGAAGGCTGAGGTGGAAGGATCGCCGGAGCCCAGCAGGTCGAGGCTGCGGTGGCCGGGAGCGGTCACTGCACTCCAGTCCGGGTGACAGAGTGAGACTCCAACTCAAACAAAACAAAACAAAAGAAAACAAAACAAAATCTCATCCTTGAGAGATTGCCCCAGGAAAAAGCCAATGATTTCCGACTCTTTGATGGTAAGGGAGAAGAGAGATCTCCTTTAGGGACTTCATCTTTATGTCATAACCATGCATCCAGGCTTGGTATGGGCATTCACTCTTGTCCTGCATTGACTCCTTGAACTCTGTGGCTGCAGTCCTAGCTTTAGGCCTGACCATAGCCATGACCCCAGCCCTGGATGCCTCTGGCAATGCCTCCAGGTCCTCTCACTGCATTGGTATCATCTGCCATTTAGTGTTTTCTTGGAGAAGAAGCTCTGTTTCTATTTTCTTTTCCTTCCTCCCTCCCTTCCTCCCTCTTTCTTTCTTTCTTTCTTTCTTTCTTTCTTTCTTTCTTTCTTTCTTTCTCTTTCTTTCTTTCTTTCTTTCTTTCTTTCTTTCTTTCTTTCTTTCTTTCTTTCTTTCTTTCTTTCTTTCTCTTTCTTTCTCTTTTTCTTCCCTCTGGTACCTTGGCTAGAATACAGTGGTGCAATCATAGCTCACTGCAGCCTCAACCTCCTGGGCTCAAGTGAGCCTTTTGTCTCAACCTCTCGAGTAACTAGGACTACAGGCGCATGCCACCATGCCCAGGTAATTTTTAAATTTTTTGTAAAGACAGAATTTCACTATGTTGCCAAGGCTGGTCTTGAGCACCTGACCTCAAGCAATCCTCCTGTCTCAGTCTTCCCAAGTGCTGCGAATACTGGTGTGAGCCGTCATGCCTGGCCCTATTCTTTTACTTTCAACCTATATGTGCCTTTGACTAGAAGGTGTACCTCTTATAGACAGAATATAGTTGGATTATGTTTTGTAAAAATCTATTCTGGCTGGGCTCAGTGGCTCAGCCTGTAATCCTGTGCTTTGGGAGGCTGAGATGAGTGGATTGCCTGAGCCCGCGGGTTCAAGACCCACCTGGGCAACTTGGTGAGCCCTCATCTCTACAATAAATCAAAAAATTAGCCACACGTGGTAGCGCACACCTGTAGTTCCAGCTACTTGGAAGGCTGAGGCAGAAGGATTGCCAGAGCCCAACAGGTCGAGGCTGCAGTGGCCAGGAGTGGCCACTGTACTCCAGTCTGGGAGACAGAGTGAGACTCCGACTCAAAAAAAAAAAAAAAAATCTATTCTGTCAAATTCTGCTTATAATTGGAAATTTTAATCCATTTATATTCAATGTAATTACTGAAGAGGTGAGAGTTCTGTCTGCCATTTTTCTATTTGTTTTATATATATATAGCCTTCCCACCCCTCTATTCCTCCATTATTGCCTTCTTTTTCATTGAATAGATATTTACAGTATTTTATTTCCCATGTTTGTATGTGTGTGTGTGATCACCATATTTTTAGAGTTACTTTCTTATTGTTCCCCCTGGGAGGCAGAATTAATGTTGTAATTTAAAAGAATCAAATTTGGAGGAATACCAAATTAATTTTAATAGCATAATCCTTTGCTCCAATATAGTTTCAATTCCTTCCCTCTCTTTGTGCCATTATTTTCATGTAAATTACATCCTTATATAATTAAAACTCATCAACATAGTTTTTAATGATTATTGCTTTACACAGTCATTTTGTAAATCAAATAGAAGAAAGAGCTATAGCTGGGCATGGTAGCACATGCCTGTAATCCCAGCACTTCGGGAAGCTGTGGTAGAAGGATTGTTTGAGTCCAGGAGTTTGAGACCAGCCTGGGCAACACAGCAAGACCTTGTGTCTGAGAGAGAGAGAGAGAGAGAGAGAGAGAGAGAGAAGAAGAAGAAGGAGGAGGAGGAAGAGGAGGAGGAGGAGGAGGAGGAGGAGGAGAAAAGAGTTACAAACAAAAGTAATTTGTACTGTCATTTATATTTACATATGTAGTTACATATGTAAAAGCACCTTGCTGGTGCTTTTTATTTCACTGTGCGAATTTGACTTACTGTCTAATGTCCCTTAATTTCGGTTTGAAGAATTCCCTTTAATATTTCTTGTGACCCGCCTGGGCAACTTGGCGAGACCTCATCTCTACAATAAATCAAAAAATCAGCCGGGTGTGGTAGCGCATGCCTGTAATTCCGGCTACTCGAAAGGCTGAAGAAGAAGGATCGCCGGAGCCCAGCAGGTCGAGGCTGTGGTGGCCGGGAGCATGCCACTGCACTCCAGTCTGGGCAACAGAGTGAGACTCCAACTCAAAAAAAAAAAAAAATCACCTAAGCCGGGCTCGGTGGCTCAGCCTATAAATCCCGCGCCTTTGGGAGGCTGAGGTGAGTGGATTGCCTGAGCCCATGGGTTTAAGACCCACCTGGGCAACTTGGTGAGACCTCATCTCAACAATAAATCAAAATGAGCCAGGTGTGGTAGCGCGCGCCTATAGTTCCAGCTACTCGGAAGGCTGAGGTGGAAGGATCGCCAGAGCCCACCAGTTCGAGGCTGCGGTGGCCAGGAGTGGCCACTGCACTCCAGTCTGGGTGACAGAGTGAGACTCCAACTCAAAAAAAAAGAATAATAAAATAAAAATAAAAAAATAATAAATAAAACTAAACAGAAAACAAAACAAATATTTCTTGTAATTAGGTCTGCTAGACAAATGTACTGTTTTTGTTTATATAGGAATGTTTATTTCTGATTTGCTTTCAAAGGATAGCATTGCTGGGTATAGAATTATTGGTTGACACTATTCTTTTCTCAGCACTTTGACTAGGACTTTCTACTACCTTCTGGTATCTATGATTTATGATAAGAAAACAGCAGTTAATCTTATTGAAGATTCCTTGTCTGTGATAAATTTTTTCTCTTGCTGCTTTCAAGATTACCTCTTTATCTTTCTAAGCTTTTGTGATGATATGTTTAGGTGGTAGTCTCTTTGAGTTTATTCTACCTGGAATTCATTGAGATTCATTACAAGTTAATGTTACTCATCAAATTTGGAGAATTTTTAGCCATTTTTTCTTCAAATAGTTTTTTTCTACTACCTTCTTTTTTCTGCTTCTGAGACCCCCCCACTACACATATGTGGGTATGCTTGATAATGTCATAAAGGTCTTCAAAGCTCTATTCACTTTTTTCATTCCTACCCACCACTCACTTTCCATCTTGCAGACTAGATCTTGACTGACCTATCTTCAAGTTCAAAAATTCTTTCTCCTGCCAGTTAAAACCTGCTTTTTGAAAGAGAACTAGATTTTTTAAATGTGATACACAAATACAATGGAATATTACACAGTCATAAAAAAGGACACAATTATGAACTTTGCAGCAATGTGAATGGACTTAGAGTCTATAATACCAAGTGATCTATTACAGAAACAAAGAACTGAGTACCACATGTTCTCACTCATAGGCAGACCTTGAATAATCATCATAATACTATTAAAAAGGGATTGGCAGTAGTTGGAAGCTGCCAGGGGAGGGAGGGGCACACCTCATCAACAAGGGTACCTGCATAATGAACATTTATATACCTAATCCTGAATTGTACCCCACATCTTTAAAATTAAAAAAAAATTTAAACCTGCTTCTTCCTTCCTTCCTTTCTTTCATTCATGTCAGAGTCTCACTCTGTTGCCCGAGTAGTGGAGTGTAGTGGCATGGAGTGTAGTGGAGTGTAGTGGCATGATCACAGCTCACCACAGCCTCGGCCTCTTGTGTTCAGGTGATCCTTCTGCCCCAGCCTCCCAAGTAACTGGGACTACAGGTGTGCATCACCACACCCTGCTGATTATTATTATTATTATTTTTGTAGAGATGAGATCTCACTACTCACTGTGTTGCCCAGGCTGGTCTCCAACTTCTAAGTTCAAGCAATCCTCTTACTTTGGCCATCCAAAGTGCTGGGACTATAAGCAGGAACCACCATGCCTGGCCAAATACTGCTTTTGAGCCCTTTTAGTGAAGTTTTCAGCTGAAAAATTACATTTTTCAACTCCAGAATTTCTATTTGGTTCTTATTTTATAATTCTTATTTCTTTATAGATGTTCTCTATTGGTGAGACATTGTTTTCATACTTGAATTCTTTAGACATGACTTCCTTTTATTCTTTGAACATATGTATAATAACTGGTTTAAGTCTTTGTCTTGTAAGCCCAATGTTTGGGCTTCCTCAGGAGACAGCTTCTACTCTCCTCAACCCTGTGTATGGACCATACTTTCTTGTGTTTTGTTTTTGCAAGTCACCAACATTTTTTGATGAAAATTTGGAATCTAAAATGATATATCAGATTCTCCCTTCCCAGAATTTGTTGTTGCTGCTTGTTATGAACAGAATGTTTATGTCTCCTACACAAAATTCATATGTTGAACCCCTAAATCCCAGAGTGGTTGTATTTGGTGATGGTTCTCGAAGAAAGTAATCAAGATTCAAAAGGTCATAAGGGTGCAGTTTTGATCTGATAGGATTAGTGTCCTCATAGGAAGAGTTACCAAACAGTTCCATCTTTTAGTGTTTAAATATATTCATGTTTTTGCACAAGCAATAACCAGATTTTTTTCATGTTGCAAAATGGAATTCTTTGCTTATTAAACAGTTCCCCATTTTCTCTTCCCCCACAGTATTTGGCCACCATACTTCCCATCTCTATGGATTTGGCTATTCAAGTTACCTCATATAAATGTAATCATATAGTATTTGTCCTTTTGTGACTGACTTATTTCACTTGGCATAATGTTCTCAAGGTCATCCATATTGTAGCATGTGTCAGAATTTCCTTTCTTTTTAACTTGTATCCTGTTTAGAAAAAAAATGTAGCTTGTTGCCAGTATTCATTTAATTTTACATAAACACACTCTTTGAGGCTGAAGCAAGTCGGACTGGTTTTTAATGTGAAAATAAAATATAAAAACTCTTTTCAGAGTTATTTCTAAACAGAACTTATCTCTAATCCTAAAGAGAATTACCAAAAAAAAATTATTATTATTATTATTATTTATTATTTTTTTTTTTTAGTTGGAGTCTCACTCTATTGCCCAGACTGGAGTGCAGTGGCCGCTCCCGGCCACTGCAGCCTTGACCTGCTGGGCTCCAGCGATCCTTCTGCCTCAGCCTTCCAAGTAGCGGAATTACAGGCATGCGCTACCACGCCTGGCTGATTTTTTTATTTATTGTAGAGATGAGGTCTCGCTGCCCAGGTGGATCTCGAACCCGCGGGCTCAGGCATTCCACTCACCTCAGCCTCCCAAAGGCGTGGGATTACAGGCTGAGCCACCGAGCCTGGCTGATTATTATATTTTGTAAATTGAAATATCACTACTAAAAACAGAATGCTATAAGTAGCATTTGTTTCCCAAAACTATCAATATGCTAGGGTGATACAAAAATAATAATAAAAGCTGGATATTTCATGGCAAGCTGGAGGTAATGCTAGGACTGCGATCCACGAACTATCTTAGTATAAACACTGCAGCCGCAAGTGCCACTGGGAGTATTCTTGGGGTACACGTAAAAGGGGTTAATAAACAATATTCTGGCTTGGCACGGTGGCTCAAGCCCATAATTCCAGCACTTTGGGAGATGTAGGCAAGAGGATTGCCTGAGCCTGTGGGTTCGAGACCAGCCTGAGCAACTTGGCAAGACCTCGTCTCTACAATAAATAAAAAAATATATATAGCCGGGTGTGGTAGCATACGCCTATAGTTCCGGCTACTTGGAAGGCTGAGGTGGAAGGATGGCCGGAGCCCAGGAGATCGACGCTGGGGTGGCCATGACCATGTTGCTGCACTCCAACCTGGGTGACAGACTTCAACTCAAAAATAAATAAATAAATAAATAAATAAAATCCTATTGTATGTATTCACCACATTATGCTTACTCATTCATCTGTTGATGGACACTTGGGTTGTTTCCACCTCTTGGCTGTTGTGAAAAATGCTGCAATAAACATGGATGTGCAGTTATTGCTTCAAGATCCTGTTTTCAACTCTTTTAGATATATACCCAGAAGTAGAATTGATGGATCATATGGTAATTATACTTTCAATCTTTTAAGGAACCACCACACTGTCTTCCATAGTGGCTGTACTATTTTATCCCACCAACTGTGCATAAGAGTTCCAATTTCTCCACATTCTTGCAATCACTCACTATTTTCGGGGGGGGGTTGTTTTTTGAGTCAGGGTCTCACTGTATCGCCATGTGTGCCATCTCACTATATCGCCATGTGCGCCACCATGCCCAGCTAATTTTTTTTCTATTTTCTTTTTTTTTTTTGGGTTGGAGTCTCACTCTGTCTCCCAGACCGGAGTGCAGTGGCCGCTTCCGGCCACCGCAGCCTCGACCTGCTGGGCTCCGGCGATCCTTCTGCCTCAGCCTTCCCAGTAGCCAGAATTACAGGCATGCGCTACCACACCCGGCTGATTTTTTTTATTTTATTGTAGAGATGAGGTCTCTCTGCCCAGGCGGGTCTCGAACCCTCGGGCTCAGGCAATCCACTCACCTCAGGCTCCCAAAGGCCCGGGATTACAGGCTGAGCCACCGAGCCTGACTTTTTTTCTATTTTCTAGAGAGGAGATCTTGCTATTTTGCCAAAGCTGGTCTCAAACTCCTGGGCTCAAGCAATCCTCCCACCTCAGCCTCCCAAAGTGTTGGGATCACAGGCATGAGCCACCACACTTGGAGTTGTTTTTTTTTTTTTTAAATAATACTCCTAATGGGTATGAGTTGATATCTCATCATAGTCTTGATTTGCATTTCCATAATGATTAATGATGTTAAATCTCTTTTCATTTTGTTGGCCATTTGTATATCTTCTTTGGAGAAATGTCTATTCACATCCTTTGCTCATTTTAAAATTGGGTTGTCCATTTCTTATTATGTCATAGGAGTTCTTTATATAGTCTGGATTTTAACCCTGGATATATGATTGCAAACATATTTTCTCATTCTGTAGATTGCCTCTTCACTCTGTTGATTGTGTCGTTCAATGCACAGAAGTTTTAAATATTGATATTGTTTAATTTGTTAATTTTTACTTTTGTTGCTTGTGCTATTGGTGTTATATCCAGAACATTCTTACCAAATTCAATGTTATGAAGATTTTTGTTTATGTTTTCTTCTAAAAGTTTTATAGTTTTTTGTTTCACATGTCAGTCTTTGATCCTTTTATTATTTTTTTTAGAAGCAGGATCTCACCGTATTGCCCAGATTGGTCTCAAACTCCTGAGTTCAAGTGATCTTCTTGCCTTAGCCTCTGGTGTTGCTGGAATTCCAGGTATGCACTATCATGCCCAACCTCTTGATCCATTTTGAGTTAATTTTTTAAAAAGTAGAGATTGGGTCTCATTATGTTGTCCAGGCTGGTCTCAAACTCCAGGGCTCAAACAATCCTGCCTTGGCCTCCCAAAGTGCTGGGATTACAGGTGTGAGCCACCACACTGGCCTTGAGTTAACTTTTGTATGTAATGTAAGGTAAGGGCCTAATTTCATTCTTTAACATGTGGATATCCAGTTTTCCTACATCAGTTGTTGAAAAGACTGTCCATTCCCCTATTGAGCTGTCTTGGCATGATCCTAGTTGAGGATCATTTGATCATATACATAAGAGTTTATTTCTGGGGTTTCTGTTCTGTTCCATTCATCTTTGTGTCTGGCTTCATGCTGGCACCACACAGCGCTGATTACTATTGCTTTGTAGTGTTTTTAAGGAAGAAGACGTGAGGTCTCCAACTTTGTTCTTTTTCAAGATTGTTTGACTACTTGAGTTTTCTTGAGCTTCCATGTACATTTTAGGATGGTGCTCAAAATGCTGTTGGAGGCCAGGCACGGTGGCTCAAGCCTGTAATCCCAGCACTTTGGGAGGCCGACGTGAGGGGATTCCCTGAGCACATGGGTTCAAGAACAGCCTGGGCAACTTGGCAAAAACTCATCTCTAAAATAAATAAAAAAACTTAGCCAGGCATGGTAGCACACGCCTGTAGTTCCGACTACTTGGAAGGCTGAGGTGGAAGGATTGTTGGAGTCCAGCAGCTCAATGCTGGGGTGGCCGTGAGTGTGCCACTGCACGCCAGCCTAGGTGACGGAGTGAGACTCCAACTAAAAAAAATAAAAATAAGATGCTGTGGGGGTTTCTGACAGGGATTTCATTAAATCTGTAGATTGCTTTGGTTGGTATTGACATCTTAACAATATTAAGTCTTCCAGCCAGGCACAGTGGCTCATACCTGTAATTCAACACCTTGGGAGGTGGCGGTGAGAGGATTTCCTGAGTCCTGGCATTCAAGATCAGCCTGGGCAACTTGGTGAGACCTCATCTCTACAGTAAATCAAAAGAACAGCTGGGTGTGGTGGCATGCACATGTAGTTCCAGCTACTTGGAAGGCTGGGGCAAAAGGATTGCTTGAGCCCAGCAGGTAAAGACTGTGGGAGATGTGAGTGCGCCACTGCACTCCAGCCTGGGTGACAGAATGAGACTTTGACTTGAAAGAAAGAAAGAAGAAAGAGAGAGAGAGAGAGAAGAGAAGAGAAGAGAAGAGAAGAGAAGAGAAGAGAAGAGAAGAGAAGAGAAGAGAAGAAAAGTCTTCCAATTCATGAACATGGAATGTCTTTTCATTTATTTGCCTTCTTAGATTTATTTTAGCAACAATTGTAGTTTTCAGTGTATGTCTTTTGCCTCCTTGGTTAAGTTTATTCCTGTTAGTCTGTTTGATGCTATTGTAAATGGAACTGCTTTCTTAATTTATTTTTAAGTTGTTTATTGCTAGTGTATAGAAATGCAACTGATTTTTGCATGTTGATCTGTGTTCTCCAACTCTGCTGAGTTATTTATTAGTGTTAACAGTTTTTTGGAGGTGCAATTTGATAAAATTAAGATCGTGTCATCTGCAAATAGAGAACATTTTACTTCATTTTTAATTTGAATGCTTTTGTTTATTTTTCTTGCCTAGTTACTGTGGCTAAGATTTCTAGTACTATGTTGACTAGAAGTGGTGAAAGTGGGCAACCTTGTCTTCTTCTTGATCTTAGAAGAAAATCTTTTTTTTTAGTTCGAGTCTTACTCTGTCACCCAGACTGGAGTGCAGTGGCCACTTCCAGCCACCACAGCCTCGACCTGCTGGGCTCCGGCGATCCTTACGCCTCAGCCTTCCAAGTAGCCAGAATTACAGGCATGCACTACCACGTCTGGCTGATTTTTTGATTTATTGTAGAGATGAGGTCTTGCTGCCCAGGCGGGTCTCAAACCCGTGGGCTCAGGCAATCCACTCACCTCAGCCTCCCAAAGGCGCGGGATTACAGGATGAGCCACCGAACCCGGCTGAGAAAAATCATTTAGTGTTTCATCATTGAGAGTGAAGTTAGCTGTTGGTTTTTCATGCCTGGACTTTATTACATTGAGGTAGTTTCCTTCTATTTCTATTTTGTTTTGTGTTTCACCAATGTTTTTGGCAAAAAGCCATATATTAATCTTATTTTTGGCCAGGCATGATGACTTACACCTGTCATCTCAGCACATTAAGAGGTCATCTTAGGAGGATCATTTGAGACCTGGAGTTCAAGGCCAGTCTGGGAAACATTGTGAGACACCATCTCTACAGTGTGTGTGTGTGTGTGTGTGTGTGTGTGTGTATATTAGAGAAAAAATATATATGTATGTATTATTGCCATTTCTGTGTATGATGGTCTTTTTCTGTTTTCAAGTTTTTCTTTGTCTTTCTTTTGCAACAGATTAACTATGATGTATTAATGTGTGGATCTCTTTGAGTCTATCTGCTTCTAGTTCATTGAGATTCTAGGACATGTAGATTAGTGTTTTCAGCAAATTTGGAGATTTTTCAACAATTTTTTTTGGAGTCAGAGTCTTACTCTGTTGCCCAGTCTGGAGTGCATTGGCACACTCATGTCCACCACAGCCACAACCTGCTGGGCTCAGATGATCCTTCTGCCTCAGCCTTCCAAGTAGCCGGATACAGGCGCACACCATCATGGCTTGCTAATTTTTCCTGATTTATTGTAGTGACAAGATCTTGCCAAGTTGCCCAGGCTGGTCTCGAACCCCTGGGCTCAGGCAATCCTCTGTCTTCAGCCTCCAAAGTGCGTGAATTTCAGGCGTGAGCCACCATGTCCAGCTCAACAATTTTTCTTTAAATATTTTTTCTGCCCTTTCCCTTTTCTTTTTTTCTCCTTCTCAGAGTTCCATTGTTTGTGAATTGGTGCACTCCATGGTGCCCTACAGATTCCTGAGGCGCTATTCATTTTTCTTCATCTTTTTTATTCTTGTTCAGACTGTATAACTTCTACTGATCCATCTTCAAATTCACTGATTCTTTATTTTTGCAGCTCAAATCTGCTTTTTAAATTTTTTTATTTATTTTTATTTTTGAGTTGGAGTCTCACTCTGTCACCCAGACTGGAGGGCAGTGGCCGCTCCTGGCCACCGCAGCCTCGACCTGCTGGGCTCCAGCGATCCTTCCGCCTCAGCCTTCCAAGTAGCTGGAACTACAGGCGCACGCTACCACACCCGGCTAATTTTTGATTTATTGTAGAGATGAGGTCTCGTCAGGTTGCCCAGGCGGGTCTCGAACCCGCAGGCTCAGGCAATTCACTCACCTCAGCCTCCCAAAGCGTGGGATTACAGGCTGAGCCACCGAGCCCAGCCTTTTTTTTTTTTTGAAATAGGGTTTCACTCTGATAGGGTACAGTGGCACTATCATGGCTCACTGCAGCCTTGAACTCTTGGGCTCCAGAGACCCTCCTGTGTCAGCCTCCCAGGTACTATAGGTGCATGCCACCATACCTGGCTAATTTTTATAATTTTTGTAGAGATGGGGGTCTCATTTTGCTGTCCAGGATGGTTTTGAACTCCTGGGCTTAAGCAATCCTCCCACCTCAGCCTCCCAAAGTACTGGAATTATAAGCTTGAGCCACCACACCTGGCTTCAAATCTGCTTTTGGACCCTTCCAGTGAAATTTTTATTTTAGTTACTATACTTTTCAAATCCAGAATTTGTATTTGTTCTTTTAAAAGCAAATTATCTCTCTTTATTGTTATTTTCTATTTGGAAAGTCATTGTTATCATACTTTCTTTTAATTATTTCAACATGAGCTCCTTTAGTTCCTTGAGCTTGTTTATAATAGCTGCTTTGAAGACATAGTGTGCTAACCCCAACATCCAAGTTTCCCAAGATACAGTTTTTATTGACTCCCTTGTTTCTTATGCATGGGTCACACTTCCTGGATTCTTTGCATGACTTGTAATTTTTGTTGAAAACTAGATATTTTAGATAATATATTGCAGCAAATCTGGATTCTGTTTTCCCCTGCCAACCACTGAGAGTATTATTGTTGGTTCTTTGCTAGTTTGTTCCTCTGTTTGGTGACTTATCTGGATGAATTCTGTGGATTCTGTTTCTCTCAGAGCATGTAGCTACTAATGTCTCTGGTCAGTTGTTTTTTTTTTAATTCTTGTTTTCATTTTTAAACCTGAAACTGGGAGTTGCCTCTGGTCAGCATTCCTTAATGGTCTACCAATGATTGGCCAGAGGTTGTACTGAAATATCTCAAACCAGGAAAGCTTCTACCCTGTGCTCAATAATCTATTATGGTTTGGAAGATGCATTTAGAGTTCAGCCCATTTATATGTCTATTCTAGGTTTTAATTTCTTTTCTTTTCTTTTTAAAGGTTAAAAAAGTTTTTTTGGGCAGACTAAAATGACAGTATGGTAAATGGAATAGCTAGGTTGTATGAGAAAGGACTTGAAAAGTCTTCTGAATCTCCAACACTTATGACTCCATTTATATGCATCTTGTTTTTTCCTCAGACCTGGCTTTAATTCCAGCTGGAGTTAAGCAGACAGCATGGCTTACTTTGTTTCCCTCAAATCATTCTTGTGCTCCAGGCACAGTGCTGGATCTTTATAACAAGCAAGTTACTGGTAATAGTACCTGAGGGAAAAACAAAGCTGGACATTAAAACGTTTCCTAGACATGATACCCCCTTACTCCTAGCCTCTCTGATTTCTCATTAATTTCTATGTTTTCAAGACCACATGTTAAGTCCATGATTAGTAGCTCTTAGAGTCTTCTTTGACATCTCCTGAGATCTGTGCAGCCTTGCATATGCACACAACTTTCCAGACTATCGGAGATAGGTAAGATCTTAGCAGGTTATTCCTCAGACATCCCTGCTAAATTTCTAGCTGGTATGTGGGTTTGCTTTTTTCCCCAAGCAAGATTGAGACCTCAGGCTGGCTGCATTGTTTGCCTCCCTGACTGTAAGCCAATGAGGACACTTTTTTTTTTTTTTTAACAATACCTCTGTGATTGAAAGTTTCAGCAGTCTGCTTTCTACCAACATGGCAGAACTTCTGCATCATGAGGCTAAGGGGACAAGACATAGGGTTGCAACCTCAGGCTGAACACCACAGACTTGCAATCTTCTTACTAAGAGGCTCAGGACTTTAAATATAAACACTTCTCAATGTCTTGCATTCTACATTAGTTTTCTATTGCTGCTTTGACAAATTACCACAAACTCAGTAGCTTAAAAGAACACAGATGTATCATTTTATAGTTCCAGAGTTTGTAAATCTGAAATGGGTCTCACTGGGATAAGATCCAAGTGTTAGCAGGGTTGAGTTCCGCCTGGAGGCTCCAGGGTAAAAATTTGTTTCCTTGCCTTTTTCAGCTTCTAAAAGCTTTCCATTTTCCTTGGCTTGTGGCCCCCTTTCATGTTCAAAGCTAGCAATGAACCGGCATATTTAAGGAACCCTTGGGATTACACTAGGCTCACTCAAATAATCTCTTTATTTTAAGGTCAATTGATTAGCAAACTTAATTTCTCCTGCAACCTCAATTCCCCCCCTGCCATGTAACAGCATATTCACAGGTTCCAGGGATTAGGACATGGGCATCTCTGGGGGTCCATACCTCTATCTACCACATATAATTTTGATCAATTTCCAGTTTTCAGATGGTTAGTTTTAAAAACAATTGTGTGCAGTTTTATTTTTATTATTTTTTTTTTGAGGGGAGGGTTTTCAGAGCTCCCCACTCCGTCATTCTGGAAGTCCCACCCCTATATGAAAGAAGTCAGGCACAAAAGAATGCTTTTTCTATGAGTCAAATAGAAATAGCTGGTCTAGCTATTAGGAGTCAGAATAAAGGCTTCTCTTGGAGGGGGTTGATTGGAAGACATCATTGGGGGTTTCCAGGTTCTGATTTTTTTTTTTTTACTTTTTATTTTAAAACAAAATAAACTTACAGCAAATTTGCAAAAAACAGAAAGAAATTCTGTATTCCCAGTACCCTAATTCACCAATTGTTAATATTTTATCTCTTTAAAAAATAATTCTTTATTTCCAGAGGAATCCAGGCTCAGGCAGCAGATGCAGCATCTCTGTGACAATAACTTTCTGGAACCCACAATAAAAGGAGGCAAGTGGCCAGGCATGATGGCTCACACCTATAATACCAGCACTTTTGGAGGCTGAGGCCTGAGAATTGCTGGAGCCTAGGAGTTGGAGACCAGCCTGGGCAACATAGCAACACCTCGTCTCTATGAAAAATAAAAAATTAGCCAGGCAGAGTGGCACGTGCCCATAGTCCCAGCTACTCTGGAGGCTGAGGTGAAAGGACCACCTGACTCCAGGAGATTGAGGCTGCAATGACCCGTAATCGTGCCACTACACTCCAACCTGAGTGACAGTGTGAGACTCTGACTCAAAAAAAATTAATTTTTTTATTATAAAGATGTGGGGTACCATTCAGGGTTAGGCATACAAATGTTCATTATCCAGATACCCTTGTTGATGAGGTGTGCACCTCCCTTCCCTAGCAGTTTCCCTCAACTGCCACTCCCACCCCCCTTCCCCTGACAGCTTCCCACTACTGCCAATCGCTTTCTTATAGTATTATGACAATTGTTCAAGGTTCGCTTATGAGTGAGAACATATGGTACTCTGTTCTTTGTTTCTGTGATAGATCACTGAGTATGATAGACTCTAAATCCATCCAAATTGCTGCGAAGTCCATATGTTTGTCCTTCTTTATGGCTGCATAATATTCCATTATGTATATACACCACATTTTTTTATCCAGTCCAGCTTCAATGGGTAGCATGGTTGGTTGCATGTTTTTGCTATTGTGAATAGAGCTGCAAAAAATATATGTTGTTGGGAGCTGGCCATGGAGGCCCACTGAGCGTTAGGGATCAGGAAGGGCCATTGACCCCAAGACCACAGGTTTTTTTTGTAGAATGATTTGAGTTCCTCTGGGTATATTTCCAATAGGAGAATTGCTGGGTCATATGGAAGGTCAATTTCTAGTTCTTTCAGAAATCGGCACACTGTCTTCCGAAGAAGTTGCACTAGTTTGCATTCCCACCAGCAATGTAGGAGGATTCCTTTTCTCTGCATCCTCACCAGCATCTGTTGTTTGTCTTATTAATGATGGTCATTCTTACTAGAGTTAGGTGATATTTCAATGTGGTTTTGATTTGCATTTCTCTGATGATTAGTGAGGCTGAGTGCTTTTTCATGTGTCTGTTGGCTGCCTATATATCTTCTTTTGAGAAGAGTCTATTCATGTCTTTTGCCCACGTTTTAAAGGAGCTGTTTGTTTTTTTCCTTTTGGAGCATTTGAGTTCCCTGTAGATCCTAGATGTTAGGCCTTTGTCAGATATACAGTTGGCAAATACTTTTTTCCCATTCTGTGGGCTGTCTCCCTACTCTCTTGATGGTTTCTTTTACTTTGCAGAAGCTCGTCAGTTTGATGAGGTCCCACTTGTCTATCTTATTTCTTATTGTATGAGCACTTAGGGTTCTGATCAGGAATTGGTTACCAGTTCCAATTTCCATAAGGGCATCTCCTGCATTTTCTAAGATTCTTATAGTTTGAGATTTTACGTTTAGGTCTTTGATCCATTTCGAGTTAATTTTTGTGTATGGTGATAGGTATGGGTCCTGTCTAAAAATTAAAAAATTTTTAAAAGGCAGGGGTAGCGTCCCTCTCCTTCCTGGTTGGTCCTGGAGGATCCATTCTTCTTGAAGGCAGGCATGGACCATTAAGAAATATTAATCTAGGTCATCCTCTTGCCTCAGGCTCCTGGGGATTCCAGATACCCTTAGTTCCCCTATATTTCTCTGTGTTTCTCGCTCTGAGTTCAGATCTCCAAGCATCAGGGTAAATAAACAACAGGAAAGCGAGGGTTAGGAGGCACTATGGAAAGAACCTTGGGTCTGGGGACGCATGCACGTGGGTTTTCTTTTCTTTCTTCCCCACACACCATTCCTTACCCTTTTCTGCTTCCCTTTTCTGCTTCCTTCCCTGTAGGATGTCATCTCCTCTCCTGGTTCCAGCCACCACCTCTTGTTTGGAGGCTGAGTTGGGATTTCCTTGGACCAAGCATGTCACCTCTCCAGCTCAGACTTTCCCATCTGTGAAGGGAGTAATGGCCATCTGCATCCTTCCAACCCCCCAAGGGATGTTGTAAAGATAATTTGAAGCAGAAAATTGTGCAAGTCCTTGATCCTCAAACAGCCTGTCAATGGCAAGCATGACTAATCCCATTTCACAAAGTCAGAGCCTGAGTCCTAGGGACATGGGGCCTGGCAGCCAAGCTCTCACTGCCAGTTGGTAGGAGAGCCATGACAAAGCCCGTATTACTGAGACTTTGGGCGTAGCCAAACTACTCACACCCTACAGCTACAGGATGCCTCTCTTTTTATGGAACTCTAAAAAGTCACATTGGAAATCTATAAAACATATCGGTAGATGGCAGGCATAGGATCATTTGCTTTCCTAAGGAGTTTCTTCTTGAAAAAGAGCAATAATCATTTTACAATGGGAGTTGCTCTGGGACTCTAGGCCAGGACAAGTTCCCCATTCAGAACAAAGTTTGGGGGATCAAGCATCTCCTTGTCCAATCATTGCTCCTTGGAGGACTTCCATTATTTGCAGAGACTGGTGGGTTCTTTACCAAACCTGTTTCCTCTTCTTCTCAGGCACTCAGCTAAACTGTTTCCCAGCCTTCCTTGCAATCAGGCGAGGCCAGGTGTGTGAATTCTGACCAATGGAATGTGATCGGAGCGGATACACCCAACTTCCAGGCCTGGACCAGAAGAGCTCCCCACACTCCAGGCCTGATTCTATTTTCCCTTGTAAGGCTTGATGCCGATGAACACAGTGACCTGGTAACAACAGCAGAGCCACACGTGGGAAGAGCCACTCAGAGAAGAGCTGCCCACTAATTAATTAGGAATACCTACTTTGGACTGTATGTGGTGAGAAATAAACTTGCTGAGTCTGAGTCATCATGCAATTTGAGGTTTGTTATATTATCTGGTGTTACATTATCTAATACATGCTTTTAACCCAATTCCAGTGGTTTTAAAAAATTTTTATTAAATTAAAATTTTTTTCAATTTTTTAAACTACAGAATATGTTAATATCCTTTATGTATTTAACAATTTCCCCATTCTACATAAACCAAAAGTACTTTCCTAATCCTCTGTTAGCACCTTAGAAATACAGTTTGCTCCAGGGTTTCGCTTTCCCCTCTCCTCCCTGAAGGGGATCGTTCTCTCATGAATCTGCCGTCACAAGGAATTCCCAAGAAACCTCTGGAATCAGAGTTGGAGTGGAGAGATAAGGAGGAAAGGAAGTGGAGAGAGCGAGTGTGGACTATTCTTCTGAGTTTTACTATAAAGGTCTAGTATCCGAAAGGGGAGGCAGGGTCAAGGCACTGTTTTCTTAAGATGGGAGAAATAACAGCTTGTTTCATGCAGATGAGAACGATACAGTAGAGAGAGGGGAATGATGCAGGAGTAGTGAGGAGGGATGCTTTTGAGTAGGAGAGAGGGTTAGTCAGGTACAAGGAAGATGCCCATGGGTGTGGTCTTCTGACAACTTCTTCTCAAGGACATAGGAATCAGGGTCATTAGTTTCAAAGGAGGCTCGGCGAGGAGGAGTTTGAAGGTCTGAGTGGAGGGAAGGAAGTATGAGAGTGGGAGAGCGAATGAGTCAGGGAACTATAGCGGGCTCTTGGGGAGCACCGAGGGGAGTGATCTTGCATTTACAGTTAGCACGACTGGGTGCTTTTCTCCAGCCATGTCAGCTGCACTCATGCAGGGGCAGAGTCAGCAGAGAGCTGTGTTTTCCAAGCTGTGGTTTTGCCAGAAGATAGCAGGAAGAATGGGAGTTGAAGTTATTCGAAAAGAGAGTTGAGAGCATAGAGAAACAATGCTTGCTACGAAAGACGATGGGAGCTGAGTTGGATAAAGAGAGAATTAAGGGTGTGAGGGGGAAGCAAGGAACAGGGAAAGGGGGCAGGACCATCCGGATGGGGTCAAAGGATTACTGGAGTTGGATATTCAAGGCAATGAGCTGGACTGACAGATGGTAGTGGTTGGAGAGCAGGGTGTTTAATGCAAGGGAAGCTACTGGTGATGACTTGGTCAAGGATATGACCTTGGGAGTGAGGAGCTGAGGTAGGCGGAGGACTAGTTCACTGGAAAAGAGGAGGTCATGGAGCAGAGAGGTTAGTTATTGAAATCACTATGATTGTGTCAGAATCATGTTGGAAAGAATGACTATGAACTGGAAGCTGTAATTGTCATTAAGGGAGGGGGAGTAACCAGGGCTTTTGGAGATGGTTGCAAAAAGGAGGGGTGCTACACTCTGGTGATATGCATTTCAAAGAAGCTGAGGGTGTTAGGGAGGAAAAATGGGTGGCATGGAAGTAGCTATGAAGATCAAGGGGCATGCATCTCCTGCTCCAGCCCCACGGTACGACAGCTACTGGGGAGAAAACAGCCACCTCTTAAAAGGCTGTAGGAGAAGCAGGGCCCTGGGCAGAGAATCAAGCTAGGGCAAAAATGAGCAAAAAGATGAAAGAACAGGAAGGTGCACATAGGAATGTCCATTCATTTCAGAACTGTCAGTAATAGTGAAAATCCGGAAATAACCTAAATGTTCGCTGCCAAGGGGATGCATAAATAAACAACAGATAATTCCAAAAATAGAATTTTCAGTACACCGCAGTGAAAATGAATGTACTAAATCCCTGTGGATCAACATGGAAAAAAGCTTACAAAGGTAAACTTGAGTGAAACAAACAAGTTGTAAAAGGTAACGCTACTTATGTACAATGTTCAGATCCACAAAATAAGACTAAAATTTGTTTATAAGGCTATACAAATATAACGACATCCTTGGGAAGAACTCTGGCAGCTTCAGGGTGACGGTTTTGTGGTTATCCACAGAGAGAGAAAGAAAGGGAAAATGGGGAGGGGAAGGGGAGAGGTAGAGTAGCTTTGGTCATATCCCAATATCTTCTTTTTTTTTTTTTTTTTGAGTTGGAGTCTCACTCTGTCGCCCAGACTGGAGTGCAGTGGCCGCTTCCGGCCACCGCAGCCTCGACCTGCTGGGCTCCGGCGATCCTTCCGCCTCAGCCTTCCGAGTAGCTGGAACTACAGGCGCGCACTACCACGCCCGGCTAATTTTTTGATTTATTGTAGAGATGAGGTCTCGCCTTCCCAGGCGGGTCTCGAACCTGCGGGCTCAGGCAATGCACTCACCTCAGCCTCCCAAAGGCGCGGGATTACAGGCTGAGCCACCGAGCCCGGCTGTATCTTACTTCTTAATGAAGAAAAAAAGATAAGAACCAAGACATAGCAAAATGCGAATTGATGCTAAATCTGGGTTGTGGGCTCCAATATTTGTTTTACTTTTCTGCATATTTGAAAAATCTTGTTTGAAAACTTAAGATAAGAAAACCTGGGAGGAGGAAATTACTCTAAAGTACAGTCATCAAGATTATATAGGACTGGCATAGGGATGGACAGAGAGATCAGTGGGATAGAACTGAGAGTCCAGAAGTGGATGAATACATTTATGAAGAATTGATTTTTTTAAAGAAGTGGGGTGCAATTCAGGGTTAGCAATATAAACGTTGATTATACAGGTACCCTTGTTGATGAGGTGTGCCCCTCCCTCCCCTAGCAGTTTCCGTCAGCTGCCAATCCCACTCCCCCTCCCCTGACAGTTTCCCACCACTGCCAGTCCCTTTCTTATAGTATTGTGATAACTGTTGCAGTTGATTTTTGACAAGAATGCCAAGACCATTCAATGGGAAAAGAATCGTCTTTGCCATAAGTAGTTCCGAGGCAACTGGATCGCTACGTGCAAAAGACTAAAGTTGCACCTCTACCTCACACCATTTACAAAATCTAACTCAAAGTGGATCAAAGATCTACATTTAATTACTAAGACTATAAAACTCTTAGAATAAAGCATAGGACTAAATCTTCATGGCAATAGCTTAGGCAATGGCTTCTTAGATGTGACATCCATAGCACAAGTAATCAAAGAAATAGTAGATACATTGGACATCACCAAAATTAAACATTTTTGTGCTCCAAAGACATTATCAATAAAGTAAAAAGACAACCCAAATAATGGAAGAAAACATTTGTAAATCATATATCTGATAGAGATCCAATATCAAAATACTTAAAGAATTTTTAAGTACAACAAATTTTTGGTTGACAACAAAAAGTCAACCCAATTAAAACATGAAAAATGGGCAAAGGACTCTAGTAGACACTTTTCCAAAGAAGATATACAAATGGCTAATATGCACATGATAAGATGCTCAAATGATTAGTCATTAGGGAAATGCTCATCAAGTCCACGGAGATCTCACTCTGCACCCACTGGGGTGGCTGTAACTCAAAAGACAGACAATAACAAGGGTTGGTGAGGAAGTGGAGAAGTCGGGACCCTCGTGCATTGCTGGTGGGTATGTAAAATGGTGCAACCTCCTTGAAACCAATCTGACAGATTCTCAAAAAGTTAAACACAGAGTTACTGTATGACCCAGCAATTCTACTCCTACACATGCATCCCAAAGAATTGAAACACATTCATGCAAAAACTTACACACAATTGTTCATAGGGGCATGATTCACAAGAGCCAAAAAATAGAAACAACCCAAATGTTTATCAGCTGATGGATGGATTAAGAAAAATGTGGTCTACCTGTACAATGGAATATTATCCAGCAAGAAAAAGGAAAGAAGTTCGGATACATGCTACAACATAGATGATCTCTGAACACACTATACTAAGTGAAATAAGTGAGATGTGGCCAGGCTCGGTGGCTCAGCCTGTAATTCCAGCATTTTGGGAGGCCAAGGTGAGTGGATTGCCTGAGCCCACGGGTTCAAGACCAGCCTGGGCAACTTGGTGAGACCTCGTCTCTACAATAAATCAAAAATTAGCTGGGCATGGAAGCACGTGCCTGTAGTCCAGCAGGTTGACACTGGGGTGGCTATGAGTGCTCTGCTACACTCCAGCCTGGGTGACAGGGTGAGACTTCCAACTCAAAAAATAAAAATTAAAAACCAAAAATAAAATCAGAAGTAAATGCCACACATTACATATATGATCCCATTGGTACGACATGCCCACAAAAGGTAAACCCACAAAGATAGAAAATAGGCCAGGCGTGGTGGCTTATACCTATAATCCCAGCACTTTGAGAGACCACGGCAGGAGGATTGCTTGAGCCCAGTAGTTTGAGATCAGTCTAGGCAGCATAGTGAGACCTCATCCCTACAAAAATTTTTAAAAATTAGCTGGATGTGTTGGTACATGCCTGTATTACCAGCTACATGGGAGGCTGAGGTGGAAGGATCACCTGAACCCAGGAGGTCGAGGCTGCAGCAAGCCATGATCATGCCTCTGCACTCCAGCCTGGGCAACAGAGTGAGACCCAAGTCTCCCAAAATAAAAAATAAAATAGATTCGTGGTTGCCAGGATTGGGAATGGGGGAAAATGGTGAATGACGGTTAATGATATGGAGTTGCTTTCTGTGGTGGTGAAAATGTTTTAGCAGCAGGTCGAGGCTGCGGTGGCCGGGAGCGGCCACTGCACTCCAGTCTGGGCAACAGAGTGAGACTCCAACTCAAAAAAAAAAAAAAAAGTTAAAAAAAAAAGTTTTAGAATTAGTGCAGATGGTTATGCAACTTTGTGAATATATTAAAAACCACTGAACTTTATACTTTATAAAAGTGAATTTTATAGTATATGCGTTATATCTCATTTAAAAAACAAAACCCTGGAGTCAGATTCAGGCTCCCTCCGTGTGGCTTTAGCAGTCGGCTCTGTTCTCTGAGCTTGGTTCCTCGTCTGGGGGAGGGGAGCTCAGGTCCCAGGCTGAGATGGATTGCAGGTGAGCTTGATATTCTCACTGCTTTCTCTGTGGATTCACCTGACGTTGGGTGTAGGCAGTGAGCAGTTAGGAGCAGCTGGGCTCCAGTGTGAGACTGGTCTGATCACAAACTTGGGCCCTACCACTTGCTGACTGTGGACTCTCAGTTTCCTCGTCTGAGAAATGGGAATATTATATTAGCAGTCCCTTAAGGTATTAAATGGGGGAGATGAGATCATGACTAAAAAATACAGGACACAGTAAGTCTGGCCCTCAATAAGTGCCAGTTAGGCAGTGTTATTACTGTTACAGTAGTTGTCAGTGTGACCAATTAGCTCCCAACTTCTCTTACTTCCTCCTTCCCATCACCCTCCCTCCATCTCAGGATTTCACACTTGCTGTACAATCTCCTTGATAGGCCCAAGTGGTGGTCTGGACTCAGCCCCAAATGCCTTGCCTCCTGGCGGGGCTGTTGACTGACTCACAAGGGCCTCAGAGTTGCCAGCCCACTGCCCTGAGCCTTTGGAGAAATGCACTCATCCTCCCTTCCAGCTTTAGGACAAGCTGGGGTACTGAGCTTCCCCTGGCCAAGTAGAGGCATGGTGTGCTAGCCCCAGGAGATTCCATATCACAGTCTGGTGTGGTCCCCAGCCCTACGCAGATTCCTCTCCTGGGGTACCCCCTTCCTCTGCAGAAAAGAGGAAGTTCGAGGCAGCTGTGCCCTGAGGGACTTTCTTTTTAAGTCTCAGTGGAAGCAAAAGTCCAGCTGCCCTACTTCTAGGAATCTGTCCACCCGAAGCATTCTCTCTTGTGAGTATGTTCAAGGAAGGTTATTTTAGCATTTTTATGTAAGTGAAAGAAACTGAAAAGACCCCAAATGTCCATCAATATTGGCCTGGCTACAGGCATTCAGTGGAAAACCACCGGTTGGGCTTGAAGTTCTGAGGGGGAACTGCTTCCAGGATGCATTTGAGGAGGAAGAGGCAAGGGGCAAACCGTAATTTTATATCTGCTATATGGCGCTCTTTCTCCCCCCCCTCCCCCGCCTCCCTTCCCTCCCTTCTTTCTCCCTCCCTCCTTCTTCCCTCTTTCCCTTCCTTTCTCCTTCTTTCCTTCCTTCCTCCTTCTTCTCCATCCCTCCCCCCTCCTTCTTCCCTTCCTTTCTTTTCAGTCCTTTTAATGAACATCTGTAGACACATGCTTGCCTACGCAGAGACTGTTTCTGAAGGACAGACACATCACTCAGCCTGTCTGCCTCTGAGGAAAGCAAACAAAACATGGGGTGGGGGTTGGTCTCAAAGTGGGAGAGTTGCTCTTCAGTCCACCCCTTTGTCCTGCACAAATTTAAAACTTTATCTTTTTGCAGAGGTCAATCATCCTTAGGGAAAAGATATTCAAATCATACAAAAGAGTATTTGGTGGCAAGTCAATCTCTCCCAACCCCAAGCACCTGCCCCCTCACTACTCTGAGTCCTCTCCAGAGGTGACTAGTGCTGTCCACTGCTCATGTATCTTTCCAGACATAAGCTATACACTCATGTAAATGCACATCCATATGTTGTATAGTTTATTGTGCTAAAAGACACATAACATGAAACATACCATCTTAAGCATTTTTAAGTGTCCCATTCTGTGGCATGAAGTTCATCCACACTGCTGTGCACCCCTCATCACCACCATCCATCTCCAGAACTTCATCTTCCCAAACTGAAATTCTGTCCTCATCAAACAACAACTAAACAACAATTCCCCCTCCTCCACACCTGGCAGCCGCCACCCTGCTTTCTGTCTCTGTAAATTTAACCACTCTGGGGACCTCACTACGTAGAATCCTACAGCAATTGTCTTTCTGTGACTGGCTTATGTCACTTAGCATACATTCTCAAGATACATCCATGCGGTGGCATGTGTCAGAATGTCCTTCCTTTTTAAGGCCGAATCATTTTTATTGCATGTTTATGCCCCATGTATTTTATTTTTATTGATATATAATATCTGTACATATTTTAGATGTACATGTGATATTTTGATACCTGCATGCAATGTGTAATGATCAAAGCAGAGAGGCTGAGAGAGCCATCACTTCATCCCATCACCACCATCCATCTCCAGAACTTCTTCATCTTCCCAAACCAAAACTCTGTCCCCCACTTAACACCAACTCCCCATTCCCCCCCATCCCTGTCAGCTGCCATCCTGCTTTCTGTCTCTGTGAATTTAACTACTCTGGGGACCTCACTAAGCGAGATCACTATCTTTTGTTGGGAGCATTGCAAATCTCTTCTTGTCAACTATAATCTACATAGTCTACATAGTATATAATCTAACTATAATCTCCCTACTGTACTGTCAAAAATACAGTTTCTTCTATCTAACTGTATTTTTGTCCCCTCAACCCACTGCTCTTCATCTCCTTCCCCCGCTTCCCAGCCTCTGGTAACCACCAATCTACTCTCCACCTTCACAAGATCTACTTTTTTTAGTTCCCATAAATAAGTGAGAACACTTTTCTGTGCCTGGTTTATTTTACTTAACATAATGGTCTCAAGTTCTGTGCTACAAATGACAAGATCTCATTTTTTGTTATGGCTGAATAATATTCTGCTGATATATATCACATTTTCTTTATCCATCTATCCAATAATGGGCATTTAGGCAGAGTCCATATCCTAGCTACTGTGTGAACAATAAACAGTGCACACATCTCTTTGACATGAGTTCCTTTCTTTCAGATGTATACCAGCAGTGAGATTCCTGGGTCATATATGCACTGTGTTTTATGTATCCATTCATCAGCTGATGAACATATGGATTGTTTCTACCTTTATGTATTTTTTAATAGACACACATAAATTTACACAAAAGAATAAGGAAGGTGGGGAAAAGAAGATTCGCTCTAGGAGCTTTCCACACGTTGCAGAGAGGACAGGAGAAGAGGGCCAGCGTAAACTACCTGCCAGGAGGAGGGAAAACATCCCGTCATCAGCAACTGCCCCCTGGGTCCCCAGTGATTCCCCTGCTTTAGCCCCAAAAGGAACTCCCCTTTTCTTTCTTTGAAATCTGGTCCCCTGTACCCTGTCTGGGCATCCAGGACTCCCCGAAAGCCATGCCTGCCTCTTCCCAGGAAGGCCCAGGGGCCTTGGGGTGCAGAGGCAGTGGGCCACCAGTGTGACTTATCCTCTTTCCAAGCCCAGGGAAAAGGGTCATGGGGAGGGTGGCTTCTGCAGAAGCTGAGCCAGCAGGTAGGGCTTTGGGCTTGCAGAGTCCCTGGGGATTCCCGGGCTCTCCAGGGGGGAGCCCCTGAACCTCAGAGAGGCCTCAGTCTTGGAGGGCCCCATGGAAGAAAACCCCAGGTTCAGATGAAGTGTCACTCGGTCAGTTCTCTGTCACTCACCATCCCCCAACGACAGCTCATTACTCACAGAATGACTTCCACGGTTAAAAATATTTTTTCTTCCTCCCCCACATTTTTATTAGGATAACATTTTATTCTTTTAAATTTTTATATTATATTTTTTCCTTTTTCCTCCAATACTTTAGTTGCCCGTATATTTTAAATATTCAGGAAAGTCATTAGTGTAGTTCAATTGTCACAAGCACAGTCACTACCAAGCTGCAATATTGTTAGCATTCATTTTCCTGTATATGCGCAGTCTCTCCTTTTCTCTCTCTGGGAGATACACACACACACACACACACACACACACACACACACACACACAAAATCTATACTATACATACACATACACATATATAAGTGGATACATACTACATACACACCCATATATGTACATACATAAATAGATATAGACGTACTTCGATAGTTATACACACATATACTAGCTATACACACACATATTACATACACAACCATATATGCATACATACATATGCATGCAAATATATCTTCCCCATGAACTCTTTGAAAGTAAGGTCACAAAGACCTTCGTCCCTATATTCTGTAGTATGCATCTCCTAAGTACAAGGACATTCCTCTACATGCCTTAAAGTCTTTATTGCACCTAAGAAATTCAGCAATCAGATATCACCTCCTATCCAGTCTGTACTCAAATGTCCCCGCTTGTCCCCAGAAATCTTTTATAGCTGTCTTTCAAAACTAGGATGCTTGTCACAGGAGTGAGTCTAAAGAGAAAAAGAGAACTAGGATTCAAAGCCCACATATTGCATTTGGCTGTTATGTCTCTTAAGTCTCTTTCAATTGCAAATGTCCTGTCCACTATATTATTTTGCTAAAACAACATTAGCTTTTGCATGATCCTGGGCAGTTATCTTGCAGAGGCTCTGAAGGTGGCCCCCTCTGGGTTGTCTGATTGTTTCCTCATGGGATCATTTATCATCTCCCTCTGGCCCTGTATTTTTTGTAAACTGGAAATTCATGCTGGAGGCTTGATTTGATTCTGGGGGAGGGGCAGCTTTCTTTTCTTAATTGGTGAAATGTGCACAACATACATTTACCATCTTCACCATTTTTAGTGTAAAGTTCTGTGGCATTAAGCACATTCTCACTGTTGTGCGACCATCACCATCATCCACCTCCAGAACTTGCATCTTGCAAAACTGAGACTCTGTCCCTGTGAAACACGAACTCCCAGTCCTCCTCCCCTGGCAACGTCATTCTGCTCTCTGTCCCTGTGAATATGGCTATTCTAGGTACCTCAAAGCTGTGGAATTATACAGTGCTTGTGCTCAGTGACTGACCTTGGGTCAAACCTTTAGACAAGGTCCTCCGAGGTAGAGCCTCCCATCAGGAGGCTCTCGGGGAACCTGCTGGCCCTACCTGCCAGCCTCGCCTCTCTGGCCATGTACTGCCCCCCCCCCACCCATCCGGCCTCACTCTGAAAACCTCAAAGCCTCTCAGAGCCTTTGCATTTGCTCGGCCCTTCCTGGCAGGCTCCTTCCCAGCTTGAATGCCGCCCCTCCCTAGAGCCCTTTCCTGACTCCCCTGCCCAAAGCTGCTTCCCCCATCCTCACTGTCTCTTCCCTGTTTCATTCTCTTCCCTACCCGACGCTCCCCTCACCTGGCATTACATTGTCTGCCATTTGTTTGCCTGTTGTCTGTCTCCTCTTGCTCTCCCCCAACCCTGGCAGCACACATGGCACTGGCACCTGCTTGTATGAGCTTCCTCTGGCTGTTGTAACAATAACCACAAATTTAGTGACTTAAAACAACACAAATTTATTATGGGACAGCCAGGAGGTCAGCAACCCCAAATCAAACTGGACTTGGTGACTCAAGCCTGTAATCCCAGCACTTTGGGAGGCGGAGGCAAGAGGATTGCCTAAACTCAGGGGTCCGAGACCAGCCTGAGTAACATAGCGAGACCTCAACTCTACAATAAATCAAAAAACTAACTGGGTGTGGTGGCGCATGCCTGTGTTTCCAGCTACCTGGAAGGCTGAGGTGGAAGGATCATCTGAGCCCAGCAGGTCGAGGCTGTGGTGGCAGTGAGCAGCATACCACTGCACTCCAGTCTGGGTAACAGAATGAGGTTCCAACTCGAAAGAAAGAAAGAAAGAAAGAAAGAAAGAAAGAAAGAAAGAAAGAAAGAAAGAAAGAAAGAAAGAAAGAAAGAAGAAGGAAGGAAGGAAGGAAGGAAGGAAGGAAGGAAGGAAGGAAGGAAGAAGGAAGAAAGGAAGAAAGGAAGGAAGGAAGAAAGGAAGAAAGAAAGAAAGGAAGAAAGAAAGAAAGAAAGAAAGAAAGAAAGAAAGAAGAAAGAAAGAAAGAAAGAAAGAAAGAAAGAAAGAAAACCCCAAATCAATCTCTGTGAGCTAAAATCAGAGTCTGGGAAGGGACCCTTGGGGAGAATCCATTTCCTTGTCTTTTCCAACTTCTAGAGGCCACCTGCATCCCTGGGTTCACAGTCCTGCATCACTGGAACTTCTGTTCTGTCATCTCTTCATCTCTTCTGACTGCGACCCTCTGCCTCCCTCTTGCCATGACCCTGTGATCACACTGGGTCCATCCAACTATCCAGGAGATCTTCCTCTTTCAAGATCCTTAACTTAGTCCCATCTGCAAAGTCCTTTTGATTGTGTAGGTAACATACTCACAGGTTGGAAATTAGGATGTGGACATTTCCGGAGAGTATTATTCTGTCTTCCATGGCTCAGTAAGTATTCGTTTAATGAATGAATCAATGAATGGATGGGTTCCTTTACACACTGAGCGCTGGGTCCCAGGTCTGGCTCAGCCACTGTGTGGCGGTGTACACTTGGACAAGTCCCCCCTTTTTAAGAGACTTGGTTTCCTCCTTCATGAGATATGTTCTGAGCACATGTGCCTGGTCCTCAGAGAGCAATGGGAATGCCGAGAAAAATGAAAGGAGACCCCAGTCCTCCAAGATCTTGGAGTTTGGCTTCTGGTGGTGGGGTGGGACTTGAGAAAGAGCAAACCTGACACAGTCTGCTCAAGGCCACATTCCAGGTCCCTCAGAGAGCTCTGAAGTCCTGAGGAGGCCTGCTTACCAAGGAGGTGACATTTCAAATGGCTCTTGACGCACGAGCAGGAGTTTATGTGGTAGAGAAGTGGAAAGTGACATTCAAGGCCAGGGACAGGCGGCAGACCTCTTTGAGGAACTGTGAGGGGTGTGGTGTGCAGCCTTGGGGGAGGGAAACCGTTGAGGAGGGAAATCATGAGGGACGGGCCTGTCTGGAAAGGGAGCCTTGAGGGTTACACCTGGGTTCTGTCCTCAAGTTCATGGGGAGCTACAGCGGGATTTTGAAGCAGGAGAGAGGGTGTCCAGCTCTGAGTCTGGACTGCTCACTCTGGCTGCGGCAGTGTGGGGAGGGCATTGAGGGGGCCAGCACCCGAGCCTGAGGTGGAAGTGGCCTGGATTGGGCAGGGACAGTGGGGATGGAGAGAAGGACAGATCTGAGAAAGATTTAGGAAGTCGAATCAATGGGACATGATGATAGATTGAAAAGGGGTTGGATGAGGAAGAGCCAGGCATGCCCCGGGAAGGAAGGGAAGCAGGCCAGGCCAGAGTGTGAATGGATGTGCTTCATGTACCATTGAGTGAATTGCAAACTGGCCGGAGTTGGAACTCTGTGAGAAGCCCCAGAAGAGGCTGGTGGTGGGGCAGGGAGGCCAAGCCAGTGGGCTCATAGGCCTCTCTCTTTGAAGAGAGGTCAGCCATGCCAGTCATCATGGGCGCAAAACAAGCCTAACTCCAGGTGAGGGGTTGGTCCCTTGTTTAACAACCAGCCACTGAGGTAAACAGGCAGGGCTGTGAAGTCATCTCCCCCATTTTCAGATGGGGAAACCAAGTCCCAGCAACATCCAGACACAGCCAAGCCCACACTGTGCCAGTTGGGGGATTTTGTAAATCTCTTGAGACCCAGAGGGGAGGGAAGGATGGGGGTCCCCTCTGAATGGCTCCTGGCCAGAGAATTTCTCCACTCTGGAGGAAGTGGGGAGGGACTTCTCCTTTTGTGAAATGAATGTCAGATATTCTGGGCTCCCCAGTGACTAAGAGGTGCATGAAGCTTGTAGGTGGAGCCAGCACTTAAATATCAGGTCTTCCCATCCTCCGAGATCACAAACACCTGGGCCGGTACACACAGGACAGAGCATGGCCAGCCTGCAGACCCTACTCCTGGCTGCCCTCATCCTCCTTGCTGTGACGATTCAAGCAACTGAGGCAGGTGAGGCTGGGGAGAGGGAAGACTCCCTGCAGAGGCTGGGGCCAGATGCTAGGGTGTCTTTCTCATGTCTTGGAAGAGCACTGGACTGAGAGTTGGAGCCCCCAGCCTGCCGTTGACTCTTGTGGCCTTTAGCTAGTCACGGTGCTTCTCTGGACCTCAGGTAACACACCTGCTCAAATGGGTGGTCTTGAAGGCCTAGATGCTAGGATCTGTGTCTGCTGGGTTGGGGGTTATGGTGGGCATGGCCTGGGGATACTCTGTTTAGAAAACTCAAACATAGGGCCCTTGGGGTATGGATGAGGGACCCCTAAGGTGGCAAGGCCAAGGTAAGAGGACTTTCTTGGAAAGTTGGTCCTGCCTTCCTACCATTCATTTTTGCTTGAAAGCCAGTCCTCAGTCTGGGGTTCCTGACTCCTCCAACCCATCCCATTGTAAACTCCTCCTCTATATTGGGTACAGGAAAGAGCACTGGGGTTGGGCAGCTATGAACAAGAATTACTCCCAAATATTGGGTTTCCTGAGAGCTTTCCATGTACTAAAGACCCCCTAAAGCCAGTGTGTGCCTTGATCAGAGAAGAAAATTGGGCCTCAGAGACGTTAAATGACTTGGTCAGGGTGGCCTGGTGAGGCAGGGCAGAGCCCTCAAACCCAAGTCTATGTCCTCTGTCTGAACCTTGGTCCTGACTCTGCTGCAGTCTTGCTGTGTAACCAGGTAAGTGCCTGCCAGTCTCTGGACTGCAGTCTCACCAGTGCACAACGAAGGGGGTCAGAACAGACGTGAGTGGCAGCAGACTTATGCCATGTGCATCTGGATCACCAGGGAGCTTGTCAAAGGCATGCTGGGTTCAGCAGATCTGGGGCCTGGACCGAGTGCTTCCCCCAGATGGCATTGATGCTGGTCCACAGGCCTCACCTTGAGTAACAAGGGTCTCTAGCTCCTCCTGGCTCACAGTCACTGAGTTCTCTCCAGGAGCCTGGGCTACTATTGATGCTCAGTCATTCTGAATCCTTGCCCCTGGTGCTGACTATCCCAGAGTGTAGACATCGGGCCCTTAGTGGCTTCCCAGAGGCCCCAAGGGTAGGGTTTCTGAAGGCCCGGAGTCCTCGGTCACCATCCGTCCACTTGAAAACAGAAGAGCTGCATCTCTTTCCTGGAGCCTGGAGGGGCTTGGGTTCAGGGAATGGGGCTGAGGGTGACCTCTCTGTGAATTCTCTGGGCACTCCCTGTACCCTAGGCCCCTATGGTGCCAACGTGGAAGACAGCATCTGCTGTAGGGACTACATCCGTCGCCGCCTGTCCCCTCACCTGGTGAAATATTTCTACTGGACTTCAGACTCCTGCCGGAAGCCTGGTGTGATGTGAGTAGGGAGCTGGGGCCACAGGGCCTTGAAGGGCCTGACAGGTGTGACCTGGAGTGACCCAAGTGCAGGTGGGAGGGACAGATTGAGGGATGCAAAGAATGCAGCTGGGCTTCTACGGAGAGGGACTACTGGAAGAGATGGCTCAGCTGTGCTTGGGTGTACCAAGGACAAAAATAAAGTGGTCATTCAACAAGTATTATAGACACCTACTTTGTGCCAGGCACTGCGCCAGGTTCTGAGGATGCAGGGCTAAATGAACGGGATGCCACCCCAGGCAGGGGCATGGCCGTGTAGGCAGCCTGTAGCTGTAGGGTCTAGGAGTTGGGTATAGCATGGGATGTAGGCAGTATACTTAGTGTCACTGAGTCAGAAAAGAGGCTCACACCAGTGTTTTGAGTTGAGGTCTCACTCTATCATCCAGGCTGGAATGCAATGGCATGATCACAGCTCACCACAGCCTCCAGAGTAGCTGGGGCTACAGATTTGCACCACCGTGCCTGGCTATTTTTTTTTTTTTTTTTTTTTTTACTTTTTTGTAGAAACAAAATCTTGCTATGTAGTTGCCCAGGCTGGTCTCAAATTCCTGGGCTCAAGCGATCCTCCTGCCTTGGCCTCCCAAAGTGCTGGAATTATAGGCATGAACCACTGCACCAAGCCAAGAAGAATCATATTAAGAGCTAAAACTTCCAGAGTGCTTCCCATGTGCCAGGCACTGTCTGACCATGACCTGTGCTAACTTTACCTCTCATGACAATCCTCTGAGGAGGCTTAGCTATTCCGGTTGTATAGATACAGAAATGGGCTTAGCAAGGGCAGTGATTGCTCAGGGTGGCCTGGGCCTTACCCCTGGTTCCTCGTCCAGGACTTTCTCCTGCATTTTTGTCCTTGGCATCTTTCTCCTGCTCTTTTGCTTCCTTTTCCCTGGCCTGGGGCCTACACCTGCACCTGGCTGGTGGCAGGGGCCTTCCCCCGGGTGGCGCCCCCTCTGACTGCTTTTCCAACTCCCAGAGCCTGATGCCTATCAAGTCACACACAGAGGGAGCTTGGGGTGGGGACTCATGTCCCCTTTGGGTCTCTGTCCTCCTCTCCTCGTCTTCCTCTTCCTCATTGCTGACTCCATCTCTTAGAGGGGTTTGCAGGTAAATAACAAAGAACAAAGAAGTGGGAAGCCCTTCCAGGGTTCTGGTCACTTTAACTCTGTGCCTCAGTTTCCCTAGCAGTATAATGCAGTCAAAGGCGCTTTATAAATAGAAACTCATTTAATCCTTGAAGCAGTCCTATGGAGCCGGTACTATCAGTGATTCCCTTTTCACTGGGAAGAAATGGGCACAGAGAGGTTAAAAGGTCTCTTGAGCATTATAGGGCACAGTAGTAGTAAACGGAAGGGGTAAAGTTCAATGGCTAGCCCAGAACAGATGCTGAATTGTCAGGCATGTTAATGCTCCAGCTGCTCGGGAGGCTGAGGAAGGAGGATCGCTTGAGCCCTGGAGGTCAAGGCCAGTCTGGGCAACAGAGTGAGACTTCATTTTTTTTTTTTTTTTTTTTTGAGTTGGAGTCTCACTCTGTCGCCCAGACTGGAGTGCAGTGGCTGCTCTCGGACACCCAGCCTCGACCTGCTGGGCTCCGGCAATCCTTCCGCCTCAGCCTTCCAAGTAGCCGGACTTCATGCAGCACATGAGATCATTAGATTTTGAGCCAGAAGGGACTCTAGAAAAAATGTGCCTTGACATATAGGGAGATCAAGGGACAAGGAAAGGTTGGTGTTGCTCCGTGACCTCAGGGGCAGGGTGGGCTGCCCAAGTGGCCAGTCAGCATTGCTGCCTTCCTCTTCTTTCTGTTTGTTAGTTGTCTGTGGGATGGGGCAGGTCAGGGGATGAGGGGAGCCAGGAGTTCCTGGGCCTTGTGACAGGCCCTTGAGAGTCAGGAAGGGAGTCCTCAGGTGGGGACATGGTTCTGACCACCAGCCAGCCCTGGGCCCACTCTCGCCAACAACAGCTCTAGTGTCCATGTCCTGGCCTGTGGACTGCTGCAGCTGGGTGAGGGGATCCTTAGCCCACAAATTGCTGTGTGATCTGGGCCAATGCCCAACTCTCCTCTCTGGGATTTAGGCCTCTCAGAGGGGTCTGGAGGGGCACGCTCTTCACAGGCACTGCCCCAACAGTGTGAGTTCCCAGCATGCATGGTGCAGTCAGATCTCCCCAGCTCGGGCACTTGGGCAAGTGTTGTTGCCTCTTGGGTTCTCAGTTTCCTTAGCTATAAAACGAGCAGAATAATAAGACCTCAAAGGGTTGTTGTAAGGAATTTTTTTTTTTTTTTTGAGTCAGGATCTCACTCTGTTGCCCAGGCAGGAATGCAGTGGCACAATCATGGCTCACCACAGCCTCCACTTCCTGGGCTCAGGGGATCCTCCCACTACAGCTTCCCAAGTAGCTGGGACTACAGGCACATGCCACCACACTCAACTAATCTTTTTAAAAATTTGTTGTAGAGATGGGGTTTTCACTATTTTCCCAGGCTGGTCTGGAATGCCTGGACTCGAGTGATCATCCTGCCTCGGCCTTCCAAAGTGCTGGGATTACTGGTGTGAGTCACTGCCCCCAGCCTATTGTAAGGATTTACTAAGAAAATCAGTGTAAAAGATTCAGGCCAGCTTCTGGTGCAATTATATGGCACCTACTATGTGCAGTAGAACTTGGTGGTGCATACTTTTCTGAGCATTTCAGTATGCATTAACTCACCAAATCTTGATCACAATCCTGTGAGATTAGACAATGATTATCACCTCCATCCAAACAGATGTGAGAACTGAAGCTCAGAGATAAGTGATTAAGTGATAGGATAAGACTCTTGGGGATTCTGTCCCATGACCTGATCTAGCACTCAAGGCTGGGACTGAGAAGCCAATAGTCTTCGAAGTCCTTGCCGCTCATCTCCCTTTTAAGAACTATTATTTGCTTGCAGCAGGTGACTCATAAATGCTGAGCCATGTACACAGCAGGTGGCCCAGCAATGGTAAGCTTCTGAGGGTGTGATATCCTTGCTGCATGTTAATGCTGCTGCATTGTTTCCCTGGTGTCTCCTTCCTCCAGCTTGTTAACCATCAGGGACAAGGAGATCTGTGCCGACCCAAGACAACACTGGGTGAAGAACATTATTCGGAAGCTGGGTGACTGAGGAGCAACCTTGCCCTGGTGACCACAGCCTTGGCTCTTCCAGGAAGCTCAGGAGCCCTCCCTCCCTGCCGTTACAGCTGCTCTCCAGCAGAAGCCTGTGCCAGCGATTCTCCCTGCACCCTGATTCCATGCCTGCAGCTGTCACTCTCCGTCAGACCTCTGCACGTTCACTTCCATCTCCCCTCCAGCCCTTCCCACCCATCCTCTGCCGCCTCCAGCCAGGGGGTCCACATCCTGGTCGGTCACTCCGCTGCTCCAAAACCCTTCCCCACACCCCCTGCTGAGGTCAGGGCTCCCGAGCCTGGCACCCCAGCCCTCCAGATCTGGGATCTATCCATGCCTCCAGCCCCTTCACGCATGTTGGGTTCTAATTCCCTGCTCTCCAAGCCCATACCATGCATTTCCACTTCTGACTCTTTGCCCAGGATGCTGCTGAGACCCACAATTTGTCCTCTCTACCCCCTGCCTGTGTCTAAACTCACTAGCCCCCCAAGGTGCTGCTCAGCCTGAGTGACCAGTAGTTGAGTTTCATGTTCCAGATTCCACAGCCCTCCGTCCCCTCCAAACAGCCCCCATCACAATCTGCCCAGATTCTCGGGGCGGGTCCTGTCCTCCAGCCCCTCTGGTTGGACCAGCGTTCGCATGTGAGTCACTCTGTCTCCTAGCCTCCAGCACAGAGCTCAGAGCAGAGCCTGGCTGGGAATCAGAGCCTGCAGATGCCTGCAGATGGAATCAATACAAAGAACAACCCTCTCCCTCTCCCCGCGAAAGGCAGTCACATGTCCACACAAGGACTCAAGGTCATTAGAAAAGGGCCAGCTGAGTTAATCATGAGGACCCGGATTTGCTCAGATTTTCGTCTTCCCAATTTCACCTACGTGTTAGGTCTCTCTAAGCTTCTTTCTTCCCTCAGGCTTTTGCTGGTGGTGGTGGTGGTGGTGTTAGTGGTGCTCCAACCTCCAACACTCAAGCCTGGCCTCTCCAGCAAAGCCCCACTCCCTCCTTCCCTAGATAGCTGATAACCAAATTCATGCTATGGTGTGAATAACTGCTCTTGGCTTGGTCTTATAAGCTCTTGTTATATATGAAAACGAACTAAACACTTAAGAGCCCAAATGGAGGAATGATAGAATTTTAGGAACTGTGTGGGAGGGGGAGGAGGTGAAGCTGTCCTGGCCCTGGGAGGCAGCTGGCTGTGGTAGGTAGGATGGCTCTGGGGAGGAGGATGCAGTTAAGTGAAGGAATCCTGGGTAGAGACTATTCCCAAATGGTTGGGGCTAAAGGCAGGGATTTAGAATGTATCTGTGTCTCCCCAGGGACAGCAGTGTCTCAGGCAAAGGCCATAAACTTTGCATGTGCTTGCCCCTTTCCAAGGAGGCCTGGCATAGCTCAACAGGGTGATTGGAGCTGTGTGAACTGAGCAGCCCATTTCATCTCTCTGAGTCTCACCTGACAAATGAGAATGAGAATATCCACCTGGCAGGCTTGCTGTGAGGCTCAGGGTGAAAGTGCCAGGGATGACCCTTTGCCAGCCATACAACTCCGTGTCTCCCACGGTCTGCGTCCCTCCCAGAGCCTAGAGTCACCTGCCAGCCACAGTCACTAAAGTGCTAACCTGCCCACTGCCCATGAACGGGGCTCTCAAGGGCTCCTTCCCCTTCTGTCCTGCCTGTGTCCCTCAGGACTTCTGGAAAATAAATAAATAAAATAGTGTCTGCTTTGGTTCCTTGGCATTTTCTGTCCCTGTGAGATGGGGCAGGGAGCCCCTTGGTCCTCTCTCTCTCCCTAGGGAAGCTTTACATTGAAATAGGAGGTGACCTGCCTAAGTGAGTGGTGCGGAGCCAGGACTGGACACAAGAGCCTGGAAGCAAGCAGTGCAGGCACCAGGGAAACCCAGACATTTGGCGTGGAGTTCCCAGCTGTCTGAAGGACTGGATGAAACTATTCGGTTGGTCCCCAAGTCTGGGGCTTTCATTCCGTCACCCAACCTTAGCCTTGGCCTTTCAAGGGTGGACACTGAAGTACTAGACAGGAAAGGCTACCTCCTGCAACAAACACCTCCCAAATCTCAGTGGATACTTTTTCTTCTCACATGAAGTCTAATCAAGCATTCTCAGTCTGAGGCAACTTTCCACGTGGTCACTCAGGGACCTAGTCTCCTTCCTTCTGATATTATCAGGCAAGGACACTGAGGAAACACCAAGTATGTATGGACAGGCAGCCCTCCTGATTAGCTAGGGAAGAGTTAGGCAAGGCTGTGCCCCAGGGGCCCTGGGGATGGCGGCAGGGGTGGCTCACTGGTCACACCCATTCCTTCTCTCACCCTTGAGCCAGCAGGAGTGCCCCCTCCTCCCCACTGTCCTCTCCATAGCTGTTTCTTTTCTGTTTCCAAGGCCGGGGGATCCCTCATGTCTCCCCAAAACAGCACAGGCTCCCTGCTCTCTGGGGCACAGGGTCCTGGCCACCTGAGGGCCTGTGGAAGGTGCTGGCAGGGACATTCCCATTCACACCACTCCACCCACCCCAGAGGAAGCTCTCCTGCTATCTGGTGCTGCCCGTCATTTCTCTGGTCATCCCACAGCTCAGAACCTTCCCAGGCTTCCAGATCACCTCCTCATTCTTCACTCCTGCTTCTGAAGCCACCGCAGTTCTGCCCAGCCATGGCCTCCCAAAGTCATTAGGCCATTCTCGTCCCTGAAGTGGTCTCACACCTGCCACTTTGGATAGGCCTCTCCCTCTGCTTGGAATGGTCTGTCAAGATCCTGCCTCTGTGCATGTGACAGAGTGTTGGCCCTTTGCGCCGCAGCAAATCACAAGGGAAATAATTCTTCTACAGTAGAGAGATCTAGTGGTTACCCATCGATTGGAAAATTCCATCAACCCCAAAAAGGTGGCACAAGCGGACCATGGGAAGTGACCAGCACTACTCATCATGGATTCTTGCCAAGAATATTTTGGCTGGGTCTAACAGAACCTTTAGATCAAACTCCCAGTTTACTGGAAATACATGGGATAGAGGAACACATTAGATGACATCACAAGGAAATAACAGTGAGTTAAGAATGAAAACATTGTTAACACCACAGTCTTGACTCTGAGGAAAGTCAAAGTCATGAATACACGTGCAGGGGTCCATTAGAGACTAAAAGGAAATAACCATATGCAATACATGAACCTAGATCAGATTCTGGTTTAAAAATAAAAGCAAGAAAGACAGGAAGAAGTAAAGGAGACAGAAAGGGAGGGAGGGAATAAGTAACTAGGGAGAGAGAAGAAACGATTAAATACATTTTTGGGATAATTGGAGAAGCCTGAATATGAACCGGGTGTTGGGTAATATACAGAAGTTACACTGTTCATTTTGTTAGGTGGGATAATGATACTATATTTATGTAAGATGCTTTTATTCTAAGAAGATGCATGCTGAAATATTTAGGGGTCAGTGGCAAATATTCATAATTTACTTTACAATGGTTTGCCAAATATGTTTTAAATGAGGCAAATATGAAAAAAATGCTAACTGCTGAATCCAGTCCTTCATACCATGCTGTCTTCTGTATTGGTTAATATTTTTCCAAACAGAAACTCTAAGGAGAAAAAACAGAGCTCTGCCCATTTCGGGACTGAAGTACCATCTATCTCACACCTGTCTTTCTTGTTTCCCCGGCAAGAATGAGATTTCCTTCCATCCCTCCCTCCCTCCCATTCTCCTTTCCTCCCTCCCTTTCTTCCCCCCTGAGTCCTACAGCCTCAGAATCTCTGGTAGGACTTGCAACTTCCCCTCCAACTGAACTGTGACTCCTTGGCGGCAAGAACTTTGGCTTATTTGCCTTGAGTCCCCCCTGTCCCATCACAGTGCCAGGCACACACCAGGGCTTAATAACAAACACTAATGGCAGGCACTGCAAAAGTTCTTCGTTTTATTTCCTCCCCAGCGACCCGGTGAGGGAGCTATCAGTATCCCATTTTATAGATAGGGTAGTTGAGGTGCAGAGAGGTGAAGTACCTTGCCCAAGGCAGTATTTCACACCAGGTCTGCCTGACAGGAAAGCCTGGTTTCTGTGTCCGAATTGAGTCTGAGCTCAGTTAGTCCTTATCACCCTGATGAGAGAGGTAGGGGTGATCATTCTCATTTTATGGGGGGAGAAGCTGGGCCTGGAGAGAGCAGGGGGTGTCCCATGAGCTGAATGAGGAAATGCAGAGCTGTGCTTTGTGTTTTTGGCACCTATTTCATGCCAGGCTCTGACCCGGTACCTTATGGACAAAAACTCCCTTAATCCTCGCATGGTCCCTGGCAGTGGGGATGACTGCAGGAGGTGTAGCCCAGTGGTCTTGAGCTCAGACCTCAGAACCAGCTGGCTGAGACAAATCCAGGCTCCCTCGTTTCCTAGCTGCTAATCCTCAGGAAGTTTATGAACTTATGCATGCCTCAAGTTTTCCCATCCATAAAATGGATCATGAGAATGGTATTTTGCTTATACCCTGGTTCGATCATGATGATGACATGAGTTAGTGCTGGAAAATGCTTAAAACTGTGCTTGGCTCAGAGTAAGTATGAGTTAGTATTGCCATGCCCACTTTACAGAAGAGAAATGGAGTCTAAGAGCGCAGGGATGCTGCCCAAGTTCACCCAGAGGGAGTGCCAGAGCCAGGATATGGTGGCCCCACAGTCCGTGCTTTCTAAATATCTCTTCAGAGCATAGTCTGGGGCCAGAACAAGGGTCTCTCCTCCCAAACACTTTGCCCCACGTGGCTCTTGTTCTTCACGAAGTGCGGGGCTTCCCAGGATGGCCCCTTGCCTTCCACTCCTTCCCCCCTCCCATCTCCTCCCCCCGCACCTTCCTTCCCCCTCCTCATTTCCTCCTTCTCTCTCTTCCCTTTCCTTTCCTTCCCCCATTTCCCCCCTCTTCCGTCTCCTCCTCCTGCCCCCTCTTCCTCCTCTGCTCTTACTTGGGAAGAGCAGAAAAAGCCCTGGATGTCAGTTTTCATCTCCCCTCGTCCCTCCCTAGGCCTCCGTTTCCCCAGTTGTAGAAGGAAGACTTGGACAGTGGAAACTGTTACTAGCTTCCTGTCTTCATAGGCGGGACAGAGTCACTGAGCATGAGTGGGCCTGGGGCCACAACAGGGGCGCCCCTCCCCTTAAAGGGGCGTCCAGCTTCCCATTCCATACCCAGGGCAGCCCTTTTATGCTTGGGTGGGTGGTGGCTGAGGAGAGAGAGCGGTCCCTGGTCTTGGGAGTTGTGGCTCTTCTGCTCAGCCCAGTCTGGACCAGCTGACTTGTAGCCTGGGACACTGGCTCACAGACAAACTGGTTTTCCCTCTGGCTGGCAGCCCAGAGACACCTAACCCAGCGCAGTTCAGTCTTGGCCCAAGGTTGGGCTGGACTCCTGCTAACACTTCTAGAGGCCCAGGGAGGCAGCCATCAAAGAAGGCTGTGCTACACCCAGCACCCGCACGCTCAGCATTCTTTGGTGGGAGCCCATGGTAAGCCCTGCCTGGTCCTCTTGTTGCCATCTCCAATGGAGAGTAACCCTAGAAGGTCCATGCTGGGAACCCCCCTGCCCAGTGGGTTAGCCAGTGCCCTCCTTGGACACATGAGAACTCAGGCCCCACGGTAGGCAGGGTTCTCCAGGGCACAGCTTCAGAGTCGAGGAGCCAAGAACCACAGAGTTACTCTGGGTGGCTTGGCAGCCATGTTGTTCCTCAGGCTGGCAGGAGCCACAGCCAGAGATGGGAGTGGATGCAAAGCAGACAAGGAGAGGTCGGGAAGCTGGAGGTAGGGAGGCCAGGGTCTCTCCTGAGCTGTCCACGGCCCTGCTTATCATTGCAGTGGAAGGTGGGTTCTCCACTTGTTGCTCTGAATGACCCAGGGTGACTCTGGGCCTCAGTTTCTCCATCTGTCCATATGCGGTTGGACTGGATCATCCTTTGCAAAGAATGATCCATGGAGCCCCTCCTGTGTGCCAGGCTCCTGGTGGGCTCAGGGGCTTCACGGATGAGCAAAGTCTCCCAGTAGCTCACTGTTTAGGGCTTGGGATTTTAAGGGGTGGAGTTTGTGGGTCCGTCATGGACTGGGAGAGATATTCCCCCAACCAGCAAAGAGCTTGGAGGCCCCGACTGGCACCTCCCGATCCCTCCCAGCTTGCTTGCGGTCAGCACCTTATGTCCCTCTGCCCTGCTGTCCTTTGCTTATTGCCCTCTTAGGGGCAAGGGCCCCAGGCCAGGTCCTCGGGCATGTGCCAGCTCCAGGCCAGGCGGTGGCCTGGATTAGATGGGAGGAGAGGAGGCTCTTTGAACCCTGGCGACCTGTTCCAGCCTCCCAGACAGGTCACCTTATGAGGAGCAGTAGGAGCAGTGGGACCGCCTGCCACACGCCCCCTCCCAACCTGCCCAGCGCTGGCTTTCGTTCCTTGGCAACCTCCTGAGGAATCCAGGCTGCACACGGGCTCCCTTCCTCTCCCCTCCCACCCGCCTGCCTGCGGGGGCTGGGAGGAGGCGGAGGCAGCCAGCCCTATTATAAAGAGCGACAGAGCTCAGGCTGCAGAGGGACAACACTGAGCTCCGTCGTCTTGGCCACAGCTGCCCGCCCTGGCCACCGCCCGGACCCTCGCCCGTCTCAGCCATGGCTGCGCTACCTCTCTCCTGGCTGCTGCGCTTGGCCGCCCTCTGCCATCTGACCACACTGCTGGCCGGTGAGTGGGGCCTGGACTCCGGCACAAGCCGGGTGGGGGAGCTCCCAGTCCCTCCTCTGCCCCGCAGGCCTGACATCAGGGCCCCCAGACCCTGCTTGGGTAAGGCTGAAGGTTCAGGGCAGCCCCTTCCCGAGGAATGAGCGGAAAGGGGCTGGGCCCCTTCCCAGACCCGGATGCAGCGCTGGAAAGATGCCCAGTTTCCCGCGACTGCCCCTGCCTGGCCCAGTGAGCGGAGAGGTGGTGTGGGTGGCACAAGGCAGCCAGGTGTGGGTGTCCCAGGAGGGTGGGGGCTGGGGAGCCTGCGGAGGCTCCTGGTGGGCTCCACGGTGGAGTACTGGCTGACGATGGGCTGGGTCTCCTCAGCCAGAGTTCATGGATAACCTGCAGCCAGGCCAGGGCGTGGGCAGGACTTTCTCCTGCACTGGTTTCAACACCCCAGGAGTAGGGTACCCTCATCCCACCCCGAGCAATGAAGGTCAAGGTCATTGCAGCTCACGGACAGGACTGGCTGCCACTGCACTGGTCTGTAGCCCCAATAGCTCTGCCCATGTCTACTCTGTCAGGCTGTCTTCCTTTTCCAGGCACAAATTAGAAAATGCTTTTGCCTCCAGTCTCTCCAGGACCTGGTAGGGCATGGTATTATCCATCCCACTTGACATGGGTAAGATGGTGGTCCAGAGACGTTTAGAAACCGGCCTGAGGCTGCACAGCCAGCAAGTAAGGCAGGAGAGGATAAGATTCATGGGACTGGATGCAGGCAGGGGCAGCAAGCATGCCCACTACCTCTGTGGGCCACACCACTTCCACTAGCCACCAGCAACCCCCCCCCCCAGGGAGTGCACAGGCCATCCAGAAGGTTGATGCTCAGAGAAGGTGAGACTTTGCCTTAGGGCACAGAGGGAGTCTGGGAGGATGAGAAGCAGTTGCTTCCAGGATATCACCATGGAGCAAACTCACCATCATGGCAGGAAGCAGAAGTGTGAGTGAGTGGGTGGGTGTGTGGGTGGGGGCCATGGAAGTAAACGGATGCTGGCTTTCTGCTTTCTGGGCTTGGGCTCTGAGGTCTGAGGTGTCTGGGGATAGCTCTAGACAATGGGGAGTCAGACAGGTTGTTTTGCTATGGTCTTGCTGTGTGACCCTGAGCAGGGTCTTGCCTTCTCTGGTCCCAGCTGCTGCACCTTTAAATATAGCTATTCCCTCCCTGGGCTCATGAGGATGCTTTTGGAAGAGAAAGGGGGAGGATTACTAAGCCAAAGTGGGTTGGGGGTTGGGGGGATCCTATTCTAGCCTGGAAAGGGGCCCCTGGGCACTCTGACTAAGTAGCCTGGGGCTTCAGGACCCTCAGGATCCTACCCTAATCTTGATCGTTGACTTTGTGGGGAGATACTGGGCATTATTTCAACCTTTCTGAGCCTCAGTTTCTCCTCCTGTGAAACTGGACATTTGACCAGGCCCACCTTGGAGGACCTCACCAGCATGGATGTTTGTGGCTCTCAGGACCCCCTGGGAGCCCCCGCAGGATGAGGGTGTGGTCTGGAAGCCAGAGAGGGCCTGGGAAGAGGCTGGGGGCTTCGCGGCTGCTGTCTTGGCTGCTGCGTCAGTCCCCAAATGTGGGTTTGTGGGGCTGTGTCAGGCGGGAGGCTCCTGGGCTTTATATAACAAACCTGCAGATGCAAGTCAGAGCAGAGAACCTTCCTCCCCAAGCACTGACGCATTCACTCCCACTCAAGTCCCAGCAAGAAAGAAAAAATCTGTTTTAAGCTCCTATAGTCTGCCCTCCACCGCCCGCCCCGTTGGCGTGGGGGTGGATGGAGAAGGCAGGGGAGGATAAATTCAGAGTGTCAGAGCCAGCCCCAGCCGAATTTAAATAGAAATGCCTCTCTTTCTCTGTGGTTAAGGCTTTCTATGTCACAAAGCGCTTCCTTACGCATTTCGTCCATTCATTCAGCAAATACTTATTGGGCACTGCCTGTGGGGCCACCACAGCCCTAGGTGTTGGGGCCACATCCAGGAATAAAACGACCCAAGATCTCAGCCCTCAGGGTGCTGAAATACACAAGACAAATGTGACAAAAGTGATGGGCAATACACAGACTAATCAGTAAACAATTTGACCTGCTAGAAGGAAAAAGATTAAAAAGAGAAAGGAGAAGGGAGGTGTTGACGTTTTACATAAGGGGTTAAGGAAGCCTCACTGGGTAGGCAGTGTGTGCACAGCTTTGAGGAAGCTGAGGGGGTGAACTGTGAGAATGTCTCCAGGACAGTGATCCTCAGAGGGTGATTTTGCCCCACAAGAGACATTTGGCAATTTCTGGGGACATTTTTGGTTGTTAGAAATGTCCCAGCATTTTTGGTTGATGGGTGCTACTGGCCTCCAGTGAGTAGAGGCCAGGGAGGCAGCTAAAATTCGTGCATAGATCGGTCCTCACAACTAAGAATGATCTGATCCCAAAGGTCAATGGTGCTGCTGTTGAGGAACGTAGCTCAAGACAATATTGCTCCAGACATTAAAAAATGCTTTTTTTTTTTTTTGAGTTGGAGTCTCACTCTGTCACCCAGACTGGAGTGCAGGGCCGCTCCAGGCCACCGCAGCCTCGCCTGCTGGGCTCCGGCGATCCTTCTGCCTCAGCCTTCCGAGTAGCCGGAATTACAGGCATGCGCTACCACGCCCGGCTGATTTTTTTATTTATTGTAGAGATGAGGTCTCGCTGCCCAGGCGGGTCTCGAACCCACGGGCTCAGGCAATCCACTCACCTCAGCCTCCCAAAGGCGTGGGATTACAGGCTGAGCCACCGAGCCTGGCTAAAAAATCACAACCACCCTATGAAACAGGCATTAAAATGGCCATTTTACAGGCAAGGGAACTGAGGTTCAGTCTAAGTAACTCGCTCAGGACTCACAGCCGGGTAGTAGCTTAAGCTTCTTTCTCTCTAGCACTTCACCCAGTGACCTAGGATATTCCTGCATGTGAGCCTCCTAGTAGTTCTTGAGGTCCCACCTAGGGGACACCTTCTCTAAGACGCTTCCCTGATCACTAGCAGTTGGAAGTGACCTCTCCATGTAAACCCCAGTGTCTAGGGCAGCCTAGAACAATGGGCTGTTTAAGGCTGGGTGGAAAGCCAGCTTTGCCACTACGCAGTTTTGTGACCTTGGGCAAGTTGTTTAATTTCTCTGATTCTCAGCTTCTGCATCTGTAAAATGGGGTAATAATACTCCCTTTGCAGGGGTGTTCAGAATTAATGTGAGCAGATGTGCATGTTTTGGACACAGCGTCTGATACATGGTAGATTCTCAACAGAAAAAGCTCTGGTGCCTTGTGGATGGCTGGCTGTCTTCTGAGGGTCAGGGTAGGCCTTGTTCACCCCACTGTGCCTCCCAGCACCCAGCACAGGGCCTGGCTAGAGGGACCGGCATTTGTTGGTTGACTGAATAAACATGGTGATCTGATAGCATGTGTTGGGACTGAGGTGTTCTCTCCAGCTCAGCACCAGCACCTGTGGGAGGTTAAGGACAAGAGGGCCTGGGTTACTGCATATACTCCAAAGTGATTGAAGCAAGTGGATGGATGGATGGATGGATGGATGAGTAGGTTGGTGAGATGGGTGGGTGGGTGGGTGAGATGAAAGGGGGTGGAGATGGACAGGTAGTGGGTGGGGCAGTGGGAGTCAGTAGACGGAAGGATGGGGATACATAGGGAATGTGAGGGAGGTGGACAGGTGGGTGGGTGGGGGATGGGCAAGAGAGCGACAAGAGGATGATGGATGGATGGATAAGTGGGTAGGTAGATAGATGCATTACAGAGAGATAAGTGGAGACATAAATTCATTTAATGAATATTTATTTAGTGTTCACCTTATGCCTGGTGCTGGGAAACACTGTGACACCAAGACAGATGAGGCATTATCTCCACTTACTCAAAAGAAAACTTCAGCTCTGAGAAGGGACAGATCACCCCCCACCCCAGGTGGGTTACACGACCTTCCTGGCAGAACCAAGAACTGAGCCAAACCAAGGGCATTCAGGCACTATGGCAGAGGGTGGGGACTTTGGGGACAGGATGACTTTGTGGCTCATCCCACAGGCTGGCCCTTTCCTCTTACACACTGGGAGGCCTCTCCTGCCTTCCTCTATCTCAGGTCGGTCAGGGGCACCATTTTTCTGGGGTTTCCCCAGGACGGCTCCTGCCGAGGCTAGTTTAGGGGACTGCCACCTGACACCATTCAGCAGGGCCTGGGGAGGCTGCTGAGTCATTCCAAGGTCCCCTTGGGGAGGAAGGAGGGCAGCCAGCCTGCACTGTGACTTTTATACCCTGGTTCCTCTGAGTCCTGGGGCTCAGAGAGCCCCTCCTGGTCACCCCAGGAGTTAATAGTCTGTCCTTTGATGACCCGGCCAGACCTGCATGCCCCAAACACCCTTCCCACAAGGCAGAGTGAGCCAAGGCTAAGGGGTAGTGATGCAAAGTGGAGGCAGCAGTTCTAGAAAGCCTGTGTGTGTGTGCATGTGTGTGTGTGTGTGTGTGTGTGTGTGTGTGTGTGTGTGTATGTGTGTGTGTGTGCATATTTGCGAAGGTATAGTATTTGCATGGCCACATAAATATATTTGAGCTTGAGCGAGTTCTGTTTTGGTGGAACCCAGGGATTGACCAGGAGCCTCCCAGGCTCTGAAGGGCTAGATAAGCTCAGCTTGGTCTCTTGATTTGACGGCCTTGGAAGTCTTGGGCTTGCTTTTCTGCATATAACCTGGTCTAGATCTGAAACTCAAGCTCTTCCTCATTTGTTTTCTTTTTTGAGTGGGGGTCTCATCTTGTGGCCCGACTGGAGAGCAGTGGGCACAGTCATGGCTCACCACATGTCTCTACTTCCTAGGCTCAGGCAATCCTTCACCTCAGCCTTCCGAGTAACTGGGACCTCAGGCATGCACCACCATGCCTGCCTAATTTTTTTTTTTTTTTTGAGTTGGAGTCTCTGTCGCCCAGACTGGAGTGCAGTGGCCGCTTCTGGCTACCGCAGCCTCGACCTACTGGGCTCCGGCGGTCCTTCCGCCTCAGCCTTCCAAGTAGCCGGAATTACAGGCATGCGCTGTCATGCCTGGCTGATTTTTTTTTTATTTATTGTAGAGATGAGGTCTCGCTGCCCAGGTGGGTCTCGAATCCACAGGCTCAGGCAATCCACTCACCTCAGCCTCCCAAAGACGCGGGATTACAGGCTGAGCCACCAAGCCTATTATGCCTGCCTAATTTTTAAAATTTCTCATGTTTTCGTGTTTTTGTAGAGACGGGATCTCGCTAAGTTGCTCAGACTGATCTCAAACTCCTGGGCTCAAGCAGACCTCCCACCTCGGCTTCCCAAAATGCTGGGATTACATATGTGAGCCACCACACTAGCTTCTTCCTTATTTTTTTTTTTTTTTTTTGAGTTGGAGTCTCACTCTGTTGCACAGACTGGAGTGCAGTGGCCGCTCCCGGCCACCGCAGCCTCCACCTGCCGGGCTCCGGCGATCCTTCCGCCTCAGCCTTCCAAGTAGCCGGAATTACAGGCATGCGCTACCACGCCCGGCTGATTTTTTGGTTTATTGTAGAGATGAGGTCTCGCTGCCCAGGCGGGTCTCGAACCCGCGGGCTCAGGCAATTCACTCTCCTCAGCCTCCCAAAGGCGCGGGATGACAGGCTGAGCCACTGAGCCCGCTCTTCCTTACTTTTTACACTCATCCTCTCTGAGCTGAAAACAATTTTACTGATGACTTCAGGGGAGAGGGAAGGTAGAAATGCAAACAACTTCATACGTTTATATCAGTCGGGCTCGGTGGCTCAGCCTGTAATCCCGCTCCTTTGGGAGGCTGAGGTGAGTGGATTGCCTGAGTTCGCAGCTTCAAGACCCGCCTGGGCAGGCGAGACCTCATCTCTGCAATAAATCAAAAAATCAGCCAGGCATGGTAGTGTGTGCCTGTAATTCCGACTACTTGGAAGGCTGAGACAGAAGGATCGCCGGAGCCCAGCAGGTCGAGGCTGCGGTGGCCGGGAGCAGCCACTGCACTCTGCGGTGGCCGGGAGCAGCCACTGCACTCCAGTCTGGGCGACAGAGTGAGACTCCAACTCAAAAAAAAAAAAAAATTAACAAATGTTTATATCAAATAATTAGGTCTAATTACTCTCATCTTGTCCTGAGGTTTTTCTCTGGCTCCGAGTGGCACCCAGCCACTGCTTGCCCTGCTCTCCCCTGCCCAACCTACTTTGCCCCCACCCCAGGCGGGGCATACCCCAGGCCCAGCCCTCCTCCCGACTGTTCTTGCTCTGGGAGCTCCAAATGCCGCTTTCCCTCTTAGAAAGATGACTCAGTACCTTCCAGCAACTCTTCTCAAGCTCATTCTGGCTCTTAATGGCAGAACAAAGGAACACCTATTCAGCAGACTCCACCTTCCTTAGGATGCAGTTACACTTGCTGGCTGTGTAGTCTCGGGCAGATCCTTGTCACTCTTGGACTCATCCCCCCTGCAGGACAATAGACCAGCTGTAGCAACTGAATTTTGAAAATTAAAAACTTCATGTGTGCCAGGCAAAAATGACTTTATAAATCAGGGTTCACTTTTATTAATCCTTAAAACAAACCTGTGAGGTAGATACTAATGTTGTTCCTATTTTACAGGTGGAGAAACTGAGGCATAGAGAAGTTTGGAGGGGGAGGAGGATGAGTCAAGGGTCTTGAAGGCTGGGGTGTGTTGGGCATCAGTTCTGGCTTAGGTGTCGTGGCTGGGACAAGCTAGCATGGGGCTGGGAAGCCAGATGCCCACGGACAGCCCTGCTGACTGGGGCCTCTGTGACTCAGGACAGCATCATGGTGTGACGAAATGCAACATCACGTGCAGCAAGATGACCTCGGAGATACCCGTGGTTCGGCTCATCCGCTATCAACATAACCAGGAGTCCTGTGGCAAACGTGCCATCGTGTAGGTACCGCCCTCAAGACCTCTGAAGTCCCCATCAGGCCCTCAGGAGAGTCCCAGGCTAATCCACATTCACTCCACTGCAACCTGGGCTCCCAGCAAAAGGCCTCAGCAAATGCACCTCTTGCTCCTGACCTGCAGGTCACCTCATGGACCTTAAATACTATGCCACATGGCAAAGGCAGGGCGTGGCTTCCTGAATGATCCAGTGTGGCTGGGTGGCGGCTGCCCTGGTTTGTGGTTTGAAGCAGCCACGGTGGGTGAGAATTCCCTCTGGGCCGAAGCACATTTTTCACCGCACTCAGACCCCCTGGATTTCGTGCGGAGGTGAAAGCATGAGGTTCTGTACTCTAGCAGACCTGGTGGGAATCCTGGCTCCACCTTCTACTGGTTGGGTGGCCCTGGTCACCTTGCTTACCCTCAGTACCTCGGTTTCCTTGTCTGCCAAACGGGAAGCTTGGAAGATGAAGGACAACGTGTAACTAACGAGCTCGATAGAGTGCTGACCCCAAAGCCGCAGAGATGTTATCTCCGCTTGACAGACAGGAAACAGGGGAGCCATTTCCTCCTTGGTTGTTGCGGGCCCCTGGCCATCTTGGTTCGCTTGCTCCTTCTGGGGCCTCTCTTGGGTCCTGCCCTATCGCCCAGCCCTGCGGCCTTTCCGCAGGACTGACTTTTGGGCCCTGAAGCAGCCTCAGTCCCCAGGGACCGGGCAGCAAGACCTTTACTTTCTGGGTCAGGCAAAGGAAGTCCAGGGCTTCCCCTCCTCAATTGTGCAGTCTCTAAGAGGGGCTGGCACTGAGCGTACTCCTTCCTGACCTCCCTGCCTACCGGCCAATGCTTACATCCCCTAGATGTGCCCATATATTTGCTTTTTTCCCCCTAGATTCAGGGAAAGTAGGGAAGGGATCACCTTGCCTGAGGACGCCTGCAGGGTCATACCTGCTTCCTGGGCTTTTCTGGCTTCCCTGCATGCTGGAGCCCAGTGCATTTACTTTACCTCTCTGAGCCTTGGTTTCCTCATCTGTAAAATGAGGATGAGAGAAGTAGCCGACTTGTGGGATAGTTGTGAGGTTTAAACATGGGCAAGATGCCAAGCACAGGCTGTGGCATGGAGCCAGGGCCCCAATCAACTCTGAGCTGTGGTCTCAGTGGTGAACCAGCTACACACAGCCTCAGAGGAAGTTCAGAATTTGGATGACACTAGGGGTCTCAACAGGACTGCTATATACATGGCTCTAGCTCACTAGGGTAGGGGCCCTGGGCACAGCCTGTAGCCAAGAAATCAAGACAGAGGAGGACTTTGTGACATAGGGCCCTTTCCAGAGTAAGAAGGCCCCACCACAGAGCTCACCTGTCACACACCTGGCATCCAAGGATACTTGTGAAGTCCCCTCCCAGTCAGGAGACTCAGCCCAGAGTCCCCTGCCTTCATGGTAGCAATATTATTATTAACACTTGCTATTTTCAGTGATAATTGATCTCCTACTCCAGTCAGGTGCTTTACATAATTTATCTTTGGTTCTAGTAACACAGAAGTCAGGTGACCAACTCATCCCCATTTGCCTGGGACTTTCCCGGTTTGGAAATGGAAAGTCCCTCATCCTGAGAACACCCTCTGTCCCAGTTTTTCTGGGACAGCTTGTCACCCTACAGACGGTAGGCATTCTTTTTTTTTTTTTTTTCGTGTTGGAGTCTCACTCTGTCGCCCAGACTGGAGTGCAGTGGCCGCTCCCGGCCACCATGGCCTCGACCTGCTGGGATCTGGCAATCCGTCTGCCTCAGCCTTCCAAGTAGCTGAAAGTACAGGCACGCGCTACCACGCCTGGCTAATTTTTTGGTTTATTGTAGAGATGAGGTCTCGCCAAGTTGCCCAAGCGGGTCTCGAACCCGCGGGCTCAGGCAATCCACTCACCTCAGCCTCCCAAAGGCGCGGGATTATAGGCTGAGTTTCTTGGAGGTTGAGTTGCCGAGGTCTCACAACTCGTAAAGGGGAGAGCAGGATTTCCAGCGGGTCTGGAGTGGAGCATTTATGCTGTGTCCCCACACCACACTGGCCTGGGTTCCTGGTATTTGGGCATCACCGGGTCCCTGTCTTCCTCCCTTGTAGTTTCGAGACCAAATTGCACAAATTCTTCTGTGCTGACCCAAAGGAGAAATGGGTGCAAGACGCTATGGAGCACCTAGACCGCCGGGCTGCTGCTCCAACTCACAATGGCGGCAAGTTTGAGAAGCGAATTGACCCAGTGAAGCCCTGGACCACCCCGACCACCAGAGGAGTGTACAAGTCTGCAGTCTCAGAGCTCGAAGCCACAGGAGAAAGCAGTCATCTGAAGCTGACTCCTTCTTCCCAGGAGGCATGGAGTGCTTTGGGGACTTCCCCAGAGCTGCCGGCAGAAGTGTCTGGCTCCTTGGGGACCGGGTTTCCCCCCACTTCAAAGGCTCGGGATGGAGGCACTGTGGGCACTGAGCTTTACAACACAGCTGCCGTCTTCACTGCTATAGCTTGGCAGAGTTCTACCGCCTCCCGACCTGAATCTGGCCTCTGGGCTGAGGGAACGACCCCTGAGGCTCCCTCCACTCAGGCCCCCTCCACTGAACCCTCTTCCACCCAGGCCCCCACTGCCTCCCACTCAGCCCCAGAGGAGAACGTTGGGTCTGAAGGCCAACCTGTGTGGGTCACAGGGCAGACCCCCAGTCCAGAGAACTCTCTCAGGCCGGAGGAGATGGGTCCCATTCCAGCTCACACAGATGCTTTCCAGGACTGGGGAGCTGACAGCATGGCCCATGTTTCTGTGATTCCTGTCTCCTCTGAGGGAATCCCCAGCAGGGAGCCAGTGGCCTCAGGCAGTTGGACCCCCAAGGTTGAGGAGCCCATCCACGCCACTGTGGACCCTCAGAGACTGAGTGTCCTTATCACCCCAGTCCCCGATGCCCAGGCGGCCACCCGGCGGCAGGCAGTGGGGCTGTTGGCCTTCCTAGGCCTCCTCTTCTGCCTGGGGGTGGCCATGTTTGCCTACCAGAGCCTCCAGGGCTGCCCCCGTAAGATGGCAGGGGAGATGGTGGAAGGTCTTCGCTATGTTCCCCGGAGCTGTGGCAGTAACTCGTATGTCCTGGTGCCAGTGTGAGCTGCCCCCTACCTGCGTCCAGTTGTTTGACTCAGACAGCTGCCTGGGGCCCTGCATCCTCATACCCACCCTCCCCCAAGGGCCTGGCCTGAGCTGGGGCGAGGAGCAGGGAGGTGGGAGCCTCTGGTGTAACTGCTCCAAGCCCCCAGGCACGTCCCAGGAGGCCAGCCTTGACCACTCTCAACCTACTGGGGACAAAGGGGGTGGCCTCCCGGCTCATCCCGATGTGAAAACTCTCCTCTGCTGCTGGCTGGTTAGAGGTTCCCTTTGACACCCTCCCAGCCCCAATGGACACTTATTTATTGAATGCCCAGCCTCCTCTGACCCACACCTCCTTGTGAGGACCACGGTCCTCCCATCTCACAAGTGAGCACCAGGCCAGGCCCCATGCCCGCCCCCTCTGACCTCATCGTGTCTCTTGGTCCTGCTGCAGTTGCCAGTCACCCCGGCCACCTGCGGTGCTATCGCCCCCCTCCCTCTGTACAGAGTCCATGCCCCAACCGATGACGTGTCTTTTCTTGCATGAGGCTAATGTGGTGTTTCCTGGGGCCGCTCCCTGATGGCTGTGCCCCCAGTCAGGCATCGTGAGAAGGGGAGATCAAGCTATCTGGTGGCCTTGATAACTGGCGGCTTTCCTCCTCAGCCTGTGCTGTTCAGTGAAGGAACATTGACTCCGAGTCTGAAGGCTGGCCCTTGGCCCACGTCTACTCTCAAGCCACAAGGCAATCTCACCTGTGAAAGGAAGGAAGGAGGGCAAATATGTGGCAATACCTGCACCCCTGATGTCACTAATGGACCCCGAGACCCTTTCCCCAGCCTCTGGATGCAGCCTCGTGGTTTCATCAACAGAGTGCCCTAGACAGTCACTGTCCGTGGATCAGACTAGTCTTTGTGATCCGCATGGCCTGTCCGGGAGTGAGCTGACAGTGGGGGTCCTGCCCTGTAGGGCCCCAAACAGGTCTGGGCAGAGTAGAGACCAACTTTGAAGGACCTTCCCAGTTTCAACTGTGCTCTGCCCCCCATAAGGGGTAGGTGTGGGAGGGGGGAGGGCTGTGGGGCACATGTGAAGGAGCCAAGGACAGGCTCCAGGATCAGCCACACTCTTTATGCTGCTGTAGGGACTTGTGCAGGCGCCAGGCCCCGTGTCCCCTGCAGTCCCATACACCTCGGGTTTTTTCCTGTGGCCTGGGTTCCCCTTCCACCTCTCTTAATCCCTGAAAATACCGTTCTTTGCACTCCAAGACCTTCTCCCCTTGTCTCTGCCCCCACCGCAGGCAGGGTCGGGGATTTCCATGATGTTTTCCATGAGTCCCATGTTTTTTCTCAAAGGGACTCTGCCCGGGGAGGGGAAGTTGTGGGCATAAAGTCGGGGGTGCCAGACCTCTTTGTCTGCTGAAGTCTCAGGCATGCCTGAATGGGTCAGAGCTGACTGTGCTGGCCAGCGCCCACAGTCAGAGCTGGACCTGCAGGCCTGGCCCCTCAGGGTCCCTGGTGGCAGCTCGCCCTCCCTCAGATTGTCCCCAAGGGTGACCCTCCACCTGGGGAGGGCTCATGGGCTGGGCTGGGCTCCACCCAGGTGCCAGCAACACACTCCTTCACAGACGGGTGCTCAGAAGAAGAAAACAAGCGCTGGCCCATGGAGAGGGAATCCGTGCCGCCCTGCTCACCTGTACCCCTGCAGGGCACAGCACAATGTGTAGGAAGCTCCAGGCCTGGCTCATGTGGGGGTCACTCTGGAGGCTTGGAGCGGGCGAGAGCAGGTCTGAATGCACTTTGTTTTGGCTCCTCCAGGCTGGAAGAGCCTTCAAGGGGTGGGACACCCAATGACGGGCACCCTTCCCCATGAGGAAGCTGCTGGGGCAGTGGGCCCCCTCTTAAGGACATTGCAAGTTCCTCCAGGACATGGACAAGATCGATCTGGAGAAGACCTGGAAAGAGTAGATTGATCCTTTTACTTTTCCAACCCTCATCATCAATGTCTGTGCCATTTTGTATTTTACTAATAAAATTTAAAAGTCTTGTGAATCAAATAAGGGTGTGTTCTCTGGGGCAGGCCAGGGGAATGCAACAAGGAAGGGGCCAAGACACTCTCTACTGGCCACCTGAGACTCCTGTCTACAGGCCACCTGGGGCAGAGGGGCAGGGATTTTTACAATCAGCAGGAGAAGGGAACCCAGGGATGGGCAGGAGGAGGACTGGGCTAGTGTCTTCAGCTCTCTGGACCTTTATAAACGTGGGTGTGAGACCTCTCCCAATCCCTCATGAAGCCCTGCAGTACCACTGACTCAGGGGCCCCAGCATCACAACCAGTGATTTGGTGACCCATGGGAGCAAACCAGGCCACATTTTCCTCGTTGCTTATTCCTGGTTCAGATCAAGATGAAAGAGGGATCCCTTCTTCTCAAGGGACTTGGGAGTTCCTAGATGTGACCCAAGTATGAGTCTCCTGGTAGTCCCTAAGCACTTCCTTGTTCTGGGGGGCGGGGTGAGATAATCATAAGAGCTGTTATAATAGATGTTCACACAGAATTGCACAAGGCTGCCACAGGTCAGGTCCAGCGTATTAACAGACACTAGTTCATGGATTTTAAGATGTGCTTTCTTTCACACCGTGACATGTTTGGAATTGGGATCTGTTTTGCAATCCATGGCTTATCGTAGTTTAATTGGCAGTTTATTTTTCTTTACTAGTAGTCTGGTAAATATCCAAACATCTTATCATTAATAGCATCTTAGATTCAATGTCTAAATGGTGTTTTGAAAATTAGAGGCAACGTTTGAAAATCAGAAAATTGCACACATACACTCACTTTCCTAGGCTCTCTCAGGTGACTCAGACAATCTGGCCCTGCTGGCCCAGGCTCCACCAGGGTGACAGTGGGCAGGACGGAGCAGCAGCTGCCCTTTGAGACAGGGCAGCCCCCCGTGAGCCCTCTGGCTTTCCACCAACGCCTCCCCTCCTGGAGCCCCCAACCTTAAGCTCATGTTAGCTGCCATTAATCATCGCCCTTTGGCCACCGTACCTCGACCTGCTGGGCTCCGGCCATCCCTTCGCCTCAGCCTTCCAAGTAGCTGGAACTACAGGCGTCTGCTACCACGCCCAGCTGATTTTTTGATTTATTGTAGAGATGAGGTCTCGCCAAGTTGCCCAGGCGGGTCTCGAACCCGCGGGCTCAGGCAATCCGCTCACCTCAGCTCCCAAAGGCACGGGATTACAGGCTGAGCCACCGAGCCCGGCTCCGCGTTTTTCTTAGAGTGAAGAGGTTTCCTCTGAGCCTGAGTCTCCATCAAAAGTGGGTCTAGAAGCCGGGCATGGTGGCTCACGCCTCTAATCCCAACACTTTAGGAGGCCGAGGCGGGAGGATTGCTTGAGTTGAGTGTGTATATGTATTGCTTGAGTTGTTGTGTGTATATGTACATTGCGTCTCCACAAAAAAATTTAAAAATTTGCCAGGCGGGGTGGCAGAGGTGGTGCGCATCTGTAGTCCCTGATACTCCGGAGGCCGAGGCGGAAGGATCACCCTAGCCCAGCAGGCCGAGGCTGTGGTGAGCCGTGATGGTGCGATTGCACTCCAGCCTGGGCGATGGAGTCAGACCCTGACTCAAAAAAAAAAAGTGAGTCGAGAAAAGACAGGCCGTGAGGGGCACATGACCTCTCCTAGACATCCGGGTGTGCGGCGCCGGCCGGCCTCCTTCGCGCCGGCTGCCTCCGCGCGGAGCCGCAGTTCCGCTTCCCCCCGGCAGCGAGCACTCCCGCTCCGCCGCCCCAGCCCCTTCGTCTCGCTTGTCCCGCTCCCAGGAAGGCGCTGGCCGCGGGCAGGGTCCCAGCCGCCCCCGCCTCCCCCTCCCACCGCCCACCAGCCAGAGACGCCAAGGCTGGAAAGGAAGAGACGCGTCCCCATCCATCCCCTTCGAAGGGATCGAGCCTCCGCAGACAGGAAGAACCGAGTGGCAAGGAGCTGCGGTCCGTTCATCCCCGAGCACGGCCCAGGGATCCTGGGGGCTTGTGCGGCTTTTCTCTTGCGGTTCCAAAGCTAAACGGTGGCGAAGCCGGTTCCCACCATCAACGCGGAGTTCGCGTGCGGCCACCGTTATATAAAAGTCCTTGTATAATAATCGCAGGCACGTTTTCTTTCATGTTGCCCGTGTGCCGGGCAGCGTGCTCGTGATCCCACCATCTCCCCGAGATGAAAGGATGGCCCCGCAGCTCGCTGGCAGGAGAGCCGGGACAGGACGCAGCGCTCTCCCCAGAACTCCAGGACATTAAGCACCGTTTCAAAAAGAGTGGGCCAGCCTTCAAAGCGCAGGCTCCGGAGGCCGCTGCCCACCTTCTGAACTGACTCCAGGAGCGGGGCCTCGGCAGGCCCGGCACCTTTCGGCGGCAGCGTCTCCGCCCTCCGCCCCAGCTCCTCCCCCTCCTCTCCCTCGCTCCTTCCGGGGGACTTGGCGCCTCGGTGAAGTTTTCGAGCCCACTCTACCGGTCAGCCGGCTCCCACCCCCAAGTTTTCAGGGCCCCTTGGGAAGCAGCTCCGCTCGACCTTCTCACCCTCTGCCCTTTGTCGTTAGTCCCCCTTCCCTCCCCCGTGTCCTCTGTGCATTCCCCACTAGGGTGAGGCCAGGCAGAAAAACACAGAAATGAATGGCCGGGAATTTCCAGTTTGAGATTGAGTAATAGCCATCTGGGAGGTATGGGATATGTGTGTGTGTTTGTGTATTGTGTTTGTATAATGTATGGTATGTGTGTAGTGTGCATGTGTGTGTGCCATGTGTGTTGTGTGCATGCATGTGTGTAGTATATGTATGTAGTGTATGTGTGTAATGTGTGTAGTGTGTATATGTATGTGTGGTGTGTGTGTGTGCGCGCCTATGTTGCATGTATATGCATATGAGTGTAGTGTGTATTGTGTACATGCATATGTGTGTAGTGTGTGAGATGTATGTAGTGTATATGCATGTGTGTGTTTTGTGTATATGTATATGTGTGTAGTGTGTGCATGTGTGTGTAATGTGTATGTGTATAACTGTATCTGTATATGCAATGTGTGTAGTGTGTATGTCTGTGATGGGTGCACATGTATGTAATGTGTGTATGTGTATATGAGTATATGAGTGTAGTGTGTGTAATGTGTGTGCATGTGTTGTATGTATGTGTACATGTGTGTGGTGCTTGTATGGGCAATGTGTGTAATATGTATTTGAGTGTAGTGTGTGTGTGTTTGTATGTGTGTGCACTGTGTGTGCACACATGCCCAGTTGCTTGTGTGTGTGTAAGATCCCAGGAGACCACTCTTCTCAGTTCGCTTCTGCTCAGTCATGTGCTTTCCTAGATAAATAATGATTCAGCTGCAAAGATTTAAGAAAAGGTCTGTTGCCAGGCTAATTTTCCCGAGCTGACAGCAAAGTTGGCGTCTGGAACCCATGCCAGACTTCCTTTATCTTACTGAAGCAGGGTGGTGAGGGTGCCTCTGAACCCAGGAGAATTCCAAGTAGCACATGTTTGAATGAGATGCCTTTTACTTTCAGGGGTCTCTGTTGTCCCCAGAGGACAGAATAAGATTATTTGCAATAAGAATTTTGTCTGCAATGGTGAGGCCTATGTACAGTCATGAGATGGCACAGGGGATCGCCCTACCAGATGTGACCCTTTGACCTTGGACTACCCTGCCTCCAGAACTGTAGGAAATAAATGTATTATCTTTACAAACTACCCAGTCTGTGGTATTCAGCTGTAGTCACAGAAAATGGTCTAAGACACTTGGCAAGATCAAAATGCACAAATCCCAACTAATGAGTGATTGGCAAGATGTATTGGGATTGAAAGGAAAATGAATTAGTTTTCAAGTCCTTGAGCCTGGGCGAGTCAGATTCTGAATATTTCTCGCTTGCTGCCTCCTGGGCATATGAGAAGTCTCCCTGACCCCCTTGGGGTTGATCGAACCAAATGACCAGTTCTAGCCAGTGAACTGGGAATGGCAGTAGCGTGTGTCACACAAGATCGAGGTGTTTAATTGTCTGTGGAAGACCCATTGGAGCTTTTAGAACCTTTGGCATAGCACCTGAAAACATTCCAGAAAGTAGCTGAATTCTAAAGTGAGGATGAGTCAGAGCCTCTGGCTGTGGGAAGAGCCCCAGCTCATCGACGTGGACATGTCGTGTGGGAAAGAAAGAAATCTTTGTGGTTTGAACCACAGAGAGCTTGAGGCTATTTGTTATTGTATCCTGGCCAACAGCATCCAGAAAGAAAAAGTATATGATGGCTTGGACTACTAGCCACTACATGTCAGGGATCTGCATGGTGCTATTCCACAGCCTGAAAACATCCACTTAACTGGGATCAACACACTTCCAAGATCTGACTCTTCCTCTTCATCCTCTCTCTTTGCAGATGGGATGGACGTCTGCCTCAGCATGGCCCGCTGTCCATGAATTGACTTGGAATTCTCACCGAGTGGAGTTGGGAAAAAGAAAGGTTTTATAGTTTCTGTGAGATACATTCGTGCTCCAGAGTGTTAGTGGCCTGGAGATGCTTCAGCAGCCAAAAAAGGAAATAGGAAAAAGAATATTAACATCATCAAACACTATTTGCCAGGGGAGCTGAGTCAGCCAGTCTTTCAAGTACCTCTTAAGCCCAGAAGCCAAGTCAGGGTGAGCTGGGCCTGTGGGCACAGGCATCGGGTGTTAGGGCACAGTTCTCAGGACCAGCAAGAGCACTTTCTGTGTCTTGGTTTTCCTGTAGAGTTTTCTTAGTCAGCTGGTGCCAACCTCATTCTCCTGCCACTGATTCCCCATTCTCACCCTCCCCAACACCTCTAGCCACACAGTCAGTTTTCTCCCTGCCTGGGATAACTTGCCCCTTCACTGCTTCCCAACCAACTCCGACTCATTCTTTGGTCTCAACTTAGATGTCACTTCTTACAGGTCTTCTCTGACTTCTGAGTTTAACGAAGTTTCCCTGCTGTAGACAGCCCTGTGCCTGTCTGTCATAACTTCACATGACCCACTGTGCCTGCTTGTTTTGCCATATTTCTGTAAGACCCGTGAGGACAGGCGCGTGTGTCCTATTCGCCTTCATGTCCTGGTGACCCCCACAGAGCCCGGAAGGGGTGAAGAGGGGAAGGGCCAGAGCCCACAGCCATGTGAGCTCTTTGGTGCTCCCTGGGCCATGCCCCTTTCTGGGTGATGGAAAGCCCACCTGTCTTTGCAGGGAGCTGCATTTCAAGGAACTTGATTGCCTCAAAGGAGTGGCAGAGACTGAAAGCGGTCATCTGTGAAGATGTGTCTGCTTCACTCCTGGCCCCTCTGACCCTGCAGTTGTTACTGACCAATGGGCTTATTTCCTGACATGCATACAAGCCAATACTACAACGCCGACTTTTGGGAAAAGAACGGGTTTTATTGTGAGTCCACTGGCAAGGAGACAGAAGGGACACTCCAGTCTGTCTTCCTGACCTGGAGGTGGGCCAAGCTTTTCTGTCATTTCTAATGAGTCTCACATGATGGCAGTATAGCCGACCTGCCAGGCTGCTGGTGGTAGCCCATTGCACATGCTTGGGCTGCAGTTTTGCCTCTGCACCATCTGTTACAACTTAAGCAACAGTTGATTAGTTTGAGTTGGTCCCACAGTTACACAATCACCATCACATCCTAGCTAAGACATTGTTCCTGGGGCCTGACCAGAACCCCAGGAAGCCAGGACCAGGCCAAGGCCCTACATGTCCCCCAGTCTCCCCAGAGGAGTGAGCATGTGAGGAGGAATCCCAGGACTCTGAGTATTGGGGCTTCTGCCTATCAGATGTTTCCTGGGTCTCCCCTTCTCCCACCCCTAGTTCCCACCTGTATCTGTGTGGCCTGTTTCCAGGTGCTTATCTGTTGCCATGGCTACCATCAGACTGAGCTAGTTAAAGTCCTATTCACGTGACTCAGGACCCTCTTTCCAGGGTGTCAGGGGCAGGTACCCACCAGAGGGACAGAAGAGGTGGCCAGGGAGAGGGAGAAGAGAGGAGCCATTTATCTATTTCCAGAGACAGTGATAAAGAAGACATTGACCTCTTGGTGAAGTTCACTGTCACATGACGTGCTGTGAACCTTAAATGGGTTTTCTCGTGTCATCCCTACCACAGTTCAAAGAAGAACACATACTCTCAGGAGCCCCACTTTCCAGATGGAAGTACAAAGACACAGAGATAAGGAACTTACCCAAGCTCACATACTTAGTGGATAACTAAGCCAGCAGGCTGCCTAACTCGACACCCCACTTTAAAAAAAAAGTAAATTATGGTGTGGTTAGTATCTAGAACAGCATACAGTGATGAAAAGAAAGAAACACATCAGAGCAATCCACGCAAATAACTCTCAAGTGTAATGCTGCAAGATAGGGAAGTACAGATACAAGATGTTAGGATTCGTATGTGGGAGCTAAATTGTTGCACAGATGGAAAAATAGATACTGGGGACACCAATGAGGAGGGAGGCAGGGGACACCTATGGGGCACAATATTCACTACCTGAGGAATGGGCCACCTGAGACCCAATCCCCACCACTCTACAGTATGTCCATGTAACAAACGTGTACCTGTAATGCCCTGAATCTAAAATTAAAATGAAAAAAAGGATATTAGTGTTAGTATAAATCTTAAGAAAGTGTACAACCAATGCTCTATATTGTCCAAGGACATATACACTTTAATGAACTAGGAAAAAATTCATGGGCTTAATGGATGCCAAGTTCTATGTCCTCTAGTACATAAAGGCTGTGGCTGGGGAGACACACGGAGTTCCATGATGTGGGACTCAGCTTCAGACACATCTGCCCACCTGGCGGTGGGTACACGGTGTGGTTAGGAGTGCTGGTACCCACCCAGACCCCTCTCCCTTTGGGCAAGTTCACTTCTCACTCACTCTCCCAAAACCCCTCAAGGGATCAGGCTGAAGCCACCCTCCAGGGACTTTGCCTGAGGTCACACCCTGCTGGGCTTCTACCCCTTCTCAGTCCTCATTCCCCCACTCCCTCCTCACCTCCCCAGGGAGCACGACCTTAAGGAACCCAGCCTGAGACAATGAAGAGAGTCCAGTCACCCCATAAGAGAGAGCTGGAAGAAGCACAAGTGAGACAGGCAGGGAGGAAGGCCCTGTGTAAGCCGAGTGGGCTTGAGGGGAAGCCCCTGACATGTGGAAGGACAGCCACAGCCTAGAGGGTGGCCAAGGTGCTGGCTTGTCTTTGGAAAGGGGCTCTCTAGGGACTCATGCTTCCCAGGTCTGGGCCCTGCTCAGAAGTGGCCACATCCCTTCCTGACACCCTCAGCCCACTGGGTGAGCCATGACACAGATGGAACTGTGCCACGTGTCAAGTCACCAAATGCTGATGAAATGTGTCCCCTCTCCCTGCTAGCTTCTTTGCAGTGGCTGAGATTGGACAGGGGTTCAGGGAGATCCCCAAGGCCTTTCAAAGAGGCCAGGTCCTCAGGCTTTTTGAAAGGAATGGGTGCTCTTCTAGGATGCTGGGCTCTTGGCGCTGACCCTGGTGCTGAACAAACCTTCCATGGGAAGCCAGAGGAGCCCATTTGGCAGAAATATTCCGCCCCCCACCCCTGCACCCCACTCCATGCATGCTGCCAGGCTAAGAGCAGCAGAATTCTGACTTCTCAACAGCTTCTATCATTGCACCCTGAGGGCTGAGCCTTGAATTGTCCCAGTAGCATCAAGGGACCAAAGATCTGCTTTTGAAATCACTTGGAAGCAGGGACAAACACTCCCTGGAAAGAGAGCCAGATTATTTGATAAATAAGAGGAACTGATTTACAGGGTTAGGTGGGAGCCTCCCCAGGGAGCAATGGAGCCAAGTCCCCAGGCCTCCCCAGGGAGCAAAGCCTCCCCAGGGAGCAAAGTCCCAAGGCCCAGGCCTCAGAGAGACATTGACACAAGTCCTTTGGTAAGAGTGAGATTAGTAAGAATGGTGGATGTGTCCTGCTTCATCAACAGCCCCAGACCTGTCTTCATTCATTCATTCACTTGAGTCAACAAGTATGTGCCCGGTGATACGCCTCACTGAACACCAGAAACAAAGACCCCTGTCCTGTGCAGCTCACACCCCAGCAGGGATGGGGGGAGGGTTCAGGTAGGGACAGCAGACAAAGCAAGAAAGTAAGCAGCACAGTGTGTCAGAGGATGAGAAGTATTCCAGCAAAAAGAATAATACAGAGCTGGAATAGAGGGGGCAGGGAATAGGGAGGACCTCACTGAAAGGTGTCGCTTAAACACAGATTTGAAGGAGGTGAAGGAGTGAGACGTGCAGGTGTCTGGGGAGAGTGCATTCCAGGCTGAAGGAACAGACTCTGTGCACATTCTCAGGAGAGAGCAGGTTTGGTCAATCAGCGGCCCAGTGAGGAGGCCAGCATGGCTGGAGCAGAGGGAGGGAGGGAAGAGGCATAGGAGACCAGAGGACAGGACACAAGGGGAGAGAGGGTCCTGGGCTCATCCTCCAAGGGACCTGGAGAGCCACAGGAACATTCTGAACATGGAGACTCATGATCCTATGCTGTGCTGGAAATAGAATGGGGTGGGGAGTGGGGCATGGGTGGCAGGAGGGTGGGGCAGTGAGCGCACCCAGGACGCGGTGTAGGAACCAGGAGGAGATGCTGGTTTCTGGGTGTGTTTGGAAGGCAGAGCCATGAGCTCACCCGACAGATGGGAAGTAGGGGGGTGAGAGGAAGAGGCGTCAGGGATAGCGCCCAGGTTTCTGGCTGGAGTAACCGGAAGGAAGGGGCTGGCGGAGAAGAGGGTGGAGCCGGTGTAGGGGTGGGTGGGAATCGGGGATTCAGCTTCGGACTCAGGGGTTGGAGATGCGTGTTGGGCATATTGAGTAGGCAGCTGGATGCACAAGCCTGGAGTCCACGAGAGGAACTTGGGAGTCGTTGGCATACAGATGATATTTAAAGGCAGAAACCTGTGCTATCTGCCAGATACAGGCAGGGAGACAGCTGATGTGAACAAAACCTTCCAATGCAGCTACTGTTATGATTTTCACCTTGCAGATGTAGAAACTGAGGTTCAGAGAGAAGTGGCTTTGATCTCAAAGTGTCCTCACCCATTGATGGGAGAGCTGGGGTGAAACCAGGTCTCCGGACCTAGAGTCTTGCTCCTAATGTCTCAGTTGCACAGCGACCCTCTTGCTTGATCTTTTTTTGTTGTTGATGTTTTCCAGTGAATTTTATTATCATCAGCAGCCTCAACGATTACAAGGAATTCCCTGAGAGTATTTATTAAAAGGATTTAATTTACAGGCAATTATGTTAAAAATAAACATAAAAATACTGAGTATAAAATTTCCATTTTATCATTCAAAATTATAAGAATGTAAGCAGATACCACCAAGCCACAGACTTAGGGTGACCATCTGAGTAGCCAGTGACAAATTAATAGCTTTATGGAAATTTCCAGTTCGTTTAAAACAGTCACGTCTTGTAATCAAGTTAAAGGGCCATTGAGTCTGGCCTCCCTCCTCGCCGCAGCCAAGCCCCTTTGCTCACACAATCCCGTTCTCTCCGGCCGGGAGCTGCGTAGAGTCAAGCCCTACCTTCCTCACTGACACAGCGATGTCAAAGAAGTAGTCGTAGCACTCACACATGGTCTTGGCTTTCTCTCCCACGTTCCCCTCCCCGCATGTGCACCCGGTGTCGTCTGACCAGCACAGCGCAGGAGTCTGGGACTCATCCATAGCTTGGGCCATGTGAGCCTTGAGGTCTCTCTCCTCAGGTGTGTTCTCAACAATGGGTGCCACTAACATGTCACCGTATCTTCCTTCTTCAGCCGCTTCACGATATTTCCCTTTTCCATCGTGGGCGACAGCAACGGCATCAGGATCTTGATGGCATCAACCTGCAGCTGCGGCATGTGGTGCAGTCCCCACCATGCAGCTCCACGGCCGGCAACCCACCCGGCAACACCCTCGGCCAGCCCCACACCCCAGCAGCCTGCGAGGCCCAGGAGGCAGCGCAACAGCTGTAGGTCACAACGCAGCCACTCTTGCTTGATCTTTAATGGCGTGTCGTATGTGAGAGAGGGACAGACTTTGGTTCAAAGGGGACAAGAAGGGAACAGGAGTTTGGAAACAGCAAAGCACGTCACATAGTGAGGGAAAACACTGGCTCTCAAGGAAGCTGAATGTTGGGGATCAGTGGGGTGAGGGTGAAAAGGAAGGATGGGCAAGATTGAGGGTGCAGCTGAAAGGCTGGCCTGCAGTTTTGACAGGATGGGAAAGAAAGCAGGGAGCCACTGATGGTTCTTGAGGAGGGCATCATGTGGTCAGAGCAGTCCTTGTGAAAGACCTATCAGATATAGGCATGTGAGCTGGACGGCATCAGGAGAGACCAGAGAGGAGGATATAGGCCAGAAGTTGTTGAGACTGGGTGTGAAGGAGGAGCGTGGAGCTCACAGAACAAGGAGGAAGGGAGGAAGCCAGCACCGCGAAGACAGCACTGAGCAATCTGCCTGGGGTGCTGTGGGGGCTGGAGGCGAGGAATGAGTCAAGGGCGGAGTTTCTGCCAGTGGGGCCGATGGGGAGGCTGGGAGTGGAACAGAAAAAAGGAGGCCGGCTGAGAGGAAATTCCGGTTTGCACTTCTTGTTTTTGGGGCTGGGTGAAGAACCACAAGGGACAGGTTTCTGTCTCCTGAGCTCCTAGTCCGGTGTGGGAGGCAGACCTCCACAGGGTGGGCTAGGCAGCCAGGCAGAGGGGACCCAGGGACCCACCGAAAGGGAAGGAGCAGCTGGAGGAAGGGGCGGGTCCAGGTGGGTGTGTTTGATTGGCGGTTGGTCAGAACAGGGGACAGAGACATGTGTTCAGCCCAGAGTCAGCCTTCTGGGATCGATGACATCAGGGAGAGAGAGGAGGTTGCTTGAGGCAAAAACCAAGTCTAGGGCCGAGGCTGGGCTCGCTTCTGCCATTTGCTGACTCTGTTCTTGGACCAGTTTTGGCTTTTTTGTGTTTTTTGTTTGCTGTCTTTTGAGTTGGGGTCTCACTCTGTTGCCCAGGCTGGAGTGCAGTGGTATTATGATCATGACTCACCACAGCCTTGATCTCCTGGGCTCAGGTGATCCTTCCCCTTCAGCCTCCCAAGTAGCTAGGACTACAGGTGCATACTACCACGTCTGGCTAACTTTATTTTATTTTTTATCGAGATGAGGTCTCTCTATGTTGCCCGGCTGGTCTCGAACTCTTGGGTTCAAGTAATCCTCTTGCCTCAGTCTCTCAAAGTGCTAGGATTACAGGCATGAGCCACTGCACCCAGCCTAGCTGGTCCCCAATTTTCTAAGTTGTAGCAAATAATAGTTCTTACCTTCTAAGGTTGTTGTGAGAACCAAATAAACTAACAGATGGAACTGTCGAGAATCCTGCCTCACCTGTGGCATGAGTTCAGGGTATTTCTGAGAAGAGGAGCCCACGGGCGCCCAGGGAAGAACCTTGTCCTGAATCCCAGTGGAGAGGACTGTCAAGAAGGGAAGCAGGTTCCCAGGGATGAAAAGGAGATTCAGCAAACCAGCTGGAGCCCAAGAGCCTCCCATACATCATTCAGTTAATTCTCCCTGCCATGTCATGAGGGAGTGTCTATCCTTACACCCATTTTACAGATGAGGAAAGTGAGATTCATCAGATTGTTCTCACACAGCCAGGAACAGGTAGAGGGACTCGGACCCAGGGTTCTGGATAATGATTCCAGTGCAGCTGCTGGGAACCACTGGCCCACACTGCCCGCTGTGGAACGATGGGATGGTCAGGGCATAGCTGTGGGAAATTGAGAAGCTCAGAGAGAGACGTGTCCCTGGAGCATCAGGGTCGGAAGCCACGTTGCTAAGGAGTCACTAAATCACAAGTGGGCAGAGAGGAAACGGCAGTGGGAAGTGTAGACCACACGTCGGAGGAGTTTGGTCATGAATGAAAGGAGGAACAGACGGGAAGCGAGAGGGGGTATCAGGGTCAAGGAGAGGTCTTCATGGAGATGGAGAGACAAGGTCGTGCGCGTCAGCACAGGGGCAGGGCTGTGGGGTGGGAGATGGTAAGGAGTGGGATGGGGGTGCAACTGAAGGAAAGAGACACTCGGGGACAAAGAAAGATGGAGATCAAAGCCAGAGCTGAAACAATTTAGGTTTGACAGAAAATGGTCACAACCCACAAGACAGTTGCAAACTAGGTAGGACAAGAGAGCGCCCTTGCTTAGGTTCCTGTGCTTCATCCATGAAGAATTCAGGCGTGTCTCATGAACTGGTGGGACACACTGAATTAGAAACAAGTTGTTCTGGTGTGAAGGATCCCCTGAGGTAGCATGTAGGCTGGGCCCATACTGTCATTCGGAAAGGTGGTCCCAGTAGATGGTCACTCATCCAGCCATGCTCCCATGCACGCACGCACGCACGCATCCATCTGCCATCCACCAGTCCCTTCTCTCACCTTTCCACTCATCACCCAGCCACACATCCATCCACTCGTCCATCTACCTGCCATCCTCCTTCCATTCACCATCCACTATCCATCCGCTCATTCGCCTACTCACCTATTCATTCATCCATCCGTTTAGCCATCCACCAACCCCCCGTCATCCACATATCCGTTCACTCATCCATCCATCAATCCCCCATCCATCCACACATACACCTACTCACCTACTCATCTATCTATCTATTCATCCATCCACCATCCATCCATCCATCCACTCATCCAACCACCCCCGTTCATCCATACATCTATCCATCTATTGTCCGTCCATCACCCACCATCTACCATCCATCCACACACACCCAGCCACCCACTCATTCATTCATCCATCCACCATCCGCCATCCATCCACACATGCATCCATTCCTCATCATCCATCTACACATCCAACCATCCACCCACCTGTTTATTCGTCCATCCATCTACTCATTCACACATTCATCATTCATTCATCCATTCATTCATTCACCCATCTATCCAATCACTCACCTCTTCATCCAGTCAATAAATACATTGCGTCGAGCACCTATTGAGTACTAAGTCCTGGAGGAACAAGCAATCAAAAAAAAATTCTTTGTTTTCCAGAATTTCACAGTCTTTTGCATGAGTCCTAATAAATAAACCATAATCGCAATCCAATGTGAAGACAGGCATGATGAGGGAAGTCAAGGGCCTCTGAGGACATAGAAGAAGGAAGTGTGGGCCCGAGCTGTGCGTGCTCTGAAGGAGGGTGGGAGTGGAAGGAAGTGGGATGGGGCAGCAGGAGTGTTCTAGACCGGAGGAAGGTCATGTACAAAGGCCTGAGCATCAGCATTTTTAAAGAACTGAAACAGAGTCCACGTGACTGGGACAAAGCGATGTGTCAGGTATTGGGGTTGGAGGAAGAAGCTGAGGCTGGAGGAGGAGATGGGAATTTGGGTTTCATCCTGAGGGCAGTGGAGAGGCACTAATGGATTCTGAGAGGAGAGAGCCTTGCTCAGACTTGTGTTGAAGATCACTGGGCTCTAGAGAAGGATGGACTGGTGGAGCAGGAGCCATGGTCTAGCAGGGAGATAGAGGGGCAGGAGGAGACAGTCAAGACTCATCCAGGTGGTTGACTCAACAGGTTTTGTTGATGGACTGCATTGTGAGTGATGAGGGAGGGCCCAGGGATGAGGATGACCCTTGGATTTCTTTTATGGATGTATGTAGATGTAGATGTATGTATGAATGTATGTATGTATTTGAAATGGGGTCTGTGTTCTTATTTATTTGAAATGGGGTCTCATTCTGTCTCCCAGGCTGGGGTCACAGCTCACTGCAGCCTTGAACTCTTGGCCTCAAGTGACCCTTCCACCTCAGCCTCCCTAAGGACTGGGATTACAGGTGTGAGCTACCAAGCCTTTCCACCCTTGCGTTTCTGACTTGAGGAACCAGCTGGACCAACAACATGTCAGGAATGCCCGACTTGTCATTGAGCACATCAGGCCCTCAGGACAGAGGCAATGGGCCATATCTTGGGATCAGGATGGAAATATCATCTGGGACACTCACATCTCAACTGGGCTGACCCTGACTCCTGGTTCTCACTGCATGGGCAGGACAGGGGGATCCGACTTCAGCTGTCAAGGATGGAGAGGAGTGGGTGAGATGCTCAGTCCTTCCTGAGATACTCAGGGAAACCCTGGGCAAGTCACAGCTTCTCCTGGAGCCTCGGCCAACACTGGTGTGACCTGGGATGACATTTCTGCCCAGCCCTCCCCGCCTGGTGAAAACTGCCAAGGGCAATTGAAGATAATGAAGAGCTTCTTCCCAGCAGCCTGGCTCCTGCTCTGTGACCAACCGCATCCTTGGTTCCCTCTCATCCTTCCAGGACAGGCTTCCCCAGAAGACTGGAAGGGGCCTGGGGTAAGGGCAGGAGCCAGGAGTAAGAACCAGAGTCTGGCAGGCCCAGCTCTTTGGTCAAAGCAGGGTTGGGGTGTCAATTCCCTCCTGCTGGTTTTATCACCCCAAGTAGCCTTGGAGGCTAGGGCAGGAGGAGGCAGCCTGTGCATAGGCAGCGTGTCTGGCCATTTTAGTCAGAGGGGCTGAGATAGGGTGTCACCATTGCTGCGTCCTCTCACTCAGATCCAAGTCCCCTTTGTACTCTTCTCCTGACAGACCCGCGTCTGTCCTTCTTTCCCACATTCTCCCCAGCTGCCACTCCACAAAGCTGTGCCTCAGTGCCTCCTACAGGGAGTATTCCTGATTGCCCTGGAGGACTCCCAGTTCTTAGAGTCCTCACAGCATCGAAAAGGTCTCTCAGACTCTTCTCCCAGGCCCTGACTCCAAACCGTTTGGTCTGGAAGGTCCCTCGGACTCCATCTCACAACCTGGAAGAACTGAGGAGCAAGTCTGGTTAATCCCTGGTGAGGAAACCACCTCAGAAATGTCCCTGGTCCCTGCCGCCTACGAAATACGGCTGAGAGGCAGGCTCACCCTCCATGCCCCTCTTACCTGCCCGTCCTTGGGCCCTGTATCCAGTCAGCGGCATTGGAATCCCACTGCGTGCCAGGTCGTGCCTGCGGCGCTGGACAGAGCAGCCCAGCCCGCCCAAGTGCTGCTCACTCTCCACCTTGCATCCGTGCCATTTCCCACTGGGGTTTCCTGTTGTCTCCCTAATCTATGGTGCACATTACCCCCTCTGCGCCTTTGCCTAAACTGTGCCCTCATGTGAAATGCCCTTCCCATGTACAAGGCCTAGCTCCTTGGCTGCCTCCTCCAAGCAGACTTCCAAGATCTTCTGGCAGAAGCAACCTCTTTCCACTCTGGGTCATTTATCTCATCTACACGAGGGGCCAGGCCTTACTCTCTCACTCCCACCCACCGTGAATCCCCAAGGACTTCTGGCTTCCGCCCACCCCCAGGGCCCCTGGCACAGCCCCAAGGGGCACACACAGGCAGCTCAGGTGTGCTGCTCTGCTCCCCTCCCCCGCGCTCCACCCCACCCCCCCAGCCAAGCAGCCTGCACCAACCCAGAGCTAGTCCAGAACCTTCCGCTGCTGCTCTCAAGTACTGTTCCCTAGAACGAACAGGGGAATTTGGGTCCTTCTGGAGAAAATTTCTGAGTCTATAGCAGAACAAAAAGGACACAAAACCCACTTGGGGAGTTTCCCAGCAGTGGGGGTTGAAGCTGCTTCATCAAATCACAGTAGTCCCTAGCCGGGCATGGGGCACACACCTGTAGTTGGGAGGCTGAGGTGGGAGGATTGCCAGAGCCCAGGAGGTCAGGGCTGCAGTGAGCCATGATTGTGCCACCGCACTCCAGCCTGGGCAACAGAGTGAGACCCCGACTCAAACAAAAACAAAAAAAAACCCCAAACATAGTAGTCCCTAGCAGGCCAGCACAGAAGGGCATTCAGTAGGCTCTGTGGCAGGTGGAGTAGCCATGGGAGCATGGGCAGAAGCCACTGGGAGGGGAGCATGGGGAGCAGTGCAAGATGGAGGCACTGCCACCCACGAGGGGCCATCAGCAGAGACGGACTCTCTCCTACCTCTCCTGGCCCCGGACCCTCCCAAGCTCCTGGCTCTGTGTCCTGCGCCCCTTCCCCAAACCTGGCCTTCTCTGAGGGGTTCTGCTTGGTGCTCCTCCAATGGCTTTTGGTGGAGACTGCCCCCCTCACCCTACCCCTCACTCCAGGAATTGGCACCAAGGATGTACATGGGCAGGAGGCTTGCCCTCCAGTCTTTCCCTCCTCTGCACAGGGAAGCCTCCAGACAGCAGGAGCAGTTGGGGGCAAAGAATCCGCCTGGGTTGTGACTTCAGGAGGGGGTGGAGTTAGGGTCTCAGGCAGCTGATGTGACCCCAAGAGAAGCAGAGGAATGCTGGTATGAAGGTCATCACAGGGGGACCCTATCTTCCTGAGACCTGTCCCTGTAGAGGTGATGGAATGGAGGCCCAGAGAGGGTCTGTGAGGTGCCTGAGACCACACAGAGGAGCCTGCTCACAGAGGGGTTTCTCCATGGGCAAGGAGGCGCCCCCAGGACCTGCAGCTGCCCCAGCCTCACCAGGAGGCCCAGTCCCCTGTCTAGTTTCCTCTCATAGGTGCTCCCAAGGACAGGTGAGGTTAGCTCTGTGTGTAGCTCCTGAGAGGGCCAGGTTTCAACAAACAGCAGCTGTTACCACTGCTATTAATGAAAAACTTAGCAAAGATTCAGTGCTCAGCACAGGGGGACCACGAGAGGCTGAATGTGCCATGTGATGCTGTGTAGGGAGCATGCTGTCACTCAGAGTGGCCCTGGTCACGCAGGGACAGGTGAAGCCAGACCTCAATCCCCCGGGTCACAATCTAAGTCCAGGTGCCACCCCAACATGCTGCTGCCCACCTACAGGTAGCCATGGGACCCTCCTCCTATTTGAAGGGGTGCCCGAGCTCTGGCTCAGAGGAGCTCTAGCAGGACCACTGGCAACTTTCTGTGGCAGCCCAGGGACGACCTGCATGCAGGTCTGCTGTGGCCTGGGACTGGGCAGGAAGCCCCACATGGGGTTCATGGAAGGGGTGCTCAGTCAGGGCCTGGCTCAGGCTGGACCCTGAGCGGGTGTCCATCTGCTAGTGGCGAGAGGACATCTCTCACTGATGCTTCCATTCTGTCCTGCGTCCTATGATAAGGTACCCCATTTAGGGGAATGCGGCTTCCCGAAATCCCTGGAATAGTGATTAGAGCTCTGCCAGGCTCTGGCCTTCTGTGGTCAGGGCCCAAACACGGGGAAGGACACGCAACCAAAGTTGCTCTGGACCTTGGTTGAGCCTCGGCCTTCCTCAGGAACAAATGAAGTTGGGCCTCCTTGCAGAGCTTTGCCATGTGCCTGACTCCTCCCTGAACAGCCTTCCCAACCCTTGAAGCTCTCCGGTGGCCTGGTGGAAAACCCTGCTGGGCCCCGCCTGGCTGGCTGTCCACCCCTGTCTGTTTCCCCGCTCCCCTGGGGACAGAGGGAGGTGCAGAGAGGCACAGCACTGCTGGAGCCGGCAAGCCCGAGGTGCCGCGCTGGGAACCTAGAGGTCCGAGCAAATGCAGAGAATTGCAACACACAGAGGTGAGAAAAGAAAAGATTTATTTAAGAAAAGTTCACCCCCCCACAGACAGGGAGTGGGCCTACACTCTGGGTGAGTGTGGCCCCATCGCCCCCCAAGTCTTGGCTTAAATCCTTTCCTTAGAGATGTTGCACATAACTGCACGTGACTGCCCGTGACTTCCTTATCAACCACCTGTGGATGTCTTGGAGAACCTGTGACACAGAGACCCATTCATGTCCGCCCACATTATCACAGTCCCTAGAGAAGGGTGTGACAAGGATTCTAATTCTCCTGCACCTTCCCAAATGACATTCCTTAGAGCTAATGGAGGGTGCACCTCCCCTTATCTCCTAGGCATTCCCAGTGGGTAGCTTCGGGGAATCCTTGGCTTCCCTGCAGATAGTGCCCGGTCTACTGGAAGATCGAATCCACACCTGCTCCCCCTCTGAGCGGTGATAACTTTTGTAATTACAAGTTTCATGACTTTTACAGTCCTTGCCCAATGCATGATGTCTTAAGTCTTGTAAATTCCCTTTCCTTTAGGCAAGCTTGATTGCCACTATGAGATACCCTGGAAGTCTGTTTCTGAAAGGACAAAGTCGGTAAAGTTAATTATACCTAAAGTGTGCATTTCTCCAAAAGCATAGCTTCTACTTTCTCATTGTTTCAGGGTTTAAGAACAAGATGAAAAATGGCTTCCCACTCTCGGTCTGCCCTTTCACTGAGGATGGAGCTTTCCAAGTCTGCTAATAGAGGAAGCAAGAAATGTCCCCTTTGAAAGGAGAAGTATGTCACTGTCCTGGCCCCTGGACACCTCTTGAGTCCCCAGTTGAGTGCCCATTCTCTGGAAATCCACAAACATTCCAAAACAGGACTTCTCATGAATCACCTCCAATTCTTTGAATTGTGCTGGTCTAGGGAAGGATGTGGGGAGGTGACAGGAGGCAGGGCAACACCCTTAAAGGAGTTAATAAATAGGTCACCGCCGCACTCAGCCTCAGCCTTGTCTCCCTGAGTAGAGAGATTCATGCACAGACTCCCTCCTGGGCTTCTGGCAGCATGGCCCCACTGAAGACGCTGACCCTGGTCATTCTCCTCCTGGGGGCATCTCTGCAGCACATCCATGCAGGTGGGAGCAGGGTATAGGTGGCCCGGGGATGGGACACGGGGAAGGCAGGAAGTGGGGACATGAAGACCACTGCGGCCACACACGTTTGTGTATTATCTATACTCCACCTATTCCCACTAAGGATGGGAATTGAAGGGGGCAATCAGAGAGAGGGAGAGGGTGATGATGAAGATGATGAGGTGAGGACCCATGTGCAACCCGGCCTGCAGTGCACTGTGGGAGGCGATGGTGGTGGTTGTGTTGTGATTGTGCAGGAAAGTGAGTAGTTCTCAACATTATTTGCCAGCATCTGTCTTATTAGAAGGTTTGCTGTACAAGGGAGAATCAGCATAAAGACAAGCAAGCATGTGGGTTCCAAGAGATAGTGGAAACGAGGTTTTTACGTGAAGTCAGGAAAGAACAGCGAGGTGTGGTTCTAGATGCAGACGCACGGAGGTGCACTCACACGGACACACACAGACACATTCACAGCTACACACAGAGGTGCACTCACCCAGAGACACACACACACACAAGCTACACACAGACAAGCACACACACAGACACACAGGACCCCACAGCATGCACAGCGACCCCCCCACGTGCACATGTTAACACGGAGACACACAATGGCATATGCAAACCCCGCAGACCCCCTGCGCAGAAACACGCAGAACCCACATCATGCAGACACACAGACAGGCACAGCAACACACAGGCAGTCACCACATGCAAAGACACACCCAGACCCTCCACGGATGCCCTCTGCTGTCCCCTCCCCTGACAAGGTCGATATTCAGAGACAGCCCGGCTCCTGTTCTCTCTCCGTAGCTCGAGGAACCAATGTGGGCCGGGAGTGCTGCCTGGAGTACTTCAAGGGAGCCATTCCCATCAAAAGGCTGGTGTCCTGGTACAAGACCTCAGCGGAGTGTCCCAAGAATGCCATCGTGTAAGTGCCCCACCTCACTCGCGCTCCTGGGGGCTGAGCATGGAGACAGGAGGACCCTGGAGCTCCCAGGACAACCACTGGGGAGAGGGAGGAAAGGAGAGAGCCAGGTCTTCCATCCCTGCACCCCATGCTTGAGGCTCCAAAGAGCCACAGATCATGAGGCCCAGCCTCCCCACTGATTTGTGATGAAACTGAAGCCCGGCCGGGCTCGGTGGCTCAGTCTGTAATCCCAGCACTTTGGGAGGCCGAGGTGAGTGGATTGCCAGAGCCCATGGTTTCAAGACCCGCCTGGACAACTTGGCAAGACCTCATCTCTACAATAAATTAAAAAATTAAGCCAGGCTCGGTGGCTCAGCCTGTAATCCCATGCCTTGGGAGGCTGAGGTGAGTGAATTGCCTGAGCCCGTGGGTTCGAGACCCGCCTGGGCAACTTGGCGTAGATCTCATCTCTACAATAAATCAAAAAATTAGCCGGGCATGGTAGCACGCACCTGTAGTTCCAGCTACTTGGAAGGCTGAGGCGGAAGGATCGCCGGAGCCCAGCAGGTCGAGGCTGTGGTGGCCGGGAGCGGCCACTGCACTCCAGTCTGGGTGACCGAGTGAGACTCCAACTCAAAAAACAAAAACAAAAAAAAGAAAAGAGTCGGGCTCGGTGGCTCAGCCTGTAACCCCGCGCCTTTGGGAGGCTGAGGTGAGTGGATTGCCTGAGCCTGCGGGTTCGAGACCTGTCTGGGCAACGAGACCTCATCTCTACAATAAATCAAAAAATCAGCCGGGCGTGGTAGCGCATGCCTGTAATTCTGGCTACTCGGAAGGCTGAGGCGGAAGGATCGCCGGAGCCCAGCAGGTCGAGGCTGCGGTGGCCGGGAGCGGCCACTGCACTCCAGTCTGGGCGACAGAATGAGACTCCAACTCAAAAAAAAAAAAAAGAAAGAAACTGAGGCCCAAGAGGAATGAAACACCCTAGGTCACACAGCCAGTCAGTGCTGACGCAGTCACTTCCCCTGGCCTGGGCCTGAGCCCTTCCATGACCTAATGTCCCAGGCTCTAAGTGGCCTGAGGGGACAGGCCTTCTGGGAGGAGCGCAGAGTGCTGCATCCCTGGCTCCCAGGAGGGTCGCGATCAGTAAGGACAGAGCCCGATGTCCCAGACCTGCCACCAACAGTCCTGTGAGACCTCAAGCAAGTCCCTGGCCCTCTTAGAGCTTCAGGGTCCTGGTCAGCACAGGGCAGGGCTGGCTTGGGGTTCCAGGAGGCCCTTCTGCTCTGACACCCCCTACCAACTTCTGGGGCTAGCTCGGGGTTCTGGGGGGGCCCTTCGGCCCTGACACCCCCTACCTACTTCCTCTCTCCCTGCAGGTTTGTAACCGTCCTGGGCAGGGCCATCTGCTCGGACCCTAATGACCACAGAGTGAAGAAGGCAGTGAGACACTTGCAGAGCCTTGCCAAGTCCCACAGCCCCATCACCAGGGGGCCCTGATCCCCAGACCACCTGGAGACTTCCCGCATGGTGTTCGCTGCCCCAACCCCGAGCTGCCCGGGTCCAGCAGAGGCCTTACAAGGACAAAGCAGAGCCACCACGAGGGAGGCCCTGTCCCTTTTTCTGAACTGGAGCTGTGGGCACAAAAGGGCCCAGATTAAAGTCTTTGTCCTCAGTCTGGGTCCTGTGTTCCATCTCCACAGTTGTAGGATATCATTCCGCTCCAGCGGCCACACTGGAAGGATCCTCAGAGAATATGTAGTCCTACCCTGTGCAGGTCAGAAAGGGCAACTGAGGCTGAGAGGGGACCGTGGCTGCCTCAGACCCCTCCCTAATGAGGGGAAGCCCTGGAAAGAGGGCCGGCAGGGGCGGGGCTGGCGGGTCCTGGGATGAGCCAGGCAGGGAGGGCCAGAGGCTCAGCGGGGCCACCCATGGGCGGGCTGCCCTGCCTCCCTTCTGCCATGCACTGGCAGGCGGGGTTGTGGGGAGGGCCAGCTGGATCCTCTCTCCTCTGCCCTGAGGTCGCCCAGTTCGCCGCCAGACCGTCCCTACTCTTTATTTATTTATTTTTAATTTTTTTTTTTGAGTTGGAGTCTCACTCTGTCACCCAGACTGGAGTGCAGTGGCCGCTCCCGGCCACCGCAGCCTCGACCTGCTGGGCTCTGGCGATCTTTCCACCTCAGCCTTCTGAGTAGCTGGGACTACAGGCGCGCGCTATCACACCCGGCTCTTTTTTTTTCCTAGAGATGAGGTCTCGCCAAGTTGGCCAGGCGGGTCTCGAACCCGCGGACTCAGGCAATCCACTCACCTCAGCCTCCCAAAGGCGCGGGATTACAGGCTGAGCCACCGAGCCCGGCTACCGTCCCTACTCTTGCCCGTGCAGTTGAGGACATGCCGGCCCTTAGCACTGGACTCAGTTCCACCACGTGCCCAGGACCCTTCGCTCCGCCTAGTGCAGGGGGCGGGGTCGCGGTGGACCTTGCAACTCCACCCTCACCCCCACCCCCACCCCATCCCCACACCCCCCAGCCCTCGCTGCGGGCGCCGGCCCGGCTCCTCCTCTCGGGCTCCCCTTCCAGCCCAGACTGGCCGACCCCGCGGGCCCCCGGGGTGCTCCTGGCCTACGGGCGACCCCGCCGCTCCCGGCGCCGACCTCCCGCCCAGGCTCGGCGCGCGCCCCGCCGACTCGCGCCCCCTGGGGTCCCCACGGCTCCTGGGGACGGCAGCGCAGCCTGGCGCATGGCTTTCCGGGTGCATTGCTTCCCGGGTGTGTCCCCAGTTCCAAGTCCTCCATCAGAGCGGGGGCTCCGTGAGCCGCTCTGGGGACCCCCACGGCCATGTGCTCAGCAGGACGGGGACGCGAGGCTCTGGACCCCCGCCCACCCAGCTCGAGGCTGGAGCCACGGAGCCCGGCGGGAGTCGGGGCTGTCGCACTCTAGCTCCATCCCACTCTCCCAGCCGGCGATGGGGTCGTGGCTTCTGTCTTTGGGAGGCGGTCTGGAGCCCGGGGCAGGGGTCCCGCCTCGGAGGACTCTGTGTCCCGCATGGTTCGGCCGCGCCGCTGTTCGGAGGGTCGTTTCCGGGCACGGCTCTTGCCTCCTGCTGCCCCCTGGTGGCCAGCCGTCGCGTTGCAGGGCAGGTGACGGAACCCAAGGCCACGTCCAGCGGGGAATAAAGCGAGGGCCGTAAGAACGAGGCTGAGGACGGCGACGGACCGGCTTCCCGGGGTCCTCGGCCACAGGCGGGCTCGCCTCTTGCCCCGATGTCGAAGACCAGCCCTCGAACAACTGCCTCGGACCCAGAGTCCTGGGGGTGGCCCAGCCTGAGTTCTTCGTGGAAAATGTCCTCTCGATCGCCGGGCGGGGGAAGGATGATCTTCGAGGGGAGGCGAGGAGGAGCCCTAAGACGGCAAAGGCCCGCAGAAGCTGGGGCAGCGCCCTGCGCCCTGCAGCCGGAGCAGGGACGACTCTCGGTATGCTCGGCCCTGAGCAGTGCAAGCTTTTCTTGACACAAACAAGACCTCCTTTTTTTCCCCCCTTCCTCGTGAGATCTTACTCGGAGACCTATATTGTAAACTCAGATAAGTGAAGCACGGTGGCGGCCAGTGATGAGGCGGGGAGCTGCCAGAGGGCCCAGAAAGGGCAAGAGAAGGGGGGCTTAAAGGCGGGGGAGGGGTGGGCCCAGGACTGGCAATAAAATGCAGGCGCCAGAAGCTGAGGGTTCGGCAGGGCATCTGGGCGTGAGGTGGGTGGGTAAGGTGCCAGGGAAGGGCCGCTGCCTTGTTCCTCTGGGGCGTTGAAGGAAGTCTGGGCCGGGTGCGGTGGCTCACGTCTGTAATCCCAGCACTTTGGGAGACCGAGGTGAGAGGGTTGCTTGAGCCCACGGGTTCGAGACCAGCCTGGGCAACTTGGCAAGACCTCATGCACACAATAAATAAAAAAATTAGCTGGGCGTGGTAGCGCGCGCCTGTAGTTCTGGCCACTTGGAAGGCTGAGGCGGAAGGTTCGCCTGAGCCCAAAGAATCGCCTGGGGTGGCCGTGAGGGTGCCACTGCACTCCAGCCTAGGAAACGGAGTGAGACTCCAACGCAAAAAAAAAAAAAAAAAAAAGAAAGAAAGTCTGACTTGGAGACTCCCTTGGTAGGTGAGCAGAGAGAGTAGAGCAAGGGCAGGGAGGCGTGAACAACGAGGAGGGCACTGTCACCACTGCTCCTTCCACCTGGCAGGCACTTTCCCTCCTCCACTTCTGAAATCCAGGCCCGCTTCAGAGTCGCCTCCGCCTCCTCCAGGAGGTCCTCTCTGGTCTCCTCGGTTGTGTCTGATCCTCCACTCTGCCCTCCACCCCTCCGGGCTCTCACCCCAGGCTAATCTTGACCACACTTGTCATCGCAGCTGCTCTGGCAACTCAGTACCTGATTCATTTACAAGAGGGGGTAAGAGCTTTGTGCAGAGTGGACATTTGGCTTATACGTGTTCATCAACGGCGCCCCGGTGGATTCCACAGGGGCACTAGTGGGAAAAGAGAAACTTTCCGGGAGCCCTAACGACTGTGCTTGAAGCGCGTCTCAAGGTCTTAAAAGGGTGGACGTGAAAATCGGGCTGTTCTCCAACTGCGCGCCAGAGGGCGCGCGGGCCTCACGGTAAAATTCCGGGGCTGGTGCGGACGATGCCCCGACCCGAGCAGCCACACTCTGGCCCCGGCGCTGTCCCTAGAGGCTGGGGTCAGCCGCATCCGTTGTCGCTGCACAAGGCGTTGGGGCACGGATGTCTGTCGCTGGCCTGCTCTCCTCCTAGGGGAGCAGAGGCAAGGAAACCGCCAAGTACACGACCCGGGTTTAGGGGGGATGAAGAGACGGAGAAGCGCTGCTGGGACGCGAGGGGCAGGCTTCCGGGCGAGAGCCCCGGCCCGCGGTGTCCGAACTGTGCTTTTCGGAGCCTGCGCGTGTCTGTCTGGCGTCCAGGAGACACAGGGCCAGAGCTGTTTCCGCCTCCCCTGCAATCCGGCCGTTGCAGGTGTCGGACAGTTTTAACTAGAAACCCCCAACCGTCTCTGACTCTCTCGCACCACGCTTTCCTCCGTCCTGAATCACCCGGGGCCGCTGCCAGACGGCCAGCGACAGCCCCCGCGCCCAGGCCCCGCGGAACGATCGCGACTGGCGCGTCCCATGCGCTTTGCCCTCCCTGCCCTCCCCAGGAAATCCCAGGAAAGGCTGGCTAAGCCCTTCTCCTGGCGGCTTCCAGCCTCCTGGAGAGCCTGGCGCTTCCCTGCGCCCCCACCGGGCGGCACACTCTCCTCTTGGGGAATGTGACAAATTCTTCTTTCTTTCTTTCTTTCTTTTTTTTTTTGAGTTGGAGTCTCACTCTGTCACCCAGACTGGAGTGCAGTGGCCGCTCCCGGCCACCGCAGCCTCGACCTGCTGGGCGCTGGCGATCCTTCCGCTTCAGCCTTCTGAGTAGCTGGAACTACAGGCGTGCGCTATCACGCCCGGCTAATTTTTGATTTATTGTAGAGATGCGGTCTCGCCAAGTTGCCCAGGCGGGTCTCGAACCCGCCGGCTCAGGCATAAATTCTTCTTTCAGTGACCTCGGCCGCATTGTGTTGTCAGTCACTTACATAAATTCAAATCCCATAGGTACCTTAACTTTTTTTTTGTTATTGATACATAATAATGCTACATATTTGGGGGGCACCTGTGATATTTTGATACATGCATGCAATGTATCATGATCAAATCAGGGCAATTGGGCTGTCCATCACCTTGAACATTTGTCATTTCTTTGTTTTGGGAACATTGCAAGTCTCTTCTAGCTATTTTGAAGTATACAATTGCCGGCCATGGTGGCCCATGCCAGTAATCCCAGCACTTTGGGAAGCTGAGGCGGGAGGATCGCTTGAGCCCAGGAGTTTGAGACCAGCCTAGGTAACATAGTGAGACCTCGCTTCAAAAAATCAAAAAAAGTAGCCAGGAATGGTGGCATGCACCTGTAGTCCCAGCTATTCAAGAGGCTGAGGAAGAAGGATCACCTGAGAACAGGAGGCCAAGGCTGCAATGAGCCATGATCATGCCACTGCACTCAAGCCTGGACAATAGGGGAGGACAAAAGAAAAGAAGAAGAAATATACGATAAATTGCTAACTATAGTCACCTCACCGTGCTATCAAACACTAGCACTTACTCCTTTCTTTCTGTATGTTTGTCCCCATTAACCAATCTCTCTTCACGCCCCCCCCGACATACACACACAAAACTAGAACTACTATAAGATCCAGCAACCTTCCTACTGGGAATTTATCTGAAGGAAAGGAAATCAGCAACCAGTAGGTGAAAAGGACACCTGCCTCCCACTCCCATGTTTACCGCAGCATACTCACAACAGCCAAGATATGGAATCAACCTAAGTGTCCGTCAACAGATAGATGGATTTCTATTTTTTATTTATTTTATTTTATTTTTGAGTTGGAGTCTCATTCTGTCGCCCAGACTGGAGTTCAGTGGCCGCTCCCGGCCACCGCAGCTTCAACCTGCTGGGCTCTGACGATCCTTCTGCCTCAGCCTTCCAAGTAGCTGGAACTACAGGTGCACGCTACCATGCCCGGCTAATTTTTTGATTTTATTGTAGAGATGAGGTTTTGCCAAGTTGCCCAGGAGGGTCTCGAACCCATGGGCTCAGGCAATCCACTCACCTCAGCCTCCCAAAGGCGCGGGATTACAGGCTGAGCCACCGAGTCCGGCTAAATTAAAGAGTTTTATTTATTTATTTATTTAGTTGGAGTCTCACTCTGTCACCCAGACTGGAGTGCAGTGGCCACTCCCGGCCACTGCAGCCTCAACCTGCTGGGCTCCGGTGATCCTTCCGCCTCAGCCTTCCAAGTAGCTGGAATTACGGGCACGCACTACCATGCCTGGCTGATTTTTTGATTTATTGTAGAGATGAGGTCTCGCTGCCCAGGCGGGTCTCGAACCTGCGGACTCAGGCAATCCACTCACCTCAGCCTCCCAAAGGCGTGAGATTACAGGCTAAGCCACCGAGCCCGGCTTGGATTTTTTAAAATGTGATATACAAAGGGACCCAGAAAAACCTGGCATTATCTTTTGGAGGGTGGGGTGGGCCGCTTGTAATACATACAGGCTTCCCCCACTAGGTGAGTGTCTAGGAACCCATCGGCATCAGGGTACCAGCTAGCATTGTTGTGAGATGCTGCATTCAGCTTCGGTGAATTTTTTTGGAGATTCTTTTCATACATTTGCCCATTTCATGCTGGGTGATTTATGAGTACACCTGCCAACGCTGCGCTGAGTGTTCAGCAGTGTTTGACCAAAAATGACACAACCCTCATGCCCCACCCTCCCTATTCACCTGATCCTACCCTGAGTGACTTTTCTTTTTGTCTCCCTGGATGAAAAATCTTCTCAAAGGGAAACATGTTGCCGATGTGGAAGAGACGAAACAAAAAACAGCAGAAGCTCTAACAAGCATCAAAAACTGTTTTGAGTCTCGGAAAAAACATCTCGATAGGTGTATTACATCAGATGGAGAGTACTTGGAAGGTGACTGAAGTTTAAACATGTAAGAATAAATACGCAGCCAGGTGTGGTGGCATGTGTCTGTAGTTCCAGCTACTTGGAAGGCTGAGGCGGAAGGATCGCCTAAGCCCAGCAGGTTGAGCATGCAGCCCAGCCTGGGTGACATGAGTGAGACTCCAACTCAAAAAAAAAAAAAAAAAGGATAAATACACAATTTCTAATAAATACATTTCAATTTGGGGGGTCCTCCCTCATATATACACAATAGGACACTATTCAGTTATTAAAAAAAGAATAAAATTCTGTCATTTTCAGCAACATGGATGGAACTGGAGGATGTTGTTTTTGTTTTTTTGAGTTAGAGTCTCACTCCGTCGCCCAGGCTGGAGTGCAGTGGCACGCTCACGGCCACCCCAGTGTTGACCTGCTGGACTCTGGTGATCCTTCTGCCTCAGCCTTCCAAGTAGCTGGAACTATAGGTGCTTGCTACCATGTCCAGCTGATATATTTTTTGTTGTTGTAGAGACGAGATCTCGCCAAGTTGCCCAGGCTGGTCTCGAACCTTCAGGCTCAGGCAATCCACTTGCCTCAGCCTCCCAAAGTGCTGGGATCACAGGCTGCGCCTCCACGCCCGGCTAAGGATGTTATGTTAGGTGAAACTGAAAGACTCAAAAGAACCATACTTGCTATGAAAGGAACGTTTACTGTATGAATTCCTACCCCACATTCACTGTATTTTATAAATCCCTACCTCAAACCCCATAAGACTAGGCATATGTAAGGAAATAACCGGTTTCTTCTGCTTCTGCAACTGCTGCTGGCAGTGTGTGTGAATGTTAAGCAATAAGCCCCTCCTGGACATTCCTTTGCTTAAATTATGGTAGGCTCTGTGGCGCCAGCCACTCTTCTGGTGGGCTCTGTGTTGTTTCAAACCTGCTCGTATGCCGAAGCTGACTGTAAACTATAGCTTATCTAACATTCCAGGAGGCTTAACTACCTCCCCTCCGCCCGTTTGGCCGTTAGTAGTCAATCACGGGCAGCTGAGCCCGCGCCTGCGCAAATCAAAAGTGAACCCACCAATCTCAAGCACTCCTGTCCCCTGACATCACCGCGGACCTAATTGAGAACTAATTATGTAAGGTCCGTGAACTTCGTTTTCTATGTCATGCCTTCTTCTAGTTGGATAACGTCTCAAGCCTAGGAAAAGCCGGTCACGCCCAGTCCCTCCCTCGTAACTGTGTATATAAACTACTTGCTCTACTAGGTCGGGGCTCTCGTTCCTGTACCGCTGTGTCAGTTACATACGCGAGCCCAGACTTGAGCCTGTATAAAAAGACCCTCGTGTGTTTGCATCGGAGCTGGCTCTTTGGTGGTCTCTCGGATTTAGGACTTTGGGGTACTACAAAACAGGCCAAGCACAGAAAGACAAATATTACATGTTTCACTCTCGTGAAAGCTAAAAACATGGACCTTTGCAGATACATTTTAACACAAGGGGACCTGTTTCTGGTGTCTACTTTGCCACCAACGGGCTGGGTGGGGTCTTGATACACACACCTCACTTTCCTGAGCCCGTTTCTTTATGAAGCACATTGGACCTGACCTGCTTGAGTATATACCCTCGCGTCTTCTCCTCCGCCTCTCAATTGCCCTTGGGACCACAATCTTGGAAAACCTGCAGTTTCCTCATAATTGTACTACCATAACCGGTTATTCCCCATATTCTCCAAAGTCAGCATGGCCATCTCAGGAACCAAATACTCAGACAAGCAAAGGGACCAGGGCTTTGTTAAGAAGAAGGCCAGGCCAGGCGTGGTGGCTCACACACCTGTAATCCCAGCACTTTGGGAGGTCAAGGCAAGAGGGATTGCTACAGTCCAGGAGTATGAGGCCATGGTGAATGGTGAGCATGCCACTGCACTCCAGCCTGGGTGACAGAGTGAGACCCTGGCTCCAAAAAGAAGTGAGCCATCAGAGGACTTGTCCAGTACTTGCACATATTCACAGCAGAATATTCAGAACAGCCAAAAGGTGGAAATAGCCCCATGTCCATCAGCAGATGAATGGAGAAATAAAAGTGGTCCATCCGTACAATGGAACATCATTCTGCCACAAACAGGAACGAAGTACTAATACCTGCCACAACATGGGTAAACCTCAAAGTATGAGTGAAAGGAACCAGCCACAAAGGGTCACATATTGTATGATTTCTGAAAGGGTCAAGTAAGGCAAGGTGGGCCAGAGCTGATGTCAAGGCCATGGCCAGGAATAATGCAAGATAGAAACCAAGTGAGGAAGTAGAGGCTGGGCTCAGTGGCTCAGCCTGTAATCCCAGCACTTTGGGAGGCTGAGGCGGGAGGATTGCTTGAGCCTGCGGGTTTGAGACCCACCCAGGCAACTTGGCGAGACCTCATCTCTACAATAAATAAATTAAAAATTAGCTGGGTGTGGTAGTGCATGCCTGTAGCTCCGGCTACTTGGAAGGCTGAGGCGGAAGGGTCGCTGGAACCCAGTGGGCAGAGGCTGTGGTAGCCGTAGGGGTGCCACTGCACTTCAACCTGGATAGCAGAGTGAGACTCCAACTCAAAAAGAAAAAAGAAAGAAAAGAAAGTAGAAAGAAGTAAAGTTTATTATTCACCTGTCACAGATTGGAAAGGGGGCCGACACTCAGAGGCAAGTGTGATCCCGAAGGGTCATGAAATGGGTCTGTATATTTAAGGGCTTTGGGCAGGAGGATTTTGGCCCAAAGGAGTGTCCAGGTCTGTGGGTCTTTGATGTTGATTGTAGTCACATGAGTCTTAGATCTTAAGGTCACTGGAAGTTATCCTCTCCTGCCCTCAGGTGATGGGTTAGATGGGAGGAGACAAGAAGAGGGGGTTTTCCTGCAAGAAACTTGTTAGACGTTTGCAATCCACAAACTCCTTGATCAAAAGGTGGTCTATTGTCATTTCCATGGCTCTGTCCTTGTCTTGAATCTGATGGAGATTTCCTGAGGGGGTGGGGTAGGCTGCCAGCTTGGCCTGCAGTAGACTGTTTAAACGCTTCCTAAAACCTGCCTATTGGAAATTTATCTATGTCTAACCTGTGCTAGATTCAAAGCATATCAGCGGTACAGTCTAAGGAAAAATGGTTATGCTGAGGCAAAGAGACTACACTAAACTAAGTTTATTCTGTTGGACCCCAAAGTCCTAAATCCGAGAGACCACCAAAGAGCCAGCTCCGATGCAAATCACACAAGGGTCTTTATTCAGGCTCGAGTCTGGGCTCACGTCTGTAACTGGTGCAGCGGTACAGGAACGAAAGCCCTGACCCAGCGCAGCAAGCAGCTTATATACACAGTTACAAGGGAGGGGAAAGAACTTTAAACTTGCTCGCACGTGATTGGATAGAATTGCATAAGCACAGTTACAGAGATACTGATTGGTTGGTTCGCGTTCGATTTTCGCGGATGCGGGTTCGGCTGCCCGTGATTGACTACTAACGGCTACACGGGCAGAGTGGAGTTAGTTAAGCCATTTGGAATGTTAGATAAGCTGCGGTTTACACAGTCACTGTGACTGTGCATAAATCAGCTTGGGCATACAAGCAGGTTTGAAATAACAGAGCCCACCAGAAGAGTGGCTTGCCCACCATAATTTAAACAGAGGAATGTTTGGAAAGGGCTTATCGCTTAACGTTCACATACCGCAAACATTTTGTAACTTTACAGCCATAGTCACTACCAGGCACCCGGCGCAGTTACTACCAGGCACCTGACATATGCCTGGTCTTGTGAGGTCTGAGGTGGGGATTTATAAAATACAGTGAACGTGGGGTAGGAATTCATACAGTAAATGTTCCTTTCATAGCAAGTATGGTTCTTTTGAGTCTTTCAATTCTAGGTTTCTGTAGGTACCTCCTTTTTTTTTTTTTTTTTTGAGTTGGAGTCTCACTCTGTTGCCCAGGCTGGAGTGCAATGGCATGCTCACGGCCACAGCAGCCTCAACCTGCTGGACTTAGGCAATCCTTCTGCCTCAGCCTTCCAAGTAGCTGGAACTACAGATGCATACTACCATGCCCTGCTAGTTTTGTGATTTATTGTAGAGATGAGGTCTCACCAAGTTGCCCAGGCTGGTATCAAACTCCTGGACTCAGGCAGTCCTCTCACCTGGGCCTCCCAAAGTGCTGGGATTACAGGCTCGAGCCACCAAGCCTGGCAGCTACCTCCTTTCAATTTTGTTTCTATGAAAATTCAGAAGAAGTAAATCCATACAGTCAAAACCCAGATTGGTAGTTACCAGAGGCCAAGGAGAGAGGGTCATGGGTGGGTCTGCTGACCAGGGGTGGGGTTGCCCTCTGGGGTGAAACGTTTTTGGAACTAGATAGAAGTGGTGGTTGCACAACCTTGGGAATGTACAAAGTGCTGCTAAATTGTTTTTAAATGATTAGTTTTGTGTTATGTGAATTTCACCAAAACAAAAAAAGGGGGATACATTTGTATTCATGTTTTTGTGGAGTAGCAGTATGAAAGTGGGGATAGGACACAACAACAGCTTCAGGACAAAGGTCTCCTCTGGGAGGGGATGGGTTGGGGTTTAACTACAGCTGCTACACTTGCGTATTAAAAAGCAGTGATCGGAATACAATACAGCAGACCCAATGTTTGCTACACAGACAATAATATATTCTCTATATTTGAAATTTTTCATTAGTTAAAAGAAAAAATGTGTAAGTAATTGTAGAAAAAGAAAAAAGTGGTAGCGTATGCCTGTTGTTCCAGCTACTGGGAAGGCTGAGGCAGAAGGATCGCCAGAACCCAACAGGTCAACACTGGGGTGGCCGTGAGCATGCCACTGCACTCCAGCCTGGGCCACAGAGTGAGATTCCAGCTCAAAAAGGGAAAGAAAAAAGGAAAGAAGAAAAGGAGGGAGGGAGGGGAGAGGGGAGAAGCAAAGATGGGGAAAGAGAGATGGGGGGCGGAATTTGTAAGCACTTCTGAGTCCAGCTGAGTCTCAAAGCTGTTTCCAGACCACCGTAGAGCCTTGCAGGGGTGAAGACCCACGCTGGATGGTAGGCCACAGGTAAACAGTGGTCAGACCATCAAGTGGACCACCAGAAGTGACCACAAAAGGCGAGACCTGAAGTCACTGAGGGCTGGGTGGTGGCTTCTGTCCCTGCTGTCCAGCGAGGGGAGTAAAATGAGAGCTGCCGAAAGAGCTGCACGTCTGGTCCCCAGCCCCACCCAGCCCCTGCCCGGGTCCCACCCGTCACAATGACAAGACAGCAACGGAAGCAAAGAAAAGCTGAGGAGGCCAAAGAGAGAGGCAGACAGGCACATGCAAGCTGGAGGCTTCTCTCGACTCACACACTTCAATTTCCCTTATGTGAACAGTAACAAGGGAACGTCATAATTAGCAACGCCTCCTTGACAATGCACAGCCTTCTGTAGGCACAGGGTCTCAGGAGCTAGAAATGATATCAAAGAAAACTATTATTATTCCTTTTTGAGACAGGGTATCACTATGTCGCTCAGGCTGGAGTGCAGTGATATAATCACAGTCTTAAACTCCTGGGCTGGGCGATGCTCCAGCCTCAGCCTCTCAGATAGCTAGGACTATAGGCGCATGCCACCATGGTTAGTTTTTTAAAAACAATTTTTGTAGAAGACAGGGTCTTGCTGTTTCCCAGACTGGTCTCGAACTCCTGGACTCAAGCAATCCTCCTGCTTCGGCCTCCCAAAGCATTGAGATTACAGGCATGAGCCAGGGCACCTGGCCAAAAACTATTTTTAGTGTAGAATGTTCTGCAGCACCTTTCCTTCAGTCTACTGAAGGACCGACTCTTACTTTGTTTCTGGAAAGCTTCTTAAACTATATCTTTAAGTATTCTGATACCTTAAGTGTGTTTCTTCTGTCTTCCTGTTCCTAATAATTTTCTTGTTGATTCTTTTTCCCTCTTCATTTCCATTTCATTTTGGCGAGATTTCTTCTTCTGGCCCCTGCGCTCAGCACTGTCCTTTCTTCCTGTGATGTTTCCAAGATTGACTTCGCATCTGGAATTCTCCATATATTCACCTCTTGACTCAGTTCTGCCATCTCAATTTCATCGCAGCTCTCTCTACCTCATTAATAATTTCCTGAGCTTCTGGAGCTTTCCTACATTTTATACATTTGTGTAATTTGTAGCAAGTTTTGGTCACAGACCAAACATCTGTTCTGTGGCAATGTTCTACCTCTGTTGTGATTATTATTATTTTGTAGTCTCTTTTTTGAGTTGGAGTCTCACTCTGTCACCCAGGCTGGAGTGCAGTGGCATGCTTACAGCCACCACAGCTTCGACTTGCTGAGCTCAGGTGATCCTTCCGCCTCAGCCTTCCAAGTAGCTGGGACTACAGGCACCATCACACCCAGCTAATTTTTCTTGATTTTCATGATTCTAATATGCAGCCAGAGCTGAAACTGACAGCCTAGGGTATCCCCGCTCAAATGAATCCCACTGACAGAGGGTTCCCATCTGCACATCTTCACCAATACTTGGTGAGATTCCTGCTTGGTCGTCCCTCCCCAACATGAGAGGCAGCTGGGAGGTTGTTTTTGTAGAGACGAGGTCTCGCCAAGTTGCCCAGGCTGTCCTCTCACCTTGACTTCCTAGAGTACTGGAATTATAGGCGTGAGTCACTATGCCCGACCTATGGTCTCTTTATAGAGGATACTGTATTGATTCCACTTTTAAAATTTTCCACTTTTAAAATTTTGATATAAATGATTCAAAATAAAATTTTGAATAAAATGATAACTGGGCCAGATGTTCCATGTTCCATGTTATGGAAGGGTCCATGTCAGGTAGTTGCAGGACTTTGTTCATTTTCCTTATGATTGAGAATTTTTTTTTTCTTGAGTTGGAATCTCACTCTGTCGCCCAGACTGGAGTGCAGTGGCCGCTCCTGGAATTACCTGGTAAAGAGCCTCTCACCTATGGGGCTATGGGGAGGTCCCTTTTCTTCTCAGTCAAGGCTGGAGGCCCAGGTCAGCCCTTGAGATTATCACCAGGACTGCCACAGCTAGGCAGCTTTGTTTTCCTACCTCAGATATTCGTAGCTGAATAAAAAATTACCTGGGAAAGCTTTGCTAAGATACTGATGCCCCAGGCCCTACTCCAGAAGGTTCTGACTTATCTGGTCTTTGAAAAGAGACCACAGGCCTACATGTTTTTGGTTTTCAAAGCTACTCAGGTGATTCTAATATGCAGACAGAGTTGAAACTGACAGCCTAGGGTATCCTCGCTCAAACGAACCCCACTGACGGTGGGTTCCCACCTGGCCACATCTTCACCAATACTTGGCTTTTCCTCCCCAACATGAGAAGCAGCTGGGAGACTGTTCACAAAGCAGTCTCACTCCAGCCCGACTAGGTGCTCCCTGCAGGGAGGCTTCTCTGTGAGCTTCTTCTAGCAGCCCCACTGCCTGCCTGTGCACTGGAAACCATGGTTACAAACAAGAGACAGTTGTGCAAATCAGGGTGTTCCTCACTCTGGAGCAGGCTTGCAGCCTCACCTGCTCTCTCATCTGCACTCTGACTCCAAGGCCTCTGCTCTCTGCTCCATTCCAAGTATTGTGTGGTTCCGTTTCAGCAGTCTCCTAACCCCAAGGAAAGTATGGTTTATCTCTGCTGCCCACTCCACTTGCTGAAGGGGGAGGTCTCAAATGTACATGGCCAAGTTCTAAGCCAAAGACCTTAGGATGTCAAAGGGAAAAGTTAGGAGTCGACAGCCCTGCCTCGGACCTGCCTACTCGGTGTCCCAGGACATCAGGCACCAGTACTTCTAAGTGGTGCTTGGGTGACTGATGGCAGCCAGTCACCCTCCTGGTCAGACAGAAGATGAGGTTACATTCAGCGACTCCTGAGGCTGTGAACTTGCAGAAGGCTAAAACCTCCAGCCTGCCCGGCTGCCTCCTCACTGGGCAGAGCTGCAGCTGAAAACCAGGCCCCTGTGTGCGCTGTGAACTGTCAAGGCCTCTTGCCACATTAGGCCCATCAGGGACTTTCATTATTTCTGCAAAACCTCTTCACTTACAAGGATGTAACCTAACCACAGCAGGGACCTCCTATCACATTCACAGGCACAGATCCTGCTCAAACTCTGGGGGAGGGGATCACACAAGGCTATGGGCCATCTTAGAACTGCCTGCTACAGGGGTTTCGGGGTCCAGTGAGAAGCTAGCCACAGTCACAGTGAAAAACCACGAGCAGGGACCAGGATTTGCCAAAGCAAACTTGGAGAATCAGATCAAGTTTCAAGGACAGGTATCAAGGAACACATTTATTTACTGGTAAGATACAAAAACCCAGGTCTCTTAAATCCCTTGATACCAAGTCCGTGTGGGTGGATAACAAGGAGAAGGAGGGGTCCCCTGCTCAGAGACCGTGTGCTCAGAGTTCTGTCCTGCTTCCCCCTGAATTCTCGTCACCGGAGAGAGGCCTACTCCACAAGTGCAGGGTTGGCTCCATTTGTGTGAGACACCAAGTGCCTCCAGTGGCCCAAGCTGAGTGTGGGTGACTGTGCCAGACATCACACACATGCACATACCCCCCTCTTTACAAAATATGCAGAATCTCAAGTTATCTCAAGATATGCAGAAGGATGCAAGTTTAATACCTCTAAGTTAACAGAAATGACAGGACACAGATGCTACAGGAAAATGGGAGTGGGAGGGGATAGAGGGATGCTGGAGAGCATCACAGCTAAGTATGTGACTCCTCTGGTGCCCTGACTCCTATCACCAGAACTGCACATGGAGTAAAACGGCAACTCTGAAAGGCAAGTAGGTGGCAGCACTGCTGAGCTTAGAACGGGGCAGCGTCTGGAGGTTCGTCACAGAGTGCCAAGGACGCCTGGGCTCAGGAGTGTGGTGGCCAGCACGTGGACATCAGGAGAAGGGCTGCTCACGCTCCTCTCAACACGAGGTATAGAACTTGGTCTTGCTCCACAGTAGCACTGCACACCACTGCACCCCAGCCGGCTCCGCTCTGTCTACGGAGCACCCACCCTGCAAAGGGAATCACAGTGGTGAGCAGACCCGGGCGGGAGCACAGTGGTGGGATCTGAGGGACAGGAGCGGGTCCCTCCTAGGCATCATGGAGATTGCTGGTGCTGAGCAACACCTTCTCCCCAGGCTTGAAGGCTGGCATGCCGAGGTAGGGGCAGCTGGCACAGCGGAATGCATCGCCCAGGTAGCACTGTTGAGAGAGCAGGGAGATGAGGTCAGCATATCCCAGAGATATGAGCCAGAAGAAAGGAATTCCTAATATCTCCATGTGGCCGGAAATGGCTGAGTATGTTTGCAGGTCCAGTTGGGACCCAAACACAAAGAGTTTTCACAATCTCTGGTTGCCTGAAAAACAGTAATCATGAAAAGTTCCTTAGGAGGCCATATTTCAATAGTCTTTTAAAAAATTATTATTTAAAAAAAATTTTCGGTGAAAATTGGGGTCTCACTGTGTTGCCAAGGCTGGTCTCAAATGCCAGGCCTCAAGCCATCCTTCTGCCTCGGCCTCCCAAGGTCCTGGAATTATAGCGTGAGCCACTGTGCCCTGCCTCATTAATTCTATATTCTAAGCAGTTCAAATCATAGCCAAGCTCGGCTAAACAGCTAAATAACATCAGGTCCTACTCTGAAGTAGCAAGAAAGGGGCAAATAACAAACGGCAAGAGTCTCTCCCCTGGGCATGAGCATGCCAACCTACTCTCAGGAGCTAGCATCTCTTTTCCACTGCCACCTACATGCTCTCACACACTCACTATTATGGAAACACTTGAACAGTCAATTGCTCCAAAGTGGTGCTAGTCTCTCTGGAGGTTTTGAGAATGTTGGGTAATGACCCAGATATTTACATTTCCACAGGCTGACTTGGGTTGGGAGGTCTTCTGTTCCTTTGCCTTGTCTTTTTCCAGTTCTTCTGCGAGGCCACAGGTGCTGTGGGAAAATCAGTAGCTGATGAATGAGATTTTCCACTACCCAAAACTCCAAATCCCAACAGGGCCCACAGGAGCTCTAAGCCTTTTCTCTTTATACAAGGGTGTCATATCTCAAATGCCTATGGACCTGGCAGATTACAACACAGCAGGCTGCTGATAAGGCAGTGAGGGCGGCAAGGAATGAGGAGAAGGTGTACTCCCTGTCCACAGAGGGTGCAGGGCTCTGTCCAAAGAGGGCAGCCACTACTCAGCTTCAGCTGGCTATCAAGGAAGGAAAAGCAGACCCAGTTTGCCACATTTTCCAAATTCAAGAACAGAAAACAAACTTGTATTTTCACTTAGAATCTCCTGATTTGTAAATGCTGGCAGCTTTCACATTTACAAAAACATAGATGATTACACCTGTACGCCATCAGTTAACTTTCTACCACCTCTTCCATTCACTTACAAAGCAAATGTGAAAATACTAACACTAAAATTTCAGGTTAAGAGGATGAACTGGGCAGGGCACAGTGGCTCAGCCTGTAATCCTAGCACTTTGGGAGGCCAAGACAAGAGGATTGCCTGAGCCCAGGGGTTCGAGACCAGCCTGGGCAACTTGGTGAGACCTTGTCTCTCCAATAAATCACAAAAACACAAGCTGGGAGTGGTGGTGTGCGTCTGTAGTTCCAGCTACTTGAAAGGCTGAGGAGAAAGACTGCCTAAGCCCAGCAGGTAGAGACTGCAGTAGCCATGAGTGTGCCGCTGCATTCCAGCCTGGGCAACAAGAGTGAGTCTCCAACTCAAAAAAAAAAAAAAAAAGAGGATGAACTGAATGCTATATCTAATTTCACTTTTCTCAAAACCCACCAAAACTTCAGTAAAGATGTAAAAACATCTATAGTAAAGATGTCTACAAAGACAGCTGTACAGGAGACGGAGGGAGCATTGGCCACACAGGTGGAACGTGACCCATGTTACATCCAAAGCCTCGGAGATTTGGTTAGATTTCTAGAAGAACCTTCTCTGAGAAACCTAACGAATCCAAGAGAAAGGCCAAAGATACTGACTTTTGAGTGTCCCCCAGAAGGCCCACCCAAGGCCCCTTCAGTGAAGCCCAGTCACCAAATCCCTGTGCTCAGAGTACCCAGGGAGCTTTGCGAAATCAAGGCTCACCAGACATCTGAAGAAAGCCTGGCACAGGAATGCTGGAGCCTAAACTAAAAGAAAAAGCAACTTGGAAGAAACAGAGTATGAAGGGAGAAAAAACTTTGAAAGAACTATCACTATCCAGCCTGGGTGACAGAGTGAGACTCCAACTCAAAAAAAAAAAAAAAGAGAAAACAGAGAAGACAAAGCTCACAAACCAAATTAGAAATGGCTCCCAAGACTATGGACATGACTTTCTAGATTGAGATGGCACACTGAATGGTTACTGCAAAAGATGAAAACCACCCCTATTTAAGACATGCTAATTACAAAATGTCAAGGATAAAGAAGACTCTACAAACTTCCCCAATAGAACCAGAGCCTTATGCGAGAACTAAGGAGCAGAGGGCCTCAGATGCTCATCAGAACCACTAGAAGAAAGAAGACAACAGAGCTGTCTCCAAAATTATATAAGAAAATTATTTCCAACCCAGACTTTTATCCCCAAATTACCAATCATTTATGAGTAGGAAAAAAGGACTTTTCACACAAAGTCTAAAAAAAACAAAAGACAAAACTCACTTCCTAGGTATCCTTTCTAAAGAAGTTACTGAAGTAGCAGTTCCACCAACACAAAAGAGGACGATGTGAGATGCAGGAAACAGAAAAGCTAACACAAAGCTGGGCAGGGAATCTTCAGTGGAATGGGAGCAGGGAGGGCCTCCCAGAAGGGCTGCAGACACAGTCATATGAGAGACAGACGTGTCACAGGCTGCCACCATCCCAGCCCTTGCTGCCACCACAGTATGATTTTAACCCAGGACAGGCAAGCTACCCCAGATTCTGCTCTGAGCTACACTCAGCCACGTGCTGGTAGCATCTACCTTTTCCCTCTACTTTCTGATGGACGCTCATCTTGCCCACAGAAGTATTCTGCTTTGATCCACTCCAGAGAGTGGATAGGGATGGGGAGCTTGGAGTAGAACAACAGAGAAGCCCACTCCTTCCCTTGGACCACATTTCTGCTGGCTGCCCAGTGACTGCACCTCACCACGACCCTGCCAGATGTCCTCACTGCAGTAGGCCCTTCATTTCCTACAGTTCACTCAAAATGCTTCCTTCTAACTTTGTGGGAAGGAGTTCCAGTAGATCTCAAAGAAGCTGTGATCAAACCAGGACCCCAAAAACTTTGTTCAGTTTCCCTTTTCCTAGGAGCCTTCATACAATGTGAGAATACTGAACTTATCTTACCCAGCCAGGCTTGGGCTAACTACTCAGTTCTTCACAACAAAATGACACATTGCGTGGGGACTCACACAGAGTGTAAACTATCAAACAAGCCAGGAATGATTAACACCAGCTTAGGAGGGCAGTAACCTTTGTGCGGAGGGAATAAGATTCAGTTGAGGAAGCACATAGAGGCCACTTCTAAGGTACTAGTCATGTTTCTGTGACTTAGCCTGGGTAATCAGTACATGGGTGATTTTGTTTGTTTGTTTGTTTGTTTTTGAGTTGGAGTCTCACTCTGTCGCCCAGACTGGAGTGCAGTGGCCACTCCCGGCCACCACAGCCTCGACCTGCTGGGCTCTGGCAATCCTTCCACCTCCGCCTTCCAAGTAGCTGGAACTACAGGTGTGCGCTACCACGCCCGGCTGATTTTTTTGATTTATTGTAGAGATGAGGTCTCGCCAAGTTGCCCAGGTGGGTCTTGAACCTGCGGGCTCAGGCAATCCAGTCACCTCAGCCTCCCAAAGCGAGGGATTACAGGCTGAGCCACCGAGCCCGGCTAGGGTGATTTTATTATTATTATTTTTTGAGTTGGAGTCTCACTCCGTCGCCCAGGCTAGAGTGCAGTGGCACACTCACGGCTACCCCAGCGTCAACCTGCTGAGCTCTGGCGATCCTTCTGCCTCAGGCTTCCAAGTAGCCAGAACTATAGGCACGTGCTACCACACCTGGCTAATTTTTGATTTATTGTAAAGACGAGGTCTTACCAAGTTGCCCGGGCTGGGCTCAGGCAATCTACTCACCTCGGTCTCCCAAAGTGCTGGGATTACAAGCTGAGCTACCAAGTCCGGTCAATTTTATTATTCTTTAAAATGTACTTGTTTCATATACTCTACTACACACATGACATATTTCTCAATAAAACATGTTTTTAAAATAGCTCTGTGATTTACTTAAGTACCAGAAGCCGCTGGAAGTGGCATGGCAGACACCGCCCACTCTTATACTCACCAGTTCTTACAGGCTTTCCTCTTTTTCCCTTCCCCACATGAAGGAGCCCGCAGGGAAGCTGGATCTGGCTTCTTCAAATCTTCTGGATCTAGGAGCTCATCTGAGTCAATGAGATCCTGGAGAGTAAACGTGTACAAAGCAATTAGTGTCAAGTCATGCTAATGAAAAGCTAAAGTGATCACAGTCCTGGATGAGGACTAAACCTGACTTTTTTTCTCCTATCCAGATTCCTAAGAGGCGGGGAGTCATGCCTGAATATTACCCTAAATGCTAAAGTTTGTTTTCCAACCTGACTCTTGCATAACAACATACAACAAATAAGGAAGAAACCAAAGGATCTTAAGGTCCTACAAAGCCATCTCTTGGGGACTATCATACTCCAGGAACCTTGTAGGGCACCTATCCATCCTCTCTGATGTCTGTCACATGTAGGACTCTACCTACATATTAACATACTTGGAGTTTTCTGCCCCTTATCTCAACAAAACATCTCTTCTACTGATGTTCAAGATTCCTTAGATAGGAACTACAAATTACCTCAAGAAATCTTTGAATCCGCATATAACCTGCAAGCCCTCATGCTTAGAAATGTTCTTCCTTCCCAGGCTGAACCAATGAAAACCTCACATGTATTGATTTATGGTTTTTGAAATTTCTGCCTCCCTAAAATTGTACATAACCAAGCCACCATTCAACATGGTGGGTACACCTCCTCAGGACCTCCTGAGGATGGGTGTTCCAGGGCCTGGTCCTCAAGTTTGGTTCAGAATAAACCATCTTAAAATATTTTACAGTTTGGTATCTTGTGGTCAACAAGGGCAAAGAAAGCACCTGCCTTGTCCTACTCTGGGTTGATCTTCACGCCCAGCCTGACCACAGACTCAGGAGGCCAGCAGTAAACTGAACTATGTCCACAGAAGACGCATTAGGAAATGAAGGAATTGGGAATGAATTTATGTGAGAAAAAACTAGACAGCAATGTGCTGAGACTATATACGTGTGTGGGGGGGCGAGGGGTAGGAGGGAGCAAGCAGAGCAGAGAGAAGTGTTATATTTATTGGTCTATATAGAGAGTCATATGAAAAGGGAATCACATATTTTCTACATAACTACAGAGAAAAAGGCAAATAATTATACATTTGTGCAATTCTTTATAAATGTGTGGCAATTACTCTGTAAGCTCTAGAAAAGCATGAACCACAACCTGTTTTGCATACCACCCTAACTTTGATGTAGAGGTGTGGAAATGAAGAACTGTGTTATAGACCAGGTTCATCAAAGATGGAGAGTATTCCTCCTGGGACAGTAAGCATCTAGTAATTTGCCCAAAGGGCCAATAAAAATATTCCAGCTCACAAACTCTTTTCAGGTTTACACATGCCCACAACTCTTTAATATACATAGGAAGTGAGAACAAGAAAATCTTTGGAGAAGAGGGGTGTTAAAAAAAAATAATTGGCTGGGTGCGGTGACTCCTGCCTATAATCCCAGCACTTTGGGAGGCCAAGGTGAGAGGACTGCCTGAGCTCACGGGTTTGAGAACAACCTGGGCAACTTGGCGAGACCTCATCTCTACAATAAACAATAAAAAAAATTAGCTGGGTGTGGTGGCATGTGCCTGTAGTTCCAGCTACTTGGAAGGCTGAGGTGGAAGGATCATCTGAGCCCAGCAGGTCAAGGCTATGGTGGTTGTGAGCATGCCACTGCACGCCAGTATGGGCGACAGAGTGACTCCAACTCAAAAAAAAAAAAAATAAAAATAAAATAATGCTACTAATGTGGAGTTTACTTCCTCATTTTTTGGAGACAGGGTCTCATTATGTTGCCCAGCCTGGTCTTGAAGTCTTGGCCTCAAGTGATCCTCCTGCCTCAGCCTCCCCAAGTGCTGGGATTACAAGCATGAGTCATCACATCCAGCTGGCGTTTTCTTCTATTTCAAAGATGTAAGTGACAGGCATTGCCCAATGCTGGGTTTTAAATACGCTCTCATTGTAAGTCCAGAAAGGTCACTCAAAACTACAGCTGTTCACACCCAAGTGGGGCCTGGAAGAGAGCACAGTGCCAGCTCACCATGCTGTCGTCCTCCATGTCATTGGCTGAGAGGGTCCAGAGTTTGGCAGCAGCAGGGTCCACAGCAGGCTTCACTTAGTCAATCAAGAAAGAAAAAGAGCTCCATAGAACAGTCAGAAACAAACTACAAACACACATAAGTGCTTTCTAGCATGGAAAGAACACAAGGGGCTGCAAGTCGCAGACCTGGGTTAGAGGCCCAGTCCGCTCCTGGAAGAGGCCTGACCTTAGGCCAACCATTTTATGATAGTAACAGAAGTTACCACTTGCTAAGCACGTGCTTTGTACCAGATACTATATTAAGTGTTTTCTGTACAATATCTAATTTAACCCTGCTAACAACCTGTCATCCTAATTTTACAGCTGAGGAAACAGGTTTAGATACTTAAGTCAGTTATGCAAGGCCACAAAGTCTAAAGCTTTTAACTCAAAGACTTCACAAATAGCAAAGCTTTAGCCACACGTAAGTCTGTCACATACAAGAAAATAGGCTCTAGAGCTGCTGGTTGCAAGTTCACAGTCAGTGACAGATGCAAACCTCACACCTCCTGATTTTCTGTCTAGGTCAGAATGCAATGAAGGGCCTGAGAGCTGAGACAGGGATTCAGTGTGGGCAAATCTTCAAAGGTCTTTGAGATAAGAGCACCCTCTAGTGACGGCCATCACAACTGGATGCTCAGATCTGCAACAGGGCTGATTGCTCTTCTAAGCTATTACTACCTACCCATTCGGGAACCTTGAATCCAAGGTTAGATCCCAAAGCATTTCTTGAAGATTCACAGTCAAAATAGTGCAGTGTGAAAGTACCAGTAAATGTCTGTAAATTTTTGCAAACATCACAGGCTACACAGTCAAAATAGTACAGTGTGAAAGTACCAGGAAATGTCTGTACATTTTTGCAAACATCACGGCCAAGACAACTCAGGCAATAAAAAATAGTGACAGGAAGGATGAGAGTGTTGGCAGTGTGTGTGTGCACGTAAGAACATAATTTTCTGGACAGAAGAAACACAATTTTATAAGTGTCTTAGGATCCTCAAAACAGTAAAAGCTGACTTGACTGGCATAGGGGAAAAAAAACACATGAAAACAGGAACAGGGTACTCTTATCCACCATGACCACTACCTGGAGGTCTTCTGAGGGTAAATGTTGTAATTCTGGGGCCTGGAAGGGCTTTGTTAACTAAACTACGTGACTCAGCCCCCTAGAATCAGGAAGCTTCAGGTGCAGAGGAGGAGCTGAGTCAGACAGTGTCCATGTATTGTTTCAGTGTTGGATCCTAACATGCCCATGATAATAGTACATTAAGCATTCTTCTACTTGGAAATGACAGCTATCAAAGAAGGACTAATCCTCCATTTATCACCAGTTCAATTTTTCTTACGTACTATCCCTAGGCCAGCCTTACCTGAAGAAGATGACTTCTTGGCAATAGAAAGCTTAAGCTGACTAGAAGAACCCACTTCAAAGTTTGGCTTTTTGCCTGTGATCTGAACAGACAACAGGTTGTCACTTTTATAACCCAGGTGTTCTTGTACAAACTGTACCTCTTCTGGGCTTAGGGACTCCCGCTGCAGCTGAAATTCAAGATATCAAAAGGATTAGTCCAATCTCTTATAAAATGTTTTACTATGTCCACCTATACAGGAGTTACTCATTCTGGGTAGTAAGTATGTAATAGTAGAAGGAAAGAGCTATTACCTCATGCCTCACATTCAGTTTCTCGCTGAGCAGAATCCTAGAGTATAACTTTTGTCATTTACTTTGAGTCTACCCTTGGGAAAGTTTTAAAGTAGTTATCAAATGTTAGGGACAAGGCATTATGTTAGTCATTGTGGGGGCTGTAATGACTATGATTATGAAGATGAATTAGACATGGTCCTGTTGTATAACAGGTCAGCATGCTCACAATAAAGGTAGTAGAAATCTCTATCTCAAGAGAGAAAAGGAAGGGAAATCCTTCCTATGCTCCTTGGGATGAAGTGGTAGGTAGTAAAGATAGAAAAAGTAGTAAAGATAGAAAAAGTATGCCACCTCTATGTGGAATAATTATAGACTGGTTAAATAAATCATAGTACACGTATTACATGGAAAGCTGTTACATCATTAGTAAGAATGAAGGAAAATACATGGAAGCAGGTAAGTGTCTGCAGTATCTGAGGGTGGGAATAAAGGTGGTGACTGAACAATATAAACATTTGATCATTAAAAAATATGTATGTGCATGTATGCTTGTAAATACATAGGAAAAGGTCTGAACAGATGTACAAAAGCGCACTGGTGGCTTCCTCTAGGAGGGAAGTGTGAATAAGGACTGGGACATCACTTTATATTCTACGTCCTTCAGAATAAATTGAATTTTTACAATAATTCCTTATTTTAGAATCAAACACACAGAAAAACCTTAAACTAAAAGAAAAAGGGTCGGCATAAAGAAACTAAGGTCCTTGACCATATAACAAATGTGGTGTAACAACTGCCATGGTATAACATTTACCTCTCCCATAACCAAAAAAACTGTAGGCCGCCACCATTGCAGCCGTTACCTTACTAAACTCTGGTATGGCCATGTCCTCTTTGAGCTATGTCCTCTTTGAGCTGTCCATGCTTCCTGGCTTTGGCCACCTCCCCTACCCTGGGGAGGTGAATCTCCTCTTTCTCTAATTTACTTTCTAAATAAACTATATTTTCTAATGATAAAACAAAAGAAAATTGTAACACTGGAGAAGAATGGAGAAATAGAAACACCTGTTAAATATCTCCAATTAATTGCCAGAAATGGGATTTCTCCCCCACAACCTACTCCAGCATTCCACCAAAAACGTGAGGCTGGTCCCGGGTGGCTGGTCCCAAGGTTTCACCCGGGCCTAGGATTTGGGTCTACTGAGATGGGTGTTGCAAATAGGACAGCTGCTGCTCTCCCTGTCTCAGTTGTCACTGTCACTAAACCAGCACCGAGGAGACCAGAACAAGCCCCAACCCACATAGACCCAAGCTGAATCTCTTCAAAGGAGATTTATTCCCAGAGGTCTTGTCCTTCGAGGCATCACATATCTCACATGGGTAGTACCTCTTGTTTCCTAGTTCTAAGTAATACTGATCACCTCACCCGCAGGGCTGTCATTTCCCTGATTGTTCTGACAAGGAGACTCAGGGGTTTGGTCACCTAAGGTTTAAATTACTAGCAAAGAAGGTTGTCTACAAACATACCTCTTTTACTTCCACAAGACCAGAAAGAGTCAGGGCAGAACACAGCTTAGATGCTGTCTTCACTTTGCAATTGTTAACTGCCAAGAAAAAAAATCTCAATTAATAGCTTTAGGCCAAAGCAGGAAAAATAATAAAGACTCAAATCCTATATGGGTGAGCACACATTCAAACAATAATGGCCTATTGTTTAATGTAAAGATGGTCCCTGACTTACAATAGTTCTACTTACAATTTTTCTGACTTTATGACAGCGTGAAAGCAATACACATTAAGAAGTAACCATACTTCAGCACAGATTCAATAAATTACATGAGATATTCAGCACTTTATTATAAAATAGGCCTTGTGTTAGATGATTTTGCCCAATTATAGGCTAATGTTCTGTTCTGAGCATATTTAAGGTAGGCTAGGCTAAGCTATGATTTTTGGTAGGTTAGATATTTTCAACTTATTTTTTACCTATGGTATTTTCAACCTAATGGTGGGTTTATTGGGATGTAGCCCCATCTTAAGTTGAGAAGCACCTGTATGTAGATTTTAGTGACAGCATTTTAATTTGACAAATCCTTTTGGTTGTTCAAAGTACTCTTACCTATGCTCTTAAATGTTATAATTCCACTGTTATTGCTTCTTATCACGCTCTGCTTCTGGGAAACCCCTTCCAGGGGTTGTGGGATAATGACTGTGAAAGAAGCTTATAAACTGCCAAGGGCATAGATAGTCAAGTATTCTCTCTGTATAGTCCTTTTTTTTTTTGAGTTGGAGTCTCACTCTGTCGCCCAGACTGGAGTGCAGTGGCACACTCCCGGCCACCGCAGCCTCGACCTGCTGGGCTCCAGCAATCCTTCCGCCTCAGTCTTCCAAGTAGCTGGAACTACAGGCACACGCTACCACGCCCGGCTAGTTTTTGCTTTATTGTAGAGACAAGGTCTCGTCAAGTTGCCCGGGCGGGTCACGAACCTGCGGGCTCAGACAAGGCTCAGACAATTCACTCGCCTCGGCCTCCCAAAGTGCTGGGATTACAGACTGAGCCATAGAGCCCAGCCTCTGTACAGTTCTTATAGAGACACTGTGTTTAGTCACCCAAGGAAATAAAACAAAAGGCTGTATTTCCACATAAACAAATGAACATCTTTATACATTTCAAAATACTTTCATTTCTATCATCTTTTTTTTTTTTTTTTTGAGTTGGAGTCTCACTCTGTCGCCCCAACTGGAGTGCAGTGGCATGCTCTCAGTCACCGCAGCCTCGACCTGCTGGGCTCCAGTGATCCTCCCGCCTCAGCCTTCCAAGTAGCTGGAACTACAGGCGCGTACTACCACGCCCAGCTAATTTTTTTATTTATTGTAGAGATGAGGTCTCGCCAAGTTGCCCAGGTGGGTCTTGAACCCGCGGGCTCAGGCAATCCACTCACCTCAGTCTCCCAAGGCGTGGGATTACAGGCTAAGCCACCGAGCCCGGCCATTTCTATCATCTTATTTGATGAAATAAATCACGTTTTGATGGAAAATCTAGTGAAAAATGCTAAAAAAAAATTAAAAATTGAATCACTTTGACAGCTACACCACTGAGCAAAAAAGAGGTTTTTATTTCCTGGACATTGTATTAATTTCACATGAATCAAAAATTACCTCATCCCTCCCAGACTTCCAGCCATTATTTTAAAACTTTTTAGCCTGAAATAACTATAGGTTCATGGGAAGCTGGGAAAAAAATGCTCAGAGAAGCCCATGAACCCTTCATCTCATCTCCCCCCATGGCAATATCTTATGTGAGTACAATCAGGGCAATATGAAGACCAAGAAATTGATACTGAGAGTCCACAGCACTTATCCAGATCTCACCAGTTTTATGTGCACTCATTTGTGTGTATGTGTGGCTCTATGCAATTTTATCATGTGTAGATCTGTGTAACGACCACCGCAATCAGGACACAGAATTGTTCCATCACTCCAAGGAACCCTTATACTACCCCTTTACAGCCACATGCACCCTCTTCCTTTCATTTTTTATTTTTTTAAAAAATAGTTTATTTATGGGTATTCTGCTTAATCTCCAAACATGTAGAGATGTATTAATTGTCTTTCTTTCTCCCCCTCCCTTTTATTTTAAAGATGTGGGGTATAAGTCAAGATTAGGTACATAAGTGGTCTATGTACAGGGGAAGTTTGGGTCTCCCACTGTCCTCATTTTGCCTGGTTTAGGAATAGGTACCCTTAATGATGTTGAATTTCAGAGCTTGAAGACCAAAATGTGGTACCTCGTTCCCATTTCTAACCTCTGGTAACCACTAAGCTGATCTTCACCACTATAATTCTGTTATTTCAAGAATATGATTACAGCCAGGCTCGGTGGCTCAGTCTATAATCCCGCGCATTTGGGAGGCTGAGGTGAGTGGACTGCCTGAGCCCACGGGTTCGAGACCCACCTGGGCAACTTGGCAAGACCTCACCTCCACAATAAATCAAAAAATTAGCTGGGCGTGGTAGCGCGCACCTGTAGTTCCAGCTCCTTGGAAGGCAGAAGCGGAAGGATCGCCGGAGCCCAGCAGGTCGAGGCTGTGGTGGCTGGGAGCGGCCACTGCACTCCAGTCTGGGCGACAGAGTGAGACTCCAACTCAAAAAAAAAGAAAAAGAAAAGAATATGATTAGAATCATACAGCACTGAACCTCTTGAGATTGGCTTTTTCATTTGGCATTCTTCCCTTGAGATCAATGCAAGTTAATGCACATAGAGCCAGCTTGCTTCTTTTTATTATTGCATCGTTTACCATGTTATGAACATACCAAAGTTTAACCACTCACCTGCAGAAGGACCCATTTTTAGATGGCAGTTTCCTTCTATTTTACTACATAATGGGTTAGCCGAAGATCACAATTTCTTCAGATTTGCGGCTTTAGATTTTAACAATATTTATATCCCCAAGGAGAAGGTCTGCCATAGGAATACTGACCTCCAAATCATAGCTTCTGCTCAGAGGGAGGTAGCCAGCACACTCAAAAGACTCAACCCTGTCAAATCCAACTTTCAAGTGAAGACTGCCTTACCTACAGTTGTTTCTATTGGCTCTTTCAGAATAAGACATCCACCAGGCCGAAGGATCCGGGCCATCTCAGCCAAAACCTCAGCACTGTGCAGAGTGGTGCTTCCCGGGATGATACCCGACAAAATAATGTCAAAACTGGATTCTTTGTGGGCAGCTGAAAGGGAGACTTTAATCAGCAATCACCTGACCTGAGGCAATCCCCAATCCCTCCCAAGCTCTCCAAAGGATACTGGCCTTGCCCTGGGAGAGTGAACACCGAGGTATTCATTCAAGAAGCTGGATGAAGAATAAGCTTTTTTTTAAAAAAAAAAAATGTTGAATGGCTGGACATGATAGCTCATGTCTGGAGTCCTAGCACTTTGGGAGGCTGAGGCAGGAGGATCACCTGTGGTCAGGAGTTTGAGGCCAGCGCGGGCAACATAATGAGGCCCTATCTCTACTAAAAATTAAAGAAAAAAAAAGGTCAAGTATGGTGGCATGTGCCTTTTAGTTTTAGCTACCCAGGAGGCAGAAGGATCACTTATCACTTGAGCCCAGGAGTTCAAGGTTGCAGTGAACTATCATCATATCACTGCCAGGGTGACAGAGACAGACCTAGTCTCTTAAAAAATAAAAAAGTGGAGGCCAGGCACAGCAGTTTTCACCTGTAATCCCACCACTTTGGGAGGTGGAAACAAGAGGATTGCCTGAGCCCAGAGTTTCAAAATCAGCCTGGGCAACTTGGCAAGACTACATCTCTACATTAAATCAAAAAATTAGTCAGGTATAGTGGAGCTTGCCTGTGGTTCCAGTTACTTGGAAGGCCGGAGGTGGAAGGATTGCCTGAGACTAACAGGTTGAGGTTGTGGCAGCCATGAGTGTGCCACTGCACTTCAGCTTCAGCATGGGTGACAGAGTGAGACTTCAACTCAAAAAAAAAAAAGGAACAGCTACTAAGAAACAAGAACATACAGCTGAGCATTCCAGTCTGGGCAACATAGTGAGAACCTCTATCTCTTAAAAAAAAAAAAAATTGTTTTGTGTTTTTTTGAGTTGGAATCTCACTCTGTCACCCAGGCTGGAGTGCAGTGGCACACTCATGGCCACCCCAGCGTCAACTTGCTGGGTTCTGGCGATCCTTCTGCCTCAGCCCTCCAAGTAGCTGGAACTACAGGCACGTGCTACCACACCCAGCTAATTTTTTATTTATTGTAGAGACGAGGTCTCACCAAGTTGCCCAGGTTGATCTCGAACCCACAGGCTCAGGCAATCCACACGCCTCGGCCTCCCAAAGTGCTGGGATTAGAGGCTGAGCCACCGAGCCCATTAAAAAATGTTTTTTTAAAATTAGCCAGCAATTTGGGAGGCTGAGACAGGAGGGTCACTTGAGCCCAGGAGTTTGAGGTCACAGTGACTCATGGTTGCGCCACTGCACTCCAGTCCAGGCAACAGAGAAAGACCTCATTTCTTGAAGAAAAAAAAAAAACCTAACAGAAATAATCAACTACACTCCCAAGTTCACTACAGCTCAACTGAAAACAACAGGTTGACTAGGCACTACTATCACATGCCACCCAAAACAAAAACTCAGATATCAAGGAACCATAGAAACACAGCACTACCACCAAAACCCCTCAGCCCCATAAAGATGACATGGGTGGGTACTTACACTGCAACAGCTGGTTGATGTTTTCCACAGACACTCGGCCCTCGTTGCCAGTTAACACTTGAAGCTTATCCACCAGATCTTTCAGGGCCTCCACTGGGCATGACTTATCCCAGACCACTGCCACCAACTGGCCAGCTGAGATCCCAAAATTAGCCATCCCTGTAGTGCTGATGGACCGTAAACTATGGGCCAAAAGAGAATCAAAAGTGAGCAGGGACAAAAGCGCAATGTAACCCACGGGGTATCACTAAAGGCGATTAGAATTACAGCCTACTTCTGACCTCCCACTAGGAAACACTGATAGCGTTAGAAATCTTACTGTAGGTGCTATGGAGTCTGAATAGAGGAACCCCCTTATCTCAAGGCTTCATAACCTCAACATACCCAAGAAAGCAGTTAGCTTCCTTGGTGAGAATCCTGACAGGCAGAAAGATTACTTCCTCTTTGATTTGGGACAACTCAGCTTGAGTGGAATATAAAACACACAGGATATCAATCAGGCAAAGTGTGACTCAGCAAGGAAGGCAAATCAATTGGCAGACATAACCCAATCACAAGCTTAATGTTTTTAAAAATAGAGACAACACATTTGAAATTTGCAAACTGAATACTGGTATTTTCTCTTTCACCAAAATAAGAAAATTCAATTTCACTGAATCTACAGTGACCAAGAATATCCATTATATATTTAACATTTACTATTAGTCAGCCATTCAAAGAACCTTACATACATCATCTAAAATGAACCTCAGAATGGCCTCAAACTAGGTATTATTTCCATTTTACAACCAGGAAACTAAGGCAATTGACTTTGTCCAAGTCACACAACCAGTAAGCACTATATAGCTAATATAAGAGCTGGGATTTAAACTAAATCCATGTGACTGCAAAGCCCACGCTTTAAATCTATGGAAATTTCCCCTGTGGGTCACCTTTCTCTTTCACCTGATACTCAAGTGAGTATACAATATGCTCACAATGAAATCGGGTCAAGAGATAGCACTCTACTCAGTTCTTCCTTTCTTTCTTAAACATTAATGAAACCACTTTACGATTTAAAAAGCCCAAACAAATGAAACAAAGACAGAAGTTGCAGTAGAGGGGTCAAGGCTGTATTGGTCTTATGCTGAATGCTTTGACTTCTGCAGAGGTAGCAAAATCAGTGATAGTTATGCTGCCAGATACTCGGGGACTGAACGTAAGTCATCACTACACTCTTGCTTCTTCAAAACTGTTCACTTCAAAAAATTTTCCTCTTTGCCCACAAAACATGCCCAAGATGTTAAATACTTGAGTATTAAATACTACAACACGTTGTCACTCATTTTCTTCTTTTTATTTTATTTTTTAGAGACAGGGTCCCAATTTGTCTCCCAGGCTGGCGTGCACAGGTGTGATCAAAGTTCGAACCTCTGGGCTCAAGAGATCATCCCACCTCACCATCCTGAGTAGCTAATTTTATTTTATTTTATTTTCTGTGGAGACGAGGTCTCACTATGTTGCCTAGGCTGGTAGTGAACTCCTGGGCTCAAAGCAATCCTCATGCCTGGGCCTCTCAAAGTGCTGGGATTATAGGCATGAGCTACCACACCTGGCCTGTCATTCATTTTCTAAAGGAGTTACTAAAGGTTTTATTCTTTTAGAGCAAAATCAAAACTCCTTAGCCTTCTGGATCCAGGTCTTCTATAATCTGACTCCTCCTGTCTCCCCCAAGACTCCAAAGTGAAGTTCTCCTTACTCTATGAAAACTCTGCATTTTCCCTCCACCATGCCTTTTATCTTGTTCTTTCCAATGCCTACCCTTTATTGTCTTGACTGGACTGCAAGCCCTCTTAAAAGGATGCCAAGTGTTATCAGACAAGTAAGATTATTTAGTCATTTAATTTTGGTTTTTAAATTCCTCAAAAGTGCACAATCACTGAAACTTTTAAGCTTTTAACTGTCACATGATGTTAAGGAAGACCTCTTGCAAACTTTAAGGTGAATAACTTGAGATCAATCTCTCATTTAAGAACCAGCCAGGGAAGAGAAGAGTATGGATTGCTGGGCATTAAGTTATCAGAAAGAAATCATCTGTTTCTAGAATGATGTTGGAACAGGTTCTCTCTCGGAACAAAGAGATGACAAGAACTCTGCCCACCACTCACTACTATAACCTTGTAGTGTACTCACAGAAAAACCCTCAGGAAGGAAACAAGGAGCAAGTTACTTATTAGCTAGAGAGATACAAAAAGCCACATGTCTAGGCCCTTTCAGGAATATTTACAACAGTTTTAAAGGACACAGGTTTTGAGCCCAGATGAACTGAGGTCCTACCTACCACTGGATTTTTTTTTTTTTTTTTTTTTGAGTTGGAGTCTCTGTAACCCAGGCTGGAGTGCAGTGGCACACTCACAGCCACTGCAACCTCCCCTGCTGGGCTCAGGTGATCTTTCCACCTCAGCCTTCTAAGTAGCTGGAACTACAGGTGTGTACCACCATATCTGGCTAATTTTTTTATTATACAGGTGTCTCACCTAGTTGCCCAGGCTGGTCTTAAACACCAGGGCTCAGGCAGTCCTCTTGCCTCTACCTCCCAAAGTGCTGGGATTACAGGCATGAGCCACGACACCCAGCTACTACTGGATCTTACTGGGTACATGACCATGGGTAAGTTATTAGCCTCTTTGAGTCCATTTTCTCATCAATAAAGTAGGTATAATAACCTCTTATTTCTCAAGGCTGATGTAAGAAATCAATGAGAAGATATAACATGTAAGGCACTCAGCAGGGTCTGGTACATGGAGCTCAATCTAATGTTCTAAGAGAACTCTGAGCACCCTCTTCTCAGTGACTGGTTTACTTCCTTTGCTTCAAATATACCTATAAAATCCTGTTTCTCCTTCACCAGGCCTGCCAGGAGGCCTCTCCAGGGAATGATGTGAGCTCCGTTTTCATTGCTAGAATTACACGGTATAAGATCACACTCCACGACAGACATCTTGGGCAGTACTCCAGTGGGACTCTGTCAGTTAGAAGAATGAAGAATGATTTGCATTCCATATTCCCCAAAACAAGTCCTGTGGCAAGAGGGAGCTTATAAAATACATATATTAAACATTAACCCCCAAAAGACAGGCACAGTCATTACTTTTAGTCAGCATTTTCAGATAAAATATTAGATGATGTTCTTTAAGATATCTAAAAGCCAGAATGGGATACTGTTCATCATCAGTTTTGTGTTATTGGTGTGAATCTGTCTTAAAAAAAACCCAGTAATAATAATAAGGAAAAACATCAGGCACCTAAGCCAATATATTTGGAAGCTGTGACACAATGTCCAGTTTCATAACAAAAGGTGTTGTCAGTCACATCCTTGAGCTTGTTAGCTATCTCTCCATCTCTGACTGCTGCATACACATGACTATGGCTTTCCTACAATGTTGTTGGCAGGCAGGAAAAGCCTATGTCTGAGAATAACCTCTGGGAATGCACTTATCTATTCTTAAGGTACCTAGCAAGCACCAAATCTTGAGGCTTTAGGTCCCTCTTAAGGGTGAAGGGCCAAAAGAAAAAAGTAAGACTGATATTTGGACTTCACTTCAAGGAATTCTTTTAAGTCAGATGCATAAAAGATTCAGAGAATACTGGCAATAATCAGAAAGTAAAATGTTAATTAAAATTAACAGACCAAAGCTTGAGTGCACACAGAGACAGAGATGAAGTTCTTTTAAACTTCATCTTTTGAAGTGAGAATCAGCAAGGAAACAGGAAATTCAAGAGGAAAAGGAAAAGAAGACTATGCCTTCAAGAATTTGGTGTATTGGGAATGAAAGATCTCAGAAAGGACACCCAAGGGTCAGTTTCCACAGGAAAGGCCCATTCAAAGATGGGTGGACAGGACTCAAAGAAACAAAACCTCATGGAGGGACTAGTAATGCCTTACCAAAATCCAGAGATATGGATCTGAAATGTTCACATTTGGGGAGAGTTTTTGGCCTAGGAAGTCTTCCCCTACACCAGTGTAGGGTGGGGGTGAGAATGGAGTGGGCAAGATGTTCTAAAAAGACTAGAGAAGGGGTGTGGGTGTGCACAACACAACTGCAGATACAAAGATGGGGTCTAGCTGCAAAAGCACAAAACGAATAGAATTACACATTCCTGGTGGTCAGTTACCCCTAACCCCAAACCCATTCGCTTTTGCCCATCCAGCCTTCCCTGGAGACGCCCCAGCTCTGCAATCACACTTCTGCTCAGTGACTAGGTCATGACCTCCCCAAGCTGCCAGAGCTGGGGACTTAGGTCATGTCAGAATGAAGGACACCAGCCTTTCCCAAACGTGCGGATTCTGTAGATCAGAGGGCACTGGCTAGGAGACCTCTGGGCCCCTCCCAGGCGCGCGGACCCAACTCTCAGGGAGAAAGACCCGAGATCCGTCTTTGAACACGCACCCTTCCCATCTGGCAAGTCTGGGAAATACTCAACTATATCAATTCAACACCTTGGGGGTTCAGCCAAGTCACAGGGTCAAGACTGTCATCTGTGGGCTCCCGTACCCCAAGCTTTCGTGCTGTGCTGCCAATTGCCTCAGTGACCGAAACTTCGTGAGGACTGAGTCCCCAAGGTCACAACGGCTGGCTGATGGAGAACCCAGTTCTCCGGAACCCCAGCCCGGGCGCTTCCCCCTCAGTACAGGGCGCAGGGCCCGAGGGAGCCTGGCAGGGGTCGTTCTGGTCAGGGGCCCAGGGCAGGTACGGCCGGCTTCCCGGGCATTATCCCACCAGGGCTCTCAGCGGGACGGCCGTGGCTGCGTTCCCACGAGGTGCAGGGGTGGGAACAGAAAACGGGAGGATGTGGGGCCGAGGGTGGGCCGGGAGGGGACAGCTGGGGGAAGTCAGGCTCTCGGCGAACGCGGACCACTCTCACCTACCGCCTAGGTTCACTCCAGGTTTCTCCGCAACCGCCTGCTCGCGCCTCGCGCCTCTCGCGAGAGGAGAGCGCTCCGCGCGTGGCCACTTCCGCCCTCTCGCGCCGCGGTCCCGACGCTGCTCGTCGCTGTCGGCGCCGTGCCCGTTTCCAAGATGGCGGCGGCGGCGCGGCGGCGGCGGCCGTGTCCGGCACGGTCGTCCGGGCGGGCTGGAGGCTCCTACAGCTGCGATGCCTGCCCGGTGAGGGGGCGCCCGAGCGGGGAAGAAGTGGGGAAGTGCAGAAGGGGTGTGAGGCTGGCCCGGGCTGGGTGTGGGGGCCGAGGCCGTCGTGGCGGCCCGCGAACAAGGTGAGGTGAAGGGCATTGGCGCGGAGCCGTCGGGCGTCGCTTCGGTCCCTAGTGTCGAGCTGCGAGGGGCAAGAGCAATGAGGCGGGGCGTGTCACCCCATTCCGTGGAGTTGACGTAGCCCTAGACTGGGTTGGGGTACCCAAGGTCACACGCTTGTTGGTTACGAAAGGCGTGGTGGACCCGTCCTCAACTCCATTGCCAAGTCCCCTCGAAGGAGAGGTGGAAATGGCCACAGAGAGCGGCCAGTGTTTCCCAAAAGTTAGTCATTTCCCCACCACTTCACTAACTATGGTGTTCTCTCACCACCTGTGCAGCCATATACTCTTTCTATTTCTACATCTGAGTTCTTTAAAATAACTGTTTTCCTAAAGAGGAAGCTTTCCATGAGTTCCGTAAGTGGAAAACCCAGATCGCCTTCCATAAACAGAATGTATGCATTGACACATCGACATGAATATAAAACTGATGAACTGTTCTCTTGTGTTTCATCTAGTCTTCCCATTTACCCAAGGGGTTTCACAGTCATAGTTTGCAACTGCCCTTTTCTTTTTCAAAGTTTTATAGATATTTGCCCCATTTTTGTCTGTACTTTTACTAAAATATTGATTTTTTTATACATAATGTCCTGTTTCTTTAAAAATTATTGTTGCCTAAGTTATTCCATAGATTTTTTTAAAAATGAGTGTCCTTTTGTTGCTTTTATACAAAATTTCGAACTAAACATGTTTAGTAAAAGTAATGCCTATGACTCAACAAATCCACCCTTAGGTATTTACCCAAAAGAAATGAAAGTATGTGTCTACAAAAAGGTTTGTAGGAGTAAATTCATAACAGCTGTGTTCCCAAACACAGAAACAGCCTGGATGTCCATCAACAGAATAGTGTTTCTTAATGGAATACTACTTCGCAATAAAATCTAAAAATCTCAGAGGTACACAAAGCTGGTCACTGATTAAAGTGGTAAGGGCAGATTTTAATCAGTAATAACTATTGCAATAGGGAAAATAGTACAGCATGAACGGAACTCAACCTTGAGGTTATTATGCAAGTGTATACACTTGTCAGACCTTGAGTTCAGTTCTTGCAGAAGTAACTGGGCATTTTAAAGGACAAGTGAGGGAGGAGGGAAAAGGGTAGGTGGGGCTCAGTAGATTCAGGAAAGGTTTAGTGTAAACGGGGTTTAGACATACTGTCTGCTAGCTGGCAATTGTTGAAGTTGGGATTCTGTGTTTCTTCAGGGAGACAAAGGCCCTATCCACAGTGTTGGCTGAAACAAACAGTAAAGTTTTTTGACAGCCTTGAGTTTTTTCAGACATCTCTTTAAAGGGGGCCACAGTCGTCTTAGAAATATGGCCTTTAGTGTGTGTTCAAGTCTGTTGAGCGGTTGAGTCTAGGTAAGAAGGCTCAGAGGAGCTTGGCTAAAATTTGGTCAAGGAGAGAATCCTCATCAGATCTGACTTACACAAAAATATGGATCAATCTCAAAAATATACTAAGTGAAAGAAGCTTTAAGAAAAGTGTACACTTAGATGAAATTCAAAACAAGCAAAATTAAGACAAGCAAAAATTAATTTATGGTGAAAAATTCAGAACAAGCATGAACAGGGAACTACTATGAAAGGACATAAAAGAACTTTCTGAAGTGATGGTAATGTTCTCTGTTTAGGTTGTGTTTAGGCTATGCAAGTGTATATGTTTGCAAAACTCACAGAATGGTACACTTAAGATGTATGCATTTTATTGCATATAAATGGCATCTCAATAAAAGAACAGTAGACTTAAAACTCTAGTTAATGCTATACACTCTAAGATGTTTAGAGATAGAGAACATTGAGATCTGCAGCAAACACATCGAAAATCAAGATGGATGAATGAAAAGCATGATTGATTGATGTGTACAGCCTAGTGGATATACCGGTGTTCATTCCATGATTCTTTCCATTTGTGTGTTTGAAAATGTTTATAATAGAATGTAGGGAAGTTAAAAGGTAATACAAGTTTATGCTTACAAAGCATACTACTGATCTTTCCTAAAGTAATTGGAGGTGTTACAAATATTACAGATGAGAATGCAGATAGAGATGAGGAACTTGTCCAGAAACACCATTTAAGCACTGGGGGTGTCAATACTGAGACCTTCCTTTTTATTTTTATTTTTGTGGAGATAGGATCTTGCTGTGTTGCCCAGGCTGGTCTCAAACTCCTGAGCTCAAGCCATCCTCCCATCTTGGCCTCCCAAAGTACTAGGATCACAGGCATGATCCAATGTACCTGGCCCAGTACTGAGACCTTCTAATTACTACTCCAGTATTCTTGCCATAACATATAAATATGTAACATTTTAAGTTACATTCACTTTTTGTTTCGGCCTCACAACATTCCTATTGAACAAGTAGAGCTTATTACTCTAAATTTGCACGTTTCAAATCTGCACATTGGGGTGAAGTAGTTTTCCCATTACTACACAGCTAACAAATGAAACAGGCTGAGATGCTAGGTCATCTTCCCTTTCCTGGGTCACCACTTTCACCACCACATCATGTCCCAAGGTTTCCAATTTACCCATAATTTTTGTGTGAGACGAGCACTTGGCTAAGTGGCTCTGGAGGAGTCTCTGCCCTGCTTTTCCTCCTTCCTGCCTGTGTTTCCAATCTGGGTCTCAAAGGGTCCTCTGGTGAATGTCTCTGACTGACCAGCATAGTTTCTGTTTCAGTGTCCCGCTGCCGACCACCCCTGGTGCCACGTGCCTTCCATGCTTCAGCTGTGGGGCTAAGGTATTCAGATGAGCAGCAGCAGCAACCGCCCCCATCTTTTTCTCAGCAGCATTCTGAGACACAGGGGACAGAAAAACCCAATCCAGAGTCTTCTCATTCACCCCCCAGGTAGGCACCAGACCCCAGTCCACCATTTCTGGACACTTTGCATGCTAGGGCATATCTGCTCTTCCTCCACTTCTGCTCTCTCTCTGTCCCCTCTTGTTTGTTTGGGGTTTTTTTTGAGTCGAAGTCTTGCTCTGTTACCCCGTCTGTAGTTCAGTGGCTCACTGCTACCGCAGCCTCGCCCCTCTGGGCTCAGGCAAGCCTTTCGCCTCAGCCTTCCAAGTAGTTGGAACTACAGGCGCATACCAACACACCGGCTAATTTTTTTTATTTATTGTAGAGACAAGGTCTCGCCAAGTTGCCCAGGTTGGTCTCAAACTCCTAGGCTCAGGCAGTCCTCTCACCTCCACCTCCCAAAGTGCTGGGATTGTAGGCATGAGCCACTGCACCCAGCTCTGGCCCCCTCTTTACCTTCCATTGTTTTCAAGAAGAGCTTGTTTTTATAAAATCAGTGCCTGCATATTCTAAAACATCTAAACAGTATAGAGAAGTTCCCAAAAATAAAACAAAATTTATCCAAAATCACAAACAGATAACCCTGCTAACATTGTGAATATCCTTTTGGATGTTTCTCTAAGCTTATTTAGTGTATAATAAATGATTAATTACACTCCACATGCTGTTCCAGAGCCTGTTTTTTCTTTCTTTTCTTTTTCTTTTTTTTTTTTTTGAGTTGGAGTCTCACTCTGTCACACAGGCTGGAGTGTCGTGGCACACTCACTGGGCTCTGGCGATCCTTCTGCCTCAGCCTTCCAAGTAACCAGAACTATAGGAGCATACTACCACACCCAACTAATTTTTTATTTAGTGTAGAGATGAGGTCTTGCCAAGTTGCCCGAGCTGGTCTCAAACCCACAGACTCAGGCAGTCCACTTGCCTCGGCCTCCCAAAGTGCTGGGATCACAGGCTGAGCCACCGAGCCCGGCCTTGTTTTTTCTTTTAATATTACATTTGTAATGCCTTTTCACAGTTTACATTATTTCTTATTTTTTTGAGTTGGAGTCTCACTTCGTTGCCCAGGCTGGAGTGCAGTGGCACACTCACAGTCACCCCAGCGTTGACTGGCTGGGCTCAGACAATCCTTCCGCCTCAGCCTTCCAAGTAGCTGGAACTGCAGGTGCTTGCTACCGTGCCTGGCTAATTTTTGATTTATTGTAGAGATGAGGTCTCGCCAAGTTGCCCAGGGTGTTCTCGAATGCGTGGGCTCAGGCAATCCTCTCACCTCGGCCTCCCAAAGTGCTGGGATTACAGGCTTGAGCCACCGCACCCAGTCGTTTACATTATTTTGATGGTTGTATAACATTCCAGCAGATGGCTGTACCAAAATTCATTTAACCTGTCTCTTACTGATGAATATTTAGATTTCCTTTACTAATAATGAGAAATAATATGATAAAGTGTGTGAATCTCTCCTTAGAAATGGGAGTAGTACGTGCTGCCTTTGAGCCCCGCCCGCTTGTGCGTGGCGCCGGGTCAGGCTGCAGCGCTAGAGCAGTGCTCGTGCATAACTGGGGCCACACACACTCCCGGGTGGCGCCTTTAACCGTGAGCGACACACGTGGCCTGCAGAATCCATGAGGGACAACTGCGATGCTGGCCTGGTGTTGGCCTGAAGTGTTGATTTGTGAAAGAACGAGTGTCGGTGACCCCCGCCATGGCAGGTCGTGGTCTTGGTGGGTTCCAGCGGGATGTCTTGGTTCTTGGACCTGTGAGCAGGACCTGCGGGCCCAGCCATTCCACAACACAAGGAGAAATCAGAAACTGCACGCCCACTGGGAGGAGCAGTTCTCCATTTTGGCCATCAGAAAAGGAAACTGCCCACAAGACTCCCAAACCAGCTGGGCTAACCCAGCGTGTGGACTTGCTGTATAACATGTGGGCACTCAGGACCTAGGTAGATGCTCTAAGCTCTCCTCATCTATTCAGAGGAACAATCTGATCATGTGCCTTGTCTGCTGGATCACACGCTCCTGTCTCAGGATTCATGAGAAACCCGTGATTGTACCTTACTGTAAAAGGTCTGGGGGACAGTTCCCTCTGGCCCCCTCCAACTGTGGGAGCTTTTCTGTCCCCCCAATAAATCCTGCTTTCTCAAAAAAAAAAAGAAATGGAAGTAGTGAGTCAAAGGATGTGAAAAGATGTGTTACATATGTGGGGTCAAATTGCCCTTCAGAAAGGTAATAATGATTTACATTTCCATTAGATTTTTTTTCTTCCTAATCCTGCCACTGAAAAGTTCCTCTAGATCTAAAATTAGAGTGTTCCTTGTCAGTTTTTCTGGTTTCCAAATCACAGTACTTTTCATTTCAATCCAACAATTGTTTTTTGAGGCCTTACGTAGCCAGGCCCTATGAATAATATAACTATTCATTGTTCCTGGTCTCAAGGAGTTACACTGTGATGCAAATAGAGATAAACCGTCTGAGTACATTGTGCTGAGAGCTCTAGACAGGCAAATTCAGGTGCTTTAGGAACAGTGCCTGCATGCCGCTTGACTTCACCAGACTGGATCCCTTGTCTCAGTGGCTATGTAGAGGGGAGGAAAAATCTAATTTTTACTCTGTTGGCATGAAACACAAGAGTAAATGTCCTTCCAACACGTGCTTAGAGGAGATCCAGAGGCCCTGGCTTCTGGTCGGGTTTCTTGTGCCTGCAAGCAGTAGGCAGTGGATGAAGTGTGCTGGGCTCTGTCCCTGTGTGTCAGGTATACAGACCAAGGTGGCCAGGAGGAGGAGGACTATGAGAATGAGGAGCAGCTACAGCACCGCATCCTGACAGCAGCCCTGGAGTTTGTGCCCGCTCATGGGTGGACAGCAGAGGCCATTGCGGAAGGAGCCCAGGTGTGTATAGGTGAAGGTGGGGCAGCACCACCAAGATCAGCCTGGACCAAGATCACACCAGGCAGAGCAGAAAACTTCATCCCTTCTTGCAGCCTATCTGCAAGATTTTCTGTTTTGGAGACCCCCCCCAAATACGGTAGAAATGACTTTATTTTTTAATTGTAAAAAGAATGAACAATGGAGTTGGTTTGGGGAAGTTATGTTCTAAAGACTACCCATTAGGCAAGAATTGTCTGTGATCCAGACTAGCATATTTTGTTGGCCCTAAAATGTTACCAGTTATAAGAAGCAACATTTTTGTGCATTAATAAAAAAGAAACAATGCTGCCTATTAAATTATGACAAATCATCAATTCTGTGCTTCACACAGATATTTTAAAGTATATGCATCTTAGAATTAATAAAATGTGGTGTTTGAGAATTCCCAAGAAGGCACCACTTTGGAGACCAACACAACTGACTTTTCTTAATAAGTCTAATAGCATTTCCTCCTGCATTGGAACAGATTGCTGCTTAATTAAGCAGTAGGCTCATATTTAGGCCGTGTTGTGTGGGATCATCCAGCATAGTCAGATACCATCCTATGAGGTCTATGAGGACAGACACTGAAGGAATTATAGTCATGTCTCTCATTCCAAGCTTGGACAGTGGGCAAGTTTATTGCTTTACTTAAGATTAACTGGTATTTGTCTTATCTCACTATCTCCCAAGAGCACATTTGGTAACAGAAGTCATATAAATGAAATGTGTGTACTCTATCTCCACTGTGTACTCATTGTGGAAGCTTTAAACAATACAAACATATAAAAGGGAATGTAAAAATCATCTATAATCACACGAGAGATTCTGCTGTCAACATTTTAATGCCTAATTCTTTCAATAAAGTTCAGAGAGCTTTATTAATCATTTATTTAACTACTTATTGAGCTAATAGTGTGCCCTAGGTACTGCACTATCCCTAGGGATATGGCAGTGGTCAAGATGAACATGGTTCCTGTCCTTGTTGAGCTTCCAGTTTAGTGACATTAATCACATATATAGAGATATATACTTAGAAAATGTGATAAGAGCTATCAAGAAAAGGTGCTGTTGGGCCATGTAATAGAGGAACTCGATCTAATATGAGTTCAGGTTCCTTGATGGTCAGGAATGGCTTTCATTTTTTATTTTTGAGTTTTGTTTTTTTGAGTTGGGGTTTGACTCTGTCTCCCAGGCTGGAGTGTAATGGCACAATCATGGCACACTGCAGCCAGGAAAGGGTTTTGAGCTGAGAACTAAGGAATGAGTAGACCTTACCTAGTTTAGTGGACTGGGGATGGACAAGTCCAGATAGAGAAAAAACATGTGCAAAATTGGAAGATGCTTACTGTGTTGGAAGAACCACAAAAACCCAGCAGGGAATGAAGGAAGAGAAACTTGAATAAGTAAAACTGGAGAAAGTTCAGATGAAGCCAAATGAAGCAAGGCCCTGAAGGTAATGATGAGGAGTTAGGTTTTTATTCTAAGAATCGTCGAAGATACAGAATTACATCTGGCACTTCAAAATGCTCATTTTGGCTGCTGGATGACATGTTGATTGGAGGCAAAGAGATTCACTGGGGGCTGCTGTCAGTCATCCTGGAGAGATGAGGTTGTCTGACCTGGAGCAGTGATGGTGAACTAGACACAAGTGGGTAGATTGGGGATAGGTTAGACATGGGAGAGAGTGACGACATGGTGCCAGATTTGCCAGTTTGCATGTATAGCTATACAGTGGTGTTGTTTCTTTTTTTTTCCACTGAGCATTATTGATTCTAATTCCATCCACATTGCTGCATTTTAAAAAAATCTTTTAAAATTTATATTTTTTTAATGGTGTCGTTTTCTAAGATTAGGGCCATTGGAAGAAGATCAGATTTGGGGATGGATCATAGGTACAGTCTTGATCTTTGTTGAGTGTGAGGCATCTTTGAGTCAACCAAGGGACTTAGTTCAGGCATGCATGTCTGGAGCTGGAGGAGATAGTTGGACTAGAGATATACATTTGGGCATTATCGGGTCTATCTATCTATCTATCTATCTATCTATCTATCTATCTATCTTTCTTTCTTTCTTTCTTTCTAATCTATCTAATAAATCAGTGAGTTTACCCAGGGCATGAGCTTAGTGTGTTAAGAAAAGAGTCTAGACCTTCAAGGAACTCTGACGTTTATGGGGAAGAGTAGAGTGAGATGCACCATCGATGAAGTCTGAATTAGAGCTTCCTGATGTTGGAGGCAGAGCAGGAGAGTGGATTAAGCAGCTAGATGTGGTTACTGTAGCAGTAGCTATTTGGATGGAGTACTGGGTCAAAAATCAGTTGGAGTAGGTTGAGGCATGAGTAGAAGGTGAGGAAGTAGAGGGTGTTTGACTGTGAGGGCAGAAGAGAGCTAGGGTGTACCACGCAGGCGAAATTGGGTGGAGGTTTGCATATGATTGAACACTAGTGGGAAGAGTGAGTGCGAGTTTACTAGAGAAAATAGGCAAAATCAAAAGTGTGAGGTGGCTTGAAGGCCGGAATTACAAGATTTCTTGGACAGATGGAAGAACTGGTCTTAGATGTATCAGGTGTGAAGCTGGAGAAGAAAGCTGCAGGTTTTGTTTTTGATTTTTGTTTTTTGTTTTTTTCCAGAGACAGGGTCTTGCTCTGTTGTCTAGGCTGGAGTGCAGTGGCACGATCGTAGCTCACTGCAGCCTCAAACTCCTGGGCTCAAGCAATCTTCCTGCCTCAGCCTTCTGGTTAGCTGGGACTACAGGCATGAGCCACCACACTTAGCAACTGCAGGTTTAGTTTCTAGAAGAACATTACGGGAGTTCCCAGGGGATGGTTTCTCTTTCCTCTGCAAAGTAGCTTCTGAACCTGAGGCTTATAGGAAAGATAGAAGGGACAGAGGTTGGGGGTAGTAGAGATTGTTGGAAAGAATCCTTTCCGAAAGTGGTAGAGTAAGTTGAGGACAGAAATGTAACAGAATTGTGTGGAGAAATCAGACTGTATTTTATATTCTGTGGTTAACTACCTTTTTTCTCTGCATATCCCCATTCATAATGACTACATAATGCCTATTGTATTTTCTTGACCTCAGTTAATAAACATTTGGGTTGTTTCCAATTTTTTAGTAGGTTGTTTTTTTGTGTTTTTTTTAAGTAGGGTCTCGCTTTGCCACCCAGGCTAGAGTGTGGTGGTGCAGTCATAACTCACTGCAGCCTTGAACTCCTGGGCTCAAGTAATCCTCCTGTCTTAGCCTCCTGAGTAGCTGGGACTCACAGGCATATGCCACCATGCCTGACTCACTTTTTAATTTTTTTGTAACGATGGAGTCTCGCTATGTTTCCAGGCTGGTCTCTAACTCCTGACCTCAAGCAGTCCTCTTATCTCAAGCTATCCAAAGTGCTGGGATTACAGACATGAGCTGCCATGCCTGGCCCCCAATCTTTTAGTATTGTAAACCTATTTGTACAACATATTTGAGCACATTTCTGATTAATTTCTTTATGATACATTTTAAAGTAGAGTTGCTCTTTTAGGGAGTGTGTTAGGATTCAGTCAGGAAGATAGAAACCACATCAGTTATTTGAATAGAGAGAATTTAATACAAAGATTAAAGAAGTATAAAGATAAAGAGAATACTACGGCATTATGGAGGTGGCAACTGTAGGAAGCAGCTCCATCCCCAGGGCTAAGAGAATGAAACGAAGAGTTGGAATTAATTAGAACTAGGAACCTGAAGGAGAGTCCCTGTGGAGGGGAATCGCAGAACATAGAGGAGGAGTTGCTCCTCAGCTGGTGCTGTTGCTGAGCTTAGAGGAAGGTCACCTGGGGCTGGCACTTTACCTGGGGGCTGGAAGCGGGGAGAGGATGGTGGCTTGGGAAGACTGCAGGCTGAGTTTAGCCGCTGCTTCAGAAGAGAACTGCTTCTGCCGGGTGAGGAAGCCTCACTGAGGTGATGGTCATCTCAGACACAGCAGGTAAACATCACAAGCAGACAGGAAGTAGAAAGGAAAGACAAGCCCCTTCCTCCTCCAGCCCTGCCCACTCCCTCTAGCAATCCTATTGGCAGATCCTGATGGGACTTAGAAATGTGATTTGCAGAGTCCTAACCCTGGCATCACAAATAGCATAGGGCAGGTTTGCAGCAGTGAGACAGTTACTGTCCCAAAGGGTATGTCTGTTTTTAAGGTTCTTGTTAGATACATATTGGAGACAATAGAGCCTTGTGGTTGAGAGTGTTAAGCCTCAGTTTCCTCATGTGTAGAATGTGAGTGGTAATACCACCTCCTCCCCTACAATAGAGGTGTTGGGAAGATGCAGTGAGACAGTGTATGTCATGTGCTTAGCAAAGTGCCAGACACTTAGTAAGCCTGCAGTCACTGTTAGTATTGCTGCTGCTGTAACTCTGTCATGTGCCAAATTGTCCTCTTGAAAGGCTATGTACTCCCACCAAAAGAGGTACTTTCCCCACTCACAGCAGTAGGAATTTATATTTAATAGCTTCTGTTTCTCTCCTGCCCTGTATCCCTGCTGCTGTCAGGGCTCTGCCTCCAGTAGATGCTTGAGGACTGTTGACTATCAGAAATAGCAAAGGGCTTTTGTGGCTTTGTTAACTCCTTGACAACTCATTATGAAAAGTTTGTTGTTGTTTTAAACAACTGAGAGACCCAGCTTCTAAGAGATACAGGTTAAATTAATTTGTTAGGAAAGGAGGTACGAGTGTTCTTCCCAAGCCTTTTCTTGTATTAGTTGGGACTCCAGGTTGTAAGTGCCAGAGCTCAATCCCTAATTCGCTTAAGTAAGAGAGTGAATGTTTTGGCTCATGTAATAACAGCAAAGCCCAGAAGTAGCTCTGGCATGGTGTTCTTAGAATGTGCTGTCAGGAGCCGGGCTCGGTGGCTCAGCCTGTAATCCCACGCTTTGGGAGGCCGAGGTGAGTGGATTGCCTGAGCCCACGGGTTCGAGACCCACCTGGGCAACTTGGCGAGACCTCATCTCTACAATAAATCAAATTTAGCCAGGCGTGGTTGTGCGCGCCTGTAGTTCCAGCTACTTGGAAGGCTGAGGTGGAAGGACAACCGGAACCCAGCAGGTCGAGGCTGCGGTGGCCGGGAGCGGCCACTGCACTCCAGTCTGGGTGACGGAGTGAGACTCCAACCAAAAAAAAAAAAAAAAGAATGCACTGTCAGGAACTGTCTCTCCATCATCTCTGCTTTCTTCTCTGAGCTTCCTTCTCAGTAGGGGCTTTTCCATGCAGACCTAAAAGTGGCTCAGCAGCCCCAATGGAAGGAAAGCACCTCTTGCCCATCAGTACTAGCCTGAGTCCTAAGATGGGCTCTTAAGACCTGGGTTTGGTCATGTGTCCGCTGTGCTCCAGTTATCCAGGCCGGGATCCCATACTTTGCACACAGACCAACAGGAGTATGAAGGGTCTGGCTGTGGTCAGCTTCTCCCAAATCATGTGGACCAAGAGCGGGGTGTCCACTGAAAGTCAAGCAGACGTTATAGAAGAGACACTAGTGATGAGCAGGCCACAGATGTTCACTATGCTTGCCCACCACTCTTCTGTTTTCTCTCTCTTCTTTTGTAGTCTCTGGGTCTTTCCAGTGCAGCATCCAGCATGTTTGGAAATGACGGCAGTGAGCTAATACTGCATTTTGTGACCCAGTGCAATACTCAGCTCACCCGTGTGCTGGAGGAGGAGCAGAAGCTGGTACAGCTGGGCCAGGCAGAGTAAGTCCTGTGGTATTGTTGCTCAGAGTAGCAGCTAAGGATTGGGGAACTTGGGCCCCACCAGCTGTCCCCAGGAGGCCAATCCAAGCAGAACCAAGAGAGTGGCATGGAGTGGCCCTGCTGCTATGACGGGACTGAACCCAGCAGCCTGTCTCTGACAGCTTTAGTTAGGCCAGCATCAGGAGCTGGTGGGGTCCTCCTCCTTAGGGCTGAGTGATTAGTGTAGCACTGAGCCCCTGCCTTTGACCCAGAGACACACTGTTTTCTTTTCCCTCTTCCAGGAAGAGGAAGACAGACCAGTTCCTGAGGGATGCAGTGGAAACCAGACTGAGAATGCTGATCCCGTACATTGAGCACTGGCCCCGGGTACAGAGTCCATATCCAGGCCCAAAGCTATAATAATATTAATATTTATAATTCTCAGAACCTTTCACTCAGAAGACTTTGTACATTCTTCAGAAGTTAGCTCATTAAGTTTCTCCATAAACCCAAGCGTACATAGTACACTTGGTAGAGCTAGGTTTCAAACTTGGGAGTACCAGAGAGAGTAATTCTGAGCTGTTTCAGTTCTTGTAAATGTGAATAGTCTGGTACTAGACCACATCCCAGATGGGGTCCTAGTGGCCTGAGTGTGCCGTCAGGTCTTCAGTGAGGAGGAATCCATAAAGGAGGTTGGAAAGCCAGAGGATTTAATTGGCTATCTTCACTTGAGTAACAGCTCTGTCATGTTTCAGATCTCAGGGACTGGGACTTCTTGTCAGATTATCAGTGTGATGCTTGGGGATCGGAGTATTCACTCCAAGGGCTTTTCCCCTTTTCTGAAGCTTCCTTTTTCCTCTGTTTCAAAGCATGTCACAGTGTGGGCCATTCTCTGAGTTAAGAAAGTACAGAGTCAAAGCACACCAGAAATGAGAAGGACTCAGACATCTAGTGTCCTTTACCCAACTGGAAGACTATTGAGCATGTAATTTCATTCATTCAATTGACAGACATTTGGACACCTATAGTGTGCCTAACCCCAGGCTGGATCTGAAGGGATCACAGCCAGGAGTCAAGTCCTGTACCTTGCCACACTTGATTTTTACACACCTGGCCCCATTACATTCCACCTTGAGGTTAAAATGGTGGAAGTGTATGTATCAGGCCCTTGGCTACCTTCCTGATTCAATGCAGCGTTTCCTTCTGGGCTACATCACTAAGAGAAAACCTTTTAGCCAGTTCGGGTCCTCTGACCAGCTCCTGCAGGCCTCAACCAACGGACTGTAGAGTTGATAAAGTGGCAGGAGCAGGAGGAGCTGATACCTGATAATGAAGAGACTCTGGTCTATGCCATCACTTGTATTAGTTGGTGGATTCTGGGTCTCAGGAAACAAATCATCTTGAGTTTGAAAAAAAGGGAGGAAGCCGGGCTCGGTGGCTCAGCCTTTAATCCCGCGCCTTTGGGAGGCTGAGGTGAGTGGATTGCCTGAGCCCGCAGGTTCGAGACCCGCCTGGGCAGCGAGACCACATCTCTACAATAAATCAAAAAATTAGCTGGGCGTGGTAGCGCGCGCCTGTAATTCCGGCTACTCGGTAGGCTGAGGCGGAAGGATCACCGGAGCCCAGCAGGTTGAGGCTGTGGTGGCCGGGAGTCTGGGCGACAGAGTGAGATTCCTACTCAAAAAAAAAAGGGAGGAATTTATTGTGATGGAATGGTGCAACAAGGGCAGGGTGCTACTGGTCCTGGGAATAGCCTAGTATTTGGTCCTGAAACCACCCCCACACTCCCTTCCTATTTCTGCTTCTTTCTCTGTGTGACAAAATAGGGCATCCTTTCCCATCCTTGCTTAGACCAGTCTAGACCCTTTGGCTCTCTGCATTCCTAATTCCATATGCGAGAGATGGAGTACATGATTGTACCAGCTCTGGGACTATGTCCCTGGCTCCCATCAACTGTAGTCAGGGTTTTTAGTTGTCTGGAACTCACACTGGTGAGTGAATAGGTGGGTCTCAGATAGCTGGAGCTGGGCAGGGTCCCTCGTATACCTTTTGGAGAGGTGGGGAAGTGCTGGCCACCAATGTGCTCTTACCTGTGTGTGGTACTTACTCCTCTGCCATTTTCTCTTCAGGCTCTCAGCATTCTCATGCTCCCCCACAACATCCCATCCAGCCTGAGCCTGCTTACCAGCATGGTGGATGACATGTGGCATTACGCTGGGGACCAGTCTACTGATGTGAGTGCTCTCTGCAGGCCCACAGGAAACTGGGAGAGGCTTGGGCTAAGCATTTTTCAAAAAGTTTGTGAGATTTCTTGGATCACAAGTCCCTTCAGGGGGCTTACAGTGTCATTGTCATCTAGTGTCTGAGGAAGGCCCCTCAACAAACCAAAATGGGATTGAGGTTGTCCTCATTCAGGGACCAGCATTCTGGCCACAAACCAGAAATTATTTCTTCCAGCCTGTGGTGGTGACACAAGGCATCAGAGGGCCCTGGAATTGGACTGTGTGTCCATTTCCCCCTCACACTCCTAAGATGTGGATTCTGCAGCAGAATTCCTCTTGCAAAAAAAATTCTTTAAAACGAAACTCCCCTCTCTAGCCCATCTTGGTCGGCTTTGCTAAGAGATCATCAGTAAGCCCCTTTAAAAGGCAGCAGGAAGGACTCTGGCTTGTTAATACTAGCAAATTTCTGGTAGGAAGTTAAAAAACATTGTACACTCTCATAAAAGAAATTAAAATGCGATAGTACTTTGTGGAATCCAAGATGTGGAGGCACAGAGATACTTCCACCATAGTTATAACAAAGTGCTTTAATAAACCTGCTTCATGTGGAAGCATACCACCAACAGAGATGGTAGGAAAATGAAATTAGAAAGCAAAGAAATTAAAGGAATAAAACACCAAGCAGCTGAACTGGTCCTCTGAAGAGTATTTACCAAAATGGTCAGAAGTTGCTTTGGGACTTGAACTCTGAGCCTTGCCCGAGTACTGTAATCTGTCCATAATCCTGTCTCAGTCCTCACTTTACTGATGAGCACACCAAGGTTTGGTAATAACTGGCTGAGCACAGAGCCTCCCTGGAACTGAAATGTCATAAGACTTAGGCATTTCACTGGCAGTTCCAAATAGAATTGAATGTGGCCAGATCACCTACAATGCTTATTGAACTTCCTGATTCCTGGCACTTAATTCAGATTCATAGGCTCTTACTCTTAAGAGGTTGGGCCCAAAAGCTTGCATTTTTAATCTCCCAGGTAATTCTGATGCCCAGCGAAGTTTCAGATAATAGTGTTAGTCCAGAAGGCCAGATGTATCTGTGACGGAAAGAAGAAATCAGGAGGAAACCTAGGAATCCCCATGGCCTTGGGTGGGAGCTACTCTAGACTTCCCCTAGGCCATAGCAGTAGTGTGAATGTATTTGCAGTTTAACTGGTATACCCGCCGAGCTGTGCTTGCTGGCATCTACAACACAACAGAGCTGGTGATGATGCAGGACTCCTCTCCAGACTTCGAGAACACTTGGAGCTTCCTGGAAAACCGGATTAATGATGCAATGAACATGGGCCATACTGCCAAGCAGGTAGTTGGGGCCTAATATGGGAACCTCTCAAGAAGGCATACTCATCCTCCTCAGGCCACCGCTGGTCACCTGGCTGTTGATCTCTTTTGGTCTCAGCTGACAGGCCTAAGGGCCTCCCCAGGGAGCTTGGCTGGTTGTTCTGCTTGTCAGTCCTTCCCTGAGAGCCATGCTGTGCTCATTTGTGACTGTGTTGTCCATAGGTTCTCCTTCTAGTACACTTGACTCCATCTTTTGGGGCCATGGGTCCCCTGATTTGTCCTTCCTGTCCCACTTTTAAGTGCATGTTAGGGTCTTAAAGGAACCTGGCTCTGACTCTGACTTCTCCTAGGTAAAGTCCACTGGAGAGGCACTAGTACAAGGACTCATGGGTGCAGCAGTGACGGTGAGTACCACCAATCTTATCTCTGCCTAACCCCCATCCTACCCTGGCCCTGTGATACTGACATATGTCACTGACCCCACATGGTTTTGTAGCCTTAAACGGGAAATCTAATAATAAGACTGAGGCTGATTCAGCCCTAGTGTCCTGATTCTGAATACCCTGCCTCTTTATTTTTTACTGGTATCAAGAAATATCATTGACTTCTGGGACCCTGGTATATCATATCTCTATCATAGCCACACCTGCCACCTTGAAAACCTGGATCTTTTCCCATTGGAGACTAGAGGCAGGGCAAGTCCTCACCACTCTCTCTGTTTCCATCCCTGTATCAGCTCAAGAATTTAACAGGTCTAAACCAGCGCCGGTGAGAGGAAGGTATGTGGCTTGAGGGCCTGGAAGAAAATGAGCAGATGGATTAAAAGAGCTTTGAAAAGTATGAAGTACTGTCCACATAACCAGACGATAATGAGAACACACTGAAGGATTTCTGAGTCACTGCCACAGCCACTGGGATACTTGATGATACCATTCTGGCCTGGGATTGGGCTATTTCTTCAGTTCCTATTACCAAGCCAGTCCTCCTGATGTGATTCCGCATTGCAGCTATAGGATTGAAAAATGAGACTCTCATCCAAGCCACGGAAACCTAACACATCGCTGTCATGGTCTCAGCACCTTAACCATGTTTTAACCATCCTAGAATGTCAAGATCTGAAACCACCACCAGGCAGTTCATTTCCTGCACAGCACTGGCAAGTGCACACACAGGGGTTCCTTGCAGTTCATCCCTCTCAGGCATCCTGAGATGCTGCTTCTGGGAACCCTCTCAAAAAACTGCTGCACCTGAGACAGGTGTTTGCTGGACAGAAGTGTGATCCCAGGCCTGGTGTCATATTACACCAGCATGCTTTGCAGGACTATTAGCATATTTGGCATCTTTAAAAATAATAATAAATATGTTTGAAGCAGTTTCCTATTGTGTAGTTAGTTTCCATGAAGACCATGATAGGTATCCAACAGCCCAGAGGGAGACAGTAGTGTTGTGGATAAGGTGACCTGAGTTCTAGCCCTGGTGCTGCCTAATACCTACTGGGCAATTATGGTAACTTTATGCCTCTTGGGTAACAGGCACCTTACCCCAGGCCATCAGCTTCTTTGGCTGCTCTCGTCTATCAGCATTTCATTTGATTTAGTCTCAGTAACTTTCTTAGCCTCTACACTGGTTAGGCTCCCTTTGCACGTCTGGTCAACCCTGCTTTAACTCTCTTCTACTGAAGTCAGCTGAATATGGGGGAAGTCAGGAGCTCGAACTTCAGATCTCTTGGAAATCTTCCACTGGCTCCTTTCTGCACCTCTCTTAATTCCTGGTATCTCTTGACACCCTGTAATGTTTTTATAGTAGCAATTCCAAAATTTATTGCATTCTCTCCTTTATCCTTCATAGCATCCATCCCACACTCAGCAGACAACCGTAATTCTTAAATTACTGTGATGGCACATGCTGTGGAGCAAGGCTACCTCAATGCTGAGCCTTTCTGTCCCAGGAAGAGATGTCACTCCTTGCCAAGGCAAACTCCTTTTATCCTCTGGACACTCTTCTCCCACCCCCTAAATGTAGCTCTTGCCAGGTTCTGTCTAGGGCCTCTTTTTCTCTGTATGAGAAGCTGCCACTTTTTGAGGCCTATTTAAACCTCTCTCCAGGCTGTTTAGGGGACAGATAATTCTTCCATAAGCATATATACTGCACACTGCCAGGCACTGGGGATGCAATGACGAAGAGCTCCCACGTAAGTGTGGGTAACCATTACAACTATACAGAACCATAGATGACCACTATGTTGAAGAGCACTCCGTCTTTTCCTGAAGTTGTCAGAAGTGCATGGTCCAGACTTGAAAGTTGATGGGAAAGGGTATACCTATCACTCAGGTACACTAAAGTATACATGCATATTAAAGCATACTTTTGTTTTCCATAAATGTGCATATTTATGTCATTTTTTTTTTTTGAGTCGGAGTCTCACTGTTGCTCAGGCTGGAGTTCAGTGGCGTGCTCACGGCTACTGCAGCCTTGACCTGCTGGGCTCAGGCAATCCTTCTGCCTCAGCCTTCCAAGTAGCTGGAACTAAAGGCGCGCACTACCACGCCCGGCTAATTTTGTTTTTTGTGAGAGATGAGGTCTCACAAAGTTGCCCAGGCTGATCTCGAACCCCTGAGCTCAGGCAATCCTCTCACCTCGGCCTCCCAAAGTGCTGGGATTAGAGGCTTGAGCCACCACCTAGCCTACTTCATTCTTTTCAAAGCCTTCATGGTATTTCTGTGTGTATGTTTAATCAGGTCTGTATCAATGGACAGTTTTGTTTGTCTTTTGCCATTACAAACAGTACTGCCATGAGCGTTCGCCTGTACGTGCATCTTTGTTTACAAGTGCAAAGTATTTCTGCAGTATGAAAGTCAAGGGCATAAGCAGGTTTCGCCAACCGCCCCCCCCATGGCCAACTTGCATTGTGAAGCTCGCGAGTATGAAACGCCTAGCTGGGGCGGTGCCTGCCTCCGAGCAGCAGGCGGCGCTGCGGGCCGTGTCGACGGAAGTGGCGGGGCCTCGCTCACCCACTTCCGGTGGCTGCGGCGGCGCAGGCGCAGCAAGGTTGACGCAGGAGCCCGGCGGCTGGGGGCGCGATGCCGTACGCCAACCAACCTACGGTGCGGATCACGGAGCTGACCGACGAGAATGTCAAGTTCATCATTGAGAATACTGACCTGGCGTAAGACTGCTGAGGGAAGAGGCTGGCGGCTCTGGAGCGCAAGCCCTAGTCGGGAATGAGGGTGGGGGTGGGGGCGGGGGCAGTGTCCCTCCAGAGCTGTCCCCAGTGTCAGGGTCTCAGCTTTGGGAACTGTTGAGGCTGCGCGCCCTCACGCCGCTTGGCTTTTCATCTTGCAGGGTGGCCAATTCCATTCGGAGGGTCTTCATCGCGGAGGTGCCCATAATAGGTGAGCAAGCCCCGCCTCCGTATTGCAAGCCCCCCCACACACACACCTTGGGGGCTCCTGCCCTCAGTCCTGGTCTCCGGCTTGGGTGGCGGGGCAGGGGGTTGGGTGCTGAGAAAACGGCGGCAGTGCTGAGACTTGATCAGACCTGCGTCCTTGGCCCAGCGGCCACTGCTGGCGACTCGCTGGCTCCCGCGGGCCGCCTAGGTAAACCCGTATGCTGTGTGTTCTTTGTTGAAGAGCTTGTGTTGAGGAATGCGCTGACTTGGGTTCGAATATTGTTCTCACCAACTATCTTTGTGAAACTTGGGCAAGTTATTAAACTTCTGTGTGCTGTGGTTTCGTCATCTGTAATATTCAGACACTAATGGCACTTAGGGTAATACTAAGTGAGGTAGTCCTGTTAGTGGCCTTGCATTTCGTGGCAGATGCCTTTTTTATGAGTCTGTTCCTTCGACTGCATTTATGGAGCAGGTGCCATGCCTGGTGGTAGGCCCCAGGAATGCAGAGCTGTCTAGAATAGGGTTTCTCATGAAGTTCATAGTGAGGTTGCAGGGAGAGATGAATCCACAGACAACACTAATGCCAGGTAGACTTTGCTTAGAAGTTCGAGAGAAGCATAGATACAGTGCAGTTGGCCCTTAGAGGATCTTTTCCTGATCTGGTTCCAGCCACTCCGGGGTTTTCATGCATTGATTTTACTTATATGAAATACCACGTGTACTTTCCGGGATTCAGGTCAAAGAACTTGGGTTAGGCAAAAGAAATACAAGTCATAGCTTCTGCATCAAATGTTCAGACTTTTAAGGAGATAAGCAGCCGGGCTCGGTGGCTTAGCCTGTAATCCCGTGCCTTGCCTGAGCCCACGGGTTCGAGAACCGCCTGGGCAACTTAGCGAGACCTCATCTCTACAGTAAATTAAAAAAATTAGCCGGGCGTGGTGGCGCACACCTGTAGTTCCAGCAACTTGGAAGGCTGAGGCAGAAGGATCGCCGGAGCCCAGCAAGTCGAGGCTGCAGTGGCCAGGACCGGCCACTGCACTCCAGTCTGGGCTTCAGAGTGAAACTCCAACTCAAAAAAAAAAAAGGAAATAAGCAGGCCCAGTGATGAGTAAGCAAGACAGCATTGCAGTGTACCCACTACCCCCGACACTTTTTCAACTCAACTTGGAGTGCTGGTCCTCCCTCTGCCTACTCACTTCATGTCTCTGGGTCTGTTTGATCATGAGTAAAATGAAGGGGTTGTACTTCATGATGCAGCCCTGACATTTTGTGTCTAAATGCCACGGTTTTTTTTTGCAGATTCAGTTCTGCAAATAACACTAAGCACCCTTGCTAGAAATACAAAGACATCCCAGGACCCTGCCTCATGGAGTTTTCTAAGCTGAGGTAGAGACAAGACATACACAAATAAGACACAAGGCAAGTTTTGACAAATGTCTTAAAGGAAGTCTGAACAAAGTCTTGTGAGAGAGGAGTGCAGGAAGAGAGTGATCACAACGTAGCAGGAAGGGTAGGCCAGGCTGGTTTTTAGGAAGCTCCAAGGATTTTAACCTGCATTGGAAGGGGGAGGAGAGGAGGGAAGAGCATGCTGGGGGGAGGGGCCAGGGGAGTAAAGGGGCAGAAAAGCTTGGATCATGGTCCTTAGTTGGCTTGAGCTGGGGAAGCAGTAGGAAGCATAGCAGGATGAAGCAGGTTGGGACCTGGCCATGGCTGGTCTTCTGACCTCTATTCCTAGTGTTCTTGTCCCTCATTTGGTGTGGGGCTCCAGTGCCATAGGATTGCAAGATTTAATGGGTTATGTGCTGATAATTATTTATGAATGAATAAATGTGTGTTTAAGTCAGATGTGTGTGATTGTACAGCTCTTACCATCCTGTCAACTCACTGCTGGATTGGGTTTTATATTTAGTATGCCTTGCCCGTGAAAGGAATTCAGTAAACATTTGTTGATTGAGTGATAATACAGTGCTAGTTTAGGTGATCTAGTCTCTAAGTCATAATGAGGCTCATAAGTCTGTGTTGCTTCTGTGAGGTTTTTCCCTAAACTTTGAGGTGTCCAAATAGTTTGTGTTTTTGGATTTGGTGAGCAGATTTAATTGCTTCCCATGGAAATACTCAGCTCAAAGAAGCATGTTCCCACTCCCATGGTATTCTCTAAGTCAGTGTTTTTCCATGTGGAGTAAGGAACCCCCTGTATTAAATTCATGTGGGTGGAGTGATGGGTATGGTATGTGTGGTTCCATACAATGCAGGTTCCTGGACCCTGCTCTAGTGCTGTGGAATCAGAGTCTCTGGCAGCCTTGCCCAGGCACCTGCTAAATGTAAGCATCAGGTGATTCCTAAACCTTGGGAGCCACTGCTCTGAATCTTTAGTTGATTTTGATGGCTAAACTGCCTGTCTGCTTCCTTCATTTTTAGCCATTGACTGGGTTCAGATTGATGCCAACTCTTCTGTGCTTCATGATGAATTCATTGCTCACAGGCTTGGTGAGTGCAGGTTTGGGAAGGTTAAAGGGAAGGTACTGTGCCTGGTGCCAGAGGAGGGGCCTCTCCCCATTCACACCCCCATGGGGACTTCAGGGTTCTCATTTTGACTTGGCTATTTGGCCTTCTTTAAAGTGCTTTTTTGTATCTTGCAGGATTAATTCCCCTCATTAGTGACGATATTGTGGACAACCTGCAGTATTCTCGGGTATGCCGGGTAGTTACATGGAGTGGGGTGGAGGGATACTTCAGTTCTTGGTGGGAATTTTCCTTGGTGGCATCTCACATCCTTGAGGTCAACAATATGGGGATGTTGTCCAGAGCCTGAGGCAGGCCTTGGTCCTTGGTTCTGGTGGGACTTCAGATTGATGAGGGCCTCAGGATATCAGGGAGCCTCCTTCTTAACCAGCCACACAAGAGGGGGTATCTGTTAGAATGCCCGCTTGTACTGAACAGTGGGGCTGTTCTTCCAGAGCATCTCTTCCCAATGGCAGGCACCTCGGAGGCTAAGAGAGTTGACAGAAGACTCAGTGGGGGAGGAGGAGCTATAGCACAAGGGAGCTCCTCAGGGATGGAGTACTGGTATCTGCCACATGCATGCTTTTTCCCCGTAGGTGACACTGGTTAAATATGGCCAGAGTTTTCTTGTCTCACCTCTTTCTCCTGGTCATGTCTTCCTCTGATGATATGTTACCAACCTTTGGAGTTAGGAGAAAGTGGGTTAGGAGCAGCTTCTCTTCATCCTTCACTAGGTGACATTCATAACAGCCTGAGACTGGTCCCTCTTGGTGACTTTGGATGGTCCTGAGTCAACCCATTTTCTAACATCCCCAAGGGTACATCATTTTTGTAGTGGCCAGTTTAGTATATCTTATATGTGTATTTTTTAAAAAGAAATATCGAATCGCACAGAAAAGTGTAGAACCGGTATAGCAAATACCCATGCTCCTATCTAATACTTTGTCATCACATTTAACATTTTGCCCTAGTCACATCTCCAGATTTTTGTTTTTAGGAAACAAAACTTTACAGATATTGGTGGGGACAGTGGTACAACCAATTAAGAGCAATTTGGTTATATCTTATATAAAGATATGCATGCCCCTGTGATTTAGCAGTTTTGTTAAATTTTGTTCTAGTGTTTATTGAACAAATGATGTGTTCCTCCCTCTTTTTGTTTGTCTTTTTCTGAAAGTCTACAGAAAAGTTGACAATATTAAATAATGAACACCCATTTACTTGTTACCAGTTGTTAATATTTTGCTACATGTCCTTTGTTTCTCACATATATGTTGTTATTTTTGCTGAACTATTTGAAAGTAAGTTGCAGGCATCTTCTGAGAATGAGGATATTTTATACATGACCACACTATTGTGCCTAAGAAAATTAGCATTATTTGTAATATCTATATTCAGTCTGTTGAGGTTTTTTCTAGTTGTCCCCCAAAAGTCCTTCATTGTTTTTGTTTGTGGGTCGCTCTTGATCCAGTCAGGATTCATTTGGTTGTTACAGCCCTTTAGTCGCTTTTCATCTAAGACTCCTCTCCTTTCAAGTTCTCCTTCTAGAACTTGAAAAGTACATTTGGTTTGAGGTTGACTGCCTTTTTGTATTTTTATCTTCCACTATGTTTTGATTTCCCAATTTCATAGTTCTAAGAGTGATTCGGTCTCAAGGGTCTGGGCTGACTTCTGCCTCACCTGTGTATGACTGCAGACTGACCTTAAAGTGCTTCTTCTCCTCTGTCATCTTGCAAACTTCAAAAGTATATTAGGTTGCCCTCACTGGGGTGAGGGAGAGGACAGCTTACTTGATGACATTCTCGTAACTCTCTTCTTGCCTGATGTCAAACTGCAGCAGATAGTCCCTGACATGTGAAGGAGTAAGTTGTTGTAAGAATGGCAAAATGCTGAAAATTATGGAAGCTGGGTAATGGTTACATGATGTCAGTTTATGATACATGTCTCCATTTTTGTGTATGTATAAAGTTTTCCATGACAAAGGATTGTTTTTTTTATTATTATTTAGAAAAAGACCAGTAGTCTAGAACTTTAAAAGTACTTTTTTCTATTGTTCCCTGGGGTTGTTTTATTTTAAATGATGATTACCTTGCCAGGCTGGTCCACTTAGTTCACAGGAAGCTGAACTGTAGAGTATGAAAGCATCCTCCTCTCCCTTAATAGCCTCGGTTCTCTGAGAGAGAGTACTCCAAGGGCCAGGGTGAGATGTTAGCAGGGTGTCTCCCAGTAACCTGGCAGCTAGTGGCCAGGAAGGAAATATGGATGCCAACATGTGAATAGGTTGCCTTAAACTTGGGTAGCCCATGAGTATGGTATACCAGATTGTCACAGCCCATGAGAGCCTGGAGACTGGGATTAACCTTTTTACAGATGAAGGAACTGGGTAGGAGTGAGTCAGTTAGGATCTACCATCTCTTCATAGACTCAGTCCTGCTTCTCCTCCTGCCTCAGGACTGCTCGTGTGAAGAGTTCTGCCCCAAGTGCTCAGTGGAGTTCACCCTCGACGTGCGGTGCAATGAAGACCAGACCCGACATGTCACCTCTCGAGACCTCATCTCCAACAGCCCTCGTGTCATTCCAGTCAGTGCACGAGAGCATCCTCCCTACCTGTGCTCTTCTCCCTCTGGCTCCAAGTGGGCCAGTTGGGGTCAATCTTTAAAGATGTTGACTTTCCCTGTTACCCTCTGCCTTAACCTGATTCCCAGAAGTGCTAATTCTGGATTTTGGGGGAGCAGAAGCACATCGTTGGTTCTGTGTACTGTCACTCAAGGACCCTTTTAAAGGCCATGGAGTTGTTTTAACTGAGAAGACCATCACCTACCATGGAGTTTGGGTTGGAGTCCCAGGAGGCATCTCTACCACCTCCTTCTCAGGCACCCTTTCCCTGGGTGATGGATTGCAGTCTAGAGGTGCTAGGAGATGGTTGCCAGAAGAGGTGACTGGGGGGCTGAGTAGCTAATAAATGCCTGTTTGGGCTCCCTACAGGTGACATCCCGGAACCGAGATAATGACCCTAATGACTACGTGGAACAGGATGGTAAGGCACTGGAGTGGGTGTACAGACATCTTCCTGACCTGTTGCCATGTGGGCCAAAGGGAAGTAGAGCAGACACAGCCTCTCGTGCTGCCTGGTGTCCTTGGAAATTGGCCCTAGGCCCATTTTTCCAGATGTGTGTGGTCTACCAATGGATCTCCAAATCAGAACTTGGAGAACCATTCCTCTCCTGGCCCTTGACTGACTCATACCCGTCCCTGCAGACATCCTCATCGTCAAGTTGAGAAAGGGCCAGGAGCTGAGACTTCGAGCCTATGCTAAGAAGGGCTTTGGCAAGGAACATGCCAAGTGGAACCCTACTGCAGGAGTGGCTTTTGAATATGATCCAGACAACGCCTTGAGGCATACAGTGTACCCCAAGCCCGAGGAATGGTATGTTCCATTGAGAGTGAAGGCAGGCATTAAGGGTGGGGGTGGGGGTGGAAATGACTGTTCGTGACTGTGACTGAGACGAGGAGGCTCTCTATAAACTTGAGGCTCTAAAAGCAGCAGTAGCAACCTTGTGCTGACCTGTGTTTGACCTCAGGCCAAAGAGTGAGTACTCGGAGCTGGATGAGGACGAGTCACAGGCTCCCTACGATCCCAATGGCAAGCCAGAGAGGTAAGCCCTTGGGCCAATGTGGGATGGTAGAGCGTTCGGTTTTGGTGCAGTCCCTGAGTTAGGCAGTCCCTTTCCCTCGCATCCCGTTCTCATGGGCTGAAGAGGGGCCATTGCCTGCTAAACTACACCTGAGATATGTGCACATCCAGGGGCCAGTCATTATCCTCCTTTTGGTCACTATGAGAAAGAGTGGCGCTCCATTTATCCAAGCTGTTCCTGTTCTGATTTTCATCCCCCAAAGAAGGGACACCTCAGGTCCAAGCTGGGGCCAGAAACATTGACCAAAGTCCTATAGTTATGAACGTGAAGGGGCTGTGGCTCATGGTCACTGCCTTCTTGATCTACTTTCTCATTGTGGCATACATACATACACCATTGTTTTAGGATTTTCACAACACCTTATGAGGTGGATGTGGCCTCCTTGCCATCCTGCAGAGTGGGTTGGAATCACTCTGAGGTTTTAGATGAAGCTGGGCCAAGGTCAGGTTCTTGGTGGAACAGAGTCAAGACCCAGGGGAGAAAGTGCTATCCATGGCCGAAGCTCAGGCTGGCCAGTCTGCCTTGTGAGGGCTCTCACTGGACTCTTGCCTTGTAGGTTTTACTACAATGTGGAGTCCTGTGGCTCTTTGCGTCCTGAAACCATTGTCCTCTCAGCCCTCTCCGAATTGAAGAAGAAGCTGAGTGATTTACAGACTCAGTTAAGCCAGGAGATCCAGAGTGACGTACTAACCATTAACTAGCTGAACTTGCCTGTTGCAGCAAAAAGGGGAATGGAAACCGGCAGCTTTGCATTTGGGTCTTGCTTGAAACTCTTTGAGTTTCTGAGATCATGGCAGTTCATCAGTACCAACTAGAAGAGGGTCATGGATAGATTACAGGGATGCCACTGGTGTTCAGGCAGGATAGTTTTTTTATGGCCCTGCCTGCTCATTGTCAGCAGTGCCCCCAGAACCCAACACATGCCTGCCATCCTGTTTCCAAACATGCCTGTAGAGGGCCACACTGCTTCCCTGTTGAGATCCAGCTGGACTTCCCTGGTTATTCCAGCTCTTTACTTGAAACCCTTTCTGTCCAAAAGGAGGACTCTCCACATGTAGCTTTCTGGTGTGAGGATTGACTGCCACCACCTTTATTCAGGGGCATACAAACCACTCTTCAGTCCTCCCCAGGGCCAGCAGGCACTTCAAATTCCCAGGTGTCCCTAATTTGAGAAGTAATCTTTTGGGACCACCATTAGACCCTGAGTGTCCCCTCTCCCCACAAACAGACACAGTATTTCATTCTCTCCTCATGAGTTAGGAACCCCTTCACCACTAGTAGCCTGATCTCAGTCTAGGTGGTGGTGGCAACAAGGGGCCTCCCACATACACATAAGGAATGTTTCAGTCCTCCTTAATGAAGGTTCTGGCCCTGACCCTTTAGAACTGTTTCCAGGTAGGAGCATACCCAGCACAGTTAATTAGACAGTCTGGAGAAAACCAGATATCCAGTACAGAAAGGAAGGGATATTTATTGATTAACAGTAGTTGTCTTTTTAAAAGTGTTTTATTTTTGGCAATAAAGAGCACAACATAATCTCCTTCATGCGTCATCGTGCCACTTAGCTGAGCCAGCCAGCTCTTCCTCCCTCCCCAAAGCCTTTGGACCCCAGCACCCCTCTTCAGGCTAGCATATCCCTCTGGGTGGTCGTGCCCTGGGTCAATTCAGAGCGAGCTGGCTGTGCTATCTCCCTGGCTCCAGGGCTCCTCCGGGAGGGATCTCTTGCTTTATCATCCTCCTGCCACAACTTGAACAATGGTTATTTACAAGAAAGTCTGTTCCCACAAATCATAACCCTGAAGTATTTTTAAAAACAAACAAAAAACAAAACACGCAACCAAAGGTTTGATGTGAATAGAAAGATAGCCCTTCTGCATGGTAGTCAATAAATACCAGCACTAGAAAATCAATTGCTTTAATTGCATTTCAGCAGGGAGCCTCAGCACCATGTGGGGAGGAGGGAATGGGAGGTCTTCTGAGTGCTTTTGGCTGGCCATAGGGTGGGTCAAACACAGGGCGGAGGGGCTCCTTGGGCAGTGTCCATCCCTGGTCAGTGAAGGAGGGGGCAGCAGGGGTGCTCCCCACAGCAGTCCCGCTGCAGCCTTCCCTCCTGGCCAGGCCCTGGGGCAGGAACACTCTCTAGCCTTCCTCCACATGGCTGAGGTAATTGGCACCCCACCCCAAGGGCATCTTCCCAGCCTGCTAAGCTGGAAGGAACCTGTGCAGAAGTTACATTTTAAAACCAGATTTTCACCTGAGGCGGCAACCAGATGTCACCTCTGTTTAGCACTCCTAGTGTGAGGCTGGCGAGCAGTGCAGTGCAAGTTGGGATCCTTCCTGTGCCGTGCCAGGCCCAGAGGAACTGAGAGGCCACCTGCTGTCTTGGCCCTGGGCTGCTTGGGAAAAGCCAACAGTCAGTGCCAGCCTCAAGCTCTGACTGTCCCCTCCTCCGGCCCTGGCAGCAGGAGGGCTGTACCATGGAGGACAGGGAAACAGCTGCCCTCATACTCAAAAACAGCCTTGACTGTGGCCTGGTCATGGGATTTAAAAAATGTGTTGGCGGGGAAGGATGGGGGGAAATCTCATTAATATAGAATATGTCATAAGCCATATATATTAAACTCATTAACAGTATATAGTCCCACGGTAGCTCCAGCCCCTCACATGCTCAGGTGGTGTGGCCAGCCCTTTGCTGTGGTCCAGCCTCACCCTTGGGGACAAGGAGGCGGCAGCTTGCTCCTTTTCTCCAGGCTCTTGGCCAGCAGCCCCTCCAGGCTATCCACGGAACACTGCAGCCAGCCCTGCAACAGGCAGCCCCAGCAGGTCACCGGTGCTTGCCAGCACTGCTGTCACTGGGATGGGGTCTTGGCCTCACCACTGTCCCCCTGGCTGGACTTTGGCTTTAGCAGGATGAATCTGTTGAGGAGATCTGTTTCTGAGCTGGCCTGGGCTGCCCCATACCCCTCACCTGTGGGCACAAAAGCAGGTGCAAAAATCATATCTTGGTCAAAAGACTCCTACCCACAGAGCTTTGGGGCAGGCAGGTGTGGGGCACCGCTGCGACTCACCTGCATAGCTAGAGGCTTCGGCAATGTTCTGGGAACCCGTGATGTGGTGCCAGTAGGCGCTGCGGGGCAGCATGGTAGTGGGTGTGCAGGGATACGAGTAGTGCTCTGTGCCCTTGTTCAGCAGCTGTGGGGGAACAGCGGCCCCTCCCATCAGTGAGCAGCCCGCCCAGGACCATGCCTGCCACTGCCATTGACAGGATAGCTGGAGACTTCGCTGGCTGGCCCCAGCACTGGGCCCTCCTGCCCACCACCCCCTGGCCCCTGGACAGCCACCCCCGCCTCACCCTCACGTTCTTCTCCATTTCCAGCAGAACCCGCTTGTGCTGCTCGGCAATGGCCAGTGTGGCACTGTGGACCCGCTGGTAAATCTGCTCTCCCTCCTGTGTCTGGAAGGTGTAGAGCCCTTCTCCAGCGTCGCACATCCTGGAGACACAGGTAGCCCAGAGGGCATGTGCTTGGTCAGGCCCTCCTGTACCACATGCTGTGGCTGCCCCCAGGCAGGGGTGCAAGGACAGGTCGAGCTGTGGTCTGGGTGTCCAACCATGCAGCACAAACATGCTGAGCATTTTTGTGCCAGCTGGTTGTCCAAGTGCTTGACAAGCATTAACCCATTCTGTTTCCCCACCACCCCGATGGTCTTTGTACTATTAATAGTTTCTTCATTTTTATGCATGGTCTCAAACCATGACGACAGAGGAAACTGAGGCATATAGGAGATAAGTAACACAACTAAGACTATACAGAGGATTATACAGAGTTGTTCTAGGCAAGCTACCTCCAGAGTTCAGCTAGAGGATACCCAATCCTCCCCAGAATCCTGTGAGGTTAGGTGCCTTCATTATCCCCACTTGAGATGGGGAAGCCAAGACTCAGGTCCACATTCACAGAGCTAGCAAGAGCCTGTCCTAGGGGCACATAACATCATTAAGGGCACCTAATCTTAAACCAGGGGAAGTATGGACCAGCTGGAGGCCCAAACTTCACCTGTACTTAGGCTATTTATGTACCTAAACCCAACTTGTATCCCACATGTTTATAATAAAGGGGGGAAAAAAGAGCCAGTTCCAGCATCTAACTAGAGCCCAAGCAGTTTCACTTTTGGTAAACAGCTTCGCCTGAACTGCTGCTGTGGGCACCATCTCTGAGCCTCAATTTATTCATCTGGTAAATGGGAACATCGCATTCCCCTCTGGATTGCTAAGCCAGTAAATAAAGTTAGCTCCTAGCACAGGGCTAACACGGAGTGAATGGCAGCCACTGTCATGACCACGGTGGGTCAGGGTGGGGAGGCAAGGAGTCCTACCGGCCGGCCTCAAAGGTGAAGCGTGTGGCGTCCCGGCCGTAGCGGCGCAGTGAGCAGAGTGGCCATGAGACGAGCTTCACACGGGGGTTGTGCATGTCCCAGAGGTAGATGTTCTCGTGGGTGATCTGCAGCCTGCACTCGCCGTACACGTCCAAGTTGGGGCAGGGCAGCAGGAAGACGTTGAAGCGATCTGAGTGGGAGAGGACAGGTGGGCCCAGGATGCCTGCCTGGGGCCAACTCCCCTCCTCCCTTTCCCACCCTCAGGGCTGGGGCCAGGCCTCACCTGTCTGCTCACACTGCACTCCTGGGGCCAGGAGGTCAGGCTCTCCCAGACTGATGTCGTTGAGCCGTGACCCCAGACACTCCACAGACAGAGTCTTGTACCATTCCTCTGCCTCCAGCTCTGAAGAAAAGGGTACCTTGTGCCACCAGCTCAGGGTTTCCCAGCAGCCCGCCCCACCTGTCTCAGCCAGAGTTATACCACCATGCAAAGCAGAGAGGGCAAGGACTGGATTCTGCCTGCCTGCCCAGTCAGTCCTGGGCCTGCTCCCTCAAAGGCACCCCCACTCTCCCAACCACCATCTGTACCCGGGGTCAGCCCTGCCTGCTTCCTCCCAGCTGGACGGTGGCCAAGCCCAGCCCACGGAAGTCCAGATAGAGGCCTGCCCCTCAGCGCCTAACCTGAATCGCAGGTGAAGGTGCGTGCCGAGTCATCAGAGAATATGATGGCTACTGCCTGCCGCTTGGTCTCCTTGGGTAGCCGTGTGACACACTTGACATTGCTGATCTCAGTCACCTGGGACAACAAGGAACTCAGCCAGGCTAGTACACCTCCCTCTCCATCCCCCACAGCCCTGCCACGCCCAGAAGGGTGTGCTCACACTTCAGGACTCTTAGCAAATCATCTTTGCTTATGAGTGAGAGCTAGGGCCCAGGTCCCCTAACCTTGGGGCAGCCTCGGAGGCACACTGATTTCTCATCTGGATACTTCTCCAGCCGCTGGGGCCCCTTGCTGGAGGACTTCCGGAACACCAGCCAGCACCTCCGGTAGATCTGTGGGACGAGATGACGGGCATCAGGCCTCCCTGGACCACTCCCACCCCAGCCACAGCCCTGCAGTTGCCCATGCCTGCCATAGGGGGCGATGCTGTCCAGCCTTCCTGGAGCCCTGGGGAAACCAGGAAAGGGGAGTCACCAGCAGTGCCGTTTCCCTGGGAGAGAGGGTCCCTTCTTAAATAGAAAAGGTAGTCGCTTCTTGGTTGGCTCTGAAGCACTGTTCCACCAAGAGTGCGTCCTGAGTTACTATTCACTGTGCGCACAGCTCTGGATGTGATATAAGCACTCTTCACAGTTTCAGGGCCACCTGAGGTCAGTTCTACTATCATCCCCATTTTATAGATGAGGAAAGTCAGGCACCACAACATTTAGTAACAGCTAATAAGTGGTGATGCTGGTATTTACAGCAGGCTGTCTAGAAGCAGAGCTGATTCTCGTGGTCCACTGCACATGGCGTCTGGCCAGGGCTCCTGGGAAGAGGGATTAGACCCTTGCCCATTGCCTGCCTGCACACTTCCACACCCCCTGTTCTTTGAGCCAGGTGAGGGTGCTTGATGCTGGTAACCCCCACTCTTGTCTCCAGAAGCTTTCACTCGCCCTCTCATTTTTAAAAAAATAGACTTTGGGAGGCCACAGCAAGAGGATTGCCTGAGCCTGTGGGTTCGTGACCAGCCTGGGCAACATGTCTGCAATAAATCAAAAAATTAGCGGGGCATGGTAGTACTCGTGTAGTTCCAGCTACTTGGAAGGCTGAGGTGGAAGGATCACTGGAGCCCAGCAGGTCGAGGCTGCGGGGACTGGGAGCGTGCCACTGCACTCCATCCAGTCTGGGCAACAGAGTGAGACTCCAGTTCAAAAAAAAAAAAAAAAAAAAAAAGGTCTCGCTGTGTTGAACTGGTTTTGAACTCCTGGGCACGAGAAATCCTCCCACCTCGGTCTCCCAAAGTACTGGGATTTCAGGCGTGAGCCACCGTACCCAGTCTTCTTGCCCCCTCTCTTCATTCTCTTGTCAGCCCTGGCATATAAGGGGCCGTGGTCACTTTTCTGTTGCAGTTGGGGAACCAGAGGGTGTCAGAGGTGAAGGGGCAGAGCTAGGAACCAAGGTCACCACACAGCATGGCACTTTCCCTCTTCGTCCTACTGCCAGTGCCCTGTGTCTTACACCAGGGTTCCCAACCCTCAGGCCATGGAAGGGTACCGGTCCATGGCCTGAGGAACTGGGCAGCACAGAAGTGGGCAAGCAACACTCTGCCTTCTGTCATATCAGTGATGGCACTAGATTCTAATAGGAGTACAAATCCTATTGTGAACTACGCATGCGAGGGATCTAGGTTGCACGCTCCTTATGAGAATCTAATGCCGGATGATCACCCTCCAACTTCCAGTTCATGGAAAACCTGTCTTCCACGAAACCGGTCTCATGCCAAAAAGGTTGGTTGGGGACTGCTGCCTTAAGCCACCCAAGTTCTCTACAGCTTCATGGACTCCTCCCAAGGGACAAGGAGCAAGGGCAGGAGAGGGGATGACCCTTCTCCAGGGCGACAGGGACAAACGGGCCTGTCAGGCACCTGGGGGAGACCCCAACCTCTTGTTTGAGCTGTGACTCTTCCTTTCATGGCAGCTCCCTCCTCCCAGGCTCTCTGCCAGTCCAAAGTCTGTGATGGGTTTACCCGATCCTTTCAGCGGAAGGCTCCAGAAGCCTGGCAGGGCCCATTCCCTGGACATCTGTGTTCCTCTCACCAGCAAACAGTAGGGAGACTGGGGTGGCCCAGAGCAGAGGAGGCTATGGGGCCTCTGGGTCCCACCCCTTCCTTCCTCAGCCCTGCCCTGCCATGGGTGTACCAGGCCCTTGGCAGGCAGGGTCACAGGGTGCAGTGGGCCTAGGAAGTCCCCATCCCAAGAAGCCATGTGTGGCTCCCATCTGGGACCCCAGGAGGCTCATCTGCCCCCACACCCTTGACCCTGGCTCAGCCCTGTTCTGTCCACCTGCATCACAGCGGCCCTCAGCGCTCAGCTGCAGAGCTCCTTTAAGGCAGATGCTGTGTGTTACGCTTAGAATCTCACAGTATCCTGGCAGCCTCATTAACAAAGCTCTGCTAAACAAGTGAATGACCACATGAAGGGACAATGAATGGACGGAGGGATGGACGGATGAATGAATGCTGCCGACCCAGATACACCCTGCCAGGGTGGGCTCTGTGCCGCCTGCAGTGTGGGGCAGGAGGCCTGGGGGCCTGAGCACCCGGTTGCCTAGTTACAGGATGCACACTCACACAGCCCCAGGGAGCCACACACTCAAGGCCCTCCTCCCCACTTCTCAGGGCTTTGATCAGTGCTTCAGAAACACTCCGCCACAGCTCTGCCAGGAAGGAAGCTCTGGCAGGTAGGGGAGGTTGTGCCTGATCCCTTTCCAGCCCTCCCCCCTTACCTCTGTGGGCTGATCTTGGCGGCAGCTTGGGAGTGACTGCAGCCCCTGGCATCAGGGGCAGCCAGCTCAGGTCTGCAGAGGGAAGCTGACTTCCCTACATGAGGGTGGACCCCTGATGGGGCCTGGACACACCCCACCCATCACCCCTCTCCGGCTGTGCCCACCTGCAGCCACTTGGTCTCCTTCTGGAACAGGTCTGATACTGAGCCCAAGTGGCTGCCCTGTGCCCAGTGCCTTCCTGGCATGCTCTGCCCAGGACAGAGCCTTGGCCCAGCTGGGCCCTAGGGACTTGACAGGTCCAGACCCATAGGAATGAGGAGTGGTGTTAGAAGCTGGGCTCCTGCTCCCCTGGTCTCCCTACCTCAGCCTCAGCCTCTTTCTTTGTTCTGTGCTCATGTCAGTGGGCTGATCCCTATCTCAGAGGAAGGGCAAAGCAGCTGATATCTGCCAGGGCCCAGTCTTGCCTAGGCTGGGGCCCAGGTTGGGCTACAAATTCAAATCCAGGTAAGACTCCACACATGCCCACCAGCTTGGCCCTGCTCCAGTGATCACCCACCTAGCAGTGAGGCTGCCAGTCTCTGCCTGGACTGAACAGCCCCCAAAGGAGCCTGGATGAGGCACACGGGGGGGCCGCATCAGATCCCTGCTCCTCTCCTCCTCATCTCCCCCATTCCACTCAGGCAGAGCCAGGAAGTCTTGAGCAGCCTGAGCCCAGCAGCCCCATCAAGGCATTGGGGAAGGGAGAAAAGGGTGGGACAGGAGTCCTGGGTCAAACACAAGACTTGGGCCACCTGCAGCCAGGGCTTTCCTTCCTATGGGGGAGGCGGGTGGGGCTGGTTGCCAGAGGAACAGAGGTAGCTCTCAGGCAGTCTCACCAGGATCATGAAGTTGGGGCCCCTGCTCATGCCTTCTGGGGGGTCTTCAGCAGTTGGGTCTACAGGGTGGGAAAGGGTGATGTCCTTATGACCACTACAAGCCCCAGCTCAGGGCCAAGTCCCAAGCAAGCATGGCGCCACGGCCAGCAACTTGGAGGCCGGCAGCCCATCCCGGAGCCATGGTCCATTCTGCTGAAGCTTTCACTTAGAAACCACAGACATGTCAGCTTCTGCGCCCTTCACACCCCCCACCAAGTGCACTCCTTTCTAAACGCCTCTTTAACATTAAAAACTACCACCAAAAAGACAACAAATGTCTGCACACAGAAAGCAGTGGGGATGGGAGGCTGAGGTGAGTGGATTGCCTGAGCCCGCGGGTTCGAGACCCGCCTGGGCAGCGAGACCTCATCTCTACAATAAATCAAAAAACCAGCCGGGCATGGTAGCGCATGCCTGTAATTCCGGCTACTCAGAAGGCTGAGGCGGAAGGATCGCCGGAGTCCAGCAGGTCGAGGCTGCGGTGGCCAGAAGCGGCCACTGCACTCCAGTCTGGGCGACAGAGTGAGACTCCAACTCAAAAAAAAAAAAAAAAAAAAAAAAGAAAGCAGTGGGAAGCAAGGGGAGAGGGTGTACTTAAAATGAGGCTGGGTGAGGGGAGGCTAGGAGATGAGAGGAGGCTAGGAGAGGAGAGGGGACAGAGAGGCTTGTACAGGAGAGGAGGCTACGAAAAGAAGAGTAGGCTACAGAGAAGAGAGGAGGCAAGGAGCGGAGAGGAGGCTCCGTGAGGACAGGAGTCTAGCAGAGGAGGCTAGGAGAGGAGAGGAGGCGCCGAGAGGAGAGAAGGCTAGGAGGAGTGAGCACCTGCTCTGGCTCAGGCACAGCTCGGCGTCTCCAGCCCTCTACTGCCGTGGTGACAACTTCAACAATGGCAGGGGCGCTGCCTGCCCATCGGCCACGCTGCCACCGCCACCACTAGCCCAGCGGCTGGGATGCCAGCCAGGCTTGTGGGGCGGGGGCTGCAGCAGGCAGAGCCCAGCCCAGGCACATGCCGGCAGCCCGCTGGCGTGAAGCCTCACTCTACAACGCGCGATCCATCCGGCACTGGCCTGCCCAGGACTCGCCAAGCCTCCCACAGTCCTCAGCGCCCATCCCACCTCAGGCCCCCACCGCGGGTCGGGGTGGCTCACCCCCAGCTTCCTGCTCTTCATCCTCACGTAGCCTTGCTTGACGATGTCGCTGAAATTGGTCGCCATGGTTTCCCCACTTTCCTTGGGGCTTCGGGCCTGGCGGAGACAGGGAGGGATGCCCAGGTGCCTCGGTTTCCGGTGCCTGCGATCACCTGTTCCAGACGCTCCGTCGGGGCTGGGGCTGCCGTGCTGGGCTCCTCACCTCGCCCGCCTCAGCATTGTTCTAGCAGCTCCTTCGCCTGGCGCCTGCTGGAAATAAAAATGACAGGGAGATTAGAGACAGTGACATCTTTCTCTTCCCTTCGCTGTCTCGCTCTTTTTTCCTTCCTCTTCCCACACTCCTCCCTCCCTCCCTCCTCCCGCCCTTCTTCCTTCCCTTCCCTCCCCACCCCAGGACGGCAGAACCATTCAGGAAAACCGAGGTGGAGGCAGCCGCGAGGAAAATGGTCCAGCCCAGTCCCCTCCCTCATGGCTGGGGCTGGCAGTTAACCCCTTCCTGGGAGGACTGACTCCGGCTCCTGTGGTGAAGGTGGGGGCTGAGGAAGCGAGGTGGTCGGGAGCTACTTAGGCCTGTGTCCCTAACAACTGTAGTAACTTTGGGGCAAATGTAGGGCAAGCTGCCAAGAGCAAAACCCCTTCCCGGGCACAGGAGCTCCCGCGGGAAGGTGGGCAGCCCTCCCAGAGAGGGGGAGGGGAGTCCCCGGAGATGGCCCAGAGTCTGGTGCCTGAGTGGACTCCACGCTCCTCCGCAAGGCTTAGAGACAATCTGCCTTGTCAGCTCGGCAGCCCCCAGCCCCTCTGCCCCGCCGGTCCCACACCTGCCTCTCTCCAGCCCCACACGGCAGGCTGAGGATCGTCACCTCCAGCCCACTCAGGCCCCGCTCCCAGCCTCTGGAACTCTCCAGCAGCTCCTCCGGGTGCTGCTTCCTGGGTGGGAGGGCAGAGTCCAGTGGGGCGGGCCTCCAGATAAGCCTGAGGAATGTGCTGGGCCGGCTGGAGGTGGCCACTGTGGAAGCAGACGCCTTGCTTCCAGACGCCAGAGTTGGGGAGACTGGCCAGTCTGTGAGGGTGGCGCCCGGGCCCCCAGTGGACGAGCAGGCCTCCATGTCCTAAGCATGGGCAGGAGTTAATTACTGGAGAACTAGCCAGGGCCTGGGGCACAGGACCCAGCCAAGACAGGCAGGAGACAGGTGGGGCACCAAAGGGAGGTCAAGATGGAGCAGGAAATGGGGGGACAGCAGGGCCACCCAAGTCAGGCAGATCAACAGATAACAAAGACTCGAGGGGGCTCTCCTGAAGACCCAGTCTAACACCTTCACTTTACAGATGGAAAAAGAGGGTAAGCCACATGGCTAAGGTCACATGGCAAGTCTGTGTACAGCCAGGGATGAATGAGAAGTTCCAGGGTGGGTAACACAGGCCAGCCCCAGGGAAGAACGTCCTGCGGCCATCTCCGGCTGCCCACCATCACCCGAGCCTTCTCTGACATCCAGCCTCTGGCAGGGCTGTGTCTCCAGGATCAGTGGGAGGAGTGGAGCAGCACGGCTGGGGTCAGCTGGGTATTTGTGCTCAAGCATGGGGCCCTGGGGCATGCATGCTGCTGGATGTGCCAGCAGCTTGGCATTAATTAATCTCCTGGAGGCCTGTCTGTTGAGTCCTAACAAGGAACAGATGGGACTACCCCAGTGTGCACACAGCACCGGAGGGACAGGGAGGGCAACGCTCCCCTGTGGCACCTGCCCTTCCAGTCCTTCAGCTCCCCTCCTGCCCGTCACGACCTCCATCCCAGCTTCCTTGGGTCCCAGGCTCTCCCACACCTAGGCAATCTGCTCTTCTCCTGTAAGTGCTGGTCTGGGGTCCTGGTCCCATCACTGAACCCCAACAGCCCTGCTGCACCTGGGCTCTGGCAGAGATGGGTCAATTTTTCCAGCTTGTCTCCACAGCCTGGCTCTGGGGCTGCCTTGTCCCCAGAGCAAGGACCACCTCTGTGGCATTCCCCTTCAAGATGACTAGCAGGCTGGCCCCTGGCTGTGGGTCCACAGTGAGGAAGGCCCCTTCAGAACAGGCTTTCAGAAGCCTTTGGACTCATGCAAGGTGGCTCGGACATGGCGCAGCCAGGAGCGTGAATCCACTTGGAGTCCCGGCAAGCCACTTAACGTCTCTGTGCCTTAGTCTCCCCATCAGTTAAAAGAGAGAGAGAACAAATTCACATACTTTAAATGAGAAAATGAATACATGAGACACTCATCTGCCACTTTGGACCCAGAGCTGCTGCCTGGACAGGGCTGTGAACTCACCAGAAGCCAGCCTTCTACCTGTCCAATGCCGGCCTGCTATTTCCTGGTATCATCGGTCATCTTCCCAGCAGCAACCCCCTAGGGACTGAGGTCCCAGGCTCTCAGGAGTGTCCTTGCAGTGTCTGTCCGTAGGGGCCATCCTGCCCCATCCCCCAGGCCTAAGAATCAGCCCCACAGCAGTAACCCAGTAGGAAGAGCACCTTCATGGAAAAGCCCAGGTGGCCAAGTCCTGGCAGCTTACTCTGGCCCAAGTCATAGGGAGCCCTGGCCGTACTCCGTCCCTAATGATGTTTGTAAAAGCAAGACCCAGCCTAGGACCCAAAATGGTATGGCAGAGGAGGTTTCGGAAGGTCAGAAAGAAAGGGGAAGGGCCAACAGGTGGACCTGCAAATTTGACAGGCAATGGGGTCACAGGAGGTGGGGTCAGAACGAAGTCATCCCCTAGAGGGACTGCACTGTGTTCAGCAAGAGAGGGGCCCCAAGCTGAGCCTGTGAAAGCCTGATGGGCGTGGAGAAGTGGAGGGCAGCTGAGGCCCTACAGGCCACGGCCACTGTCCTCACTTCTGAGCCACCACCAGCCTCAGGGCTGCAGCCTGGAAGAATGCTCGCTGATCCCAGAGGACCTGACGTCCCAGGTCCTTCTCCAGCACTGGACACGAGGCCTTTGTGCTCTGAGTGCCCAGAAGAGCCAAGCAGGGTGTTCCGCAGTCCTTCTTAAGGTTCTAGTCAGGGTAGGGGACAAGAGCCCCCATGTCTCCTCCCAGCAGGGCATCAGTGCTGCTGCTCAACCAGAGACAGTCCCTGACCTGGGCCAGGCCAACACAGCTCCTTCGCAGAGAAGAGCCAGGTTCTGAAACACTCCCCTCCTCAGGAAGGACAGGTACCCTGTGCGGAGGGGGCAGGGAGACGCCCTGGCCCTCCCTGCCCACCTGTGCCATGGGGCAGCCACTCCAAGCACTCCTCCCTGCACCTGGATTCTGCCTAGAGGCTTTGGCTCTAGAACAAACACCACTCGCTGAGGCCTTAACCAATGACTGAGACGGAGCAGCCGCCTGTCTGGCTGGGCCTTCCCACCCCGAAGGATTGGATCTTATCAGGGCTTCAGGGACAGCCCTACCTGGACACCATCTCACTGTCGTCTGGCTGTCTCCATCCCACGGCAAAGATCCCATCTGTGGAATCCTCTCCAGCACCAGGGACATTTCCCATCGCCTGCTGGACTGGCCCCCTCCCCCACACCCCATGGAACTATTATCAGGGAACAGCTGGGAGAGCCCCCACCCAAAGCCCCACAAGGGGCCACCACCCCAGACACTGCAGGTTTCATCCCAGGTGGGTGGCAAAGACAGACCAAATACCCAACTAGGCAGGGAGGAATAGTGGGAGGAAGGGACATGTGAACAGCCACAGCTCTCAAGCCAGGAAAGTTAGTGCTGTGCCACTCTGTTCTCCCCCTGTCCCCTGCCCACCCCTAACCATGCCAAGCTCCCAATCCCACTGCACTTGCTGTTTCCCACCTCACGTGGTCTCAAGGTTCATTGCACCATTTCATCCACCTCCTCCAAGAGGCTTTCCCTGACTATTCTAGCCAAAGGCACCCGCTGGTCAGCCTCTCTCACAACATTCAGCATCACTCTCTTCACCACACACACCACCATAGGATTTTCTTGATCCTCCTCTATCCATTTGTTACTCGGCCACTGAGAGACATCTAGAATGTCACCTCCCTGATGGCTAGGCCACCTCCATCTGTCTAGTTAACAGCCCCATCCCAGCTCCAAGAATGGGGTCTCATGGGGAGTAGGCACTCAATATTTGGGGGACCAAATGCGTAATTCTTTCCAGGATTTGCCCTCCACATCCTTTCTCTCACCACCACCAACATCCACGTGGCTGGAAGCGGCTCAGCTTCCACAGGTGCATGAGCGTGGTGGGCTCCCACCTCCTACGTCCCCGTGCTGGCTGTCACGGCCAGCAGACTGTCGTTACTAGAGGACCAGCTGGGCCCAAGAGCCAGTTTGGTCCAAAACTGCCTCGGGAAAAAGTGTGCTGCTGACACTGTGTCCAGGCCTGGCCCAGCAGCCCCACCTTGGCTGGGGTTGTGGGATGAGGTCATGCCCAGCCCTGCTGCCCTGCCACAGGGAGGGCTAGGGGTCACCAGTGCCCAGGCAGCGGGGCAAGCAACTGGACACTGGGGATCCAGCTCCTGGGACCCACAGGGCAGGGAGGGATGTAGGGGGGAACAGGGATGGCCCGGCTGGGGCCACATCCCTCTGAAAGGGGCCACAACAGCATCTGCACTAAGCAAGCCCGGCCCTAACCGCCATGGTGGAGCCTGCCAGAGCTCCCAGACCCCTCACCCTCCATCGGAGCTTCCTGCCAACTGCCCGGCCACCACAGCTGAGGGCAGGCAGGCTGCATGGAGTCCCATGCTCTGGCCCCATCACCCAGGTGCCCAGCCTCATCTCATGCCCCTTGGTGGTGACAGGAACCATTTAACTGGACCCAGGGCTTTGGGGGCCACGGGGAGAAGGTGGACAGGACCTCGGGCCAGCAGGGAAAGGCTCAAGGACAGGAGGCAGCCGGCGGAGAGTTGAGGGTCTGGGTAGAAACCCCCTATGCAGGGGGGGGGCAGAGGGGGCCCAAGGGGGGAGAGGAAACAATCGCTAGGAATGTGGAGGAGTTGAGAGCGCAGGAGGCTCCGGGCGAGCAGGAAAGCCGGGAGGAGGCTGGACGCCGCCGTGGGCCGGTTATGCCCCTTCCGGACGGCAGGCCCAGGAGGCGCAGGGTCTGCGCTGCCCCGGCGGGGCTCGCGTGGGTGCGGGCGAGGGCATCTCCCGACGCCAGCGCCCTGAAGAGGAGGGCTGAGGGTGGGGAGAGCTCGGGGAGTTTCAGCGCCCAGGCGGACGAGTCTCGGAGCCCCGCGAACCGGAGTAGGAAGGTCCCACGGGGCGGAGAAGTGACCGGGGCCCCAGGGGTGGGAGCCGCCGAGGGTCCCGCGGGCTCGGCGCGGCCTAGGGTCCCCTCCTCGCCGCGCGCCCCCCTGTTTACCTGGGCGCCGAAGCCCGGGCCGGGGGCGCCTGCTCGGCGGGGCCGCGGGGCAGGCTCATGCCGCGTCACGGGGCGGCCGGCGGGGGCGGCAGGGCGGCGGCAGCGGCGCCGGGCTCCGGGCGGGGATGGCGAGGGAGGTGCGGCCGCCGGCTCGGGTCGGGCTGGGACTCCGCGGCGCTCCCCGCCCCCCCGGGTCCCCCCGCCCCGCCCCGCCCCGCCCCGGGTCCGCCCCGCCCCGCCCCGGCCCCGCCCCCACGCGGCCGGCCCCCGCCGTATTCCTCCGAGCCGCCGGACATGCGCTTCCGCCCCGGCACTCCCACCTCCTCCGGTCGCCCTGGGCACCCCCGGCTCAGCCCGACCGTCCCTCCCTGGGCCCCAAAACCCAGTCTCACAGGGCCTCCCATTCCCTGAAAGCGGAGCCCCACATTAGTTCTCAGCTCCCAAATCTTATCCCCTCCTCCACTTCTTCTGGAACCACGCACCCATGGCTCCCCTATCTACTCACGACTCTGGGCCACCCAGCGACCTCCTCCACCCCTCTCCTCAGGAAGCAGCACGAGCGCCTCTAACTCCCCCCTGGCCTCTCTTCCACCCTCCAAGCATCCAGCTAGTCCATTCTAGGTCCCCTGAGACTTTGCCCTCAAGTCCAAACTTCATCCCCCTCCATCACTCCCCCGCTCCACTCCCAACACACACACACACACACACACACACACACACACACACACACACACACCTGCCTCGGTGCAAGGGTTGGCTGGGTCACTGCCCTGTGGGAATCCCAAACCACATGTCTCCACTGTACCAGGCAGGGACAGGGGAAGTCGCCTAGCACCTCCCCTGAATGGAGTGGTGGGGGGAGGTACCTCTCCCCCTCTGGCTTTCATGTCTGCACCCTTTTATGTCAGGAGTTCTCAAAGTGTGTTCCCTGGACCAGAAGCCTCCGCATCACCTTGAAACTTACTAGAAATGCAAATTCCCTATGCCACCCCACATCTGTGAAATCCATATTTTAACAGGTCTTTAGGTGATGATTCTGATACACACTAACATTTGAGAGCCACTGCTTTAGACCACATGTAAGAAACAAACAACAGACCACACCTGAACAATCAAAATCCTGAAAAATAAGAATACCTCCAAATCCAATTATTGTCCAGGTTTTTCGGAGCGATAGGCTTCAAGCACTGGGGGACCAAGGACCCCTCTCTGAAACGTCTGGGCCTCAACTTGCCCAGGGATATTTCGTCTAAGGAGGCTGCCTCCTGACCCTGAATATTCCGCTGATGGTCATTGTGACTATCCTGAGCTAATCAGCCCCAGACTGCCAGGGGAGGAGTTGGTCACCCCAGGCCTTGTGACCAAACTGGCCTGGACCTGAACCTCTTGACCTCCCTAGGCATCATTCAAACTTGACCCCACCTGCTGTACTTCAAACCACAGCTCATAAAGCTCCCAGCACGTGATCCATCACAGCCAACTGTTTTTCAGCACCAGAAACTTCTGGAGGAGCTTTAGCCAACAGCCAGAAAATGAGTTTTCACAGTAAAAAAAAAAAAAAAAAAGGCATCTTCTTTAGAGTGAAGTTGTCCAAACTGCTTCATTCTCTCATCCTCATAACTTTCACCAATCCACTCTTTATCTGTGCTATTATCATCTAGATTTATTTTAATTAACCTTTTATTTAGAGATACTTGTAGATTCGCATGCATCCATAAGATATATTACAGAGAGATCCTAAAGACTCTTTATCCAGCTTCCCCCAATGGGAAATCTAGCAAAACTATAGTACAATATCACAACTAGGATACTGACATGGATATAGTGAAGATATGGAACATTTCCATCACCACAAAGATCCCTCAAATTGCCCTTTTATAGCCATACCCACTTCTCTCCCCACCTCACTCTAATCACTGGCAACCACTAAGCTGTTCTCCATTCTGACACTTTTGTCATTTCAAAAATGCTGTATAATTGGAACATCAGTATATGATTTTGGAGAATTGGCTTTTTTTCACTCAGTAATTTTTGGCGATTCGTCTGAGTTGTTGCATGTATCAACAGTCCATTCCTTTTATTGCTGAGTAGTATTCTGTGTCATGTGTATACCACAGTTTTTTTTGTTTTGTTTTTTTTTTTTTGAGTTGGAGTCTCACTCTGTCGCCCAGACTGGAGTGCAGTGGCCGCTCCCGGCCACCGCAGCCTCGACCTGCTGGGCTCCGGCGATCCTTCCGCCTCAGCCTTCTGAGTAGCCGGAATTACAGGCGCGCGCTACCACGCCCGCCTGATTTTTTTGATGTATTGTAGAGATGAGGTCTCGCGGCCCAGGCGGGTCTCGAACCCGCGGGCTCAGGCAATCCACTCACCTCAGCCTCCCAAAGGCACGGGATTACAGGCTGAGCCACCGAGCCCGGCTTACCACAGTTTTTTATTCATACATTCATTGAAGGACATCTGGGTTGTTTCCAGTTTTTGGCTATGAATAACGCTGCTATGAAGATTTGTGTACAGGCTTTTATGCGAACGTAAGTCTTCATTTCTCCAGGAAAAATGCCTATGAGTACAACTGCTGGGTCATATGGTAGTTGCGTGCTGAGGTTTTAAAACGCAGCCAATCTGTTTTCTAGAGTGGCCTGTACCATTTTGCATCCCCGTCAGCATTGTATGAGTGATCTAGTTCCTGCGCATCCTTGCCAGCATTTGGTGTTATACTTTTTTTTTGAGTTGGAGTCTCACTCTGTCACCCAGGCTGGTGGCACGCTCCTGGCCACCACAGCCTCAACCTTCTGAGCTCCGGCAATCCTTCCACCCCAGCCTTCCAAGTAGCTGGAACTACAGGCAGGCACTACCACGCCTGGCTAATTTTTTATTTATTGTAGAGACGAAGTCTCGCCAAGTTGCCCAGATGGGTCTTGAACCTGTGGGCTCAGGCAATCCTTTTGCCTTGGCCTCCCAAAGTGCTGGGATTACAGGCTGAGCCACCAAGCCTGGCCTAAAGACTTTTTTAAAAACCATTCTGACGAGCATGTCCTGATATCTCATTGTGGCTTTAATTTGCATTTCCTAATGGCCAGGCTGTTGAACATCTTTTAATGTGCTAATTTGCTGCCTGTGTGTCTCATTCAGTGAACTGTTTCTTGCTCATGTTCTGATTTTTTTTTTTTTTTTTGGAGGCTAGATCTCGATGCATTACCCAGGTTATAATGCAGTGACATGATTATTGTTCACTTTAACCTCAAACTTCTGTCAAATACCTGGGCTCAAGTAACCTCTTTCAGTCTCCTAAGTAGCCAGGACTACTGGTGTGCCACCATGCCTGGCTTTTTTTTTTTTCTTTTGTAAAGACAGGGTCTCACTATGTTGCCCAGGCTGGTCTCCAACTCCTAGCCTCAAGTGATCCTCCTGCCTTGGTCTCCCAAAATGCCGACATTACAGGCAAGAGCCTGACCAGATTATCTGCTTTTTTGCTGTCATATTTTGAGAGTTCTTTATATATTCTGCATACTAGATCTTTGTCAGATATGTGATTTGCAAATATTTTCTCCCAGTCGGTAGCTTGTCTTTTCATCTACTTAACAAGATCTTGCACAAAGCAAAAGTGATAATTTTGATAAAGTCCAAATGATTCATTTTTCTTTTTATGGATCCTGCTTTTGGTGCCAAGTCTAAGAACTCTTTGGATTTTCCCGTGTTTTATTCTAAAAGTTCCATAACTTTGTTTTACATTTAAGTCTGTGATTCATTTTGAGTTAAATTTTGTAAGAGACATGAGATTTGGTCGAGATTTTGTGGTTTTTTGTTCTGTTTTTCTGCCAGTGGATATCCAATTTTTCTAGCACTGTTTGTTCCACTGAATTGCTTTTGCAACTTTGTCGAAGAAAATCCGTGTGAACTGTTCCTGGGTTTTCTGCTCTGTTCTGTTGATCTGTGTGTCTGTCTCTCTGCTAATAGCTCAATCCTGATGACCATAACTGTATCATCAGTCTTGAAATCAGGTGGATCGATTTCTCCCTACTCTTCTTAAAAAATTTTTTTTTTAGCTATTCTAGTTCTTCTGCCGTTCTATATAAATTCTAGAATGATCTTATCTATATCTTCAGAATATCTTGCTGGGATTCTGACAGAAGTTGCTTTAAATCTGTGTATCACTTTGAAAGCATCGAGAGTTCTACTATGTTGAGTCTTCCAATTCAAGAACACAATATGTCTCTCCATTTTATTTATATTTTCTTTGATTTATTTCATCTGCATTATGGAATTTTCGATATACAAGCTGTACACACGTTTTGTTAGATTTCCACCTAAGTATTTTATTTAATTATTGTGGTAACTTTAAATGGTATTGTAGTTTAAATTTTGCCGCCCATGAGTTCATTGCTGGTATATAGAAATAATTCTGGACTGGGCGTGGTGGCTCAAGCCTATAATCCCAGCGCTTTGAGAGGCCAAGTCTAGAGGATTGCCTGAGTCCGCGGTTTGAGACCAACCTGGGCAACATGGTGAGACCTCATCTCTACAATAAGTCAAAAAATTAGCTGGGCGTGGTAGCATGCACCTCTGATTCCGGCTACTTGGAAGGTGGAGGTGGGAGGATCACCTGAGTCCGACATGTCGAGGCTGCGGTGGCCAGGAGTGTGCCACTGCACTCCAGCCTTGGCAACAGAGTGAGACTCCTACTTAAAAAAAATAAAATAAAATAAGAAAGGAAAGAACTTATATTTTGCAACCTCAATGTACTTACTTATTAGTTCTAAGAGTTTGAGTGCGTTTTTTTTTTTTTGGTAGATTTTTTGAGGTTTCCTATATAGACATTCTTATGTCAGCTGCACATAGAGAAATTTTACTTCTTCCTTTCTATCTGTGTGGTTTTTAGTGCTTTATTGCATTGGTTAAAATTTTCTAGCATATGTTGTAGTGAGAGCTGTACTTGACTTGTTGCTGGTCTTGGGGGAAAGCAATCAATTATTCGGCATGAAGTACAAATGTTAGCTGTAGGTTTTTTTGTAGATACTCTTTGTCAAATTGAGGAAGTTCTCTCGTTTTTTATATAATTTTTTTTCAAAATAATGAATGATGTTGGATTTTTGTCAGATTTTTTTTCTGTATTGACTGATACTGTCATGTGATTTTTCTTCTTTAGCACTGTTATTATGGTGGATAACATTGACTTCCAGTATTGAACCAGCCTTGCAACCCTGAAATAAACCCTTCTCTGTCATGGTATGTAATTCCTTTTAAATATTGCTGACTTCTAGTTCTAATATTTTGTTAAGGATTTTTGCATTTATATTCCTGAGGGATATATTGGTCTGTAGTTTTCTTTTTCTTTCTTTCTTTTTCTATATTTATCTGGTTTTAGTATCAGGGTAATATTGACTTTATAAAATGAATTGAACAGAATTCCCTCCTCTTCTTTTTCTGGAAGCAATTGTGTAGAATTGGTGTTAATTCTGTAAATGCTTGGTAGAAATCTTCATTGAAAACATATGGAATGGACCTGGAGATTTCTTTTTTGGGAGTTTTAGGTTTTGAAATCCAATATTCTTTATTGTTATAGGCTAGTCATTTGACTTGAGCACAGTGACTCAAGCCTATTTCATGTTAGTGATTTATGGTAGTTTGTGTTTTGGGGAAGTGGTCATTTCACCTAAGTTGTCAAATTCATGTGTGTAGTATTTGCAGTATTCTGTTATTACTTTTTTTATGTCTGCAGAATCTGTAATGATATTCCCTGTTTCATTCCTGATACAGGTAATTTGTATCTTTTCTCACTTTTTTCCCTGTCTGCTTTGTCAGAGATCTGTCAATTTTATTGATCTTTTAAAAAAAAAACAGATCTCTGTTTTATTGATTTTCTCTCTCTCTCTCTCTCTCTCTCTCTTAGATTTCATTGATTTCTGCTCCTATCTTTATTATTCTCTTCTTTCTGCTAGCTTTGGGCTTGTTTTGCTGTTTTTCCCCCCATTGGGTTTTTAAGGTAAGAGTTTAGATTATAGATTTAAGACTTTTTTTTTGCTCAGTGTCATGGCTCATGCCTGCAATCCCAGCACTTTGGGAGGCTGAGGTGGGGAGGATCAGTTGAGCCCAAGAGCTCGAGACCATCCTGGGTAACATAGCAAGACCTTGTCTCTTGAAAAAAAAAAAAAGACTTCAGACTTCTCTTTTCTCCCATCCAAGTACTAAGTAGGCCCAATCCTGCTTAGCTTCCAAGACCAGATGAAATTGGGTGCATTCAGTGTGGTTTGGCCATAGATTTCTTTTTGTATTCATTTAGTGCAATACATTTTCATCTTAGGGCTGCTTTAAGTGCATTCCACAACTTTTTTTTTTTGAGTAGGTGTCTCACTCTCTCTCCCAGGCTGGAGTGTAGTGTATGCTCAGGGCCACCACAGCCTCAACCTGCTGGGCTCAGGTGATCCTTCTACCTCAACTTTCCAAGTAGCTGGAATCACAGGTGTGCACCACCACACCCAGCTAATTTTTTTATTGTAGAGACAAGGTCTTGCCAAGTTGCCCAGGTTAGTCTCGAACCTATGGGCTCAGGCAATCCTCTCGCCTTGGCCTCCCAAAGTGCTGGGATTAAAGGCTTGAGCCACCACACCTGGCCTCAATATTTCAGTCCTTGAAACTTTCGCTTTAATTCATGTATTATTTAGAAGTATGCTGCTCAGTTTCCAAGTATTTGGAAATGTTTCTGTTGTCCTTGTGTTATTGACTTCTAATTTGATTCAATTTTAATCAGAGAGAACATTGTAAGATTTCGATTTTTTTTTTTTTTTTTTTTGAGTTGGAGTCTCACTCTGTCGCCCAGACTAGAGTGCAGTGGCCGCTTCCGGCCACCGCAGCCTCGACCTGCTGGGCTCCGGCGATCCTTCCGCCTCAGCCTTCAAAGTAGCCGGAATTACAGGCATGCACTACCATGCCCGGCTGATTTTTTGATTTATTGTAGAGATGAGGTCTCGCTGCCCAAGCAGGTCTCGAACCCGTGGGCTCAGGCAATCCACTCACCTCAGCCTCCCAAAGGCGCGGGATTACAGGCTGAGCCACCAAGCCCGGCTAAGATTTCGATTTTTTTAAATTGACATTTGTTTTATGAGCCAGGATATAGTCTATCTTGGTATACATTCATGGGCACTTAAAAACAATATATGTTCTGTTGTTTGGGGAAAGACTGTTCAAAAGTTAGATCCTGTTGCCATTGTTGAGTTCTGTATCTTTTCTGATTTTTTTATCTAGTTGTTCTATCAATAGTTTAAAGAGGGGTGTTGATATCTCCAACTATAATTGTGGATTTGCCCGTTTCTTCTTTCAGTTATATCAGTTTTGGTTTTTCGTATTTTGTAACTCCGTTGTTTGGTGCATACAAAGTAAGGATTTCTATATCTTCTAGGTAGATTGACCCTTTTATTATTATGTACTATCTCTGGCAATTTTCTTTGCTCTGAGGTCTACCGCAATGGTTAATTTTAGGTGTCAACTTAACTGGATTAAGGGATACCTACATAGCTGATAAAGCATTATTTCTAGTTGTGTCTGTGAAGATGTTTCCAGAGGAGACCAGTGTGTGAGTTGAACTGACTTGGGAAGATCCTCCCTCAATGTGAGTAGGCACCATCCAATTGTCTGGGGGCCCAGATATAACAGAAAGTCAGAAGAAAGGCATATCCTCTCCCTCTCTTCCTTTTTCCCTCCCTCCCTCTCTCCCTCCCCCTCCTCCCTCCTCTCTCCCTGCTCCCCATTTCTGCTGCTTGTCCTCCTCTTCCTCTCCTTCCTTCTTTTCTCACACCCATCTTGTACTGCTCTTAGACATTGGAACTCCAGACTCTGATCTTTGGACTTTGGGGCTTGCACATTGGCTTCCCTGGTTTTGAGGATTTAGGATTGGGGCTGAATCATGCTACCAGCAACCCTGGGTCTCCAACTTGTACACAGATTGTCATGGGACTTTTCAGCCTCCATAACTGAGTGAGCCAATTCCCCCAATAAATCCCCTTTCAGGCTGGGTGCGGTGGCTCAAGCCTATAATCCTAGCACTTTGGGAGGCCAAGGAGAGAGGATTGCCTGAGCCTGCAGGTTTGAGACCAGTCCTGGGCAATTTGGTGAGACCTCATCTCTACCATAAATCAAACCTTAGCTGGGCATGGTAGCATACGTCTGTAGTTCCAGCTACTTGTAAGGCTGAGATGGAAGGGTCGCCTGAGCCCAGCAGGTTGAGGCTGTGGTGGCCAGGAGCATGCCACTGCGCTCCAGCCTGGGCGACAGAGTGATACTCCAACTCAGAAAAAAAAAAAACAAAAAAACAAAAACCTTTTTCATTTATCTGTGTGTATATATCCTCTTTGTTCTATCTGTCTGGAAACCCTAACTGATGCATCCACTTTAACTGGTACTAATATAATCACCGTTGCTTTCCTTTGGTTAGTGTTTCCATAATATATATGTTCCCATTGTTTAATTTTCAACCTGCCTATATAATTATATTTGAAATTAGGATTCAGCATATAGTTGCTTCATGTATTTTTGTTTTAGTTGGAGTCTCATTCTGTCCCCCAGGCTGGAGTGCAGTGGCATGCTCACGGACACTCCAGCACCAACCTGCTGGGCTCAGGTGATCCTTCTGCCTCAGTCTTCCAAGTAGCCAGAATTACAGGCACGCGATACCATGCCTGGCTAATTTTTTGATTTATTGTAGAGATGAGGTCTCACCAAGTTGCCCAGGCTGATCTTGAACCTGTGGGCTCAGGCAATCCCCTCACCTAAGCCTCCCAAAGTGCTGGGATTATAGGCTTGAGGCACCACACCTGGCACTTCATATTTTTTAATCCAGTCTGTCAGTCTCTATATTTTAATTGGTATATTTAGACCATTTGCATTTAATGTAATTATTGATATGGTGGGGATTCAGTTTGCCTTTTTCTTTTTGTTTACTGTTTGTTCTCTTTTTTACCTGGTTTCTTAATTTTTATTTATTTATTTTATTTTATTTTATTTTATTTTTTTGCGTCAGGGTCTCACTCTGTCACCCAGACTGGAGTGCAGTGGCATGATCAAAGCTTACTGCAGCCTCAGTCTTCTGGGCTCAGTCAGTCTTACCACCTCAGCTTCCCAAGTAACTGGGACTACAGGTGTGGGTCACCATGCCCAGTTAATTTTTTAATTTTTTTGTAGAGATGAGGTCTCACTATGTTGCCTAGACTGGTCTTGAACTCCTGGGCTAAAGCAATCCTCCTGCCTTGGCTTTTCAAAGTATTAGTATTACAGGTGTGAGCCACCATGTCTGGCCCTATGTCTGTGTTTTCTTTTTTTAGCCTTCTTATGGGTTACTTGAACATTTTTTAGAATTCCTTTTTTTTTTTTTGAGTTGGAGTCTGTCACCCAAACTGGAGTGCAGTGGCTGCTCCCGGCCACTGCAGCCTCGACCTGCTGGGCTCCAGCGATCCTTCCGCCCCAGCCTTCCGAGTAGTCGGAATTACAGGCGCGCACTACCACACCCAGCTGATTTTTTTTTTTTGAGTTGGAGTCTCACTCTGTCGCCCAGACTGGAGTGCAGTGGCCGCTCCCGTCCACCGCAGCCTCGACCTGCTGGGCTCCGGCGATCCTTCCGCCTCAGGCTTTGTTTTTTTTATTTATTGTAGAGATGAGGTCTCGCTGCCCAGGCGGGTCTTGAACCCGCGGGCTCAGGAAATCGACTCAACTCAGCCTCCCAAGGCATGGGATTACAGGCTGAGCCACCAAGCCCGGCGTAGAATTCCATTTTGATTTACCAATTATATTTTTGAGTATAGCTCTTTGTATAACTTTTTAGTGGTTGCTCTAGGTATTATATTACATCTGTTAAACTTATCCAGTCTGGTATGATCTTTTTACCAGTTTGAGTAAAGCATAGAAACATTACCTTCCTTTATGCCCCTTTACCCTCCCCAATTTATAGTATAATTGTATTAAGTTTCCCCCACATACATTTAGAACTGCATTAGACAGTGTAGTAATTTTTGCTTCAACAGTCAAACATAATTTAGAAAACTCAAGCAAAGAAGGAAAGCCTATTCTATTTACCCATATATGTGTATGCCATGTTCTTTCATCCCTCTTGATGACTCACGGTTCCTTCTTTTATGACTTCTGTTTGGAGAATTGCCTCTAGCCAATTTTTTTAGGGTAGGTGTAAATTATCCTAGCTTTCCTTTATCTTAAAACGTCTAGATTTGCCCTTAATTTCTGAAGAAGATTTTTTCTGGATACAGATAGGATTCTGGGCTGACAGTTTTTTTTCTTTCAACCCTTGAAAAATCTTGTTCCACCTCCTTCTGGCCGCCATGGTTTCTACTGAGAAATCTGCTGTCATTGGAAAAAATTGAAACCAATCATATGATTGGTTTCAATTTTCTTTCAGAAATTTAATTATGAGGTGTCTTAGAGTGGATTTCTCTTTGGGTTGCCTCTTTGAGGCTTGCTCAGCTTCTTGCATTTGTAGGTCTAGTCCTCACCAAACTTGAAAAACATTCAGCCATGATTTATTTGAGTAACTTTTTCAGCCCTGTCCTCTTTCTTCTCTCTTTTAGAGACTCTGATGGCACAAATATTAAATATTTTGTTACAGTCTCACAGGTCCCTGAGATTCTGTTAGCTTTTATTTTTATTTTTCAGTCAATTTTCTTTTTTTGCTCAAGTTGGGGAATTTCTATTGTTCTCTTTACCAGCTCACCAGTTCTTTCCTATTTCCCTTGTTCTGCTGTCGAACCCACCCACTAAGCTTTTCATTTTAGTTATTGTGTTTTTTCAGTCATAAAATTTCCATTGGATCTCTTTATGTCTTCTGTTTCTGTGCTGAGACTTTCTAGTTTTTATTTGTTTTAAGCATATTTGTAATTGCTTAATGAAGCATTTTATAACAATCATCTTAAAATCTTAGATAATTCTACATCTCTGTCATTTCAGTGTTAGAATCAATGGATTGTCCTTTTTTTGCATCCAGTTGAGATCTTTCTGACTTTGGGTATGAGTGCTTTTTGGAAATCCAGGCATTTCATATTATTTTATGAGATTCAGAGCTTCTTTAAGCCCTCTGTTTTATTGGTTTTCTTTGATACTGCTCCATCATGGGAGGGAGAGCCCCACCTGGTTTGGCAGAGGGAGATCCATGTTCTCCACTTGGTCTCTGTGATACCTTGAGGAAGGTGCTGCTCATCACTGTTGGGCAGGGGTGGAGTTCAGCTTCCTCATCCTCATGTTCTCCACTGACACCACTGTGGGGTGGTCTCATTACCACTGGGAACTGGTGAAAGTCCTGACTCTCCACTAGGCCTCCTCTAACACTGCCCCAGAAGGAAGAGAAAGAGAAAGACTCCTCACAATGGCCAGGTCAGGCTCCCCATGTGATCTACACTGGCACTGCAGCAGAAGGGCCCCATTACTGGCTGGTAGGGATGGTAGGGTGCCTTGCTATAGTCTAATGGGGGTGGAAACCCAGAGACCCCACTAAACATTTGCTGGTATAGGTGGAGGTGAGACCACAGGTTTTTTTCTGTGGTTTTTGACTGGAATAGAGTATTACTGTCTAAAAATTTTCTGTCTGGCCAAGATGCCCCTTTCCTGGTTCTTTGGCTAGACAGAGAATGCTTTTTTTGTTTGGTGATTTTTTTTTTCTCTGTGGCCATTGGCATTTCTGGGTCTCTGGCTTCTTCAGCCTCACGTGTGCCTTATATGAGGCCAGATGAAAATCCCGGAAAATCATCACTGTGTTGTATTTGGGCCCCATGTTCCCCAACTTCTCAGAGGCCTTCTCTCCACCTCTCAGAGTTGCCTGGTGTTTGTTTTACGTATAACTTCCAGGGTTTTTAGTTGCATTTAGCCAGAGGAATAGGAAAAAACAGACCTATTTCATTTCCCCAGAATCAGAAGCACCAACTCATTCAAACAAAACAAAATATAAACACCATCCCTGCTTCCCTTGAACTAAGCAATAATCAGTGATATTCATTAAATCACGTCTGATGGTTCCAGTTGTGTGTATGTGTATGTGTGTATATGTATGTAGGTATAAAGAGTCTTGTTGAAATGTAGATGACATTTCATCAACTTTGCATATTTAAAATATATGATTGGATGAATATACACCCATGACACTATCAATACCATCAAGTTAGTGAACAATCCATCATTCCATAGCTTCTTCCCTCCCTTACATTCCTCCTCCATCACTCCCTTGCCCCGTCAGTTCACAGGCATTCATTGATTTGCTTTCATCACTGTCTATTAGTTTGCATTTAAAAATAATTGTGTACACACACACACACACACATACACACACACACACATTGGAATATAACTCAGCAATAAATGAAATGAACTACTGATAAATGCAACAGCATAAATAAATCTCAAAATAATCATGCTGAGTGGCTCACACCTGTAATCTCAGCACTTTAGGAGGCCAAAGCAGGAGGATCACTTGAGCCCAGGAGTTTGAGACCAGCCTGGGAAACATAGTGAGACCTCATCTCTACAAAAAATAAAGAAAATTAGTCAAGTGTGGTGGTGCACACCTGTAGTCCCAGCTACTCAGGAGGCTGAGGCAGAAGGACTGTTTGAGCCCAGGAGGTCAAGGCTGCAGTGAGCCACAATTGTGTCACTGTATTCCAGTATGAGTGACAGAATGAGACTCCGACTCAAAAAAAATTATGCTAAGTGAAAGGAAACAGACCAAAAAAGTACATACTGTATGATCCCGCACACACACACACACACACAACACACACACACACACACACACACACACGCATGGACACATATAATACATATATATATGTCACAAAATAGCATATACTATATATGCATTGTGTCTCAAAATATGGAACTGTTTTGTTCACCTCACGCTACCTAAAATCGAGTATTTGCAACTTACCTAATCTGAAAGATCTTCCCAAGATGCAGTTTCCAAATCTGAACTCAGAAGTTGTACCCTGTAGGTGTTAATTCCATCCTTGGGTGCAGGCCAGTGTTGCTGGGGTGGCAGACACTGTGGATTACCAGGAAAATACTCAAATGGGACTAGAAAGTGTGTCTCAGCCACGGCCTGACATCTCTCTAGCTGTGAGGGTTGCAAGTCATTTTCCTTCCTGGAACCTCAGGGCCCTCATATTTAAAATCTTGGGTGGGGCCCGGCATGGTGGCTCCTGCCTGTAATCCCAGCACTTTGGAAGGCCAAGGTGGGAGGATTGCTTGAGGAGTTTGCGACCAGTCTGGGCAATATATTCAGACTCCAACTCTACAAAAAATTTAAAAATTAATGGGGCACGGTGGTGTTCACCTGTAATCCCAGCTACTCAGGAAGCTGAGGTGGGAGGATCACTTGAGCCCAGGAGTTCGAGGCTGCAGTGAGCATGATCACACCACTGCAGTCTAGCCTTAAATAAATAAGTAAATAAATAAATGAATAAATAAATAAAACCATGGCTGGGACCAGGGCTGCCTCCAAATCTTCAGACGAATGTCCTCCCCACCTCCCAACACTGACTAGAGGATGGTGCGATGGGATGCAGCTCTCCAGCTCACACCAGGGTCCTCAGTCCCAGTTTCAGTGCAGCACTGATGCTGGGCTGGGGCCTGGGATGGGGTGGGGGGTGGCACCCTGGTCCCAGCTGTGTTTGCTTTATTAGATGCTTTAGGCCTGAGTCTGCTGAGCTAAAAGGCCACTGTTGCTGTCGCGGGAAGTTCACAGTTTACTCAGTTCCAAATGACCCTCTCCAAGGACCCTCAGCCCCATTGGGCAGGCCAAATGTATTTTATTACATTTTCATTCTTTCTAGGTTGGGAGGCCGAGGAATTCTCATCCTAGCATTCTCGGGGCTTTTGGTTGCTCTGGATACTAGCTGGTGGTGCTCTGGATACTAGCCAATTTGTCTGGGAGGTAGTGAGCCTAGCAGCCACAGGCAGAGCGACAGGAGTCGCCATGGTGGATGTCTTCCTGTAGTACCTGGCTAAGCCCATGGGTTGTAATGGCAACCCCAGGCCCATGACCAGATCAGGGTTTCCCTGACCCTCCTCTGTCAGAAAGGACACTGAGGCCCTGGTAATGGGTGCCTCTAGTCAGACTGAGATGCTTAGGGAAACTGAGGCAATGAATAAGGTGAACTCAGCTCTGTGTCTATTTTTCCCTGGGACTGGGTAGAAGACCCCACATGGCCTGCCCAAGAGGCTGTGCTCTGAAGGATTCAGGCAGAGAAGGGCAGTGCTGAGCCCATAGATTCTAGAACCAAACCACCTAGTTCAAGCCCCAGTTCCACACCTGGGAGCTCCTCTAGCTTCTCTGTGCCTCAGTTTTGTCATCTGTGAAGCGGGGAGGGGGGATGACGATGATGATAAGAGTGTCTCCCCTCCTGGGATTATAAGAAAAGCCATGCACATTCCTTAGGACAGGACCCAGTATGTGGGGTGGACCCAAACACTGTAGTTCTCATCCATAGTATTTATATATTTATTTTTGCCTGTTCGTTTTCTCAATTTTCTAGAATGACCATATGCACCTTTTTCAATGGAAGTAAAAACTGCTTAGGTACAAAATTTGTGACTTTAAGTTAAGGGATGTGATCCCCCCCCCTTCACTGGGCTGTTTTGGGGTGATGCGGGGACAGTGCTCTGTAACCAGTGACATACTGGATTCTGATCACCTCCTGGGTACAGAGCGCAGCCCAGGCCTTAGGACCTGAACCCGGGCATACACTGGAAGAGGGCAGGAAGGAGCCAGCATCCCATGGGCTTGCAAATCCACACTGAGAACAGAAGTAGGGAAGCATCTGGGAGCCAATCCCAGCTCCGCCTTGGGACCCCTCACCACTGGGAGCCTCAACTTCCTCTCCTGGAATTGGGAGCAACAAGAGTGAAATGAAATAATGTCTGTGGAACTGGCCACCTGGTCCACAGCATAGAGGGAGGGCTATTATAACGAATCTGTTTAAAAATCATTAACCATTTTGGCCCAAGCCTGAGACTTTCTCCCAGGAAAGGCAAAGCCCTTCCCTGAGGGCCACCCTTCCATCCCCTCAACCCCACTCAGGGACTGCACCACACTCGACAGTTTCCAAAGAAGTTTCACCCACGTTATGCCAGCACTCTCCAAGCCCCGCCACTCCAGCCGCTTCATGGTTCTTGCCAGATTCAAGCATCTCCTCCACTATTATTTCTCAACACCTTTCTTTAAATCACCTCACATTTTTCTATTTGTTTCAAGAACAAACTGTCTAAATAAAACACTTTGAAAACAACAAATGTGTTGAATGTATGCTTGGTGCACACTGCCTGCTCAAATGCTCAAAGCCTTTTGTGAAGAGGAGTTCAACAAGTAGCAGAGAGAGGCCAAACCCACGCTCTTGGCTTAGATGTTCTCCTTAACAACAGCCAGAAGAGAAGAAAGAGTGAGCAAGGAATTGCTTTCTTGCAGCTCAAGCCGGTGTTGGTCAGAGCTGTCCTGTGTAGGGTGGCCACATCATTCTATTTACCACTGTGGTATGTGTTCACACCTAGGAGACACTGCACTGGTCACTGAACTTCACGGCAGCAATCCAGAGTAGGTATTGAAACCCCCATTCACAGGTAGAGAAACTGAGGCCCGGTAAGTAGAAGAATGTGTCCAAGATGACACAGTTGTGCCAGGACTTGAACTGGCGACCGTGGAGACTATTTCTTGGGGCTTGATGTAACCCAGAAGGATGGGGGTCCTTGTCCATGTTGGTCCCCCTGAGACCTCCTGCAAGGTCTTGGATTCCCCCCATCCCATGTTCCCAGATCTTGGGGAGGGGGTAGCCTCCAAAGAGCCAGACCCAGAGAAGAGGCAACCTGGAGCCATGAAGAGCCCCTGGAAGACTTTACGATCCCCTGCAGCCACCAGACTGGGAATTCTTGTCCAATGGTGTTGAAGAGTGGTTGGTGTCCCCTGTGAGAACCCAGGCCCCTCAGCTGTACAGGAGCACTGAGAGCTGGCTCAGTGGGCCACTTGAGATGAGGCCTCCTCCTGTCTCCCTCCTCTGCTTGACAGTGACACAAACCAGCCCCCCTCCCAGGAACCTCCACATCAAAGGAGACTGACTGAGAGGGATGTGGAAAGGAAGGAGATGGGCCCCAGCTCGCTCCTTCGGCTTCCTCCCTGGAAGCCAGGCGAGGGGCGATTTCCGATGGACTCCAAGGGCAGCTCTCAGGAAGGAGGCCGGGAGGACATTCCAGTTACATTCCAGCACACAGCTTACTCTGCGAAGCTCTCCCTGGGCTGCGTTCCTGAGCACATGAGTGATACACTAGCAGCAGGTCTGAAAACTGTTCCCTGAATGGGCCTATCAGCCAGCGATAAGAAAAGTCTGAGTGTGTGGGTCACCCTTCTCTCCCTCCCTGATTCACTGATTCATTCAATAGGCATCTGAACATCCCTCTTTGTCGGGCGCTGGCTCTGGGGACAGAGTGGCTCCACAGAAACAGCCCATGCCCTTGAGGAGTTCATGGTCTCATGCAAGTGACAGGCATCGACCTGAGGACTCCTTGACTGCAGGTACAATTGTGAGAAGGGCAGGGAGGGAGAGGAAGGGGCTATGTAAGCTGGAAGAGAGGCAGAGAGACCTGATTGCTTACCGAGGAAGTGACTCTTAGGTGAAAAAGAAAGGACTCGTTGACCAGGTGAAGCGTTGAGAGAACTGCATGTGCAAAGGTCATGTGGCAGGAAGAGAGTCTGGCCTGCATGAGGGCGTGAGACGAAGCCAGCGAGGCAGAGCCCAGAGGGAGGAGGGGAAGCTCGGTGCTTGGCGAGGCTGGTCTTGCAGGGTCTTGAAGACCAGTTCAAGGGTGTAGTCTCCATTATAAGAACTACAAGCCGGCCTTGGTGGCTCAGCCTATAATCCCACGCCTTTGGGAGGCTGAGGTGAGTGGATTGCCTAAGTCCGCGGGTTCGAGACCCGCCTGGGCAGGTGAGACCTCATCTCTACAATAAATCAAAAAATTAGCCGGGCGTGGTAGCGCGCACCTGTAATTCCGGCTACTCGGAAGGCTGAGGTGGAAGGATTGCCGGAGCCCAGCAGGTTGAGGCTGTGGTGGCCGGGAGCAGCCACTGCACTCCAGTCTGGGCAACAGAGTGAGACTCCAACTCAAAAAAAAAAAAAAAGAATTACAAGGAGTGAGTCAAGGGTTTCATACAGAGCAGGAGATAAAACTGATTTGCTTTTTGAAAACAAAAAATCCCTCTGACTGTCCTTAGAGAGTAGACGGAGGGACCCGAGTGGAACCCAGGCAGCAAGACAGACAGCGAGGGCAAGTCTTGCAAGTGGTGAGCAGGGTGGCAGCTGGGGACACATCTGAGAGATTTTCAGGGGCAAGTGTCCCTCTTTGGTGATCGGCCACTGAAAGCCAGGACAGTCAAGGATAAGAAGGAAGAAACACAGTGACCCGAGACTGACTAACCCTGTGGTCTCGATTGTCACATACATAGAAAATCAAGCCCTTTTTGGACACTTCTTTTCAAAATGGATTTTTCATTCCCCCCAGCCCTTCTGTAACAGGACAAGATGGATTGCACTAACTGTCCGGTGTGGCCCTGAAGAAATGCACTGTCATTTATTTAACTGGCCCTAACCGCTGGCCATTTAGCTGTCTCTATTTTTGCTTTTGCAAACAATGCCACAATGAGCACTCCTGTGGCTAAATATTTGCACCCACACTTATAGATTACACAGCTTACAGACTTCCTCAGGATAGATTTCTAAAAGTGACCTGTCTGTTTTTGCTGCATTTTGCCAGTGTACCCTGTTGCCATCTGAGGAAGGGCACTGATGGAGGAAACCTCTCCAAAGTCCAATGCCCGTGAGGTCAAAGCTGTTGTACCTTTAATACTCAGCACCTGGGAGGAAAAAAAACAAAACCAACCCCAAAACAATATGTTGATTGAAAGCTATTATGAATTCCACACATCACTTAAATTCATCTTTACCTCACCTGCTGCATGGGCTTCAAATTTCCACTTGACAAGAATCGTACCCGTCTGGATGAAATTTCAATTTCCACAGGTGAAGTTTGGTGAACATACAGATTTGGGGACTCCCTTGCCATACCTCTAAGTCCCCTTCCCAAGGTCTAAGAATTAATTTTTTTTTTGAGTTGGGGACTTACTCTGCTGCCGAGGCTGGGGTTCAGTGCCACGATCATGACTCACCACAGCCTCGATTCCTGGGCTCAGGAGATTCTCCCGCCGCAGCCTCCCAAGAAGTTGGGACTACAGGTGTGCACCCCCATGCCCAGCTAATTTTTTAATTTTTTGTAGAGATGAGGTCTTGCTATATTGCTCAGGCTGATCTTGAACTCCTGATCTCAAGCAATCCTCCTGCCGTGGCCTTCCTAAGTGCTGGGATTACAAGTGTGAGCCACTGCGCCTGGCCAAAGACTAAATTTGCTCACCCTCTGGAGGACCCCTGTGGAGAGGAGACAGAAGCCATGAAAGCTGTTGAGCTGTGGGGACCTGTGTAAGAGGCAAGGGAAAAGATGTTGGGATGAGGTCAGCCCTCTCGGGAATAGTCCCTGGCCTTGAGGGATGCACCCTGTGACCACTTCCTAAGCAGCACTGCCCCTTGGCACCGAAACCAGGCACATCATTTGCAGGGCCCAGCACACAATGAAAATGTAGGAACCCCTCCCACCCTTTACAGATTATTAATCATCTCAAAGGATGGTAACAGAGCAGGAAGCCAAGTACTGGGCCCTTGGAGACATGAGGCCCTGTTGACTGCACAGGCTGTCCCCATGCCCTGCTCAGCAAGTCTCTTCCTCCTAGAAAAGAGGCATTGCAGTCACAAACAGCAGGGAGGAAGTCAGTAAGGGAGGCCAGCTCCCGGGGGAGTCAGTGAGAAAGGGCCAGGGCCAGCTTGGCCCTGGCCACTGTCGCAGCAGCTGGAAAGACTCTGGGCTCCTTGAGACTGCCTGTCAGGCTGATGGGGTGGATGAGTGGGGGCAGAGACCTGGCAGTCAGGTGATCCAGACATCTCTGCTGCCAAGCGTGTGGGAGAGGGTGGGATGGTGAAGATTCCAGGGCCACCCAAAGGGTCAGGAGAAGGAAGCTGAAATTAAAACAGTGAGGGCTGGCTGGGTGCAGTGGCCTGTGATCCCAGCACTTTGGGAGGCCGAGACAGGAGAATTGCTTGAGGCCAAGAGTTTGAGACCAGCCTGAGCAACACAGTGAGAACTCATCTCAAAAAAACCCCAAAAAACCAGGCATGGTGGTACGTGCCTATAGTCCCAGCTACTCAGGAGGCTGAGGTGAAAGGATCACCTGAGCTCAGGAGATAGACTGCAGTAAGCCATGATTGTGCCATTGCACTACAGCCTGGGTGACAGAGACTCCTATTCAAAACAAAACAAAATAGTGAGAGTGGTAGAGCCTCTTCCCGCCCGCTCATGGGAGCAGGCACTGTGCTCAACCAGCAGAGACCCCCTCAAGGCTGGAGCCAGTGTCACCTTGCCAAACATAGAAGGAAATCAAGACCCAGAGAGGGGATGTGGCAGCACCTAGACATCCAGACCCCTCCTCGCTGCTCTTCCTCCTCCACCTCCAGATTTGTCCTGCCTGGAGCGGGCGGGGACCTGGCCACTGGGGGTCCCAACTCCCAGAGGGGTGCTTTCCCTTACAGCTGAGGGGACTGCAGCCCCACATCCTCATGGATATTTTACCTTCTCTTCCTCCCTTCATGTAGCTTGTCCCTTAGGGCTGGGAGCAGGGAAGGACGTGTGTGTGTGTGTGTGTGTGTGTGTGTGTGTGTGTGTGTGTGTGTGTGTGAATGTATGAGTAAATGTGTGAGTTTGAGTGTGTGTGTGTGTGTGTGTGCCCTGCACACGCGGGCGCTTTCCTCCTTCCTCCAGGGAGTCAGCACTGCCTTTCTGTCCCCAGAGCCAAGGGTAGCTCCATGGACGACCCCCAGAATCTCGTCCCTGGCGCCTGGCTTAGTGCTCTGGAATCAGCTGTGCAGTAGCCCCTCCACTCTATCCGGGTTTGATCATCCATAATAAAAAAATTAATGGTCCTTGCAAATAAAGTAGCACAACAACAGAGGAAGGCTTTTTAGGCAATCAATTAAAAGCCTAGGAGAGGGATTATCTCATTGAAATATCAATTTTTAATAGCCCTGCATCTTTGAGTTTCCTCTCAAAAAACTTTGCATGGTCCATTTGCTGGCCTTGACTCATCCCTCCATGCCTTGCTGCCTTTGACCGACCTGAGCCTCTGGGACTAGCCTGCGGGGGCCCAGAGCAAGGGCCTGAGAAGGAGCACGGAAGGGTATTCATTCATTTGTTCATTCATTCCTTCATTCACTCATTCATTCATTCATCCAGTGCGAAGTGAGCTCCTGCTACGTGGCAGGCATAGGCGCTGGGGGCACCAAGATGAGTAAAACGGGGGAAGTCCCAGGCCGGCGAGGGGAGCAGCCAGGTGAAGAGAGCGGCAACTCCAGAAGGTGAACCCATCTGGAAAGATAAATGTCAAGGGGCCACACTGGAAGTTAATGGGGTCACAGGAGGGGGTGTCTGAGAGCCGAGGAGCCAGGGGAAGCCCTTACCACTTCCTTGCCCTTGAGAAGTGGCATTTTCAAAGGAGGGAAGGATCGAGGCAGGAGAGCTTGGGGCGGTGGAGAAGTGGGAAGAGGCTGGTGGGCAGGGACACAGGCAGTGAGGGTATGGGGGGGATGAAACTGGGAAAGAGGCCACATCTAGCCTCAAGGCCCTGGAGGCTGGGAAGGAGGCATATGTCCTGTTCAAGTGCTGCCACGAGCCACTATTGCAGGGGCTTACCAGCGCCCACTCTGCAGAGAGGTGGCCCCGAGACAAGTCGGCGGCCTGGCTGCTCTGAGAGTTCAGGAAGCTGCTGACAGTCTCAGCCTGGGACTTGTCACCTGTAAGGTGGGATGACCATAATTGTGATCCCATCACTGTGCTGTCAGGAGCATCCAAAGGAATCGCAGAGGCAGCCTGCTTGACCAGGCACCTCTTTTTTCTCTTTGCCCTTACCTGTCTTAGCTTGGCAGCTTCCTCAGTTTACCCTTCCAGGATGGGAGATCAGATAAACTTTATCTGATAAAGGTTCTCACCAGACCAATTCCCACAGGGTTTTGTTACACGCCTGAATCCAACTAAACAGCCAGCAGGGCGGGGCTGGTGGGGAGAGGGCAGGGGTCCAGGAACAGACCAAGGTGCCACTGCTCTCCATGTGTCACCACCTCCCAACCCATCCATCCTGAAATGAGGTGACTGGGCAGTTGGGTGAGCTATCAGGTGGCAGTCTCTGAAACTGAACTGATGTCGAGGACAGCGGGGAGTGGCTGGGAGGCAGGGCAGCACTGAACGAGGATCCTGCCCCAGTGTGGACATATGTGCTTTTCCTGCCCAAGCAACTGGTCTCCCACACAGACACAATGAGTATCCTTGGACAAAGGAGGACAAACAACAACACTGCCGAGTGCTGGACCTCGTGCTAGGGGCTTGGCACTTGTACTTTCAAATCCCACAGCACATCCTGTTTTACATATGTGGAAACTGAGGCTCAGAGAGGTGGAGCTTCTTGCCTAGTTAGGGGTGTAGATGATTCCACATCTTTTGGCTGCTCTCTCTAAAATTATTATATGGGGTGGGCATAGTGGCTTGCGTCTGTAATTCCGGCACTTTGAGAGGCCAAGGCAGGAGGATCTCTTGAGACTGAGCTCAAGACCAGCCTGTACAGCATAGCAAGACACCAGCTCTACAAAAATGTTAAAACAATTAATTGGGCATGGTAGCGCGATCCTGTAGCTCCTGCTACTCAGGAGGCTGAGGTTGGAGGATCACTTGAGCTCAGGAGTTTGAGGCTGCAGTGAGCTGTGATCATGCCATTGCGCTCCAGTCTGGGTGACAGAGCAAGACCCTATCTCAATAAAGGAAGGAAGAAGGGAAGGAGGGAGGGAGGGAGGCAGTTACTATAATGAAGGGGCCACAGGGCAAGGGATTACAACCCAATCAGAAGGGCCTGAGGACTCCCAGGATACAGTTGTTGGTGCCCTGGGTAAGCCACTTTGCTCTCTGGACCTCAGCTGACTCATCTAGGTAATGAGGTTCCAACTCCGAACTGTGGTGCTGCCCAGTGAGAGTAATCTGAAGGGGAGGGGTTTGGTGGCAGTCAGACTTCCCTCCCTTCCCCAAGCATTTACCCGCCACCCACTCTGGACCAGGCTCAGACAGGGCTGAGGGCTATAGCTGAAAACGCCAGCTTTTGGGGTTGCCTGGATTCCCATCCTGGCCCTGTGGTCTCCTGGCTGGATTCTTCCTTCTCTGGGCCTCTGTTTTCTTGTCTTGCCATGGCCCATTCCCAGGGTGCTGTGAGAAGTAAAACAAAGTGGCACAGCCTGGGGGAGCATGAGCCTGAGGGAAACTCTCCCTTCCCTTGCCTGGGGAGACAGATCCCTGTGGGCAGGATCCCGACCCCATCTACCAGGTGTGGGCAGATGAGGCATGTCCCTGACTCTGGCATGCAGTCTGGTCAGGTCTCTGGCGCTCAGGCCACAGGGCAGGTACAGAGGCAGGGCTGGGGAGGCCCGTGTGGGAGGGAGAGAGGCCATGGCCTGTCTGGACTTTGTCCTAGAGTAGCAGGGAGCTGAGACCACTAGGAGAACATGCTCAGAGCAGGAGTCTGGGGTGACCTTGCACAGGATGTGTGGAGCCCCGGGTGGGGGAGGGGAAGGCCAGGAAGCCTGGAAAATGGGACAGCCATGGAGAAAGGCTTTGGGTTTCCACCTTCTCAGGCCCCCTCCCCAGCCTGGGCTCAGAGCGAGTCTGAGCACCACGGAGACCACCCCAGTGCAGCTGGGTCTGTGGGGCTGGAGGAGGGCTGGGAAGCGTTCCAGGGAGTCCCTGCTCCCTAGGGAGGCGCCTGCCTGGGGCCTGGGAGGCAGGTGGCATCTTGCAACCCTGTAATTAGTAGATAAAGCAGACAGGGGAGTGGGGTAGGGGTGGCAGGGCAGGGGAAGGGTGGCTGGTGAGAGCTGCAGCTGGTTCCTGGGTGTTGCCTCTGTCTCCAGCACCCCCACACTTCCCCAGAAGGGCTGCCTGGAGTGGCCGGAGGACCGCAGGCAGAAAAGGCGCTGGGATCTTGGGGAGGGGGATTGCAAAAGTCGGAGGGAGGCTCTTAACAGGGACGTCATATTGTCGAATGCAGGTTTGGACAACCCATTTGTGCTGCCCCTAGTCCCAGAGAGGGAAACTGAAGCCCAGAGCGAGGCAGAAGCTTACCAAAAGACACATAGTCAATGAGAAAGCAGGCTAGGGCTGGGAGCCAGGTTTTTCTGGAGGGTTGGAGTGTGAATGGTTCACTTGTGGGTGTGGGTTTCAAGCCCCAGAGGCTGCCTGGTAGTCAGGTTGGGCAAGATGGCCTTGGCTGGGGAGCAGGACAGACTCAAGGCCCCCAGCCCTCACACTCTGGGCGGAGGAGGGGTGGGGTATGTCTGGTCCAGCCGGTTCTCAGCTTGTCTGGGCACTCCGGGGACTGCTCTGCTGCCCCCCGGCTGCTGTGACTCTGGGGGCTGCTGTGACTCTGGGGGCTGCTGTGACTCTGGGTGCCTGAGGTGACAGCCTTGGTGGAGTCCAGGCTCCCCTCCAGGAGGAAGGCTTAGCCAGGCGGCCGAAAGCCCCTTCTAGGACTGGCATGGCTGAGGGTGGGCGGGGTTTGGGCTGCAGGCTCTACCATCCCTCCTCCCTCCCTAAAGATGCCCACTGGGCTCAGGGTACCGTTCTGGCTGCTGGAGGATTCTGGGCTTTCAAGGAGCAGCTGGTGGGGCAGAAGAAGCAGGCGCATAAATGACTCCCCAGTGCACTAAGAATGAACACAGTAGGCTGAGCTGTTTTTGGTGGGAAAGTAGGATTTACTGAGAGGACAGAAAAGCTCCCAGAGGGGGGGCGGGCCTGAGAGGGTGGTCCCAGGCGGAGCTTTGAAGGGTTGGTGGGACTCAATGGGGGCAGGGCCGTTCTGCAGGGCATTGAGGGGACTGGCATGGCTGAAGCTGCAGGGAGTGGGGGTGAGGCTGCAGAGGTAGGAGTCACATGGGCCTTGCCTTGGAGGGTGGGGGGGTGACAGTCGGGAGCGTGCGTTCTGGCCTCCCGCCTGACCTGGGATCCCAGTTTTACCACTAACCAGTTGTGTGTCTCCCTCTGAGCGTCTGGCTCCTCAGCATCAAATGGGGAGTGGTGGGGTAGGATGTGCCTAGCATGAAATGATGCCCATGAAGCACACAGAGAGGCCCGATAAATTTTAACTGTCTCGCAGTCACCTCTAGTGACAGAAGCCTGCTGGGGTTCTGAGCCCAGAGTGACATGTACACTTGGTGTGACTGGACCTCCCTTGGACTTGGGCTCAGCACCTCCCCTCACTCTCATTCAGTTTCCTCATCTATTCAAAGAGAAATAGGACGAAGCCAGAGGAAAAATCCTCAAATGCCTCCAGGGCGGGGCAGTCCTTTCAATGAGATGGGTGCAGGGTAAGGCAGCAGGGAGCAGTGGGGACTGCGGTGCACAGGGTGTCTGTGCCCCATCCCTGGGAGCAGTCACCTCTCAGCCCATCAGCTGTGGTCACGTGGAGTGATAGCCCTGGTGGTCAGGGTACCTATTTCTTGAGAGAGGGATACCCACACTTTTGGGGGAAAATATCCCATTACTAATATTAGCAATGCATCAGGTACTTTTTTTTTTGAAAGCAGGATTTATTGAGAGGACAGAAAAGTTACCAGAGTGGGAGGGGACCTGAGGGGGTTGCCTCAGGCATGTTTTTAAAGCATCACATGAGCCGAAGCTAGGGCTTCTGTTCCCGGATGCTGCTGCCACGACCCCTGAGTGACACGTCATGGAGGGGCTGTGAGCAAGGAAGGAGCACACGTTCCAGGCCCAGAGCACCTCCAAGCTCTGCATCCCCTCCCGAGGCCTGGGTTTTCCTGTGGACTGCAGAGGTGGGAGGCCAGACTCTCTCCCCACTGACATTCTCGGGAGTGGCCCGCCTGGGAGATAGGGGCTGTAAAGAGGCCCTGCTCTGTGCTATCTCGCAGGAGGTGCCAGAGAGTCTAGGGGAGTCCGGCCTCGCCAGAAGGGGTCTGCTCTGTGTCTGGGAATGGCAGGCCCAGCAGGCCTGGCCGGAGGTGGCTCACAGAGCTGGTGTCAGTGAGGGCCTGGCTCCTAACTCCTGGGGGTCAAAGGGCAGCACTTATTTCTGGGGCCAACTTCCTGTTTGGGAGAGAAAGCAGAAAGACCCCAGCAGGAAATGGTCCTCTTCTCTAAAAAGCCATCAAGGGAGAATCCCCATGGCTACCTCATCACACCCTCCTTTCCCCTTGGAGCCCAGGGAGGAACCTGGGGCCTCTTTGTCATGGCAGCAAACCCCACACTCAATGGCATTGTGAGTTTAGACTTGGCACCAGGGAATGTGTTCAGTGCCTGTATTTACTAGCTCCTGGCTGGGCTCGTGGGCCCGCCTGTTCCCTCTTCTCAGCTTCAGGGTGCCCCTGGGATGCAGCACTGTGGCCTTAGGGGTCCCTCATGACTAGGCCAGCTGGTCATTTAGCATAGGTCTCCATCCCTGGCAGGGAGCCTCTTTATCAACTGAACTCTTTTGTGCCAGGCTGGAGCCCCAGCTTCTCCTTGCATACCCCTTAACTCGGAGAACTCACCCCCTTCTGCATACTAGAACAATCCTGACAATGTCTCTTTCTGCAGAAAGTAGGTCTGGTGCTGAGAACTGGTTGAAAGTGTCTCATCAGAAGAGCAGGTGCCCTGAATGCCAGCTTGACTCTGAAAGATCAAAAGTGTATGTTACTGTGTTTCTAATAACCATTTCCATCAGATTCAACATACATCTGTGGTTATAGGTCTAGAAATTAAACATCAAAAATAGAATTACCTATAATTTCACTCCCTAGAGCAGGGATGGGAAAGATAAAAAGGTTTGTTATTTATCGTATCCACACCTACCTCTGGGTAAATTCTCATCAATCACCTGAACTCCATCCCCGAGCCTAGCTGGCAAATCCTTCCTCTCCAGGGAAGATCTTCAGGTATTTAATAATAACTTGCCTTTACTGAGGTCGGGATTAACGTATCTAATCCTCATGACAGTTCTATGAGATGTCTTAACTGGAGAAACTGAGGTTCAGAGAGGGCAAGTAACTTCCCAGAGGCTACACAACCAGTAAGGGGCAGAGTGGAGATTTGAATCCATTGGTGCCAGAACTGAAGTCTCCTCTTCTCCAGAGTATATATGCACTGTGACCTTCTCAGTCCCCATCACAGGAGGTGGACACCAGACCAGCAGCTCAGATGTTCATTCATTCATTCTTTCTCACACTCATTCATTGAATCACTCGCTATTCCTGGTTCAGTGCCAGGTGCGGACTGATGCTGTTTCCACAACTGTCACATTTTAAGGACTCTGCCCCAAGAACTTGAACTTCATTTATTACAAAAGACTGGGTTCACCACACTGTACTAGGAACATCCCTGCCAGACCTCCAAGGTCTGGAGAGGCAGCCTGGGTTGGGACCCAAAACAATCCCCTCTTGACACACCCCAACCCTGCATGGCGTCCTAGGTGGGTAGGGTGGCCTGGACTGGGCCTTGGAGTGTTCCTGTATTTATAAAACCAAGTGGGTCCTGGGCATATATATAATATATACATATCTACATAAAACACAGGCTTCCCTTTTATGGGTGTTGGGAGGTGGGACTGTCGATGCCCTCCTTGGGAGGGAAGAAAGTCGTTGGTGGCAGGGAGCAGTGTCTGGCCCCAAAGAGAACTCAGGCAGCGGCATCAGTTCCAGGGGCGAGTGGGCCTGGACCCCAGGGCTCCCCATCCTGCCCAGTCCCACGAGGCTCTAGGCCACCTGGATTTGCAGGTCCTCGTCCTCATCCAGGTCGCTGGCTCCATCCCCGGCCTCCTCGGTGCCAAAGCGAGCGCTGCGGATCTTCCCGAAGAGGGGCGCATTCTGCTGCTGCCTGCGGAGCCTGCGGGCGATGGGGGGTCGGGTCAGGGCCGCGGCCTAGCCCTGCCACCTCCCTGCTGCCAGGCACACGTGAGGCCTCTTCCATGGGTTGCCTCATCCTGCATAACCCTCACAGAAGCCCCTCCTCTGAAGGAGGTGCGGCGTCAGCCCCATTTTACAGATAAGAAAACAGAGGCACAAAGAAGGGGAGTCATTTGCTCACAGTCCCACAGACGGCAGAGTGGGGCCGGGCTCCGGGCAGAAGCGCTGGTTCCGGAGCAGCCTACTGTGTGGAGAGGTGAAGGAGCTGGTCAAGGTCAGGCTGCTACAATAACAACCAATTCCACAGGCAGCGGAGTCCAGGGTGGCGGCGTAGGGGTGGTCTGAGCTCCCCCCCACGCATTCCCAATGGCAACAGGAAAGGGCTCAGCCCATTCTTCCTCACATTAAAATTCCTCAAGCCAAAATTTACGAGGCAAACTTTGAGTCTAAGAAGAGCTGGTGAAGGAAATGCCCGTCCCCGCCCCCCGCCCTCAGCAAAGTGGCCGCCCTGGCCGCATCTTACTGGAAGGCATGAATTATTAACACGGCAAGGAGGGGCACAGGCGGGGGCCTCCATTACTGCACAGTGATTTAGTGAGCTGTCCCGGAACATTAAAGCACAAAAAGTTGGAAAAGAAAACGACACAGCGGCCCAGGGTGGCCCCGCCCTCCTGATGGAAGCACTGGGAGGCTGAGCAGTGCCTGCCTGCTCGGTTGGGAGTTTATGGCTCCCGAAAGCCCAGGGGTGGAGTGGCCTTTCAGGGTGTGTGCTGCAGGGTCAGAGTGGGCAGAGCTGGCCAGGCACGGAACCTGACATGGACTTGTGCCTGGGCCCCTGCACAATCCTTTGTGGGCATCACCTCAGGCAGGTGGGGAAACTGAGGCTCAGTGGGCCACAGCACACAAATGTTAGGGTGTGGCTTCGCAGCCTGTCCCCTAAGCCACAAGATCGCAAGGCACAGCAGCACGCAGTAAATGCTCAATAAATAATGGCTCAGATGGTGATGGCCACGATCGTGCCTGGCGAGCCACCAGCTATGGCCAAGGAAGGACTTATCTTCTCAACCTTAGTTTCCTCATCTGCCTCCTAGAAAACAAAAAATCTCTCTCCTTCCCTTTCTGTCACAGAAGCAGCATGATGCTTGTAGCACAGTATCTGACCCCAATACAAGCCCCCTTCCCCAAGGCAGTAGTCACAGCCGCAGCTGCCAGTTACTCAGCATTTACAACGTGCTGGTACTTTTATAAGCCTGGATCAGCTCAGTTCATTTAATTCCTCACAGAAATCAAGAGGTTAAGAATTGTTATTGTCGGCCAGGCTCGGTGGTTCAGCTTGTAATCCCAGCACTTTGGGAGGCCGAGGTGAGTGGACTGTCTGAGCCCACAAGTTTTAGACCAGCCAGGGAGACTTGGTGAGACCTTGTCTCTACAACAAATCAAAAATTAGCCAGGTGTGGTAGTGTGCACCTGTAGTTCCAGCTACTTGGAGGGCTGAGACAGAAGGATCATTGGAGCCCAGCAGGTCGATGTTGTCGCTGGGGTGGCCGTGAGTGTGCCACTGCACTCCAGCCTGGGCAACAGAATGAGACTCCAACTCAAAAAAAAAAAAAGAAGAAAAAAAAAAGAATTGTCATCATCATGAGCAGTGGCTCACGCCTGTAATTCCAGCACTTTGAGAGGCAGAGGCAAGAGGACTGCCTGAACGCAGGGTTTGAGACCAGCCTGGGCAACTTGGTGAGATGTCTCTACAATAAAAAAAAAAAAAAAATTAGCCGGGTGTGGTTGTGCATGCCTATAGCTCCAGTTACTTGGAAGGCTGAGGAGGGAGTATCGCCTGAGCCCAGCAGGTCAAGGCTGTGGTGGCTGTGAGTGTGCCACTGCACCCTAGCCTGGGTAACAGAGACTCTGATTTAAAAAAAAAACAACAAAAAAGGGAAGCCAGGCTCGGTGGCTCAGCCTGTAATCCCGCACCTTTGGGAGGCTAAGGTGAGTGGATTGCCTGAGCCCGCGGGCTCGAGACCCGCCTGCGCAGTGAGACCTCATCTCTACAGTAAAATCAAAAAATTAGCCGGGCGTGGTAGCGCACGCCTGTAATTCCAGCTACTCAGAAGGCTGAGGCAGAAGGATCGCTGGAGCCCAGCAGGTTGAGGCTGCTGTGGCCGGGAGCGGCCACTGCACTCCAGTCTGGGCGACAGAGTGAGACTCCAACTCAAAAAAAAAAAAAAAGAGATTGTTATCATCCTCATTTTACAGATGAGGAAACTGACAAAGGTTAAGGAGGCTGGTGGCAGAACCTGGGTACCCTCTATTCCATGAAATAAGAGAATGCAAGTAAATGCTTGGCCACAGCCTGGCGCGGGAAGCGCTGGTCAGTTCTGTGGTTCTGATGCCGTGGCTCTGTGAAATGGGGCGGGGCTTGGACCTGAAGCTCTCTGACATCTTCGGGCTCTAGGAGAGGTGCAGGGAGAGGGAGTGATTCACACAGTGCAGGGGCAGGATGAGGGCAGGGGAGGGAGGCAGAGTATGCTGGCAGGTCCTGGGGGCAGCTGAGGGGTCATCCTGTCAGCAGGGCTGGGGCCCTGCCACACTTCCCTGCTGTCCTGAGGTCACCCCAGCCCAGTGACCCTGGGGACTGCTCATGCTTGTCAATGACGCTCTAGCCCACTGGCCCCGCCCACTGCCCCCACTCCTGGGTCCCACCTCTCCAGCCACCCTTCCTGCTCTCGTACCGCCCATCAGTCCTCCTGCTGGAAGAGACAATTCCAGGGTCCCAGCTGGCTTGACTTCCTGCACCCCCTTCTCTGGTTTCCTGGCCCTGGCCCTTCCTGCCTGGAGAGGCCAGGATTCTGGCCCCAGGGCACCTAGACTCCCCCTTTTCTGGTTTCTCTTCCAGCCCTGGAGGCCTTGCAATCCCCCCCACACCCCGTGTCCCCTCTCCCGCTGGGACGCAGTCCCGGGGCCCCTACCTGGACTGCAGGTGCTCCAGCTGCACCTGCAGGTTCTCACTCTGCTCCGTCTGCTCATCCAGCGACCGCTGCAGCTTCCGCGCCTGGTTGTGCGCCTCATCCAGCTGGGGGTGAGCAGGGCCGAGAGCAGAGGGTCACCCTGGGCGGGCAGCCTGGCCTGCCCCCCAATCCGGGCCCAGCTACTCCTACCGCTCAGCTCTGGGAAGGTTTGCTCGGTGAGGCCTAGACCAAGGCCCACCTCCTCCAGGGAAGCGTCCCCTCTGTTCCTCTCCATCCCTGGTGCCTTCCTCAAAATCTACCTGTCCTCCAGCTCCTGGCACTACCTATCTAGCCATCCATCCCCCACTCGATCTTGTCAGCCTGTCCATCTGCCCATTTGGCCATGGGGACACCCACCCACTCAATCACCATCAATTAATCTAATCAGCCCCCATCCTGTCCACGTGCCTTCCTTCTCATCCAGACACCCCTACTTCCCCTCAGTCTACCCTTTTCTTCTCTCCACTCTTTCTCTCTCACCCACTGTCGCAGTCAGCTGTCCGTCCATCTGCCCACTGACTGCCCATCCATCGTCCACCCGTCCACCCATCCACTCTCCAACCCATCCATCCGTCCACTCACTCCTTCAGGTATCAATTCTTCCATCCATAGAGTCCTCTGTCCTTCCATTCAACCGTCTATGCAGCCACCTCGTCTGTCCATTTTCCTTCCATCCCTCCACCCACAGGTCTGTCCTGACGTCCAGCCAACGCCCACCTGCCCCCTCTACCCTAGGTGCCTCCTGAGAGTCAGGCTGGTGCCAGGCACAGGGACTGCAGCATGGAGTAACCCAGGAGGCCCCCTGCTCTTGCTTGAGACTCGAGCTGGGCGCCCCTCCCCTCACCTAGTCCTCACCCTGGGCCCCTGCCCTCTTCCCATCGCCGCCCCGGCCCCCTGCCCTCCCTCCTCCCTGCACCTCATCCTCCGCCTGGGCCAGCTCCTTCTTGAGCTCCTCCACACGCAGCCGCAGCTTCTTCACCTCGGCCTCATGCTGTTCCACCCGCCGGTTGGCATGGGCCAGTTCTGCCACCTTCTCCTGAAACTGCTTCTTCAGTTTGCCGTGCACGTGCTTCAGGTCTGCCAGCTCCTGGGCGGGAGGCAGAGACGGGACAGGAGGGAGGGCTCAGCGTTGGCCTGGGCACCATGCCAGGGAGTTCATGGGGCCAGGCAGCCCTGGGGTGCTTGTGTCTCCTCCCAGAGTCTCTCCACCTGCTGTCTGAAGTACTGCCTCAGAGGTTTGGCTGAGCAGCTGGAGGCTGGAGGGCCGTCTAGGGAGGTGAGAAGGCCAGGTGTGTACAGCCCAGGGCCCCAGTTGGACGTGCAGCTTCAGGTGCCTACTACACATGACCTGGGCTGCTGGAGCAACCAGGATTTCTCGGGTGGAAGAGGTCTGGCATTTTCCATGGTATCTAATGAAACTGAAAGTTCTGGGGTGGAGCTGAACTAAGCAGGGGAGTGAGTGTTGGCAGAAAACAGATCAGAGCCAGAGTGGCTGGGATGGGGAGGAGCAGCCAGCAAGGAGATGCCCAACCCTGAATCTGTGAGTTCCCTGAGTCTCAGTTTTCCTTTCTGTAAAATGGGGACAAGCACCACCGAAAGGTCTCTTGAATCCATCCTGTTTGTTCCACCTTTATCAACGACAGTCTGGCCCAGGTCCCCAACATCTCTTGCTGGCCAGGGAACATCAACAACCTCCCTCGGCCTGCCTTCCCGTCCTCCATCCACAAGGCAGCCTGCTCACAGCCTCCCGCTTTAACCTCTTCCGAGGTGGTCCACAGCCCCTGCCTCATCTGCCACGTCCCCCTTGCTCACACCCTCCCAGCACACTGGCCTCCTTGTTCCTCTGAAGCTCCACGTCCCTCTCACCGTGGGCATCTATTCATGCTGTCCCCAAGTTCTCTCCATCCCCTCCCCAGATCCGTTCACCACAAGCTAACATCTGCTCGAAATGTCACTGCCTCCAGGAAGCCTTCCCACAATCCTGGGCCTCAGCCAGGTCCTCTGACGTCCCCCTTTCTGTGCACAACCATGGAGCTGTGTGATTGGTAGGAGTCTGTGAGATGGAGAGAACCATGTGTGTACCCCCCTGAGCCATATACATAGAATATACATAGCTTCAAGAGAGGGAGGTGGGGAAACCACATCTGTCTGTTCACCACTGTATCCTAGCACCTAGCATGGAGCCTTGCCCACAGAAAGCACTCAGTGAATGCAGCTACTATAATTACCAACGGGTCCAGCATACAGTAGATGCTTGAGACATGCAACTCTGCTATAATTATCGCTAGGCCCGGCACACAGTAGGTGCTCAATAAATGTGGCTACTATACTATAATGATCAACAGGCCTAGCATACAGTGGGTACTCAGCAAATGCAGCTGCTGTAGTTATCACCAGGGCTGGCACATAATAGAGGCTGTGCTTTGCCAGATGGAGAGGCGGCCACCCCAGCGCCAGCCACTCAGCTCTCTGCCACACCTTGTTCTTCTCGAAGAGCGCGGCCTGGCTGGCACGCAGGTCACAGTCCAGCACACTGGCCGTCTGCCGCCGCCGCCGAGCCAGGGCCTCCTCCAGGTCTCCGACCTGCACCCGCAGCTTCTTATTCTCCCGCTCGAGGCCCAGCTTCTCCGTCTCCAGTCGCTCCCGGCGGCCCCACTCGGCTGCATTCTCGGCCTGCAGCCGCTCCATCTGCAACAGGACAGTGCGAGGACTCCCAAGGGAGGGGGGCACAGAGGCCCGGCTGGACGCCCCCACCACCTCCTGGAGCCATTTTTGGCTCCAGGAAGCAGATCCAGCTGCAGTGGCTATAATTAACTGGGCTCGTTTCAGTGTGCAGGATGCGGGGGCGCTTCTGGTCTCTGTGGAAAGAGATCCACCTCACGCAGATGGGGCACCCTTGGGACGTGGTCGGGCCCCCGTGGAGCATGGACCTAGCTCCTGCCCCTTCCCAACACCCGCTGATGGCGGCAAGGGTCCCAAGTCCCCCAAGCCCCAGGTGCGGGCTACCTCACCTCGCCCCTCAGCTCGGCCATCTTCCTGTCCATGCTGGACCGTGCACCCAGCTCATCCTCCAGGTCTTCAGACATGCGGCCCAGCTCGTCCTGGTGCGCCTCCTTCAGGATGCTGAGCTGCAAGGACACGGCTGGCCTGGTTCCATGGAAGCCACCAGGGCATGTCCTGGAGCCAGCTCTGGGAGTGGGCGCTGGTGCAGGTGTGCACAGCCGGGAGTCCAGGGTGGCGCCCGGACGGGCAGCACCAGGTGCTCAGAACAGACCCAGAGTCTGACCACTTCCGCCATTTCCAATGTCTCTCACCCCTGCCTCATGGCCATGTAGCCCCTAGGGTCTGCTCTCGGCCCCTCTGCCCACCCATTTTCCACACCAGCAGCCCAGAGGGAGCTTTTAAAAAAGATAAATTCAACTGTATGCCCCACCCTCCATGAAAGCTCCTTTGATGGCTCCCAGGCACTTCAGGATAGGGCCCAACTCCTCTCTAAGTTCTCACAAAACCCTGCAGGACTGGACCTCCACCCACCTCTCATCAGCCTCATCTCCACCTCTCTCCCCTTAGCTCACTATGCTCTGGGCACAGCAAACTCTTTTCTGTTCCTCGAATACATCAAGTTCCTGCCCACCATAGGGCCTTTGCACATGCAGTTCCCTCTGCTTGGAATACTTTTTCTTAAGTATTTTTCAGACTGTCTTTTCTTATTTCCAGGCCATGGCCCAAATGCCCCCTCCTTAGGGAGGCCTCCGCTGTTTACCTGGCCTAGAAGAGGGGCCCCCTCATGCTACTCCCCAATAGAGAGCTAGCCTGGGAGGACAGGGAACTTGTCTGTCTGTCCACCTTTGTGTCCCCTGTGTGGCCTTGGCATGGGAGAGCCCTCAATATACACGCATCAGAATTGCTTGGGGTGCTTTTAAGATAATACAGTTCCTTGCTGTAGAGTAGCAAAAGCCTACAAAGTGCTGTTTCAGGCAACCACAAGGACGAGTCTTCAACAGTAACGTCAAGGCACAGACACCTGATCAAAAGGGAACCTTTTAATTAATTTGTTGATTTTTTTGAGTTTGGGTCTCACTCTGTCACCCAGGCTGCAGTGCAGTGGCACAATTATGGCTCACCACGGCCTCGACTTCTTGAGTTCAGATGATCCTCCCACCTCAGTCTCTCGAGTAGCTGGGATTATAGGTGCACACCACTACAGTAGGTTTTTTTTTAATTTTTATTTTTGTGTAGAGACAGGGTCTCTCTATGTTGCCCAGGCAGTCTTGAAATCCTGGGCTCAAGTGACCTTCCTGTTCATCCTCCCAATGGGATTACAGGCATGAGCCACTGCACCCAGAAATTTATAAATTTCTTTTGAGTTGGGTGTCTCACTCTGTCAGTCATACAGTGGCATGATCATAGTTTACCATGGCCTTGGCTTCCTGGGCTCAGGCAATCCTACTGCTTGTCTCCTGAGTAGCTACAGAAGCATGCCACCACGCCTGGCTAATTTTTTTATTTTTTGTAGCAACAAGGTCTCACTATGTTGCCTAGGCTGGTCTGGAACTCTTAGGTTCAAGCGATCCTCCTGCCTTGGCCTCCCAGAGTGCTGGGATTACAGGCGTGAGCCACTGTACCCAGCCTTAATTTATAATTTTCTATTCAAGTGCACATTCGTGCTCCACTCAATTTTCTTCAAATGACTGTAACTTCACATTTTGAAAACATAAAAAAGACAGGCTCCAGGACCCAATCTCCAAGAGTGCTGATTCAGGAGGGTGGTAGTGGGATCTTATGAGATTTCCCAAGAGATTCTACGAAAGACTAGTCTCCCTCCCTTCCAGGGCAGTTTCTGGCGATCCTCCCACCTTCTGGAAACCCGGCAGCTCCAGCTCGGCTTTCCCTGGGTGGTTGTGCCCTCTGGTGGCCACGGAGGCCTGCACAGGAGGTAGTAGTGGCAGCCTGGCCCACCCTGAGCCCCTATACTACAGTGGTGGACTCCCGTCTCTGGAGCCTGTTTCCTCATCTATAAGATGGGGCCATGAGGACCCAGCTCCCTTGACTCCCACAAGGCTTCAGGGACACCTGGCACACGCTAGGCACCCAATGAATGCCACATCCAGCTTCCTTCTCAGCCCTCCTAGCGGCCTCACCTCTCACTCACTGCCTCCAGCCACAATGGTCTTCTATGGGTCCCACAGGCACGAGGCGTGTTCCTGCCTCATGACCTTTGCACTTGTGGTGCCCCTCCCAGGGACACTCTGCCGCTGTATCTTCTTATCTTCCCAAGGATGGCTTCTTCTAGTCTCTCTGGTCTTGCCCCTCACGTTGCCTCCCAGAGAGGCCTTCCCTGGCCCACACCCCATCTCTCTCGGCGTCTTGACTCCTTCATGACTTGCGAACCGATCTGCCTTGGTGAGGACTCCGAGGCAAATCTGCCTGCCTGTCTTTCCTGTCCACGGCCCCCTCGCGGTGAGCTCCTGAAGGCAGGGACCCTTGAGTGAATGAATTCTATTCTCTCCCCTGTCCCCACTGCTGGAATTCAACAGCAAGATGCTCCAGGAAGCCCCTGGGTCTCCAAGACTCACTTGCTTGAGCATCTCCTGCTTGGTCTTGCTGAGCTCCTCGTACTTGATCTTCCACTGGCTGAGCTCCCCCTCCAGCTTCTCAATGTTCCTGCTCAGGGCCAGCTTATCCCTGGGGGAGGGAGAGACATGGGTGGGCCACTGGGCCCTCTGCCTGGAGTCCTCATCAAGGGTGGCCCTGCTGTGCGCGCTGCACCTGCTGGGCCCACCTCCAAAGTCCTGGCCTTGGCATTCAGGCTCCAGAAGCCCCTGCTGTGGCAAGCACCCCAACTTTGTGTTTCTCCTAGAGCTGAGACCTTTCCCAAGAGCAGGTGCCCCGCTCACAGTGTGTGTGGAGAGGTCAGGTCTCCAGCGCACTGGGCAACCCCGGGCAAGTGCCCCCTCCCATTGGACACCAGGCTTCTCTGTCAAGGGCCAATCTATTCCCCCGTGCTTGCATACTGTGGCTCGCCGTGAGGCTTGGTTTGAACACAAGCTTCTACAGATAGAAAAACTGGAAGACGCTGCCCAGGAACCCGTCAGAAGACACTGTCCAGTGCACCTCCCTTCGCCATCATCACTGTGTAGAATCCCCATGTTCTCCTATGACCCCACCCTGCACTCTGCCTTGAACTTGAATGAGGTGCTACAGGTAACAACATTGTGCCTGGCTCCTGCACACAGCAGGCACTCACAAATGGCTGAGCTCAGCACACCATGTGTCATGACCCTACCATCTCCCTTTTGAGTGTGGAATTTTCCACACCTCCAACATGGGGTTCTCACAGGGGATAGTGTCACCTTCTAGGAGACATGCTGGAAAGCCCCAGAGACGTCACTGGTTATCACAATGACCAGGGCATTTAGTGGGCAGGGGCTGGGGGTGCCTAACCCCCTACAATGCCCAGGACATCTCACCCATCAGGAAGTATCCTGCATTCTATTGAGGGCATGAATGTCTGCATTACTGGGGACAGGAACACCGATGAAGGTGGAAGTGATCTGAGCGTAGAACTTTGTTCAGACGGACACATAAACAGAAAGGTCTTTTGTACTGACATACGCTGAATTTCCCAGGAATGAAGTCACTGTATCATTTTTTTTTCTGAGTCGGGGTCTCACTTTGTTGCCCCATCTGGAGTGCAGTGGCCTGATCGCAGCTTACCACAACCTCCGTCTCTTGGGCTCAGGTTATCCCTCCTCCTCAGCCTCCCACGTAGCTATGACTAACAGGCACGTGCCACCATGCCCAGCTAATTTTTTAATTTTTTGTATAGACGAGGTCTCACTATGTTGCCCAGGCTAGCCTCAAACTCCTGGCTCAAGCAATCCTCTTGCCTCGGCCTCCCAAAGTGCTGGGATTATAGGTACGAGCCATAGCACATAGCTTACGGTATAAATTGAGGGAAGACTGCATTTTTCTTTGTTCTTTGTTCGAATTTTATCAAAGTTCATCTCTCAGGAAACCTCATCACCACAGTGACACCCCTTGTGTACTTAAGTCGCTAGCTTCCTTTGTAGCTGTCCTGGAAGGTCTGACTCAGGCATGACTTGGAGCCGCTGACACGAAAGTGCTTGCTGCTATGACTACCATCACTAGCATCCCATGGGGAGGCACTTCACTATTTCTTCTGATAACTTCATTACTTCTTCCAGAGGAGCTGTGTGCAGGTACTTCCCTACCATAATACGTATATTTCAGTTAGTGTGCTCGGTTGACAAAGAAATGTGCAGTCTTTCCTCAATTTACACTGTAGGTCAGATGCTGTGGCTCATGCCTATAATCCCAGCACTTTGGGAAGCTGAGACAAGAGGATTGCTTGAGTCCAGGAGTTTCTTTCATTTCTACTTTATATTTCAGTTAGTGTGCTCAGTTGACTTTTTGTTTGTTTGGTTTAAACAGCATACACTTGCTCTCTCATAGTTCTGGAGTCTACAAGCCCAAGGTCAAGGTGTCGGCAGGACTGGCTCCCTCTGAGGCTGTAATGGAGAATCTGTCCGATGCCTTCCCCCCAGCTTCTAGTGGTTTTCTGGCAATTTCTGGCATTCCTTGGCCAAAGAAGCAACAATGCCCATAAAAGCGTCACCCTGATCTGTGCCCTCATTTTCTCAAGGGCACTATATTGACTTTAAAAAGATGTATACAGATACGTCACACTATCTATGTATTTAATTTCTGAGCAGAAAAGTTGCAAACTATTCATTATCATCAGGCTTGTGCCCTCTAAGCTGTCCCGATCAAGGTCACTGGTGACTTTCACGTTCTAAATCCAACGGTCAGGGTTCAGCCCTCTCCTGATCAGCTGATCCGTCCATCCTCTGTGAAAGATTCTCTTGGTTCCCCTTCCCTGGCCCCCTTTTCCTGTCTCCCCCACTGTTTCCCCTTACTCTAATCAAGTTCTGAACTTGACACTCCAGGCTCCCTCCTCCGACCTCTTCCCTTTCCACATCTGCTCCTCTGCCCTCCCTGGCTTGGAGCTTTCAGTGTCATTTATTAGTTGACGATTCCTGCATTTTTACCTCCAACCAAGACCTGTCTCATGAACCCCAGACTCCCGTTCACGGCCCCCACCGCTTCCGTGCCATCTCAAACATGCTCCCAAAACCAATTCCCCAACTCCCCGGTCACCCATCCCTGCTTTCGCCTTGCCCACAGCCTGTTCCCTGCACTAGACCATGAGCTCCACGAAGGCAGGGCTTCTGTCTTATTTCTGGCTGTATCCTCAGGGTTGGCTGGGCACAGTGCCCGGCCCAGGGCATGCCTGAACTGTATTACCTGAATGAATAAAACACTGGGTCCTCAGGTGGAACACCACTGCTCTAAAGGTCCGAGACTCGAACCTAAATGGTACCCGTCACCTACGCGAGTCTCACCTTCCGTGACAGTGATTTTCATTCCGTGATGCTGAGGGTGCCCCCGTGTGGTCTGGCACCGCCCCCAGTCTCCCCATCAGACTCACTCTCGCTCCTTGAGCAGCACCTTCTGGGATTCATCCAGCCGCAGCCGCAGGGCGGTCAACTTGGAGGCCTCCTCCTCGGTGGCAGCTGTGTCCTCCCAGGGCAGCCGGCTGCGCTCCTGGCGGCCGGAGCTGCCCCGCGGGCCCCCGGCCCCCACGCTGCGCGTCTCCCAGCAGCCCTCAGGCTCCTCTGGTCTGCTCTTCAGCAGGCTCTCCACCAGCTCCAGCTCCTGCAGGGATCGAGCGGAGACTGGACCGGTGGCCCCCAAGCCTCTCCCAGGCCCTGAATCTGGGATCGGCTTGCTGGGTAACTTTGGGCAAGTTACACAGTGCCCCTGGGCCCCGGTGTCCTCTTCTGCTGCCTGCCTCTTTCCTTCTGAAGGGGGAGGTCAGGCCCTGATCTGGAACTCCCACTTTACCGGCCGGAATTACAGAGTCAGCCACCAAGGTTCCCTGTATCCTGGAAGACTCCCCAGCAGAAGTGGTGAGCTCCCTGTCACTGGATGTGAATAAACATAGGGCAAGATGCTGCTGGAACAAACTCTGAGGCAGAGATTCTTACAGTGGCTGAGGACCAGATTCCCTCACAAGGAATCTTGTGAGCTCTAAGATCCTATTTTGGGGCAAATACTAAGGCACAGGGAGACTGGAGACACTGCCAGCAGTACCTGGGGGTAGAACCAGCTACCAGCCAGGAAGCCACAAGGGATTGCCAATCCAATTCTCAGCCCCCTTTCTTCTTGCCCACCTCCCCTTCCCCTCCGCCCCTGCCAGGCACAAACCCACAGCCTGTCTCTGACACAAACCTACAAGGGCCCTTAACCTGTTCTAGCTATTCCCACATCCTTTCCGGATGAGTCTGGCCTTCAGTTTCCCCACCTGGCCTGGTGTGGAGGCCCTAAGGACTACCAGAGGAGAGTGACTCCTCTGTATCCCAGAGTGTCCAGGTGGGGGCGCTTTGGGTGCCCCGGGTCCAAAGTCCCGTTTCCCATTTGGGAAACAGGAAGGGAAGGGACTGGCTTTGGCCCACAGCACAGAAGTGACTGGGCTGGAGGGCAAACTCAGACTGCAACCCTGAGGCTCTGACCGTGGCCTCCCAGCCTGTGACTGACAACCAGAACAATGACAGGACAGGAACAGTGAGGCCTTAAGCAAGAGCAGTGACCACCACTCCCAAAACCCAGGCCCACCTGAGGAAGAGGGGCTTCAGCCACCAGGAGGCAGCTTGACTCTGGGAGAGAGACAGCTGGCATCATTGCCATTAGAATCCAGGTGGTGTTCTAGCCTACAGGGTGAAGGAGGGCAGGAGAGAGGAGGTGGGCTGTCTGGGAACAGAGTTGGGAGCTGAGCTTGGACCCTGCCCCTTGGAGGCCTTCTAGCTCAGGAGCGGCTGCCCTCTGCACCCACTGTTGATGCACCAGCCATACTGATTATTACCAAGGACTCTAGTGCCAGATGGCCTGCTTCAACTCGCAGCAACGCCAACCACTAGCTGGGAGGTTCTGAGACTCTCAGAGGGTGCTGTGGGAACTAACTAGATACTGTCTGTGCAGACCTCAGTGCTCTGTGTGCAGGTGCCCAGTGAGTGAGGGAGCTATTATTATTGCCATTTCCCAAACTCACCAAGCCCTCTCGGTCTCTAGAGTTTTTGCACAGGCAGTTTCCATCACCTGAAATGCCTTCTGGCACTTTTTTCATAGACAGTGTCCCGCTCCATCACTCAGGCCGGAATGCAGTGGCGCAATCCTGGCTCACTGCAGCCTCAAACTAGGCTTAAGTGATCCTCCCACCTCAGTCTTCTGAGTAGCTGGGAGTACAGATGCAAGCCACTGCGTGCAGTCTTTCTGGCACTTTCCACAACTAATCCCAACTCATCCTCCTAGTCTCAGCTTAAATATGATTTTTCTAGGAAAATTCCTGGGAAGTTCTCTCCCCAAAGTCAGGATAAGAGACCGCCTCTGTGACCCTAGTTCTCTGATAATCCCCCAGCTTTAATTGATCTTTGTTGTAATGCTTATCTCTCCCCTCAAAGCTAAATTGAACACGAGTGGATGCAGCTCTGTACTAATCAAGGCGACTTCCAGGGACGCTGTTGGATCCCTCGCCTGCTCAAAAGAGATGGTTCCTTGGTTCTTTTGGCTTCTCAGGTGTGGGAGTGGAGGGTCCACCAGAACCCGGGATTCTCTGCCCCGGGGGTCTCCCGAAGGGAGGTGATCTGCAGCCTCGAGGAGGTCCAGCTCGAGTTCCTCGTGAGCCCTGCAGCCGCGGCTTCTGCCCCAGCCAACCAGTCCCGCCCACGTCGTGAACGCCCCGCCCCCGCCCGCAGCCCCGCCCCCGCCGCGCACCTGGCTGCCCTGCGGCCTCTCGGACCCGACGTCGCGCACCGGCTCGGGCTCGGGGCCGTCGGGCGACCGGTCGGCGGCCCCGCCGGCGCCCCGCAGCCGCGCCAGCTCGCGGCCCCGCGCCTCGCACTCGCCCTGCGCCTCCTGGCGCTCGCGCCGCGCGCCCGCCAGCTCCTTGGTGAGCGCGTCCAGGCGCTGGCGCAGCTGGCGCACCTCCTCGCGCGCGCGGTTGCGCTCGGCGCGCACCTTGCTCCACTTCTCGCGCCAGTTGGCGGTGCAGTCCGACCACCAGCGCATGGTCTTCTCCATCTGCGCCGCCCGCGCCCGGGCCTCCTCCAGCTCCCGCAGCCGCAGCTCCTCGCGGCTCTCCCAGTCGCCGTCGGCCAGCAGCGCGGACGCGGGCGCCAGGGGCAGCGCGGGCGGCGGCCCCGGCGAGGGCGTGCCGCTGGGTGGCGTGGGCGGCAGCGAGTCGGCCGGCCCCATGCGCTCCGGAGACGGGCTGCCCAGGATGGTCAGGAGGCTGCCCTTGGACAGCTGCGGGGACTCGGCCAGCCGGGGGCTCGGCCCGTGGCTCATGGTGCGGCCGGGCAGGCCCTGGGCTGGAACGCGCGGCCGGGCTCAGGGGCGGCTCGAGGGACGCGCGGGGGATGCGACACCACTGCGCATGATGGTCCCGCGACCCACTTCTCTCTGGGTCCCCGGCAGAGGACACTCCTCACACCTGCGGGAGAACGCACTGTTATTAGGCTGTGATCACCATCAGTCCAAAAGACCAGGAAGGGCCCGGAAGGGGGAACAGCGCGGGAAAGGGCGAGAGGAGAAAGGTCTGCTCCAGGAGAGTCCCAAGGTGGCAAGACTGGCGAGCAAGGCTCTCAGCAGCCTCCTGGCTAGTCTGCTCCAATCCCTTCGTCCTGCAGCAGCGGCTGATGTGAAGCCTTGATTTGCTTGTCCCATCTCACACGTGGAATACCCCCACCCCCACCCCCACGCAGGAGACCGCCCTGCTTCCAAGAGTCCCCCCGCCCCAACCCTGCGCGGTGTCCGCTTTCTGTGCTAACTCTTCTCATCCTTAAAACTCATCTGAGATATCACTTCCTCCTAGAAGCCCTCCCGGGCCACCTTAGGCCAGCTCCATCAGCCTGTCTGTATCTCCGTGACTGCCTTCACCAAACCTGCTGCACCATTTGTCCGCATCTGCTCCCCACACTTATTCAAGGCAGTGTGTTTGCTGAAGGCAGGGGCTGGGTCCTGGCCACCGTTTTAGTTCCAGCACATGACAATGACATTTGTGGAGTGCAGGCACCTGTAGTGCCCAAGGCTTTAGATGAATGGTTAAAGTAAGGAAAATTCTTTTGTTGTTGTTGAGTTGGAGTCTCACTGTTGCCCAGACTGGAGTGCACTGGCCGCTCCCGGCCACCGCAGCCTCGACCTGCGGGGTTCCGGTGATCCTTCCGCCTCAGAGGAAAATTCTTATGGCCAGTCACAGTATCTGAGTCTGAATCCAAACACTAGTGAGGATTTATTGATTGAATGCATGTACTGGTGACGGTGATGGAAATAAACTAGTCTCTGAGATGGTGGGGGTGCGGCAGGATGGCTACCCTTCTCTGCCAGAGCCACCCCTTCCTGCCACCCTCACTCACCACAGGCATCTCCCCTCCTCTTCTTCTGGGTCTCACCTCAGCCTCCCCAATGCCCAGCCACTCGTGTGCCTTTAAAATAAATGTCAAGCCGGGCTCGGTGGCTCAGCCTGTAATCCCGTGCCTTTGGGAGGCTGAGGTGAGTGGATTGCCTGAGCCCGCGTGTTCAAGACCCACCTGGGCAGCGAGACCTCATCTCTACAATGAATCAAAAAATCAGCCAGGCGTGGTAGCATGTGCCTGTAATTCCGGCTACTCGGAAGGCTGAGGTGGAAGGCTGAGGTGGAAGGATCGCCAGAGCCCAGCAGGTTGAGGCTGCGGTGGCCGGGAGCGGCCACTGCACTCCAGTCTGGGTGACAGAGTGAGACTCCAACTCAAAAAACAAAAGTCCCTCTGTCCCCAACCTGCCCCACTCTCCCTCCATGTGGCCTCATGCTGACTGCCACTAGTAACCCCTCGGGACTTCACATCCCTCCTTCCCATGGGCTAAGCCCTGGTCCACAGACCTTCACACCTGTCCTTTCTGAGCGATCAGTGTATTGCTGAGGGACCAAAGATGAGTGCCTCAACACTGGCTGGCCCACAGCTGCCTGGCAACCCTCCAGGCCCCTCTCTGCCCCCTTCCAGCCTCTAACCTACTCTGTGCTCAGCAGGTGATCTAATGTCGTAGTTTGCAGTGAAAAGGGAAGCTGTCAAGCCATGGCCCCTGAGGGTCGCTCCCTCCCTGTGTCCAAGCGCTCCCCACCCACCGTTCCCTGGCCAGCGATGTCCTCTCGGGGGCCCTCCTCTGTTGAAGGCTCTTTGGGCCCCTTTCTCTTCCCTCTTCCCTGTCAAGGTCCTTCCAAAGTGGTCCACACTCGCCATCCCCACTCCGTCCCCCTCCCTGGCCCTCTCTCACGGGGTGACACAGTCACAGCGTGCCCTCTCTGGACACGCACGGCTCCTGCTTCCTTGCGTCACTCCTCCACGTCGTCTCACTCGCTCACCGGGTTTCTTTCCTCCCCTCTGGCTGCTATCAGTCATCCTGGTGGGTTCCTCAGGCTCATCCCTTGAGTGCTGCTGTCATCTGGGCCGGGGCCCCATCTCCTCTCACACTGCCCCTGCCCAAGCCATCTTGCTATGCCCTCAACCACCCCAGGCTCTCTCCAGCCCAGACTGCCCTCCAGGGCCTCCCAAACCTCCACACACCTCAATCCACCTTGGTCAGAAGGGAACTTGCTCTCTCCATTCCCCCCCGCAACCAGCTCCTCCTGGGTGCTCCTCTGGGACAAGGCATGTCCTGGCTCCTTCATGCTCTGGGGAACATCCTGGAACCTGCCCCCCCCCAAACAAGCCCTGTGAGTCTGTCTTCCATGTATCACTAGGGTCCACCCACCTTCTTTGCCCATGGCCATAAATCTGTCAAGGACTGCACCATCTCACCTGCACAACTGTAGTGCCCCTACCATCTCTCTCTGTCTCTCTCTCTCTCTCTCTCTCTCTCTCTCTCACACCACACACACACACACACACACACACACACACTTTGCCTTCTTCAAATCTATTCTTAACAGCAGCAGAGTTTTTTTTTCACTGTTCAAGGTTTATTTTATGTTTCAGTTGGTATGACACTTGGATAGTTGGTTGCATTGATCTTTCTTTTACATTATATGGTAATGTACATTACTGATACAAATAGCACACAAAATAAGATCCTTCAGAACAGTTATGCACAGGACATGCAATACTGGATTTATACACTGGATCCCAGGATGTGACCGACTGGAGAAAAACAGCTGGACTAGGCATGTTCGGTGAAGGAACCGGGAAGTTATATAACACACAGTAAACACGCATCTGGTTTGAGGGGCAACTGCAGTGTGTGCAGATTGGCAGTGGTGCCTCAGAGGTGGTAAACTATTTCATACTAACCAGTTTAGGACTACACAAGATAAGTACCATCCAGCATCAGGATATAGCTGTAGGGTTTTTATGAACCATTCCTATTTCTAACTTTAGGAATTGATGTTCTTCCCAGTCCATTAAAAATGCGACAGTGACTATGTGGGTGGCCACATCCCATGTCATCGCCATTGACCCCTCCAGAATCTTTTCCAGGTTCACTCCCTCTAGGACTCTAACTCCGATTTTCTTCAATCCTAGCAGCAGCCACAATCCACTGAGCCTGTCACCTGTTTGCTGTCTGCACTGCCCACCCAAGGTCCTAATCTCTCCCTTGTGAGCACCCTCAATGCCCCCTCCTGCTGTGGCCTCTCCAGGCAATGCCACTCCCATTACCACCACTGCTCTGCCTACTCTTGCCTGCACTGCAGAGCCAGGCAGGACAGCTCTTACATCACTGCGTGCAGCAGTGTCATCTCAAGTTCACGATCTTTGCCACAGTCCCCTGTTACTCAGCCAGCCCACAACACTTCCCTAGTCACTGCCATTTGTTTATTGTCTGCCCGTACCAGACGTGAGCTCCAGGTCCTGCTAGCACCAACTTCAAGTATGTTACTGTCCCTTTCCGGGTCTCAGTTTCCCCACCTGTAGAATAGGGGTGGGATGAGGGAGACCGACCAGTGTTTCTTAATCAGGGGTATCCTTCAGATTCACCAGGACACTTGCTTAAAATGCAGTTCCTGGACCCTGCCCCTGGAGTCATGCTCTGTTGGTGAGGGGTTGGAAATTTGCATTTTAATCATTTGGGTCATTTGAGTATTCCCTGAAGCCTTCTTACCACCTATGGTTCCATAAACACACGTGTACATCCCACCTCAATGTCATCTGCATCACATACCCAGACACAGCCACACAGATCCAGGCTCCGGTTCCACATACACCACTGACACCCCAAGAGATCTGTCTCTCTGCCTGTGTAACAAGGTGGCTGGCCTGGAGGGCTGTGTGTGTTCACAAACTTTTGTGCACACACAGACACATCTGCAGATGTACACACACAACCCTGTAAGCACCAACACAGACGCAAAGACCCGTGGGCAGACACACATAAGCCAATAAGCACACACAGACAGATACTCACCTGAAGACAGACACACCTGAGGACACACACACACAGGCCAGCACACTGCGGGACCGGCAGGAAGACATGCCAAGACACACGCTCATCTCGAGGAGCAGCAGATACACACACTCACACACAGACTCTCATGCTCCTCCTTATTTTCCTGGCCCAGCTCCACATGGAGAAGCTCTTAGAAAAGAAAAACAATGTAAGAGCCTGTGGGGGAGGGGGGATAGAGCCAAGAGGAGGGGAGGGGGGAGGGGGGAGGGGGGGGGAGGAGGAGGAGAAGACAGGAAACTGAGTGCCAGAGCTGTGCTGGGAACCGGGCCTGGCCCCTGTGTGCTGGGCCCTTCCTACAGCCCCTAAAATAGGAGCCTGGCAGGGAGGGGGCCACTGCCACATCCTCTCTGTCTCTGGGAGCTGCCAGGCCTGGCATGGGGCTTGGCCGGGAGGCGGCCCTCGGCTCTTTCCAGGAATCCCAAGCCAGTTGCGCAGGGGCAGGGCAGGCACCACCCAGGCCCCTAATGGCTTCCAGGCACCTCACTAAAGGCAGAGGTGGGGGCTCCAAACTCAGTACCTGCTCCCCTTCCCAGGCGCCTGATGGGGCCCTCCTAGAGGGTGGGGTGGGGAAGGAGGGAGGCAGTGGGAGCAGGGAGTTCTCTGGAAAGCCCTCCTGCCTTTCCACCTGCAGGCCTGCTCCTGGAGGGTGTGCTGGGAAGGGGTGGGGATGGAGTTCCTCAGAGGGGCTTTCTGGAGAAGCCAAGCCCCCAGCACACCAGGAATCCTACACTTCCACGCAGACCCAAGGGCAGCCAGACCCTGCCTCTCAAGGCCTCTCCCCACCCCACCCAACTCCTAACAGCCTTGGGGACGGACACACACACACACACACAGCACTGGTGACACACACACTGAGTGAAACAGAGACCGCATGGCGCACAGCTCAAGTTGTAGGGACACCTCCACGCACCCTGCCCTGCCTGCCCCTCCCCACCAGGCTCAGGCCTTCTTCCCATGAGGTGCGTGTGCATGTGTGTGGGGGTAGTCTCCTGACGCCCCAGGGTGTCGCCACCCCCTCTGAGAAACAGGTCGGGGTGGGACCAGCCACCACAGGCCTCTCCCACCCCACCCTCCTCTCGGGCCCCCCAACAGCCAGCAGGCTCTATTCCTGCCTAGGCTCTAGGTCTATGTCCGGGCCACTCCCCTCCTTGCCAAATCCCCCCTCCCAGACTCCGAAGCCCCCACTCACCTTCAAGCTCAGTTGCCACCACCTCCGGGAAATGCCCTGATTGCCCCCCCACCCCCACCTGGGAGCACAGGCCTACAACCTCCCAAGGCCAGACCCGGCAGCCTGCTCCTCTCTCTTCTTGGAGCACAGGCTTCCCCACCCAGAGGGAACACTGGTGCCACCCACAGCTTCTGGGACAAGCTGTGCATGCAGCAGTTGCCTAAAGTTGGCTGGTGGGGCCCATGGCTCTTGAACCCCAGGCCAAACTATGCCCACTGGGAGGAGGGCAGAAGCAAGAATGTTGTGACCTGACATTTACGGCAGGCTAGGCCCTCAGCAGCCCCGCCCACAGAAAGTGAGCAGTGATTCCTGTTGCCCTAGGACTTGTGTGGAATGCTTCTTTCTCCTTCTTCCTTCATCAGCAAACTCCTACACATCCTTCAACACCCACCTCCAGTGTCCCCTCCCCAGGAACTTTTCCCTACCCTTTGTGCACAGAGTATGTTAGTGGTCCCAAAGTACCAGGTACCTCCCTGTTTTACAGCAATGGCCACACTGTGAAGTCCACGAGAGCATCAGTGTAGGGCCCAGCACAGACCAGCATAGGATGAGTGGAAGATGGACAGATGCTACTGTCAGGGGTACCCCTGAAACCAGGGAGAATGTGGGCAGGTTGAGCCATCCTAGGGATCAGGAGTTAGTCTGCAGCCAGGTAAGTATCTGAGCTTGTCTGTGGCTGGGTCAGAGTCAAGGTCATCGCATGGTCAGGTCAGGGTCCTGTCTCTTACCTGAAGAAACCTAGCTGACCCACAGGGGGACCTTATGTTCTGTCCTCAGCATGTTCTGATGGCTCTCTCCATATCCAGCGAGGGAATGAGCAATACTGACGCCTGAACAGGGGCCAGCTGAAGGGATTGGGGGGTCCCAGTGCTCCCTCCCACCTCCATACAGCTCAGAAACCCTGCATGTCCTCCCAGAGCACTTCAGGTGGGGCCCTGGGGCGAGCTCATGGCTATAGGCCTGGCTGTGGGCAGACAGCAGAGCCCAGCAGGAAACCACAGAGGGCAGCCTGATTGAATAAATGCAGGGCCCAAGGCTGGTCAGCCCACAGAATGTGGGCACCTGTCCCTCTGACCTGCTGCCCAGGCTCCAGCTGCTGGACCTCCAGGAGAGGGCTAGGGGAAAGGAGGAATAGAGGCTAAGCTACCAGGCTGGATCTCAGGCCAGGGGCAGGCACGCTTGGCTGGTTCCCAGCAGCCTGATCTCGGACTGAGGAGCCACAGAAATGTCTTAGGTCAATGATGTGAACTCCTTTCTTTACAGATGGGTCAACCGCGGCCCAGAGGGGCTGCTACTCCTCTACGTTCACGCGGTGGGCCTGGTGGACAGGCAGGGAGCTGGAGCGCGCTGGGATTGGATGCCTCCCCTCCTGGCTCTTGACTACCTGGGGGACACGATGCCCCTGGGAGCCCCTACGAGGTAGGGTCCTCGGGCGCCAGACCAAGTGGTCATAGCTGGGATGGGAGAGGTTGGGAGCCTTCGTGGGAGCTGGCCCCTGCCCCAGACTCTCAGCCACTCCTTGAACTTCTCACCCCTGTACAGCGGACATCTCACGAGTCCTAGCGCTGCCACTGACGTCCTGTGTGATAACCAATCCGACCCCTACAACAACCCTGCGAGAGTAGGGCGGGATGGTGGATATTACCCCCACTAACCACAGAGCAACTGAGGTCCCGACCCCGCGTCGCCTTACTCCTCACACAGTCGCCCCCTCCCAGGCAGTCCGGCCCCCTAGCGGCGGGCGGAGGGGGACTCCGGCCTGCGCGGCGCGGTCCCACTCATCCCACCGCACAGCCCCCATTGGCAGCCGTCACGGGGAGGGCGGGGCGCCGTGCTCTGATTGGCCAGCACCGCCTGTCCATCCCGCGCTCGCCATGGAGACCACGTTGGGTCCCCCGGGAGCGTTCCAAATTCCGCCCCCTCCCGCCCGGCCCCGGCCCGCCGCATTCCGAAGGCGTTTCCCCCTCCCCCCGTCTCCCCGCAGCCCGTCCCCACCCGAGGCCCGGGACCCCAGGAGGAGGGAAGCCCGGGGACGGGGCTAGAAAGTTCAGCTCGGAGTTTGGGGGTGGCCGCGGGCGCCCCCGCTGCGCCCTGCTCTTCCAGCACGCCCCAACTTAACCCCTTCCCTCCCGCGAAAGGTGCGCGGCCCGGAGCGCGTTTCCGAGCCGCAGTGGCTCTCCGTCCCCCGCCCCGCCGCCCCCGCTCACCTCGGCCGGGACCGGCGGGCTCCGGACGTCCGACCCGCCGCGGCTGGGTGGAGCGGGCACCGCGCTGGCTGCGGCCGCCGCCGGAGGGCCGGGGGAGGGCCGCGGAGTCTCCTCCTCCCTCCCGGGGGGGAGGGGAAGGAGGGGAGACGGCGGGGTGGGGGCCCTGATGCGAGCGCGGGCTGCGGTCGGCCCCGCGGTGACCCCGGCCCGCCGAGCTGCTGGGGTGGGGGCACCAGCCTAACTTTGGGCCGAGGGACGTGGGCCGGGGCGGCGGGTTCTGCCGGAGAGCTGGCGGGACCCGACGGAGGCCCCACCCCCGTGGGGGGGCGAGGGCCCCGCCGGCCTCGGCTCTCCAGCGTCAGGTTTCCTGAGCGCCAGTGACGTACTAGGCGCCCGCGGGTAGAGGTGGGCACCGCGGGTCCCGGGTTCAGCACGTGGAGCGCGCTTCCCAAGTCTTCACTTTTGTTACCTGCATGCTTTCTAGTGCCAGCTCTGCCACCGGGTGGACTTGGGCCAACAAGTCTGTGTCCTCCTCGGCCTCAGTTTCCCCTTTTGTATAACAAAAGTGTTGCCAAAGGCGACCTCGCGCTTGTTAAGAAGGCGGGGCCGTGGGGTGGGGGCCTCTGGCCCGGCCGGCGGAGACTCGCACTGAGATGTTGGGTGGCGACCCACGCAATTCCTCTGACTGCGCCCTTGCATGCGCCCAGCCCTTTGGGGGTTTCCTCTCCTTTGGGGGGTAGGGTGTCTGCGGTCTAGGAAGAGAAGTGGGGACGGCGTCGGGCAGACCTCTTCTCACCACATCCTGTACCCTGGAAGGCCCCCTGAGGTGCATCTGCTTGAAAGAAGGAACCAAAAATTCACGAAGAGAGTGGAGAGAAGCTGGCTGGATTGGGATTTCACCTAGAAAGAAAAACTAAACCTTATAAAGATAAATTGGTTTTACCACCATGATGAACGATATTTAGATTATGACTGCAACCATGCATACCTTAGAATGAACAAATAATGAAACGAATATTAACATTTGAATACTCTTTATTTCCTGACAAAGTTGAGTATGTAGCCTCTTTTCTTCCGGAATTTTTTTTTTTTTTTTTGGTAAGAAGAGGTTCATTTTTGCAAACATATTTCAGAGCTTCCTCAAGCCCAGGATCACTCTGAGTCCTCTGATGGTCCAGCGACTCTCTTGCAGGGCTGGAACCCTTCCTCCACAGATGCTCTCTTGCTCTGTGGTGGCTGCTGCTCCATTTCTCCCTTTGCATCAGCTTTGTGAAATCCCACCCTTTTTGCAAGCTAGGCAATTTCACTTGACCATTCATTTGCTTTGTATTGGCTCTGTGTGGCTGAATGTCTGATGATCAGCATCTGGCAGTCAGACAGATTTCGGTGGGGATCTGTAGGATGTGAACTCTCAGGACAGGGACGTCCCCGTTTTAAAGTTGGGGAAATGAAGACTCGGAGAGGTTCTTGGCCCAGACTTATACGAGGCCCCACCGCCAGTTAGAGACAGCTGAGGACCAAGAGCCCGGAGCTCATGCCGTCTGTGGAGAAGGGGCTAGAGCTGGAGAAGGTGGTGGAAGCTGAGGTGATGGTGTACCTGTCCCCTGCCCCACGTGGGGTCCTCTCTCCTAAAGGAGGAAAGAATGGTTACTGTCCTAGGGGTGGCTCTTGCAAGGGGTAAGGTGGGGAGAGCGTCCCACTCATGAAACCAAGATGGCTGCTGACCACAGGCTTGGCAGTTCATGTAATTTAGCTGGGCTCTACAGCCACCCTGTGAGCTGGGTGCTGTTACCACCATCTCACAATGAGGAAAGGGAAGATTGGAAGTGAGGTGGCTGGCTGGGAGGCCCCTTTCGGTTTGTCACCTCTCTTCCTAAATCAACACCTCCAGACACTTCGAATGCTTGCTTTTCTGCTGTCAGCCCCCTCAGAGGCCCTGCAGGGTTTTGACTGAGGTTCACACTTCAGCCTGTGTCACTGTCACCACTTTTTGCCGCTGACACATAGCCTTTGTGCCCTTATTTACTTCATATTTCCTTAAATCATTTCACTTTTTAGGACATACGTGTGTTTTAAGAAACTAGTTCATATTACTATGGTAAATAGAAAATCTGAATCGCTTGCCCCAAGTAGAAAATCATACAAATAGTGTACCCAAAAAACTGTTATTAAAATCTAGCTGACAGTGTTTTCTTGGCTTAAAAGGGACATAATTTGTACACCCATGCTCATAGCATTATTCACAACAACCAAGAGACAGAAGCAACCCAAGTGTCCATCAACGGATGAATGGATGGACAAAATGTGATGTATATATACAGTGGAATATTACTCGACCTTTAAAAGGAAGGACATTCTGACACTGCTACATGGATAGACCTTGAGAACATTATAGTAAATGAAATAAGCCAGTCACAGAAGGACAAATATTGTTTGATTTCACATACACGAGGCACCCAGAGTAGTCAAGTTTACAGAGATGGAAGGTAGAATGATGGTGGTTGCACCCCAGCCTATAAAGGACTGAAGGGAGGAGAGATTGGAGAGTTTTGTCCAATGGATTCAGGGTTTCAGTTTGGGAAGAGGAAAGGAGTTTCGGAGATGGATGGTGGTGATGTTTGCACAACAGTGTGACTATACTTAATGACACTGAACTGTATACTTAAAAATGGTTAAAATGTTCGAGACCCGCCTGGACAGTGAGACCTCATCTCTACAATAAATCAAAAAATCAACCGGGCATGGTAACGCATGCCTGTAGTTCCAGCTACTCGGAAGGCTGAGGCGGAAGGATCACCGGAGCCCAGCAGGTCGAGGCTGCGGTGGCCGGGAGCAGCCACTGCACTCCAGTCTGGGCGACAGAGTGAGACTCCAACTCAAAAAAAAAAAAAAAAAATGATTAAAGTGGTAAATTTTGTTATATTTTCCACAACAGAAAATTAGAAGAGCAACCCCCTCAGATCCCCTCCCACTGTGGGAGCTTTTCTGTCCTCTCAATAAATCCTGCTTTAAAAAAAAATGCCAGGCGTGGTGGTTCAGCTTGTAATCCCAGCATTTTGGGAGGCCGAGGTGAGAGGATTGCCTGAGCCCAGGGGACTGGGCAACTTGATGAGACCTCGTTAAATCACAAAAACCAGCTGGGCACGGTGGCATGCACCTGTAGTTCCAGCTACTTGGAAGGCTGAGGCAGAAGGATCGCCTGAGCCCAGCAGGTCGAGGCTGCAGTGGCGGTGAGTGTGCCACTGCACTCCAGCCTGGGCGACAAAGAGTGAGACTCCAACTAAAAGAAAAAATTAGAAAATCAGACATCTTGCTTTTTGATGTCTAATAAAAGATTGGAAAATGAGAATGGGAGGAGGAAGGGGACATAAGTCAGTTCTAGAGAAGGGTGAAACAGTTTGGCCCTAGCCTAGGCTTCTGGAGGACACAACCAAGATTGAGAAAGACTTGAAACCTACATGACTTTTTTATGGTATAACGCAAGTCCTGTTGGAGTCCCATGTACAGTCCTTTTGCAGCTCACCAGGGTGAGTAGCCTCTACGTGGGGAGAACTTCCCTTGGGATGGTGCGTGGCCCTCCTGCCTGGGAGCCTGAGCAGGCTCTGTTATGACCCTTAAAGCTCAAGCATCCAGAATGTGCTATAGGGGAGTAGGAGGCAGAGATGCCTTCCCAGAGGAGGCAGGGCCCTGATGGGTGGAGAGGAGCCGGAGAGCTGCCCAGGTCCATGTGTGTGTCATAGCTGGGATGGAACAGGGAGAGGGTATGATACGGCAAGCACACCCACACTGGGTGAAAGTGGAAGTTGAATGGGGTTAGACTGTGAAGGCAGTAGGGGGCCACTATCGGCTTTTGAGCAGGAGAGTGTCTTGGCAGTGAGTTCCAGGATCTGGAGTGCAGGGCTAAGTAACTGGCACCCCAACTGAAGCAGGGCACAATGGGGCTGGTACGAACCCAGGCTGGAAAATAGGAGGACTATGGAGGTGGGCAGAGCTTTCTCCTGCGCCCTGACAGCAGCCACTTGGGTTCATATATAGTATGAGGAAGGAGGTAGCTGGCATGGCAAGTCCCAAGGCAGCCAGGAAAGGAAAGGCTTGGAGGTCAAGGTCTGGGTCATGGCCAAAGAAAACCAAAGTACAAAGAAAGGCAAGCATATACCCAAGTGGAAACGTGGCCAAGAAGCCAGGACTCAGGTGCACCGGCATTCCTGCAAAGACTTCACACTGCAGCTGTGGTGGGGGGCCCAGCTGCCTGCCACGGAGTTGCTCTCCTCCCCTACCTGCAGAGGCCACCTGTGGGCTGTGCTTGGGCTAGTGCTGGAAGGGCTTGGTGGGGGAGGAGGGAGACCATGTTGGGACCTGTCTGGCTTCTCCCTTTGGCTGCAGCTCCATCTTGCCCCGCCCCCCATAGAAGAACACATTCCTAAGTCACAGCTTTCCCAGGAAATCTGGATGGGGCCCTGGCAGGAGAGAGCTCCCTGTCTTCCCCTGCTCCCTCCTACCCCCTACAGTCACTTCCCCCCTTTCCCTTAGGTTCTGCAGAGCGTGCAGCTGGTGTAGGACAGACTTGCCCAGGCTCCCAGCTCAAGGAGGAGTTGGCCAGCTTCCCAGCCCCACTGTTTTGGCAGGTTTTCTGAGCTGGTCTGCCAGGGAACTCCTCCCTAGAGGACTCTGCCACTGGGTAACTCAGGGCCAGGTCCTGGTCCTCTCTGGGCTTCGGGCTCCTCATCTGTGAAACATGATGGCTTCATGGAGCATTTCCAGTGACTTCACCAGCTTTACCTTGTATAAGCCCCATGCTACTCCACAAGGTGGTACTGTCGTTATCTCTCTTGCACAGAGGGGAAACAGGTTCAGAGTGCCAGTTACTTGCCCCAAATCACCCAGCCTTTGCCTAGGGTCCTTGACATCAATTCCACCGATGGTCAGGACAGACAGGTCATTCTCCCTTTTCTACAGATGGAGAAAGGGAGGCCCAGAGAGGCGACATCTCTTGCCCAAGAGTGCAGAACTGAGGTGGGTCTTGAACCCTGCACGATGCCCAGTCCTTGAGCACCTCCACGGAGGTGCAGCCGCCTCAGGAAGTGATGCAGGCTCCAAGGGGTGAGATCAAAGGGTGACCTAGGCATGGCCTTCAGCTCAGAGGAAGCAGCAAGGCTGCCGCTGGTGAAAGAAGAAGTGAACTGTGTGTGTGCTGTGTGTGGTGTGTGGGCGTGAGGTGAAGGGAGCAGAGAGGAGTGAGTGGCTTGCAGGTGTGGGGTGCAGGGAGAGGCCACTTGAGGCCCAGGGCCTCGCGACTTCCCCTTCTTCCTGCAGAAGCAGCGGGGCAGCGGCCGGGACGGCAGCAGGGACGGCAACAGCAGCTTCCCAGGTTAGCCCCGTCCAGGTCTCTTTTCCCTCAGCCCACCCAGCTCTCTGTTCTTGTCCACAGGCCTCTCATAGGGCACCAGGCATCTCCCTGCCCAGGTGACATCTCTGTAGCAGCAAGCTGGGGACCTGCCCTCATTTCCTTTCTGGGTGGCAACTCCAAATCTGGGGGAATATCCAGATCTATGTTTTTGGAAGAAGAAGCAATTTAAGTTAAGGGATGGTTAGGTGTGGGGTTCAAATCTTAACTTCCCCATATGGCCTGGGGCAAGTCACAGGAGCTTTCTTTTCTGGATCTCAGTTTCTTCATTTGTAAAGTGGGGCTAGTGCGGTTAACCTGCACCTTAGGTGGCTGCCAGGGCTCAGTATGGGGCTCAGCACAGAGTTTGTGCTTGGTAAACTGAAACAGGTGCACTTCCCTTCAGAGCCTGGGGACAGCATGTCTCAGGGAAATGGCCTCGATGCCAGCTCTGTCACAGACTTCCTATTGGGCTTTGGCATGCCTCTCTTTCTCCACCTGTGAAGGGGGGCTAATAATAGCTTATCTCAAGGTTTTTTTTGCGGAGACCACAGGTTCATTCCTCATCCAGGCCAGGGGGAAACCAGGGGCTGGGGCTCCAGGCTGTAGTTGGCAGGAACAGCTGTCAGGAGGATGCAAGCAGGGCCATGGGCAGGAGCATGGCTGGCCCAGCAAGCCCTGGTGCTGCTAGGAAGAGGTGGGCTTTTGGGGTGCATGATCAGCTCCAGGGAGGAAGACTGGTTCCCAAGCCTTGCTCAGTTGTATTGCTTTTTTTTTTTTTTTTTTGAGTTGGAGTCTCACTCTGTCGCCCAGACTGGAGTGCAGTGGCCGCTCCCGGCCACCGCAGCCTCGACCTGCTGGGCTCTGGTGATCTTTCCACCTCAGCCTTTCAAGTAGCCGGAATTACAGGCATGCGCTACCACGCCAGGCTGATTTTTTGATTTATTGTAGAGATGAGGTCTCGCTGCCCAGGCGGGTCTTGAACCCGCAGGCTCAGGCAATCCACTCACCTCAGCCTCCCAAAGGCGCAGGATTACAGGCTGAGCCACTCTGACTGAAGACTTTGGTCAGAGCCCTGGGCCTGAGACAGGGCTGATTCCCAGGAGCGTGGGTCATGGAAATAATCGTTTGAGCCTCTTTCTTTCTGGAAAATAGGTTTCCTTGGCCTAATTTTACAGATGAGAGAATCTGAAGCACAGAGAGGACAAGTTCCTCGCACAAGGTCACACAGTTCAGGCACTGAATATTGAAGCCGGTTATGAAATCTGTCTTTCAAAGGCTCTTTCCTGTGCTCTCCATGTCTCCTCGTCTCTCTGTTGGCCTAAGTAGAGTCTCACTCGTCTACACAGCAGTTCAGCTACCAATTCAGCTTTGGGAGGCTGCAGTATGCAGGGGTAGAGCACTGGACCTTGGAGCCCTGGGTTGGAGTCCCAGCTTGGCCATCGACCTGCCATAGAACCCCAAGCAAACTTCTCTTAAGGAGTATTCAGTTTTCTCACGGTCAGTCAGAACCATCTTGGAAGTCAGGTCAGGGATTCCTGTTTCCCAGAGGGCCCCAAATAACGAATTGCAGGAGGGAAACCAGGTGGCCCAGGGTGCCTGATGGCCTCTCTGAGGGGTTGGGGATGCTGGAGGTTGCAAGCAGAAGTGAAGATCGTGGCTTGCTCCTGGGAGAGGGGATGGGAACCACAACTTCTGTCTGGAGTGCTTGCGGGAGGTATCATTTCTGCTTTGGCCTTGATTTCCCCAGCTGTGTGATGGGGTCGGGCTCCTCTTCCCTTGGTGCTGCCTGGGAGCGGTGTGGCTAAGGGCCTGGGGACCTGGCCTTAGGGTCCAGACCCTGAAAGTCAAATCCATCTGTCTGTCTGGGCCTCAGTTTCCCCATCAGTACTGTGAAGGGGTGGATAAGTTGTCCCAAAGTCCTTTCTGTGCTGCCAGGTCCTTAGGAGGCCTCAGTTTTCTCCCCTGAAATATTTCACATTGTTTCATTCGTGACTTCCTTTGTATCCCCAAACTTTTCCTCTGGCCTCTTCTCTGAGATTTTGAGAGAGTAGGTGAATCACTCAAGGTAACAGCCAAACAAATAACCAAATAGCCAAATAAGTGAGAACCCAGAACTCTGTGACTCCAGAGTCTCTACTCTTCCTTTAAAATAAACATATATATTGAGAAATAAGTCGGTGCGGTGACTCACACCTGTAATCCCAGCACTTTGGGAGGCCAAAGTGGGAGGATTGCTTGAACCCAGGAGTTCGAGGCAAGTCTGGGCAACATAGTGAGACCTTGTCTCTACAAATAAATAAAAAACAAATTAAAAAAAGAAATCATGTTAAGTAAATGGGTGACCAGCTGGGGAAAAAAATCAAAATTGGATCTGTATTTTACACTGTACTTCAGGGTCATGCAAATGTCCGATGTCAAAAACGAAGCCATAAAAGCACTAGAAGAAACCTAGGAGAATTCCCTCATGACACTGAAGTGGGGAGGGCTTTTCTTGCTACAACTGGAAATCTAAAAGCCTAAGGAGAAAATGCTGATACATTTTATCACATAAAAATTATTACAAGCCGGGCTCGGGCTCAGTGGCTCAGCCTGCAATCCCGCGCCTTGAGAGGCTGAGGTAAGTGGATTGCCTGAGCCCGCGGGTTCGAGACCCGCCTGGGCAACTTGGCGAGACCTCATCTCTACAATAAATCAAAAATCAGCTGGGCCTGGTAGTGCGTGCCTGTAGTTCCAGCTGCTTGGAAGGCTGAGGTGGAAGAATCGTCGGAGCCCAGCCCAGTCGAGGCTGTGGTGGCTGGGAGCAGCCACTGCACTCCAGTCTGGGCGACAGAGTGAGACTCCAACTCAAAAAAAAAAAAATTACAAAAGACACTTCTACATGGCACAAAGAAGACTATATATAGTGCTAAAAGGCAAGTGACAAACTAGGAAAAATATTTGCAACTCATATCATAAACAAAGAGCTGATTTCCTATTATGTAAAAAGTTTCTAGAAATTGATAAGAAAAGGGCTAAGCCAATGTAAAAATGGACAAAGGGTGAACTTGCACATGTGGGAAGTCATGTGAGCACAGCAGCATTGTTTGTAGGAGCAAATGACCAGAACCAACAGAAATGGTCCATAGGGACTGGTTAAGTCAATCACAGCCTATCCCTACAACATTCGGCTCTGCTGCTGAAAAGTGGAACCCTCTAGGTACTGAAATGGAAGCACTCCAAGATGTATTTTCAAGCGAAAGTTAATGTGGAGAGCAGTATGTAGAGTGGGCTGTTTGCAAAACTGGGGGAAATCGTATTTGCTTACATTTGTATGAAGACACTCTGGAAGATATACAAAACACCAATAATGGTGATTTCTTGGGGGTGACTGACTGGGAACCCACTGACTGTGTGACACAGGAAAGAGGGCCACTTTGCATTTTATACTTTTTTGTATTTAATTTTTGTTTATATTTGAAATATGTAAATTTCTAAACTATCTGAAAAGTAAACAAAGTTTGAGAAGTATATACCTATACCACATAGGGAAATATTGGAAAATACAGACAAGCAAAACAAGTAGGCCTGTAATCTTACCACCCAGAAGTGACCACTGCTAATACCTACAATGTATCCCTTCCAGATTCTGCACATATATATAAAATATGGCCAGGTGTGGTGGCTCACACTCATGCCTGTAATCCCGGCACTTTAGGAGGCCAACGTGGGCAGATTGCTTGAGCTCAGGAGTTTGAGATCAGCTGGGCAACATAGTTAAACCTTGTCCCTTCCGGAAAAAAATTAGCTGGATGTGGTGGCATGTGTCTATAGTCCCAGCTACTCGGGATGCTGGGGCAGAAGAATTCCCTGAGCCCAGGAGGTCCAGCCTAGATGACAGAGTGAGACTTTGACTCAAAAATAAAATAAAATATGATTTTTTTGCAACATGCTTTTTTGTCTTTCATAGTCAATATGTCACTATTTTTTTCCATATTGGTAGTCATTTTATTAGCATATTTTGAATCCTAAGAGTTAATAATTGTATTTTTCTGTTGTGAAGGTAATCTATGTTTATAATAGAAAATTTAAACAATACAGAAAATATAAAGAAGGAAGTTAAAAAAAACCCCAAAACCTCTCCCCTCAAAAAAGCATTATGAACATTTTGGTGACCATTCATCTAGCTATCCCTATATGCTCAAGCATGCATAGAAGCATAATGTTCCACAAATGTGATTATATTTTGCATTTTCCTTTTTCTTCTTTTCTCCTCCCCCTCCCCCTCTCCCTCCTCCTCTTCCTTTCTTCTTCTTCTTCTTCCTTTTTTTAAGTTGGAGTCTTACTCTGTTGTCCAGGCTGGAGGTCAGTGATACAATCACAGCTCACCACAGCCTTACCCTCCTGGACTTAGGTGATTCTCCCACCTCAGCTTCTTAAGTAGCTGGGACTACAACTCAAACAACTTTGTTTGTTTGTTTGTTTGTTTGTTTGTTTGTTTTTAGAGATGAAGTCTCGCTATGTTGCCTAGGATGGTGTTGAACTCCTGGGCTCAAACAATCCTCCTGCCTTGGGCTCCCAAAGTGCTGGGATTTACAGGCACATACCCTGCTAATGCATGTTATTTTCAGTCTGCCCTTTCCATTCAATGAGATTTAGTGTTCCTCTTTTACATGGCCATATACACATAGTTTTCGATAGTGAAATGGCAATTCTTGTACTGTATTTTTTAACTTTTAATTTTGAAAAAATTATAAATTCACAGGAGGTTGCACAAAATCATACAGAAAGTTCCCCTGTACCCTTCACCCAACACTCTCCATCTTGTGTACGGAATATTGACTTTGGTACAATTCACGGACTATATTCGTTTTTCACCTGTTTTGTATACACACATTTGTGTGTGCTGGTTGTGTGGCAAGTGTATTTTAACTTTATAAGAAACTGCCAAACTGTTTTCTATGCAACTTTTTGACATCATAAAATAAAAGACTTCTGTAATCGCCACCACAATCAAGACACAGGACTGTTTCATGGCCATAAGAGTCCCTTGTACCAACCCTTTCAAGACACACACTCCCTCTCCCTAACCCTTTGCAACCACTAATCTGGTCTCCGTCTCTATAATATGTCATTTCAAGACTGTACTATAAAATTGAATCATACAGCATGCAACATATTGAGACTGACTTCCCACCCCCCTCAGAATAGTTCCCTTAAGATCCATCCAAGTTGTATCAATAGTTTTTCAGTACATTTTAATTTTATTTTAATTAAAATTTATTTTAAAAATTGAGATGAAGTCTTGCTATGTTGCCCAGACTGGTCTTGAATTCCTGGGTTCAAGCAATTCTCCTGCCTTGGCTTCCCAAAGTGCCCAAAGCAGGCGTGAGCCACTGTGCCTGACCAGGAAATTTATTTTGTTTTATTTTTTATTTTTCTATTGCTGAGTTGTATTTCATAGCATGGCTGTATCACAATTTAACCATTCACCCGCTGGAGGGACGCTGCAGTTGTTACCAATTTGGGCTATTATGAATTAAGCTGCTATGAATGTTCACACACAGGTTTTTGTGTGAACATAAGGTTTTAGTTCTCTTGGATAAAAGTCCCAGGGTGCGATTATTGGGTTGCATGGTATGTACATATTTACTTTTATAAGAAACTGCCACACTGTTTTTCAGAGTGGCGTTTGTTTAACTACTGATAGACATTTATATCGTTTTCAGTGTTTATGTATTAATTATAGTATCATAAGTATTTTTATATTTATATATTTCAGGATTGCTCTATTATTTCATTAAGATAAATTCATAAAAATAAGTCTCCTGGGTCAAAGAGTATTCAGAATATAAAGTTCAAATATGTACCCAAATGATCCCCATGGAGAGGAGACTATTGGCCCTCGGGCAGGAAGCGGAGGGATGTGTGTATTTACAGTAGACATTGGGGACATTCACGTAGTATGAACATACACTGTGTGTCTCTGCAGATTTCTTACTGGGTGCTACCATATTTCAGATCTTTGCAAATCCAATGGCGGAAAAATGCAAGCTCATGCTCTTAACTACTTTCCCCTGCTACTGCTGTCAAACAGGTGTTTTGAATTTTGTGGTCCTCTTTCTTTGACGCCCTGTGAGTTTTTTTCACAATTTTCTTCCTCACAGGAGAAGGAAGCTCAGCTCTCTTGCCCTCCCCCCTTTCTATTTCCTCTTCTTCATCCTCTCCATGTTTTTTGGTTTTATTTTCTAAAGCCTGGTTTATAGAGGTAGACATAAAATAAAATTCACCCTTTTGGAGAGGAGGATGTTGAGTTTTGACAAATGTGTATAGTTGTGTATACTTGTATATCGCAGTCAAAATATGAAATGTTTCTATTGCCCTGAAAAGTTGCCTCGTGCCCTTGTGTAGTCAGTATGTCTTCCTCACCCCCAGCAACTATTGATCTGTCCTCTAATCCTATAGTTTTGACTATTAATAGATTAATAGATGGTCTTATTAATGGAATCAGAAAGTACTGTATAGAGTCTTCTGTACCTGGCTTCTTTCATTTAGTATAATGATTTTGAGATTCATCTGTGCACCACCTATTTCAGCAGTTTGTTTATTTTCATTGTTGAATAATATTCCATTTCTTCTTTTTTTTGAGTTGGAGTCTCACTCTGTCGCCCAGGTTGGAGTACAGTGGCACGCTCACGGCCACTGCAGCCTTGACTTACTGGGCTCAGGCGATCCTTCTGCCTCAGCCTTCCAAGTAACTGGAACTACAGGCATGTGCCATCACGCCTGGCTAATCTTTGTGTTTATTGTAGAGATGAGGTCTCACCAAGTTGCCCAGGCTGGTCTCAAACCCGTGGGCTCAGGCAATCCTCTCACCTCGGCCTCCCAAAGTGCTGGGATTGTAGGCGTGAGCCACCGCACCCGGCCGTCATTGCTGAATAATATTCCATTGGATGAACATACCACAGCTTACTTTCACCAGTTGACGGATATTTGTATTGTTTCCAGTTTTTGGCTATTGGGAATAAAGCTTTTATGGGCATTTGCATATGCAGGTCTTTGTATAGACAGATGACTTCATTTCTCTTGGGTAAATGCCCAGAAATGGAAGTGCTGGTTGTATGGTAAGTGTAATCTTTATAAGAAACTGCCCAAACTGGTTTCAAAGTGACTGTCCCATTTTACATTCCCTGCAGATGTATGAAAGTTCCAGTTATTCTATATGCTGAGCAACACTTGGTATTACCAGGCATTTTCATTTTAGCCATTCTAGAAGAAAAGTAGTAATATTTCAATGTGATTCTTATGTGCATTTTCCTAATGACTAATAATATGGAGCATCTTTTCATGTAATTATTTATCTTTTTTGGTGTAGTGACTGTCCAAAGATTTTCCCATTTTTATTGAGTTGCTTCTCTTCTTATTAGTTGTAAGAGTTCTTTATATAGTCTAGATACAAGTTTTAAAAAAAATCAGATATGTTTGTAAGTATCTTTTCCCAGTTTGTGGCTAATCTTCTTATTCTCCTAATAGTAACTTTCAAAGAGCAGAAGTTTTAAATTTTGGTGTGTGTTTAAAAGAAAGCTTTGCTTAACTCAAAGTCAGAAAGATTTTCCTCTTTGTTTTTTCAAGGAGTTTTATAGGAATACCTCAGAGATATTGCAGATTCTGTTCTAGACCACCACAATCAAGCAAATATCTCAATAAAGCAAGTCACACACATAGTTTTGGTTTCCCAGTGCATATAAAATTCATGTTTATACTCTACTATAGTCAATTACGTGTGTAAAAGAATTATGTCTAAAGCAATGTGCACACCTCTGTTTAAAGATACTTTATTGCTTAAAATCATCTGAGCCTTAAGTGAGCCATAATCTTTTTGATGGTGGAGGGTCTTGCCTCCATGCTGATGGCTGCTGATGGCCAGGGTGGTGGTTGCTGAAGGTTGGGCTGGCTGTGGCAGTTTCTTGGAATAAGACAACAATGAAGTTTGCTGCATCGACTGACTCTTCTTTTCATGAAAGATTTCTCTGTAGCATGTGACAGTGTTTGATAGCATTTTGTCCACAGTGGAATTTCTTTCAAAATTGAAGTCACTCCTTTCAAACCCTGCCATCACATAATCAAATAAGTTTATGGAATATTCTAAATCTTTTGTTGTCATTTCCACAAGGTTCAGAGCATCTTAACCAGGAAGAGTTTCTATCTCGAGAAACCACTTTCTTTACTCATCCATGAGAAGCAGCTCCTCATCTGCTCAAGTTTTATCTTGAGATTGCAGGAATTCAGTCATGTTTTCAGGCTCCGCTTCTAATTCTCTTGCAATTTCCACCACATCTGAAGTTACTTCCTCCAATGAAGTCTTGAACTCCTTCAAGTCATAGGTGAGGGTTGGAATCAGTTTAATCCAAAGCCCTGCTAATGATATTTTCACTTCCTCCCACAAATCACAAATGTTCTTAATGGCATCTAGAATGGTGAATCTTTTCTAGAAGTTTTTCAATTGACTTTGCCCAGATCCATCAGATGAATCACTATTTATGGCAGTTATAGCCTTACAAAATGTATTTCTTTTTTTTGAGTTGGAGTCTCAGTCACACAGGCTGGATGCAGTGGCATGCTTATGGCCACTTCAGTGTCGACCTGCTGAGCTCTGGTGATCCTTCTGCCTCAGCCTTTCAAGTAGCCAGAACTACAGGCGTGTGCTACCATGCCTGCCTAACTTTTTATTTATTGTAGAGATGAGGTCTCACCAAGTTGCCTGGGCTGGTCTTGAACCCATGGGCTCAGACAATTCACTCGCCTCAGCCTCCCAAAGTGCTGGGATTACAGGCTGAGTCACCGAGCCCAGCCACAAAATGTATTTCTTAAATAATAAGATTTGAAATGACTCCTTGACCCATGGGCCGCAGCATAGATGTTTTGTTAGCAGGCATGAAAAAAAAAATCATCTCCTTGTACATCTTCGTCAGAGCTCTTGGGTGACCAGGTGCATTAGGTGCATGAACAAACAGTATTTTGAAAGGAATCTTTTTTCTGAGCAGTAAGTCTCAAGAGTAGGCTCAAGATATTCAGTAGACCATGTTGTAAACAGATTGCAGTCACCCAGGCTTTGTTGTTCCATTTGTAGGGCATAGGCAGAGTAGAGTTGACATAATTCTTAAGAGATCTAGGATTTTTGGAATGGTAAATGAGCATTAGCTTCAACTTAACATTACCAACTGCATTAGCCCCTAACAAGAGGGTCAGCCTTTTTTTTTTAAATTGAGTCAGGGTCTCACTGTCACCCAGTCTGGAGTGAAGTAAGTGGCACAATCATGGCTCGCTGCAGCCTCGACTTACTGGGCTCCAGCAGTCCTCCAGCTTCAGCCTTCCAAGTAACTGGGATTACAGGTGTGCACCAACATACCTGGTTAATTTTTAAAAATTTTTTTGCAGAGCTGAGGTCTTACTATGTTGCCTAGGCTGGTCTCGAATTCCTAGGCTCAAACAATCCTCCCACCTCGACCCAAAATGCTGGGATTATAGACATGAACCACCACGACCAGCCAGCCTGTCCTTTGAAGCTTTGAAGTCAGGCATTGACTTCTCCTCTCTAGTTATGAAAGTCCTAACTGGCATCTTCTTGCAATACAAGGTAGTTTTGTCTACACTGAAAATCTGTTGTCTAGTGTAGCACCTTTGCAAATGACTTTGGCTAGATCTTCAGGACAACTTGCTGCAGACTCTCCATCAGCACTTCCTGCTTCACCTTAAATTTTTGTGTTATGGAGATGGCGACTTTCCTTAAACTCCATGAACCATCCTCTGCTAGCTTTGAACGTCTCTTTCACAGCGTCCTCACCTCTCTCAGCCTTCAAAGAATTGAAGAGAGTTAGGACCTTGCTCTGAATTAGGCTTTGGCTGAAGGATATGTGGTGACTGGTTTGATCTTCGATCCAGACCATGCAGACTTTCCTTATATCAGCAATAAGGCTGTTTTGCTGTCTTATAATTTGTGCGTTCACTGATTAGCTCTTTTAATTACCTTTAAGAACTTTTCCTTTTATTTACATCGTGGCTGTTTGACACAAGAGGCCTAGTGTTTGGGCTTTCTTAGCTTTCAACATGCCTTTCTCACTAAACTTAATCGTTTCTAGCTTCAGATTTAAAGTGAGAGACATGCAACTGTTCCTTTCACTTTAGGGTTATTGGTTGGCCTAATTTCAACATTGTTGTGTCTCAGGGAACAGGGAGGCCTGAGGAGAGGGAGAGAGATAGGGGAATAGTCAGTGCGTGGAGCAGTCAGAACACACACAACATTTATCAGTCAAGGCCCCCATCTCATACAGGTGTGGTTTGTGGGGCCCCGAAACAATTACCATAGTAACATCAAAGATCACTGACCACAGATCACCATAACAGGTAGAGTAATAATGAAAAAGTTTGAAATATTGTGAGAATTACCAAAATGTGACGTAGACACATGAAATGAGCATATATGCTGTTAGGAAAATTGTGTAGATAGACTTATCTGATGCCGGGTTGCCACAAATCTTCAATTTGTAAAAAAAAACACAGTATCTGTGAAGTGCAATAAAATGAGTCATGACTGTTTATAGCTTTGGTTTTGACATTTGAATCTGTGATCTATTCTGAGTTAAATTTTGTATGTGCTGCAAGATATGGATCCAAGGTGTTTTTGTTTGTGTGTTTGTTTTGCATAGGATATCTCATTGTTCCAGAACCAATTGTTGAAAAGATTATCCTCTCTCTACTGAATTACCTTTGCATCTTTGTCAAAAACGAATTCACAAGCGGTGGCCCAAGCCTGTGATCCCAGCACTTTAGGAGGCTGAGGCGAGAGGATTGCCTGAGCCCAGGGATTCGAGACCAGCCTAGACAACTTGGTGAAACCTTGTCTCTACAATAAATCAAAAAATTAGCCGGGCATGGTGGCGCGTGTCTGTAGTCCCGGCTACTTGGAAGGCTGAAGCAGAAGGATCGCCTGAGCCCAGCAGGTCGAGGCTGCGATGGCTGTGAGTGTGCCACTGCACTCCAGCCTGGGTGACAGAGTGAGACTCCAACTCAAAAAAAATAATTAATTGACAAAACAATCAATATATGGTTATATTCTTGGACTCCCTATTCTGTCCTATTTATCTCGATGACAATATTAGACGGTTTTGTTTGTTTGTTTGTGTGTTTGTTTGTTTGTTTGAGTTGCAGTCTCACTCTGTCGCCCAGGCTGGAGTGCAGTGGAATGCTCATGGCCACCACAGCCTCGACTTGCTGGGCTCAGGCGATCCTTCCAACTCAGCCTTCCAACTAGCTGGAGATACAGACACAGGCCACCATGCCTGGCTAATTCTTATTTATGTGTTTATTTGTTTGCTTGTCACTGTGTCAGGTACAGTCTTGATTTTTTATAGTTTTATAGTAACCCTTGACATAAATGCCTTTTATAGTTTTATAGTAAGCCTTTGAGTCCTCCAAATTTGTTCTTCTTTCTCAAAATTGTTTTGACTATTCTGGATCCTTTGCTTTTAAATATACATTTTAGAATCAACTTGTCAGTTTCTACAAAATATCCTGCAATGATTTTGATTGGGTTTGGGTCTATATTCTTGAGGGTCATTGTCTGTGGCTTTCTTTTCTTGTAATGTTGGTGGCTAGTTTTGGCACTATGGTTATATTGGCCTCATATAATGAATTTGGAGGCTTTACTCCCTGCGTTATTTTGTGAAGGAATATATTTAGGATTGTTATCATTACTTTTTTTTTTTTTTTTTTTGAGTTGGAGTCTCACTCAACTATTTTCTGTCGCCCAGACTGGAGTGCAGTGGCCGCTCCCGGCCACCGCAGCCTCGACCTGCTGGGCTCCGGCGATCCTTCCGCCTCAGCCTTCCAAGTAGCCGGGATTACAGGCGTGTGCTACCATGCCCAGCTGATTTTTTGATTTATTGTAGAGATGTGGTCTCTCCAAGTTGCCCAGGAGGGTCTCAAACCCGCGGGCTCAGGCAGTCCTCCTGCCTCAGCCTCCCAAGGTGCAGGATTACAGGCTTCAGCCACCACACCTGGCCCCCCCTTATCTTTTTAATGTCTATTGGTTCTGTAGTGATATCTCCTCTTTCATTGCTGATATTGGTAAATGTACCTTCTCCCTTTTTCTTGATCATTCTGACTAGAGATTTATCGCTGTTACTAAGCTTTTCAAATAGCCAGTTTCTGGTTACACTGACTTTTTTCTATTTCATTTGCATTTTCCATTTCATTGATATATACGTTTCTGTTTATCATTATTTTTAACTCTGCTTATTTTGTGCTTAATTGACTCTTTTATATTTATTAAGGTGGAAGCTTAGATTGCTGACTTGAAGTCCTTCATCTTACCTAATATAAGCATTTAATGCTATAAATTTTTCTCTAAGAATTGCTTTATCTGTATCCTACAAATATTGTTGTTGTATTTTCATTTTTATCCAATCAAAATATTTTATGATTTCTCTTGTGATTTTTGTCTTTGACTAGTGAGTTACTTAACAGTATATTATTGAATTTCTGTATACTTGGGAAGTTTTCTAGGCATATTTAGGTTTTGATTTCTAGATTAATTCCTTATGGTCACATAACTTACTTTGCATGGTTTCATACTTTTTAATTTATTGAGATTTATTTTGTGGCCTGGAATATGGTCTATCTTTGTGAATGTTTCATGTGTACTTGAAAAGAAGGTGTATTTTGCTGTAGTTGGAAGAGTATTCATTAAATATAAATAAGGCTGAGTTGGTTAACAGTGTTGTTCATGTCTTCTATATCCAATTTTTGTCTCTTTGTTCTATAAATTACTGAGAGAGAAATATTGCATTTTGTAACTATATTGTTGATTTGTCAGTTTCTCCTTTCCATGTTATCAATTTTTGCTTTGTTTTTTGAAGCTCCGTTATTAGGTGCATGCACATTAAAGTCTATTACATTTTCCTGGTGATTTAGCCTTTAGCTTTCTACTTCTTATCCTGAAGTTTACTTTTTCAGATATTAATGTAGCTCTTCCATCTTACCTATGATTGGTATGCCTTTCTTTCCATTATTTTACATTTAATTAATTGGTGTCTTTATATTTGATATCTGTTCTTGTAGACAGTATGTAGTTAGGACTTGTTTTTTTACTCCAGTCTGACAATCTCTGCTTTTTTAATTGGAGCATTTAGACCATTTACATTTAATGTAATTAGTTATATGATTGGGTTTATATCTACCATCTTGCTATTTTCCATTTAAACTATCTGTTCTTTATTTTTCTTCTTTCTTCTCTTATTTTGCTTGAGTGTTTTTCCTTATATTCTTTTATCTCTGCTATTGTCTTATTAGTTCTATCTTATGATATTCTCTTATTTAAATGGGGCTCTAGGGTTTACAATATACATATTTAATTTTCCACAATTTATCTTCAAATAACATTACAATACCTAAAAATAGTGTAAGAAACTCACAACTGAATATTTTTGTTCCTCCCTCTTGTCCCTTGTGATATTTTGTGGTACGTTTTTATTTCTAGGTATACTGTGATCCCCACAATACATTGTTACTATGTTTACATTAGACAGATGTTAAAACTAAGAAATTTATTTTGTATTTAATACATTTTTTATCGATTCTGATACTCTTCATTTCTTTGTGTAAGTCCAGATTTCCATCTGGTATAATTTTCCTTCTGCCCTTTATTTATTTTTTAATTTTTAAATACTTTAAAATAATTTTTATAAAGAATGTAGGGATGGAGTTTCACTATGTTGCCCAGGATGGTTTTGGTCTCCTGGCCTCAAGTGATCCTCCTACCTCAGCCTCCCAAAGTGCTGGGATTACAGACATGAGCCACTGACCCAGCCCAACATTTCTCTTAATATTTCTATTAGTGCAAATCTGCTGACAATGAATTTTCTAATTGCTTGCTTATCTGAAAAGTTTTTGTTTTGCCTGTTTTGTTTTTGAAAGAGGTCTTCATTGGGCATGGAGTTCTAGAATAATGGATTTTCCTTGAAAGATATGGCTGCATTGTCTTCTGGTTTATGTAGTTTCTGATAAGAAGACTCCTGTAGTTCTTACCTTTTGGCTTCTGCAACAATTGTTCTTTTTTTTTCTGGTCAGCTTCACGATCTTATCTTTGCTCCCCCAGCAGTTTCACTCTGTGTCTAGATATAGTTTTCTTTGTATTTCTCCCATGGTGTTTTGCAGAGCTTCTTGGCTTGCTTTTATTAATTTTGGAAAAATCATCCAATATCTATTCATTTTCTTATTTTTTAGTTTCTATTTTTATTTATTCTTCTCTGTACTCTCTCCTTTATCAGGGACTCCAATTACATGTATATTAGACGATTTGTTCTTGTCCCACAATTCTTTTTCTTTTTTTTTAACTTTTGAGTTGAAGTCTCACTCTGTCGCCCAGGCTGGAGTGCAGTGTCACGTTTGCAGCAACTGCAGCCTCGACCTTCCACCTTAGCCTTCCAAGTAGCTTAAACTATGGAACTATGCTTGCCTAATTTTTTTTCTCTTTTAATTTTTTTTATTTTAAAGATGCAGGGCACAATTCAGGGTTAGGTATACAAATCAGAGTTCTTTTTTTCTTTTTTTTTTGAATTGGGGTCTCAGTCCGTAGCCCAGACTGGAGTGCAGTGGCACAGTCACCAACACCCCAGCTTTGGCCTACTGGGCTCTGGTGATCCTTCGGCTTCAGCCTTCCAAGTAGCCAGAACTACAGGTACACGCTACCATGCCCGGCTATTTTTTATTTATTGTAGAGACAAGTTCTCACCAATTTGCCCAGGCTGGTCTCAAACCCGTGGGCTCAGACAATCCACTCACCTCGGCTTCCCAAAGTGATGGGATTACAGGCTGAGCCACCTGTACAATAAATAATTTTTTTATTTATTGTAGAGATGCAGTCTTACCAGGTTGCCCAGGCTGGTTTTGAACTCCTGGGCTCAGGCAATCTTCTTGCCTCTGCCACTCAAAATGCTGGGATTATAGGCATGAGCCGCCACACCCGGTCTGTTCTTGTCCCACAGTTCTTAGTTTATCCATTTTTATTTTCACTCTTCTTACTCTATGTTTCAACTTGGATAATTTTTATTACTCTATTTTCAAGTTCAATGATTCTTTGCTGTGTCTGATTTGCTGATAAACCCATTAAAGGAATTGTTCACTGATATTGAGTTTTTCATTTCTTCTTGACTTAATATTTTCCACTGCTCTGCTGACATCCCATCTGTTCTGGGAAGTCTACCGTTTCCACTACATCTCTTAACATATTCATCAGAGTTCTCTTGTCTCTATCTGGCAGTGCCAACATTTTGTCTATCTCCAGGTCTGGTTCTTTTATCTGGCTTCTTTTGTCCTTTAACACCGGGTCTTTTATTTTACTTGACTTTATGTATGTCTTAAAAATCTTTGACTGACTATTAGACATTGTGTGTAAAAGAATAATAATGAATGACGTAAATTATATTTGTGCCTAGAAATAGAAATATTTCTTATGTCATGGCTTTAGCATAGGGCCTTGTCAGTCTAGTCTGTGGTTGACTTGAGTTTAGGTTTTGTTATTGCTGTAGTTCCCTTCTGTGCACCTCAGCCTCCCGTGTAGCAGGGACAACAGGTGCACATTTTCTTCTTTCTTTTTTTTTTTTGTAGAGACAAGGTCTTCCCCAGGCTGATCTTGATTCCTGAGCTGAAGCAGTCCTCTTGTCTCGGCCTCCCAAAGTGCTGGGATTATAGGCTTAGTGTTTATCTTTAAGATGGAGCACCAAAATTGTAGTTGCTTGGCAAGGCTTGGTGACTGGCGAGGCTTCATTGAAAGGTAGGTCTTGGCCGTGACATTGAGGAATACTAGAATGCTAGTAACTCTAGGATATTTTTCTTGGAATAGTCTTCTTCAGAGAAGGGTTCTTCTTCCTGGGGGCACATCCTTGGCTGTAGCAGCCTTCTGGACGCTGGGTGGGGGAGGACATGGGGAGAATCTCCTTTCCCCTCGATTATCTATAGTGCGCCCCCCGCCCCGTCCTGGGGCGTGAACTTTGTGTAGATGCAGGATTGGGGATGGCAGAGTGGCGAGGACACCTTGGGTGGCAGAGGAGATCTGGAGGCTGAGTTGGGCACTTGACAGACTCACAGTTAACAGTCCCTGTTTTGACCCTCATCCTCCATCTCCACTGCAGAGGCTCCTATGCCTCCCGTTCAAGACCACGGTGTGAGGTTTCTCTGCGTCCCCACCCCGCCCTCTCTGCAGGCACTTGCGTTCAACTTCTTACGTCTTCTGGAAAATTTCTTACCAGACAGTCACTTGTGTTATCACCTCCAAAGTTTTGCTGACATCTCCTGTCTCTGCAGTTGCATTCTTTTCCATTCTGTTTTTTTTTTTTTTTTTGGTGACTTTGTGCCTATTTTCTTCATTCCCTCTCATTTTAGTGGGGTTCAGGTGTAGACATACATTTACTGTATTTAAGCAGAAGTTTATTAGCTCATTTTAAAATGGAGGAAAACGAAGTCCTAGAGAGATGAATCCTGGCCCACATGATGAGATAGTGCAGGACTGAATGAGGTCGTGTGTTGCTTGCTCTAAGCAACTTCCTCTGGGTGAGGTCGGGCCCTGGGAGAGCCCCCAGAGAGACCGGTGTTTTTGAGGGGGGAGGAAACGCATCTCAGGTGGAGCTGCTAACGGCAGCCATGACCTAGTAGTCAAAGATTCTGGAGTCACAGAGACCTGGCTTCAGGCAGCTTCAAGCAAAGCGAGACCTTTGCCCTCTGAGCCTCCGTTTCCTCATCTGGGAAATGCAGGAGTGGTGAGGACCAAAGAAGCTGCTGCATGTCCAGCTGGGCTTGGTGACCCATGTCTGTAGTCCTAGTACTTGGGAAGGCCGAGCTGGGAGGATCACTCGAGGCATGAGTTCAAGACGTGCCTAGGCCACAGTGAGACCCTGTGTCCACTTATTAAAAAGATAAATACCAAAAAAATAAAGGTGCTGCGTGTTCTATGTGGGCAAACCAGATCCCTAGAAGTAAGAGGCAGCCGGGTTCGGTGGCTCAGCCTGTAATCCCATGCTTTGGGAGGCTGAGGTGAGTGGATTGCCTGAGCCCGCGGGTTCGAGATCCGCCTGGGCAACTTGGCGAGACCTCATCTCTACAATAAATCAAAAATTAGTGGCAGTGCGTGCCTGTAGTTCCAGTTACTCGGAAGGCTGAGGCGGAAGAATCGCCGGAGCCCAGCAGGTCGAGGCTGCAGTGGGCAGGAGCGGCCACTGTACTCCAGTCTGGGAGACTGAGTGAGACTCCAACTCAAAAAAAAAAGAAGAAAGAGGCTGTTCTTTTGCTGTAAGTTGATGGCATGTGCTTTTTCCAGGGCAGGCGCCACCTCTGGGAGGAGCCCCGAGCACAGGCCATGGATCGCTGTGGGCCCCTTTTCCTCTGCCTATGCCTCCTGGCGGTCCAGAGCATGACAGCAGGTGAGGGGGCTCCGAGCATCGGGGCGTCCTAGCCCAGGCCCTGGGCTACTTACAGGGAAGGCAGAGACTGTGTGGGATTTAGGGGCAGCAGGCACTGCTGGTGAACTGGAGCTTCAGGCTGGGGATGGAAGGCCCAGAGGCCACGAGGCCGGGGGCGGCAGAGGACACAGGCTGAGGGGGAAGCCTGACCCTCACTCCCCACAGAGACATCACAAGCACTCCTGCGCTGGATGGAGAACATGGAGGTGGCCAGGGGCCGGAAACTGCCTTCTTCTTTTGCCACGTGAGTCTGGTGTCTTCCTCTCCTGCTCAGAGGCTGGGCTCCACCCCAGGCCTGCCTCCTGAGTCAATGGTCCTGGGTCCATCCAGCATAGACTCTTAACCACTCATTTTTTCAGCATGTTTACTGAGCATCTGTGTGCCTGGCACTAGGCTCTGAACCTGCAAGACAGACATGTCATTGCCCTCATGATGCTTATTGTCCAGGGTGAGGACCCTTAGCCCCGTGGTTGCCATGAAACCAGTGCAGGAGCTCGGGTCTTTGTGCATTTTCTTGGAAGGGGGCTCTGTCTCTGACTGGGCTCTTCAGGGTCTGTGACCCAAAGACAAAGCAACTCTGGGTGAGAGGCCAATGCTGAGGACTGGTCAGGGCTAAGAGCTGCTACTGGGAAGCACAGGGACACTTCACTCAGCTAGTGGGGAGCAGTCAGGGAAGGCTTCCTGTAGGAGGTGACAGTTAACTGGAACATGAACAGGAGTCAGTGAGAAGGGGATGGATTGGTGGGGTGGAGAGGTGGAGGGTGTACCAGGAACACTGTGTGCACAAAGGTCTGGAGGTGGGAGTGACAGAGTGTGGCATGGGGAGCCTCGCTTGCCCCACCTTCACTCCGGGCTCTGCCCTCCCTGGTCATCTCCTTTGCCCTCAGGCAAGTCCACAGCCTGGAGCAGATGCTGCTGGATGTCAGTTTCTGGGGCTCCAACCTGACCCTGAAGACGCGCACCATCCAGTCTCTGGCCTTCAAGCTGGGCTGCAACTTCACTGGCCTCTCTCTGACCAGCGCGGCCCTGGAACTGGTGCCCCAGGTCAGAGGCGATGGCGGGGGTGGGGAAGGCCCTCGCCTCCGCCCTTGAAGTCCTCCAGGGGTTTACTGTCTGGACTATCCCTGGCCTGTGCTGCCCCCACCCTGGGCTCTGCCCTAACCAGCCGGGAGTTGTCTCCACTGGAGCTCGGTGCTGATACTCCTCTGTGAACAGCAGAAAGAGGGGGATACTTTGCACCCCACCCCGGGGCAGTGTCTCCTTCCTGCTTCTGCAGGAGGTGGCTGGTGGAAGGCAGCACCCCGGGGGAGGCAGCGGTGAGGGAGGCCGGGGAGTCCTGACGCCTTCCGAACCCTGCTGTGATCCCACTGGAGGCCTGGCCGGGTTGTGGGGGTGGGGGCTGGGTCCATCCTGGGCACCCCAAATCCAGGACTGTGTGGCATGGAGGGAAGGCAGGGGTCTTAGGAAGCCTCAGAGGTGGGGTGGGGGTGGGGAGGGGGACGGGTGTTGGGCCAGGTCTGCAGGCCTTGGTGGCCAGGCCCAGCCTGTCCGTGGGCCCCCGCAGGCCTGGAACCCCCATGCCATGCAATTTCCCGCCGATCTGACCCGAGAAGCCTGCAGGACCCGCCCCCGGCAGCTGCGGCTCATCTGCATCTACTTCTTCACCAGCTACTTTTTCAAGGTCAGCGGGATGGCAGCCTTTTCGTAGGGCCCTGCAGGCCTTCTTGCCACTGCCCGACCTCTGGGTGGGGGCCCACACCCAGTGGGACCAGTCTGCTGTGCCATCAGAGGCAGCCTTTGCCCCTCTCTGGGCCTCAGCTTCCCTACCGGTTCCAGCAGAATGGCAGGAAAGTACAACTGCAATCTGCAAATGAGATCTCAGAAACCTACGAAGGTGCCCGTCCCTAAGGTGGGAGTCAGACAAGAAGATGCCAGACCCTGGCCTCAGAGAACCAGGGTCTCAACACTTAGACCTTAGAGTTTTGATGTAGCACAAGGTTGATTACGGCCACAGAGATACAAGCAATGATGAGGGTGGGGCTGGGGTCTCCCCAAGAGGCAGTCCAGGAGGGCTTCCGGAGAAGGTGCCTTTCAGCCATGGTTTGGAAATGAGTTGGGGCAGTGGCGAGTGGAGAGTGTAACGTTTGGAAATACCAAAAGAGACACAGGACAAAGGGCTGGTATAAACCAAGCGTTTATTGGGGGAGAAACTCCCAGGCGAGGTCCCGTGGTCCGGAAAGATGGGCCAGGGGAGTCGCGCCCGAGGAGGGGCAGGCTTGGGTTTTTAAGGGAGCTGTATTTAGGGAGGGTGTTGGGAGCAGCAGTGAAATGGGGAGACAAAGCGTTGCATCCGCCATGGGCTGGAAAGTTTCTGTCTTGCCCTTCTCAGCAGCTGCTGGCAGGTTTCAGGAAGCTGGCGTGTGGTTTGTGGGTTTAGGGTGGAGGGGCGCACAGGGGATCAGTGGGTGGAGGGGCAGATGGGGGAAGGTGAGTGCTGCTTTTCCCCGGGTCTAGCAGAGAGTGTGGGGCTGTGAATGCATTAAATGGAAGGGGCTGGGCGTAGTAGCTCATGCCTGTAATCCCAGCACTGTGGGAGGCTAAAGCAGGAAGATCACTTGAGCCCAGGAATTTGAGACTAGCCTGGGAAACATAGCAAGACCTCGTCTCTGCAAACAAACAAACAAAGTATGTGAAAAAAATGACAGGTGCATGATGGCACATGCCTGTACCTGTAGTCCCAGCTACTAGGGAGGCTGAGGCAGAAGGATCACCTGAACCCAGGGGGTCGAGGCTGCAGTGAGCTGTGATCATGCCACTGCACTCCAGCCTGGGCCGCAGAGTGAGACCCCAACTCAAAAAAAACCCAAAACAAACAACAACAAAATGGGTGGAGGGGTAGTGGGTGGTGAGAGCACAGTTTTCAGGGAGTGGAGCAGCATACACATGGCTGGGAGACTGGCCCACACTGGGCCCAAGAAAGGCGTGCTCTGTTCTCATCCAGGGAGGGGGGCTCAAGCCTCAGCCAAGGTCTCCCCGCTCCCCTCCTCTCAGCCCTCCACCTGCTGCCCTTCCAGGATGAAGACAACTCATCTCTGCTCAATAACTACGTCCTGGGTGCCCAGCTGAGCCACGGGCCCGTGGAAAACCTCAGGGATCCGGTCAACATCAGCTTCTGGCACAACCAAAGCCTGGTACTGCTGAGGGAGCCCCCTTTGCCACCCCACCCCTGCCCCACTGTGGCTCTCCTCTTGAACATCAGTTTGTGCAAACCCAGACCCGTGGAACCATCTTGGAAACAGACTGTTTTAAATCCATCGCACTTTGAAAATGCCTGCCACAGAAATTAGAAAATGCATTCCCTGCCTGAGTCAGAATTCTTTCAGTTGCAAGTAATCGAAGACCACGTCCAGCCAGCTTTAGGTACAAAAGTTTATCGGCGCACATGAATGGAATGTCCAGGGTTGGTCCACCAGCCTCAGGCACGGCTGGATCCAGGGACAGGCACGGTGTCATCATCTCTCAGCAATGGTTTCTTGCCTTTCTTCCCATTCTGTGGCAAGACGGACGCTGGAGTGCCAGACTTCCTGCCCTCTTCCCAGCAGGCTCTTCCCCACCAGTGCTGATCAGGGTCCGGGGTCTTCAAGGCTCAGCTGGGTCACATGTCCACCCTGCAGCCGTCACTGTGACCAGAGGGATGGAGTGTGTGGGTTGGCCAGGACCGGGTTATGTGGCCCAGGGACTGGGGTGTAGGAGCCGGCTCTGAAGGGAAGCACAGATGCTGATCCTGGAATGTAGGAGAGGGCTTCTTGGGGGAGAGGGTTGGGCACAAGCCCCAGTGCCTGCTTCCTTGTTCCTGGCGTTCAGAGCCTCTGCTCTCTGCTTCATCTTCCGTCTTCCCCTCGCCTTGTCGGGCCTGCCCGGCCTTCCGATGTCACCACCACCCTTTCCTCTCACCCCCCGGGCTTTTGCCACGCCATTCCCTTCGCTGGGAATGTCTTGCTCTGCCCGTGTTGAGATCCCCACCCCCTTGGAGGCCTCAGTGCCCCGTCTCCCCTCTGCTTCTCGGGACACCCTGTCCTCCACGGTTTTCTGTGGCACTGCCCGGGTCGTCTCTGCCACGCTTCCACTCACATGGCTTGGAGTCAGGGCGGTCTGGGGCAGGTCTCTCTCCCCCAGCGGGCATGGGTCTGGACTGCTGCTGCTCCCCCATGGGAGGGGGAAGGCCAGCTCTGGGCACCCAAGAGTCCACCTGGGCTGAACCCTTCCACTGTGCTTGTAATTGGGGTGTAAATGACCCCACACTGCAGAGGAGTAAACTGAGGCTCGGAGCAGCTTGGCAACTTGCCCAGGTCACTCAGAGTCGTGGTGGGGGTGGGGCTGCCATCTGGTGCCATCGGGCACCCAGGCCCAGCCAGCGCCGGGTGAGGTGTTGACAAGCATGCGGTTGAGTCGCCTCTGGCACCCAGCGCCCCCAGACCTGATCTGTGACCCTTCCTCTGTGACCCTTGACTGACCCCAGCGTCTCGCCTCAGGAAGGCTACACAGTGACCTGCGTATTCTGGAAGGAGGGAGCCGGCAAGCACTACTGGGGAGCCTGGAGCTCTGAGGGGTGTCGCACAGAGCAGCCCTCACCTTTCCACGTGCTGTGCCACTGCAACCACCTCACCTACTTTGCTGTTCTCATGGTAGGTCCACCTCCAGCCTGGGTGAGGGGGTCCGAGCAGTGGAGGGCCCTGTATCGTGGCAGAGGAGCAAGGGACAGAAAATCCAATGCAAATGGGCTTAAGCAAGAAAAAGAAAAGAAACCTCTGGACTCTCTTTTCAGAAAAGGTGGGGTTGGGCTTCAGGCATGGCTGGATCCAGGGGCTCGATATCACTAAGACAGTACTCTATGTCTGATCCTCAACCGCACTTGCTCTCTGTGGGCTCAGCCCTCAGATAGGATCTCCTTTTGGCATAAGAATGTGGCTGCCAGCAGTTCCCAGCTCATGCCCTGCCAGCCTTTAGGCCTGTGGAATGAGAGCTTCTCTCACCCATTCTGCCAGTCATGTGCTCGTCCCTGAACCGACCACGATGAGCAGGAGGAAGGAGGATGCCGATAGGCCAGGCCTGGCGTACCTGGGCGCACACAGTGGGAGAAGGGGTGGAGTCCCCGGTCCACAGATGGTGGGGAGGGGAGGTCCTCGTCGAGGGAGCCACTGTGTCTGCCGTGGCCTCTTCAAGCCTGGACCGTGGCGAGGTGTGGGGCAGGGGACTTGGAGCCGAGGTCTGCACCTGGGGGGGAGGACGTCGCCAGCCGCGGCCTCCAGCCCCCTTGCCCCCGCAGCAGCTCTCCTCGGCCCGGTCCCCGCAGAGTTGCTGGCTCCTCTCACGTACATCTCCCTCGTGGGCTGCAGCATCTCCATCGTGGCCTCGCTGCTCACCGTCCTGCTGCACCTCCACGCCAGGTACCCTCCTGCGCGGCACCTTGCCTGCCCTCCCACCGGGCCCCTCCAGCCAGCGGCCGCTGCAGGGGCCAGGGCCAGGACGCGGGGGACTGGCTCGTGCGTGCGGCCGCCATGGCATCCCCGCCCTCTCTCGCCCTCAGTTTCCCTGTCCTGGTGCGTCTGTGGGGCCATGGGGTGGCGCGGCCTGGGTGAGGTCCCCGGATCACGGAGGGCCACGCTCCCGCCCACAGGAAGCAGAGCGATTCCACCACCCGCATCCACATGAACCTGCACGCCTCCGTGCTGCTGCTGAACGTCGCCTTCCTACTGAGCCCCGCGCTGGCCAGGCCCCCGGTGTACGGGGCGGCATGCACGGCGCTGGCCGCGGCCCTGCACTACGCGCTGCTCAGCTGCCTCACCTGGACGGCCGTCGAGGGCGTCAACCTCTGCCTCCTCCTTGGGCGCGTCTACAACGTCTACATCCGCCGATACGTGCTCAAGCTCTGCGTGCTGGGCTGGGGTGAGCGTGTGGCCCCCTTTCCTCCCGAGGCCCCGGTGGGCAGGGCGTGGGTCCCTCCTGTCCTCTCTCCCTTCTGCTCCTCCCAGTGTCCACCTCGTGCCCACCAGCCATCCTCCTGTCAAAGCCCACCAACGATCTTTCTTTTTGGAGTCTCACCCGGTCACCCGGGCTGGAGTGCAGGGGCACCCTCGCGGCCACCCCGGCGTCGACCTGCTGGGCTCCGGCGATCCTTCCGCTTCAGTCCTCCAAGTAGCCAGAACCACAGGCGCGCGCTACCGCGCCCGGCTAATTTTTGATTTTATTGTAGAGACGAGGGCTCACCAGGTTGCCCCGGCGGGTCTCGAACCTGCAGGTCCGGGCCATCTTCGGCCTCCCAAAGTGCTGGGGTTACAGGCTGAGTCATCGAGCCCGGCCCACAGATCTTTACAAGACCGTTGCCATCACCTCCTCCCCCTCCGTCACCACCATCCTCACCTCCTCCACTTTCATCACCGCCACCATCACGCCCTCCACCCCCACGTCCCGTGTCACAACCTCCTCCGCCTCTGTCATCTCGACGTCACCACCGTCATCACTTTCTCCACCTCCTCCACTTCCGTCAGCACCGTCACTGGCACCTCTATCACCATCCTCGCCCCTTCCTTATTATCTCTACTCCTCTTCAGTTCTGCGGCCCGCTCTCCCTCCGCTCCCCACCACCACCTCCCCAGTGTGAACACTCCTGCCGCCACCGCCATTCCTTCTAGAGCCCTCACTGACACCATCTTGGAGAAGAGCGCCCTCAAGGCTGCTGGGCTCACCGCTCTGAAGCTGGACTGCATGCTGGCGGCTGGAGGCCCAGACGGCCTCCACCCCCCTCCCTGGCCCAGTGGACTTCTGTTCGCGGGCCCAGGGGCCGAGGGCCAGCTGCCACCAGTCTCCTGAGCCTCTGTTCCACTTCTCAGGGGTCCCGGCGCTCCTGGTGCTGCTTCCCCTCGCTGTCAATAGCTCGGTGTATGGACCTCGCACGATCCCCTTCTCCGACAGCTGGGAAAACGGCACGAGCTTCCAGAACATGTCCATGTGAGTGCCCTCGGGGCTACAGCGGGCGCCCGGCTCTGGCACGAGGGCCGCAGGGGCCTGGGGCTGGACATGGGGTATTCTGCCGGCGAGACACTGACTGTGGGGCAAAGAGGGAGCCGGGCTTGGACACAAGCCTGGCACATCCCTGCTGCGGGCTCCCGGTCTCCCACAGGGGCAGGCTTATATTCCACGCTGGCTAGCCCCAGGAAGCCAGCACCCATTCCCCGCCTTTGAGGCCAGGCAGCAGGGCCTCCCCTGGAAGCACATGGCCACACGGCCTCTGCCCGCCCGCCCCCCGCTCCAGCTCCCAGCCCCGCAGGTCTGGCCTGGCCTGCGCCTGACTCTGTTCCCCTGGAGACTGCCTTGCTGCATGTGGCCAGGCTCCAGCTCTTGCCGGCCAGCACTGGGCACACACGTGGCCTCAAACCCTCCTAATTGGAGAAGAGCATGTTGTGGGAACTGGGCTGGTGGGGGAGGGGCTCGGGGCTCAGCACGTGACCAGGCTGGGGAGGCAAGGAGGGGCGGCAGAGGCGGGCCCTGGGGACAGACTCTGCCGCTTTCCCTCGCAGCCTTTGCTGCCTCTCCCTGAACCCTAAGACATCAGCTTTTTCATGCAACATATCTGACAGCCAGACACAGACTCGCATTAGAAACCCCCATGGACCCATACCCAACAGGCGTCGGCCATCCTGCCTTCTTTTTCTTCCTGGATGGACCCAAGCTGGGTCTGCTGAGGGCTGACTCTGGGCAAGCCTTGGGTATTAGCCTGCTGAACCCCCATAACCGGGGAGGTGGTCCTGTTGCCCTGCTGTACAGTTGGCACAACTGAGGCACAGACACGGGGCACACAACCTGCCTCGGGATCTCCCGCCGGTCAACAGCAGGGTGGGGATTTGGTCTGGGGTGGCGGGTCCAGAGGCGCACCCAGTGGGAACTTGGCGCAGAGGTGGAGTGAATCCCTCTCACTGTGCGGATGGGCTGATGTCTCAGGGGAGGCATGACCTAGGACTCTCTGAAGAGGTACTCCATCATGCAATTGTGTGATGCAGACGAAAGAGCATCCACAAACACACTGACACCCCAGCTCTGGAGACACTGGTCTGAGAGCTTGTGTCACCTGCGTCTTTCTTACAGTTTCCCCTCCCCTCAGGAAACAATTACCCTGGACTTTCTTTTATTCCCCCTATGTGTAGTTTAAAAATGGCTTACTAGGCCGGGCATGGTGGCTCATGCCTGTAATCCCAGCACTTTGGGAGGTGGAGGCAAGAGGATTGCCTGAGCCCATGGGTTCAAGACCAGTCTGGGCAACTTGGCGAGACCTCATCTCTACAATAAATCAAAAATTAGCCAGGTGTGGTGGCATATGCCTGCGGGTCCAGCTACTTGAAAGGCTGAGGCGGAAGGATTGCCTGAGCCCAGGAGGTTGAGGCTGCGGTAGCTGTGAGTGTGCCACTACACTCCAGCCTGAGCAACAGAGTGAGACTCCGACTCAAAAAAAAAAGGCTTTATATATATATATATATATTATATATATATATATATATATATATATATATATGCATTCCTTAAACACAAACGATCCAAAACAAAAAACAACCCTTGAAAATAACCCAAGCCGGGCTCGGTGGCTCAGCCTGTAATCCTGCGCCTTGGGAGGCCGAGGTGAGTGGATTGCCTGAGCCCGCGGGTTCAAGACCCGCCTGGGCAGGCGAGACCTCATCTCTACAATAAATCAAAAATGAGCCGGGCGTGGTAGCGCGTGCCTATAGCTCCAGCTCCTTGGAAGGCTGAGGCGGAAGGATCGCCGGAGCCCAGCAGGTCGAGGCTGCGGTGGCCGGGAGCGGCCACAGCACTCCAGTCTGGGCGACCGAGTGAGACTCCGACTCAAAAAAAATAAAAAATAAAAAATAAAAAAATAACCCAAATGTCTGCTGACAGGACACTGGGTTGGTAAACAGGCTAGGATGCCATCTGGCAGTGGCAGTGAGGGACTCATGTCACTCGTGTCTACTGCGATGAGTCCCCCACAGGGTCTTCCAGGACCCTTGTGACGGCAGCCCAGGAGCCACATGGGAACCTGAGCAGGGGACTGGGCTGCAAGTCAGGCTCTAGACTCAGCCCACAGGCTTCAGGCCTACCTTCGCCCCTTGCTAGAGCCTCAGTTTCCTCCTCTGTAGGCTGGGGTCGTCATGGGGATTGCACGGGATAATTCATGTAAAGCGCGTGACACTTGTCCCACTGGGTGAAAGGCGCCACCTGTCTCAAAGGCATCCTCGGGAGGCAGAGGCCCAAAGGTCTCTGAAGGCCCCGGACCAGGGCTCCCCACACCTGGAGAGCACCTGCCGCCATGCGGAGGGAAGGCAGCCCAGCCCACTGCCTGGGACAGGGATGTTGGTCCAGCCTATGTGGGAGGGCTTCCTGAGGAGGGACCTTCCCCGCACAAGGATGGTGATAAGATGGTGACACTGCGTGGTGGGGAGGAGGGAGGAGTGTCCGGAAAGAGAGCCCAGGCGAGCATCCCATAGGAGATGTGCAAGCTGGCCTGGGGCCAGCCAGGGAAGGGGAAAGGGAGAGTCTTTGAGGGGGAGGCTCGGAGGCGTGAGACTGACTGCTGTGACTTGATGGGCCGGCATCGGGGCTTCGGAAAGGGGACCGAGTGGCGGGTAGGTCCTAACGTGGCGGCCTGGCTGGAAAGCGGAGCGTGGGGCTTTGCAGTGGTTGTGGTCGGGCGAGAAGCAGTGGGATGTAGCCGGAGTGCGGCCGGGTTGAGGCCTCCTCCCCGGCCTCCCTGGCGGCAAGCCTCGCGCTCTGCCCTTCCCCGCAGATGCTGGGTGCGGAGCCCCGTGCTGCACAGCGTCCTGGTCATGGGCTACGGCGGCCTCACGTCCCTCTTCAACCTGGTGGTGCTGGCCTGGGCGCTGTGGACCCTGCGCAGGCTGCGGGCCAGGGCGGAGGTGCGGAGTGCCCGGGCCTGCCGGGACACTGCCACCGTGCTGGGCCTGGCTGTGCTGCTGGGCTCCACCTGGGCCTTGGCATTCTTCTCCTTCGGCGTCTTCCTGCTGCCCCAGCTGTTCCTCTTTACCATCTTCAACTCTCTGTATGGTAGGGCCCTGCGGGTGGCCTGGAGGAGGTGCCTGGGCGGGGCGGGGCAGGATGGGGAGGGGGATGGACAGGTGGTGGGAGGGTCACTGCCAAAGGGCTCTGGGTGGGGGGGGGAAGTGGGGGCTGGTGTCTGGTCACGACCCCAGTCGCCAAGCTGGCAAGGCCTGTGTCAGCCGGGAGAAAGGAGTGCTGCCTTCTAACTGGCACAGAGGAACCGGTCAGGGAGGGTCCTCCAGCTCCTAGACTCCACCCCTTCTGGCCTCTAACAGAAATTCAAGGCCCAGCTCGCCCCCAGCCAAGGAGGTCCCGGTTCCGGGGTGGCCCTGCATGGTGGTGCTCCCACTGACCAGCCTTTTGCCGGCAGGTTTCTTCCTCTTCCTGTGGTTCTGCTCCCAGAAATGCCACTCCGAGGCCGAGGCCGAGGCCGAGATGGAGGCCTTCAGCTCCTCCCAGACAACCCCTCAGCCTGTCTGGCTGCCTGCAGCTTGAGGCCCGGGCTCCTCCCCAGAGGAGGCAGCAGGCCCACTGCTGGACCCCAGAGGCCACTGTATCCCGGGAAGCCTCTTCTACCTTCAAACCTCCCCAGGCACAGAGGGCAGGGCGTTGCTCTGCTCCTCCCTGGCATTCTGCTTCCAGGCCGGTCCATCCCCTCCCCGGCACGACAAACTTCGTCCTGGCCAGGCATGTGGGCAGAACACTGGCCTGGGGGTCAGGAGGCCCCACTTCAAGGCCTGGCTCTGAGTCTTAGTGTGACCTTGGGCCTGTCATTTCTCACAGACCCTGGGCTTCCACATTTGTGACATGGGAGCAGATGCTCTTGTCCTGCCTAAGCTGGGAGCCTTGGGAAGACTGAACAAGACCAGAGAGGGAGAGCGTCAGGGCGGGGTGGGAATGCCCATGACCTCCATCTGCCTGAGGGGGGTGGATCCCACAAGTTCTGGAGACACCGGCATGGCCCTGCAGCCTCCTCCTGGGGAGGGGCCAGATGGCATCCAGGCTTAGCTCTTAGAGATCCACACCAGTGCCTGAGACCTTACCAACCCATGTCTGAGACTTCTTTTCCTTTAATTCCTTGAGTTAGGGTGACTCCCAGTCCAGGCTCACTGTCCCAAAGACTGGGAAGTCCAGTTCGGCCCAGCGGCTTCACCTTCCACACCACGACCTGCCCAGAGACTACCCCTGCCGTGCTCCCAAGACCCCCAGAGACCATTTCTACCAGCATATAGGGTTTCCTCGGGGTTGAAGGGGAATGCCTCTTTCCTCTCCAGCTGAGCCAGCTGGGCCCCAGTGGCCCGGCTATTTGATGACTGGGCAGGACTGAATTTCCCCTGGTGGGCGCGAGGGTGTGGATTTTAAATCCCAAGCTCGGGTCACAATTGCGAGAATTCCGGTTGCCGGAGATCTGTCAGACCAGGTGGGAGAAAACACTCAAGAAGCCCGTGCTGTTCCCAAGATGAACATCAGGGGGCGCTGTGGGCCTGCGCGCAGCGGCAGTTGGCTCCAGACCGCATCTGGAAACGCTGCGGTCACCTGTCTGCGGACGTGAGGCGCCCTCTGGAGGGACTGAGCCCGCAGAATCGCTCCTGCGGAGTGACCGGCACGCAGAAAGGCCATTTGTCTCTCTTCCCAGCGAGGCCGTGCGCTGTCCTCTTGGAAGCTGTGCCCCAGGCATACCTGGCACCAAGGTGGGCTGGAGTAGACCCACACCGTTCTGTCCTGGCCATCAGACAGATTTTACTGTCTTGAATGTCACAGGGAGGGAAAGAGAGCAGAATTTCTCCCTGGGGAATGTCTTGCCCGGGGTCCTCTGCTCTTCTGTGCACTTCCAATGCAAAGAATTGCTCTTCACCGGGTGGGGCATGGTGTGGGCGCTGGAGCCAGACTCAAACGCTGCTCTGCCACCTCCTCCTTGCTGTGTGACTGTGAACAAGTCATTCAGCCTCTCTGGGCCTTAGTTTTCCTATCTGTAAAATAGGGGCAATAGCAGTACCTACTTGTGAAGATTAAATAAAAGAACCCGTATAAAGAAGCTTGGCATAGAGTAAGTGCCAATGAATGGCTGTTATTGTTATTGTTAGGTGTTTGCTCTTACTAGTAACAGGGTGGCCTGAGTCTCAGAGGCCAACCTGTCCAAGTCCTGGCCCGGATCTGCTCAATCTCACAGGCCCAGCTCCTCCTTAGGCATGTCCCATGATTCCTTAGTTTCCCCAGAGGGGCCTATGCTCCAGCTTTGGCGACTTTCTGCCCTTCTCGGAATATTCCCCACATCAAGCAGCCTTCAGGCTGGGCCATGTGTCCCCCACCCCCGAATTTTCCCTAAAGCCCTATCTGTTGAAATTCCTGGTGGTCGTTTATCACGAAATCACGTCTATCCATGAAATCTCCCAGCTGCCCCACAGAGGTGGTCTCCAGGCAGAGTAATCCCCTCCCCTCCCAATCAGGGCGAGGTAAGTTCCCACCCAAGCTCCCTGCATAGCTCAGCCCTGAATTGTGCCAGGCTCCCCAGGCCTTGGGGTGAGTCTCCGTGCTCATGGGGGTGCCGAGGTATCATGGGAACCTTTAGCCCTTGGGCAGCTCCAGGGGGAGAGGACACAGGCTCCTGCTGTGGCTGAGTCTGCAGCCTGGTGAAGCAGGCCCTTGCCTGGAAGCCTCCAGCCCAGGGCTGGTCTTCTTAGACCCCATCAAGCCAGGGCTCCCGGAGGGAGGATGTGGCCGCATGAATCAGGTGGTTCAGGAAGTGGCCCCCAGCGTGTGGTTCTGAGCCCTATTGGGGTCCTGGTTCTGGGCAGGGACTGCTTCCTGGAAATACCTCACCCAGGTGTGGGGGAGGGACAAGGAAGAGCTGTGGCCGGCAGGGCCCCTTCCACCCCCCTCCTGCTCCCAGCAGATCCTGGTCTAGCCTTGAAAGCTTCCAGACTAGGCAGGAAGATGGAATGGGGTTGAGTCTGGGGGCTGCCAGAACCGGGGACTTTGAGGAGGCCCGTGGCGAAGGTATGACAGGCAGATGCCAGAAGGGCCACAGATTTGGAGGGTTCTGTGTCGTTTTGTTACTGTTTCAGAAGGGTGTGTGTGTGTGTGTGTGTGTGTGTGTGTGTGTGTGTGTGTGCAGGAGTTATAAGCGGGGTAAAAATAAAATATAAAACACAGATACCCATATAAAATATAAGATGCCCAATTTTGGAGACATATTTCCGCTAAAAACGATTGTTCACTGTTTATCTGAACTTCAGCCATGCTGGGCAGCCTTTATGTTTGACTGATTTTTGCCAACCCTGCCAGCCCTAGCTGAAAGGAGCGTTGACTCAGGAGTCCGGGTGTGGACGCTCCTCCCCTCAGGCCAAGCTTGGTCTCTGCTGGCAGGGAGCACCTCGCCACAGCTGCTCCACTTAAGGCGTCTCCCCGGGTTCCTGCTGCCAGTCAGAGCCTCCACCAGAAGCCCCCAGGGGTCTGCTTTGGGTGCCCCCACCTCACTGTCAGCCCTGGCCTAGACCTAGCCTCCATCCTCTGCAGAGCCTCCTCACGGGCCTCCCTGCCTCCCCATTCCCAGCTCCAGCTTCACCCGGAAGCCAGAGGGAACTTGGCATCCTGCAGCCCCACCTTGTCCTCCCCTGTGAAGCCCTTCAACCCTGCCCCCACTTCACTGCCAAACTCCCCCACAGGAACTCGAAGGGCCCAGGGCTCTGATCTGTGGTCCACCCCCCCCACCTCTCATGATTCCTTCCTCATCCTCTTTGATCCTGCCATACTGAACCACTTTCAGTTTCCTGACCAGCTGTCCGTGTTTTCTGGAACACTCTCCCTGTTCCTTCCATTTGTGGACCAATAGCGACACATCCTTAAAGTCTCAGCTTTGCACATCTCCAGTCCCCAGTTTGGACAGGAAGTGATTTTTTTTTTTTTTTTTTTTTTTGAGTTGGAGTCTCACTCTGTTGCCCAGACTGGAGTGCAATGGCCACTCCCGGCCACCACAGCCTCGACCTGCTGGGCTCCGGCGATCCTTCCGCCTCAGCCTTCCGTGTAGCTGGAACTACAGGCACGCGCTACCACGCCCGGCTAATTTTTTGATTTATTGTAGAGATGAGGTCTGGCCAAGTTGCCCAGGCGGGTCTCAAACCCGCGGGCTCAGGTAATCCACTCACCTCGGCCTCCCAAAGCACTGGGATTACAGGCTGAGCCACTGAGCCCGGCCGGGAAGTGATCTTTGACCCCCAGATCTGGGGTGGAAACTTCTTGGGCTCCACCATCCCACCCTTCCCCCATGAAGGAAGTTATTTCTCTGTACTGTGACTGCCAGATTGAGAGCATTTTGGAGACAGGTGTTGCATCTCATCTGCTCATTTATTCATTTACCCCTCACATAATGGTTTCTTTTCTTTCTTTCTTTCTTTCTTTTTTTTTTTTTGAGTCAGAGGTTCACTCTGTCACCTGGGCTGGAGTGCAGTGGCATACTCATGTCCACCACAGCCTCGACCCGCTGGGCTCAGACAATCCTTCCTCCTCAGCCTTCCAAGTAACTGGAACTACAGGCACGTGCTACCACACCCAGCTAATTTTTTTATTTTTTGCAGAGACGAGGTCTCGCCAAGTTGCCCAGGCTGGTCTTGAACCCATGGGCTCAGGCAATCCTCTCACCTTGGCCTCCCAAAGTGCTGGGATTATAGGCGTAAACCGTCGTACCCCGCACACATAATTGATAATCACTTATATTTCAGGCCCTGCACTAGTTGCTGAGGACAGTAAATGAGCAAGTCATCACATTCTAGTGTGTGGGGGAGTCCTACAACAAGCAATTTAACAAACATAAAATATGACAGGCGAGGACATGTGCCATGAATAAAAACAAAGGAGGGGGAGGGGCCAGAGTGGTCAGGAGCCCTGGCTTCAGCAAAGGGAGCTGGAGGGTGGACCCAGGGATGCTGAATCTGGGGGCGTGGGAGGGCATCGGAGAGCCTGCCTGGAGCAGCTGGTTGCCAGGAGGGCAGGGCTGGGTCCAGGTCAGAGTGCTACAGCGATTCTTCCATGTGGTGACAGTGAACTCTGGGAGAGCTGGGGATGGGGGAGATGGCGGTTGAGCCTCCTCCTCAGAGACAAAGCTCTTGGAGGGGCCTGAGGTGGTCCTGGGTGTGTGTCCTCTGCCACTGGCAAGAGAGAAGCAAACTCAGTGTGGAAGGGTGCTTCCCTGAGTTGGGGCGGGAAGGACGTCGCAGAGTAAGATTAAGCAAGGGGATCAAGACGAAACTTACCAAATCACAAGAAGGTAAACCACCATGAGTGAGAGTCAGCAGGAAAGAAAAGCAACGGATTTAGACCCCCCAGGGACAGAATTTAGGGTAGCCACGTGTAGATATTTAAAGAAAAGATACCCTTACAAAGATGAGTATATAAAACAAATAAGAATGAAGAGAGAGAGAGAGAGAGATCTGGGGGGAAACAAATGGAATTTCTAGAAATAAAAAACATTATTGCAACCTGGGAAGGGTGGCTCATGTCCATAATCCCCAAAACTCAGGAGTCTGAGGCAGGAGGATCACTTGAGTCCAGGATGTTGAAGCTGCAGTGAGCTCTGACCACACCACTGCACTCCAGCCTGGTTGAGCAAGACACCATCTCCAAAATAAATAAGTTAATTAAAATTTTTAAAAAGAAAGAAATAAGTCTCAAAATCTAAAATTCAAAAAACAATTGAATAGAGAATTTGTAAGCCAGAAGTTATGTATAAAGGATGCAAAAAAGGAGACGAAAAGGTGTATAATAAATATGAAGAGAGATGAAGAGATGCAGAGAACAGAACTGAAAGAGCTATGTATTAGCGTCCCAGGAGAAGTTAGTATCTCCTGGGATGGGAAAGAGACTGTATCTGAAGACAAAACAGACGCCAGCAGGCCCTCAGAACCAGAAATACAAAGTATCTCAAGCATATGAAATAAACGTAGGTCCCTGCTTATATACATTTTTGTTGAAACCACAGAATGTCAAAGGCAGAGAAGTGACAAAAGCCGTCAGAGAGAAAGGAAAGATGTCTGTGGAGGGCGACAGGAAGTGAGCTGACTTCCCAGCACCAAGGCTGGAGCGAGGAGAAGGGCATAGTGTCTGTCAAGTGGGAGAACAAGTGAATGTCCGCTGGGAGTTATGGCCAGCAAAACTACCTTTCAAGACCTGAGACAAAAATACACTGGACGTTTAAAGGTAAATATAAGCTTGGAATGACCCAAAGAGGCTTCCAGAGGATGTCCTTCAAGAAGATAAATGATTCCAGAAAGTCAACCTGAGAGGCAAGAAGGAACGGTGAACACTGAAAATGGCAAATTATTCAAAAAATAATCTGGATAAGATCATTTCATTTGTGATGTTAAGGAAGAACAGATCTGAAATGTTGAACAATAGTAGTGTGTCAGCGAGGAGGGAGGGACTCAGTCACAGTGCTCTAGGGGATCAAGGAGGGTGGATATCCAGACACAGTATAGCAGCGCCTACTACCCAAAATGTGATGGTAAAACGTCAAAGGTCACCACTAAAAAAAAAAAAAAAAAAAAAAAAAAGCCTACAGTGTGTACATTTCATTCCAGTAGAGAAAAATAAAGAGATAAGAAAAACACATCGAATTTAAGTAAAAAAGACAAGGCAAGAGAAAAATGAAACAGAAAAAGCGGGACTAATAGGAATCCAAGAGTAACAAAGTATGGACATATTCAAATATTAATATATCGATTACTATAATAAATATAAATGGGCTCAACTGACTACTTAAGAGGTAAGAGCTACTGAGATTTCATGTAAAACCAAAATCCAGGTATGTACTGCTCAGAAGAAACATTGCTCATGTAAAAGGACTCAGAACATTTGAAAATAAAAGGATAAATCAAGATATGTGAGGGAAAAAATAACCCAAAGGAAGCCTATGGAACTATTTGGGTCTAAAGCAAAATAAGGTTTAAAACAAAATGCATCACTCGAGCCAGAGATGGTCACAAAATAATGATAAAGTGTTTAGTTTCCCAGGAAGATATGTAATAAAGTAGCCTGAAAAGACATAAAGGCAAACATTGAGAGAAGAGAGAAATAGAAGAAGGCCTAAATACACAGAGAGCTATGCCAAGTTGGTGGACTGGAAGACTCAATATCGTTAAGATGGCAGAACTCCCTAAATTGGGGAGCGTCCATGAAATCCCAACAGATATTTTCCCCACAAAGATACAAAGGCAATTTAGTGGAAACAAAGTGTAATTCTTTCAGTAAACGGTGCTGGAACAAATAAGCATCCACATACAAAAATTTTGACCCATGTCTTGCACCATAGACAAAAATTAACTTTAAATGAATCATAGACCTAAATGTAAACTCTAAAACTTCAAGAAGAAAACATAGGCAAAAATCTTTGTGACTTCAGTTAAGCAAAGATTTCTTAGGACACAAAAGCAGGCAAAAATTGATAAATTAGGCCTCACGAATATTAAAAATGCCTCTGCTCTTCAAAAGCCATTCTTTAAGAAGGTAGAAAGACAAACCACAAACCAGAGTTTGCAAAGTACATATCTGTCAAAGGACGTGTATCCCAACTATATAAAGAACTCTCCCCACCGGGCATGGTGGCTCACACCTGTAATCCCAGCAATTTGGGAGGTGGAGGTGAGAGGATTACCTGAGTCCAGGGGTTTGAGACCAGCCCGGGCAATTTGGCAAGACCTTTTCTCTACGGTAAATCAACAAATTACCAGGCATGGTGGTGCACCCCTGTAGTTCCAGCTACTTGGAAGGCTGAGGTGAAAGGATTGCCTGAGTCCAGCAGGTCCGGGCTGTGGTGGCTGTAAGTGTGCCACTGCACTCCAGCTTGGGTGGCAGAGTAAGACTCTGACTCAAAAAACAAAACAAAACAAAAACAAAAACAAAAAATTCTCCCTACACAAAAATAAGAAAATAACTCAGTAAAAATATGGACAAAAGATTTGAACAGAAAGAATATACACCCAAAGAAGGGATGTGACTGAAATATAACCCGTGAAAGGATGTTCAACATCTTCAGTTACGAAGGAAATGCAAGTTAAAACCACAATGAGAATGTGCTGTAGGTCTACTGACAAACCAACTAAAAAACAAACGTAAAAGCCAAAACTGACCATACCAAGTGCCGACAAAGATGTAGAGCAAGCCGGGCTCGGTGGCTCAGCCTGTAATCCCGCGCCTTGGGAGGCTGAGGTGAGTGGATTGCCTGAGCCCGCGGGTTCGAGACCCGCCTGGGCAACTTGGCGAGACCTCATCTCTACAATAAATCAAAAATTAGCTGGTCGTGGTAGCGCGCGCCTGTAGTTCCAGCTCCTTGGAAGGCTGAGGTGGAAGGATCACCGGAGCCCAACAGGTCGAGGCTGTGGTGGTCAGGAGTGGCCACTGCACTCCAGTCTGGGCGACAGAGCGAGACTCCAACTCAAAAAAAAAAAAAAGAAAGAAAGATGTAGAGCAACTGGAAGTGCGATATTTTGCTGTGATACGGTCACTTTGGAAACAGTTTGTCAGTTTCCTACCAGCTAAATATACACTGACTTTGTGACCCAGCAATCCCACTCTTAGATATTTATCCAGAGAAATAAAAACATATCCACACTAACACCTGTATGCAAATATTTTTTTAAATTGACAACTCTGTTGAGAGAGAATTCATATACCATGGAGTTAACCCTTTTGTCTAAGGTTGGCCAGGGGCTGGCATAGGCACTGTTGGGTTCTCTTGGTTATATATAGCCTTGGTGTGGTGAGTTTCTCAGTTGCCAGCTGTGGCAGTCCTCTGCTGGGGACCTGCACCGGCTCACCCGTGTTAGTGCCCAGAATGACTTGAAAAGTGGTATTAGCTGGGGTCCGGGATCAGGCCCTGCCCAAAGCTGGGGTATTCTATCTGATGTGGCAGGCTGCTCTGCTGACCTCAGGCCAGGAGGTGGCGCTGGTAGGACAGCGCCGGCTACGACGGTAAAGTCTATAATTTGTTGCTTGTGGGTGTGCAACCACTGCCTCTATCTAATTCCGAAATTTTGTCATCATTCCCAAAAGAGACCCCATGCCTATTAGCAGCAACTCCCCATTTCTCTCTCCTCCCAGACCCTGGGAACTACTAATCTACATTCTGTGTCTATGGATTTGCTTATTCTGAACATTAGTGAGTCCATTCATATGGAATCAAGCATCATAAGTGGAATATTTTGTTTCTTTCTTTTTTTCTTGAGTTGAGGTCTGCCACCCAGGCTGGAGTACAGTGGCACGATCACGGTTCACTGAAGCCTCTACCTCCTAAACTGAGGTGATCCTTCCACTTCAGCCTCTTGAGTAGCTGGAACTGCAGGTGTGCACCACCACATCCGGCTAATTTTTTTTTTTTTTTTTGTAGAGACGAGGTCTTGCTCTGTTGCCCAGGCTGGTCTCTATCTCCTGGGCTCAAACAATCCTCCTGCCTCAGCCTCCCAAAGTGCTGTAATTTAAGATGTGAGCCACCATGTCCAGCCTTTTTCTTTTTTACTTCTTTTACTTGGCATAATATTTTCTTTTTCTCTTTTTGAGTTGGAATCTCACTCCATCATCCATGTTGTAGAATGAAGAACTTCATTCCATTTTATGGCTGAATAATATTCCATTGTGAATGTCCACATTTGTTTATCCATTCGTTCATCTGTAGCCAGCTATGATGGTGGAATTAACCCTTTTAAGGCATACAATTTGGTGCTTTTGTTTAGAGTACTTTAGACCTTGAATTTTTTTTTTCTGGTGATATTTATGGTCTATTAACTCTGTGCTGGACCTCAGATTTTATCCATTCATCTGTTCATGGACCTTCAGATTGCTTCCACTCTGGCTACTGTGAACAATGCTGATACAAATATTATGTACTCCCTTTTGTGTGGACATGTTTTTAATTCTCTTGAGTATATGCCTAAGAGTGGAATTGCTGACTCATTTGGTAAGGCTATGTTTAATTTTTTGAGAAACTGTCAAACTGTTTTCCAAAGTGGCTGCATCATGTTATTTTCCCACCAGCAATGCATGAGGGTTCCAATTTCCCTCATCCTCGTCAACACTTGTTATTGTCTGCCTTTTTTACTGTAGCCATCCTTGGGTGTGAAATGGTTGTACATAAATGTTTATAGAAGCTTTATCCGTAACCTCTCCAAGTTGGAAACTGTCCAAATGTACATCAACTAGATAAACAAAATATGGTACAATCATTCAGTGGAATATTATTCAGCAATAAAAGGGACTCATACAATAATAATATGGATGAATTGAAAAGTCATCATGCTGGGTGAAGAAAGCCAGACACAAATGATTGCATTTGCATAACCTTCTAGAAAAGGCAGAACTTACAGGGTAGAGAACACACAGATGGGTGGTTGCCAGAGGTTGGGGTTAGGGGGGAGGATGTTGACTCAAAAAGTTATGAGGGAACTTTATTTTAGAATGTCTTAGAGTATTCTAAATGTGAGTTCCCTTACACCCATACCCAGCACCCTCTCTTACTAACATCTGACGTTAGTATGGCACCTCTGTCACAATTAATGAGCAAATATCAAAACATTATTATCACCATATTTTATTCTGATTTCCCCAATTACCTTTTTCCATTTCTAAATAAACTATATTTTCCAATCTAAAAAAAAGTCAATAAACTTAACATTTAAAAATCAATAGAGGGTGGGAACAGTGGCTCATGCCTGTAATCTCAGTGTGATGGGAGGCAAAGGTGGGAGGACTGTTTCAGGTCAGGAGTTCAAGACCAGCCTGGGCAACATAGTGTGGATCTTGTCTCTACAAAATATAAAAAAAATAACTGGGTATAGTGGTGCACACTTGTAGTCCTAGCTACTCTGGAGGCTGAGACAGGAGGATGACTTGAGCCCAGGAGTTCTAGGCTGCAGTGAGCTATGATTGTGTCACTGCACTTCAGCCTGGATGATAGAGGGAGACCCTATCTCTAAAAATAAAAATTAAAAAATAAAAATTGATAGAATAGGGAGAAACTGAAAAATTCACCATCAGCAAGGGATATTTAAAATGCTTCTCTTAATTATTGATAGCAAAGCTGAAAAAAAATTAGCCCAAATAAAGATTTGAACACCAACTACAGGGGGGTGGGGAGAAGGGAGGTGGAATTGACAGTAGTCGAAATCTGCCTGGGGAAGGGGGGGCACACCTCATCAACAAGGGTACCTGCACAATGAATATTTGTATACCTGACCCTGAATTGTACCCCACAATTTAAAATTAATAATAATAATAATAATAAAAGATTTGTACACCATGAGTAACAAGCTTGATTTAATGGGTCCTGCATTCCACAATCAAGTTTTTCTCAAGCAATCATGGACCATTTACAAAAATTTATTGTGTACTGGATTAGAAAACAAATTCCAAAACAATTCAAAGAATGGATACTGGCTGGGTACCCCTATCCAAAATGTTTGAGAACAGCAGTGTTTCGGATTTTGTGGGGCTTCTGGGGTTTTTGAATTTTTGCATTATATGATGTACACTTATGGGTCCAGCATCCCTAACCCCAAATTCAAAATCCGAACTGCTCCAATGGGCCTTAATTTTGAATGTCATGTTGATGTTCAAAAAGTTTCAGATGCTGGAGAATTTAAGATTTTGGATTAAGGATACTCAACCTATATTATACAGAGCGCATTCTTTTTTTATTAAAAAAATTTTTTAGAGACAGGTTATTGCTCTGTCACCCAGGCTGGAGTAATGGTGTGATCATAGCTCACTACAGCCTTGACCTCCTGGCTTCAGTGATCCTCATGCCTCAGCCTCCTAAGTAGCTGGAACCACAGGTACATGCCAGCATGCTTGGCTAATTTTTTTTTTTTTTGAGTTGGAGTCTCACTTTGTCGCCCAGACTGGAGTGCAGTGGCCGCTCCCGGCCACTGCAGCCTCGACCTGCTGGGCTCCGGCGATCCTTCCGCCTCAGCCTTCCCAGTAGCTGGAACTACAGGTGTGTGCTATCACGCCCGGCTCATTTTTTATTTATTGTAGAGATGAGGTCCCACCAAGTTGCCCAGTCGGGTCTCCAACCTGTGGGCTCAGGCAATCCACTTACCTCAGCCTCCCAAAGGCATGGGATTACAGGCTGAGCCACTGAGCCCGGCTAATTTTTATTTTTATTTTTATTTTTTTGAGCTGGAGTCTCACTCTGTCACCCAGGCTGAAGTGCAGTGGCACGCTCATGGCCACCACAGACTTGACCTTCTGGACTTAGGCGATCCTTCTGCCTCAGCCTTCCAAGTAACTGGAACTACAGGCGTGTGCTACCATGTCCGGCTTATTTTTTTATTTATTGTAGAGACGAGGTCTCACCAAGTTGCCCAGGCTGGTCTTGAACCTCCAGGCTCAGGCAATCCTCTCGCCTCAGCCTCCCAAAGTACTGGGATTACAGGCTGAGTCACCGTGCCCAGCCATTAAAAAAAAAATTTTTTTTTCTTTTTGGTAGAGACAGGGTCTGCTATGTTTCCCAGATTGGTCTTAAACTCCTGACCTCGAGTGATCCTCCCACCTCAACCTCCCATCACACTGGCATTACAGGCATGAGCCACTTTACCCAGCCAGGATACATTTTTTTTTTACCTTAATGCAATGAAGTAATAAGATAATAACAATAACACAATTTTAAAGATCCCCACATACTTAGAAAGTTGTCACAAGCATAGGCAAATCAACCAAAGGAACAGAAAGAAGAGCCCACAAGTAAATGCAGGCATATGTGGAACTCTGACATACGAAGACGGAAGCTTGTCAGATCACAGTGCAGGAAGGGCTACCCAACATTTGGAGTGGGTAAAATGGTTGTGCATGTGAGAGACAGAGCCGGTGACTCACTATCTTCAGCATACCCAGCCATCAGTTCCAGACAGACTAAGGACATCTATGTGTCAGTACAATTTTAACATTGTTTGAAGAAAATAGCAGTTAGTATCGTTCTGGTTTCCTAGCGGTTAGTATCTTTCTGGTTTCCAGTAGGGAAAGCATTCTTAAATAAAACACACCAAAAAGTGTTAACCATGACAAAAAGATTAATACAATTAAAAAATAATTTCTGTTCTCCCAAAGATACCTTTAAGTGAAAGGACAAGCCAAATCTGGGGGAGATATATGCACACGTCATGGATCAGGATTGGTGTCCAGAACCCCTATGAATCAGCAAGAAAAGGATACATAACTCAGGAGATAAATGAGCAAAAACACGAACCGGTCATTCACAAAAGATGAAACTGCTGTTGACAAACCCACAAAGAGATGCTGGAGTCCACCAGTGATTGGGCACCTGGAAGTCAGGGCCACAAGGAGACATTATCTTCTACACAGCTGATTCGTAAGCATGATGGCATCCGACACTACGTGTTGCGTCTGACACTACTAAAAGTTGGCAAGGATGTGGATCAACAGGAACTCTCGAATTGCTGGTGAGAGTGTGGATTGGTTCAAGCACTTTGAAACAATAGTTTGGCATTGCTTTGTATGGAAGAACACTGACACACCTATGTTCCAGCAATTTTCCCGGGATTCTAAAAGGAAGCCTTGCCAAGTACCTGGTGACTCACCTAAGAATGTTCCTAATGGCAGTGTGATTGCAGAAGCCCTGGAAACAGTCTGCTTACCCATTGGCAAGAGAGTGGCTGGACAAATTGTGGTATATTCATACAACAGAATATTATAAGCTGCAAAAATGAGTGGATCACAGCTACTGGTCACCACATGGATCACTCTAACACATGTGGTGCTGCGTGAAAAAAACCAAGTCCCAGAGTCCACATGTGGTTTAGTACTTTCAAAAATAATGTTTAGAGCCAAGAAAAAGTAAATGATGTCTTATCTAAGCACGTATACTGTACTAAGCTATACGGACAGCGTAGTGAATGATGCACAAAAAATTCAGGACGTTTCTGGGGTGGTAGAGGGGAGATGGGGGAAGGGCAGGGAAGACGGGTTTGGATTGTATTTTCAGGCAGTGGTGCTGGGTGCTGTTTCTAAGGACAAGAGTGATGCAACTCCGCTGTGCTTTTGAAAAATCATGAGCCGTGGAGGCAGGGAACTGCTACATCTTGAGTGTTCAGGCTATTTCTTCTTCGAGCCATATTTTCTCCCCAGTAACGAGAAGAGGCAGCACTTACTAAGTGTCAGATGCTCTCTGAATATGTTGGCTCATTTAATGTTCACAACAGCCCTGTGAGGTAAGTTAATATCATACTGGGAACACACACAGAGGAACTGAAGCACAAAGAGATTAAGTGACCTGCCCGGGGTCACACAGCCACTCGGGCTGGAGCTGAGATCCAAACCAGACTCTTCTTCCCCATCACAACCATGAGGGAACGGGAGGGAGCCTACTGGACAGTGCTATCTGAGGCGGCACGGACTGTGTGTGTTTCTTCTGTGTTCCTGCCCGGCATGTTCAGAACGTTATCTTCAATTATCCTGCCTGCAGGGTTGGTCAGGGAGGCAGAGATGAAGGTTAAGGATCCCAGACAGCCAAGGTTCAAATCTTGGCTCTGCCACTCATGTGCCATGGACCTCGGCAAGCTTCTCGGTCTCTCTGAGGCTCTCTCTTCTCACCTGCAAACAGGGGGCTGTCAGAGGTGCGACTTCAAGAGTTGAGGAGAAGGGTGTGAGTGGTCTGGCCTGCTGGCCAGCGTGATGAGCAATGTGTGAACATGGGCTGGGATCAGTCCCCTGTCCACGGTGTCCCTGGCAGCTGTCTCTAGGCAATTTCTAATAGGGCTTAGCCGAGAGTAGGCCTTTCAGAGTGTGCACAGACACTTGGTGTGGAGCCCGGCACACTGTATTGTGGCAAACTGCACCCACAAACGTTTTGACGGGAGCCTCAGCCAGAAGACCAGCCTACCAGAAGGTGCCCTTCTTGGTTCACCAGGGGGTGGGCACGGCAAGGGCAGCCAGACCAGGCTCTGAGGCGGTCATTCCAAAAGTGACCACCAGGGGTCAGGGCTAGACACTTCTACCTTCCTCCCTGGTCCCAGCGCCTGTGGGTGGTGATGACACATCTGCCATCTCCCAGCTTCTTTCCAGCAAGAGCACACTTGAGACCTGGCTTGGCTTTTCCACCCTTGACTTTTTGTTTTGTTTTGCTTTTTGAATATTGATGCAGGTATTTTCTTTCTTTCTTTTCCTTCATTTTTTTCCTTCTTTCCTTTCTTTTTCTTTCTTTCCTTCCTTCCTTCTCTCTCTCTCTCTTCTTTCTCTTTCTTTCTTTCTTTCTTTCTTTCTTTCTTTCTTTCTTTCTTTCTTTCTTTCTTTCTTCTTTCCTTCCTTCCTTCCTTCCTTCCTTCCTTCCTTCCTTCCTTCCTTCCTTCCTTCTTTCTTTCTCTTTCTTTCTTTCAAGTTGGGGGTCTTACTCTGTTCCCCAGGCAGAAGAGCAGTGGCATAATCACTGCTCACTGCAACCTCGAAGGATCTCAAGCAATCCTCCTACCTCAACCTCCTGAGTAGCTGAGACTATAGGAGTGTGCCACCGCTCTTGGTTAATTTTTTTTTGTGTTTTTTTTTTTTTTTTGTAGAGATAAGGTCTCACCATGTTGCCCAGGCTGATCTTGAACGTATGGCTTCGAGCGATCCTCCCTCCTTGGTCTTCCCAAGTGCTAGAATCACAGGCGTGAGCCACCCTGCCCATCTGCCCCACTTCTGTTAAAAAAGAAAACTGGCAAGTTTGTCTGTCAGCCTGTTGTTACGCTGTCCTCACATCCACCTGTTCGTTCATCCTTTTACTCATTCACTCGTTTTATCCGTCATCGTCCTTTTGTCTGTCCACCCACCCATTATTTCTTTATCTTCCATCTGTTCATCTGCCATTCATCTGTTCTCTCAACCGGTCATTCATCTCGGTCGATCCATCTGTCCATTGTCTTCCACCCTTCATCCATCCATCCATCATGGCAGTCTTCACCCATCCATCCCTTCATCCATCGTCTGTCCGTCCATCCCTCCTTTCTTCCCTCATCCATCCATCTGTCCATTATAGTTTTATTCGTCCATCCATTCCTTCATCCATACGTGCATTCGTCTGTCTATACATCCATCGTCCATCCAGTCTGCCCTCTACCTACCCCACATGCAGCGTGCCCCTGCGTGGAGCTGGGGTTTCCCCAGCCCCAAGGTGCCCCATGAAGGGCGGAGACCCAATTTCTGCTTCTGCCACTTCTCTGACCTGTCCTGAGCTCACCATTTGGCAGGGAACGGAGAGGTACCAGACAGTGATAACATGCGAGATGTGTGTGGACGAGCTTGGGATGCAAAAATGTCACATTTTCTGATTGATATTTGCATCACATTAGACTCCAAGGCCTCCATCCCCTGCATGGGCAGGAAATTCAACTTGTCCTTTGAGGAGAAGGTCCTTGAGCTCCACAAAACTCTGGGCGGCGTGTGCGGTTCCTGGAAGGAAAACGGGGAAAGGACCTCGGGTTTGACTTCAGCCCTTGGTCACTCCTGAGGTCCTTGGACTTGAATGGATTTCTTTCGCCGTCTCCCTTCCTTAGCCCCTGGAGCTCAGAGCCTGGGGTGTTAGAGTGGGATGGGAAGTGTGACCAGCCTGAGTGGGGTGAGGGTGGGGCAAGGTTTCCTTCGAGCGGGGACTTCTACGCCGAGACTTCAATGTCGAATAAGGTTGGACGGTGGAGTGGTAAAGGCTTGGGGTTGGGGTTAAAGGGGAGGGGGAGAGAGTGCGAGAGAGTGGACTTGGTGAACAGGGTGGCAGTGGGAGGGGCAAGAGGGAAAGCAAAGCCATAAGAAGGGACTGACTCTGGAGCTTGGGAAATAGGGAGATATTGAAGGTCTTTGACAAGGGGAGTTCCTGATCCAAGTGATGTCTCCAAAAAATCCCTCGGAGTAGGTAGAAACAGGTTGGATAGGCCTCCAGGGAGGGGTAGCTATCCTCGGCTGTCCTTGGGCGGACACATGATGTGGGCTGGGCTGGCAGCAGGAATGGAGGGAGAGGGAGGCTCTGAGAGGTGCTGGGGAGGTGAAACCCACACTGGAGGTCAGTTGAGGTGACCTGCCTGTAACTGAGGTGAGGAGCCCAAGGGAGGGAAGAGAACTGGGGTGGGGGGAGCAATTTAATTTAGCGATTTATGTGAAAACGTTAACAATATAGTGAACGATAGCAAATACATAGGATGCACCCACAGTTTAACAAAAGTGATAAAGCAAATCCCCCATAACCATCTCCCGGTAAAGAAAGGAAATGTTGCTGTCACCCCAAGAGCCCTGGCCCTTCCTCCCTCACACACCTCCCTGCAAGGGACAGCGAAACATTATCCTGACGTCTAAAGGAATCTCTCCCTCAATTTTTACTTTATATTTTATTTTATGTTATTGGAGATGGGGTCTCACTATGTTGCTCAGGCTGGTCTGGAACTCCTGGGCTCAAGCCATCCTCCCATTTCGACCTCTCAAGGTGCTGGAGTTACAGGCGTGAATCACCACGCCTTGCTGTCCCTCACAGGCTTACCACTTGCACCTGCATCTCTCCAAAATGCAGTTTTGGTTTTGCCTGTCTCGGGAGTGTATACTTATAAAAGTCGTATGCCTTCATTCGACACCATGTTTGTCAGCTCATCTGGGTAGTCGTGTGGGTGCAGTTTTTTCCCTGTTCGCCGCTGTGTGCTATTCCAGTGTGTGAACGTACCATGATTTATGAATTCATTCTTCTCCTGATGAATGTTTGGGACGTTTTGTGGGTCATGGCTGTCACAGCAATGCCTCTCTGAGCAGTATAGGCGAGTCGTGGGATGTATGTGTGTGTATTCCTGCAAGCTATCTATCTGGAAGTGGAAAGTCTAGGCCACAGGTCACATGTGTCTCCAACTTTCCTAGACAATGCTCGTTTTCTGAAGTGGTTGAACAAATGAACAGGTCCCCAGTCGTGGGTGAGTGTTGCTAACTTTGGCAGGGTGGTGGGTGTTTCGTGATGGTATCTCATTGTTATTTTAAGTTGCATTTCTGGGGTATATGTTAACAGGCTGACTGGATTTCCTTCTTTTTGAAATACCTGTTCAAATCCTTTGCTGCTTCCTGTTGGGTTGCTAGTCTCTGCGGCAGCCACCACTGATGCCAAAGCCACTGGTTTCCGCCACCGTGTGATGGGCAAACCTCCCAGGCCAGAGCGCTGGTCTTTCCACATTCTGCGGAGGGACTCCTCCAACGATGTGGAAAAGCCTGGAAGGTGGAGACGTGTTCCAGCCTCCCGGCCTTCATGGGGCTGACTCTGGAGCTCTTGGGGGTCCTGGAGGTCCTAACTACCTGCAGCAGTGACCTTGACAATGCCCTGGTACTGGGGTTTCTACCTCCCTCATTTGAGCCCCCTCCCCACCAGCTCCTGTTCCTGGCATCCCCTTCCAGACACACTGCCTGTACCCAAGTCCTCATCTCAGCCTCGTCTTCATCTTTTTCTCATCGTCTTGTAGGAGACATTTATGCATTCTGGATCCTACTCTGTTGCCGGTTATACTATTGCAAATATCTTCTCCCACTCTGTGATGTGTCTTTTCCACTGTTTTCCCCTGTTGTCTTTTGATAAACAGAAATTCTTCGGTTTAACATAGTCTAATTGATTCAACTTTTACTTTATGGTGAGTGCTTTTTGTGTTTGTTTCAGAAATCTTTCCCTGCTCCAAAGCCTATACAATGGCCTGGAGGCTGTATAGCTTTTCATCCTTAGGCCTCTAATTGATTTTTGTGACTGGCATGTGCTAGGGTCAAATTTCATTTTTCCCTATAGTGAACCTGAATGGTCCTCGCACCACTTATTGAAAAGTTAGCTCTCCCTGCAATGCTCAGAAATGTCACCTCTGTCATAACCAGGTGGCCACATATATGTGGAACTGTTGGTGTGTGCTCTAGCTTATGAATTTCTGCATGTCTCATGTCTCTCAATTAAGTTTTAGAATTTTATCTGAATTTTGCACATCTGTGGTTAGACTGGTTTCTCAGTACTTTTGAAGTATTATACATGGTGGTGGTATTACTTATCTATGGCAGTGGCTAAAACAACAAACACACATTATCTCCCAGTTCTTGTAGGCCAAGAATCCACAAAAACTTGCAGGGTGGTTCTGGCTCAAGGTCTCTTGGGAGGTTTCAGTCAAGTTGAAGACCAGTACTGGTCACATCTGAGGGCTTGACTTTAGAGGTGATCCGCAGGGCTATCTCATGACGTGACAGCTGGTATCCCTCAGAGCAGGTGATCTGAGAGGGGGAGTAGCCAAGATGGAAGCTGCTTGCCTTTTTATAACCTAATATCAGAAGTGACATTCCACGATTTCTGTCATGTTCTACTCATTAGCAGGGAGTCACTAAATCCAGCCCATACAAGGAGACAGGATTACACCAAAACAGCGATCACTGGGGCCACATTAGAGGGTGCCTGTTACAGTGATTTTTTTTATAAATTGTATTTCCTAATTGTTGCGACTACTATATAGTATCACATAGTGATGCTTTAATATTGATTTTTGTATCCCACAACTTTGCTAAACTCTCTTATTGATTCTAATAGTTTACCCGTAGATCATTTGCATTTTTTATGTACTCATCAATCATCTGTGAATGTTGAAGTTTGTTTTTCTCTTACCAATACTTTTATGTTTTGTTTTATTTCTTTTCTTTTCCTTGTTACACAGGACAGGTCTTACAAAACAATATTTTAACAGCTGTGGTAATATGGGCTTCTTTATCTGGTTACCAATCTCGAAGGGAAAGTTTTCAACAACTTCACCTGAAAGTGTAACATTTGCTGTAGGGTTATAGACATATATCAGATTAGACGTTATCAGATCTAGGAAATTCTCTTCTATTTCTAGCAAGGTTTTTTGCTTCTTAAATCATGAATGAATGTTGAATTTTTAAAAACATCTCTTTTGCATATATTGTGATGATCATTAGAATTTCCTGCCCGGGCACTGGGACTCACGTGTATAATCCCAGCATATTGGGAGGCTGAGGTAGGAGGATGACTTGAGCCTAGGAGTTTGAGACAAGCCTGGGCAACACAACAAGACTCTGTCTCTAAACAAATAAAAAAAATTAGCCAGGTGTGGTGGCTCACGCTTGCAGTTTCAGCTACTTGGGAGACTGAGGCAAACTCCTTGAGCCCAAGAGTTTGAGATTACGGTGAACTATAACTGTACCACTGTACTTTAGCCTGGGTGATGGAGTGAGACCCTGTCTCTGGAGAAAGAAGAAAAAAAAAGAATTTCCTGCTTTGATCTATTAATGTCGTGAATTACATTAATTTTTTCCTAATGCTAAATATACATTGCAATGGTTAAACCTAACATTATTCTTTTATATGTTACTGGATTTCGTTTGGTAATAGTTTTTGCATCTATGTTCCTGAGAGAGAGTAGCCTATAATTTTTCTTTCTCATGTTACTGTGTTGGGATTTGGTGTCAAGATTATGCTAGCCTCATAAAATGAATTTGAGTCTTCATAAAAGTTTGAGCCAACTTGAAATTCTTATTTATTCCTAGAATATTTGGTAGAATCTGCCAGTGGAACTGTCTGATCTTGTGTTTTAATTGTGGAAAGATTTTTGACTGTAGATACAAATTCTTTAATGTATACGATTGCTCAGGATTTCTATTTCTACTGAAGTCAGTTTAGGTAAACAATGCTTTTCTAGAAATTTTATAAGATTCAAATTTATTGACCTGAAGTTATTCATACTATTACCTTTTAATATGGTTACAGTCAAAAAATAATAATTTCCCCCTTTTCCCATCTGACATAGGTCTCTTGTACCTTTTTTCTTGTATCTTTATAATTTCTTCAGAGGTTTGTCAATTTGGTTAGTCTTTTCAAGGAGTTAATTTTTTTATTTTTGTTGATTTTCTTAACTGCATGCTTGCTTACTATTTTGCTAACTGTGCTTTTATTTTTGTCTTCCTTATACTTTTTAAGGTTGAATTGACTATTCTTTTACTAGCTCCTTGAGATGATGCTTAGCTCATTAATTAATTTTATGCCTTTATTCTTTTCTAATATATGCTATATTTTTTCTTGTAGTTGTTGCTTTAGAAAAATTTCCTACGGGTTTTGATGTGTGATCTTTTCATTCTTGTTCATTTCTAAATTTTTTTAGATTTTAATTGTAACTTCTTTGTAATATGTTACAAAGAAGTGTGTCTTTAAATTTTCTAAATATAGTCCGGCTCTGTAGCTCAGCCTGTAATCCCGTGCCTTTGGGAGGCTGAGGTGAGTGGATTGCCTGAGCCCGCAGGTTTGAGACCCGCCTGGGCAACTTGGTGAGACCTCATCTCTACAATGAATCAAAAAAAAAAAAAATTAGCCGGGTGTGGTAGCGCACGCCTGTAGTTCCAGCTACTTGGAAGGCTGAGGCGGAAGGATTGCCGGAGCCCAGCAGGTCGAGGCTGCGGTGGCCGAGAGCGGCCACTGCCCTCCAGTTGGGCGATAGAGTGAGACTCCAACTCAAAAAAAAAAAAATAAATTTTCCAAATATATGAGGATTCCCTAGTTGTCTAAATTGATTTCTAGCCTAATTACATTACCACTCTCTCTGTCCTCTATCCTTTTTTGAACCCCTGACCTTCCATCAAGATCATTTTCCTTTTGCTTCTTCATATTTTAGAATTTTTTTTTTTGAGTTGGAGTCTCATTCCATTGCCCAGGCTGGAGTTCAGTAGCATGCTCACGGCCACCTCAGTGTCAACCTGCTGGTTTCCAACAATACTTCCATCTCAGTCTTCCAAGTAGCCAGAACTACAGGCGTGCGCTACCAAGCCTGGCTAATTTTTTTTTTTTTTAAGGGATGAGGTCTTGCCAAGTTGCCCGGGCTGGTCTAAAGCCCTCGGGCTCAGGCAATCCACTTGCCTCAACCTCCCAAAGTGCTGGGATTACAGGCTGAGCCACCGAGCCCAGCCTAGAATTTTCTTTAGAGAGGGCTTGCAGGTGATGAACCCTCTCCATTTTAATTTGCCAGAAAATGTCTTTTTTCTTTTTTTTTTTTTGAGGCTGTTGCCCAGGCTGGATTATGGCCACACCTGGCTAATTTTTTTTTTTTTTTTTTTTTTTGAGTTCGAGTCTCACACTGTTGCTCAGACTGGAGTGCAGTGGCTGCTCCTGGCCACCACAACCTCACCTGCTAGGCTCCAGTGATCCTTCTGCCTCACCCTTCCGAGTAGCTGGAACTACAGGCACGCGCTACCACGCCCGGCTAATTTTTTGATTTATTGTAGAGATGAGGTCTCGCCAAGTTGCCCAGGCGGGTCTCAAACCCATGGGCTCAGGCAATCCACTCATCTCAGCCTCCCAAAGCGCTGGGATTACAGGCTGAGCCACCGAGCCCGGCCTAATTTTTTTTTTTTTTAAATTGTAGAGACGAGGTTTCGCCAAGTTGTCCAGACTGGTCTGAAACTTCTGGGGTCAGGCAGTCGTCTCACCCTGGCCTTTCAAAGTGTTGGGATTACAGGCATGAGCCACCATGCCTGGCCTTAGAGAATGGCTTTATTTTGCCATCATTCTTGAAAAAGTGAGACTTTAGGGTTCTAGTCTCCCCTCCCCCCGCCACCACACAGCTGCTGTGTGACTATGGCCCAGCCTGTTCTTTTCTAGGACTTGGTCTCCCCATTAGTGAACCAAGGAGGGGCTAGTCATCCCTCTCCCTGCTGCCAGCTCCATCGGACCAAGCCCTGAGGTCTGGACTGGGAGGTCTGGGGTCATGGTTGCTCAAGGACCCAAAAGAGCTGGGTGATGTACAGTGGACTGATGAAACGAAGGTGCCTCCCCGGAAGACGCAGCTTGAGAATGTGCACCCTCTAAAGCCACCCCACCCATAGCACTTACGTGGGTGTTACCCAGCCTCTGGCTTGGGCCAGCAGGCTCCCACGGGGAGGGGTGGAACACACGCTAAGTGAGAATCTGCTGCCGCCCCCTGGACTGGGCAAACTCAGGAAGGCAGGCTTCCCTTTCTGGGCCTCGGGGCCCTACTAGTCTCACTAGTCCCTGAGCTGAGACAGGACGCCTGGGTTCCGGCCTCTAACTTTGTGCCTCAAGCCAGTCTCTGCCTCTCTCTGGGCCTCAGTCCCCCCTCAGTGAAATGAGATGGAGGACAGCGGAGATAAGTCTCAAGGGCACCTCCTGCCCTCCTAGTGCGTGGCCCTGATCTCTACCTGCTCCCACTCCGGGGAAAGGCAACGCTGAGTGTGGGCACTGGGGCAAGACCCAGCCACCTGGCGGCTTCACCTCTCTGGGCCTTAGCAGGCCTACCTGTGGCTGCAGGTAGCCCCGGCACCCACTGGGCAGAGCAGGCGGAATTACATGAGATGATTCGCCCAGGGCCCGGCAGGGTCAGCACTCAGTAATGCAGACAGTCATTCCCAGCCCACAGGTGCCTCCTCTCTGCCTCTGCCAGGCCCTTGCAGGCCCCGGGCCTCCACTCCCAGGGGAAGACAGAGCCGGGAGAGGACGTGGCCAAGGTGGTTCTAGAGCAGGTGCTCCCAGGGTGGACCCCTCTGCAGTGGGGCTCCCACTCTCCCAGATCCTGCCCTGCCGCCGTCAACCCCAAATCAGTTACCATTTAGTTAGGGCTACCATCCTGCAGGCAGTTTACTGCTCCCATTAGTAAAATACGAAGACTTTAATGAACAATTAATTATAAAACAGGTGACTGCCAGGGCCACTTCTTTTAGTGGGAACTGATTTTATTAACCCCTTGGTCATTCAGGCAAAGGCTCATATCTATGGGCTTGTGTCCTTCAAGATCCCAGGGGAGATAAAAGCCAACTGGTTATCCTTTCTAGAAAGCTAACGCTGAGCCAGGCAGTGTGTTTTACACACCACATCTCTTGCAGTCCTTACAATGAGGTACTACCATTATGCCCGTTATTCAAATGAGGAAGCTGAAGCTCAGAAAAGTTATTCTCTTTTACAAGGTCACTTAACTAAGTAGAAATGAGTCTGTCTGACTCCAAAGATATTTTCCCCTTGAGTGGTCCCTCAAAAATCCCTGTTTCCTTTTATAGCTGGGAGGTCCTGACCCTATGAGCTGAGGGGTTGTTGCCCGACCTTTACAGAGTCTTGCAGGGGTGGGATGTGTAGACTCAGATCTGTCCCAAAGCAGCTGCACCACTCTGGGATGAAGGAGGAAGCCCTTGGCCTCTCAGCCCCATGGAGGCAGGCTCGCCCCTTCAGCCCCGACTTTGCCCCTGTAGCCGTCAGCCTCCAACCTCCAGTTTCAGGTTTTTCCTCTGCTGCCCACTTACCTCTTCCAAATCTGTGGTTCTCCCTTGGGGTAGTATTAATGTGATTTTTCTTTTTTTTTTTGAGTCAGAGTCTCACTGTCACCCACGCTGGAGTGCAATGGCATGATCATGGTTCACCGCAGCTCAGCTCCCTGGGCTCAAGAGATCCTTCCACCTCAGCTTCCCGAGTAGCTGGAACTACAGGTGTGTGCCACCAAGCCTGGCTAATTTTTGGATTTCTTTTTTTTTTTTTAGAGAGACAAGGTCTTGCTATATTGCCCAGGATGGTCTTGAACTCCTGGGCACAAGTGATTCTCCCACCTCAGCCTCCAAAAGCATTGGGATTACAGACATGAGCCATCAAGTGATTCTCCCACCTCAGCCTCCAAAAGCATTGGGATTACAGACATGAGCCATCATGTCCAGCCGTAATGTGATTTTAGATGGCACAGAAGATTATTTTTTTTTGAGTCAGGGTCTCACTCTATCCCAGACTAGAGTGCAGTGACACAATCATGGCTCACTGCAGCCTTGACCTTCTGGGTTCAGGCGACCCTTCCACCTCAGCCTCCAGAGTAGCTGGGACTACAGGTATCACCATGCCCAGCTAATTTTTTAATATTTTCCATAGAGTCAAGGTCTAGCTGTCTTGCCTAGATTGGTCTTGAACTCCTGGACTCAAGTGATTCTTTCACCTTGGCCTCCCCAAGTACTGGGATTATAGGTGTGAGCCACCATGCCCGGTCTAAAAGTAATAACTTTGAGTTAAATGTAAAAAGATCAATTGCTCTAGAAGAAAATGATAAGTAACTATTTGGCAGATTTGATTTCTAGACTTGGAAAAATCCATAAGAATGGAACTTTCCTGCTTGAGGTTGGGAAGACCTGGTCTGGTTACCCCATCTCTCCTTAACCAACCTGGCCTGGGGACGTGTTTGTCAGTTCCCAGAGAGAAGTCCTTTCCCTAAGGGGAAGTCAACCTTCCTCCCAGTCAACGGCTTGTGCTGCCGCCTGGTTATTTATTTCTCTGGAAATGTTATCAGTGTGCTGCATATGTATGGCTTAAAATAATCATGGTTGCCTGGGGGTGGAGGTAGAGGGGAGACTGGCTGCAAAGGGGAACAAAGGAACTTTCTAGAAAGATGGACATGCTCTGTGTCTTGCTCAGGGTGTTTGTTACATGAGTGTATACACTTGCCAAGTCATCAACCTGTACTCTTAAAATGTGGACATTTTATTGTGGGCACATAAAATTGATTTGGAAACAAAATCAGAACTAAAACCACAATATCCATTTGTGCTGGGAGCTGCTTGCCTGCATTCCTGGTTCTGAGTCCTGACCCCTGTTCGCTGCACCTTAGTAGGTGGAGCTCCCCTTCTGCCATCAATTCAGCAGCTCCCAAAGTCAACATTGACAGAGCTCTGCATGCGCCAGTCACAGGAAGTGTGCATAACATGACAGATTCATTTGGCAAAGGGACATCAAAGTCAGGCAGGAGAGGATGGGTTAATCGATAAGTGGTCTTGGGACAACTGGTTCTCCATTTAGATGCAAATAAAACTAGATTCCAGTAAGGCAACTATAGTCAACAAGAATTTAAAGTGTATCAAAATAGCTAGAAGATTTTGAATGTTTTCAAAGCAAAGAAATGATAAATGTTTGAGGTGATGGATATTCTAATGACCCTGTTATACATCATGTGCATGTATCAAAATATCACATGTATCTCATCAATATGTACACTCATTGTGCATCAGTTTTTAAAAGGGCTTACCCCACAAAAAATCAGACCACTGCCTCACATCACATTCATATACATAAACATTTCAGAGGCATTAAAGATGGATTGATTCAATGTTAAACAAAAACCATAAAATATTAAAAGAAAATATAGGGCCAGGTGTGGTGGCTCACGCCTGTAATCCCAGCACTTTGGGATGCAGAGGCAAGAGGATTACCTGAGTCCAGAGGTCCAAAATCAGCCTGGGCAACATGGCAAGATCTCGTCCCTACAATCAATCAAAAAATTATCTGAATGTGGTGGCTCACACTTGTGGTTCCAGCCACTTGGAAGGCTGAGGCAGAAGCATCACCTGAGCCTAACAGATGGAGGCTGTGGTGGCCGTGAGCGACAGAGTGAGACTCCAACTCAAAAAAAAAAAAAGAAAGAAAGAAAGAAAGAAAAAGAAAATATAGGACAGTAATATTTACAGACTCTAATCAGAGAAGTTCCTTAAACAAGACATAAAGCCAGAAGTCATAAAAGAGTGTTACATCTAATTATGTAAAAATGTAAAACCTTTTTGGCTGGGTGCCTGGCTCATGCCTGTAATCCTAACACTTTGGGAGGCTGAGGTGGGAGAACCGCTTGCACCCAGGAGTTTGAGACCAGCCTAGGCAACATAGTGAGACCTTGTCTGCACTCCAGCCTGGGAGACAGAGTAAGACCCTGACTCAAAAAAATATATAAAAAAAGAATTAGGCTTTCTAATATGCTAAGAAGTGCTATCAATCAATAGAAAAATGACAAAAAGTTCAATTAATAGAAACATTTGCTTCCCAGGAGAAATAAAATTGGATAGTAGAGTTATGAAAAGATGTTTAGCTTCGCTTGTAATCACAGACAGGCACAATAAAACAGTGAGATGGCCCCTCTCTGGACTGGCAAAAGGTAAACCACATCAGTATGGGCATGGACGAGGGCACTTTCATACAGTATTGCTGGGACCCGAAGTTGATGCAGTTTAGCAGGATCTATGCAATTTTTAATTGCATAACCCTATGACTGAGACATCCCTCTTTTAGGAATCTATCTGTCAAAATATATGTTAATTACTGCAAGGTATTTTATACTAAAAATAGAAGCTGCCTAAGTTTCCTTCAATAGACAGTTATGGCGACATCATTTTTCATTCTGTGCAGTGGAGTTCTTGCCTCAATTTAAAAAATGAAGGAGAACTGGATGTACTGACCTGGATCAATGTCCATTATATCTTGGCAAGAGGAATAAAAGCAATTTGCAAACACTGTGTACAGCATACTAATCCTATTTTTGTAAAAACAATTGCATATGTGAGTTATAGGCATATATAATAACCATGTCTCACAGTTATTGAATGCTTACTATAATACCAGGAGCATGGAGTTATTAGTATTCCTATTCTTTAGACGCGAAAACCAAGGCACACAGGGGTTAAGTAATTTGCCCACGGTGACACAGCTAGTAAGTTACAGAGCAGGGATTTGAACTCTGGCAGCCTAACTCCACAATCTGAACACTTAACCTTGTATATGACTGTAGAGGAAAAAAACACTTCTGTTAACAGTGAAGACCTCTCAGATCGACATTGGCTGAGTCACCTTTAAATAAATTCTTCTAAACTAGCATTAAAAAACACAAACTCGACTGGGTGTGGTGGCTCAAGCCTATTATCCCAGCACTTTGGAAGGCTGAGGTGGGAGGATTGCTTGAACCCCGGAGTTGGAAGTCAGCCTGGGCAATATGTGAGACCTCATCTCTATTTTAAAAACCAAAAACCAAACCGCACAAACTGGTAAAAAGGACTTTTCATGAAAAGCCCCAGTTTTCTGCAAACCCCCTCCCAGAAGCAATCACTCCTCACAGTTTTAGCTCCTGTGGCGGTTACCCCTAGAGCAATAAATAACGTGCTAATGCTGCCATTTCTTGATTTATTAACCTTAGACTTTTCTATTGACTTCTGCAAACACCCAAAAAAGGACAAATCAGCTTATGTTTTTTTCTCTTTCTTCTTGTTATGGTGCTTTGTGATAGCAGGGTGGTTTGCTGCCCTGGTTCTGGTCTGGACCCTGGGCTGGGCCCTTCACTGCATAGTCGCCAAGACTAGGCCCATTGAAATTCAAGGTTGAAAAGAACTTGCCCAAAGTCACTGATAATGGAGATAGCACCTGGCCCTTTGTCCGCGTGGCTCCAGGACCGGACTGTCTCTGTAACATCCTGCAGCCCACCCTGAGGTGTCTGTGGTGTCCCCTGGCCCATGAGGGTCCCTCTCACTCTGGCAGAGGCCTGGCACGGCTGGGATGGGTGGTCCTGGCTGAGTGCCCGCTGGGCTGGCTGAGGCCTCCTGCCTCTCAGAGGTGGGGCAGGTGTTTGCCGAGTGGCAGGTGCAGTCTCCCGGTGTTTGACCAGTCAAGGATTTTATTCTCCACCACTGAGGGCCTAGACTTTGACCCCCAGGGGCCTCTGCACAGCTTGGCCTTCTAGATCACTGCCTCTGGCCACTGCATCTCCAAGAGACATGCTAAGCCAGTGACTGAGGCGGGGGCGGGGAGGGGGGTGTTGAGTGCAGTATACCCTAGTCCCTTGGGAAGAGAGGACCCACTCACATCACCCCCTGCCGTCAGGGCTGAGAGGGGGCTTTAAACATGTCCAGAACTGGTTGTCATCCCAAAGCAGGTAAGTCAGAGACTGGGGTGGGAGCCTCGGGTCCAGATGGAGACGAGCCCAGGAAGGGCAATGATTTGCCGAAGGTCACACAGCAGCCACAAGGTCCCAGGAGTGTCCTGAAGGCCTCTTCGACCTGGAGAGCGTCGGGCTGGGGGTCAGAGCTAGACAACAGAAGAAATGCATGGTTAGAGTTCAAACCTGGGGACCCTGGCAGTGCAGGGATGCCTGACCCAAAAAGCAGTGGCCCTGGGAGGGTGTGATGGTGCCACCCCCACCCTGCTGCCCACCCTTCCTGGATGGTGAGCTCCTTGCAGCATTGTTCAGGCTAGCGAGAGGGTCCTGTCTATGCTGTGTCTGCACTTAGAGATGCTGTTGACTCATTAAAGTCCAGACTCTTCATCTGAGCCCGAGTCTTCCTACCTGTAAGATGAGCGGGAGTGTGGGGAGAGAGTTGAGGATTGTGAGAGCCTTCTGCTTTAAAATGAACCCTGGGGAAGATCGCTTAAATGGCCCGTGCTAGGCGGGCTATTACTTTGGCTGCTGCAGCAATGAGACTCAGAGTAGTAGCAGTGGAAAAAAGAAGATGTTCACTTCAAGACAATTGCATCCCTCCCATGCAATGATCTAGGCCAGGGGTCCTCAAACTTTTAAAACAGGGGGCCAGTTCACTGTCCCTCAGACCGTTGGAGGGGCAGACTATAGTTAAAAAAAAAAAAACTATGCACAAATTCCTATGCACACTGCACATATCTTGTTTTGAAGTGAAAAAACAAAACGGGAACAAATACAATATTTAAAGTGAAGAACAAGTAAAGTTAAATCAACAAACTTACCAGTATTTCAGTGGGAACTATGGGCCTGCTGTTGGCTAATGAGATGGTCAATGTCCGGTTCCATATTTGTCACTGCTAGTCGTAACAAGTTAAGGCGGCAAAAACACTCGGCGGGCTGGATAAATGTCCTCAACGGGCCGCATGTGGCCCACGGGCTGTAGTTTGAGGACCCCTGATCTAGGCTATCCAGGGTGGGACTGGGACACCCAGACACCGTCCCTCTGTTGCTCCTCTGCCTCCAGGATGCGGCCCTCATCCAGGTCCATGACCACCAGCACTGTGTCCTTATTCCAATCAGTGGACACGGGGAAACAGGAGGGAGAGGGTATGCCTCGTCTTTTTTTTTTTTTTTTCTGTCAGAGTCTCACTTTGTAGCCCAGCCTGGAGGGCAGTGGCACGATCACGATGATCACAGCTCACGGCAGCCTCAACCTCGTGGGCCCAGGCGATCCTTCCATCTCAGCATCCCAAGTAGCTGGGACTACAGGCATGTGCCACCATGCACAGCTGATGTTTTTCTTTTCTGTAGAGACAGGCTTTCGCTTTGTTGTCCAGGCTGGTCTTGAGCTCCTAGCCTCAAGCAATTCTCCCCCCTCAGTCTCCCAAAATGCTGGGATTATAGGCGTGAACCCCTGTGCCTGGCTGCCTATCTTTTTAAGGATGTGATCCAAATGCTGCAGACTTGACTTCCAGTTTCATCCTGTTGTCCAGAGAGTGGTCACGTGGCCACACTCAGCAGCAAAGGAAGGAAGGAATCTCATGTCTTTATCCTGGGGGACTATGAACCCAGCTAGAATAAGGGGTTCTGTTTCCATCGAAAGAGGAAGTAGATTTTGAGGGATGCCTACAGCATCTGACATGGAATCTAGAGGCTGCTGACTAGAGGCACTGCAGGTGGAATCTAGCCTCGGGGGGGTTTGTTTGGCTTCCAACAGTCTTTAGACCCATTTGAGTTAATTCTCTCAACTTCTAACAATTAAGATTTTCGCATGAATGTCAAAGTTCTGGTTTCTCTTAAAAAACTGAAGGGTCGGTTCACTAGAACTAGTCAGTGCCCCCCAACATGGCTTGGACTCTCCAGTTCACCCCAGGCCCCTCCACTCCCTATTGCCTCCCACATTCCTCCTGCTCTTGCTAGCTTTGCTGCCTGGTCTCTGCAGGCACTGAATTGTTTAACACCTGCACCAGTGCAGTCACCGGTTTCTTTGAACAAGGAAACTGAGGCACAGAGAAAAGAAGGGACTTACCCAAAGTCACCTGGTAAACCCGGACAGAGTTGTGCCCACAGACCCAGCCTACAAGCAGCTTCCGTGTACTTTCTGCCATACAGGTCACCTGAGGATCAGCTGGGCACCCACACACTCAGGAAAAAGGATGGCCCGGTGGGTTAGCCAGTAGGCACTGGAGTCTGTTGGGTTTGGGTTCAAATCCTGGTTCTGTCACTTGGAATCCTAGGGCAAGTAACATCAACTTTCTGAGCCCTTGCTTTTTTTTTTTTTTAAGTTGAATTCTCACTCTGTTGCCCAGGCTGGAGTACAATGGCACAATCACAGCTCACCACAGCCCCAACCTCCTGGGATCAGGTGATCCTTCTGCCTCAGCCTCCTGAGTAGCTGGGACTGTAGGAGTGCACCACCATGCCCTGCTAAATTTTTTTTTTTTTTTTTTGTAGAGACATGGTCTTGCTATGTTGTCCAGGATGGTCTTGAGCCCCTGGACTCAAGCGATCCTCTTGTCTTGGCCTCCCAAAGTGCTGGGATTATAAGCGTAAGTTACCACATCCAGCCTATTTTTTGGCATTTGACAATGAGACTGGATAATAGCAGAGCCTGCCTCCTGGAGTCACATGAGGTTTATCATGAGCTGTGGAAATATCAGCACCTGACCGTGGACATCTCCTTAATTGCTGCACCCTCGTTATCTCACTCACCTTGGCAAGACATACTCGTTATTGGGTCAGGAACTCAGAGACAAGTGGAAGAGCAGAGGGCTTCATCTCCATGTGCCTGGGAGGGGCCGTGGTTGCCCTTCGTGTCACGGGGCACAGTTTCCTCCCTCTGGGTCACGTCAGCCCCAAGTTGTGGAGGCTGTGCTGCAGGGTGAGCAGAATCTGTGTCAGACCGCGGAGGTAGCTGTGCTGGGCTGTCCCGGAAATACAGATACCCTCTCTGACTTAGGAGTTGCACCCACTGCCTCCTATTCCTTCAGCAACCAGTGCTGCCTGCCTGGGTTTTCGTCCTGGCATGAGAGGCCGTGACCTCAGAGAGGCACCAGCTGCACCTCCTTTTGGTTCTTGTGAGGATGCTCCCCGGGAATGGCGAGCTTTGGGGCAGGTGCAGCAGCTGGGGAGCAGCACCCGTGGCACCACTGCCGCAGCCCAGTGTTCGGTTTGGGGCTCTATTTATACACATTGACGTGCTGAGTTGCTCGTGGTTTTTGTTTTGACCACACGAGCAACATTAGAACAACCATGATGGAAATAATTCTAAAATGAAAACAAAAAGCGCCCACGATCCTGCCAGTTGGCTGTGCTTCCTGATAGCATCGCTTAAGTGCTTGTAGCAGGCACATGGGACGCTGTGTGTTTCCTGGTTCATTTCTCCAAAGTTGTACCACCACCCAGTGAGGAAGAACAATGTGACAGATGGAGAAACTGAGGCACCGAGTGGTGTGTCACACAGCTAGGACTCGAACCCAGCTCCAGGGTCCTGTGCCTACCCACTCCTCTGGGCTGCCTGTCCTTGACCTCCACCCCCGCCGGCTCTCAGCCTGACCCAGAAATATAAATAATTCACCATCGTTTGTATTATGCAGAGTGTTCCTGGGCATCAGCCCTGTCTTGGAGTGGGAAACAGGCCCCCGAGACGTGTGGAGACACTGTCTTTGTTTTCTGCTTATTTCACTGAATTCTGTATTACAATTGTGCCTTGGGGTCTGCAGGGTGCCCCACAGATAGCAAATCCAAGGATGCCCAAGTCCCTCAGTTTCCCCCACCCCTGGCTTATGCAGAGGACTGACTGTATAAACATTTTCTTTTTGCTGTGACCATGAGACCATGAGGTAGACCAGCTCCCCCAGCTTACTTGGGACTGCAAGTTTTCCTGGGATGTAAAACTTTCAGTGCTAAAGCAGGGGCGAATAGTCCTGGGCAAAACGAGAGAGGGCTGGTCAACCTAGGGGGAAGGGCTGGGCTGTGATCTCTGAGCCAGTTCCTGGTGCTGGGCACTTGGGCTATTTCCAGCTCTTTGCTGGTCACTGGGCAGCAGTGACCAGTGACCATGGCTTGTCGCCGGAGCAGAGCACCCTTTCTTCAGGCCTCCTCCCTAGAAGGAGGGGATCAGGCTTTCAGGATTCCTCAGAGGTCTCTAGACCTGTCCCTCATATAAGCCTGTCGGGACATTCGCTGGCGGCTCAGGATGAGATTGAGGGGCGGCCAAGGCTGATGGCATGCTGGAGCCTGCTGTTATGGTAAACAAGAACTGGTTGTTGAGTTTTCAGACACTTAATGAGTTGGTTATTAAACATAGCCACTATTAGGAATTCGATTACGGCCAGGCTCCGTGGCTCAGTCTGTAATCCCAGCACTTCGGGAGGCTGAGGTGAGTGGGTTGCCTGAGCCTGTGGGTTTGAGACCAACCCGGGCAACTTGGCGAGAGCTTGTCTCTATAGTAAATCAAAAAAGTGAGCCGGGTGTGGTAATGTGCGCCTGTAGTTCCAGCTACTTGGAAGGCTGAGGCGGAAGGATTGCCAGAGCCCAGCAGGTCGATGTGGCGGTGGCCGGCAGTGTGCCACTGCATTCCAACCTGGGCTACAGAGTGAGACTCCAATTCAAAAAACAAAAGAATTCGATTACAACTGGGCCCAGTGTCTCATGCCTATAATCCTAGCACTTTGGGAGACTGAGGTGGGAGGATTGCTTGAGATCAAGAGTTTCAGATAAGCCTGGACAAGAAAGCAAGACCTCATTTCTACAAAAAATAACAATAACTTTTTAAAAAGCCAGCATGGTGGCACATGCTTATTGTCTTAGCTACGCAGGAAACTGAAGTGGGAGCAACGCTTGAGCCCAGAAATTTTAGGCTGCAGTGAGCTATGATCACCCCATAGCATTCCAGCTTGAACAACAGAGCGAGAACCTGTCTCTATTAAAAAACATTGTTTTAAAAATTCATTCAACAAAAAGATTACATTACATAAAACAAAATTAAATCACAGTCATGCACTGCATAATGATGTTTTGGGCAACTGTATACACGACAGTGTCCTGTAAGGTTATAGTGGAGCACACAGAAACCAGATAAATGACACTTGACATTGGCCTTGCAGATCAAGTAGGGGAAATGATTGACATTCAGTAATGGTGCTGGGACATTTAGTTTTTCATATGAAAAAAATTGAAATTAGGAATATATACCATCTAGGTTTGTGTGAGTACACTCTATGATATTTGCACAACAAACATTTTTTAGAACGTATCCCTGTTGTTAAGTAACTCATGATTAGATATTTTAAAAGGTAAGAAATACTCAAGACATATCACTTCTTAATTATTTTACCACTATAAGCCACTGTAGCAGATTGGGTTGTGTTCCCCTCTGCCCCAAATGTATATGCTCAAGTTCTAACCTTGAGTGCCTCAGAATGCAACCTTATTTGGAACTAGGGTCTTTACAGAGATTATCAAATTCATTGGAGGTCATTAGAATGGGCCTTAATCCAATATGACTGGTGAGCTTATAAAAAGGGCAAATCTGGACACACACACACACAGACACACAGACACACAGACACGGAGTAAGAGAGAGACAGTCCACGCAAAGACAAAGGCAGAGATCAGGGCAATGCTTCTACAAGCCAAGAAACACCAAAGATTGCCAACCAGCCACCAGAAGCCAGGGGAGGGCATGAGACAGATTCTCCCTCACAGTCTCAGAGAGAGCCGGGCCTGCTGACACCTTGATCTTGGGCTTGTAGCCCCCAAAACCGTCCAAGTCACCCAGTCTGTCAAGGCAATTATAGCCAACTAATGCACCCATGTTCTCAAGGTCGCTGCCCTCCGTTAACTTGGTGAGTAGAAACACTACCTAATAGTGAGCTACTGTGCATCTTTCCAAATTCTGTGTTTAGTGCTCGGTATCTCAAAATTGGCCACAGTGGGAGAACTTAAACTATGGAAATCTACAAATGCTACAAATCAGGCCTTGGTTTATTGTTTGGTCTAGATAGATTTGAGACAGCAGTAGAGAGAATGCTAACAAGGCACATTCAAGGCCATGTGTAACGTCTGTAGCTGTTACACTGTGAACAGCATGAAAAATCAGAAAACGATTATCCCGTCCAGCAAAGTATTCACAAGCTGTTGTCTGGTTCAGCAAAGAGTCCAGTATTTGAAGACTATTATCCAATTCAGCCAAAAATCGCTCACGTCATTGATGGACAAATGGAGTCCAGCATGTTTCTTCGATGATTAACGTTTTTCTTACTTGTCAATACAAATAAAAACATCAATATTCAGACACTAACAGTAAGAGGCTGCTATGAACACCAACCAGCCCACCACTGTGAGGGACAAGGAGGGCTGGCTCTGGTCTGCCCAGGACCGAGGGGCCCCAGGCTGCAGGAAGTCGACAGTCCGCCTGCCTGATGGGTGGGCCATGACTCCGTCAGCTGCTCTGGGTGGACAGAGTCAGGGTCTCCTCCCTGGGAGGGGCGGGAGGCTGCCTGATCCTCTGCCCTTGGGGGCTTCTGCAGGGCTCCTGCTGGGCCTCCGGCTGCCTCTGGTTGTTAGGATGCTGTGGTGCTAGCTGCTGAGTCTCTGCCCAGAACTTGTCTGGGATACAGGAGAATCTGCTGGGCCCAGCCTTGAGCAACAGCCTGGTCAGGGCGGAGTCCTTCAGCAGCTCTCCTGGAAATGTAGATCAACAACCACCCTCCACCTCCACCCTGCATCTCAAATCCACCCATCGCTTCCCACTACTCAGGACGAAAATTGCACCTCCCACCCCAGCCTTCACAGCCCTGCCCTTGGCCTACACTCCCTTGGCTCTGTGCTCTGCCACAAACACCAGCTGACAGTTTCTTTGATGCCGAGTCCTTCCCCACCTCTGAACCTTTGCACATGCTGTTCCTTCTGCCTGGTCTACTGAGCCCAGGCCCACTCTTTCCAAGGCTGGCTCCTCCTCATCTACCAGGACTTTGTTACAAATGCCACCTCCTCCAAGAAGCATTCTCTGATTATCTGGCTAAAGTGGATTCCCTGTTTCATGCATCTCCGCCCTTTTGTTTTTAGTTTGCTTTCTTCGTTGCTCTTACGTTATGTGTAAATGTGTCTTCTTATTTATTGAATTACTTAATTGATTTTTTTTTTTTAATTTCTTACCTTACTTCCTCATCAGGCTATAAACTCCATGAAGGCAGGGATGACTTCTGCCTCATGTCTGCTGAGCCCAGTCTAAGACCTGGCACTTGGAAACTTGGTTGAATGAATGAACAGAAAACATTCACTGAGAAGCTGCATGACATTGAGGCAAACCATGGCCCTGGGGTCCAACAGAGATGTGGATTCCAATCCTAACACTGGCACTTATTGGCGATGGTCCTGGGGCAGGTTCCTGCCTCTCTTGGGGCTTCCGTCTCCCCATCCATCATCCTTATGTAATTATAGGATTAAATGAATCAGCCCATGGTGAATGTTAGGCAGACCTGGTGCAGAGCCGTGCTGGAGAGGGTTGGATGTCGGCATTCTCGTAGGTAGAGGGATGTAGGACTTTTGGGGTTCAGGAATCCAGAGGCTGGCTTCTCACAGAGGAGGAGGGGTAACTCCAAGAGGTCTTCTTGAAAGAGGGGGCGTTTGAAGTGGGCCAGGAAGACAAGTGGGTGGACTGTCTCTAGGTGGAGGCAGGGGTGGGATACATGGAGGGACACTTGTCCCACTGAGAGACCTCAGGCAGCCAGACTGTGCTGAGATGCCCTTCACACCTCTCCCAGCTGTGGGCGCCGAGACAGGCCACGTGTGAGCCGCCCTGCTCAAGGCCGGTGGCCTCTGCCCCCACAGTCTCGATGTCTGGTTTCCACCTGTTTCCTGTGCTTAGCTGGCACATGGTGGCTGCTGACTCCCAGGAAGCCTGGGGAAGCCCAGCTGAAATGCCCCGGGAGGAGGTGACTCAGTTGCCCCGATCTTGACCCTGGCAGAACTCAGTCAACTTGAGACACGCGGCAAACCTGGACAGGCCCCCGATGTCACACAAGGAAAACTCACTCCCCGCCTCGGAACACCCAGGAGGGGACCTCACGCTGCTGACTCACTCACCAGGGCTCAGTGACGCTCAGTCTCCTCACCTGTAAAATGGGACAGACTCTTCAGAGCTGCTGGGACCATCGAATGAGTTTTCTGGCAGGCACAGTGCCTTTCAGAGCGGTTCCTTGCCCTCCACCCCGTCTCCACATGCGATTTACTTGCAAACACTGCGGGACCGGTCCTCTCATCCCCATTTCACAGATGAGGATGGCCGAGGTTCAGAGAAGGGCCCTGACGTGCTCAGCACCACACAGCTGAGATTGAAGGGCCCAGGGCTGGCATCGGGTCTCCTGACCCCACACAGGGTGCAGACGGATCGTCATGTACTGACAGAACTCAAGGGCCTGGACTCGAGTGTGACCCAAGGGCACAGAGAGGGGAGAATGAACTTATCACAGGAGGCAGGGCAATGTCATGGGCTAGCTCCCACCTCTTTTCTGGAAAGTATGAGGAGAGGGGTGGGGTTGATCTTAGGGCTGGCTGCGGAGCTAGGGGCTTGCCATCTATATCTGGCCAAGGAAGCCTTCCTCCAGATGTGGCCACAATGGTGGAAGGTGTCCCTCTTGTTCTAATGGAAGGAGCAGAGGCCAACTCCGTTCAGCAGAGGCAACATGGAAGACCTGAAGGGGCTTTAGAAGGTCAGTAATTCAAATCCTCTCTAGCTGTGTGTCATGGCTCATGCCTATAATCCCAGCACTTTGGGAGGCTAAGGCAGGTAGATGGATGAGCCCAGGAGATCGAGACCAGCCTAGCCGACATAGGGAGACCTTGTATCTCCAATAAAATAAAATAAAAAATTAGCGGAACATGGTGGTGCATGGTGGTCTCAGCTACTCAGGAGGCTGAGGTGGGAGTATCACTTGAGCCCAGGATGTCGAGGCTGCAGTGAGCTGTCATCGTGCCACCGCATCCCAGCCTGGGTGATAGAGTGAGACCCCAATTTAAAAAAAAAATTCCCTGTGTTTGGATACAGTGGGTGTGCCTCTTGGGCCCTAACCGTGTGCCAGCTGTGATTGGTAGCACTTTAACGTTGTCTCATTGAATCCTCACAACAACTTCGCGAATAGATACTGCTATCGCCCCATTTTGCAGGTAATCAAGCCAAGGTTGAGAGAGATACGCTAACTGAGATGAGGAGCTGGACCTCCCCCAGGCAGTCTGCTCCAGGGCCTCACACTGCCTGCCCTTTGGGCCGTTTGCTTTCTAATCCTAAGGCCCTGGTATCCAGTCATTACTGTGCAAGTTTCAGTTTAGTGGATGAATACACGAATGAGTGAAAAGCAGCCCAAGTAAAAGAAACTGAGTAAAAAGCAATTGTGGAGACCATTTATTGCTCCCCATGGATGTGGCGGGTGTCTTCTCAGCAACACCCCGGCTGAACAGTGCCTTGGCGTCCCTTGGAGATGGGGAGCTCTCCCCCTGACCTCGTGGGCAGCAGTGGCTTCAGAGGGAGTGTGGAGGCTGAGCCTGGGGCCCTGCTGGAGCACAGATGTCGGCGCTGGGGGCCCTCCATGCCCTCCACACCTCCCATGTGCCCAGACAGGGACGGGGTCTGCATTTCCTGAGGCTCCCACTGAGCAGGGGTAAGGGATGAGCAGAGCTGAGCTTACTCAGGCTTGTCAAAGGGCCTTGCGTCCTGATGCGAGTTCTGGAGTCAGACTGCCTGGGAGGGGCCTCCGTCGTGCCCCCCCCCACAAAACCTAAATTAGACAGTGCCTCCTGCCTCTCAGGTGTGGCTAGGATCAATGGAATTATTCACATGATGGGTCTAGCATGGTGCCTTATCGCCAGGATGACAGCTGTTGGGATCATCTCTGTGGCCATCAGATCTGAGACTGGACACTCTCAGGCTTTATTCCATTTAATCCTTCATCCCAGGGTACTAGGCTAGGTCTTGGACTGGAGGGGTCGCAGAGACCAAGCCCCCAGCCCCACAAATGCTCCCCAGGACCCGCTCTGGCAGAGCATACTAAAGCCATTTCCTGGCCCGTCCCCTTCTCTTCCTTTGCCCCTGGAAGGCAAACAGCACAAAGGCCCTGTCCTTACATCATAGCTGACCCAAGGCACAGAGAGGGTGAGCAACCTCCCCAAGCGCACCCAGGAGGAGAGTCCAAGCCTAGGACCCCAGCCCAGCCCCTGCTGCTTTTGTGGCAGAACTTGGGGGTTGCACCTCATGCCAGGGGTGGGGTAGGGTGGGGTGGGGTGGAGTGTGGGTGTCAGGTGTGGGAGAGCCAGCGGCGGGTGCACAGGGAGTCACTGGGACTCTGCTGGGTGGGCGACAACTCTGAGGCCACAGGGAAACTCCGGGGCTTGAGTCAGGCTGTGACCCTGCAGGCCCCTCTTTCTGACACCCCCTCCTGCGTGGTGTCCTCCTCTGTACTCTGCCGGGAGGCTCACAGCTTCCTGATGGGCACAGCAAGTGTGCGTGCCCCTCAGTGCAGCAGGAATGGGCTCTGCGGCTGGAAATCTGCCAGGGGGAAGAAGAGCAAGGGGGGCCTGGGACCAGGAACCCCACTGGGGTCTGGGCTGGTCTCCAGGGCTGAGTTTGAGCTGTGGCCAGTAGGCCAATCCCTTCCCCATCTTCTTGAGGGACTGAAGCCCTCTCTGACCCTTCGCAGACCTGGATCCGCCCACCCCCATCCGTCCATCCCTGCTGCTCCTCCCTGGTCCCACTTCCACCCCAGCTCCTTCATTCAGCCACACGAATAAGCGGCCTCCTTCTTGGTCCTGAAATACACCAAGCGCCCACCTCAGGGCCTTTGCACATGCTGTCCTTCTACCTGGAATGCTCACGCTTCTGATATCCCAAGGGCTCCCTCCCTCGGCACATGCAGTCTGTACTCAAGAGTCATGTCTCAGAGAGACTCTAAACCAACCTCCCTCGTCCATCTCTCTTTCCCTTTTCCTGGCTTATTTGCTCCCGAGTTCTCACCACTGGGTGTATTTCATATTTATTTGCTTATTAATTGATTGTCTGTCTCCCCCACCCAGCCCTAAGAGGGAGGAGATTTTTGTGTTTTGTTCGCTGCTGTGTCCCTGTGCCTAGCACAGTGCCTGGCACCACCTGGCACACAGCAGACCCCTGCCGAAGGTGGACTGCGTCCATCTGCCGCCCCACCCTCCCATCCCTCACCCATTCCTTCCTCCACACTCCCTTCCTCACCCACCAGCCTCACAGGCCCTGCGGTGGCTCTTGGCTTTGGTGACCTGGCAGGGCACACGGACAAGGAAAGAAGCAATTCTGGGGGATCGGTCCCAGGCGAAGGGGCCCCAGGGGGCTGTGGGAGAGGCCATGGGGCAGGGGAGGGGCAGGAAGGTCCCTAGGCATCACTTAGTACCTGCAAGCACCTCACACCAGGCCTGGCCCGCAGCAGCACCTGACACAGACTTTGTAGGTGAGCCCACAACTGCCTGGATGGCTGCTAGGAGTGATGGCCGGGACAGCAGTCCTCCGTGGGTGGGTGGGGGGTGTGCAGGACCCAGAAAGCACCTGGGAGAAAGCACCTGGGTGTGAGAACTTTGGACATCTCCCCCTTGCTGGTCGAGACAAGGCCCGAGGGTGGAGCAGGGGCCAGGCGGGCAGTAATGGGGTGGGTGGGCTGGGTGGCTCTTCCTTCATGTTGAGTGAGGGCATGACCAAGACACCTCTCTGTGGAGCACTCCCCGTCGACACCCTTCTGGAATACCTGGAGCAGCTGCCACCACCCCCTTTCGAGAAAGAGGCCCGTCCCTGCCCCCACCCCTGTCTCTCTCAATCTCCCTTTGTCTGGTGTCCTTGGGAGGCAACATGCACTGAGGGCAAACTCCCTGTCCCCACACCCTGCTTGGCCTCCTGCCTCCTGCCTCCAGCTGGCTGCTGGCTGTGCTCGTTTTTATTGCAGGCAAGTGAGTCTGGGCTCAGGATTCAGGCGGAGTCTGAGCTCAGGGAGGAGGCAAGTCTTAAGAAATCCACAAAGGGTTGGCAGATTACAGATGGAGGCAGCAGCTCCAACAGCCCTGGTGGGGCACCGATGACTCCCCAGCAGCCCAAGCTTCCCCAGGTAGAGGTGCCGGAAGTCCACGGAGGGTTGAGGCGAGGGGTGGGGGGACTCAGCCCCCAGAGGCCAGGTCAGCCCCTGCAGAGACATCAGGAATGAGAGGGTGGTGGCTGCCATGGCTGTGGGGCGGCCGGAAGTGGGGCTAGACAGGCAGGTGGAGCCTTACCTGGGACAAGCCCAGACTGGGTGCCTGCGCTCGGGCAAGAGGTGGAAGGGGGGGAGGAGGTGGGCGGGGAGGAGGAGGTGGACAGGCAGGGCGGGGAAGGCAGCATAGGCTCAGTCTGGCGAGGGCTGCCCAAACCTGGAGGTAAGCAGCTGCTGTGGGGAGGTGGAGACCAGGGTGGGAAGGGTCGGGGGTGTGGCTGCCAGCCTGGCCTCCTTGACCTTGGTCCCTGGGTCTAGTTCAACACCCTAAGGGTCTCTGTGCATGTGGCCCGGCTCTTGGTCTGTTCAGGGTTCTTGGAGGCTCCCAGGGGCGGGAGTGATTTGGAGGCCTTGGCCTTTCTGGGGTTTACCCCTCGCAGCACCGGGAAGCTGGCAGGTGTGAGGTGTGTTCCCGGTGCTCAGAGGGGGAGACCATAGGACGTCAGGGCAAGGGTGGTGCTGTGGACCGGGAGCTCGGGTGAGAGGCAAGCAGCAGTATCTGAAGCCTCCTGCCAGCTCACCACCCCCTTGCGCTCTGAGCCTGCCTCCTCCTGGACCCCACGAAACCAGTCTGGGAGCAGGTTGGCCTGGGTTGTTTGACTTTTGACTAGGAAGAGGAAGGCGGCCAACCCTGGGGAGCCCGGGGGCGTGTCCAATCAGTGACCAGTGGTCAGCAGAAGGTCCCTCTGCCTCTCCCCAACCCCCACACCCAGCAGGAGGTGGACATCAAATGGCCTCCTCCCCACCTTGGCTGCCTGCCCCCTCTGGGCCAGGCCTCTGTCGTGGCCCTCAAACGGTGACCGAGGACTTTCCGGGACAGGCAGCCATCATGGAGGGAAAGGTCCGGCCCTGCCGCCGCTGCCTGGCAAACCCCGGGCCAGGCATTCCTTCCCTCTGGGCCTGAACATGAGGGAGGGGAACGGGGCAGTGGGCTTGCCGGTAGGTCCCTCCCGTGGTCTCATGGGCCTCACTTGCCAGCCAGACAGAGGGAGGTCTGGAGTTGGGAGGGCCTGGCGCCATGCCCACTCTCCTTCCAGCCTGGCTCCCTGGGGTGTGTGGGCGGCAAATGGGCCCCCCGCGTTCCCTCTGTTAATTAGGCAGCCCCTGCTAATGAGCGGCTGTCATCATGGCTCCATTACCCCTCGTGAGCCACCTGCGCCCAGCACTTACAGGGAGACCCCGGGGGCTCCCGGCTGCTGGGCAGAGGCACACGCAGAAGGTGGCACTTCTGGGAGGTGTTGGGGGCTGGAAGCTCCGTGGACTTTCCACAAAGTAGTTTCAACGCCAGCTCTTTATTTTACTAAAGGAGACGTGGTGGCGGCCCTGGCTTCCAGGTGAGGAAACTGAGGCACCTTCTTTATGATGCCCCAGAGGGTGTCCTGCAGCCAACGCCTCAACACGTGCTTTGCTGGATCCTGATCAGGGGGTGTGTGCGTGTGTGTAGAGGGCTGGGGTGAAGTTAGGTGTGTGGGGAATGCCCTGGACCCTGGGGACACTGCGGCAGTCGAGTTAAATGGCACCTTGTCTCCTCGAGATGGAGTGAGTCCAGCCATCTTTGCCTACTGCTGTGCCGTCTCGTGGGTCAGCACGGAACCTCTCTGGGCCTCATGTGCCTCCCTTGGTAGAAGAGCAATAATGTTTCACTGCCTAATCAGAGGCACCTGGCTCAGGTCTGTGGTCCAAGCAGCTGCCGTTCAATCCTCATAGGCCAAGGCGGAGGGAGCTGCTGACAGAGGGTCGCAACTGTCGAGACAGAAGCCAAACTGGGATGGCTTTGGGGAAGGGTGACATGATGACCCCATGCCAAGTCTGGCCCCTAGTTCGCGGAGGGAGACCGCCACAGAGGAGTTAAGAGCCTCTTCTGCTCCCCCTACACGGGGTGGGGAGGAGTTTGTATTTTATTTATTTATTTTTTTACTTTCTTTTTTAAAAAATTTATTTTATTTTAAAGACGTGGGGGACAATTCAGGATTAGGTATACAAGAGGTCATCATACAGGTAAAGTTTGGGCCTCCCTTTGGTCCCCACTTTGACTGGTTTGAGATCAGGTACCCTTATTAATGTTATTCCCCACCTTCCCAGGCAGGTTCAGGAATTTGTATTTTATTTTATTTATTTTTTTGAGTTGGAGTCTCACTCTGTCACCCAGACTGGAGTGCAGTGGCACACTCACGGCCACCCCAGCGTCGACCTGCCGGGCTCCAGCGATCCTTCTGCCTCAGACTTCCGAGTAGCCAGAACTACAGGCATGCACTACTACACATGCCTAATTTTAAATTTTTATTTTAGAGACGAGGTCTTGCCAAGGTGCCTGGACTGATCTCCAGCCCGCGGGCTCAGGCAATCCACTTGCCTCAGCTTCCCAAAGTGCTGGGGTTATAGGCTGAGCCACCAAGCCCGGCCGGGAATTTGTATTTTAAAAGAGAACCCAAGCCAAGTATGATGGCACACAGCTGTCATCCCAGCTACTCAGGACGCTGAGGCAGGAGGGTCACTTGAGCCAGGACTTCGAGGTGATCATGCTATATGCACCACTGCACTCCAGCCCGGGATACAGAGTGAAACCCCATCTCCAAAAATAAAAATAAAAAATAAATAAGTGGCCAGGCACAGTGGCTCATGCTTATAATCCTAGCACTTTGGGAGGCCGAGGTGAGAGGACTGATGGAGCTCAGGGGTTCGAGACCCACCTGGACAACTTGGCGAGACCTCATCTTTACAATAAATCAAAAAATTAGCCAGGCGTGGTGGTGCCCGCCTCTAGTCCCAGCTACTTGGAAGACTGAAGTGGCGGGATCGCCTGAGCCCAGCAGGTCGAGGCTGTGGTGGCTGTGAGTATGCCACTGCACTCCAGCCTGGACGACAGAGTGAGACGATGACTCAAAAATAAGTAAATAAATAAAGTAACAATGGATTGAGCTATAGGGTAAAATAGTTAAATCAGCTCTTGTCATAGCACAGCCATCTTGGATCAAGACCTAATACAGGTCAGTCTGTTGACTTAACACTTGTAATCCCAGCACTTTGGGAGGCTGTGGTGGCCGTGAGCCTGCCAAGAGCTCGAGGTTACCGTGAGCTATGACTGTGCCACTATATTCCAGCCTGGGTACAGAGCAAGAAGACCCTGTCTCTAAAAAACAAAACAAACACAAAACTGGAACCCAGTGGTGAGGAAGATCCCACACCAAAGATAAAGATGTGACTGTGACTGAAATTCCCAGAGGCTCTGCGCCATGAGCCAATAACACCACTTAACACGTGAGGCTGGCTACGGGGGCCCAGAAAGGTCAAATCCGGACCTTTGATGCCAGATCCCATGGGTGGCTAATTAAGAGGGCTTTGGGGCAAGGCTGGGAGGAGTCTAGGTGGGTGAGGGGCAGTGTGGAGCCTTCCAGTCACTGAGGATGCCCCCCCGCCCCCGCCGGGCAAGGCTGACTCTGAACTGGGCACCAGGCAGGGGTCCCACCTGGAGCCACACTCGGAGGATGGGTTGTGCTTCTGGCTTCAGAGGCAGAGTGGGAAGACACCACCCGACTCCAGTCCCCCAAGCCACATAGGGACAGCTGACATCCAGAGACCAGCAGGGTCTCACCTGAGGATCCTGGGTCTCTGGACCCCCAGCCCTGCGCTACAAGAGGGGCCCAGGCTGGCACGCGTGTGACTGGGTCAGGACGGGCTTGCTTGAGGCAGCCCATCCTAGCCTTGGGCTCAGGGGCTTCTGGAGGCTGGGAGGCAGAGGTATGGCCAGAATGACCTTCCAGACCTGTTCTGTCTGGATCCAACCTTCCTGCCAAGTGCCCTCGGAGGCTGGGCGGGAGGTCAGACATTCCGTCATGCCTAGGAAGAGGGGGCGGCCACCCTGTCTACCTTTTGCCTCGGGCATCTAAGCACCCAGGCGTGCCCGCCTCCCGAGGAGGTCAGCGGGGGTGAGCCTTGGGGCCCCAGTCAGCCTGAACTCTAAGGAACTACATTCCGAAGTGGCCCCTTCCTGGCAGGGTAGGAATGGGTGACCATGGCTTGGGGGGAGGGGAGAGTCTGTCCACACCAGGCCCAAGACTCCTTGTTGGCATGTGGTCAAGATGCCGCTGGAACCAGGAAGAGGGTATGAGAGGAAAAACAGGACTTAAGGCAGACCCTGGCTCGAGTCCTGTGTGGTCTGGGGCTGGTGTCCTTCATCTTTGAACCTGTCACCTCTTCCAGCAAATGGGGCAAAGCCTCCTCGACAAGGTTGTGGGAGAAAATGCAGGTCACTTGCCTGGCACAGGATAAGCACTCAGTAGGAGCCCATGGAGTCTGGAACCTTCAGGGAAGGGGTGGAGAGAGGCCAGTGTCACAGCCAGGTGTGGACGCAGAGTCCGGCTGGCATCCGGGGAGTGCCTCTTGCCTGACCACAAGCCCCAGCGTCTTTGAAACCAGACCCAGGTTACACGTGGGCAGGACACCTGCCTGGGTCCACCCCCCAGGGAGCCAGCTGGAGGCAGACTGTCCTTGGAACTCCAAATAAGGGCTCAGAAAACAGGCTTGGACCCAGACACTCTCTTCCTCCCATCTGCCTGGCCTTCCATTCCCAGTTCTAAGCTGGCACCCGCCTCTTGCCCCCAGGCCTGGGCCTGAGTCTCCAGGAGACTCGTCCCATTCTAGTGTGGGGGACGATGGCTCTTGCTTCCCCACGTCTTGGGGAGGTGGGGCTCCTGGCTCTCCCCGGCTGGGGGTTGGGAGGTGGGTGGATGAGGCCGCCCAGGGCCCAGGCACACAGCGCCCTTTGTGCGGCGGGAAGGCGGCTGACTCAACAGGCACCACGCAATCCCTGCTGGGCCCTGAGGCGGCTTGAGGGGGATGGCGTTATCACGGGGCTGCGGCTGTCCCCGTGCCTGTGGCCAGGAGGCTTTCCCACGGGAATGAGCAGGGAGGTGGCAGGGAGCACTGGCCGGAAGACTCAGGGTCGGGGTTCAGGTCCTGCCTCTGCTGCTGACTTGCTGGGGCTTTGGGAAGCTCCTTTCTCTGAGACTCAGTTTCCATCTCTGTGTAACAGGAACAATCTTTGCCATTTTGTAGAGGAGGCACTGGATGCCAACGGGCTCTGCAAACTGGGGAGTGCTGAACCTTTGGCATTTGGGTTGACTTTATGATCATAATGATGACATTGGCCAACATGTATTGAGCACCTCCCATGTACCAGGCATTGTGCTCAGTGTTTACAAGGTTGCTCAGCTTGCAAGGGGAGAAACTGGGACTTGAACTGCTCTTGTCCAATAAAAACCCACCTCTGAGCAGGCAATAGTTGCCCGTGGCCACTTGCAGGGGTGGGGACAGCGTTTCACTGTTTGCAAGGCTGGCTCACACGCAAATGCTGGAGGGTTCGAGATGGAGCATGGGGCTGAAAACCCCCTTCCAACCTGCCCAGTTCCACCATGTCCTCCTGCTCTCCCAGGCCTCTCCCCAGGACCCATTCACAGCGGGCAACAAGGGTCGCCTGACTTCTTATCCCTGCCCTGAAGATCCCTCCTGCCTCCCTGGCGGCCCCAGCTCTGAGCTACGGTGCCCTGGGTGCTCATTCTGTCCAGGGCCTGGGCAACAAGCTTACATGTGTGGCCTCAGTGAATCGGCCCAATAGGGAGTGCCTGTTTGTCCCCGCTTGACAGGCGAGGAGATGAGGGAGTAGAGACGTGCCTGCCCGAGACTCCCAGCCAGTAGGGCCGGGAATGGAAGCCAGGGGGCCTGAGAATCTGGGCTCCAGGCCTCTGAACGACAGCGTCACCTCCCCTTCTCTTCATCGTCAAGCTCCTCCTCTTTCGAGTTCGGTGCTCCCTCCCCATTTCTGGCCTCTGTTGCCACCCAGGAATGCCGTGACCTTCCCTGTGCTGGGGAGCCCCAGCCCTTCACCACTGAACCCCAGCAATGTGTTTCCAGCTGCCTGTTGGAAGCCAGGGACATGTGGCTCCCCACTTGCCACAGGGCCACCCCCCTTCCTGTGCCCAAGGATGGTCTCTTCCCTGTCTTCCAGATCTGCGCCCTCCTGCTCCCCCAAGCTGTAGAGACATGTCTGCCATCTCTCCCCTCTGTCCACTCCCACCTTCACGTGTTGAGGGATCCCAGCCCTGCTCCTGGTCTCTGGGACCACGGTCTCCCCTGAGCGCCTCCTTCTGTCTCCATCTTCTTCAAGGCTCACCTGGACCTGGCCTCCTCTCCACCCCTCCACCCACCCACTGTTGCTGGCACACGACCCTGGAGGCTGGGCCGGGACTTCTCATGCCTCGACACATGCCGGTCATCCGGACATCTTGTCCAAGAGCACATTCCAATTCAGCAGGTCTTGGCACCTCCAAGACCTGAGTTCTTGGACTGTGCTGTGTAGGTCTGGAACCACATCTTGAGTTCTAGTCACACTCTTCTCCACCTAGACACTTCTGTGGCTCCCCAGTGCCTCTGATTCACCCCCAAACGCCACGTTTTCGGTCTTCCAGAATCTGCCCCTACTTCCCAGTCAGATCCCCCTTCCTTCCAAGAATGGCTCCTTGTTCCTAAGTCTCCACCTCTGTTGATGCTGTTCCCTGCCTGGAATGCCCTTCCTGCTGGTCTCTGTTTATCAAAGCCCCTTCCCCTGCTTCGAGACTCAGCAGGAGCCCTGGGACCAAGATGCTTGGTTCAAACTCCGGCTCTACTCCTGAAGGGTGTGGGCAAGCCCCTCGCCCTCCTTGTGCCTCAGTTTCTTTTCTGTACAATGGGGTAGTGACTGCTGTGAGAACCAGAGGAGGTGATGATTACAAAGTACCTGGCAAGGGCTTGACACTTGGCTGGGTGTTTGGTTGGAGTCCACGCATTTGAGGCCCAGCCCTTCACCACTGAACCCCAGCAATGTGTTCCAGCTGCCTGTTGGAAGCAGGGCTCGTGGTGAGGGCCAGGCGTGTGTCCCTGTGTACCAGCTGTGTGTCCTTGGCTAAGTTGCTTTGTGTCTCTGATCATCTCCAACATACTAGCGGTCCCCAACCCATAGGGTTCCGAGGGTGAAATGAGAATGGCCCACATGTGGCAGATCATCTCACACTTGGACCCTTTGGACACAGCAGGTTATTAACAGCCTGTGACTAGTGCAAGTGACAAATGGGATTGTGTTGAATCGAGTATTTGGCTTCTCTCCTTTGACGCCAGGCCCTCTTGGGGGCTCTGTGGTCCTGATAGCTGGCTCCAGGCACCACCACGGTGAGGGCCAGGCGTGTGTCCCTGGCTGGACTCAGAGCCAGGGTCTGTGTCCCCACTCACCTGCCCCAGAGCCTGGCAGGGCACCCAGCACCTAATAGGTCTCTGTGAAGTGCCATAGTGAAAAAGGCAGGCAGAGCTTGGTGAGCCAACCCACCCCCGCCCTTCCCCGGCCAGGCCCTTGGAAGTCTTTCTTACGTGGCCAGAGTGGTAGCTGGCTCCAGGCCACCTGCAGAGAGTGGCGCCTCTACCTCTCCATCTGTGCCCTACTGGTCAGCATGGTCTGTGGGGTGTGTGTGAGATGGGGGCACAGCTGCCTGCTGACCTGGCCCCTGCAGAACAGCTGAGGCTACCGCAGCTGCCTGCTGGCTGGGCTCTGAAGGGCTGACCTCGGGGAAACTGAGGCTTAGAGATGGCCTCTTGTCCAGGGACATGGCATGTCAGGGACTCATCCTCTCCAGGATCACTTACTCCTGCTCCCTTGTTAGCTGTCCCCCAGTCTGGGCTGATTCTCTCCCTGGCAATGAGGGAGTGCCCACTGCATCCCCAGGGTGAAGGTCAGCCAAGTGCCGGGCCCGGGCCAAGTGCCCACTGTGCCCACCTGTCCTGGGCACTGGCCCACCTGTGCAGTGTGGCTGTGAGTATGCAGAGCGCGGCACAATTTTCTGGCAGTCCTGGCCTCATGTCGCCCCTGCATCCCACAAGGTGACCTGTTGCCTGTCCCCTCCCGCAGCTTGACTTGCGCAGACAGGTAAGGGGTGTGCTCACCTACAGCAGCCCCACTCCTAGGCTGCCTGGGGCCTCCCCATCTTTTCGAGGGCCTGCTTTTAGAATGCAGATCCTGGCTCATGCCTGGAATCCCAGCGCTTTGGGAGGCTGAGGTGGGAGAATCACTTGAGCTTAGGAATTTGAGACGAGCCTGGGCAACACAGTGCAATTCCTTCTCTTAAAAAAAAAAAAAAAGGACCTGGAAAGGCCGCACTAATGTGTGTTCAGGAAAACTGGTGGGGGCTGTAAGCAGACCACCTCGGCTCCTATGCCAACTCCAGTGCTCCCTCCCTGGGTGACCTTGGGCAGGTCACTTCTCATCTCTGAGCTGCATTTCTCTGCCTGAGCTCCTGCTCTCCAATGCCACATTCATGGGGAGTATCTGGCGTCCGCACGAGGGGAGAGGCTGGAATGCAGTCAGTGGTCAGCAGGTGTCATCGCTATTATTCTTACTACTCTTGTGACTGTTGCCACTTGCTTGCGCTGTGTTGTGAAATTCTCGCAGCACTTCTGACTGGGCGTCGTTGACCCCTGGTGTATGGGTGAGGTCAGCGGAGTCTTGGCAGTGTGTAAGTTATGGAAGCTTCCCGACTCCAGAGTGGCCAAGAACCTCAGTGGTGAGAAGTGATGACGACAGAGGAATGACCAGAAAGGAGCAGGGTGGCAGGTGGCCCATTCCTAAGTCTCTCTCTGAGCTTTTGGAACTACGAGGCATGGTGCGTCACCTGGGACTCGGTTTCCCCTTTGGCTCAGCAGATGGACTAAAGGAGGCCATTACCAGAAACCTCCGGGGTCTCAGAATCCAGAACTTGACCCTTGGAAGGTTGAAACTACGAGTGTTCGGGGAGCACTGAGACGGGAGGCTCAGAGAGGACTCGGGTCAGCTGGTCAGTTGTGCGTGGCCTGGCTGGCCTCCTGCTGCCTGATGTCCCCTCCCTCCTGGCGTGCCTTCCGCTCTGCCGGTCGGTGCCGGCTCCCGTCGGCTGCCAAGGAGGCTGGACTCTCCTTCAGGAAAGGGCAGTTGTCGCCTGGGCCTGGGGGTGGGTGGGGGGGAGACAGCATCCTGGGGCTTGTTGCCATGGCGACCCAGGGGGAAGCCACAGATGGAGCGTGAGGAGGCAGAGTTTTCCCCGGCCTGTGCCCGTCCCTGGAGCCTGGCACCTATCTGCCTGGATGTGGGGTGAAGCCGAGGTGCCCCCTTGCCTGGCACTGAGTCACGGGCACCCCCAGGGTCCCCGCCTCAGCGCTCTCAGCCCCGCCCCCTCCTGGTCGCCCTCTGAGAAATCCGTGACTCACATACATAGTCCCGTCATCCCCAGCCACACTCAGGGAGGAGGGAGGAGCCCAGCTGGGGCAGGAGGGGGTGTCCCCCCACCAAACACACCGGCCCCTCCCCCGGCTCCGCACTGGCTGCCTGCCCTGCCCTGCTGCAGGAGAGGGACTGGGAACCTCCCACGCACCAGCTCACTAGGCAGGCAGCCGGGACTGGGGCTGGCAGGTCAAGCCTCTGGGGCGGATCCAGCCGCCTGGTCCCACGCAGGACCTTCCACCTGGCACCAGGTACCTGACTAGGGGCTCGGCAGCAGGTGGGAGGAGGGATAGGGTGTGTGTGTGTGTGTGTGTGTGTGTGTGTGTGTGTGTGTGTGTGTCTGGTTGGTGAGCAGGGGTGATGGTGGAATGGGGAACTGGAGGGTTTGGGTATCTCAGCAGAATCTATCCCTGATAAGCATGGCTATGGAGGGCGTCTCTGTAATTGGGGGGCATGATCAGGGAGAGTCCTGGGAAGGGGCTGGGACCAAGAGGAAGGGAGCCTCTCAGAGCCACGAGTCACTTGGTAGCTGGGTACACTGAGACTCAGAGTGGTGCCGTCGCTGGGCCGAGCAAGTTGGTTGGCTCTCTGGGCTGTGAGATCACTGCTCTCACTGTGTAGAGGAGAGAACCGAGGCCCTGAGAGGGCAGGTGGCCTGCCCAAGGTCACACAACAAGTCCAGGAATGGACAGGAGGGACCAGGCTTGGGAGGAGAGGGCACCTGAGGACTGGACGTGCTGCTTCTGGGAGCAGCTTCCCCGCAGCTCTCTTGGAGGCTGGGCCTGGGGTTCCCCACTGAGCCAGCAGCAGTCCAGCTGTCCATCACGAGGGCCACCTTTGGGAGGAGATGGTCCCGGCAGCAGGGTCTGAACGTGAGGCCCCTGGGGATAGAGTGTCTTGGGCACGCGCAGATGGGTGAGGAGGCGCAGGCCAGGGCCGAGAGCCTCTGCCCGTTATCCACCAGACCTCAGGGCCCCCATCTGCTTGGGACTGATAGGACCTTCCTTTCTTGAGGGCTAGAAACCAATGGTTCCTGTCTCCCTGACCAGCCTGCTTTGTGTGGTGCAGGGTTGGGGGCCTCCCAGGGCCTTGTGGGCGGTGCCTGGTCCTCCTTTGACTGAGATGGGGAATGAGTTGAGACAGGGCCCCTCTTACCACCCACCACCTGGAGAAGCCGTGGTCTGGGGTCGGTGGGGTGGGTAGAAATAGCCTCTGTGGTGCCTTCAGAGAGCCAAGGGAGTTATGTATATAGACATTTACTGTGTGCTTATACTACCCTGGAGGCGTGGCACTGAATGAGGCAAATAAGGTTTCATGGAACTCATGAGTATCCCAGACCCAGAGTCCAAGCCCCTGACCCGCCCCCCTACCCCGAGGGTAACCTGGTCAGAGGGTGGTTTCCTGGGGTCATAGACTGTGAGACGGAGCATCTCTGTTAGGAAGAGCCACAGCCTGGGGACTTGCTTCCCCAGAGCCCAGCCAGGGGTCCTGTGGGGGCTTCTCTACCAATGTCTGGGGTGGGACTAGGCCAGATCCCTCCTTTGCTGCAAGGGCCCCAGTGACCTGAGTTGTAGAACCACCTAAGTCATAGCATCACTGTGGCCACCTTGCCCTGCCGCTCCTCTGGCCTCAGTTGTGCCAGTTGCAGAATGGGTGTGTGGGGGGTGATCACAGCTTCTGTGGACCTGGGGCTTGGCTTGGAAGTGTCAGGTGGTACGGATCACTGGCTTCAGTTGTGGTCTGGGGTGGAGAGGCTGTTCCCCAGCCTGGGCCACTGAGCAGGTACCAGTCAGGCTGGTGTGACACCCCTCTTGACAGACACAAACAAACAAGACATTTAGGAAGTGAGATTGAGGAATAAGATAGGCTTGCTATCAGAGGCCGGAGATGAGAGGACAGGGCGCCATGGGGAAGGCATTTTGGCTGGAGAATGTGGGGGGGGGGCGTGTGTATGAGCCTTGGAGGGGATTCTTTGTAGAGGAAGCTGTGTGGGAAAGGTTTGGGGAGGGGAGATGGGCATGGAATGGGTGGCACTGGAAACCTGACATGAGTCATTTCATGGGACCTGGTATGCCAAGCCAGCATGTCCTAATCTTCTCTGCAAGGGAAGGTGGAGAGGACTTGGGCAAGACACTGCTGCCAGTGGGGGCAGGGGGTTCAGGCTGTGACCCCAGCAGGACAGGTTTCCAAGGTGGGGTGGCTGGGCTGTCCTTGTCCCTGGCTTCTGGGCTGAGGCACGTGCTTGGGGCAGCTTCATGCTGGGGAGAAGGCATGTGAGAGTGGCAGAGCTTGGCAGGGTCTGTGTGCGGGGATGGTCTTCTTAGCAGGGCCTGGCATGGTGACATGGGCACAGGCAAGGCGTGAACAAGGATAGCTGTGAAAAGGTCACCACAGACTGTGCTGCAGCTGGCCTGGGTCCCAGGTCCCTTTGACCTGGGCAAAAGCTGTGTATGGGTATGGGGTGGGGTGCCGCGCCCATTTCAGGGTTGCAGGGTGGGCTTGGATGTGGCAGGTCTCCAAGGCAGGACCCGGAGGAGGCAGGGGTGATGTCGGGCGGAGAGGATGGGGGAAATGTGGCCGCACAGCCCTGAACCCCAGCGCTGCCTCTCCTCCCGGACAGAGCTGATGCAGGGCTGGGCACCTCATCCCATCCTCGGGGTGGGCCTGTGGACCCCGCCTTCTGAGTCACAGCAGACGGGGGCATCATGTGAGCCACCAGGCAGCTGGGGGTGACCAGACTCCAGAGAGCAAGCAGATGGCAAATGGGGGGGTGGGGCAGGCTGGCACAAAGGGGCCTCTCAAGCGAGGCGGGGCGGGGCCATCGCTCTGCTGAGAACTTGCCCCTCCTGTCTCTGGTCCTCATGTTCCATCTGGAGCTCCCTGAGGTCCTGGGGAGCAGGTTCTGGGCTCAGGGCTAGGCTGCAGGGTAGAGGGGCTCAGGGCTGGGGGCGGGTCGAGTCACATGTTTTCTGCCTGTCTTGGAGAAGGTGGGCTAAGACACCTTCCCGAGACCCTTCAAGCCCTTGGCTCCCTGGTGGCCCAACCTGGACTAGAACAAGACTGGCCCTTCTCTGACCTTAGACTCTGTGAGGCCCTGGGCTCAGTGCTTTGCATGCTATGTCCACTTTAGAGATGAGGACGCTGAGGCATGGGAGGCTTACCCCATGAGTAACCTTACAACCTTGGGGCTCCAGAGTCTGGGCTTTCATGGGTGGGGAGGGGGCACCCATGCTGGGAGCCAGAGGGCACGTGGTCCTGTCCCTGCCAAGCCCACATCCCTTTAGGGCAACAGGGCAGGCTTGCCTAGGGAGAATCTTGGCTTTGCTTCTTTCTGGTGTGTGGACTTGGGTCTATGCCTGTCTCCTTGTCAGTACACTGTGGGTAACAATCCCATCTACACCAGGGGCACTGAGAGAATTAACATAGGAAAGTACACGGGACAGCGCCTAGCCCATGTGGATGTCCAGGCTTTATCGTTAACTCTTCCATCGGGCAGATAGATGTGCTGAAGCCCAGAGATAACCTGCAACAACTTGGGAGCACTTTTTCCTATCCCTTCTACCATCAGGACAGCCGGAGCCATCTGGACTCACTCCCCTCCAGCCTGACTTATGCTCTGGCAGGGAGGCCAGTGTGGTGGGCACCGGGCTCCTGTGCTGGCGCCTGCTCGGGCTCAAGCGGTTTATGGTGCACTTGGCAGTTCCAGGCAGAGATAAAAGCTCAGCCCTGGACATGCTGGCAGAACTCCCAGGCTTTGGTGGGCAAGTCCCTGCATTAGTGGGAGCGGGCCTGGGGTAGGAGGAGATGGCCTCACCGTCTGGAGCCAGCTGGGTCTGGACTCCTGGAAGGTTCTGCAGCTAATGGCTCCAGCCGGGCTCCCAGGCTCAGGGCCACCTTAACTCCAAAACAAGCAACAGCAGATAGAAGGCAACCTCTGTCCCCTCAAGCCCTGTCCCCTCCCCTCCTCCTCCTCCCAGTAGCTCCAGCCTGGAGGGTCCCCTCCCCACCAAGAGGCAAGAGCCCAGACTCTGAAGCTCCAAAGATGCGAGGTTACCCTCTGGGTAAGTCTTCTGTGCCCCAGTGCCCTCATCTCCAAAGTGGGCATAGCATGAAAAGCACTGAGCCCAGGGCCTGGCAGAGTCTGAGATGAGAGAAGGCCCAGGCTTGTCCTAGTCCAGAATGAGCACCAGGGAGCCAGGGAGAGTTTGGGGCCTGAAGGGCCTTGGGAAGGTGTCTTCGCCCACCTTCTGCCAAGGCAGGTCTGCCCTGGGTAGGGAGGAGTGGACTTTCAAATGAGCTTTGGAGACTTATATCCCTCTGCCAAAGGTCACAGCTTCTCTGAACCTCAGTCTCTTCACCTGTATGTGGAGATAACAATGCCACCTCCTTGCAGGGATGTTGCTGGAATTTAGGGCCACAAATGGCTGCAAAGTGTGTACCTGGCACAGTGTGAGGCTGCGGGAGGGGCTGCACACACCTAAGTCTGAAGATTTATCTTCAGGGTCACGGGGTGGTTGAGCCAGAACTAGGTTCAAATCCTTGAAATGTGACCTTGATCAAGAGACCTGATTTTTCTAAACCTCATTACTGGGGCTGCAAAGTGGGAATAAAGATACCTAAACCTGGCCGGACAGGGTGGCTCATGCCTGTAATCCCAGCACATTGGAAGGCTAAAGCAAGGAGATTGCTCGAGCCTAGGAGTTCAAAACCAGCCTGGACAACATAGCAAGACCCTGTCTCTGTTAAATTAAAAAAATTTTAATTTTTTAATTTTAAAAATAAAAAAAGACATCCAAACATCTAATATTGAAATGAGGCCCTATGAGTATGAACGGAGAGGGCCTCACATTATAGGGGTCCATGAGGACCTTTGCTTCTCTACCTCTCAGACTAGCTGTCCCCGGTAGAGGCAGCACAAGGTGGCAGTGGGGGATGTGGGCTCTGGACCTGCCTCAGTCTATCCCAGTTACCCTGGCTGTGTGGACATGGACAGGTGACCTCTCTGTTCCTTTTCCCTAATCATTACCATCAGAGGATGCTAATGGCACCCGGAGAGGGGTAAGTGAGCCATTAGATATTAGGCGCTGAGTTCAGGGCCCGGAGCCCCACAAGTGCTATTGTCATTGTCACTATTCTGGGGCACCACAAGCCCTTCTCTTAGGGAGCAGCAGACACTTTCCCTCAGAGCAATAGCCCCACCCTCCCAAGATGTCCCCAAGAAAGGCACCCATCCCCAGAGAGCCCGCTCTCACAGACACACCCATCCAGTAGAGTCTTAATCTGCTGGCCTGAGGCATTGTCCAGCCTGTGACTCCATCTTGCACCCCAAGGCCTGAGGCCTGACCCAGGTTCTGGAGTTGCTAGTTTCAGTCACCCTGAGTCTGGGGGAGCCGGGATGCAGCCATTAGCCACAGAACGCCGTCCCAGGGACCACCATCCTGCTGGAGAGGAGGCCTGGGTCCGAGCTGGGTGGCTTTCCTGGCACTGAACAGCACTCTGCTCACTTCTTGCTGGCTGAGTTCCCACAGTGCCTGGGAGCTGGGCTGAATGGCTGAGCCCTTCTGGGTCCCTGACTGAGTCCGGCCATCAGGGTGTGGCTCTGTGGCTGGCGCCCTGGGTCTCCCATCCTGTGGCAGGGAGACAACTGCCCAGCTCTCACCTGCCTTGATGGTGACAGATGCTAGGGGTGAGCCCAGGGCCGGCAGAGGCAGCTGAGCCATGCTCGGCCCTGTGCCCTCTGCCCACTGCTTGTCTGCTGTGTCACCATCTGGGCATGGGCCAAACAGTCCGGGGGTGACTCATGACCCAACCCCCACCCTGGAGCATGCACTCAAGGCCCTGCAGAGACCTCATTCAGTCTTGGGTGCTGCTGGCCCTCTGGGGTTTGAATCTTTATCCACATTTCACGGATGAGGGAGCGGGCCAAAGTCCCCAGGAATCCAGGCCTGGCCTCCTGACTCTGAGCCTGAACTTTTTCCTGTTAGCACTCCACATGGCTGTTCCCATCAGAGGAAGTGAGCTCTCTGTCCCTGTAGGTGTTCAAGTTTGGCAGGGAAGTTGGCATCCTGTGAGCCCTCCTTCAGGGCTTCTCCCAGCCCCAAGCTTTTTCCCCCATGTTTTCCCCAGTCGTTAGGTCCCCAGGCGGCACTTGGGTCATCCTTGGAGCATCAGGCAATGTCTGGGGCAGGCGGTGCTCTGTCCAGAAAGCCCCTGCATGGCCTTGCCCACCACCATGCCCAAATTGCCACCATGAGGGCCATCTAGCTGGTCTTCGGGAGGCTACGGTTAGTGTGTGTATAGCTCAGGGAGCCCACAGGAGCCCACAGGTGCCACAGAGGGTGAGGGCCCCAGCCGGGGAGAATGGGAGTGAGGTGGAGGGTCTGACTGATGAAAGTTTGGGATAGAGTGGGACACCCACTGAACACATCGTCAACTCCTCTGCCTCGCCCTTATCCAACAGACCCGAACCTGGGTAGAGGTGTTCCTGATCCCATGACACTTCCCCTCCCACACACCTGCGTGTGATGTCACCCCCCTAGAGCTGTGGACAGCAAGCAGGGCCGGAAGGAGACTTGTGAGTGGTTTCCTCAAAGCTGCACCAACCCCACGCATGGTTGTGCTGGCCACGCCCTCTGTGGAACTGTGCCCCCTATACAGACAGCCCAGGGACCAGGTTGGTGGGTCTGTCCTCCGGCTCTTCTTCTGCCTGGGTCCTGTGCCCGAGCCGGAGAAAGAGGGCGCGGTGCCCCTCACCAGCTGTGGGAGGACAGCCCGCGCCTCTCCCTGGAGCCCCTGCAGGGGGCGTCAGCCAGCCCAGGAGATGTGTCCCTGTTCCTCAGCCTGGGTGTGGGGACCAGAGCCAGCAGCCTCCGTGATTGCAATCATCCAGAGAGGAGGCTGGTGTTCACAAGAATGGATGCAAGAATGAGTGTGCAGCTCCTGGCCGGGAGGCCTTGGGCCCCTGGCTCAGCACAGAACCCCCACGTCCACCTCAGCCTCCACATGATGGCTCTGCTAACCCTCTGTGTAGTGGAGATGCTGGCTGGGTGGGGCCAGCCTGCAGGACAGTGGGGGCAGCACGGGGAAAGGCGTGCATAGAACTGAATTTGGATCTGGTTTTCCCAGCTGTCACCTGGGCAAGCGGCTCTTCCTCTCTGAGCCTCAGTTTCCCCTGCCATAAAATGGGGATGAGAAGGTGATCCCCAAGAGTGGGATGCATATCACATGGGTCACACTTCTGTGTGGTTCCCTTCCTGCCCCAGCTTCCTCAAGTAGCTCTGCAGGCTAGTCCTTGGGACACTCCCCCAGGTTCCTAGACCCTAGGATCCCCTGGCCACAGACACCTGCCATTTCCCTTTGCGCATCACCTCGGAGAACCCAGGGGGCACCCAGGCGGGTACATGGCCCACCTTCTTCGGCAGATCTGCCTAGGCCCCCTTAGCCCTGAGCCACAGGAGTGGGCCTTCCAGGGCCTTGGGGTGGTAACTTTGCCTTTATAGAGGGAGAAAACCCAAGGTTGGTACTCAAAGATTCAGACTGGATCACAGTTATCATAAAAAAATGTGTCTGTGGTTTAAGAGAGACATGGGCTCCCTGGCTTCCATGATGTAGGACTTCTCAGAGCCTTTGCCAGACAGATATGTATTACGGGGATTAGCCTGATGTTTCAGATCCTATCCCTGCTCTCTGGCTGTGGACAATTTTGGGAGCCCCTGATCCAGTGAGAGACTGGGAAGTGGCACCCCACCCCCACATACCCTGAATGGCACTCAGGAATCAACCTGGCTCCGGAGGGACTGGAGCCTGCCTGACATGGGTTAGAGCCTCAGCTCTGTACAATTCATTCATTTATTCAATTAATGGTCACTGAGCCTCCTCTGCCGGCCAGGCACGGTGCTAGGTACTAGAGATGCAGTGGTGGCAAGGTGGATGAGACAGCAAACACTGAGAAGGAGGTAACCAGTAAGCAAATCGCAGGGTCATTTTGGTGTTAGCACTGCAAAGTGATTATAAACATGTCTGTCTGTAAGATAAAACAAACTCGGAAGAGAGTGTCGGATGCAGAAGATAACTTTGGGTGGTTGTGGAAGTCTTCTCAGGGGCGGGGACATTAGAGTTAAGGCTTGAGAAGGAGTCAATCAGGGTAAGGTCCTGGGAAGAGTGTGCTATGTTGGGGGAAAGCATGTGCAAAGGCCCTGAGGTGTGTCTGAGGACGGGAGCCTGGAGTGGCTGGAGTTGGCAAATGCAAGGAAGGGATGCAGTGGTGTCAGGCAGGGTATCGGTGTGGGGTCACTGGCTTGCTATTTTGTTCTCTGACTTCTCATTCTTGTCTCCCTCACCCTGGCGAGGAGAGCTGCAGGTGTGAAGTAAGAATGAGGCTTGTGGGTCCTTTGTCTTTTGGCTGTGAAACAGCGAGCTATGGCAGGTGTTATCGTGATCACACGTGGTGGGATGTTTAGGAACCACACGTGAGACCCGGATGCCGTGCCTCTGCTTCCCTGGGTGTCGCTGCAGTGAGTGAGCGCCAAGTGTGTGAAAAAGGCTGGGGCATCCATCAGTGCCCTCCCCCCGGGTCCCTAGCCGCAGCCCCAGCCAGGTCCTTTCAAGCACAGGATCCTTTGATCGGACAGAGGCCGCCTTCCAGGCCCCAGGGCCTGCGGTGCGATGCTTCCGGGCGAAGGCTCCACCAGAGAACAGCAACCCCTTTCTTTGCTTTCTTTTCCTCTTCCTCCGGGGCCAAAAATAGGGCCTGAATGGAACCCAGCTCTGGGCGGCAGTGAGACAATAGCAGCCTCCTGCCCGAGGCCACCCCTGGCTCTGCTCCACCGAGGGGGCGGGGCGTGCACCGGGCACACCGTCCCCAGGCCCAGGCCCCTGCTGCCTTTCCCATGGCCCCTGCCAGAAACCCCTCTTGGTGCGATCACCCGTGGGGCTAGAGCCTGCACTCTGGGAAGCACTCGTGGCTGTGGGGGAGACCCCAGGACGCTGCAACCCCTGCACAGCCCCGGCCTGTCTGCTGGTCTCTGCAGCCCACAGCCTTGGTGGGGCCTGAGCCCTGGCTCTCTCCTGCTTCCTGTCAGGCAGGTGGAAGACACCTCACCGTTTTGAGACTCTTCCCCCTTTGAGTCAGTGGGTATGACGGACTTTTAGAGGTCAAAGGAATGCGGGAGGTGATCAAATAAAGTTTGCCTGTGCACTGGATGTCAGGGGGCTGGGGGGTTAGCCAAATTTCAGATGGGCGCTTGGTCTGGATGCCTTCATTGCCTCAGAGGAGGTGTCGTTTAAGTTCCATGACCCTTCCTTCCCAGCCGGGTGACCTTGAGCAAATCACTCGCCTCCCAAGTCTCTGTTTCCCCATCTGTAAGACGGGTGCAATAGCGCTACCTGTGCAGAGTAGCAGAAATGGATCAGAAATGCCCAGGGTCGTGTCTGGCGCATGGTGGGGTTTTCAGAAGCTTGGACTCTCCTTTCCTCCCTCCTCAGCCTGGGAAAGAGTCTGACCCCTCCTGGCCCTTAGGGAGGGCCTTTAGAAGAAAGCCAGGAGGGAAGTTTGGCCCCTAGGTGGCTAACTCAGAAGAGCAATTCTTGGTGGACCATGGTATTCCGCGAAGGCTTCCAGGAGAAGGTGGGCCCTGAGTTTTCAGGGAAGTAGGCTGCACATGTTGTGCTCACGACAGTCAGCAGTGGGGGGAGAGGGTATCTAGCCCAGCTTGAGGCCAAGGCTACAGGCTGGCAGTCTCTGGAGGCCAAATCCTGCTGCCACTAGACATACTTTGGCCACAGGGCGTGGCTCCCACTGGGTTCTAAAAAGATACGGTTTTAAAGTCAATGTGAACAAACTCGCAGACTTTGTGTAAGAATCTGAGATTCTGCTTTTCTGGAGACATTGGAAGCTCTGGCTCTCTGAGGTCCCTCAAGACAGGCGGGCGTCCCAAGTGCTCCCTAGACCCGGCCCTTCCTCCCGCCAGCTCCCTCCCTGGCCTGGGCAGCGTCCCAGTTGAAGGGGTGCATGACAAGTTAGAAGCTGCGCCGCTGTGCTGGGTCGGAGCCTGCGGTGACGTCCTCCCGCAGCTGCCCATGGTTGCCAGGGCAACCGTTGCCAGGGACTGCTGTCACCTGCGCCCCTTCTCCCGCGCTGGCGCTGCCGGCGGGGCTCCTCAGCCCGTCTTCCCTCGCTGCCCCCTTTGTCTGAATCTCTGGTGAGGGGGCGGGGGCTGGAGTGGCCCGGCTCTTGAGTCCCCTCTGTCCCCACCACGCCTGCAGACAGGAGGCCCCGCTCACCATTCCTGCTCTTTAGGCTGTGAAGGAGTCCAGGTACAATTCTCCCCCTCCCATCCCCAGTACTCTCGGTACCGCCTTCTCCCTTCCTTCTTCCTACCCCTCACCCTCTGTCTTTTCCCTCCCCTTCCTGCCCTCTCTCCTCCCCATCCCCCTTCTCCCCAACATTGATAGTGTAGCTAGTGGGGGCGCTGGGGAACCCGCGGAGTCGTAGGTGGTACTCTGAGGGGACGTGGTCAGCCGAACAGACAACAACCTTAACTGCATGGAAGCGCTGGGGATGGGAGCCCCACACCCCTTCCCTCAGGCAAAGCCAGGCTAGAAAGCCTTTTGTCTCCAGTCTGCACCCTGAGTTGGAGACAGGCTCTGTGCCATCTTGGGAGGAAGGTGGCCAAGGTCGCCTGGACGAGTCCTGACAGTCCCCACAGCCCCTCTGACCTGGCCCCTGGGGGATGGCAGCGTTTTTTATGGTGACTTTGAAAGAGGAGCCCTTTCTAACCATCAGGTGAGCTCTAAGGTCAAGCAGGCTTCGAAGCCAAGCACATGGGTTCTGGGTCTGGCCCAGCCTCCACCCAGTCTTCACTACTCGCTGTGTGACCCCGGGCAGTTGGCTGAGCCTTCCAGGGCCTCCCTGTCCTTATTAAGTGGGCATAGGGTATGTATCACCAAGATTCTTAGGAGGATTAAATGTGTTACTACGGGTAAGGCGCCCAGAGCCCTGTCCCACACCTTCTAAGGGCTTAACCAGCATTCGCTTATTACTGGGGGTGGACACCCTGTGTGGGTGGTGGGCACCTAGCGGTGGGTGGTAGGCACCTAGTGGTCAGTGCTGGGCCCTCTGCAGTGGGGTGTGGAATCCCTAATGCCCAGTGATGCTGCACTGTGTGCCCAGGGAGCAGAACTGGAATCCTGGTCAGTGCCCACTCTCCTTCCCCTGAGGGACCCAGCCTCAGCAAGGGAGTTCACTGTCTCACTCAGTCCGTGTAGTAGGGGAGGGTGTGCTGTGTTCTTCAAGACCTGGAGGAGGAGGAGAAAAGACAGGGTGGCTTGGTGGCTGACCTTGGGAATGCCAAGGGTCCCTCCCGAAGGCTGGGCGCTCTGCCAGGCTGGGGGCAGCTGCACTACTGCAGCCCCAGAAAAGAGATAGGAGGGAGGTAACTGGGCTGATCCTGTGGGCCTGGCCTTGGGCAACGTGGGAACGCAGACAGAAAAGGGAACTTTGGCCAGACGGCCAGGGTGGGTTGTGGTCTGAGAGGGAAGAACGTCTGGCCAGGGCGGACGAGACAGCCCAGCATCCTCTCTGCCCTTCACTGCCAGCTTAGAGGTAAGTCCCACTCTTACCTGCAGGCATCTCGAAGGCTGCTCAGTTTTGATGGGGCTACAGAGAAGGCAGGTGGGGAACAACAATCACAGCCGCCCGCTTGGCAGAGAGGGAGACTGAGATCCAGAGAGGAGGAATAGGTGGCCCAAAGGTTCCAGGCCAGTTGGTGCAAAGCTGGTCTGGGCCAAGTGCCCCTAATTCCTGCCACCCCTACTCTGGGAATGTGCCCTCCCTGGGCAGGCGCTGACTGGTGTGTGCCCCGCACCCGGGAGGCTGGCCTCAGCTGCCCTGAGGATGGGCTGGGGAAACTTGGCCCTGAGCTTCTGTCTCTGCTGCAGCCTCTGCTGCAGACACCCTGGGAACATGAGCTGAATGGCCTGGTGCAGAGTCCCTGACTGCTCACACAAACCTCAGTGCCCAAGCCCCAAGTGCACTGGGCTAATCCTGGGGCAGCCAGGTCTGGACTGGATGCGCTCTTCCTGTCACCCAGGCTGGCGTGCAGTGATACAGTCGAGCTCTCTGCAGCCTCGAACTCCTGGGCCCCAGTGATCCTCCCTCCTCAGCCTCCCGAGTAGCTGGGACTACAGGTGTGCCACCATGCCTGGCTTCAATAAAATTCTAAGAGGTTTAATTCTCAGCTCCTAAGAGCTCTTGCATTCCTCTCTCTCTCTCTCTGTCTCCCTCCCTCCTTTGTCTCTCTCTCTCTCTCTGTCTCTCCCTCTCTGTCTCTCTCACTCTGTCTCTCTCTTTTTCTTTCGGTCTGTGTCTCTCTCAATTCCAACATTCTGAGTGTCTTAGCTGCTTGAGATGAGGCCAAAGACCCAGCTGGCTGTGGCCAACTTTAATGGAATGGCCCACCGGGGGACAGGCCTGGCAGTGCCCCTTTCCCCATGAGTTGCTGCTGCCGCCGCCCACAAGAGCTGGGATGGGCCTGAATATCCCCCAGGCTCACGGGAACTTCTTGCCTGGAAGTGTCAGGGATGGTGATGAGTTGCCCTGGGGAGCACTGCAGCCTAAATGGCCCCTGCAGCTCATCTCACGCCAGCTAATGGCCTTTGAGACAGCTCAGAGGGAAGGGAGGAAGCTGGAGGTGCTGGCCGGCTTCTCAGTGTGGTGTCAAGATTTCTGAGAACTTGCTTTTTCTGTTGATAATGAGTATCCCTGCAAAAAAAGGCCACTTGCATGTTGGGCTTGGAAGCTGTGCCCAGCCAAACTTTGTGGGTTTCTTTCCTGCAGGACTTATCAGAGCTGTGGATATACTAATGCACAAGAGAAAGTAGGGCGCACAGATAATCTGGGGACTAGCGCTCCTTGAAAGTGCTTTGGTGAGCTCCCTCATGGTGCATGTGGGGAGACTGAGTCCCACAAGAAGAGAAGCAAATCAGTAGATCAAAATGGCTAAACGCATGGGGTTGGGGGTCAGGGGAACATGGGCTCAAGTCCTGGCTTAGTCACTCACTTGCTGTGGGTCTCTGCTGTCCCCTGACCTCATCTGCAAAATAGGACACTAACAACATTTGCCTCGTAGTTACTCTAAGAGTTGTATGATTGACAGCATCTGCTCCATAAGGTTATTGTGCGATCACGTGATTGACGGTGTCTGCATCCTAGAGTTATTGGGAGATGACAAGAGCGCCAGCATCTGCCCCTAGGGTCACGGTGAGGCCTGAACTGTTCATCTGTGGAACGTGCTCTGCGTGACGCCAGACAGTAACTGAGTGTGGATAATCGGAAGCTGGGGGCCTCCCCGGCATTCCTGGATTCCAGGGTCCTTTTCCCTTACCCAGCAGACCCCTGTTTAGTCCCACCACTATCTGGTGTCCTGCCAGGCACTGTGGAGCCAGGGTGGGGGTGGGGTCCCGAGGCCCAAGGCAGTGGGACTCTCGCAGACGTGTCACAGGCTGGCATCACAGGGAGGACGGGTGTGTGCCAAAGCTGGGAAGACTCAAAGCCAGGTTCACTCCTGGTTAGGTGACTGTGTTGGCCTCCCATGCCAATGCCCAGTCCCTCATACAGGAGGATGGGGACAGCTGGCTCCCCGGGAAGACTCAGCAGCGTCCCTTCTTATGGGCGGGCCCTTCTCTTTCGGGCTGGCAGGGAGTGCCCCTACTTGTCCACTTCCCCAGTCTCCCCATGGGCCCAGGGACCGTCTGGACACACAGGGGAGTCGTGGCCCAAGGACTAGGCTGGGTCAGAAGCTGCAGTGGTGAGGCCTGGGCAGGCGGGGGTGGCTGTCCAGCGAGTCTGGTGCAATGGTGTGCCTGGGCACCCGCCAGCCTCCGGGGCAGTGAGCTTAATCTTTATTCTCCTTCATTATGAAAACATTCCTGGAACTTGAGGTCACTCTGCTTCCCCTGGTGATCCCAGGGCACCTTCTTGGGGGGAGATCTCTGGGGTCGCTTGGTTTGGGCTTCGGTCACCCCACATGTGGAGTGGGAATGGGGGAGGGGAGGGGTCTGGTGTTTGGGAACTGCTGGGGGGTGGGGGCTGGGTCCCACCTGGGCTGACCGGAGTGTCTCTTTAAGCTGTTGGGTACATGGTGTTTCTAAGTAAGACTTACTGTAACGAAAACTCTTAGAGGCCGTTGGAAGGAGGGTCCCCTCAGCCATCCACCCATCTTGGAGGAAGCACCTGCAGGGCCCTCTGCCCTCGCGCCACTCTTTGTGCTCTACCCCTCCCGCCTGGCAGAGCTGACTCGACCCCCAGCCTCCTTTGGCTCTGTCCGCCTTGCCCTCTGCAGACCTTCATGTGCACAGGCACACACACGTGTGGATGCACACGCAGGAATCCCCCTGGCCCACCCCCATCCCGAGCTAACCCTCCCTTCCTGCAGTCTTCCACTTGGGCCCGAGGTAGGCAGTCAGAGCTCCATGTTGCCCCCTGCCATGGGAAGGCAACTGAGGAAGGGGCTGGAACGGTGGCTGGCTGAGGTCCTCTTCCTCCCACTTCTCCCAGCCTCGTAGTTACTGTAAGAGTTGCATGATTGACAGCATCTGCTCCGTAGGGTTATTGCGCGATCACGTGATTGACGGTGTCTGCATCCTAGAGTTATTGGGAGGATGACAAGAGTGCCAACATCTGCCCCTAGGGTCACGGTGAGGCCTGAACCGTTCATCTGTGGAATGCGCTCTGCGTGACGCCAGACAGTAACTGAGTGTGGGGTAATCGGAAGCTGGGGCCCTCCCCGGCATTCCTGAATTTCAGGATCCTATTCCCTTGCCCAGCGAAGGCCATTATCGGGGAGCCCCTCAGGTGGGCAAGCCCAGGCTCGACCCCGGAGCTGCCCTGTTCCTCCCTGCCTGGCTCCCTTCCCATCACCCTGCCCCACCCACCGCCTGTCCTTCAAGGGGCCCCTTCCAGGTATCCAGCACCCTGCCAGATGCTGGGAGGGGGGCACAGACGGGCACGCTCTGTCCTCCTCACAGGGGAGCGGGGCGGTACATCAGGACACAGGTTGCCCTGGCCCCAAGTGCCGGCCCTGTCACTCAGCAGCTGAGGGATGCAGGGCGTGTCCTCTCCTCTTTCTGACCCTCTCTAGAACAGGGCTGCTGGTATTCTGTCCAGGCTTGTGGACCAGTGGTCGCCAAGCCCGCCGTGCGTTGATCAGTGGGACATTTGTTAAGGCCAGGTTCCCAAGCTCACCCCACCTGACACATCAGACCCTTGGTGTGCCGGGTCTGTGAATCTGCATCTTAGCCTACACCAGGGTTGGGGGGACAAGAGTCTGACTCCTCGGCAGGTTTGGGCACTTCTGACGGGAGCTCTTGTGGCATCGGGGCACTTGTGTGGAGTGTGGGCCATGGGCTGGCAAGGACTCGGGTTAGCCCTGGTGGGGGATGGGCAGTGAGGTCCAGCTTCGGGGGAGGCGTGTCGAGGGGGACCGGAGTGTCCCGGGTCAGGGAAGCGAGTCCAGGCTCTGGGACAGTGCGGTGAGGTGGGCCGCATGTGTCCCTGGCCGCTGTATGCAGATGAGGAAGAAGAAAGGAGCGGAGACCGTGTCCCCACGGCCCCTGGCAGGAGAGGACAGAGGCACCCGCCTGGGGAAGGGTTAACCCAGAGCCGTCCAGTCTTGTCCTCTCAACTTCCACCTCCATCCTCTGAGGAAATGACTTTTCCAGGAGCTTGGACTGGGCCGGCGGTGACACCGTGGCTCCACACGGGATGGCAGAGGAAGTGACTCAGGCCACCCGGGGGAAAGTGAGCCCTGGGTCCCCTGCCCACCCCAAGAGAGGAAGGGCTGGGCCCAAGCTGGAACTGGAGCCCCCTCGTAGGCAGCCAGCCCTGGCTGGGGGAGGGGGTGAAGGCTTCTTGGTTCAGACGCCCCCTCTGCCCTCCGCTGCCGAATCCCCAGGGACGCTGTGTTGGCAGGCCAGGCCAGGCCGTTGTGTCCTGTGTGTGTTTATGGAAGGTCTGAGGTCTGAGTGGCTCTCTGGAAGGGGAACTGGGGGTGGGGGCCCCTGGGCTGCTCGGCCCCAGCACCTTCTCTCCCAGGCTGGAAGTGTCGGCGCTGCCCGGGTCTCGGCTGCTCCCCATTTTTCTCGCCTTCTCTTTGGGGCCCCCCCCAGCCGGGATGTGTGCATCTCTGAGACCCTCACCAGTGCAGCTCCACGGGGATGGCAGGGCTGAGCACCACCCCGTGGGATCCTGGAGCTGGCGCCCTTCCCCAGCCTCAGTTTCCTAATCTGTAAAATGGTGACACAGTAGGACCCGCCCGCCTGCCGGGTGGCTCTGAGGACTTAGTGTGATGACACAGACCATCATGGTGTGGCTGCAACACCCCCTTCCCGGCAGCTCCCCTCGGCCCTGGCCCCGTGCGGTGTGAGGTGACGATGGGCCTTGCCTGAGCGGGCCTTGTTCATGGCTGAGGCTGCCGGCTGCGAGGTTCTGAGCTCCAGAGGCCAGAGTTGGGTCCCTGCAGCCTGGTCTGTGCCAAGGCTTGGGTATGGTCCCCGGCTCCTGGTCTGGGCTCCCTCCCCCTCTGGAGCCAGGGGCCCTTGGTGGCTGAGCAGGAGGGAGGCACTGAGCTGGTGACGGGGCATTCGGAAGCCCTGCTGGGAGGCCTGGGGCAGTGGCCTCCACTGTGGACACGGCCCTCTGGGTCGGAGATGGGTAGGTGGGTGTGCACGGGGCGGGGTGAGGGAAGCAGGCATGGGGGCACATGGGCAGGGGACAAGCAGGACAGGCCCTCCCCTGCCCAATCTGGGCTGGAGCCTGGTCCCCTGCCTAGCCCTCCTGCCCGCAGGGACTTCTCCAGGAAGTTTTCTGGGTTGGGTTTCAGCCTTCCCGGAAAGGAAGCTTCATGCGCTAAGAATTTCCCCTCTAGGTGCTCCGGGTGGGGGGTGAGCTGGCCGCTGGGGCACGCTTGGAAGGGGAGGAGGGGCCTGTGACAGGCCCCAGGGTCTGAGCTGGGGGCCAGCATGGGCTGGTCAGGAAGTATACAGGGACATTTAGCTGACATCTGTAGCGCCTGCCCTGCACGTGGCCCTGTTTTAAGACCTGTGCAGTTGTCCATTCATGGAACTCTCACAGTGACCTGTGAGGTGGGCTTGATTTTTATTCCTCTTTACAAGGGAGTAAGGTGAGGCCCAGAGAGGGTGAATAACTAGCCCTAGGACACACAGCTAGTGACTGGGGGAGTCAGGATTTGAACTCAGGCAGTCTGGCTCCAGAGTCTACCCTGATAGCTAAGGGTGGGTTAAAGGAAGCCAGGAAGCCCCTCCTGCCAAGACTTAAAAATGCTGATGGGTCCAGAGTGTCTACTTTGGAGTGACTGTTCAAGCAGCCAGCTGGGGTGGGGATGGCTCAGAAAGGGTCCAGGGCAGTGGGTCCCTTGTGTGTGTCTGAATCCCTTCCATGGCACCCCATGGAGGTGCAGCTTCACTTGTTTCCTTCTAGTGATGGGGAGTTCACTCCCTGGCCATTCCTCCTCTCAAGGGCCAATCCAGGAGGGTTACTGCAAGACTCTGCCCTGCAGCCTTGCCTGCCGACAGTGAGGGCTCCCTCTGAAGGTCAGTTGACCAGAGAGAGACACGAATGCTGGCCAGCCCCTCCCCTGCTTAGTGTGTGACCTCAGGAAGTCATTGGTCCTCTTTGGGTCTGGGATCCAAGCACCATAAAATGGAGACTCTGAACCAAATTCTCAAAGCGTTCTTTCAGCTTTGCGTTTACAAGGGGAGATTGGTGGTCACAGTGAGGGGGCTGCCTGGAGGAAGTGGCCTCCAGACTGAAGTTCAGAGATGGACAGTGATGAGATCGGCAGGAGGGAAGGAGGAAGAGGGTCTCTGGGAGGCACATGCGCCCTGTCCCCGGATTCTGGTTTCCTTCCGCTGGTCTGGGGTAGCACGGCAGGAGGTGGTTTCTAAAGGAATCAGAATGCTGAGACGGGCCTGTGAAACCTCACAGATTGCAACCTTCCCCCAAACGCGCCCGTGTTCCACTTCTCAAGAGGCCCTGGGATGCCACGGGGCAAGATGGTGAGCCCGTTTAACCTGTAACTAGACTGACAAAACCTGGTGGCACAAGGGACTGACTCTGGCTTGAAGGGCCAGGTTCATTCAAGGGAAGACAGTGAGCATCCACCTGGGACGCCCCTCCCTTTAATGCTGCTGTCAAACATTCGGTTCAAAAGCTGCCTCTTCCTGAAAGCTCTCCTTGGTTTCTCCCAAAAGCAGACTCCTCGCGTGTCCCTGGGTTGCCAGGCTTCCTCTGGCTTGTTCCTCTGTCACTGCGGCTAGTTGCCGCTTTCCACAGGATGAGGTTGTCTGCTGTGTCTGTGGGCGCCCCACTCTATCACAGCACCAGCGGGCGGCAGGGAGGGCCAAGCCACCGGCAGCTCTGTAAGTGCCAGGCCCACAGCTTCCCTGCCGGGCACTGCAGCCCTGACCAGGCAGGGAAAGCCCCGGACCTCTGGAGCATTCTCGGACGAGTCATTTATTTAACCCTTCGGGCCTCAGGTTCCCCCTCTGTGAAATGGGTGGACAGTAGTGCCCACCCCACAGGGTTGCAGCTGAGAGCTCATGCAGGTGCAGGGGTGGGACGGGTCAGCACAGAGGCTGGCAGATGATAGGCGCTCAGCTAATAAAGGACATGGGGGGGCAGGGGTGCCCACTCAATGCCGGGACGGGGAGCCTGCCCCTGCCCCCGCTTTGGGCAATGCCGAGTCCTAGTCCCCAGTAGCGACGGCGACGTCCTTCTGCGGTCTTGGGCCCGGGGAGCTGGCTCCCCCTGACGGTCGTGATGGGAAGCATCCTCCCCTCCGGCCCCTGCAGAGGGCGCCCAGGACGCGCGGGTCCTCAGCCCTTCACCGTGCACCCTCACAGCCAGTAAGCAGCCTCTGTGCCCCGGGGCCCTGAGAGCTCCCCTGTGGCCCAGGAGGACACCCACCATCCCGCACTGCCTGGATCCCGGCCAGTGGATTCCGGCAAGTGGTGGGAACCAAAGGAGGTTGGGACCGAGTCGGGAGGGAGTTGAGGAAGACTCTCCCGGAGGCGGTGTCCTCTGAGCTGGTCTCAGGGATGAGGATGGGGAGGGGGCTGGGAGAACTCCGAGAGCCCCCTTTTCCTCCACAGGGACAAGGTGGGGTGGTCCTAAGTGGAACCCTCGCCACCGGGTTCACTCTGCGTCCAGGTCCCATCCTGAGGGCCTGGCCCAGGGTCCTGTAGCAAGTGGAAGGTGGGCCTCGAGCTCTTGGGCTCTGGACTGCCACCACCTCTTGATACTCAGCTTCTGGCCAGCTGCGGAGGGCCACGGGCTGTTTCCACACTTGCTCCCCATCTCGTGGCCCACATCATGCTACACTGGCAGGGCCGGTCCAGTCATGCATGGCACCGTCCAGGCTCCCAGCTGAACTCCCTGGCCTCTTCCAGGTGGACACTTCTCAGGGTGACTCTGTGGGAGGAAGATGGCTGCCCACGTGCTGCTGCAGACGGTGCTGCTCCTGCTGCCTCTGCTCTTCCAGGTCCAAGGTGGGCTTTCCTGGGGGCACCCTGGGAGTGTGGGGACTTAGGCAAAAATGCCCCCGTGCCTAGGGCAGCTGCCAGTGCCCCTGCTACCTCCTTTGGGCAGACCTGGCCTGCAGGCACAGCTCAGCTAGTGGATCGTACCTTGGAGAAAAGAAAAAGGCACTCCTCCCTTCTGGCAGGTGCAGCCCCACAGTGCACAGCTCAGGGTGGGGAACGTGCATTGGGTGTCGACCCCGCTCGCCTCTGCAGCCAGAGCATTCTTGTGCAACGTACTGCCTGCACAACCGTCTGTGGCAGCCACAGCCTTATTAAATATTGCTGTTGAAAATAGTTTATGCCTTTGAAATGATTGTTAATTTTCAGTTTACTCTTTTCATATTTTGAACCCAATAATTTTTTTTTATTTTTTGAGTTGGAGTCTCACTCTGTCTCCCAGACTGGAGTGCAGTGGCTGCTCCTGGCCACCGCAGCCTCGACCTGCTGGGCTCCGGCGATCCTTCCATCTCAGCCTCCCAAGTAGCTGGAACTACAAGCGCGCGCTACCACGCCCGGCTAATTTTTTGATTTATTGTAGAGATGAGGTCTCACCAAGTTGCCCAGACGGGTCTTGAGCCCAGACCCGTGGGCTCAGGCAATCCACTCACCTCAGCTTCCCAAGCCGTGGGATTACAGGCTGAGCCACCGAGCCCGGCTGAACCCAATAAGTTTTGAGCAGGAAGGACTCACACATCCTTGTAGACCCTTTGCGATGTAGGTCCTTGGAATGGGTGTGAGTCCCAGGCTCTGGGCCCATGTGTTCTCCGCCCAGGACTTGTCCCCTCCCGTGCCTCTGCCCGGTCCCCGCTACAGGGACCCATCTGTAGCCTCTGCCTCCTCAGGTGGCCACGGCAGAGGGCCCAGGGAAGACTTCCGGTTCTGCGGCCAGCGGAACCAGACGCAGAAGAGCAGCCTCCACTATGAGCAGACTCCCGAGCTGCACATCACCATCAGGAACTCCGAGGACAACCTCACCATCCGCGCCCCCTTCCAGGCAGCCCCCCAGGCTTCCCGACACTTCCCGGACCCCAGGGGCCTCTACCACTTCTGCCTCTACTGGACCCGACACACCGGGAAGCTGCATCTTCGCTACGGCAAGAACGACTTCCTGCTGAGCGACAAAGCCTCCGACCTCCTCTGCTTCAGGCACCAGGGGGAGAGCCGGGCCCCGGGACCCCTGCTGCTGGCCACCTCTGTCAGCTCCTGGTGGAGTCCACAGAACACTAGCCTGCCCGGCGCTGCTGGCTTCACCTTCTCCTTCCACAGTAAGGCGCTTCCGGGCAGGAGGGATGGCTTGGGCAGAGGCTGGAGGAGGCTGAAGCCAGGGCCGGCAGGACACAGAGGGGGCTGGCTCTCGGGGCGGGTCACGGTGCCTGGGATGCTTCTTACAGGCAGTGAGGAGCCATCCAGGGCATCTGGGGAGGGGAGGAGTGTGACCGGAGGTGCACATCAGGAAGCTCTGTAAGGGTAAGGGTGGAGGGGCAAGGACTATCCCGAGGCTGCAGGGAGGGTCTCCGTGAAGGAGAGTGAGGTCTCAACTGCGTGGGAGTAGAGAGAATGTGCGGGGGGCGGGGAGCAGATCAGGAGCCCCATCTCATTTCGCAGAGAAGGAAACAGGCACAGAGAGGCTGCCTGAAGTTGCACAGCTAGCAAACGGGGGGGCCGAGCCAGGATGTGAACCCAGCAGCTGTCTGGCGTCGGGGGTGGGGTGGAGGGGAGTAAAAGAGGTCAAAGGCCAGGAGAGCATCGAGGCTGGAGTCTGGAGGCTGCATCTTCTGCCTGGGGTGTGGCAGGTACAGTGCAGCCACGGTCTCCCCTTAAGTGCTGACCCATGAGGAGGTGGGGAGGAACGCCAGGCTTTACTGGGGGATTCTGATTCCTTTCCAGCATCTCAAGTTCATAGGGGGGCTCCCAGGGCAAGGGACGCAGCAGTTTATGTTAGCAGGTCGGGGGTAGGGGGCAGCTCCTGGCCAGGTGCCGCGCAGCAGGCAAGGTCTGGGCAGTCGGATGGGGGGGTCCCCCCAAGGCAGGAGTTCTGCACCCAGCCTGGGAGGATTTAGGTCAGAGTCAGGCCTGGTTGCAAACTGACATCCTGAAGAACACACTTGGCCTGGTCCTGTTTGGCCCCTAGAGGGTTTTTAAATCACCTCCAAACCAGGCTTTCTCGGTTATCTATTTAAAAGATAGGGCTGACTGGGCTTGGTGGCTCACACCCATAATGCCAACACTTTGGGAGGCCGAGGCAGGAGAATAGCTTAGCCCAGGAGTTCGTGACCAGCCTGGGCAACATAGTGAGACCTCATCTCTACAAAATAAAAATTAAAAATTAGCCGGGCGTGGTGGTGCGCGCCTGTAGTCCCAGATGCTCGAAAAGCTGAGGCGGAAGGCTCGCCAGGGCCCGGGAGGTCGCGGCTGCAGCGAGCGGTGATGGCACCACTGCACTCCAGCCTGAGCGACAGTGAGACCCCGACTCAAAAAAATAAAAAATCATTAAAAGAAAAAATAAAGCTGCCTAGGGCCTGCCTACCTCGGTGGCGCAGGCCTTCAGCTGGGGTCAGGGAGGCTGGGGGCGGGGGGAGGGCGTCTCTCGAGCCCCTCTCAGGGCCCCCACATCCCTCCCGAGGAGGCCTGGCTGGCCCCGGGCCCTGGCAGGAGCCTCCCTGCTCCAGGTGAGCCGAGGGCGCCAGGCCTGTCGGCAGAGTCCCCTCCGAGCGACCTCGGGGGCACCCAGGCCCCTCCTTGGAGCTTCCGTCTCCCCTTGCGACGCGACCACGGTGGGGATTTAACCGGAGCCTGAGGGCGGGCCCACTCCTCAGCCGGCCCCGTCCCCCAGGGCCCCCGCACAAGGCCTCGCTCAACGCCTCGGTGGACATGTGCGAGCTGAAGCGGGACCTGCAGCTGCTCAGCCAGCTCCTGCGGCGGCCCGGGAAGACCTCCAGGCGGCCCGCGGCGGCGGCCGGCCAGTGAGTGCGGCCCGGCGGGAAGGGCGGGGAGGCGCAGGGGCGGGGCCGGGCGGGCGGGAGGCGCAGGGGGCGGGACTGGGGCGGGACTGGGGGGGCAGAGGCGGGACCTGGGCGTGGGGGCGGGGAAGGGGCGGGACCGGGGCGGGACCTGGGCTGGCGGGGGAGGTGCAGGGGGAAGCTCAGGGGGCGGGGCGGGTAGGAGGTGCAGGGGGCAGGACTGAGGAGGGGCGGGAGGGGGACAGAGAGAGGGCGGGACTTGGGCGTGGGGGCGGGGCCTGGGCGGGGAAGGCGGGGAGGTGGAGGAGTAGGCTCAGGGGGCGGGACCGGGGCCGGGGATGGGAGAGGTGTAGGGACAGGACGGAGCGGGGGCGGGGAAGGGAGATGCCGGGGGCAGGACCCGGGCGGAAGAATGGAGGCGCAGGGGGCGGGACCAGGGCCCGGCGGGGGTCCTCCAAGGACTGGGGTGCTCCCCGGACTTCGCTCCCTCTTTCCGGCGTCTGAGCCCTTCGCGGATCCCAGTCAGTACACACGCGGTGCCCGCCGTCCCCGGTCAGCTGCGTCCAGCCTCTCCCCCATGGAGGTGGAGCAGTCAGTCCCTCTTCGAGCAGACTGAGAGGCTCAGACGAGGCGGCTGCTCCGAGGCCGCAGACTGGTTCCGTGCAGGCAGAGCCGGCGATCCCGTGAGCTGAGTCCTCGGAGGACCCCTGCCCTCCCGCCTCTGCCATTCTCTGCTCGTCCAAGGCGCTGGCTCGCCCCAACCCCCACCGGGTCATTCTTCCTCCTCGACACCCGCTGGCTGGCTTTCTCTTCTGCCCCCTCTCTCCTGGTCCCTGTGCCCTTCTTGTCTCTGCCCGTCTCCTGTGTGTTTGCCTGCTTCTCTTCTCTCTGCCTCGGTCTCCCTGCTGCACAGTCTCTGGCCTCTCAGTCACCACCACTCTCCCCCTGCCAGGCAGCTGCAGAGCTTGGAGACAAAGCTGACTTCTGTGAGATTCAAAGGGGACATGGTGTCCTTCGAGGAGGACCGAGTCAATGCCACGGTGTGGAAACTCCAGCCCACAGCCGGCCTCCAGGACCTGCACATCCACTCCCGACAGGAGGTCAGGGTCGCTGGGCCGGGGCCAGGGCAGGAAGCAGGTGGAGCTGGGCCAGGCAGGAAGCGGGCCGTAAGCACTCCCTGCCAAGCAGCACCCTGGCCTCAGCCCTCCCTGGGCCTCCCAGGAAGATCCAGACCCAAGGAGAGCTCTCCTTCATCAGGGCTTCCCCAGGGTATTGAGGCCCCTATCTGGCTACACTGATGGACAAAGGTGTCGGTGGGGACAACTTGCTCCCTGGGGCACACCTGTGTGAACAGCAGATCGACCCTAATGTGCCTGTCCACACACCCTGTGGAATTTTTTTTTTTTTTTTTTTGAGACAGGGTCTCATTCTGTCTTCCAGGCTGGAGAACAGTAATGCAGTCATAGTTCACTGTAGCCTCAACCTTCTGGGTTCAGGCAGTTCTCCCACCTCAGCCTCCTAAGTAGCTGGGACTACAGGTGCACATCACCACGCCCAGGGAATATTTTTAATTTTTTGTTAAGAAGGCTCTCACGGTGTTGCCCAGGCTGGTCTTGAACTCCTGGTCTCAAACGATCCTTCTCGGCCTCCCAAAGCATAGGGATTATAGGCATGAGCCATGGCACCCGGCTAACCCCTGTCTTGAGACTGCCCTTTGAGTAGTTCTGGCTAGCTGGGAGCCACCCACACTGCCTGTGTGGCCACCACGCCGCCTGTGTGGCCACCACGCCAGGCTGTTATAGACAGGGTCATGTCTGAGTCCCCGGGCAGCAGAACACCACGTGGTTCTCCCAGGCCTGCTCGCCCTGGGGCCCTGAGAGCTAACCACAAGGCTCCCCAGCCAGAGCTGGTGCCAGGGAAGGGAGGGCCGAGACGGGCTGTCCTGGGCCAGGCAAGGCTTCCTGTAGGAGACAGGTTTGGAGAGGCAGCGTCCAGGGAGGGATGTATGTGCGTGTGTTGGGGACAGATCTGGGGTCCACGTGTGGATGGCCCTAAGGGACCCCGTCCATAGGAGGCACAGAGCGAGGTCCTGGAGTATTCGGTGCTGCTGCCCCGAGCGCTCTTCCGGAGCAGCAAGGGCCGGAGGGGGGAGGCCGAGAAGAGGCTGCTCCTGGTGGACTTCAGCAGCCAGGCCCTGTTCCAGGTACTTGTCCCCCTGCCCTCCCCTCACTGCCCCTGCCCCCTCGCCCTCGCCTTCCTGCCCGCCCCCTCCTGCCCTCACCCCTTCGCCTTCCCCTGGCCCTCGTCCCCCTGCCTCCCCCGCCCTCTGCCCTCCCCCTCCTGCCCTCTCCCTCCCTCCGTCCACCTCCTGTCCTTGCCCCCTAACCCCGCCTTGCCCTGCCCCCCACCTTCCCCCCCCACCCCACCCCCGGCCCTCCCCAGGGAAAGCAGTGCTTGTCTGACAGAGAGACAGGAAGAAGGTATGCGACCACGCTCCCTCCACCAGGAGTCTAAGTCTCTCCTTGGAAAGTCAGAAATCAGACGGCAACATGCAGATTTCCCCCAGAGGTCTCAGTGGGGTTGTTCTCGCTACAGTGTAAAGGACTGCACGTGTAAAATCACTTCAGAGGGAGACTCTGCATCTCAAAGCAATGTGCTGGGAGAGGCAGTGGTTTAGAGAGGCCGAGCCTTCTGGGCCCTTCTTCTCAGCCCTGAAGCCCTTCCCTACTCTCTCCCCCCACCCCGCACATCCAGGACCAGAATTCCAGCCAAGTCCTGGGAGAGAAGGTCTTGGGCATCGTGGTGCAGGACACCAAGGCTGCCAACCTCCCGGAGCCCGTGGTGCTCACCTTCCAGCACCAGCCACAGCCGGTGAGTGGGGGCACCAACCAGGGGACAAGCGTCCCTGCTCTGCCAGCCGTCCTCACCCGTCCCCGCTCCTGACGCATCCACCTTTCATGGGAGCACTGGATGGGGCACCAGCTGGCTGGGTCCGGTGGGTGGAGGTGGCTTGACTTTCCTCCAGGCTTCCTGTGCCACGGGGGGCCGGCTGTCATGCCATCCCCTCCATCTCCTCGCCTTCTTTCTCGTCCCTGCAGAAGAATGTGACTCTGCAGTGCGTATTCTGGGTCGAAGACCCGACACGTGAGTCTGGAGGGTCTCTGGGCTGGGTGAGCATCTGGAGGAGAAATGGGGTCCTGGAGGGTGGGGGAATGGGGTAATCACCGAGGGCTTCCTGGAGAGAGCTAGGCTTTGAAGAGGGAGTGGCGGCAGGCCGGCCATCTGCTAGGCAGGCAAAAGCTCGGAAGAACGACACGGTTGTGCATTTGGCTGATGTGCGATGAGGGCCTGGGGATGGGCTTCATCAGAGCCCCTTGTGGTCCCTTCCTCAGTGAGCAGCCCGGGGAAGTGGAGCAGCGCCGGCTGCGAGACCATCAGGAAAGAGACCCAGACGTCCTGCTTCTGCAACCACCTGACTTACTTCGCAGTGCTGATGGTGAGGGACCCCTCCCCGCCTCACAGCCCCATGGCGGGCCGAGTTCTGTGCCAGACTCTTCAGATTGAGTCATTTATTCCTCACCATAACCCTCTGAGGTAGCATTGTCTTACTTTATAGATGAGGAAGCGGAGGCTCAGAGAGGTTAAGCAATTTCCCTGGGGTCACCAGCTAGAAAGTGGAAGAGCTGGTCTGTAAAGCCCTTGTTGTTTTTCCCCACATTTTGGTGTATGATAGAAATGCAACTTCCTGGCCCAAGCCTAGGTAGGACTCTGACTTCACAGGGCTGGGGCCAGGAGTGTGTTTCTCAGGAGACCCCAGAGGAGGCCCAGCGTGGGGGCCCCTGGAGTGGGCTCCAGGGCCCCGAGATCTCAGAGGCTTTGTGTCCCAGAATCTTAGGATTCTCCCTGTGGGTGTCCAGCTGTGGCTTGAACACCCCTGAGTGTGGGAAGCTCACTCCCTCACAGGAAACCTATTCCCACATTGAATGTTATAGATAAATAATTAATGCCAGGATGAAAAGAGGGCTCTTTGGGGGAGGGTTCTTGGCCTTTGGGGGTCAGAGAGCCATTTGTTAATGTGGTGAAAGCTACTGACCCTGTCCAGGAAGATGCACTCGGGCCAAGAACCCTCCACTCCATTGGGAAGGGTCATGGGTCCCGAGACCCTGCAGGGAGCACAGTTGGGGTTGGGCGGGGACACTGAGGCAGCCCACTCATCTCCCGGGCCCAGGTCTCCTCTGTGGAGGTGGACGCCGTGCACAAGCACTACCTGACCCTCCTCTCCTACGTGGGCTGCGTGATCTCCGCGCTGGCCTGCGTCCTCACCATCGCCGCCTACCTCTGCTCCAGGTGAGGCCAGAGAGGGTGGGGGAGGGAGATCCCCACAGCTGTGGAGGCTCGCCCCGGCGGACCCCAAAACTTGAGCGTGGTTGTGGGAGTCGGGTGGGGAGTGTGGTCTGCTGATCCCGGCGGCCATTTCCTCCTCAGCTTTGTGGTGTTTGGATAACATGGCATTCCCACATTTTAATTAACTACCAACACTTAAAATCGGGAGAGTTCATGTGAGAATCTGTGTCTCCGCCTTGAATAAACACCTGTGAGACCCAGGGTGCCCATAGTGGTGTTATGTTGGTGACATGATAAGAATTAACTCTGGTATTGAATTTCCCATGTGCCATGCCAAGTGCCAACTCGGTTTATCCTCACAAAAGCCTATGAAAGTGCTCAGAGAGGGCAAGTGACTTGCCAGAGGTCACATAGCATGAAGTGGCAGAGATTGTCAGGTGGTCAGTGCTTGGCTTGGCCTACATTGAGGCCCACTTGCAAGCAGTCCCTGGGCCCCTTTGGGTAGAGGGAAGACACCCTTAGTTCTGGGGAGAACCTGGGGTGTTCTTGACCAGGAGGTGGGGAGGGTGGAGCTGTGTGCATGTATGTGCATGTGTGACTGTCGTGTGTGTCCATAACTGTGCACAAGGGGGCTGTGCAAGTGATGGCAATAAGGAGGGACAGCTGATGGGCTCAGTGGAAGGCTGGGGTCGGGGGCAGAAGTCCCAGCACCTAACTGATCACAAACACACCAAGGACACAAGGGCGGGAACCCAGGGAGCCGAGCCTCTGACCTGGGCCAGATCTCTGCATCAGTGCAACCCTCACCCCTACCCTGTGAGGGGGAACCACTTCACAGAACCGTAAGCTGAGAGTGTTAGGGAGAAGGGACCACCCCAAAGGGGTGCCACGAGTCGGGACAGGGGTGATGCTGGGGCCCCCAGTTTCCCTGCCCGCTCCAGGGCCACTTACAACCTGGGGGAAGGTGAGAGTGCAGGTGAGGTGGGCTGTGAGCCCTAACTGGTAAGTCCACAGACGTGCCCACACCCCAGCTCCGACCTGCAGATGCACGATTGTGCAGACACAGAGCAGGGCCCCAGCCTCCAAGCCAGCCTTTCCTCTCCAACTCAGGGAGCGTCTGGCTGACTGTGGTGGCTGGCCTGTCCCCCTTGCTCTGACTGCTAAGTCTTCTGTTAAACTTGGTACCGAGCCTGTGGGTGCTGAACCCACAGTGTGGGTGCACAGGGGCCCGGCCCAGGGGCAGGGATAGGAGCGGGTGTCACCATATGTGTCGGGAGCAGGGGAAGTCTCGGAGAGCTTCCTGGAGGAGAAGCAGGCACACCTCCCCGCCCACCTTCCCACACGGCCCACCAGGGTGCCCCTGCCATGCAGGAGGAAGCCCCGGGATTACACCGTCAAGGTGCACATGAACCTGCTGCTGGCCGTCTTCCTGCTGGACGTGAGCTTCCTGCTCAGCGAGCCGGTGGCCCTGACGGGCTCCAAGGCCGCCTGCCGCACCAGTGCCATCCTCCTGCACTTCTCCCTGCTCTCCTGCCTCTCCTGGATGGGCCTCGAGGGCTACAACCTCTACCGCCTGGTGGTCGAGGTCTTTGGCACCTACGTCCCTGGCTACCTGCTCAAGCTGAGCGTCGTGGGCTGGGGTGAGCAAGTGGGGCGAGGGACTCTGCCGGCTCGGGGGGGGAGAGGGCTTGTGAGTGGGCCCCCCATACCCGCCTCCCCCACGTGGTCTGGCAAAGCACAGGCTCCTGGTCCTTCCTGCCCCCCCGCCTGTCTCTCTGGCTTGCCTCTCTGATTCCGCACTCATCCTCAGTGGTCCTTCACCTGGGCTGGGCCAAGGTCCCCGCTGAGGAAGATGAAGTGATTCCCAACAAACACTTCCAAACGCTCTGTACCCCCTGCAGAATTAGAGGAGGGATTTGCAGGCAGGGCCACCGTGTATGGATGTGCCGGCTGTGTACTGCTTAAAGGCACCCAGCTGGGCGATCAGTGGGGCAAATCCCAGTCCTCTTCACTCACTGATTTGCTCAGGCTGGCAGCGGTCCTGCCTGTGGATCCCCTGCCCCTCAGGTGACAGATCTCTGTGGCTTTGGTGTTTTATTCTTGGCCGATAAGCGCCCACTTCATCTGTGGCCCAGGCTTCTCGCGTCAGCCGGAGCTTGGGGCCTCACACCTCGAGTCTTTCTGGACTTGGCAGGGACCCCAGCCTCCACACATCCTTAGGCTCCACTTGCCTCCCGGGCTCCCTGTTGGGCCCCTTCTTTGCTCATGCCCCCCGATTACATGAGAATCCCCAGATTTGGTTGTGTGAGGACCCGGGGCTTGGAGGTGGGTGGTCCCTCCAGGAGCTTCTGGCCTCCGCCTAATGGGTAAGGTTAAGGCCCGGGGCAGACCTCCCTGGGACAGAACTCTGGCTATCCCTCATCTTCCCCCACGTGCCAGTGTCCCATCTGCCCCTCCCACCTCTCCTGGGAGCTCTAGCCCTCAGCAGGGAGCGGCCGGCCTTTGTCCTGGGGCCCCCAGGCTGCTGGCGGGCAAGGGCTGAGTCAGGAAGATGGCCTCCCCTTATGGGAAGCCCAAACTGGAATGGGAGGGGAGGGTCCAAGCTTGGGCGACCCTCTCCCCACAGGGGACTGGATGGGCTCTGGGACGCTTGAGGGGGTCCACCCTCTAGGCCCTCCTGAGCCAGGGAAGGCGCGGCCTCAGAGGAGGGGGCTGCAGCTGTACGCCTTGCTGCCCTCAGGCTTCCCCATCTTCCTGGTGACGCTGGTGGCCCTGGTGGACGTGGACAACTATGGCCCCATCATCCTGGCTGTGCATAGGACCCCGGAGAGTGTCATCTACCCTTCCATGTGAGTGGCTGTGTGCGGTGGGGGCAGGAATGGAGGGCACTGGTGCGGAGGCCAGAGAGCAGCCTGCCCTGGGTCATGCTGACGCAGAGACACCTGGGCTGCAGCCTCTGGCCAGGCAGTAGCTGGAGCACTGGCCTAAGGGTCACAGAGGGTGAGAAAAGGCCCGGCACTGCCACTCGCCCACCGGGTGACTTTGTGCAGGTCCTGGCCTTCTCTGAGCCTCCGTGTCCTCATTTGTGAGTGGGGGCATGGGCTGGGGCAGGTACGCCCCACCACATCCCTTTGCTGTGCTCCCCGGTTGCCTTGCACAGATGGAAAGACTGAAGCTCAGAGAGGGCAGGGGTCCACTCTCAGCCTCGCTGGGAGCTAGGGCACTGCTCCAAGGCAGGGGAGATGGGACTGAAACCCAGTCCTCTTCCGCTCACCTGATTTGCCCAGGCTGGCAGGGCCCCTGCCTGTGGGTCCCCTGAACCTCACCTGGAGGCCAGAGCTCTCAGCTTCGTCCTTCCCCTTGGTTTTGAAGTTTTTAGCACTTCACCTCATGACCTGGTGAGCTTTGCCTCGCCCCTGTGCCATCTGTTTCATTATCTACTTAATACTTTCCTTTAAATCATCTGACTTAGGCCAGGCATGGTAGTTCATGCCTGTAACTTCAGCACTGTGGGAGGCTGAGGCTGGAGGATTGCTTGAGCCCAGGAGTTGGAGACCAGTCCGGGCAGCATAGCGAGACCACATCTCTACAAAAAAATTTTTAAAAATTAGCTGGGCATGGTGGTGAGTGCCTGTAGTCCCAGCTACTCAGGAGGCAGTGGCAGAGGCAGAAGGATGGCTGCACCCAAGAGGTCAAGGGCTTAGTGAGCCATGTTTGTGCCACGGCACTCCAGCCTGGGCAACAGTGGGAGACCCTGACTCGCAAAAAAGAAAGACTAGTTAACATAAGTGTATTTTTTAGAAAATTACATCAACACTATCAGAAAACAAGCAGCACTTGTCAGAAACAGTGAGCAATCCTGACAACAAACATGACGACAGCGGCGGCCCAGGAGGTGCTGCCCCTGTGGGCTGTGCAGTGAGCCCCCCTGCCCTTGCCCGCAGGTGCTGGATCCGGGACTCCCTGGTCAGCTACGTCACCAACCTGGGCCTCTTCAGCCTGGTGTTCCTGTTCAACGCGGCCATGCTGGGCACCATGGTGGTGCAGATCCTGCGTGTGCGCCCGCACACCCAGAAGTGGGCCCACGTGCTGACGCTGCTGGGGCTCTGCCTGGTCCTCGGCCTGCCCTGGGCCCTGGTCTTCTTCTCCTTTGCTTCCGGCACTTTCCAGCTCGTGGTCCTCTACTTCTTCAGCATCGTCACCTCCTTCCAAGGTGGGTGTGGAGAGGAACCTCTCCCCGGCCCAGGCAGGGTGTCCACTTGTAGAGCAAGTCAGCAGAGATGGGATGAGCCAGGGAGCCCCGAGGCGGTCCTTTTCTGAGCCTCAGTCTTCTCATTCGTGAAATGGGGGCATGTGGACCACAGTCGGCAAGTCTTTATTGAGCACCTACTGTATGCAGACTGTATGCTGAGCCTTGGGGCTCCAGCTGCAAGCTGGATGGGCGGAGCTCGGCTTGGGGGGAAAATTAATGTCAGCACACACAGCCATCAAAGGGGGTCTCGAGGCAAGGAAGGAATGGTGGATAGTGTAATGCACAGACCTGAGCTGGGGAGGGGGATTCTCTCGGGAGGGGTAAGGGAGGCCTCCCTGCACAAGAGACAGAGAGACTGACAGAAGGACCCAGCCATGGAGAGAGGCAGGCTCGGTACTCCGTGTGTGGCCCATAGTCCAGCAGCATCGATGTCCCCGGGAGCTTGTGAGAAGCACAGTGTCTGGCCTGCTCGGACCTGCCGGGTCAGAATCTGCCTTTTCACGGGATGCCCAGGGGATGTGTGTGTACATTACAGGTTGAGGTGCCCTGGCCTAGGGGAAGGGAGAGCTCCAGGTAGAGGGAGAAGCAAGAGCAAAGTTCCTGGAGTTGGAGCGAGGCTGTGTGTGGAAGGACAGGGAGGCCAAAGAGTAGGGAGTGAGGGATGGGGCAGAAGATGGCGGGGCGGGGCCTCAAAGGCCTGGCTGGATGCCCGCAGGGTCCTTTTCTGTTCTGCCAGTGCCCCTCCACCCCACCTCCTCTGCATTGTCACACACACACACGTTGCCCCTCTGTTCTTGGCCGTGCCGAGTGAAGAGGGGCTGCGTGGCCAGGCCCAGGGACTCACATGGGGTGGCAAGACCAGCTTCTCACGCAGGGTCACCCTAGAGCCCAAGGAGGGGTGGGGGGGTGATGTTCCCACCTTCCAGTTATTTCGCTTTCGAGCCTTCATCTTCTCCCCAGGGAAGTGAGTGAGCGGGACTCTGAGGATGGTGAGGAAGCCCTGCTCGTTCGCACAGGCATCGACTGAGCTATCGCTACATCGTAGTAGTGTCATGGGGGGAGAGCAACACGTCATGGTGCTTAATGGGTGGACTTACGAGCCTCATGGCCACTGCCTGACCTCTGGCTCAGCCAAGTCCTCTTACCTGGACCTCCCTGGGCCTCAGTTTTCTTATGCGTAAATCAGAATAGCAACGAACAGGAGTGACCTACAGACACCTTGGGAGAACACAGGAGAGGGCACACGGGGACCCAGCTTAGCACCCGGCACGTGGCAGGCGCTCCCTGGTCACGTGGTGCCTGGCTGTGTGTGCTGGGAGAGGGTGGGGGGGATTCTGGGGTGAGGTGGCTCTGGAGGGGATGGGCTGCCCCACCTGCTGAGCTGTGCCCTCCTACACACAGGCTTCCTCATCTTCCTCTGGTACTGGGCCATGCGGCTGCAGGCCCGGGGCGGCCCCTCCCCGCTGAAGAGCAACTCGGACAGCGCCAGGCTCCCCATCAGCTCGGGCAGCACCTCGTCCAGCCGCATCTAGGCCGCCAGCCCACCTGCCCGGCGAGAGGAAGCTGTGTTTCGGCCTCGCCTCACACTGCCTGTGGCCCCCGCAGCCGGGCCCAGCCCTCGGCCGGTCAGTCGGAGACTTGAGCAGGCCCCAGGACCTTGGAGAGGCGGGGCTGTCACCAAACTCCCAGGCTGGGCCTTCTGAGCGGCCTTGGGGACTACTCGGCCCGTGGGTCCCACTCCCAAGGGGCTCAGGAGTGTGCTCCAAGCTGGCTATGGGGCTGTCCCTCCCCAGCTGTCCTAACTGGGGGCTGAGGCCTAGTCCCTCTTTGCCAGCCCTGGGCCTGGCCTTCGCTGCTGGGGGTCAGGCCAGGGATCTTGGAGGCTCGGCGTGTCCTCAGCCCTGTGCCCTGCCCAGGACAGAAACGTGGCTCTAGCTGTCTGACCCTGGTGATCACCTTGCAACACTCTGCAGCCCCTGGCATTGTAACCCAAGGTGGCACCCACAGCAAACAGCTCGGCAGAGCTTCAGGCCCTGGGGGAGGAGAAGCCCCTCCCTGGAGCAGAGCCGCAGCCCGCCTACCTCTGAGCCTGGGGCCCTGTCCCTCTGTTGGCCTCCCAGCCCTCCCTCCTCCTCCTCCCTAGGCCGCCCCAGCCTTTCACTCTCAGCCTAGGATCCCCAGTTCCAATGCTGTACTTTGGGTAGTGGCTCCAGTTGCTGTCTGGTGTCTGCTGTAAACTCTTGTCTACTGCACAGGCCTTGGCCTGCCCCTGACTCGGGCTGAGCATGGCCGCCCAGGCTGGCCAGGTCCATCTGCCACCCAGGCCTCTCTGAGCTGCCTCGCCCTGTCCGGCCAAGCACACACCTCAGAGGGGCCCTCTGCCTCTCCGAGGCCCTCTTGTGGCAAGACTGTGGAACGTGGCTGTCCCATCTTGCTTCCATCTCAGCACCCCAAAGACTGAGACCTACCTCCTCTGGTGACGCTGGCCTGGAGGGGGTGCTCTCGAACCCTTGCAAGCCACTCCAGGCACACTCGGCTGCCCATCATGGTTAATTCTGTCCAACAAACACACACCAATCAGTCGCTGGCCTGTGCTGGGTGGTAGGGACACAGACGACCAGACCTGGTCACTCCCCCTGCGAACCCTCAGTCTAGTGTGTGCGGCATGCACGTGGCAAAAGCTCCAAGAGCTCCAGGCACAGTCAGGAGCCATCATTCCTGGCTGGGAATCCAGGAAGACTTACTGTAGGAGGTAGCATTTGGTCTTAATCTCAGCCTTAAAGATGGGAAGGACGTCCTTTTTAAGTACCAATTATTTCATCTTTTGATATTAAATAAAGAAGTACATGTTTGTTGTAGAGAATTTGGAAACTGTAGAAGAGTACCAAGAAGAAAAATAAAAATCTGCTGTCGTTATTATCTAACAAACCAGAGACATTTTGGAGCATTTCCTTCTGAGCTTTACCCTGTGCTTCTATTAAAAGAGTCACTGACACAAACACCATGGGGTGAATCAGGAAGCTTGAACAAGAGATATGAGCTGTGTGTGGGAAAAAAAAAATCAGCTGCTGGAGACTTTATCAACTAGGGCAAAGGCGGAGAGAAATGACAGCTTTGAGTCAGTGTTGGGGAGGCAACGGGGAGTGGTGGGGTCTGCAGTGAACTGGAGATTCCAAAGCCCTCACTGAGGGGGTAGCCGCTCATCAGCTTCAGGCGGTCACTGCCCAGAAGGAACAAGGGCCCATGTAGCCAGATCACCTGCCTTTAGGAGAAATCTGGAATGTGGTGTGAGGCTCTCTGATTTTAAAATTTTGGTCAATCTAAAACAGTCTCTGGCCAAAGAGATCATACTCCAGGGCTGAATCCAGCCCTTGCCCGCTCTGCCCAGTTTGCTGACCAGTGTGAAGTCGGTGGGTTGAAGTTACTGGACGTTTCTTCCATCCCTGCCTTCAACCTTGTTCTGCCAAATCTCTCCTCCCATCATGTGACCTGGGTGAGGCGCAGGTTCCCTTCCCTGTCAGGAGAGCAGCCAGAACTGATCACCGTTATTGTGTTCAGGTGTAAGGTCCCAGTCTAACTCAAGGCCCCGCCCACAGCGCTCCCTCCGCGGGCCCCTCCTTCCTCTCCTAGCTGCCAGGGGGCGCCCCTGCGGGCGCTGAGGCTGCAGCTGGGCTAGGATGGGTGAGGGGCCACGCTGGCAGCCAGGGCTAGACCCCAGTGCCCTCTGAGGACCATGCACGTGGGATCTTTGAGGCCTGCAGGGATCTCTGCACGTGGGAACTCCCTGCACCCTGCTGTTCTCCCAGCCCCCCTCCACTCCTTCCACTGACCTCTGTCCCCACCTTTTTTTGGGGGGAGGGGCTCCTTGTATGCCCCCAGCGCCTGAGGACAGAGACCAGGTCTCCCCAGATCCCTGCCCCAGTGTCCTGACTTGGTGGCCAGTGGGATCAGAGCCAGCATTCCTCCTTGCAGGCCTCGGGGACTCTGCGAGGGGGTCTCAGACCCCATCATTGGACTGTGCTTGAAGGAGAGGTGAGACAACTGTTCCTCATCCTCCAGGAAGGTGGGAAAGGATCCAGCCCCTTCCCCAAGCAGAGCATTTTCCTCAAACAAATTCTTCTGCTTCTCCCCCCCCCACAGTTGGAGTCAAACTCTATTGCCCAGGCTGGAGTGCAGTGGCATGCTGAAGGCCACCGCAGCCTCGACCTGCTGGGCTCAGGCGATCCTTCCACCTCAGCCTTCCTAGTAGCTGGAACTACAGGTGCACACCATCACGCTCGGCTAATTTTTCTTGATTTATTGTAGAGATGGGGTCTTGCCCAGTTGTCCAGGCTGGTCTTGAACCCGTGGGCTCAGGCAATCCTCTCACCTCGGCCTCCCAAAGTGCTGGGATTATAGGTGTGAGTCACCTCCTGCTTCTTTTTAAACATTTATCTTTTTTTATTTTTATTTTTTTAGAGGCAGGGTCTTGCTCTGTAACCCAGGCTGGAGTGCAGTGGCATGATCATAGTATACTGCAGTCTTGAACTCGTGGATTCAAGTGATCCTCCTGCCTTGGCCTCCCAAAGTGCTGGATTATAGGAGTGAGCCACTGTGCCCAGACCTCTCCCACTTCTTTGAAGATCTGGTTTCCATTTTTGAGGCTGGCTCAAGTAGTGGGGAAGAGGTCTGAGGTCGGATCCCACCTTCTCTGACAGGCCCTGGATGGGGGCACCTGGCTGCTCCGTGGTACCCTTTGACCCATTGGCTCTTATCATGCGCTTTCCTGGACTGTGGGGCTTTAGACAACGGGGTCAGCCTTCCCATCAGGACATGACCAGACCTACGTCTGGAAGCATCCCCCAGATGGGAAGTGGACTGGAGTGGCTGAGGGTGAATGCTGGCCAGGTCTGGTCAGAGAACTTGAGGCCTTGCCTACCTGGAGCTGCTGGGACAAGCTGGGGGCAGGAGGCAGCAGAAGGGGACACTACAGTTGTGTATGTCCTGGGGCTTGGGGGTTCCAGGGCTCTGTAAGTGGCTCCAGGCCAGCCCCTGGTCCTCGTGGAGCCTGGGAGGGGTGTCTTTCAGAGAAGGAGCCGAAAAGAAAAGTGGCCCTCCTTCTGGCCTCCTGACCTTCTCCTGCTGCCTTCCCAGGTGGGCTGGCGCTGGGTCTCAATCTGCATCTCCCAAACTTCACAAACTGGTACCTGTGAGCCCCTCTGGGTCCCTCGCATCCAAGCCCACCGTCTCACCTCATTCTCACCTGCAGCTTGCGGGGAGGCTGACCGGCGGGAAGGAGAGACGGGCCGCTGTTCCCATTTGCCTCCTGGCCTTCCCTGCAGAGGAAGTTTCTGGGACTCAGGAAGCCCGGGGTTCTGACCTGCTGTTCCATGCCGGATTCCCATCTGCCTCCCCATACCCCTACACACCCCCCTCCAAGCCCCGAGGCCTCAGCAGGGCCCAAAGCCTGTCGGGAAACTTTGCAGGAGGAAGGGGAAACAGAGGCCAGCCAGGCTCCCCAGTGAGACCCCAAGGTGGAGCAGGTTAGCACCGGCCCTGGGGGCCTAAGGGGGGTGCTGGTGACTACTCACCTTCTCCGTGGGGTGCCTGGCACCGTCTGATCTTCAATTGGCCGGGGACCACGCAAGGGCCTGGGCCTATGCACAGGGCTTCCCTGGGGCCCCTGAGTTGGAGCCTGAGTGGCCGACCCCACCCCTCCCCTCATGCCAAGCCCCATGTGTGTTTGCTGCCCCCACTTCCCACCTGAGCCAGTAGTGACCAGTGGGGGGTGTGCTGACAACAATTCCGCAGTGCTAGTGATGGCCACGTGCCGACTGGGCAACTCCTCATCCCATGAGCCAGGAAGTAGCCAGGACAGACGTCAGCCCAGGCCTGACCGGCCCCCAGAGCCACGCTCCTGTCCGCCCGCATCCTGTCCCCTGGGCCGTCCTGCTGTCCCATCTGGCCAGATCCTGCTGTCCTCCCACGCCCCCCACCAGGCTCAAGCCACAGCCATCATCTGCGTCCTCGCCCCGTCCCCAGAGCCAGGCTCTGTGCTGGGCTTGCGGTGGGGCTGGTCAAAGCCCGACACAGCCCTGGGAGGCCACCCCATCATCGCGCTCTCCGCTTTGTGGAGGAGGACGTGGAGGAGGTTCAGAGAGGCCCTCCAGCTTGTGAGAGGCGGGGTCTGAGTAGGCGTGACGGACTCCAAGGCCGTGCTCATCTCTGGGTCCTAGGGGTCTGCTCTGGGGCGAGGCTTTTGGGGCCCCCAGTCCCACAGCACCCCTGGTGTTGCCCTGTGGGTTGGCTCAGTGGCTCCCCCTGCAGGTGGGCGCGGGGTAGGTGAGGCTGGGAGCGCAGCCGGGTTTCCCACGCTCGTCTTTCACAACTCGGGCGATGGCGCCACTGAGCAGGAAGGGTGAGAAAGAGGACACAGGAAACCTGGGCGGGCGGGGATGGGTGGGCCAGCTCGGCAGAGCCTGGGCCCGCAGGCCAGACAGCCGCGGGCTCTCGGGGGCAAGGCTGGCGAGGATGGCGACGCCCAGAGTCCTGGGAGCCCTGCTCCTCCTGCTACTGGCTGCAGGTGAGCGTTGGCCCCGCATCCCCTCCTGCCAGCCGGGAGGGGCCTGAGAGGGGCTGGGCGGCTGGAGTGCGCGCCACGGACAGGGACAGGAGGGGATGAGGCGTCGGGGCGTCTGGGATGTGTCCTCCGAGGAGCCCCCCAACCCCTTCCACAACCCCCACTCTTGTCCCTCCGGGCCAGTCCTGCCCGCCGGCTGAGCCTCGGCCAGCACTGGGTCCAGGTTCCCTTTGTTTCCCCACAGTGCCGTGTTGTGGGGAGGACAGAGGGTGCCCCCCATGTCCCCACTGGGCTGTGGCTCCCTGACAGGCTGGCTCCGGGACTGGAGTGGGTCCTGGACGTACCATTCTCCAGCTGGTCTCTAGATAGGAGCCTCTGGGAGTGCCTCACTCATTCACATGGCCACCATTCTGCCCCAGCCAGAGCCCCACTTCACAATAGGGGACAGTCGTCCCTTGAGGAGCCTTGAAACCCCAATCAGTGATTACAGCTTTTGTGAAGGGCCCGGGGTTCTGAGGAAACCCTTGAGACCTGGCGGTTGCTGGGGTTGGGGACTCTGGAAGCTGAGGCCAGACAGGGCTTGCGCCCCTTTCCTGCCCCCCCCCACACCCGCCCACACCGCCTCCTTCTCCTGGTCTCAGCCGACGCCCTGTGGTTCTCGTTGCCTGAGCCAGGATCCACACTCCTTCCACCCCCCACCCTCCCGTCTACACAGGAACACCCAGCGCTTCCCCAGAGGTGGCAACAGGAACCCTATCCTTGGCCTTACTGTTCCCTCTCCCATGAAAGCCTCACGCCCTGCTTACCTGGCCAGCTCCACTGACCGTGCCTGGACTCCTCGGTGGGGGCTCAGTGACCCCTGCAGATAGAGGAAGATGCTCCCCCCACAGTGCTCCCCCCTCCAGGCCTTACGGGTTCTGGTTTTGCTCTAGGCTCAGGGAGTGGCTTGAGTGTTTGTCTCCTTGTGTGTCTGTCCCCCTGCGTGTCTGTCCAGCACACGGACGAACCTCTTTGACCTTCAGAGAACCCTCTTCTCTTCAAATGCTGGGAGAATCATTAGAGTGGAGAGTTCAGGTCCCAGCTCACAGGAGGATGGAAGGTGGCAGCACTGTCCTCCTAGTGGCCCAAGGAGGTCCTGGTACCAAGAGGGCCACCAGGCAGCAGTTGATGGGTTGATTAACTGAGTAATTGATAGCAACTACTCTCAGGTCTTCCTAAGAACCCCAGGCCCTTCACAAAACCTGTAATCACTGGTCGGGCCTTCAAGGCTTCTCAAGGGATATGTCCCCTATCGTGAAGTGGGGCTCTGGCTGGGGCAGAGTGGCGGCCATGTGAATGAGTGAGGAGCTCTGAGAGGCTCCCATTTAGAGGTAAGACTCCTTCGTTTGTGAAGGGTTGTGGGTTTGTCGCCATGCATTCATTTGCCCATTCATTCATTCATTTATTCAAGAGACCCTGATGGCACCCTCCACCGTGTGCCAGGTCCTGTGCTGGTACCACGTGGCCCATGTCCCCAAGGGGCTAAAAGCCTGGTAGAGCGACAGGGGTGTGGTGGGACCACATGTGGGACAGGGGAGTTGGGGCTGAGTAGGAGACAGAGGCAACGGAGAGGGGCTTGCATGAAGAGACACATAACAGTGGAGCACAGAGAGCGGCCCCCTGAGGCAGCCCTCAGCACCGTGAGGCCTGAGGGCACGGAAGGGAGTGTCACCAGGACCCGTGGAGAGCAGACGGTGAGCCAGCGGGGACAGAAGGGACAGAGGTGTGGCGGCAATTGCCTGTCCTCTAACCTGCAGCCCACTCCCCATTGCTGAACCCAGATTGAGGTGGCCAGTGGAGGCCAGGTTCACTCTTGGAGCGGGCTGGGGGTGGGGCCCTCGTGGGCCCTCCCCTCCCACACAACAGGCCTTGTTCAGGGTCTCTTTGTCTGGGCTACATGCTTCCATGTCTTCAAATGCTTCAAATGTCTTCAAGAAATAATCGCAGAAAAGATTTTCATCAGTCTTCTCTGCGCTGGGTGACTGCCAAGAGCTTCACGTGCCGAAATTTGCAGCAGGCGGCGGGGAGTATCTGTTGTCGCCCACTGTGGGGCACCTGCACCTGCACCCATTCGTGACCCCTGGGCAGACAGTGGCCAGAGGGGCAGAGAATGGCGACACCCCGTCCAGCTGACGGTTTTCTCCCCTTTCCCCCTCTCCTCCCCTCCTCTTCCCTCCTCTCCTTCCCCTTTCTTCTCTCTGTTTCTCTCCCCCTCCTCTCCCCACCTCCCCTTTCCTTAAAAGGCAAACATGGATTGTATTACATGCTGGCTCACCTCTGGCCCGCCTTTTCCCATGAAGCAATGTATCCTAAATGTCTTGACATTCCATTACGCAAAAATGTAAAGTTCCTTTCTAAGCTAATTAAAATGACATTGCCACATACAGAGCTGAGGATCACAAAATTCACTCTAAAATGTTTATTTTTTTGCCTTGCATTTACTCTTTGTTCAGCCATTATTTTGACCGTGTATTTTATGTTTTGTGTGATGACTTAAAATGAACGAGTTTCTTTTAAATTGTGAAAGTAGTATGATCTTTTAAAAATCAAACACCAGAGAAGGGAATAAAGACCAGAAAGCAAGAAGGCAAGCAGCCGCTGCCTGCCTCCCAGCACACCTGTCCCAGAGACAGGGCCCTTCTCCGCTCCTGGGGGCCAGCTGGAAGGGGAAGGTGCATGCGGAGTCACACCCGCTTCTCACCCCCACGTGGGGGAAGAAGAGGGCAAGGCAGCTCAGAGTAAAAGTCATGCAAGGGGCTGGCAAATATACAAGTAGATGCTCAAACTCTTAAATTAAAATAGATTGAGGCTGGGCACAGTGACTGAAGCCTGTAATCCCAGCCCTTTGGGAGGCCGAGGTGAGAGGATTGCCTGAGCCCACGGGTTTGGGCAACTTCGCAAGAACTCGTCTCCACAATAAATAAATTTTAAAAATTAGCCGGGTGCGGTAACGGGCGCCTATAGTTCTGGCTACTTGGAAGACTGAGGCAGAAGGATTGCCTGAGCCCAGCAGGCGGAGGCTGCGGTGGTCATGAGCATGCCACTGCACTCCAGCCCGGGCCACAGAGTGAGACTCCAACTCAAAAAAAAAAAAAAAATTTTAAACGAGGTGGAAAGCTCTTCAAGAAATATTGCTAAGTGATCCCAATTCATGTAAATTTAAAGGGGTATGCGTAGAACATTTCCACAACTTTGGGCAATAAACTGTTAAAGGTGATGAACTCTGGAGCATGCAGAAGAGTTCAGGAAGAACTGCAGGAAGAGGGACTTCTATTTTTCATTTTATGCCCTTATGTATGATTTTAAAAGTTAAATTCTATGTATGTATTACTCTTGTTGTGCAACAGGTAAATATGTAGACACATACATGGATTCAGTGTAAGTACGTAAATATGTAAGTAACTAGTCTTAGAATACAATTCTCGTCTCCTATAATAAATCACAGTGAGCTGGGCATGCAGTCTCATGGAGGCGAGAGGATTACCTGAGTCCAGGGATTTGAGACCAGCCTGGGCAACTTGGTGAGACCTTGTCCCTACAATAAATTTTAAAAATTAGCTGGGCGTGGTGGCACGCACCTATGGTTCCAGCTACTTGGAAGGCTGAGGTGGAAGGATCAACTGAGCCCAGCGGGTCGAGGCTGCAGTGGCTGTGAGCGTGCTGCTGCACTCCAGCCTGGGAGACAGAGTGAGATTCTGACTCAAAAATAAAAATAAATAAGTAAATAAATAAATCACAGTGGCCCTCTGAATACCTACAGTGAGTTATGTCCTCTATGTGTGGTATCTCTAATCTCCCTCGAAACTTGCGAGGAAGGTGCTAACCCCATTTTGCTGATGAGAAGATTGAGCCTCAGGGAGTTTAAGCAACTTGCTTGAGGATGGACGGCTATTAAGTGACCCAAGCCCCCTCCATGCCCTATATCAGACAAAAGGGAACTGAAGTAGAAGCCTCTCATTCTAGTCTCTGGTTCTGGGGCAGCCTTCAGCTGGTCGGTGACCTTGCTCACATCATTGTGCTCCAGGGGACTTTGTTTGATGTCTTTGCTGCCTCCCCCAGGAGGTAGCTGTGAGGCCTGGAAAGTGACTGTGGGGGAATGAGGCAAACTGAGACAGAACACATCCATGAGTTGTACCATGAGGCCATAGTTGCAAGTGTTTTGGAAGGTCCAATATGGAACAACAGGGAAAAGTCAGGCCAACTTCCTGAAGGAGGTGGTAAAGGAGTGTTAGTACTAACATATGAAACCTTTTATCTACAGAGCCATGTGCCAAACACTTCATACATGCTTTCCCCAAAACCTCCCACCAGCCCCAGGAGAGGGGGTAGTATCTCCTTTCACCTTGGAAATGGAGGCCTGGGGAGGGTGTGAGTCTGGTGGAGTGCACAGGTGGCGTGATGGATGCCGCTGGGGTTCCAGCCCAACCACCAGCTCCGTCTCCGCCCTCAGTCAGACCATTGGCGCTCCCTGCATCCCTTCTTCAGGTAAGGGAAAGCCTAAGGCCACCGAGAGGCCCAGAAACACCTGCCTGGGGCTCAACGATGTGGACCAGTACGACAACTTCAACTTGCAAGAGAAGGCCCAGTGCTTCACCAAGTGCAGCCAGGAGGGCGGTGACTTCTGTGATTTGGGCAACTTGCAGAGGTGAGGGGGCCCTCTGAGCTGGAGTGGAAATTGGGCTCCCTGGAGGGGCTGTTAGGAGGGATGGGCCATCTGCCCCTAGGGCTCCAGAAAATGCTCCTCCCCTTCCTTTACCCTGCCTTTTGACACCATTTCTCCAACCCAGGGTCCCCCCATGCCAGCAATCGGGGGCCTTACTAATTTGGGGATGCAGAGATGAATCAGTTCATGACCTTGTCCTTGGGAGTCGTGGAGGGACAGACAAAGGCCCAAGTGATGACGACTCCAGGGTGTGATCATACAGAAGGGTGCCCGGTGAGCCCAGAGGAGGGATGTCTGCCAAGTCTTCACAGGGGCGGCAACCCACGAGAGGGCTTTGTAAGGGTACATGGGAGTTTCCCAGTTGGACCCAAGCAATGAGGCGGGGGATACAGGCAGCAGAACTTCAGAGTCCTAGGGGAGAACTGTGAGAGTGTAAAGTGTTGGGGGGCGGGTAGTGGAGGCACTGGCGAGCTGGAGTGGGTGGGGGGATAAGACTGGAAATATGGAGGAACTAAGGTGTGAAGGGTCATGTAAGCTGTGCCAATGGGGAGAGGCAGGGCAATGAACTACCCTCAAGATAGGAAGAATGCAGTCAACTCTGCACTGTAGAAAAATGGCTCAGACTTCCGAGCAGGCTACAGGGATGACACATGGGAGGAGACTTGGCAAGGCAGGATGCCACTGTGGGCTCTGGGTAAGAATGAGGGCTGAGCCAACACCAGCAGCAGGACCAGTGTTGTGTGCCGGGAAGCGGGGGTTGGGGGAAGGAGGCCACGTGACACTGAATCAAAGCCTAAGATGTGAGATAGTCGATGTGAGGGGGAACACCCGTGCTATCTCCAGATGCATCTCTGCCTCTCTCCCTCCTCTGTCTCTGATCAAAATTGCCCATAACTCCCCTGACATACCCGGACAAGCACCTGGCTTATAGTTGGTACTTGATAAGTACTTGTTGAAGGGGTGAATAACAACCCCATGCGCTCAGGCCCGTGTCAGGATAGCAGTCTGATTAAATAACATGATTTTAGTGGGAGGAAAATGCTCCCCTTCCCCCCTGCAGCTGTGCCTGTAGCTTCATAGCACCTGAAAGCTGTTTGGGGATTCTTCTTTGTGCTGCCCAGGTATAGACCCAAAAGAACTTAAAGCTCCACACAAAAGCTTATGTGTGAATATTCATGGCAACACTTTTCACAATAGCCAAAAGATGGAAAAAGACCTACACGTCCATCAAGGGATGAATGCATAACCAAAATGTGGCATATCCATGCCATGAAATAGTATTCCACCTTAAAAGGAAGTGAAATACTGACATATGCGCAATGTGGATGAACCTCAATAGCATTAGTTAGGTGTAAGAAACCAGACACAAAGGTTGCCTCTCATACAATCCCCTTTGTATGAAATATCTGGAGTAGGCAAATTTATAGAGACAGAAAGCAGATGAGTAATTGCCAGGGGCTGGGGGAAGGGAGCAAAGAAGGGAGTTCTTAATGGGTACAGGGCTTCCTTTTGGGGTGATAAAAATGTTTGGGGGTCGGGTGCGGTGGTTCATGCCTGTAATCCCAGCACTTTGGGGGGCCGAGGTAGGAAGATTGCTTGAGCTCAGGAGTTCAAGACCAGCCTGGGCAATATAGCAAGAACTCATCTCTAAAAGGAAAAAAATAAAATAAAAAAGAAAATGTTCTGGAACTAGATAGTGGTGATGGTTCCACATCATTATGTAAAAGTACTTAATGTTGTTGAATTGTACACTTAAAAGGAGGTGAAATGCTGGCACGTGCTGCAACATGGATCAACCTTGACGGCATTGCGCTAAGTGAAAGAAGCCAGACACAAAGGCTGCGTCTCATACAATTCCCTTTGTATGAAGTATCTGGAGTAGGCAAGTTTATGGAGACAAAATTGGTTAAAATGGTAAATTTTCTGTAGGTCAGGCACAGTGACTCAACCTGTAATCCCAGCACTTTGGGATGCCAAGGTGAGAGGATGGCCTGAGCCCGGGGGTTCAAGACCAGCCTCGGCAACTTGATGAGACATCTCTACAATAAATCACAAAAACTAGCCAGGTGTGGTGCTGTGCATCCGTAGTTCCAGCTACTTGGAGGCAGAAGGATCACCTGAGCCCAGCAGGTTGAAGCTGCAGTGGCTGTGAGCGTGCCACTGCACTCCAGCCTAGGAAGACAGAGTGAGACTCCGACTCAAAAAAAATAAAGAATTCCTGTTATGTGCATTTTCTTCAACAGAAGACAAACACAGAAGGTCTCTCTAGCCAGAGTTGCACTGCCCTTCATCTTTCCACAGCAATCTCAGGGTTTTTACCTGGATTTTCTGGGCCAGCCCTCACCCCAAGGGCCTGATGAGTGCGTGGCTCTGCTTGCAAGATATTCCCCTCCCCTGGCCCCTTGCAGATACTGGCTGAACTATGAGACCCACCTGGTGGAGCAGAGTTCCACTGAGCAGGTGAACACGTCTTCCGTGAAGGCTTTGGTCCGGAACTTCCGAGTAGACAACGCAGAAGACCTGTATTTCTCTTTGAAGCCCTCACAGGTGAGGCGGCCCCAGCCCTGTTGGCCAGCTCAGACCCCATTTCTCTCAGACCTCTGTTTCTAGATTCTAAGAGAGTTCTGTCCTGTGCTTGGTGCCCATCAGAGCATATCCCTGCCATGTCCCGCTTGGCAGAGCTCTGCCCCTTTGTTAGTGGGTCTAGGAGTCAAGTGGTGAGTGGCTCTGGTGTTAGATTATCCAGGGTGCTAGGTGAGACATTTGAAGGCCTGGGTTCTAGTTCTGGACTTGTCGTCACTTCACTAATGTCCTCCGGGAAATCCGTTTCCCTCTCTGGGCCCCGGAGTCCTCATCTGTAAATGGGTTCCAAGGCTCCTCCAAGCCTAAAATTCCCATGAGCTCTTGTGCCCAGGGGGCACATTAGAAACCAGGCAAAGGGTGCCCATTGGCTGCAACGGGCTCGACAGGCAGACTCTGGATTTACACTGGTCTGGATTCAAATCTCAGCTCTGCCCCAGACCAGTCACTGTGATCGTGGGCAGATTACTTTTCTGAGCCTTGGTTTTCCCATCTGTAAAATGAGGAAAGTATTGCCCGCTTTCAAGAGTAACAGGAGGAGCCAATGCGATCGTGCACGGGGAATGCCTGGCACCGTGAGGATCCTCCATCAGGAATGAGCCTGACAGTGGGAGTCCAGGCAGCAAGGTGGCTTGGTTATCAGTGAAGTCTATCTGGAAAGAGGAAGCAGGAGAGACAGGGCTCTTCTAAAGTCTTTCTCAGGTCACCCAAGCAGCCGAGCCCTCCGCATGGGGTACATACCAGCCCCAGAAGTCCCCCACATGACTTTGGACAAGGAGCTACACGAGAAGGGAGAAAGCAGGACCCCAGCTCCCATACCTGGCTCTCCCTTATGACGTGGGTAGGAGGCTGGGGAGGTCGGGGCAGCCTGGGACAAGAGGCAGAGAAGGAGTAAAGCATGTTTGGCAGTTGCCACCCTCATTGATTTCAATATTTTGACCTTCCTTTGTTTTTCAAACGTGTTGCTGTTGCCAGGCAGGGCATGTGTGAGTCGAGTGTCCTCCATGTCTGCCCTCGTTCTCTCCCTTCCTGAACTTCCTTCCTGCTGCCTTTATTCTTTCCGTTAATTCCTGAGTCAGAACCAGACACCGGCACCACGGAGCCTCTGTAAACACCGGGGCTGTCAGGACCCTGGCCGAAAGCACACAACAGCTGGCTGTCCTCACCCTGTACACTGAGCTTGCCCGGGTGATATTTCTTCCCAGCCTTCTTTCAGCCTGAGGACTCCATACAGGCACATGGTTGGCTCCATTCTCTATACTGGGAAAACTGAGGCTCCCGGGGGCCACAACTTCTCTGGAGTCCCACAGCCTGAGGAGCAGAACTTGGACGGTGCCCTGGGTGTCCTTCCCCTCAGAGCTGCAGTCCCGGGCACTGTCCCTCTACCCAGTGTACCTCAGTTTCTCCTCTACCTGGACCTGAGTTGGGGTCTGTGGGATCTGTGGTTGCAGGTTCCGAGACAAGTGATGAAGGATGAGGACAAGCCCCCTGACAGGGTCCGGCTTCCCAAGAGTATTTTGGGATCCCTGCCCAGCAACAGATCTGTGGTCCGCTTGGCCATCACCGTGCTGGACATCGGTCTGGGAAATGTCTTCAAGGTGAAGAGACTCTGCTGAGGGATGCTCCATGGTTAGAGGTTGGGTGCCCCAGGGCCACCTGCCCCAGCTTGCCCTCAGTGGAGACTGCTGGGGTCTTGTCTTGCCATGTTGCCCAGGCTGGTCTCGAATTCCTGGGCTCAAGCAATTCTGCCTCAGCTTCCCAGAGTGTTAAGATTACAAGTGTGAGCCACTGTGCCTGGCCTCTTGAGAGCTTTTCTAAAGCAACCTATGTTCACCCCAGACTCCAGGAGTCTGAGCACTGCGGGCTCACACTGGTTGCCCACGCTCAGATGTTCGGCACCCATGCACCAGTGCCCTTTGGTGTGTGTATGTGTACCCTTGTGTCCTTGTGAGTGCACAAACATGCATGTCCTTTTTTAATCCTGGGCACACACAATCATGTGTGCTTGGGTGTGGCCATGTCTCCCTGAGCAAGTGGACCCATGCCCTTGCAGAGGTGCAGACCAGGTGTGTGTACCTGGAGGTGTGCATCCACTCACGTGCACTCGAGTGCTGGAGGGCTCACCTCCTAGCAGGCACCCACCGCCCTCCCTTTCCTGGCTGATCTTGGCTCTGCGCCCCTCTAGTGACCAGGGCAGAGGCGCTCAGGGCCAGTTGTGGGGAGCTGGCAGAGGCACAGCTTTCCGGCCAGCTGGCCTAGAGCAAAGAGCCCAGCCTGGTCCCACCTAGGGTGCAGCAGGCATGCCCCTCAGTTCCCTGGTCCTCTGGCCTCAGACCCAGCCCACCATGCAAGAGCCACGGATCTAGAGGCTCCCAGGACCCCCAGTCAGGGTCGGGCTGGGACGTCTCCTCCTGCAGCCTGGCCTTCCACCCCGTTACAGGGTCCCCAGCTCAGCCTGAAGGATGGCGGCAGCGTGTTGAACAACCACCTGGTGGGCCTGAGTGTGGGCCAGACGCCCGTCACCGGGCTAGCCGAGCCTCTGGAGATCACCTTCTCCCACCAGCACCAGCCCCCCGTGAGTCTCCCACCCAGGCCTGACAGTCACCACAGGGCATGTGGGCTCTGAGCGGACTTGTGCAGGACACTGCATGTCTGTCCCCTACCCTTCCCATCCATCCATTAGGCCATGCACACAACTGTGTCCAGGGTCACATGCCCACACTGCATACATAGGTCCACGTGCTCCAGACACCCTCCCACTCTCCTGCACACGAGGACCGGACAAGCCCACGTGTGTGCACACGGCATTCCACACGCACTCACATGCGTGCTCCTGACATGCACACTCACACAGGGATGCAAGCCCTCCCATCCACAGCCCCACACCTCAGCGGTGCCCCTCACGCTCTGGTCCAGGGCACATGGGATGATGCTGGTGATTTTCTTGTGGGACCCACGGGCATGGCACACTCACGCTCGGACCCTCAGGAGCAAGCCTTCTTCCCCCTCCCCTCTCCCGGCCTCCCCCTTCCTCTTCCCTGACTCCCACTACTCTCTGCTTTCAGAATATGATTCTCACCTGTGTCTTCTGGGACGTGACTAAAGGTAGGGTCTCCTGGGGTAAGATGGGGGAGAGTGTGGGTTCCCTGGGGGCGGAACAGCTCCCCCACGGGTTCCTCCTCCCTATGTTCCCCTTCTTTCTGTTCCCCCGGCTTCCTCTCCAGGGCCCACTGGAGACTGGGCTTCCAAGGGCTGCTCCACAGAGCTGGGACCAGAGAGGACTGTGTGCCGCTGTGACCACCTGACCTTCTTTGCCTTACTGCTGGTAACAGCTCCCCCTCTACTCTGAGCTGAGCGTCCTGGAGGCTTCCAGCTCCTGCCCTGGGGAGGGGGCTGCCTGCAGGGCCAGAACCTTTGGGGCACGTGGGCCTGGCCTCCAGCTGACATGATCCTGGTTCGGGGTTGCCCACAGAGGCCCGTCTTGGACAAGGCCACCGCGCAGGCCCTCACACGCATCTCGCAGGCAGGCTGTGGGGTGTCCATGGTCTTCCTGGCCTTCACTGTTGTTCTCTACATCGCCCTGAGGTGAGTGGCCCCATCTCTCCCACATTTTCCTCGTGCCCTCGAGGGAGGCAGCAGGGCAGGGTAGGAGGCACCCTGGCTGCGTGCCCTTTTACTGATATGCTCTGTACACCTTAGTCTCATCTGCATGATGGGGCTGGAGGCTGAAATGGGTCAGGGCTATTTCAGTAGCAAGGGCAGACACTCAACTGAAATTGCCTTAAACATAATAAGAAGTTAGTGGCTCATGTGATTGAAAAGCCCAAGTTGCATGGGCTTCAGGCTGGATTCAATCCAGAGGCTTGAAGAGGTCCCCAGCACTCAGTCTCCCTCTGTGTCTCTCGATTTTGCTCAGACACCCCAGGCTTGCATCATAGCTCCTTAGCTGCTCGGGCAGAAATAAAAGAGACCTCCTCTCTCCAAATATTCTAAATTAAGCCCCAGAATTGAGGGTTTTTAAAAAACATCCTATTTTGAAATAATTATAGGCAGGAAGTTGCAAAAATAGTGCAGTCCTGTGGTCCCTTCCCCAGCTTCCTCCAGTAGACCCACACAACCGTGGTACAGTCTCAAAACTAGGCACGGTTGCCCAGCACACAGACCTTGTTCCGTTTTCATATGCATTTGTGTGTGTGTGTGTGTGCGCATGCACGCATGTGCCCATGTGTGCTGAACTGATATTATTTGCAAGACCCATTCCACAATGAAGATATGTAGCCACTTGTCTTGCAGTGGCACACTCATGGCCACCCCTGCATCAACCTGCTGGGTTCCAGCGATCCTTTCACCTCAGCCTTCCAAGTAGCTGGAACTACAGGCGTGTGCTACCACACTTGGTTAATTTTTTTTTTAATTGTAGACATAAGGTCTCGCCAAGTTGCCCAGACTGGTCTCGAACCCCTGGGCTCAGGCAATCCTCTCACCTCAGCCCCCCAGAGTGCTGTATTACAGACTTGAGCCACCATGCCTGGCCCGCCCAAAAATTTTTAAGAATGTCAAGATGGTGACAGCAGAACATTAAACCCTTCTGAGCCGAGGGCCCTACAGAGGTCACACACCTGTGAAACTGGCCTGTGTGTATCAGCCTATGTGGTTTGGTTTTTTCCCGTGCAAACACCAGAGTTGAGATTTACTGGTCTAACTTGGGCCATGTTCCCCACCCCAAGAGGTCACATGGTCAAGGGCTCAGCCAGGCCAGGCCACGTGCCTGCTCTTGAGTTGGACCAACAAAGGACCAGCTGTTCCCCACCCCTATCCACCTTGGTGGAAAGTAGGGAATGGTGTTCCTCAAGGAGTCTGGGCTGTTTCCAGAAGGGAGTGGGTGCCGGATAGGCAGAAGCAGCAGAGCACTGCAGCCTTGTTGCCCGGTGAGGCCATGGCCGAGGGACCCATGGGACCTGCCAGCTGGAAGGTGCCTGGGGAAGCAGCTCGTGTCCAGAATGCCCCGCCCCCGGCCTCCGGGAGGTGCCCCACCCAGCTCACCCTTGAGTAGCCTGGAGCAGCCCTGGGGTCTCCCGCCCTCCCCAGGCCTTTCCACATGCCTCTGTGTCCCCATCCCCACTTGGCCCTGGGCTGTAGCCCCCGCCAGCCCCACCCACTCCATCACAGACCAACCTGCGAGTGTAAGTGGTTCCCCACCCCATCCCCCAAGCCCTGGCTCAGGACATGGCCCCAGGCCCCACAAAGCTGAGAGTGACTTGCCAGCTGGCTGCGTTGCTGAGCCCTGTGAGCCAGGCTTGGAGCACCAGGAGGAATTGTCACCAGCTCCCAAGGGTGGGGGCTGGCATCTCAGGTGAGGTGGACATCATCCCTGCTGCCCCCTCCAGGAAGCCCTGGGTTCCATCCCTCAGGTGAGAGCCTTTTGGCTGTGATTTGGTGAGAATCCAGAGTAGGGGTCCCACAGATAGGCAAATCAGCCCAGGACAACGCTCTGGGTGGGGAGCCAGGAGCCCCTGCCAGGCTGGTGACTCTGAGAATTCCTGTCCCTCTCAAAGCCTCCTCTCCCAGCTGCATCTTAAGTTTCTCATGCCCCTCCACCTGCCTATACACACTCCCTCCACTGCTGGACCCGAGTCCATGGCATGGGAGAGCCTGAGGAGGCGAGGATGGAGAGTTGCCCCGCACTGTCGGGAAACTTCCAAGCCAGCTGGGCTCAGAGGCATCCGGAGATGGCCTCCCCACAAGTTAGCATCCAAGGGGCATTCTGAAGGTTGAGCGGGAGTCAGGCAAAGGGGGTGGGTGGCGCTGAGGGACTGGAGAGGTCTGAGAGCAGGGGCAGCACGTGCACAGACCCGGGAGGGCAAAGAACAGGATGTGTCTGGGGAACTGAAGGTCACACAGTTTGGTGGATGCATCACGTTGAGGGACACACCAGCAGGATCAAACTCCGCAGGTCGGTCCAGGGAGGTCTCCGGCCCGAACCTCTAGGTTCTCACGATCTGGCTGCTGGAGGGGTTGAAGCTGGACCATTAGGCAGGAGCTGGCGAGGGGGTGGAGAGTCATACACTGCTGGGGTGGAGCTGAGACTGAGCAGACAGGCCCAGTGTCCCATGGGAGCCACCACCCCAGGAGCCATCTCATTTCTCCTCCCAGGCTTTCCTGGCAGAGGTTCAAGTCAGAAGACGCCCCCAAGATCCACGTGTCCCTGAGTGTCAGCCTGTTCCTCCTGAATCTGGTCTTCTTCATCAGCGTGGGGAGCGGCTCCAAGGGGTCCGATGCTGCCTGCCGGGCCCGGGGGGCCGCCTTCCACTACTTCCTGCTCTGCGTCTTCACCTGGATGGGCCTGGAAGCCTTCCACCTCTACCTGCTTGCCATCCGGGTCTTCAACACCTACTTCAGTCACTACTTCCTGAAGCTGAGCCTGGTGGGCTGGGGTAGGTCAAGGGTGGAGGGAATGGCCAGCTCTGGGGATGAGGGAGGGAGGGGGGAATAGCCCCAGGGAGAGAGGAGGGGCTCCCGAGGCTGAGGGATGGGCATCTGGAGGAGGCAGGGAGGGGACCTTCTGGGGAGCCCTGGGATGCCACGCCTCTTACTCTGCCCCCAGGCCTGCCCATCTTGATGGTCATCAGCGCTGGGATCGCCAACAGCTATGGCCTCCACGCCATCCATGACAAGGAGAACCGCACCTCGCTGGAGCTGTGAGTGGCAGCTGTGGGGGCAGGGGTGGAATTCAGGCCGGGCTTCACATATGGAGCTGGAGGGAGGTGGGGAGATGAGGGATTCCTTAGAAGATAGACCAGACGTGCCAAGACCAGGAGCCTCAGGCCCAGCTGGCTCATGGCACACGGGGGCAAACTGAGGTCTGGAGAGAGGGAGCCCCGGCAGGGAGAGGGAGAACTGGACCAGGAGGCAGAATGCCTCATGCGAACCTGGCCAATGCGAGTCCGTATGGCACTCCTGCCCTGTGCTGGGTGCTGGGCGGAGGAGGGGAGGGCGTCTGGATTCTATGGCCCCAGCTGCCCCTAAGCCAGGCACCCTTGTGCGTGACACAACCTGCCCACTGACTCCCAGCAGCCCTGAGCCCCAACGGCTGTGTGTGCATCCTCTCCCAGGGCCTCAGTCTCCTCACCTGCACAATGGGGAGCTGATCAACATGTTTTTTCGGGCCTTTAGTCCCTGCAGTACAGTGAACAGTGGAGCTGAGCTGAGCCCTCAGACTCCCACCTGGTGATCTGGGCCCATGAGTCTGTGCTAGAAGGGGCCGGCAGAGCTTGGACCTGTTCCCGGAGTCTCAGAAGCAGGGGCCACAGAGCGAGAAAGGTCACATAAGTGCATGCGGTGAACCTGGTACGGGCTGTGGTAGACTGCCAGTCACATGCCACCCAAGGGGCAGCCAGGTACTGTCCTTCAGGAGGGCATTCACAGGGCTGTCAGGTGTATAGCTTTATCAGAGAAGCAGAAATCCGATACTCGTACCACATCCTCTGATTTTTCAACAGTGGCCACTAATTCATTTTTTACCACATAACATGGGGCAAGCGAAATGTGTCTAGACTGGGACACTAGACTGGAGCCTGTTGGCAGCCCCTCCTCCAGCAGGAGAGCAAGGGTTGATGGGTAGAAACAGGAGGAGGCCCCTGGTCATAAAACGTCAGCTGGGAGGACCCCGTCGGGCCTCCCAAGTCCCATTGGCCATCCGCCTTCTCCAGGTGCTGGTTCCGGGAAGGGACGGCCATCACCGCCCTCTATGTCACCGTCCACGGCTATTTCCTCGTCACCTTCCTCTTCAATGCCGTGGTCCTGGCCCTGGTGGCCTGGAAGATCTTCACACTGTCGAGTGCCACAGCGGGCAAGGAGCGGGGGCAGACCCGGAAGGGGGTGCTCACCGTGCTGGGGCTCTCAAGCCTGGTGGGTGTGACGTGGGGGCTGGCTGTCCTCACGCCCCTGGGCCTGTCCACCATTTACATCTTCGCACTTTTCAACTCCCTGCAAGGTGAGGCCACTGAGATGCCGCGTCTGTAGCCGGAGGTATTGGGAGGTGGGAAGAGGATTCCATACAGGCTGGCTCAGGTCAAAGGGATTGATTTTAAATATTCAGGGCTCTCGCAAGGATCCTGGACAGCAAGGGTGGTAGGCTTCGGGAAAGGCCACCCTCACCAAAGCAGATAGTGTCCCTGCCGCTTTCTCTGGAGCAGTGTGGTCCCTCATCTAGTGGCTGTGGAAACTCCATTCTTCTCTTTCTGCTTGCCCATCATTACCTGCGGCCCCAGATGTCTGCCCAACATGGCCGCCATCCCCTCCATGGCCTTCCAAGTCAGGTGTCCATCTCTGGTTCAGTCAACTGTGACTAGGAGGGCAGGGCTGTGTGATTTGATGTCCACAGGACATGGACGAGTCCCTAAGAAACTGTGGAAGCAGGAAGTCAGTGATTTCTATGTCACTTACGCGTTTTTTGTCTGAGACCCCAGCAAAGGGGGAGGAGCCTGGGCGTGGGTCCTGTTGTCTTTGCCCATCACACTGGCAGCTCAAAGAGGCGTCACAGCCTGACTGTGAGGGAAGCATCCAGGAAGGGAGTGGCATGACTTGTGCCATCCAGAGGGGTCACTAGGAACCCGGGCATCCTCGATGCGACAGGAGCAGGCCCACAAGGCCAGATCTGCTCCCAGTACCCCAGGAGGCTGTGTGGCTCAGTAGTTGGGGCCAGGCAGCCCCGGGTTCAAATCCCAATTCACTCGGCTCCTCTGACCCTCACTCATCTCTGAATCGGGCCGGTCCCAGTACTTATCTCACCGTGTTTCTTGACGAGTGACTGGTAGTGCTTGTGTGGCACCCAGTGGTCTTCTGTATGTGGGAACTATGTTAATAACCATAGAAATTATGGCTGGCAGGCCATCTGAGGCTGTCCCCATCGAAGAATTGTAGCCCATGCCTGGAAGATGCCAGGGTTGAAGGTTGGGGAGAAGCACCTTGGAACTACAGGTGATGTCAGTGTTCTCTTCGAGGTCACCTTAATATTTAAGCCTTCACGCTTCACCCTACTGAGTGAAGTTGCAACTGGGTCTGAGTTATTCAGTATTTTTTATTTTTATTTTTTTGAGTTGTGGCCTCACTCTTTCGCTCAGGCTGGAGTGCAGTGGTACCATCACTGCAGTTCTGACCTCCCGGGCTCTGGCAACTCTTCCGCCTCAGCCTTCCTAGTAGCTGGTAGCTACAGGTGTGTGCCACCATACCCAGTTGATGGTTTGCTTCTCTTTGTTTGTTTTTGTAGGAACGAGGTCTTGCTATGTTGCCCAGGCTGGTCTCCAACTCCTGGCTTCAAGTGATCCTCCCACCTCAGCCTCCCCCAACTCTGGGATTACAGCTGTGAACCACTGTAGCCAGCAGCTGTGTAGAGTTTTTCTTGTAAATTTCCATGAAACACACAACAATTTTTATTTCTCCATCACTTTCTGTACTTGCTATAATTTCTTGCACCCCACACATTCCCTCCTCTTCCTGCTGAAGTGTAATCATCCTTTATAGAGATGGTGGTGGTTCTTTGTGTGTTTAAAAATTCCTTTATTTTACTCTTTCTTTTCTGGGACAGATGTGTGTAGATATTTTATTCCCAGGTCTCTGTTTTTCATCCCCAAGGTTTCTAGTTGGTGCCTTTCTGGGAGCAGGTTTCATTCTCGCCTGGCTTTTTCAGAAATTCTTGAATTGCTGCCATGAGCTCTTTCCCCCGTCGGCCACTGCCAGCCCAGGCTGCCCTGTTCCCTGCCAGCTCCGCCCAGGCTCACTCAGGCCTCTCCTTCTCCCTGCCAGGCGTCTTCATCTTCTGCTGGTTCACCATCCTCTACCTCCCAAGCCAGAGCACCACAGCCTCCTCTTCTGGCACTGCGCGCCTGGACCAGGCCCACTCAGCATCTCACGAGTAGGGGGTTGGCCCCACACGCCTGGACCAGGCCCACTCTGCATCTCATGATTAGGGGACCGAGCCCCGCACTCCATACTCAGACCTAAATCTCTGTGTGGCCTGGGCGGCTCCTTGCCTCCCTCTGGACTGCCACTTCCTCCTTTGTACAATGTGGATGGTGGGGGAAGGAACAGAGACCAGGCTGGACCTGGTGGCCTCGGGGCTCCCACCCAGATCTGTGAGCCCAAGAATCCACACATGCAGTTTTGCAGGAGTTGAAAGTCCCTGCAGTTCTGAGACCTACCCCTCCCTCCACTAGCAGAGGTCCGCACCTCCACCCCACGCCCTGTCCTCGTGGTAAAGCCCTCTCCCACCTTCTGGTCTCCAAGGGCCAGAGCCCAGGAGGGGAGGCTGTTGCTGGCTCAGCCCCTTGAAGGAGCTCCAGCCTCTCCCTTCCTCCCCCTACCCATCACCGCCCTTCCACGACTCCCCCTTCTGGCTGCCTGTATCCTTGGGGGCGCTCAGGAGGCCACTGCCCCTTCAGGCAATGGGGGTTTGTTTTGGGGAACAAGGGTGGGTCCTCCCACCCAACCTGCCCATCCCATCGGGGCCCATCCGCACTGAAGGGACTCCACCATTCAGGCTGCTGCCAGCCCTCCAGGCATCTGGGGACACTGGATTTCAGAACATCACTTGGTGGTGTGCCACCTCGAGCAAGCCCACTCCCCGCCACCACACTCTGGCAGCCATGTCTGACCGCTAATCTGCCGTCGGTCACTGTGGAGAGAGAAGGCCGGTGGTCCAGGGTCCTGCACACCTGGGGCGCCTATTCATTCAGTGTGGGGGGCCGAGGCCCTCGGAGCAGGGGCTGGGCAGGGTTTCCACAGAGCAGGGACCTGGACAGCCTCACACACCACTCCAGCCTGGGCCTTGAGCAGGGCCTGGCATGTGTCACATCCTGAATAAACGTATGCTGGCTGAAAGAATGGATGTCTGCGTCTGGCACCGGCCTGACAGGGCCCCAGCCAAGGGAGCTTCTCAGGCCAGACCCAGGATAGGCATGGCGCTTCCAGTAGTTGGGCCCCATGTCACAACCTGAGTAGGAAACAAAAAGAGGCAGAGATAATAGAGATGGAGGTAGAGATAGAGAGATGGAGAGAGAGACGTGCTTGTTCCTCTTTTTATTTTAAGAGAGACGGAGTCTTGCTGTGTTGCCCAGGCTGATCTCAAACTCCTGGCATCAAGTGATCCTCCCGCTTCAACCTCCCAAAGTGCTGGGGCTACAGGTGTGAGCCACTACACCTGGCTGAGAGATGGACTTAACAGGCAGGCTGAGACAGAGAGACAGAGGCAGAGAGACGGCTGCCCCTTCCCCTCCCGCCCGCTCCCACCCCCTCCCAGGAGGGTAGTGATTCTTGGCATCAGGCCCCTCCCCAGATCCTCACCCCACAAGCTCCTCCCTCCCTCTGGCCTTACCTTACCAGCTCCCCTCCCCACCCACCACCCACCCTTCCCAGGGTGCTTTGTGGATGCTCCAGCTGACCCCAGTGGACATACCCGCTTCTGCTCCTCCCACCCCACAGAAAGACACAGTACAGGAAGACGAGCCCTCACTTGATGCAAGCTGTGGTGTTCCTAGAAGGGAAATCCTGCGGTGCGGACATTACAGCAGTTGAGCCACATGAGTAACTTTTGTGGACAAGTTTGCTGCACTTGGGGCTTATCTTCACAGACATCTGTTTCTTGTGCTGAAGGGCTCATCTCCCTGAACCCAAGCCTGAGTAGCAGCGGCTCCACTGCCTGACAGGCCTGGACTTAAATCCTGGCTCTGCCTCCCAGGAGCTGTGTGATCCTGGACATGTCACTGCACCTCTCTGAGCCTCGGTTTCCCCCTCCCTGTAAAGTCCTTGCCTCATCCTGACAGTATTAAGGGAGGTGACAAATACTTGGCTCCTGGAGCCCCCTTTGCTTAAAGAAAGACTAGCCTGGGCAGTTGGAACAAGGAAATGGAGGCCTGGACAGGCTTAGCAACCTGCCCAGCCAGGGCCACTCTACGTGCTGGGTTGAAGCTGGGCTGGGCCTCCCTGGCGGCCGACTCCTCCTCCTGGGGCTCAAGAATTTTCACCTGGTCCTTGGCCCGGTGCGGTGGCTCATGCCTGTAATCCCAGCACTTTGGGAGGTCAAGGCGGGAAGACCGCCTGAGCCCAGGGGTTCAAGACCAGCCTAGGCAACATAGCGAGACCTCATCTCTACAAAACATCAAAAAAATTAGCCAGGTATGGTGGTGCGTGCCTGTAGTCCCAGGTACTCAGGAGCTGAGGAAGGAGGCTGACCTGAGCCCAGGAAACTGAGGCTACAGTGAGCTGTTGATCATGCCACTGCACTCCGGCCTGGGTGACAAAGTGAGACCCGTTCTCAAAAAAAATTTTTTTGAAAGAATGATCACCCGGTCCCTACCCTACAGTCTCAAGGGAAACCCTGGGCTACAGTTTTCCTGGACTACTCAGAGGGCTGTGGGACCAGCAGGAGCACAAGCCCCTACAAGCTGGGTCTCCTGGCTCAGATGGAGGGGGCAGATGTGCAGGTGAGGCTGACCTCGGGAGTGTGTTCCTTCAGGCTGGCTCTCTACGCCAGGGTTAGGCGGGGACTGAGAGCCTGAGTTTCTCGTCACCTGGGGTCACTGCAGAGTGACCAAGCTGAGCACCCATGCTCAGGCCAAGGGGGGACTGTGGCAAAAATACACCCCAAAACCCAGAGTAGATGGGTGGGTCTCCTCTGTCATGGCATAGCAACAATAGCCACCTCGGGGTAGGGAGACATCATGGCGGGTGACAGATGTTGATGCCAGCGATCAGTTCCAGATTCTACCTCTGCATTGGGCTGTGGGCAGATTCCTCGTCTATAGGACTGCGGGCAGGAGATGGCAGAGCTGCTTCACGGCTTGAGGGAGGAAATGATGAATGAGACTATGGCTGCCGAGACTGCCCAGTGCCTGGCCCATCTGGTCGGCACAGATGGGACCAAGCCAGAGCTTTGCCTTGTCCATCACCCAATCAGTTCCTGGGCACAGTGGTCATCCTTGGGCCACAGAGAGGAGCCGTTCCACCATGGCTCTTGCCTGGGTTTCTGTTCTACCCAAATGTCTTCAATTGTAGTATTGTTTCATTACAATACAGCCAAGACACAGGAAAAAGAAGACGCATTTTCTCCGTGCTCTTATTTCTCTTAATATTAAGAGATATAAATCCTTCACCAATTAATAAATCAGTTCCATGCTATTCTAGTAAACATTCGGGTTGATTTCATTTTCTGGATTCTCCAAATACTTATTCTGAAATTGATCTGGAGGCACGGAGGCCTCAAATAGTTGACCTTGATGAAAGAGGGCATAGAAGGAGGAGTTGATCTCCAGATATAAAGATATGATAAGGCCAGTATGGGAAATGCAATGTGGAGTCTATGCAGGGATAGGAAAAAAGATTAGTGGAACAGAACAAAGCACTCAGAAACAGACTCACTCAGAAGCTGAGACAAGAGAATCCCTTGAGGCCAGCCTGGCCAACATAGCGAGACACTGTCTCTACAAGAAATTTAATAAACACTGGGGGACTTAATATATGATGGAGGTGACATCACCGAGAAGGAATGGGTGGTCTGACTATGCTGTTGGACAATTGTCTCATTATATGGTGAAAAAATAAAGCGGGATCCCTACTAACCCTTCATGCAGAGGTGGGCTCCAGGGAGATGGTAAAAGTCTAGATCAGAAGGCAAAACTGTAAAGTTAATGTAGGAAAATATTTTGGTGATGCAGAAGTAAGGAAGGACTCAGACAAAAATTCACAAGCACAAAAGACTCTCTGGACTCCCTCCTGGCACCCTAGCCTCTGCCCAAAATGGGTCCATGTGCCCCTTCTTCCAAAAATAAGCAGTCAAAATTATGTTTTATGACTGCACTGGTATAAGAACGCATGTAATCCGGGTGGACTCATAATTATAGAATTATCATTATTCTCTTCATTTTTTAAATTCTGATTTTAAAAGAAATTAAAATTAAGTATTTTTGCAGGCCACTAAGCTAATGATAGGTATTTCCTGTTCTTCAAAGTGATCTGTTCAATCAGAGGCCCAGGGTAGGCTAGAACCCGGGACTTGGGCAGCCTGGCTCCATCCGCCATGCAGGCAGCCACCAGGCCCCATGCTGCGTTCTGTCTGTCTTGATGAGGACCACATTCATCATGCAGTGGGGCGGGGACTATGGTGTGAAGGTGGATGTCTAACAACTGGCTTGCAGGGAGAAAAAGCCCTGGTCTATGGCATTGGCCAGTTTCTGTGGTGTAAACAATCCCATGGCATATTTTAAGCTGTCACTCTGACATCACTGAATAGAAGTTCGAGGGAGGTACAGTGCAGCTGACCATCATGTGGTATTTCCATAGGATGGAAACAACATGGTTAATCACCTCAAGAGCACAGATGATAGGAAAATATAGTAAAACAATTAGTAAGGCATGAGTTTGAGTATTTATTACTTTTATTTGGTTATGTATTTATTTTAGAGAAAGAATCTTGCTTTGTTTCCCATGCTAGAGAGCAGTGGTGCAATCATAGCTCACCACAGCCTCAAACTCCTGGGCTCAAGCCATCCTCCTCCTGCCTCAGCCTACCAAGTACCTGGGACTACAGTAACGCACCACCAGACCTGGCTATTTTTTTTTTCTTTTTTTGTAGAGGCGGTTCTTACTATGTTGCCCAAGCTAATCTTGAACTACCACCTCAAGCTGTCCTCCCAAAGTGCTGGGATTATAGATGTGAGCAACCAGCACATTTGTTTTTAATATAAATATTTACTTGTAGGTTCTTACCATTTAATGTTTAATAAATTAAACCACAACCGGCTCACGAAAATCCCTGAAAGTTTTAACAATCAGTTCTCGAGCGCTGAATGCACTGTTATACCAGCATACCGCTGACACAGACCCAAGCGAGCACAAACTACGTTTCCCAGAAGCCTCCTCTCCCAAGATCTGCTTCAGTTGCCAAAGCTGTTACCATAGAGACGGCTAACAGATTGTGCTGGCAGTCTTCTAATGGGTGAGGAGGGAGCAGGGACTGGGGGTGGCTGGACCCTGTCTGGTTGGGGGTGGTTACAATGGTGGGGTAAGTGAGCTGCTTCTGCCTGGAGGCCTCCAGCCCTGACCTTTCCAGGAAGGTTTTTGGGGAGTGTGTGTGTTGGGGGGGTTTGCTGGTGAGGAGGGGGGTGCAGGGAAGAGTCCCGGGAAGCTTGTGGCAGGATTGCTCTCCCCAGCCTAGGCTGTGGCTACAGAGGGAATCCAGCGCCGCAGGCCCTGCCCAGCTCTGCCTCTGAGATGTTCTAGGGTCTTGGCCCAGCTGCCCTCTGACCCCTTGGCCTTCCCTCCATCCTGCTTCTTTCCTGGCTCACCACTCCCCTACCCACTATCCCATCTAGGGGATCCCTATCTCACTCAGCCCTGAGACCCACGGGTTTCAGAAACCAGAAATACATGGGTTCAAATCCCAGATCGGCCACTTGCTAGCTGTGCCCCCAGGCAGTGCACTCCACCTCTCTAGGCTTTGTTCTTCTCATCTGCAAGGTGGGCACCATAGTGTCTGCCTCATAGAGGTGTCAGGGGATAAATGAGATGCTCTCTGTACAACCCTTAGCACACAGTAGGTGCTCATCCACTGTATGTGTCTTGGAACGGTTGTTACTGCCCTCCTTGGGCTCAGACTGTCTGGGCCCAGGAGGCAGGCGGTTCTGATGACGGGGCAGTGCTGCTTGGCTAGAGGTTTGTCCCTGGGGAACTGGGGCCCTGAAGGTTGGCCCACCTGGGCCTTGGGTGGGCTGACCTCCAGCACCAGGAATATTCAGCCCCCCAACCCCTCCCCAGTCCTAGAGGACAGAAAGTCAGAATTGGACAGAAAATATCTGCCCTCCTTTCCTATTGCAGGAGGGGAAACTGAAGCCGGGAAGGGTTCTCCTGACCAGGCTCTGTCCTGGCTGGTGGGCAGTGTCTCACCACCCAGGAGGCTCAGGCGGTCCAGGTGGGGAGTAGAGGGGGGGATGGGGCTGACCTTTCCCTCCTGGTCCCTTTTGCCCTCTTGATCCTGGCTGAAGCCAGGGGGTGATGATGTGGCGGGGAGACGCTGCTGTTCTCTCGACTCGACTGCTCACCCTTCCCCCTCCATCCTGTGAGCTGCATGGATTTCCTCTTCTCTGGATTTTTGCCTCCTTTGCTGTAATGAAAATAGATATTAGAGGTGGGGGCACAGGGAAAGAGCTGGGAGACTGCATGTCAGTGTCTTGGCGAGTGGCTTTGGGTAACGTGTGACCGGGACCCATGTGGAGTGTGAGTTTTTGCATACGATAAAAGGTGGAGGTGACCCGCCAGGTGGCCCTCCTGTCGCACCACTGAGAACCCCAGCTCCCTGGTGTCTCTGCCTTGCTGTCCTTGGCAGGCAGCTTTGGCCTCCCCTGTGCAATCACCTCATGGTCTGGCACTGGCCACCCCACCACCCACTTGACATCCATCCTCAGGGCAGGGGGAGGAGATGGGCAGAGGGCCACCCAGCAACTTCAGCCCACATCTCACTGGCCAGAACTAGGACACACCACAGAGCTACCTCGAGCTGCAAGAGAGCCTGAGAAGCTAAGCACTTCTGATCAAACACAATGCCGCCCCCCATGAAACTGGGGTTTCTACCACCCAGAAGGAGGGCCTGGAATTCTGACCAGGTGACTATAGTAGTCCACCTCAGTGAGCCTTGGCTCCGTGGCTTCCCACAAGGCCTTCCCTTGGGCCCGTGAACACATGTGGTGTCTTGGTGTGGGCTGACCTCCAGCACCAGGAATATTCATCCCCCCCTCCGGCTCACTACTCCCCTACCCACTATCTGATGCCCATCTTCAGGGCTGACACAGGATCTGATGCCCATCTTCAGGGCTAACACAGGACCTAGCAAGCTGTGTCACCTCCACCCTCCTCCTTGTCCGGGTGACATGGTGATAGATTCCTTGCACTCTCTTGCCCCAGTTTCCAGTTTGGTCAGATGATATATCATTTACCTGCCATCTTCATTTTTTATTTTTATTTTTTGGTCAAATTCTGTGTCACCTTACTATTAGAAGTGACTTCCTTTTTTGTTGTTGTTAGAGTCTCACTCTGTCACCCAGGCTAAAGTGCAGTAGCACGCTCACGGCCACCCCAGCGCCAACCTTCTGGGCTCGGGTGATCCTTCTGCCTCAGCCTTCCAAGTAGCTGGAACTACAGCTTCACGCTACCACGCTTATTTTTTTTATTTATTGTAGAGACGAGGTCTCACCAAGTTGCCCAGGCTGGTCTCGAATGTGCGAACTCGGGCAATCCTCTCGCCTTGGCCCCCCAAAGTGCTGGGATTACAGGCTTGACCCACCGTGCCCAGCCTAGGAATGACTTTCTTTCAACTAATTAATTCACTTATTTATTTACTCTTTGAGTTGGGGTTCTCACTCTGTTGCCCAGGCTAGATCCTGCAGTGGCAGGATCACGACTCACCACAGCCTTGACCTCCTGAGCTCAGGCCATCCTTCTGCCTCAGCCTCCCAAGTAGCTGGCACTACAGGCACATGCCACTGTGCCTGGCTAATTTTATGATTTTATTTGTAGAGACAAGATCTCACTATGTTGCCCAGGCTAGACTCAAACTCCTGGCCTCAAGCAATCCTCCACCTCAGTCTCCCAAAGTGCTGGGATTACAGGCGTGAGTCACCGCACTGGGCTAATTCCCTTATTTAAATAGGAATCCTTGGAATCCTACAGTAAGTCTCTCCATGACTTGCCATGAAGAGAACTGTCAATATCATCTGTGAAAAGCAGAGCGACCCCTGAGCCTGCCCTGACAGTGGCCCAACCTGAGGCCTGCTCTGTCTTAGTTGTGAAGGGACATTTGCAGGTGATGGAAGGACATTACCGATGTGCCAGCACCAAACCGAGTCTTTCTCTTGAGCGAAAGGATGTTTAAGAGGGAGCCGCTTCCTCCCTGCATGGTCAGAACCACCCCAAATGGTTTCCCAGGCCTCCCGGGAACGCGCAGGTGGTGTCGTGGCCCCTCCTGGCCTGAAAGTCCAGCACTCTGAGTACGTGCATCCTTCCCCCACAGAGACACTCTCTCTGTTGACAGCCAGAGGCGCACTAGAATGGAGGTCTTGAGGGAGATGGTGGAGGAGGAGGAGGTGGCCGAGCGGGAGGAGGCGGCCGAGAGCATCAAATGGAACGAGAAGGTGGAGAAAATGGTGCGGCCACTGGAGATGCGGAAGGAGGAAACCACGCTGACACAGGAGACGCTCAGAGACCTGGAGAAGAAGCTGTCGGAGATTGAGATCCCCACCCCAGCAGAGCGCCCGTGAGTGCATCAGCGGGGGACTTTGGCTGGCAGCCCTGGCGAGGGCAGAGCAGGGCTGGGCTCGGGAAGATTGGGCAGAGTGATGGCACCTGGGCAAGCAGAGGGCCAGGGCACGGAGTGGGGCAGTTGCAGGGGAGGGCTCTCTGCCCCTCCCTGGCTGTGTAACCCTGGGCGAGTCTCTTGACCTCTTTGTGCCTCAGTGCCCTTATCTGTTTAAAAGTGCAGGTGTGGGCAGGGCTCAGTGGCTCAGCCTGTAATCCCAGCACTTTGGGAGGCCGAGGTGAGTGGATTGCCTAAGCCCATGGGTGCAAGACCAGCCTGGGCAACTTGGTGAGATCTTGTCTTTATAATAAATCAAAAAATTAGCCGGGCATGGTAGCATGCACCTGTAGTTCTGGCTACTTGGAAGGCTGAGGCGGAAGGATCGCTGGAGCCCAGCAGGTCGACGCTGGGGTGCCAGGAGTGTGCCACTGCCCTCCAGCCTGGGCAACGAAGTGAGACTCCAACTCAAAAAAAAAAAAAAAGAATAAGAAAAAACCACAGGTGCGGTAGTTGTAGGATTAAATGAGGAAAGGGTGGAGCCAATGGCAGCAGAGCCAGGGCTCCTGCGTGCCAGGGACAGCCTCCCTTGGGCTGACGCCCCCCTGCTGTGGCACAGGGTCTTCACAACGGACACCACTGACATCTCCAACCTGCCCCTCTCCTACAAAACCAACACGCCCAAGGAGGAGCACCTGCTGGAGGTGGCGGGCAACTTCTCCCGCCAATACAGCCACCTGTGCCCGGACCGCGTGCCCCTCTTCTTGAACCCTCTGAATGAGTGTGAAGTGCCGGTAAGGCCAGCATGTGGAGGGCTGGGCAGAGGGAAGTGAGGCGACTCTCCAAAGATCTCTGGACCAAACCGCAGACCTCGCAGGGGTCAGAGCTTCTAGTCCAGGGACAGCTTAAACTCAAATGCCAGCAGACCCCAGCGGGCTTAGTGTAAATCACCCCCGGCGTACTGTGGTGGCCTGGAGACCCCATGCCCCACCTAAAGAGGCAGCTGCTGTTTGCTGTGGGGAAAATGCAGGCTTGGGGTTACTGGCTCAAGAGAGGAAGGAACTCGGGATTTGTGTGGAAATCTCTCATACTTAAATGCTGGTGGCTGACCCCAGCCTAGCGGTTCTAAACACCTGGCCCAGTTAAATGTCCCTATGTGGGCCAAGTAAAACAGGTCTGTGAGTCCCTGTTAGCCTGTGGCAGCTGCCTTGTGGCCTTTGGATGAATCCCATGCCATCCCATCTAAGGATGGGGAAACTGAGACCAAAGAGACTCAGGGATGTGTTCTGGGTCACAGGGCTGGAAGGAAGAAGCCGGTGCTCAGGTCCTGGACCCTTCCTAATCTCTTTTGTCTTATTTCTCTGTCCTTCCCAGTCTGGGGCCAGCCTATAGGGCTGAAGACTGCAGCGGCCATGGGCAGGCTCTGGCCCAGTCCCCTGCAAGCCCCAGGGAGGGCATCACCTGGGAGGAGGCCACGGTGTACCCAGGAAGCCTGGGAGATGGGAGACTCAGTTTCCTTGTTCAGCTCTGGTTGGCTGGGTCGCCTCGGGCAGCTCTCCAGGCCTCACTGGGCCTCATGCTCTCCCCTGGTACTCTGGGGGTTAGAGGCAGGGACCCCTCAAGGCCCTTCCAGCCCAGATCCAGAATATGCCCGCCCATGCTGCCTCCGGGTGCCGGTAATGGGGGGCGGATAGGGCCCAGGCATTGCCACTGCTTCACTGACCACCTCCACACACCAGGCCTGGGCTTCACCCTCCCGGCCAGGGACTGCTCTGCCACCCCAGGGCATATGGGCCTGTCCTCCTGCATTTGTTCAGGCTTCCAGGGTCTCACCATGGATTGGAAAAAGGCCCTACCACGTATCACACAGGCCCCTGCTGCGTGTGACCCCACTGGCATGATCTCTCCCCTTGCAGAAGTTCGTGAGCACGACCATCCGGCCCACTCTGATGCCCTACCCCGACCTCTACAACTGGGACAGCTGTGCCCAGTTCGTCTCCGACTTCCTCACCATGGTGCCCCTCTCTGACCCCCTGAAGCCGGTAAGTGCCACACACAAGCTGCATCCTTAGGACTAAGATGGGAAGCCAGGCAGGATCTGGGAGAAGGCTCTGCCAGGCTCAGGCCACAGCCCCTCAGAGATCCCCCAGGAGGAAACAGGCTCAGAGAGATACGGGGGGCCAGCCCCTTCAGAGAGATTTAGAGGGTCCCTGGAAGGTGGGGCAGCGTCGGTGGTTATTCTGGAAAAATAAAGAGAAAGAAAGAAAGAAAGGGGAGAGAAAGAAGAGACTGGACTCTGTCTAGTGCAGAAGCCAATTCTGTAGTAGGGATAGATATTAAAAGAAAGGAAGATGGAGGGATAGATATAAAGAGGAAGAAAGAGAAAGAAAGAAAGTGGACAACTTTTCAGTGAAATGAGCAGAAGCCGTTTATTGGGACCAACCATGAGTCTTTTATCCCACATTTTCACATGTTAAATCACAAGACTTTCACGTGAACACAAGGCCAGGTGGATGAGGCGCATCCCCGCCCCAGGTGTTTCCTTAAGCATGAAGAAGGACAATCCCAATCAAATCACAAGACTATTACGTGAACACAAAGCCAGGAGGATGAGGGGCGTCCACCACCCACCAGGCGTTTTCCCAAGCATGAGGAAGGACAATCCTAAAATTATCTCCCTGTTCCTTATGCTTGGTTTATGTTCCTCCAAAGCAATACAACAATTCTAACATCATAATATTCTAATAATCAATAACTTCTAAAACTTATGCATACCCAACACCTAATGATTGACTTAAATCCTAATACCTTTCTATTCCGTGCTAATTTTACCTGTACTATAAAAAACTCTTAATTATAGCCCAAACCAGTTCCTAAAGAATGTGGCCCAGCCCAAAGATCACACTGGGCCATTTCCAGGAACAATTGATTATGATCTCTTAACAAAATGGCTATTCTAAAATCCTATGTATCTATCTTAATTTCTATAAAAGTTTCTAATTCCTATTCCTGATATATAAGGTTGATCATCAGCAATAAAGCTTCTAAAATAAAACCCAAATACAAACTGTAATTGTACTAAAGCCAAAACCGCAATTAGTAGAAAGTGGGAACAATGAAATTTCTAAAGTTAACTGTATTCTTATAAAACCTTGAAGTATCATGTTTGATCATGCTTGAACTAACAAAATTCCCTGACGTAGCATGACCTATTCTACAATACTTTCGATGAATAAAATAAATTCAGTTTCTATTATAAGTAGAAAAAACCTACATTAATTGTAGCTAAAGAACTGGTTTAAAAGAATACAGCCCAGCCCAAAGTGGATGCTGGGCCCTTAGGAATGTGGCCCAGTCCAAAGTTCGTGCTGGGCCATTTCTGGTAAGTCTAGATAATCATCTATACCATCTAAAGCTGGAAACAGCTCTCTAAATGTATATACGAATCCTACAAATATACTTTTAAATCTTATAAAGAAGCTTGTATCATGTATAAGGCTCCCAAATGTGACTCGAGTTTGAACTGTGTTAAGTTTAAAGCCGAAACCTCAGTCTGTGAGAAACGGGAATAATGAATCCCTAGAATCAGCCATGTCTGTCATATTCTCAGAACTTCATGCTTAGATCATCAAAGTCCCTGCTAGTGGGTCATACCAAACAACAAAGAAGGAAGGAGGGAATGGGCCTTCAGCTCCTGAACGCAACCTGGTGGTCTCAGGGTCCACAGCCCACCTGGGCGGGCCTCCACGGCTGGCTCCCAACAGAGAGAGACAGCCACTTGCCCGAGAGGACAGACAGCAAGCCTGGGCTTCTGGCTCCCACCCCTTTGCCTCCTTTGTCTCCTTCTGTCTTCAGAGCCTCCTTTCCATGACTTCCAGGGGTAAAGGAAAGAGAGAGGAAGGGCCTGGCTGCCCATGGCCCTCAGCCCCATCTTCAGGCTTCTGGCCAGCTCGGTCAGTTTCTCGTTCAGAATGAGAGAGTGCTGGGTGCAGTGGCTCATGCCCGTAATCCCAGTACTTTGGGAGGCCGAGGTAGGAGGATCACTTTAGCCCAGGAGTTCAAGACCAGTCTAGGCAACAAAGTGAGACTTTGTCTCTAAAAAAAAAACATTTCTAAAAAGTTAGCTTGGTGTGGTTGCATGCATCTGTAGTCTCAGCTACTTGGGAGACCAAAGCAGGAGGATCACTTGAATCCAGGACTTCAAGGCTGCATTGAGCTACAATTGCACCACTGCACTCAAGCCCAAGTGACAGAGCAAGACTCTGTCTCTAAAGAAAAAATTTAAAAGAATGGAGAGCGGGAAAGGGATAGGTAAACAGTGGAGAGTTAATAAAGAGAAGGAAAGGATGGTGGGTAGAGAGGAAAACATTGGAACAAAACAAAACAATTACCAGTCGGAGAACGTTAGACCAGAAGCTTCTCCAGTCCAGGAGGTCATCCCATCAGGAAGTCCTTGAGCCCCTTAAGATCACAGGCAAGTGTGGGTTGCATGGGGTCTGGCTGCCATCCCATACCTAGCAGGCTCCCTGACTCCACAAGAGGGTCCAGCCCGCACGTTGGTCCCAGACCTGCCCCACCAGGTGGGCTGTGATGGATGCGGCACACAGGCTGGGGCAGTGGGGTCCCAACTTTGCTGACCAGCTCACTGTGGCCAGCCCTTGTACCTGTTCTCATCGACCACCGTGCTCAAGTACCAGAAGGGAAACTGCTTCGACTTCAGCACGCTGTTGTGCTCCATGCTCATCGGCGCCGGCTACGATGCCTACTGCGTCAACGGCTACGGCTCGCAGGACCTGTGCCTCATGGACCTGACATGGGAGGTGTGCCCGCTCACTGTGAAGCCCAAGGAGGTATGGTGGGCTTGGCTGCCTGGGTGTCCCAGAGGGTGGGCGTTCCTCATGCTGTCGTGCCCTCCTTAGAGAAGTATGTACCTGTGCTTCCCCTGGGCCCTGGCCACGTGGGCACAGCTCTGTCACCACGCAGCCCTCTAATGCCCCAGGATTTGTATTTCAAACCACTGGTGGCTTCTCCTAACACAAGCAGCCCCGTTCTCCAACTGGCTGTCCCTTCCCGCCTCTTGTAACTCAGTTTCAGCTACTGCACTTCCCACAAGGTAAATTTATGAAAGCTACATAAATTATGTCTTAGGTCAAATTCAAACTATTCCAAATTCACCCTATGCATTGGATTAAAATCCACCCAGCCATTTTAAAATAAGGAAATAACAAGCCAGTCACAGTGGCGCATAACTGTAATGCCATACTCTGGGAGGCCAAGGTGGGAGGATCACTTGAGCCAGGAGCAGGAGGCTGCAGGGAGCTATGATCATGCCACCTCACTCCAGCCTAGGTGACAGAGATTCTGCTCTAAAAAGCAAAAAACAACAACAAAAGGAAATAACAGATAAGTAGACATTTGGTTCTCAGTTCCCTTCTACACACAGGTAGAGAGGCCCCTTTTTAATAGCAAAAACAAAAATCACTGGACCCTCAATGGTGGTGACTATTTTTAGCTCTATTGATTAAGAGCTCTGTAATGACCAGAGGCTGTTGTGGACACAAGAAGCACTCTGAAACGTACTTCAGTCAGTGGAACCACAACAGCATCTCTTTACATGTGGAAAATAGTCATACTGAAGACAGAAATGCTTTTCATGAACTAGAATGAATCCCCAGGGCTCAAGCCCCTGGGGGTATCGGTAGCTCGGGGAGGGGAAGCCAGGACCTGAGGCATTCAGCACACTGCCTGTGCACCTGGGTTCCCGCTGAGTGAGTGCCAGGTGGGTGCTGTCATGCAAGAGGGGCAGGAAAGTGGGGAGGCATCAGGAGAGCCTCGCTCCTTCAGGGCCACCACCCCAGGAGATGTCGGGACAAATGCTCTAGCACGGCTCTTGGCTTCAAAAGCCTCTGAGCTCAGCCAGATGTTTAATAAAAATGTATCAATAACTAGCCAGATGTGGCGACTCATACCTATACTCCCAGCACTTTGGGAGGCTGGGCCCAGAGGATTGCTTGAGCCTAGGAGTTCGAGACCAGCCTAGGCAACATAGTGAGACCTCATCCCTACAAAGAACAAATTTGAAAGATTAGCTGGGCGTGGGGTGCATGCCTGTAGTCCCAGCTGCTCGGGAGACTGAGAAAGGAGGAGTGCTTGAGTCCATGAGTTTGAGGACAGTGGGCTATGATCGTGCCACTGCCCTCCAGACTAGGCAACAGAGTGAGACCCAGACTCGAAACACACACACACACACACACACACACACACACACACACACACACACACACACACACACACAATTATACCAATAACAGATGCAGATAAGTTTCTGGTTTGTAATCCCATTTTTTTGTCCCTTGACTTAGTTGCTTTTCGCAATAGCCCAGCATAGTGGGTTTGATCACTCTTAGCCTACAGGTGAGTATGTTGAGAGGACATAGAAGGTTGCCCAATTGCACGGCCAGAAATGGAAAGCCAGGGACTGCAGCCCGAGTCTGCCTGAGTCAGACCCCGCAGGTATACTGTTCCTTCCTCATGACTATCCCAGGTCTGCTTCTGCAGCCTTTGTGGTGCTCTCTCCTGGGAATGGATCTAGCCACCCAGCACACATTTCTACATACACACATGCACACACACGTACCTACAAGCATGCACACACGCATGTGCGCACACACAGGTTTTCTTCTCCTTCCTGGCCTGGCAGATTCCTACTTGGAGTCAACACACAAAACCCTTCAATGATAAGATCTGACTAGTCCGACTCCTGACACTTCTGGGCCAGGTCCGTCCAGGTCCCAGCTGGGACGAACAGTGGGGCGTGAAGAAGAGGAAGTCACACTCCTGGGCTCTTGCCCTGGGAGACACCTCACGAGACACCTCGCTTGGGCATTTTCCTGCCTTTACTACTTAGGAGGTGGGGAAAGAAGTTCCTATTATTCTCACCCGTTCACAGACGAGCCTGAGAGAGGTAAGGACTTCCAGTGGCCATGGAGTTGGAGTTGTGACTCCCTCTGCATTCGGCACCAGAAGGCCCACAGGCTCACAGAGCAACTGTGACGCCTGCTCCGAGGGGCTGGCCGGGCGGTCTCGGGCTCCTGGAGCCGCGTGTGAAGGGGATGGTGTGGGGCCACTGATTCTTCTCTTGCTGGGTGACAGAGAGTCAAGCAGAAGGAAAAGGCGCTGCCTAAGAAGTACACCATCAAGCCCCCCCGGGACCTGAGCAGCAGGTTTGAGCAGGAGCAGGAGATCAAGAAGCAGCAGGAGATGAGAGCCCAGGAGGAGCGGCGGCTGAGGGAGGAGGAGGAGCGCCTCCTGGTGGGTCCACCGGCCTGGGGCCTCGGCCCCCAGGCTCAGCTACCCCGGAGGGACTGCCAGGGTTGCAGAGCAGGCCCAGGTCACGGGGGGGGGGGGTATGGACCTCTCCAAGGTCCGCCCCACACCCAGCCCTACCTCCGCCCACCCGTGCAGGAATCTCCCGCAGGTGGCCTGCCAGCTTCTGACGATAGATTCCTGATGTCCGAACTATTTCCCAGAGCTGCCTGGGGAAGCCCATTCTATGCTGGGCAGCTCAGGTGCCTTCCTTGTTCTAGACTCTGTTACAGGAGACACACCTGCATACGCACATACCCTCCCGTCCCATCCATCAATCCATCCTTCCATCCTGCCATCTCTCCTCCCGTCCGCTCATTCATCCATCCTTCCATCTCTCCTCCTGTCCATCCTCCCGTCCGTCCGTCCGTCCATCCATCCATCCTGCCATCTTGCCATCCATCCTCCCATCCATCCATCCATCCATCCATCCTCCCACCCCTCTATCCATCCTCCCATCCATGCATCCTCCCATCTCTTCTCTTACCCATCCTCTCATCCATCTAGCCATCCTGCCATCCATCCTTCCATCTCTCTTCCTATCCATTCTCCCATCTCTTGTTCTATCCACTCTCCGATCCATCTATCCTCTCATTCATCCTCCCACCCATCCTCGCGCCCTTCTCCTGTTCACCCTCCCATCCATCCTCCCACCTCTTCTCCCATCCATCCATCCTCTCACCTCTCCTCCTGTTTATCCTCCCATCCATCCCCCCATCCATCCATCTTCATGTCTCTCCTCCTGTCCATCCTTCCAACATCCACACTGCCATCTTCCCTCCAGTCCTCTTCCCCCCCCTTGTTCCCTTTCCTTCCATAGAGAATCCCCTGGTCCAGGCCCCAGGAATACAATAATGAACACCACACAGTTACAGTTCTCCCAGAGGGCGGCTGATAAGGACGCTATGAGGCCTCCCATGATCTTTCTGTAGATGAAATCTCACCCAGAATCACAACATATAAAGCCAGTAAATCCCCAAAACCCAGAGCCCTAAAGAGTCTAGTTTGTAAACCACAGAGCTAGTCAGATCCTTTCATTGTACTGATTTTAAAAACAAGATCTGAGTTGGGGTGATGGAAGGTGATATGAGAGGTCATGCGGCCAGCCAGTGGAGCAGTCTGGATCAGAACTCAGTTCTCCAGGCTGGGCACGGTGACTCATGCCTGTGACCTCAGCACTTTGGAGACCGAGGCAGGAGAATTGCTTGAGCCCAGGAGTTTGAGACCAGCCTGGGCAACATAGCAAGACCTTAGCAATAACCTTATTGGAACGGCTACTTATGGGCAGGGGAATGGGCTCTGGGGCTTCAAAAAATTTTTAAAATCAGTCCGATGTACTCCTAGCTACTCGAGAGGCTGAGGCAGGAAGACCACTTGAGCCCAGGACTTGGAGGCTGCAGTGAGCCATGATCGTGCCACTGCACTCCCGTCAGGGCGATGGAGAAAGATTATGACTCAAAAACAAACAAAAAGGAACTCAGCTCTCCTGTTGGTTCTCCAGGCCCAGGAGATGTCTAGGCCCCTGGCACCCTTCTTCCCATCCATCTGGCTCATGGTTGCCCACCTCTCCCATGTAGGAGGCGGAGAAGGCAAAGCCCGACCCCCTGCATGGCCTGCGGGTACACTGCTGGGTCCTTGTGCTGTTGGGGAAGCGTGAGGTGCCTGAGAGCTTCTTCATTGACCCGTTCACAGCACGCAGCTACAGCACCCAGGACGACCACTTCCTGGGCATCGAGAGCCTCTGGAACCACAAGAACTACTGGATCAACATGCAGGACTGCTGGAACTGCTGCAAGGTGCCTGGCAGGGGACTGGGCGGCTGTGGCAGGTACAGTGGGGTTATGGGGAATGGAGGAAGCATGGTGGCCAGACCTGGGGGATCCAGCCACCAGGTCATGAGGACTTCAGGCTTTCCCTGTGGCTTCCCAGAGTCCACTTCCCTGCCCATAAGTAAACATTCCAATAAGGTTATCATCTCTCTTGATTTGTATATCCTTTTCAAATGTTGATCGTTTATTTTAATTTTTACAAACTTTCTATTGAAGCATAACATATATGAAGAAAAGTGCACTCATTCTATCTTTGCTGATTTTCTACTTTTCTTTCACTTATTGATAACATTATTGAAATCTTGAACTATAATTTTGTGTGTCTCTATTTTGTCTTTCAGTTCTGTCAGTGTTTGCTTCATGTATTTTGAAGCTCTGTTACTAGTTGAGTACATGGTTAAGATTGTTATGTCCTCTTGATGAATCGATACCTTTATCATTATGAAATGACTGTCTCTATTCCTAGAAATACTTACTGTTCTGGTTCTATTTTGTGTAACATTCATGTAGCTACTCTAGCTTTCTTTTGATTTGTATTAGCATATGTTATCCTTCTTTATTTTTCTTTTAATCTATTTGTGCCTCTTAAATACATTTATTTTAGGTAGTATATAGTAGGGTCTGGCTTTTTATCCAACCTGACAATCTCTGCCTCTTAATTGAATTTAGGCCACTTACACTTAATATGATTATTGATAAAGTTAGGTTTATGTCTATCACCTTGCTATCTGCTTCTTCAGTTTTGAAAATCTGATTATAAACAAAGCCTTTACCCTATTTTTTAAATTTTCTATCTGGGGTTTTTATATAAGACCCTTTTTAAAAAAAACTACTAAGAAAGACTTATTTAAAGTTGTTCTCCAATGTCTAACACAAAACATTTATTTGCGTACATTCCTCCTCACATTCCCATACTCAAATACCCATGGAGAAACTGTACAATATTTGCCGTGTTTCTTGTGTCCTTTTCCTCTCTCTTTCTCTCTCTCTCCCCCACCCCCCCATATATTTTCCCCTGAACTGTCTTCCAGGTCACTAACTCTTCCCTCAACTTTGTCTAATTTGCTGCTTAATCCATCTATTTCTTTCCTTTTTCTTTCTTTCGTGTGTGTGTGTGTGTGTGTGTGTGTGTGTGTGTGTGTTTTCTGCAATTTAATTCTGGAATTTACATTTGGTTCTTTTTACATTTAGTTTTCATACTTCCTGTTAACCAAGTTTGAGAAAGAAAAAAAAAAGAAAATAAATAGTTTTCAGTTTTATGTCAAAAATCTTAACCTTTTTATTTCCTTGATTATTAAGCATAGCTATTCCACACTTCATTTTTTATAACTCCATTACCTTGATACTCTGGATCTGTTTTTACTGTCTGTTGTCTCTAGTTTTGTGACTATATGATCTTATCCTCATCTTGTTGTGTTTATGGGGTGTGTGTGTGTGTGTGTGTGTGTGTGTGTGTGTGTGTGTGTTACTAAACATTGCATGTGAAGTATTTTAGAGATCATTAGAGGCCTAGGTGACATTATCTTTCTCCGGAGAAGATTGGTCTGATTCTGGTAGGAAGCTAGGGGTTCTAGCAATTCCGGATCAAAGCAGAGATGAAGATGATTCTAAGGTGGCCTTTAGCCCCTCCGAGGCATGGCCTTTGTGGTTTGCCCTTACTCCGGTGGTGTGTTATTCTTCGGGGTCCCAACACAGTCTGAGGGTTCCCCTCACTTTTTCCCTTTGGAGGACTCTGGATTCCAATTCTTGCTCCCTTAGTACTGTGAATCTGTCAGAAGTACTTCTCCATTGCTCAGCCCTTGGATGCCTAACCTTTGCAGAAAAGCAACTCCAGCTGCTGGGCTTGCCTCTCAGGCTTTCCTTCTTCTCATGGATCTTGGTTTCTTGATTCTTTTCTGCCTTGTAAACTCCTTAAAGCCTTCAAACAGACAATTCTTAAAATATTTTTCTCAGCTCTAGTTGTCAGCAGGAAGTCTGGCCCAAATTATCTAGTCCACCTTTACCAGAGATGGAACTCTCTATTTCTTATGTTTTATATTTTCCACTCAGCTTTTTTTTTTTTTCCAGTCAGGATCTCACTCTGTTGCTCAGGCTAGAGTACAGTGGCATAATACATCATGTTTTACCACAGCCTCAACCTCCCAGGCTCAGGTGATACTTCCACCTCAGCCTTCCAAGTAGGTGGGACTACAGACAAAACCACTATGCCTGAATAATTTTTGATTTTTGTAGAGGCAAGGTCTCACTATATTGCCTAGGCTCGTCTTGAACCCCTGGATTCAAGCAATCCTCTTGCCTCAGCCTCCCAAAGTGCTGGGATTACAGGCATGAGCCACCATGCCTGGCCTATGTTTTTGAGTTATAATCTATTGCTTCTAACTATCTGTGCTACTCCATGGTCCATCACCCCTTACACACCTGTGTTCCCAGTGACAGACATTTCCTCATGGACTGGTATGAGAATTTCCTTGGTACATCTGCCCAGGATTGGAATTGTTGGGTCTTAGGGGTTTTTGTATGCATAATTTAACAAAGCCCTGTAAGAGTGACTCTCTGAAATGTCTGCACTGGTCTATATTCACACTAACGGTGGATATAGATCCTATAAAGTAAGTCCCCTACATTCGAACTTTCAAGTTAAAAACTTTAACAATGCACATGTGCATTTTTAATGTATTATTTCTCTCTACCAGGTGTCATTATAGCCTGTTAAACACATAACACTCCTATATAGCCAATTGTGTTAGTTGGGTATCCAGACTAACTTTGTTGGACTTAAATTGGACCTACAAATGCACTCTTGGAAAGGAAGTTGCTCATATGTTGGGGACTGCCTATAGCGCCTTGTCCTCTGACATTTGGCATTATTCATATTTCCATTTCTGCCACCTGAAGCAGGGACACAGGAATACTCATATTCCTTTGTATTTCTCTGTTGACCCAGGAATCTGAGACCTCCAGTCTAGTTTTGAGCTCACTGGGTTTCCTCTTCTGTGAACTGTTTACATCTTCCTTTGCTGGAATTACTGTTTTTCTTTCTTATTCATTTACGGGAGTTCCTTCTATGTTCTCAATGTTAATCACATGTCATTTTTAGGCGCTGAAAATATCTTCAATTGTGCCATTTGTCTGTTAACTTTGTCCATGGTTTTATTTATTGAACATAAGTCTTTAAATCTGATATGATCAAAGTCATTGAATCTCTGTCGTATAGTTTATACTTTTGCAATTTTCTTTAATAAATTATTCCCTGCCTTTAAGTCACAAAGATATTTTCCTACATTTTTCTCTGTAATTTTTCCTTTCATAAGAAGGTCTTCAATCCAGGAAGTTATCTTTATATGAGGTAAGGATCTAGCTTTATTTTCTCCACACAGTGAGCCAGTTCCCCCCAAACCATCTCTTAGGTCATCAGTGCTTTCTTCATTGGTTGACAGAGCCACCTTTATTGTGTGGTACATTTCCATGGCATGGAGGGCTGGGTTTGAGCTTTCTATTCCATTGGTCTATCTGTAGGTCTTGTGCTATCATCAGATAGTTTTTATAATGATGGCTTTATGAGATGTCTTCATTTCTAATAGGGCTAGTTCCCACCTCTTTTCACTTTTTATGGATTGACTTAGCTACATGTGGATCTTTACATTTTAGTTTAAGATAATCATGTTTCTTAGCACTTTGAGAGGCCAAGGTAGGAGGATCACTTGAGCCCAGGAATTTGAGACCAACCTAGGCAACATAGCAAGACCCTGGCTCTCCAAAAAATAAAAAAAAATTAGCCAGGCATGGTGGTGTGCACCTGTAGTCCCAGCTACTCGGCTGGCTGAGGTGGAAGGATCACTGAGTCCAGGAGGTCAAGGCTGCAGGGAGCCGTGATTGTGCCACTGCACTCTAGCATGGGTAAACGAGTTATATAATGATAACAGTGATTTTAAAAATAGTGATAATAAAATTAAATTATAAAAATCCAACTTGAATCTGATTTTTGGATTACATCAAAATTATACATCAATAGGGAATCATTCATATCTTCATTCTTCCTATATATTCAGCCATTCTATCCAAGAACATGGCTTGGGTATTTTTGGCTAATTTCTAGCTAGGGTATAGATATAGATATTATTGCTATTGTGATTGTCATCTTATTCTTCATTATATTTCCTAATTGGTTTTTGCTGGTATAGATAAATACTACTGATTTTTTATTGCCCTTGTGTACAAGCTTTCTCACTTTTTTTTTTTTTTTTGAGTTGGAGTCTCACTTTGTTGCCCAGGCTGGAGGGCAGTGACATGCTCCTGGCCACTGCAGCCTCAACCTGTTGGGCTCCGATCCTTCCGCCTCAGCCTTCCAAGTAGCTGGAACTACAGGCGAGTGCTACCACGCCCGGCTAATTTTTTGATTTATTGCAGAGATGAGGTCTCCCCAAGTTGCCCAGACGGGTCTCGAACCCACGGGCTCAGTCAATCCACTCACCTCAGTCTCCAAAGGTGCGGGATTACAGGCTGAGCCACTGAGCCCGGCTGCTTTCTCATTTTTATTGCTAGCTTGTCCATTGATATTGACAGAGTTTGTAAGAAGATGATCATATCATCCACAAATGATGACCGTTTTCTCTTTTGCCTTCTGAGATTCTGATTCCTTCAGGAGGGGATAGACTCCTCTGAGCATAGCATCCCCCAAGAAAAGGGAGACAGGGTGATCTGAGGTGGAACACAGACCTGGTGCTTCGACTTGAACAGACATGGATCTATCTTAATATCTGTTAGAATATAGTTTAACTCTACTGTTTTAGTAATCGGTGCCCAATGAAGGACAGTGGCCCTTTGGAGGCTACTACAGTCCCCCTTCAGTCCCTCTTCCAGCCCAAAGGTCCTTCAGCCTCTGAGATGAAGATGGAAGTGAAGCCAGAGACAGTGCTACATCACCAAGCGGGGGATGAAGGAAGCGATGATGGCATCGGCTGTCACTCTTATTGCCAAATGAGCACAGGAGCAGATGCTCTGTTCCTTCAGTGAATTTTAAAATGGCACTGGAGCTGGGGGAGGATGATGAGGCAGCCACACAAGTGCTGCCCAGTACAAACACACATGTGCATGGGGATGTGGCCTTTGTCCACTCAGTTATGCTTTCCCCACAGAACAGAACTTTAACAAAGCATAATATCCAATGACTGCTTACAGCGGTTTATGAAAGTGACAGAATTTAGGATGAGATGGAAAAGCATGAGGACTTCTGTAGAGTTGGGTCTCTCTCCACCGAGCAAAGACTAGCCCCCGTCACTATGACATCGACCAGCTCTCCTCTCCCTCCTTCTCCTCTGTCCTGTCCCCCTTCTCTGCCCTGCACCCCCCACCAAGCCAGGGCAGAGTAACACTCAAGAGGCTTCCAGGATTCAGACTCAACCACGAGTACTAGGATTGGGGCTAGCTTCAGAATGACTTGGTGTTGATCCTCCTCATGGGCAGCTGTCCTTGGCCTTTGTGCTCCTTCTGGAACATGACCTGGGGCTGGGGGACACCTTGCCCTAGCGAGGTGTATTGGAGTGTAAAGTGCTCCCCACCTGCCAGGGATTATCTGGCGGGTGACCTGCTTTTCCTGAGGAGGCTTCGGCCTCAGGTGGGCTGGGCAAGCAGAAGGAGGAGGACCTGCCCAGGAAGGAGAATCCCAGCTTCCACATGGACCTGCCCAGTTCCCTTCCCCTGGTGTGGGTGGAAAAACATGAAGGGGCCTTTTCTCAAGACACGCTGCTTCCTGGAAGTTGCCAAGTCCTTCTGGCATCATCTCGTGCTTGTTGGCTTAGTCCAACCAACAAGTGCCCAGCTGAGGCTGAGTAACTCCACATCCAGGCCTGCCCCAGGCCAGGGAGTTTCCAAGGCTCTCATAGAGGCCAGCACAGGGTTCCTTCACAGGGAGACTGGGTGGTAGGAAGGGCGTTCCAGCCCCCTCAGGGCCTCAGTTTCCCTGTCCGAATGAAGGGGTGGGCATGGACTCTCAGAGGCCCCCTGGGGCTGATATTCTGTTCCCCTTGGACCCAGGCCCCCGTCCTTCTCTGTCTGGGGAGCAGCTGTCATCCCGCCATGGAGCAGGAGAGGGCGTGATGGCGGCGGGGTGCACTGAGCAGTTCATCCTCACCCCATCAGGACTTGGTCTTTGACCTGGGAGACCCCATGAGGTGGGAGTACATGCTCTTGGGGACCGACAAGCCTTACCTGTCCTTGACTGAGATGAACGATGAGGATGACGCGGAGAATCTGGTGAGTCCTGGCTGGGTGTGGAGCCAGGGAGTGTGAAGGGAAGGCTTTGTACCTTTGCACCCTGTCTGGCTTCCGGCAGCCTTACACACGTCCTCACCAGCATGCATGATGACTGGGGGCGGGCAGTTCAGAGAGACCAGTTATATGTTCCTCAAAGTAGAAGTCGTCCTCGTTTTACAGGTAGGCAAACTCAGGCCCAGACAGGTCAGTGGCCTGCCCAGAACCCCCCCCAGTGGGACAGGGGAGGATGGGACTTGGAATCAGGTCTTCTGTCCCCACACGGCCCACCCTATTCAGGGGTTGCTCTGCTCCTTTAAAGAGTGGGGTCCTAAGCTCCTCTCCATACGCCCCAGGAGTCCCAGGGACAGCCATTCCTCACTTCCATCCTGAGCCGCCAACATTCTCCCCATGCACTGCCGGGCCTTCCTTGACCGTCCTGTCGACTCCTCTAAAGGTCAGGGCCTCCCCAAGTCAGCAGCCTCCCCTCTTGGAATTCAGTTTCCTTGCCGGGACATCAAATGGAGGGGGCGGGTCACAGTCACGTTCATAATAATTCTAATAGGTGCATAGTCTGTCATCAGAGAATACCACAGACTTGGGGACTTATACAATAGATACTTCTTTCCTCATAGTTCTGGAGGCTGGAAGTCTGAGATGAAGGTGTCGGCAGGGTTGGTGTCTTCTGGGGCCTCTCTCCTCAGCTTGTAGATGGTTGTCTTCCCCTGTGTCTTCACGTGGCCTTCCCTCTGTATGAGTCTCTGTCCTGATCTCTTCTTGTAAGGACACCAGTCATATGGGACCAAAGGCACCTTCCTGACCTCATTTCCTTTAGTCACCTCTTTAGAGACTGTCACATTCTGAGGTGCTGGAGGTTAGGACTTCAACACATGAATGTGGAGGTGCATAATTCTGCCCATTAGTGACAGGTAGCGCTCACATTGGCCTTACTAAGTACCAGGCTGTGTTGTACATACTTAACCTGAATTAATTCATGTAAACTTCCACAACCACCCAATGAGGTGGGTACTAGTATTTTTATTATTATCATTATTATTATTATTAGTCAGGGTCTCGCTTTGTCACCCAGGCTGGAGTGCAGTGGCATGATTATGGCTCACTACAGCCTCGACCTCCTGGGCTCAGGCAATCCTCCTGCCTCAGCCTCCCAAGTTGCTGGGAATACAGGCGCACGTCACCACTCGGCTAATTAAAAAATTTTTTTTGTAGAGGTGAGGTCTCACAATGGTGCCCAGGCGGGTCTCCAACTCCTGGCTTCAAGTGGTCCACCTGCCTCAGCATCCCAAAATTCTGGGATTATAGGCATGAGCCACCTCACCTGGCCTCGTGCTAGTATTATTATTCACAAACATTATTATCCCATTTTACAGATGGGAAGGCTTATATACAGAGGGATTAAGTAACTTAGTCCTTAAGCTGGAACTTAGACCGAAATAGTCTGGTGCCAAAGTCGGTGACTCTAGTCCACCTCCTGGGGCTGCTTGAGAACGAAATGAGACCACTGGTGTGATGTGCTTGGCACCGTAGACACACCTGCAAAAGGTGTTGGGTGTTTCTGGCATCCTCATCTCTGGAAGCTGGGGGAAGCCTCCTGTGTGGTAAATCCCGTGCATAGGCGCCCCCTGCTGGCCCTGAGTCATGGACAAGTCAGACCAGGGGAGCCCTATCTGGAGACAGCATCCTTAACGCCTGTTCAACAATTCCAGTCACAGAGTCCTGTTCCATCCCTGGACCAGGATCCCGGCTAAAGCACAGACTGGCAGATGGCGGCCCCAAGAGTCAGCTCAGCCGTGGCTCCAGCCCCTGCCACAACCCAGCCACCTGGCCGTCTTAGAGATTTGGCAAAGCTTACTGGAGACATCACCCACTTTTGTCCCCTGCAAAAAGTCACAGCTAGATGAGCAGGTGTCAGAGGTCTGAGCAATGTTTATGGGAAAAAAAAGGCTTTAAGCCAAGAAAGTCTTGCCCAAGTTTCTGTGAGGGCTATTTGTCTAGATTGGACCTTATTTTACAGATAGAGGAACACATGCTTAGAGAGAAAAAATAATAATGTCAGCCAGGCAATGTCCCAAGCCCATTATAGACATTATGTCATTTAATCCTCTCAAGAGGTCCAGTTTCCAGTTAAGGAAACAGACCAGGGCAGTTAAAAGACTTTCCTTGGCACCCCTTAGTTGGTGTTGAACAGAGGGTCGGACTCCAAAATCATCTCCCTGAGGAAGGGCCCATGACTGAGGCAGGGAAAGTGGGGCCTGCAGGTGGGGTGTTGCTGTCCTAAGTCAGGCAGGTGAAGGGATGAGCTCCTGCCCAAAGCAGAATCTTCCTCTTTTTCATATTGTGGTTGTGTTCACAAACTCTGGCTCCCCTGGGGAAATGGACAGACCACTGTGGCTTGGCTCTGTGGGGAGAGACAGAGCTTTGATCATAATTTCTGCTCCAAGGCCATGGCCACCCCCTTCCCCCATTCTCCCTACAGGGCAAGGAGGATGAGGATAAGAGCTTTGACATGCCCTCATCGTGGGTGGACCAGATTGAGATCTCCCCAGAAGGTTTGTGCATTCATTTGTCCTGTCCAGAGCCAGTTCCCAGACCTCTGCGGAGGTCTGCAGCAGCTAGGCAAGGGGACACAGCAAAGGTTCCCCTGGTCCCTCATGCCTCCCCCTCCCGCTTCCCACTATCCCCTTCCTCTCTCTTCCTTCCTGTCACCATGCTCTGCTCTGTGGCCCGAGGTACTGCCCCTGTCTGGCCCAGGAGAGGGGGCTCGGTTAGTGTGTGGGATGATGCAGTGGGAGGCACATCAGACCCAAGGACAGCCCTTTCCCCTCTCACACTCCCTTTGTGGCAAGAGAGGGGGCTGTGGCCGCTGTGGGCAGGGAGTGTCAGGACTGGCAAGGGGCAGCCAGAGAAGGCAGGAAAGCAGGGACTTCCAGGCTGGTGCCCACTGAGGCACCTGTCTGGGAGCACCCAGACCCACAGGGAGCGCACAGGCCATTCATCAGGGTGGGAGGCGCTAGAGAAGGTGTCATGGGAGCACCCTGCCCAGCCCCGGGGCAAGGGACAGGGGGTGGGTGGCCATGAAGGGGTACAAGAAGTAGGGGTGACCTGAACTATGTTTTGAAAGAAATCGTCGACCCAGCCAGGGCAGAAGGGAACGATGGTGTTTCTGGCAGAGAGACCTGAACAGGCAAAGGCCTGGCCACATGAGAGAGCAGGGTGTGGCCGGGGTGCAGAGCTTCCAGCCGGTCGAATCCTGTCTGTGCTGCTACCTGGCCTGAGGGTTACTCTGGGCCTGGGGCCTTCCCTGGTGACTCCCCTCCTCTGCCTCCCTGGAGTGGCTTGGGGCCTGAGGAGTTTATAGGTGAAATGGGCAAAGGGTAGATTGGGGCAGGGTGGGGTTGGCTCTCTGCTCCCCGAGTCTAAGAAGGAGAGACCCCCAGCCTGTCTGTGTCCACAGCGTTCGAGACCCGCTGCCCCAACGGGAAGAAAGTGATTCAGTACAGGAGGGCGAAGCTGGAGAAGTGGGCACCATACCTCAACGGCAACGGCCTGGTGGGCCGCCTCACCACCTATGAGGATCTGGAGTGTAAGGGCACGGCCGGCCACAGTCCCCAAGTGGGCGGCTTCCCTCTCTGTGTGTGCATGTGGGCGTTGCTGGCGTCTTGTGTGTCTGTGTGAAGGCTGCAGGCTGGGGAGCTGACCTGGCTGAAGCAGGCACCTGCTGGCCCACAGGCACCAAGATCTTGGAGATAAAAGAATGGTACCAGAACCGGGAGGACATGCTGGAGCTCAGGCAGATCCAGAAGGACACGGGTCTGAACACCGACTACTTCAAGCCAGGCCACCCCCAAGCTTTGCGTGGTGCGTGGACCTGGTACTGGGCTGGGGGCCTCCCACACTCTTTAGGCAGGCAGCATGTAGTGGTGACAGGGGAGTACCAGGAGTGGGGTGTTTCAACAGGGTTCTTGAGTGGCCAGCAACAGAGGCTACCTCTGCCTCCCTCGGCAAACTCAGCATGCGAGAGGTCCAGGGAGGTGTAAAAAATCTAGTGGACCCTCCAGGAACACCAAAGCCAGGGCCACATGCCCATTCTGTGGTTGGGATTGGGTGGGAATCCCACAATGAGGGCATAGGCGGGGGCTGCCTTCAAAGGGGTAAAGATGCTGAGCATCGAGGCCAGCAAACATCACCCACAAGGGCAAGGGCAAGGAGTGAGGAGATGGCCATGGGCCCATGAGGTTGGGGAGAGAGGGGAGCACACGTTGTGGGAGAAAAGCTACAGCCCCACCAAGGAATTCACAAGAGCACAGGGCCCACATACATTTGAAAAAGGGATCACCTTCACTCAGTAGTTGAAATGAAAAAATGAAATTAAACCATAAAAGACCATCTTATAACCCTAATGTTGGCAAAGATGGGGGAAAAAAGTGGTCCTATCAGGGGTGAACGAGGGTGGGAAGCAAAGACTGTCACTCCCTGTCACCGTTGGTGACAACTTTTCTAGAAGGCAGGTGGGCAAAACAGATGGATGATAGCCTTAAAGTGTGTACACTCTTGGGCCCAGCAATCCCAGTGCTGAGAATTTGTTCTTAGCAAGTGATGGGCCAGTACAAAAAAATGACCGATGCAGATGTTCATCGTGGTGCTGTTTATAACAAAAAGCTGGACACAATCGAAGCACCCTACAACGGGACTGGTTACATAGCCAACTTCACCTGCTGTCTCCCTGGGCCAGGGTTGGGTGATCAAGCCAGCAGCCACAGATCTTGGTGCTTATCTGGCCATTGCTCACCCCCACACCAGTGCACTCCTACAAGTCCTTGCAACCTGAGATGGACCGCACCATGGAGTTTTACGAAACGGCCCGTGTGGATGGCCTGATAAAGCGGGAGGAGACCCCCAGGACCATGACAGAGTATTATCAAGGACGCCCAGACTTCCTCTTCTACCGTCACGTCGACTTTGGGCCCAGGGTCAAGAAGGTTGCTCTGAGCAGTGCAGAGTCAAACCCCCGACCCCTGGTGGTAAGAGCTCACTGGGCCTGGGACAGGTTGCCTGCCCTCTCTGGCAGGGAATGTCCCCAGGCCCTGGGGTGACATCAAGGCCTGAGGCACTTCCAGGGTGCTCACTCTGAGCCAAGTGCTTTACCAAATGCCTGATTTGGGACTGTCTGTGCCAGGCTGTGCCCTCAGCCACTGGGCCAACGAGGTATTATTTCCTCATTGTGATAAAAATACACACTCATAACAAAACATTTGGAAAATATGGAAAAAATATAAAGAGACAAGCAAGAATATCTCAGAATGGCATGTCACAGATATTAATGGGTCACAGGGATTAATGGGTTTTGTTTTGTTTTTTGTGTCAGTCTCACTCTGTCACCTAGTCTGGAGTGCAAGCACGGATCACTCCTCGGCATCCTGGGTTCAGGTGATCCTTCCACCTCAGTCTTCCAAGTAGCTGGGACTACAGGCGGGCACCACCACACAGATTTTTTTGTAGAGATGAGGTCTTGCTACATTGCCCAGGCTAGTCTTGGACTCTTGCGCTCAAGCGATCCTCCCGCCTTGGCCTCCCAAAATCCTGGGATTACAGGCATGAACCACTGCACGCAGCCAATTGAGTCTTTTCCAACTTGAGATGGGGGGGATGTTAGAATCCCTGTGTCACCCACTTAACATGCTTTACCCTCCATGTCATCACACATTATTTGCCAACTGAGTATAATGGCTGTGTGCCAAGGAGGAGCCTTCTAGCAGTAAGGGATAGCTCATGATGGAGTAGACTGCTTGCAGAAGTGGTGAGCTTCCGGCCTCCTGAGGTAGGCAAGCAGAGCTTTGTTGAGAGAGCCAAAGAGGGGTCCAGCACCGTGCAGGCCAGAGTGACCTGGCCCTGAGCACCCCTGGGGGCCACAACACCCACTGTCTGGCTAGGAGGGGCTGCCCCACTCAAGCCCCCAGACGACCCCAGACTCCAGCTCCTGGGGCACGTGCAGAAATGGCCTCCCCACCTCTCATTCTTTGCGTGTTCTGGCCTCCCAGAAAATCACCGAGAGGTTCTCCCGCAACCTGGCGAAACCCGCAGATGAGGATGTGGCAGAGCGTGTGTTTCTGATTGCGGAGGAGCGCGTCCAGCTGCGCTACCACTGCCGTGACGACCACATCACCGCCTCCAAGCGCGAGTTCCTGCAGCGCATGGAGGTGGACAGCAAGGGCAACAAAATCATCATGACGCCCGACATGTGCACCAGCTTCGAGGTGGCCTGGGCGTGGTGGGCAGGGCACTCAGATTCCAGCTGGGAGCCTTCTCCCTGCCCCTTGGGAAAACCAAAAGCGCCCATCTGGGGACCCTTCTCTTTGCAGCTCCTCTGAAAATCTTCCCTCTTCCACCAAAAAAGAGAAGCCTGCCACCAAGATGACTCCTCATGGTCCCCAACCCGATCCCTGGTCAGGGCAGACCCCAGGTCCCCTGAGAACAAACAATAATGTAGAAGACTCTCAGCACCTTTGGGGGGCTTGGCGTCCTAGTCCAATCCTCACTCTTCTGGAACTTTCCTTAACCCCTCTGAGTCTTCAGCTCCATCTTTTACTATTATCTAGTATTTGTGTAGCTGAGGAAACTGAGGCCCAGAGAGGTCAAGCCACTTGCTTGAGGTCACACAGCTAGAAAGTGGCAGGAGTAGATTTGAATCTGGTAGATTAAACCCTGTGCTCGCAGCTGCCCTGTGTCACTGTGGCGGTGACTGTCCCAGGTGGAGCCCATGGAGCACACCAAGAAGCTTCTCTACCAGTATGAGACCATGATGCACCTGAAGGCTGAGGAGAAGCTGGCCAGACATCAGGTCTGGGAGTCGGAGCAAGAGGTAGGGTCCTGTGGGATGGTGGGTGGGTGGGAGGTGGCAGGCTGGGGGCGTCTCAGTCATGCTCTCCTTAACGTCCCTACTCAGGTGCTGGAGACCCTGAAGCTTCGTGAGGAAGAGGAGGAAGCGCACACCTTGGCCATCTCCATCTATGACACCAAACGTAACGAGAAGAGCAAGGAGAATCGGGAGGCCATGGTGAGCCTCGCTGCCCCGCCCAGGCTCCCAGACCCCCTGCCTCTGGGGCCGTGAGGCCCACGAGGGATTCTGCTGAGAAACCCCCTGTAGGGAGTGAGGTTACTGATGCTGTGCTCCTTTTTGCTGCTGAGCTGAGCATGTTGACGGTTCGTCCCAAAGAGTACTTGGGATCGGCTGGGCACAGTGGCTCACGCCTATATCCCTATATATCCCTATATAGCACTTTGGGAGGCTGAGGTTAGAGGACTGCTTGAGCCCAGGAGTTTGGGCAACATAGCAAGACCTCGTCTCTATTAAAAAATAAAATAATTAGCTGGGTGGTTTGGTGTTGAGTACCTGTAGCTCCAGCTACTCAGGAGGTTGAGGTGGGAGGATCACCTGAGTCCAAGTGGTTGAGGCTGCAGTGAGCCTTGATCTTCTTTTTTATTTTTTTTTTTAGATGGAAAAAATGGTTTATTTAGAAAGTAGATTGGAGAGAGAAAAGGGGGATCCACCTCCCCCAGATTGGGGAGGGGGCCAGAGCTTACAGAGAAGCATGGCCGGGCCTTGATTTTAACACTGCACTCCAGTTTGGGTGACAGAATGAGACCCTGACTCAAAGAAAAAAAGAAGAGTACTTAGGATTGGGGCCAGATACCCCCAACCCCCATAGGCTGTAGTGCCAAGCCAAGGCCCATAGTGTATGGGGGGGGATTAAAACTGTGTGCCCACCCCCACCAGGGCTCCCCTGAGGTTGTGGCAGGGTGGTAGTCCCAGTGAGCCAACTCTGCCCCTACCGATGACTAAATAAGCATCTACTATGGACTGCCAGGCACCACGCTGTGTGCTTGTCAAATCCTCAGAGAAGGAAACTGAGGCTCAAGTAGAGAGACAGGAATTCACATAAGAAACAAGAGTTGGAGGTCACAATGCAAACAGGTTCGAGAGATCAGCACGTAGGCCCCACTAAGGCCGGTCCCAGAGGCGCCATGCACCGGACCCAGCTCTGAAGCCTGGTCTTGTGCCAGCGCACCACAGATGCAGAGCTGGCCAGGAGGGCTCTGCTGTCTGACTGCTCTGCCTCTGCAGGAGCGTGTGATGCGCGAGGAACGCCTGAGGCAGACGGAGGCGCAGCTGGACTACCTGGCCCCGTTTTTGGCCCAGCTCCCACCAGGGGAGAAGCTGACTCACTGGCAGGTGATGCACCTCAAGGACGAGTGCCTCAGTGACTTCAAGCAGCGGCTCATCGACAAGGCCAACCACATCCAGGCCCGCTTTGAGAAGGTGCGTTCAGGGCACAGCCAGGGAGGGGACCATGGCATCCACATCCAAAGATGGGCCTGTGGCCGTCTGCCTGCCACTTCGTAGACCGATGGGGGATAAGCATGACAGGGCTTGGGGGTTCCAGAGGGCCGAGGGGTTCTTCCTCACTCCTGCTTGTTGGATGGATGGGTGGGGAGATGGGTGGATGAGTGGACGGGTGGATGGACAGCTAGAAGGGTGGGTGGGCAGTTAGAAGGGTGGGTGGAGGGACAGATGGTGCATGATACCAACTCCTGACCCTTGACCCTGTTCCGTTGCTTGGGCATACCCCATGTAGTTCTCATGCACTATCTCACTTGATCCTCACGAAGTGCTCTCTACAAGGGCCCGGGTGGGGTTGGGGGAGTATAGGGGCTCTCCTTTTGCAGACAAGAAATTGGAGGCTCTGTATGTCGGCAACTTGTCCAGAGTCTTGATCCCTGCTCTGACCTTATGGACATGACATCCCTCTAAACCTGACCCCAGCAGCTCCCCCACAAGACAGCTTGTACCACCTGCCTCTGCTCCTCTGGCTTGTGGCTGGGGGGAGGACAGTGGGGCCAACTGTCATGGAGCTGTCTGGTGGCCAGTGGGAATGTAGCCTGCACCTGGGTGAGTGTCAGCCCGTGTCAGCCCTCCTGCCCTGTCCACTCTGTGGCTGCAGGAGATCCAGGAGCTGCAGAAGAAGCAGCAGTGGTACCAGGAGAACCAGGTGGCCCTGACAGCTGAGGACGAAAGCATGTACCTGAGTTACTGCTCGCAAACCATGTTCCGCATCCGCATCCTGGAGCAGAGGCTCAACAGGTGAGCGTGGGGGAGTGCAGAGACCCGCGGGGGGCTGGCCCACCTGCCTCGGAGCCCCTCACCCCCTCACTCCCCCTCTGACCTCAGGCACAAGGAGCTGGCCCGGCTCAAGTACCTGGCTCTGGAAGAGAAGCTCTACAATCACCCCCTACTGGCAGAGTACCTCAAGGTCGCCACCTGATGGCCTCCCAGGGCCTCAGCCGAAGCTGCCAGAGAAGTGAAGCCTCCCTCCAGCTAGACGCTGGTGTGTCTACCAGCCAGTGTCCACCAGATGCCTGGTTTGCTGCCAGCCCACCTCCCCTGCAGCCCTGTTGGTCCCTGCTTCTCATGACTCCCCAGTAAATAAACACACCCCCAGTTTGCCATTTGTGCTTCATAAACTACATCACCGGCCTCTTCCTCCTTCCCTTCTTCATCCACAGCCTGCGACCACTCCCTTCCTCCCTGCCTTGGCCCCCCTCCTCATCTGCTTCCTGTTCTTTTCTGTGTAACATCCAGTCTCATCACAGCACTTTCACAGACTGTCCCACAGCCACCTGCCAACAGTGGTTACATCTCAACGTGGCTAGGGCAGCCTAGCTCACAAAATCGAAGTGGCAAGGCCAAGGTGCACACCCCAGAACTTGAGGCTTGACATCAGAGTCGAGGGACTGAATCGCAGCTCCGTTCCTTCCCAGATACCACTTACCCACCTGTGAAATGGGGATGGTCTTGTGGTCTTAAATAAGACTCCTAAAGTAGAGAGGCTGGGAAGGCACTAAGTGTTAGCTTAAAATATAGCCTACAAACACATGAAACTGTCGTCCAATGTATTAGTCATCAGGGAAATGAGATGCCACCATCCCCTCCAGTGTGGATAAAATGCTGGTGGCAATGAGAATTGGAATTCTCAGATGGTTTTCCTAGTGAAAGCATAAATCAGAGCAACCATTTTGGAAAACTGGCAGAAAAACTAAAGCTAAGCCATGGCCCAACAATTCTGCTCCTAGATTCCTCTCCACCCACCCATTCGCCGAGCAAGGATGAACAGCTCAACAGAAGTGGAAACAAGACAGTCATTCACCAAAGGCACAAGCCAGAATGTGCACAACAGCATGACTGATAATGGCACTACATTGGAAACCTCCCAAATGCCCACCGAGAGCAGAATGGATGTGGAAATTGTGGTTGAGATGCTTTTGGTTGTCATAACTGCTTAGGAAGAATGCTACCGGCACCTAGTCTGCAGAGGCCAGGGATGCTTCAAAACGTGCCACAAGGCATGGAAACTTGCCCCCCAACAAAGAATTATCTAGCCCAGAATGTCAGTAACATTGAGGTTGTTACAGAGCAAGAAAAAATGAATGAGCTGCAACTACAGAATGGCATGGTCAAATTTCTTAAATACAATGTTGTCAAAAGATTCAGGATACAGAAAAGTACAGACCTTATGACTCCATTTACCTGAAGAACAAAAAAGGCAAAAGTAACCAACGGTACTAGAAGTCAGGACAGTGGTCTCCCTTGGAGTGTGGCCAGTGAATGGAAGCAAAGCACCAGGGGCCTTCTGGTTGCTGGGCATGTTCAGTTTGTGACAATTCATCAACCTTGTACACTTACTATATGTATCCTTGGAGTGTTTGTAAATGCTTGCCATGAATCTAATCAAGTCTTTAGACCTAACTTCCATTTAACAAAAAATTTAGGGGGGTAATTTATTTAACAAGAACTTCCATCTAAAAGAAATTCAGGTAAAATGGCACTAAAAAAGAAGCAGATACATTTATAATGTGGGACAATCTAAAAGGTAAATGGCCTGATCTTTTTGAAAGATCAATGTCATCAGGCACAGTGGTTCATGCTTGTAATTCCAGCACTTTGGAGGCCAAGGTAGAGAATCACTTGAGCTCAGGAGTTCAAGACCAGCTTGGGCAGCATAGTGAGACCACATCTCTACAAAAAAAAAAAAAAAAAACGAAAATTATCTGGGCGTGGTGGCACATGGCTGTTGTCCCAGCTACTTGGGAGGCTGAGGTGGGAGGATCGCTTGAGCCCAGGAGGTCAAGCCAGGCTCATGCCACTGAACTCCAGCCTGGGTACAGTGAAACCCTGACTCAAAAGGAAAAAAAAAAAGCCGGGCCTGGTGGCTCAGCCTGTAATCCCAGCGCTTTGGGAGGCTGAGGTGAGTGGATTGCCTGAGCCCGCGGGTTTGAGATCCGCCTGGGCAACTTGGCAAGACTTCATCTCTACAATAAATCCAAAATTAGCCGGGCATGGTAGCACGTGCCTGTAGTTCGACCTACTTGGAAGGCTGAGGTGGAAGGACCGCCGGAGCCCAGCAGGTTGAGGCTGCAGTGTGCTGAATCTTGATTGGTTAAAAAAAGCGATTAAAGATGTTCTGGGGATGATTGAGGACATATGAATATGAACTAGGTGTTAAAGAATTACTAAGTTTTCTTAGAGGTGATACAACGGTTATGTCAAATAAGGGTCTTGTTTTTAAGAGCTACCTGCTCAATATTTAGGGTCAGTTGGGGTGAAATGTCATAATGCCTACAACCTTCAAGTGGTTTAGAAAAAAATGCACACACGAAGCAAATAAGGCAAACTTGAACAAATGTTGAAATCTAGACGGTACCATTGTACTATCTTTTCAAGTTTTCTCTATTAGGTTTTTCGTAATAAAAAGTTGAGGGGAACGCAGGCTGGACGGTTTTAATCCGGTGTTATTCTGCTAATCGAATCCTCTTTTAAAAGCACCCAATTGCCAATCCGGGCCTGCTTCCCAAAAATACTCCCTGGCGGGTGGTCCCTCTGCCTCCTGCCGCCGGCAGAGGGGATTCAGTACAACCGGGAATCCCCCAGGCTTTGGCTTTATGAACAAAAGACTCGAATCCCAGGGCCACTACTTTTTGGCTGTGCGGTCTTTTACGAACACCTTAACCCGAGCCTCGGTTTCTTCACCTGTAGATGAGAACAGGAATTCCTACCCCTCAGGGTTGTGGTGAGCGTTACGCGAGGCGGAGCAGCCCCTGCAGTGAGGGTCTGTAAGTGCTCGGCCGACAGGGCCTGGTCCGGGGAGGGAGGCTTCGGGGGCCGAGTCCGCCCTAAGCGGCCGCAGGCAGCGGGGCCACGCGAGGAGCGCTGACTCGTGGCCGGTCCCAGCCTCCTTCCTCCACTGCGGTCCCCTCAGGGCACAGCCACCTGTCCCTCATCCGCTCGCCGGGGCCGCGCTCCTGGACTCCACGCCCGACCTGACTCGGAACCAGGCCGCTTGCTTCTAGGACTCCCGTGGAGGATTCAGGTCGGCGTCCGGGTCAAAGAAGAGGGGCAAGTCCTCGCGCCACCGCGGCTCCGTGCGCAGCGAAGGGAAACAGGGAGGAACTTGGGCAAAACGCAGACCAAGGGCGGGTTCCGCTTCGCCCCACTCCAAAATGGCAGTTCCGCGGCTTCACACGGCTCCCGACGTCTCCTTCCCATTGGCTGCCTGGCAGCTGGTTTTTTTCAATAATGAGGACGCTTATTGGTTGACCCAGGACACTTGCTAAAGCGATTGGCGCAGCCGCCATTAGTGGGCGTCTCGCAACTATTTCAAATGCAAACCAGGTTGGAGGAAGAGAAGGAGAGGGTGAAGAAGGGACAGCTTGAGGCGGAGGCGGGACCAAGGAAATGGCAGCCCGCATTGGTTCCTTAGAGCTCGGGGGACGGCTCTTGAACGCTCCTTCCTAGTGATTAGTCCGATTCAGGAAGAGAGGGCGGATACTTAGGAAAAGCGGCAGAAGCGCCTGCTTCTATTGGTCAATCCTGACGAGAGGCGGGGCGTCCTCGGCGGCTGATTGGTGCGAGAGGCGAGGTGGGCGGGGCTCTGGGACGGAGGTTTTGTTGTGAGGGTCGGTTGTCAAGCAGCGGCCAATCAGGGCAGGGGATGGAGGCAAGTGGGGGTCGCGCCTGGAGCGGAGCCTCGGCCTCCGGAGCCGCTGCTGCAGGTGGAGTAGGCAAGGGGGACGAGGAAGCGAGGGGACGGTGGGCCCCGGGCTGGGCTGGGCCAGGCCGGGCCGTCCGGGATGCGGGGAGAGGGCTCTGGTAGTGGGGAGGCTAGAGCTCGTGGCCAGCAAGCTGAGAGGTGGGAGGATCAGGCGAGGCCGAGGGATCAGTCCCAGCCTCCAGACGAGCGGGGTCGGCGTGGAGGCCGGAGTGGGGAAAAAAACCAGAGAAGGCGGAAGCAGAGCTGGGGTTCTGGAGGAGGATGAGCAATGAATAGGGACAAGAGAATAGGAGAGTGAATGAATGGGAGACACCGACAGTATATGGGAAAGGGCAGAGAAGGGGGTCTGGCGAGGCAGAGGGCGAGTTAGAGAGCTCGGGAGACAGGATGTGCACGGATAGGAGACCCAGGGGGCCGGGAGAGGAGGTGTGCGAACGAAGGACTAGAGAGACAGAACTGGGGGGCCCAGGAGAAAGGGCACAGAAGGGAGAGGGTTAATGGGAAAGAGGAGTGAGGAGTCATACCGCTCACGCCCGGTCTGGAGGCCTAGTTCCTAGTCCTGTCCTTGGGAATGCGTGGGGGCAGGAGTAGTTCCCTTGCTAGGAGCTGGGGGTGGGGTTGAGGGTCATCTTTGAGATTCTTCCTAGAGAGGGCTTCAAGCTGTCTCTGGGGTGCCTCTCATGGGCCCCTAAGCCTAGCTTCCGACTCCACCCATCTTCCCATGCGTCAGGCAAAAACAGTGACTCCCAGAAATCTATGTGAATTGCAGACACGTGGTCTTCCCCGCCCCACTGCGGCTGCTGCACTTAAGGCAGCCAGCATCCTGGGGCAGAGCCGCTTCCCATTATCTGAGCCTCTGGGAGGGCCTTCTTTTTCTCTGTCTTCCAAGTCAGCCTGCCTGAGGTGCCCCCTCTGCAGATTCTCATACCCGGCTTGCAACACAGCTTCCGACTTGGGTGGCTTTGGTGGGTGTTGTTCTATATTAGTAGTCTTGGTGATCCAGAGAGTTACAGCTCTTACTGTTTCCCAGCAAGCCATCACCTCTGTTTGTGTTGCAGCCCAGTGTTGAGCTGAGATGGCACAAGCCTGACGTTCCATGATTCAGGATCTTGACAGATGTGCACAGGCTGCTGCTGTTACTGCTGTGGAAGACATAAAACCACGAGGCAGTCCAGGGCCTGGAAACGAGGCATTCCCTCTGCCTGGATGTGTGGGGACTCCCTGCCAACTTGATTGGTGGATCTGGGGGGGATCCACCCCCACCCCACGAGGAAAGCGCAGTTCGTCTTGTGGTTGGGGCTTCTGGTGCCAACCGGCTGAAGGATGGCCACACCTGTGGTCACCAAGACAGCCTGGAAGTTACGTGAGTAGTTTTCATTTTTTCACCTTGTTTATGCTGTAAGTTGGCTTGTTGCTGGGCAGCGTGAACCCAGCACAGGGGGAGACTCCCAGGCCTTGGAGTAAGATAGGCCCCAAGATGTAAATCTTAGCTGTGTGATATTGGGCAGGAGATTTAGCCTCTCTGAGGCTCAGTTTTCTCATCTGTACAATGAGGTAATCACATTCTGTAGTTGCTGTGAACTTCAAGCAATTGAATTAAATGAATAAAGCACTTAGCACAGGATTTCCATTGGGCTGACAGGCAGAATAGGGTGAGAAATGAACATGCTGAGATCTTCTCAGCATTTTCAGACATCTCACAGGTCAGACTTCCCTAGTCAGAGAAAAGCAGCTTGGGACTGGGGTTGAAGTGGCCATGAAGGTGTGCGAGGGCTGGGCAGAGGGATGGGAACAGGGCTCTGGATGTAACTGAATGTCAGCTCCATCCACCCCCACCGTTACTTTATTAGTGACTCTAAGCGCTTTGATCATAATCCTTTATACTTTGAAAAGTTATTGAGGACCTTACGGTGCTTTTGTTCATGGACGTTATAGCTGTCAATGTTTACCATGTTAGAAATTGATAATGAGACATGTTAAATATGCCACTAGTGATGTTCTGGAAAACTCGGGCATCATATGCTTGTGAGCAAATGAGAATGCAAAAGGCAAATGCCATCTTAGTATTATTATGAAGCAGTTTTGTCCTCTCAGGCCCCCTGAAAGGATCTAGAGGATCCCAGTCGTCCCCAGAGCATATTGTGAGAACTCCCATACACGCTGGCACCTCTGTGGGCTCTACACCACTGGTGATAACTGGTTGGCATAGTTTTAATGGGCTCCACCTGGTCACAGTCTACTGTGAACTGGCCCTGGGCTGTTTTCAGGAGCTGGGGCAAGACTCCGCCACTTTTAATCTGTGAGACCCTGGGCAAAGCTCTTTGCTGGACCTCTTTCCTCATGTGTACAGGGAGAAGCTTGGGCCATTTCCATGCTGTTCCCCAAAGCCCTGGGGTTCTGGGAGAACCTGTTGGGGTTCCCCAAGGGGGGTACACTTTGGGCAGAATGACTTTGTATTTTTTGGGATTGCATATCCATCCTTTCAACAACTCGTCTTTCTCGAGCATAGAGCTAGGTTCCAGGGAGCCAGTGGGAGACAGAATAGTCGAGGCCTCTGTAGAGTGGAAGCCCAAAGCCTGGGAAGGCATTAGGAGTAATTGGATAACCCTATCCATCTGTCTCCTCAAAGTTAGGGCTGGTGCCTGTGCTTTGAATCAATTAGCTGGGTGATGGGGTGGTTGTTGGGGTAGTGATGCTGTAGCCTGCACGGACAGCGAGTGCAAAGGCCCTGAGGCAGGAAGCTTAGTGTTTTGAAAGGGCTCAAAGGGGGCCATGGGCTGTGGCACAGCAGCAGGAGGAGCATGGTGCCACATGAAACTAGTAAGCTCTGCTAGGGCATGTGTCCACAGAACCCCAGCCCTTCCAAGGCTTTATCTTAAAGGCAAGGCCAAGCCATCAGAGGGTTCAGGCAGGAGGTAATGAAATCAGACATATCCGGCATCCACTGATGATTTCATGTGCACCATGGTTTCCATGAGAGCAAACAGATGTAAGAGCCCAATGCCACGTGACATCTGGCTCCTTGAGGCTCTGGGGTCTAGTGAGGATCAAGGAGCTCGGCCACATGGAGTTGTTGAAGCCCATTCTGTGTGTCTCCCATTTGGGGTGCGAGTCCTCAGCACTTGTGGCCAGCATGCGCTGTGTTCCCCAGCCTTGGCCTGGGTTGTACCACCTGAGCTTGGCCTGCCAGTAGACACTGAGGATTTGTATTTACGTGAAAATCGAGTCCCCAGGCCTGGCCCATTGGTGGTTGCTGTCCTTCAAGCCAGGCCATGGGGGGGCCAGTGCCTTAGGCCTTCTTTGTGGGTGCCTGTGATGTGCCCCACACTCCCACCTCATGCCTCCAGGGTCTACAGTGGGTCCCTGGTCAGGCTGCTTAGAGGGAAGTGGCCCTCCCCTTTAAGCAGCCTAAGTTGGAAGGCCCAGCTTCTAAATCCTCATCCCGAAGTCTGGGGTTCTAGCAGCTCTGTGTTCTGTCCTGGAACCATCTGATCACATAGGAGCAGGAAACTTATCTCCTTCGGATCTCTCTTGCTCCTCACAGCCCCATGCTATGCCCAGAGCAGGTACCCAGGAATACTATTATGAATTAATGGCTGCCTCCAGGAGCGGTATTCCCGAGGCCCAGGAAGGTGGGCCCAGCCACACTTTCCCTGAGAAGGGTAAGAGCCAGGGTAGATAGACTGAGGCCTCCAGGTAGGATGCAGGTAGCCCGTACAGGGAGTGTCTTCAAGAAGGGGAAGGGGCCAAGGCTCAGAAACAGGATGCTCAAAGAGCAGGAGACTTGACCTCTTTCTGGGCTGGGCAGAGCTCTTGAACAGACATATGTCTGTGGCCAGAGTTGCAGGGCCCCCAGGTGTGAGTCCCCACAGTGTCCAGAGAACTGAAGTCTCCTTGGGTGAGATGGGGACTAGAGAGGCCCAGCTCTCCTGGATCCAAGCACTGACGCTTGTGTTTGGGCCTGCAGGGAAGTCTCACCCTTGCTGGCGTGGACACTGCTGGTGCCAGCTCTGCCCTGGCCAGACCTGAGGTGATGTGTCATTGGTGAAGTCCAGCCTGGGGCTCAGTCCCCCAGGTGTTGTCAGTAGTGCTTCTGGGCCAGGCTGCTCAACAAGCAGCTTTCCTGGGCCTAGTTCCCCAACCATCTGTGATCTGAGCCCCCACTCGAGACACACCTGGCAGGGTCTGGAGCTGGGTCCCTTTGTGGAATGGCTGCAACACCCTTTCCCTTGGCGTCACCACACCAGACTGCTACTTGCCTCAGGGTGCTGCACATTGGGATTTCCCCTGGCCTGTGTCGGGAGACCTGTCTGTCCTCTTCACTTCCAGGAGGAACTCACATAGAGGCCAGCTTGGAGGCCTGGGCTGCCTCTTGGCTCCCGGCTCATGCTGTGCTCGCCACAGAGCATGGATGAGACTCTCTGAGGCTCACGCCTGCTGCTCCTGCTATTGCCTGAATCTAGGCCAGGTCCCCATGGCTGTCTATACGGCTTCCTCCTCCATCTAGTCAGCCCTCTCCCTGACCTGTATGCCCGGTCTGCTGCCTCCAGCCCTTTCCTCATGAAGCTCACCCTCTGTGCCCACATGGGGCCACCTTGCCCTCTCTGAGCCTGCCTCACAGGCACGGCACAGCCCACCACTAGCAGCTCATGGGCGTGTTCCCAGGGAATCCTCAGCATCAGGCAGGAAGCAGGAACCATCATTATTCCTGTTCACCAGGAGCCCGGCCCTCAACTCAGTAGCAGTAGCACAGCTTGGTGCCGGATCGCGCTTTGTGGCTCTAGACCTGGGAGCTAGATCCCTGTGCCAGCTCACCTGGGCAACTCGTTGGGAGTTGACTCATTTATTCTTCCCACAGCAAGGTCTGTGTGTACGGGTGGTGCGTGGGTCGACATTTTAATTATTTTTATTTTTTGAGTTGGGGGTCCCTGTTGCCCCAGCTGGAGTGCACAGCTCACCACAGCCTCGACTTCCTGGGCTCAGGCAATCCTTCCACCTCAGCCTTCTGAGTAGCTGGGACTACAGGCGTGCACCACTACCATGCCCAGCTAATTTTTAAATTTTTTTTCGTAGAAATAAGATCTCACTATGCTGTCCAGGCTGATCTCAAACTCCTGGGCTCAAGTGATCCTCCCACCTTGGCCTCCCAAAGTGCTGAGATAACATGTGTGAACCACTGCACCTGACCCAACATTTTGTATTTTAATAATTGTTTTTCTTTTTATATCATAGACAAAATATCCTAAGTGTATCAAACTTATAATTTCAAGTATATTTCTTAAGACAAAGCTAATAAACATGGCCGTCAACTTTATTTTTTATTGTTATTATTTTTATTTGTTTATATATTTAGTTTGAGTTGGAGTCTCACTCTGTCACCCAGGCTAGGGTGCAATGGCATGCTCACAACCACCACAGCCTTGACCTACTGGGCTCAGATGATCCTTCTACCTCAGCCTTCCAAATAGCTGGAACCACAGGCGTGCACTACCACACCCAGCTAATTTTCTTATTTATTGTAGAGAAGAGGTCTCCCCAAGTTGCTGTCCTCTCGCCTCTGCCTCCCAAAGTGCTGGGATTACAAGTGTGAGCCACTGTGCCTGGCTACCAAGTCAACTTTAAAAATTGTGTATAGTTAGTCAGTATTACTAGGTGATGTACAGAAAAGGGAAAAAAAGTCATGAGGCCTAAGGGTAGGGCAGGAATGACTGAAGTTGAGAAACTGTAATTTCTGCCTCAGGCCCACACCCTGTCCTGTCTGCTGGTCCGACAGCTCCACGGGGTGTCTGGGTACCAAGGGGGACTGAAGAAGGCAGATCCCTCTGCTGGGATCCAGGCTCTGGAGCTGTGCCCGTTAAGCCCCCTGATGCCTCTCCCTCTCTTTCCTGTATAGAGGAGATCGTCGCACACGCCAGCAATGTGTCCTCACTGGTGCTGGGCAAAGCCTCTGGGCGGCTGCTGGCTACCGGCGGGGATGACTGCCGCGTCAACCTGTGGTCCATTAACAAGCCCAACTGCATCATGGTGAGCCCCAGCTGGCTGGCAGGGGTGGGAAAAGGGCCTGGGGAGAGGACTGGGCAGGCCAGGTTGGTGGCTAGGGAGTAGGCAGCTTTGCGGGTTCTGTTGGGCCCAGGGTACCCCACCTGGTGGGGGCCATCCAGGTGACTGGGACATTGGCCAGCCCTCAGAAATGAGGGAGTCACCTGCTCGTGGGACAGAACTCCAAGCAGTCTACGGGAGAAGGTTAAAATAAACCCCAGGACTGTGGCAGAGTTGAAAGGCTTAGAGCCCTCCCCCCGCCCACCTGTCCGCCTGGCACCTACATGGGGGTGCTTGTTTTGACTCATTCCCAGCCTCATGCCACCACAGGGATGTGAGGGGAACTGGTTGGAGCTGATTAGGGAGCTCGTTCTCGAATAGCATCTTCCCCTAGTTACACAACTCAGTTCAATGATGGAAACTTCCAAAACAGGAACGCATAAGGGAGGAAACACAAATGTTAATTACATATAGGTAATCCAAAGACCACTGTAGTTGGTGTTTTGGTCTATGTCCCTGTAGATGCTGAGATAGATATGTATACTTGTCCATGCAGGTACACACGTATAAATGTGAATACACATACAAGTGCACACACATAAAGATATAAAAATATTTTTCTACTCTTGTGTAGCCTGGTTTATTGAAATAACAATGTTGCAAGGATTTTCCTGTGTCAACAAATCCTCTTTTATGACATAGTTGTTAATGGCCTCGTGGTATTCCATCGTAGGGATGCGATTCATCCGCTTGGCCGCTCCCCGTCATCAGCAGGGAGGTTCTGAACCACCCAGTGGTGAACATCCTTATACCCCTACATCTTGGAGCAGATCTGTGATCGTGGCATTAAATCCAAGGGTGTGCACTTGTTTAAAAGCCTTCCAAACAGATTGCCAAATTGCCCTCCAGAAATCAATTTGCATCCTCACCAGCAGCACAGAAACCTGCCCTTCCTCCCCCATCCCTGCCAGCTCAGGGCAAGAATGTCATCATGCTCTTATTCTCTCGACCCCTGGAGAAATAAAGATAAAAAAACTGGTGAGAGAGTCCACTGATGAGTAGAATGTCATCACTTCAGTGTTTTAGTGTGATCTGGAGAGAACTTCCATCCACCCGAGCCCCAGCCAGGGCGCCAGGTGCAGGAGGAAGGAGACGCTTGGTTTTGTTTTACCTTGTTTTTAGGGTTGAAGTGTGTTTTCTTTCCCCTGAAAGGCTGAAGTAGTAACAGACACCAATTGAGAAAGAATCAACAATGACCCCATCTCTTGCCCCAGGGAAGCATGGTTAGTCGTCTGGGGCCCTCAACTTATTCTCAGACATCAGGTGCAGTGGTCAGGCCTTCCACACCCTCAGCCTGCCAGGTTCTCCCTCACCTGGGACTTCCTCCTAGGCCATGCTTGTGTGTGTGTATGTATGCATTTATTTATTTATGTCAGAACTTCACTCTGTTGCTTATTTGTTTGTTTACTTAGAGTTGGAGTACAGTGACACGCTCACAGCTACCACAGCTTCGACCTGCTGGGCTCAGGAGATCCTTAATTTATTGTAGAGACAAGGTCTCACTAAGTTGCCCAGGCTGGTCTTAAATCCCTGGGCTCAGGCAATCCTCTCACTTCCACCTCCTAAAGGGCTGGGATTATAGGCGTGAGACACTGAGCCCTGCCACTTCTATTTATTTTTGACTATGTGATCCACTCGTACAGTTCAGCATCCAAAAGATACAGGACAGACAATGGGAAGTCTTCCTCCCTCTCCTACCCCCAAAGGGGCAGGCAGCCTTGGAGAGCGAGGGCTTCCAGAGTTGTGAGATGTGAGCCTCTAGAGCTAGGCCTCAGTGCTACCATGGCCTCCCTTGCTGGGGAGCTTGTGTCAGGCAGAGAGTGGAGATGGGGGTGGGGTGTTTTGGACTTAAGGCTAAAGGGACAGCATCTTCTTATCTTGGCCAGTTGCTCCCCTCCAGGGGGCCCAGGGCCATTTCTGCAGGTGACACCCATGTCAGAGGATGGTGGGAAGAGGGAGTGGTGGGGGTGACGAGGTCTGGAAGCTGAGGCTGAGGAGGGTCTGCACGAGAGCCTGGGTGTGGCCCTGGGGGAGTGCAACCTCCCTGCCTTTGTTACTTGCTGAAACCTTTCCTGGGGACCCAGAATTTGGGGCAGCAGCTGGGGTGGGTAGTCTGTCCAGGCAAGGCACTGAAGCTGCCGCCCTCTCTCCACAGAGCCTGACGGGTCACACATCACCAGTGGAGAGTGTCCGTCTCAACACCCCTGAGGAGCTCATTGTGGCCGGCTCCCAGTCGGGTTCCATCCGCGTCTGGGACCTGGAAGCTGCCAAAAGTAGGCCTCTGCGCTCTCCCTCCCTCACATGCATGCCTGTGTTAGTCTTCAGGCTCTGCGGTCACACTGCTTCCTCCGGGAAACCCATCCCGACTAGGTTGGCTGCTTCACTTCTGGAGCACTGACCAGACAGTGTGGTGCCCAGCCTGCCCCCAAGAGCTTGGCAACTGCGTGCACCACCACCTCCTGAGCGCCGGCACCGAGGGGGCGGCTTGGAAATGTCTGCATGAACAAGTGTGTGGATGGGTGGGTGTGTGTGGGCGGGTGTGTGTGGATTCAGAACCTGGAGAGATGTCATATCACTGGGGGCCCCACAGGACATGTGAACCAGTGAGGTGGCAGCTGTGTGGGGAGCGCTGTGAAGAACCAGGGAGTATGTACCCTGACTCGAGACCCCTGCTCTGCCTCGGTTCACTGGGGCCACCAGGAATCAGGGCTGAGGTGGCCAGGTCTGTCTGCTTATGATTGTGTTAGCTCCATTTTCATCTTTATGGACATTACAGAGTTTACAGCATCTCCTTGTTACTCACAGTGACAAAAAGGAGCCTCCCCTCCTGCCCTTTCTCTAAGAGCCTCAATTTTCTGTGCTTGGGTCTCTCATTCTGATTACCTTCCCTTTTCCAAACAACAGGTTATACTGTAGTCTCTTTCTTTTCTTTTTAAAAAAAAATGCCCCATGAGCTACTGCCTTGCTACTGCAGAAGAGGCGGCTTGGCTGTATCGCCCCTGCCCCTCACCCGTCCCTCACGGCACTCCTCCTTCCATCCTCCAGCGTCACTGCTGAAACAGTGTTGACACTGCAAGGACCCTGTAAATTCCTTTCACTGCTGATTATATTCCTTTCTTTTTCTCACTTGGTTTCATCTGTGTGTTTTCCGTGTTCCTGTTACTAACTCAACCCCACATTCTCTGAAGGGGGGTAAATGTCCTCCTGTGTCCTTCAAACCCATCTCATAATCCAGGCGTGTCTTCCAGAGCCTCCGTCCTCCAGGTCCCAGGGTCTGGGAGCACCAGCTGTTGTCCCGGGCTTCCTTGTCACCTCTCCAGGGAACTCTCTCTAGCCGTCTGCTGCTCCAGGTCCCACGTCGTCATCTTTCCTGGTTTTCTCCTGCTCCTTGATGCCTTCCGAGCTCACTGAGAAAGGGTGTGTGGCAGGTGTAGTGTTAGAGACTCCATGGCTGAAAAGGCCTTTATTCTAACCCCATCTTCTTTTTCACTCTTCTTTTTTTTTCTGAGTTTGAGAATAGAATTCTAGGTTGGAAATTATTTGCCCTCTGAATTTTGAAGGTGCAGCTCCACAGCCTTGTAGATTCCAGGATTGCTGCTGGGAGCCAGTGCCCTCCTTCTGTTCGTTCTCCCTCCTTCTCCCCCACCCCCGTGTGTGTCTGTCTGTCTCTCTCTCTCTCTCTCTCTCTCTCTCTCTCTCTCTGTCTCTCTCTCTCTACAAGTTTGCAGGTCTTTGTCCCTGAGTCCTCATGATTCACAAATATGACTCTCCCTCGGTGTGGTCTATTTTCACCCTAGACAAGGTCTCTGCTGGGTCCTTTCATTCTGGAAACTCGTGCCCTCAGTTCTGGACCAAGTGGAGTCTCGGCTGCCGCTTCTCTGCTTCAGTGGGTGTTGCTAGCTCCATGGATTTTTCGAGACGGCTGGAAACCTGGAGATTTCTACAGAATCTGTCCATTTTTACATGTTAACAGCTCATTCAGGATGTATTTAGAACACCATGCCACCAGCATTCGAGGTCCAAATAAGACCTGCTTGCTGGCTGCTTTCTGGCAGTCCTGGTTTGGACCTTCTGGCATGCTGGGCAGGAGGCCGCCTACCTGAGCCCAGGAGAAGAAGCAGCAGCGTGGATTTTGCCGAGGCTGTGTTGTCCAGAGGAGAGCCCCTCTTGCCTGGCTGGGACCAGGAGGTGCTTCTGGGTCTCTCCTGTGGCTCATGCTCTACGTCTGCTGCAAGACAGCAGCCAGTGACCACACTCGCCCATGGTGAGGTTCACTGTGCTCAAGGACAGGAGAAGTCTTCTGTGTAGGTGGCCCTCAGGAAAGATAGTGCCCGTGGGCCTCTTGAATGACACTTTCCTGCCTAGTGACAGTCTGTTTAAGAAAAGAGGAGGTTGGGTGTGGTGGCTCAAGCCTATAATCAATCCCAGCACTTAGGGAGGCCAAGATGAGAGGATTGCCTGAGCCAGTGGGTTTGAGACCAGCCTGGGCAACATGGTGAGACCTCGTCTCTACAATAAATCAAAAAGTTAGCGTGCCTATAGTTCCGGCTACTTGGAAAGCTGAGGTGGAAGGATCGGCTGAGGTGGAAGGATCACCTGAGCCCAGCAGGTCAAGGCTGCGTTGGCTGGGAGCGTGCCACTGCCCTCTAACCTGGGCAACAGAATGAGACTCCAACTCAAAAAAGAAAAATGAGAACAGAGGAGTCCAGGACCTCTTTGACAACAAACAGAGCTGTGTACTTCGCATCTCAGCATGTGATCCCACTGCCTGGGCACCCCAGGGCTCTGGCCATGCTGTGCTCGGACATTGCTGTACTTGAGCAGGCTAGGGAGGAGCTAGGCTCTAACTGAGATGGCAGGAAGGCTCAGGCAGTCCACTTCTCGACCTGGACCCAACGGGCGGCCACTGGACATTCGGGACAAAGAGAGAAGCCAAGGGTGCTCTGCCCCCCTCCCAGGCTCTCAGCCACGGTTGTGCTTAGAAGGGAAATGTGAGGAATTCCTTGAGGTGGCTGAGGAGTAAAGACTAAAGACCACTGGATTCCTGGGCCCTGGACAGCAAGGGCAGGCTATCCCAAATGGAGTTCAATACAGACTCATAGCCCAGAACCCACCCTAAGATCCTTATTCCGTACTGGTGTGCCCTAGAAGCTGCTTCTACGTGATTCTGATTCAGAGCCGTGTTGATAGGGCCCCCTTATTTGAGAGATGATAGGCAAACTATCATCCCGCAAATTGGGAGGCCTTCCAAGGGCCCTTCTAGGGTAGAAGAGCAAGGCCCAGGCAGGGCACCGAGATGCCGTCACTGTCCAGGGCAAAACCTGAAGCTCAAATCCTGGTATCAGGACTGCCATCTCAGTGTTCTCTGTTCTGCCATTGGCTGCCTCACATTTGGGGGGGTTCTCAAGTGAAAGAGAAACTTGCCCTTAGCAGGCAGAGCTGACACCTCAAGTGCCCCTCCACCCCCACCTGCCAGGGTGTGAGTGACAGCGATAGAGAGGCAGGTGCAAAAAAGGGTTCCAGGAGAGCCACCTGGTACAGCAGTTGCCTGGAAAGGCATCGCCAGAGGATGCAAGCAGAAGTTGAGCATTTTCGGCTGAAGGGCTTGGAGATTCTTGCATGGAGCAGACAGACCCTGGAATCCCTCCACTCTGCAGTTCCCAGATCCTGTGACCAAGCCTACACATTGGGAGGCCTTCCAAGGGCCTTCCTGGGGCTGAAGAGCAAGGGCAGGACTCACTCCAGAAGAATGTGGCCCTGCCTGCTTTCTACAGTGTGGTCAGAGGGCGAGGGTGGCTCAGCCCAGCGGATCCCACAGGATCCACAGGAAGCCGGCCCACACAGGGGTGGGGCCCCGCCACGTCCTGGGGCAGGACAGGCTTTCGGAAGCCTTGCTCTGGGGTGTGAGTGGCTGGGGTGGGTGTGGACTGGGGCAGGAGCCAGCGTGAAGCTGTGTCTTCCGAGCCCTGGACAGGGCAGCATGTGTCCCTGAGGCTTCCTTGGCCAGCAAGGCTGTGACAAGCCCCAGCAGCACCTGGCAGCCTCACAGAGCAAGGAGAGACGGCTGCTCAGGTGCTGCTGCAGCTCTGGTGCAGGTGTCCATTTGACAGACTCCAGGGGCAAAGGCGGCCTCATCCCAGCTCTAGTGCCTGACGGCCTGCTGCAGGAGCACACAGAAGGATGGTCGGTGCAGTGGGCAGTGGAAGAGGAGTGGCCTTTGCTCCTGTGCTTCCTGTGCCTGGCCCTGTCCTCAAAGTTTCAGGATGGATCAGCTCCTTGACCCAGGGAAAGCACGAGCGGCAGGTGCTCCCTGAGAGGGAAGTGTTCCCTGAGAGGCAAGTGCTCCCTGAGAGGGAGGTGCTTCCTGAGAGGCAGGTGCCTATCCACATTCTGGCTCTGGCCCTGCTGTGCGGCCTCGGGCCCTTGCCCACCTCCTGCCGTTGGAGTGGCATTGAACACCCCTCAGCCATTGAGCACAGATGTGCTCAACAGGTGTCTGGGGATGAGGGAGGCACCCAGGTGGCCATTGCACTGGGAGTGCATTGTCACTGGAGCCAGGAGAGGGAGAAGAGCATGTGCTCTGAGGTCTGTGGAGGAGGAAGAAGGCCCAGCGTGCAAGGAGTGTGCAATCCAGTTTCTGGGGACTTGAGTCATGACAGAAGGGGTCAGACAGGCGGGATGAAGGCAGGCCTCTGCAGGAAGACGTTAGAATGGGAATAAATAGGACGGGCACTTATTGAGCACTTGCCGTGTGTTGAGCCTGTGCTAAGCACTCTGTGTCCATTTGCTTACTCAATGCTGTGACCCAGCTGAGGCTCAGAGAGGGCAAGCAACTGGCCGGGGAACACACAGCAAGTGAGGAGAAGGCTGGAGGGCTCCCGGGACTGTCTGGCTCAGAGCCCACATCCTGATGTTGAAGGGCGAAGGTCACACAGTAGTGTCCATTTAATTCACCCACTGCTTGGACCTCTACTCTCCTATCCCTGAAGTGCTACGTCTGGGGTCTTGAACACCTCCTGCAACAGAGCGCACACTACCTCACAAGGCACCCACTTTCACCTTGGCTCAAACATAAAGGAGGGCCAGACCCCCATATACCTTGGTCCCAAGCGCTCCCAGGCCGGTCGGTTTCATTCAGGCCATGGAATGATGCATCTTTCAAAAAGCAAGACACGAGACAGCTCTGAACGGTGTCAGAGGACACCATGAGGCAGTAACGCAGGTTTGCCTCCAGGCCGGGCCCAGCCGGGAAGCTGCCTGAGAGATGGGAAGTGTGGTCCTAGGGCAGCAGTAGGTGACAGTCCCTGCCCCGTGAGAATTCTCCAGCCTGTCGTGTCCTCCCTGTGTGCTCTCAATCCTCACAGCTCCTCAGTGTGTCCCCACAGCCACCCCTAACGCCCCTCGGACAGGGGTCACACCAGAGGACCTGTGTGAGCACCAGGGCCACCCCAGACTTGCCCTCCTTGGGGCCTTTGCCCGCTTCCTCCCCAGCATCCCTTGTTCTCCACCCACTGACATCTGCTCAAATGCCACCTCTCCGGAGCTAAGAGCTTCCTGGATTTCTCTTTTCAACCCAGCAGAGTTCTCTCCCAGCTTGAACCTCTCCTGATCTCTCTCCTCACAGTGTCTGGGCTGGGCTGGAGTGCCCTGCAGACCATAGGCTCCACATCCACAAGGCCTGGCTGCCAAGGTGATCACCTGGCTCTGCTGTCCCAGGTGTCGCTCACGTGAGAACACGCCGGGACGAGCCAGGGGCACATGTGGCGGCGAGTGTGTGGCATGGACTTGAGTAATGACAGACAGGGCTGTCATCTCTCAAAAGGAGAGGATGAGTTGTTAGGGTGGTGGGACCCCCATCCATTTTCTCATTTTTAAGATCTGTGTTGACCGGGTGCAGTGGCTCAAGCCTGTAATCCCAGCACTTTGGGAGGCTGAGGCAAGAGGACTGCCTGCGCCCAGGGGTTCGAGACCAGCCTGGGCAACGTAGTGAGACCTTGTCTCTACAATATATCAAAAAATTAGCCGGGTGTGGTGGTGTGCGGCTGTGGTTCTGGCTACTTGGAAGACTGAGGCAGAAGGATTGCCTGAGCCCAGCAGGTTGATGCTGAGGTGCCCGTAAGCGTGCCACTCTGCTTCAGCCCGGGCGACAGGGTGAGACTCTGACTCACAAAAAGAAAGATCTGTGTTACGGGCCCGTGTTCCTGGGCAGGTCACATTTGCTCACAATGCACAGCAGTCCCTCTCCACCAGCTGCCTTGTTCGCTCCTCATGCCCTCGTCTCTGCTTTGGTTCTTGCCAGTTCTTCGCACCCTCATGGGACACAAAGCCAACATCTGCAGCCTGGACTTCCACCCATATGGCGAGTTTGTAGCCTCTGGTTCTCAGGACACCAACATCAAGGTGAGACATTTCCCGCTGGGCCTTCCCTTCCCTAGGGGCACCTCCCTCTCTGCTGCGGCATCTACCCCTCCTCGGCAAGGCAGATATGCAGGCATTTGCCAGCCACTTCTGCTCAGAACGGCCAGCTTTCCCAGCAGTCCCCATCGCCCTCACTGTGGGGCCTAATGACCGGAAGGTGCCAGAGCCTCCCTCTGCTCACGGCCACACACCGCCATCTGGCCCAGGCTGCAGGACGTGGTCAGGGCGTCTCCTGACTCTGCCCTCTGCTTCTTTCCCCTACAGCTCTGGGACATCAGGAGGAAAGGCTGTGTCTTCCGGTACAGGGTAAGGAAGCACTGCCTGTTGGTCACCTCATGAGTACCTCACAGGTGTTGAGTGGTGCGGTGCCCAGACCCTGGCAGGGGGTGGAGGAGACGGCTGTCCACCATGGGTGAGGTCAGAACACATGCATCTGGATCTGAAATGGAGCAAGAGTGCCATGGGTAGTCCTCCTGGACCACTGGCTTTTCCATGAAGCCACCAGAGCTGTATTTATCAAACTGCTCCAGCAGTAACTGGTGATGTAGGTGAAGGGGGTTCCTCTTCATGTGAGTTTGGAAGCACTGTGTTTAACAATTAATTAGTTGTGGTGGTTTTCAGGGCCTTTAACATTAAAAGAAGGAATTTAACTCACCAAAAAGCATAAAATACATTGTTTCCCAAACAATATGACCACACAATCCATGACCACACATGGAGAAGTGCCCTTCCCTGACATCTCCCGAATGTGGCCATCTGTCCCCTCTGCCTGTTCCCCAGGATGCACGGTGTGTTGGTCAAGGATGACAAGGAGGCAGAGAGGGTCCTGTGGGCCAGGACCCTAGGGTGAGCTCAGTGCTCTGTCCTCCCTTCTCAGGGACACAGCCAGGCCGTGCGGTGTCTCCGGTTCAGCCCCGATGGGAAGTGGTTGGCATCAGCTGCAGATGACCACACAGTGAAGGTAGCTCCCGGCCTGAGCTGGGCCCACGGGTGGAGACTGGGGTCATACCAGGCTGGGTCCTCACTCCCTCCCTCCCGAGGGGGCTCACGTGTCCCAAGCCTGTCCAGAGCCGAGAGTGATTTGTGAATGAGAGCATGGTCTGGAGAGAGGGAGAGCAGGCAACTGGGGTTCCTGGCCCGGCCCTGACTTCCACCCTGCCCTGCCCGCAGCTTTGGGATCTGACTGCTGGCAAGATGATGTCTGAGTTCCCTGGTCACACGGGGCCTGTCAACGTGGTGGAGTTTCACCCCAATGAGTACCTCCTGGCTTCTGGCAGCTCGGACAGGTGAGGAGGAGAAGCGGGGCCTGTGACTACTGTCCCTCGTCTCTGTCCTCTGTGCTCCTGTGTCCCCATGCCCTGTCCATCTCTGCCCTGGGCGTCATACACCTGACGATCCCCTGGAGACTGAATTGGCTTTCAGCCAAGCCAGACTGGACCCTAGTCCATCTCTCCCCGGCTCTGGTTTCCTGGCCCCAGGTCCCGGATCCGTGCCTTCATGGCATGTTGGGGCCCAAGCTAGAAGAGGGAACTGGCTTTGCAGCACAACGTGGCTGCCTTTGTAGGACAATCCGCTTCTGGGATCTGGAGAAATTCCAGGTGGTGAGCTGCATCGAGGGGGAGCCGGGACCTGTCAGGTATGTGGCAGCTGAGCTGTGGGCCAGCCCTCCTGGGCAGCGGGATGTGGGTGTGGGTGGGCCTTTCCCACCTCTGCTTCTGCTCGCTCCCTGCCTGGGCTTTCCTGGTTTCTTGAGGTATGGCCGGGCTTCGGCTGCAGGACCCACGGCCACCTCTTGCCTGGCCCAGGAGTGTCCTCTTCAACCCCGACGGCTGCTGCCTGTACAGCGGCTGCCAGGACTCGCTGCGTGTCTACGGCTGGGAGCCCGAGCGCTGCTTTGATGTGGTCCTTGTGAACTGGGGCAAGGTGGCCGACCTGGCCATCTGCAATGACCAGCTGGTGAGAGAGACATGGCGCCCACCGTCACCCTTCCCCCAGGCCACCCGCCCGCCTCCACCCCAGACCCCCACTCCCATCCCCTCTGGGATCTGCCCCCCACCCCGCCCCAGCTCTGCTGCTTCCTGCAGATAGGCGTGGCCTTCTCCCAGAGCAACGTCTCCTCCTACGTGGTGGATCTGACGCGGGTCACCAGGACGGGCACCGTGGCCCAGGACCCCGTGCAGGACAGCCAGCCCCTGGCACAGCTGCCACCCAACCCCAGCGCCCCCCTTCGGCGCATCTACGAGCGGCCCAGCACAACGTGCAGCAAGCCGCAGAGGTGGGGTGCTGGGTCCTCAGAGGGCATGGGGCACACAGGTGTGAGACTTGCCCCAGGCCTCACAGGGGGCCCTTGCTTCCCTCGGGCTTGGCCCTGCACCCCAGGGTGAAGCGAAACTCAGAGAGCGAGCGCCGCAGCCCCAGCAGCGAGGACGATCGGGACGAGCGGGAGTCCCGGGCAGAGATCCAGAATGCCGAGGACTACAATGAGATCTTCCAGCCCAAGAACAGCATCAGTAAGCCCAGCTCCCGTCCCCTTGACCCACATCCTCATCTGTGAAACAGAGGGAGGGTCCTGTCCAAGGACGGCTTGCCGTGGCCTCTTTCCTAACCCCCAGGCCCTGGCCCTGTCCTCATGCCCCCCAGCTCACTGGGCAGTGCCCCTGTGGTACGGAGGGTACCTGGGCACTCCCTGGCAGAGGCCGGGCTGCTGCACCGTGCCCATACTCTGCCCTGTCCGAATCAAGGGAGCACCCACAGGGCAAGTGGGCTGGGAGGGGCAGGGCTGAGGCTTCTGGAGCCAGGAGAGGATTGAGCATCTGCATGGACAGGGCCTGGTTCCCAGGCAGCCTGGCCAGGAGGGCCCACAGACAGGATCCCCCTTTGCCTCTGCAGGTCGGACACCACCCCGAATAAGTGAGCCCTTCCCAGCACCCCCAGAGGACGGTGAGTCAGGGCAGAGCCTGGGCACTGAGGCTGTGACACCCCCACCCCAGCCTCTCCCCCAGGGCCTCCCCTTTCATGGATACTTGCAGCCTTCCCCACTGGATCTCTTCCCTCTAAAGCACCTACCTGGTCAGGTGTGGTGTGGCTCATGCCTGTAACCCCAGCACTTTGGGAGGCCAAGGAAGGGAGGATTGCTTTAGGTAGGAGTTCAAGCCAGCTTGGGCAACATAGTAAGACCCCTTTCTTTATGTAACAAAAAAATTTTTTTTTAAGTAAAATTAAAGCATCTACTTTGTGCTGGACCCCACAATGCCCTGGTGATTGAACTTGAGCAAGGCAGACAGTGTTCTTCTCAGGAGCCCACACCTGAGTGTGGGAAGACAACAGTAGACAGACACAGATGGATCTGCTAGGGACGCATGCAGTGGAGGACAGAGTGGTGTCACGGGAGGATTGCTTAAGCCCAGGAGTTCAAGACCAGCCCGGGCAACATAGCAAGACCTCGTCTCTACAAAAAATAAAAAATAATCCAGGCATGGTGGTACATACCTGTAGTCCCAGCTACTCAGGAGGCTGAGACAGAAGGATCACCTGAGCCCAGGAGTTCCAGGCTGCGGTGAGCCATGATCATGCCACTGCACTCCAGCCAGGGTGACAAACAGACCCCGACTCAGAAAAAAGAAAGAAAGAAAAGAAGGGAGAGAATGTGATCTGCTTTATGATTGGCGCTCCCTGAGTCACACCCACGAACAGACCTAAGGCTGAGTAGGGCGAGGAGGAGACAGGCCCAGGCCTGGCCTCAGGGCCTCTCTGGGAGCCCCACACTGCTGACCTGCTACTGTCTCCTCCCCTGGCTCCCAGCCTCCTCCAGGGCTGCCCGCTGGCTCCTGCTCCCGGTCACAGATGCTGCCTGAGTCCCACCTGAGCCCTACCCTCTTCACCAATCCTGGCTTGACCCAGTGGTCTTTTCCTTTTGCCTCCAGACACGGCCACAGCCAAGGAGGCAGCAAAGGAGGCAGCAAAGCCTGGCTCAGCCGTGGACGTGCAATTCCCGGTGCCAAATGTATGTGTAGTCGAGGGGGTGTGGTTTGGGCTTGAGAAGGGCTGGGGTCCTGACCCAGGCCCAGGGCCCCCCTTGTTGGGAGGCAGAGAGGGTGGCCTTAGGCTGGTGCCTGCTGAGCTTCACGCCCCCTTAGCTGGAAGTCCTGGCCCGGTCCCCGGTCGTCACTTCCACACCGATACCCAAGGCCGAGCCCGCCATCATCCCTGCCGCCCGGAATGAGCCTATTGGCCTGAAGGCCTCTGACTTCCTGCCTGTGAGTGGGGGCCCAAGGTGGGTGGAGGCCCGGGGTCGTAGGCAGAGCTTTGAGGCCGGCTCCCATGCCAGCATCTGGGCGCCTCTCCCACACAGGCTGTGAAGATCCCCCAGCAGGCTGAGCTGGTGGACGAGGACGCCATGTCACAGATCCGCAAAGGCCATGATACCATGTGTGTGGTGCTCACCAGCCGCCACAAGAACCTGGACACTGTGCGGGCTGTGTGGACCACGGGTGACATCAAGGCAAGGGCCTGGTCTCGCTCCCTGCCCCTTCCGCCTGCCTGCCTGCCTGGGCTTAGGGCCAAATGGAGAAGAGGCCACTCACAGTGCGGGACAGGTGGAGTCGGCAGCACCCATCACTGCACCATGACAACCATCTGTGTCTCCGTCGTGCTCACTGCATGCTGCCGTTGAGCATCCATTTGCAGGCCTGGCCTTGCGTCCTCATGTTCGGTGCAGTCTTGCTAACACCCCACAACAAACCCGACGGGCACACCACACCCACACGGGGCTGCTATCCCCGCCCTCCGCTGACAGTTCTCTGTTTGCAGACATCAGTGGACTCTGCCGTGGCCATCAATGACCTGTCGGTGGTGGTGGACCTCCTGAACATCGTCAACCAGAAGGCGTAAGTGGGCGCCGTTGGGGAGTGGGCGGCAGGGGCAGGGCTGGGCTGATGGCATGTCCTGGTCTCTCCCCAGCTCGCTGTGGAAGCTGGACCTGTGTACCACGGTCTTGCCACAAATTGAGAAGCTTCTGCAGAGCAAGTATGAGAGGTGTGTGGGAAGCTGTGCCTGCCTCGCAGCTGGGGGGATAGGCAAGGAGGCTCCTTCGGGGGCCACAGGAAGAGCCCCCAAAGGCCCGATGTCCCTGTGAGGTGGCTGGGAAGCAGCGCTGCCCCCTCCATGGTCCAGAGCAGGAACAGGCCTGTGTGTCCTTGTGTGGCGGGGAGGAGGGGGGTTTGGGTCTGGCCTCCCCTCTGTGGATCTCGCCCTGTGACTCCCTCCATCCATCTGCCCCGAAGCTATGTCCAGACGGGCTGCACCTCCCTGAAGCTGATCCTGCAGCGGTTTCTGCCCCTGATCACTGACATCATGGCAGCTCCGCCCTCTGTGGGTGTGGACATCAGCCGAGAGGAGAGGTAAGGGGCCAGGCAGTGGGTGGGGGGCCTGACCCAGCAAGCGAAGGGACATGGGCCTGGCAGCCTGGGCCCCACTTGTTAATGGCCCTGCTGAAATTGCTTAAAGAGGAGGCCTTGGAGTCTAGGGCAGTTGCTCGGGGCGGGGGTGGGCGTGGCTCGGTTCCCCCACAGCCTGGTTGTGCCCTCCAACCCTGGCACAGCCTGGGAGGGGCCCGTGCTCTGGGCCTCAGCCTTCCCTGGAAGGAAGGGCTGGATCGTTGGGACAGCAAAGGCCTCGGCTGGGTGGGGGTCCTGATGGTGCCAGCTGGCGCCCTCAGGCCCTGCCCCTCTGTCGCAGGCTGCACAAGTGCCGGCTCTGCTACAAGCAGCTCAGGAGCATCAGTGGCCTTGTCAAGAGCAAGTCGGGCCTGAGCGGCCGCCACGGCAGTGCCTTCCGCGAGCTGCACCTGCTCATGGCCAGCTTGGACTGAGGAGCCCAGTGGGTGGCGGCACCCAGCAGCCCACGGGACCTGACCTCAGCCTCTGCTCCTGTACCCTGTGCGCCCATGGGCCCCTGCTGCTGCCCTGTGGCCACCCTGGAAGAGACAGCACTGGCCCAAGGGCCATAGCCCTGAACTCTGAGATAACTTTCTCTCGAGCAGTGGTTGCCCGGCTTTACCCAACTCTTGCTTCTTGAGGGCAGCAAACTGAGCCCGGGGGCTGCTGCTGTAATTTATAAGGCAAATTTTATTAAATTTATAACATTCCCTGGTTTCCTTGTGGGGCGACATCATTCTCTGGCCACAAGGCTCTCCCAGGCTGGCTGTGTGGCCAGCAGGGGGCAGCAGAGCCACAGACCTGCCAGGAAAGGGCCAGCTTTCGGGCTAGGAGAAACGGGTGAGGGTGAGGGTGAGGGTGCGGGTGTGCCCCACCACCTGTCCCGTTTCAGCCACACTGTCAGCTGTCCTCCTAGGTAAGTGGATGCCCAGACCCAGCCGCTGTACACTGCAGGGTGCATGGCCACTGCTGGCCCAGACCTGATACCCATCCCACCCCCAGGAGCCTCCAGGGTTTACAACTGGAAGGGCGGTCCTGATCAGTAGTCATTCCCTGCCAGAGCCCCCAGGGTCAGCTGGCCGGGACAGGAACTCCATCCCAGTGGTCCTTCCTCCTGCTCCCCCACCGTGGCAGCTGTCAGGTTCCGCACGACAGCAAGGGAGGCCCCCACTGAGCCCCTGCAAAGGTTCCCCATGGCCAGGGGACTGCACTGGTGGTCAGGGGCCCCTGGGCACCAGGAGGAAGGTGGTGCTCACCTTGGGCCAGCTCACTGAAGAGAGGAAGGCCAGGGAGAGGGTGGTGTGGAGCCAGGCAGCAGGGCTGGAAGCTGCCATGCTTCTGGCAAGCCTTTGACGTGCCTTGGAAGCTCTCAGGCAATGCACCTTAGCCTCCCACCTGTAAGGTGGAGGTGATGCCCTGTTGGCTGCGTCAGTCCGTTATCGTGGCACACAGGAGGTGCTTCCTAAGGTTAACTATGGCCACCAACAGAAAAGTTACCCTGGGAAGGGGACAGCGCCAGCTCCCTGTCTCCCTCCCACCACCATGCAGTGTACATGTTCCTGACTGACCTAGAGGATGGGTCCTGGAGGGCTGTGGAGTGACCAGCCCTGCTCCCCGTGATCAGACCGAGAGGGGCGCATGAGACCAACTTTTTCAGACCATACTTGTGTAAAAAGGTTTTTAATGAATAAAAATGGCTAAGCTTCCAAAAGTTCTTAAATAGGATTTCAGAGGGAAGAAAACGTCAAGAGGCCAGTGAGCAAGCAGGGAGCCTGGTGCCCGGCAGATGGGGGCAGCAGAATCCCCTGTCCACTGGCTGCCTCTGCCAGCCATAAATACAGACCAGCCCCGGGGCAGCAGGGCTGCACGCCCGTGTTCACCTAGGAACACGGTACACTCGCGACTGCGGGACACCTCAGAGGAGTGCAGCCATCAGGGCTGCCCATGGTGCCACCAACCCACCCCAGTTCCCATGGTCCTGTGCCTGCCTGGAGGCCTCAGCCCACCCCCTAAGGAGGGGCTGCCCAGCCTGCAGGCTTGGGAGAAGAGCTGGGCCAGCCTGGGCAAGAGGGCCCTCCTCCCACATACTCCTGCCCTTCCCTCGAGGGCCTGGCTCTGATGGCCCAGGCCTGCCAGCCTGAGGGGCCATCCCTGCCCTTCTGTCCCACACCATTTGCGCCGAGCCACAGCCAAGACATGGATTCCTTCTGCACGTGTTTCTCATCTCTGAGGGGAGGTGGGCAGAAGAGGCGTCTCCTCTCGCCTCCCCCTTCTGGAGTCCTGGTACTGCAGCAGGAGCAGATCCGCAGGGCCTCTGGACCCAGCTCCAGGCCCGGCAGGGTGGGCGCACCATCACACAGGCACCGGCCTCAACTTCCCTGCAGGAGCACCAAGATCGTCAGCCTCCCTGTTCCCTCGCCTGCCGGCGGCAGCCATAGCAGGTGCCACAGAGAGCAGGAGGGAGCCCAGCAGAAGCACACAGACAAGCAGGCAGCAAGGATGGACTGGCCCTGAGCAGCTGGGCGCCCAGGCGCAGCCCTGCAACCCATGGCGGGTGGGCGGGCAGGCGGGCGCACAGCCCTGGGCCACTGGCCCACACTCACCTAGAGACTCTGCGGCCCCAGCCGTCAGGCTGAAATCAAAGTGACAGTGTCTCACTGGTGGGCTTGCCTTGGGTCAGGACCCACAGGACCTGCTGCCCCTATCCCTGTGGACCCCAGCACTAGCCAGGCCCTTCATGCACAGGGTCAAGCGGGGGGCTAGAGCCCTGGATTCTAGTCTTGTGTCGGAGCTCACTCACCTGGGGTGTGGGGTGAGCCCTGCCCTTTCCACCCCTGGGGAAGCCAAGGTCCAGGGTAGGGGGCTATCAGGCCTGCTCTAGAGGGGGTGCACTGCATGGACCCAGCCAGCCACTCTTGGAGAGTGGGGTCCTGGGGCTGAGTCAGCAGTCCCAGAGAGGAGACTGAACTCTTCCTTACACTGCCCCCTCTCCAGGGACTTGGATTTTCCATCTGTAAAATGGACACAGTACTGTCTGCTGACTCCTTGCCAGGGTGGGAGAGTTTTATAAAACAGGTCCTTGGGAAGTTTTTAAAAAGGAAAGAAACGAAGGCTCCCCTCCAGGCAAGGGCTGCCTAGTGGCCGTCATCCTGTGGGGAGGTTCCCCCGTCCCCACCTACCCACTCCCTCCAGGCTCACCTGAGGGCTGCAGTTTCCTCCGGATGGAGCCAGGGCGGCTCGTGGTCCCAGAGCTGGGAGCCGAGTGGGCCCGTGCTGAGGGCTGAGGTGTCTGGCAAGCCGGCTCCCACTGTGGCAGGGAAGGGAAGGTGGGCGGGGGCTGTGGCTGTTCGACTCCCACAGTGCACCCTGTTCACCACACTGTGCGCCCCTCCACTCCCCTGCCCTGCCTCCTAAAGCTCAGGTTCCACATCTGCAAAATGGGCAAGATGCTCATACCGCTGCCTCGTACAGTTATCCAGGAACTAAATGAGATGATACATGCAAAGATGTAACCTAGTTACTCTGAGCACCTGCTGTGTACAGGCCTGCAGATCATCCCGCAAACAACTGATCATCCCTACAGGAACGCTGAGGCCAATAAATAATTGGACTAAAGAGGCTACTGGGTTTAGGTTCAAGTTCTAGCTCCACCCCCTTCAGGCAGCTTTCCCTCCCCACCACTCCAGGCTGTCCTGGCCCAGCCCTGCCTCCTGCCTGGAAGTCTGACCCAGCCCTAGCCTGAGACGGGCCTGCAGCAGGCCAAGTACCTCTAGATGCTCCTGACTCGACCAGGACCCGAGCTCTGCCCGACGCAGCCCGGGGCCCAGCTCCACAGAGCGCACCCTCTCAGCAAACTTGAGGGAATAGAGAGTCTCGCTGGTGTTCTTCTCCACGGGAGACACCTGGAGCAGGGAGTGAGTGCTCACTGTCCACATCCCTGCCCTCGCAGGCCAGCTGGCTTCCCTCACAGCCTGGAGCAGTCCCCAGGAGGCCAGCAGTCTTCTCAGGGGAGACAGAGAGGGAGGGGCATGTGCCCAGGCAGGCGGGGTCGGGAGGGCGAGGAGAGTGTCACTGGCTCTGGAGCTGCCAGACAAGGGTCCCTTGCACACAGCCGGGGGCACACGGGTCCGGGTGCTGGCCAAGCCCCTCCGCTGCAAGCTGCCCTGCCCCACCCAGGCCTTCACCTGCACCACCATGAGGGTCTTGCTGTCCCCACTCAGCGAGTCCTGCAGCAGGTAGGTGAGCTTGGAGTTGCGGAAGGGCACATGGCCCTGGCGGGAGCGCAGGGCAGCAATGACATCCCCCAGGGCTGACAGCGACTTGTTGATGTGCTGCGCCTCCCGCAGCCGGCTGCCCTCGGCCCCCGACTTGCCCACGCGCTCCGAGCCTGCCAGGTCCACCAGGTTCAGCCTCCCTGTGGGGAAGGCACCGGGCGAATCAGGGCTGCCTGCCCGAGGGGGTCCCGGGGGCCCCAGGCCGGCCGCCCTCCCCTCTCACCCCTCTCACCTGTGGTGCGGAGGCCTGTGCTGCAGTCTATGCCGCGCACCGTCACAATGAGCAGTGCATGCGAGCGGGAGCTGTGCTCGTTTAGGTTGGTGAACTCCGTCGTGCGGTTGGTGTGGCCAAACTCAAACACCTGGGGGGTGGGAGGCGCCAGGCAGAGGCACAGGGTTTAGAGGGGGGTCTTCGGAATCACCCTGTCTCCCTGATCTCTCCGGGGAATGGTGGTGTCACCCTCTGCATTTTGGAGGAGGAAACTGAGGGGACTTGCCCCAGGGCGTGCTCTCAAGACACGGCAGGGCCTGCATGCGAACCGGGTCCTGTTTTCCAGAGTCTCTCTGCCATGCTTGGGGTCTTCCCTGTCCCCCAGCTCCCCAGCCCCTGCAGATGCCCCCAGCCCCACACCTTGTTGATGTCGTCCACGCTCTGCACATGGAACTCGGTCAGCCCTGGCACGTATAGCTGCCCGCTGCCGTCTGGGCATAGCCGGATCTCCAGTTTCTCCTGAGGCTCTTTCCCCAGCAGGTCCCTGGGGGGCAGGTGGGACAGTCACCCTCCCACTCGTGACCTCTGCTTGTACTGCCCCCAGCCCCCCAGCTTGGATGTTCCCCGGCCCACCACACCCTCAAGAAGGCTCCTCCGGCCTTGGGTTAAGCCTATCTCTCCCCCAGCTCCGTCCCTGCGCTCCTCTGAAGAGGCAGACCCGGCTGTTGCCCAGCAGTCGCATGGATGGCGCAGCTTCTGCCTCCACAGTGACTGAGCCCATTCTCTCCCTCCGACCCCGGCGCAGCCCACAGGAAGGAGAAGAAGGTGCCCAGTCAGGGCCAGGCCAGCTCAAAGAGGCCCCCTTCCCTGGGACCACCTGAGTCCCCGGGCTGAGTCAGGACCCTCATCAAGACTCGCAGCGAGGCCTCTTTCCAGCCACGTCTGGTCCCTGGACTCCTTCGGGAAGTCCTGCTTCCCTGCCCACATCCTCCCCGTACCGCCTGAGGACCCCCAGGCTGCCGCGAGCTGGTCCCCGTCCCGGGCCTCCCACCTGAGGACCTCGTTGTAGATCTCGGCCGCGCTGACGGTGATGGTGTACTCCCAGTCGGACGCCTTCTCTTGCACCTCGGAGAACAGCAGCTGCAGGGCCCGCTGGTTGATGCCAGGGTTCTCGGGGGTGCCCTGGGACGCAAGGAAACGCCCCGTGAACCAGGCCTCTCCCCGCCATGAGGGGTGGACCGTGCTGATACTCACAGGTGAGCCTCCCTGCCCAAAGCTCCCACCTGCGTGCTGATCTACCCCCCCACAAACGCCCTCCGCCAGCTGCAGGCAACTTCCCTCCCGGCTCTCAGCCTCAGCCCTGTGCTTCCCTCTGCCTGGAGTGCTTCCAGACAGCCCGCGGGTGGCTCTGCCATCTCCAGTGCTGCCTCCCCAGGGAGGCAGCCCACCCCCACCCACGAGCCCATTGCCCATCCTCCTCCCTTGTCAGTTCCACGCCTGGCTTTATTTACTCCCTGTCACCTGACAGGGCACGTCCTGATTTGCATGTGCTCACGGCTGCCTCCCCACTGCCAGGCTGGCTCTGTGGGGGCAGGGACTCTGCTTCTGTCATGGCTGGGCCTGGCGGGGTGCCTGATACAGCTCAGGCCTCAGCACACAGGCCTGGAGGACCGGTGCTCCTGGCCACCGCCACTCTAAGCAGTCCCAAAACAGAGCTGGGAGCCCACGCCCTTCGCCCTGCCCACCTGGCCTGGCCTGCCCCTCACTGATGAGTCTCGCCAATTCCAGTATTAAGGGAACAGCAGTGTCCAGATGCCCCCCTCCTGATCTGGGGGATCCCACAGCACCCCCTCGACGGCCGGGGGAATACCAGTGAGCAAGAACACCCCAAAGGCCGGCCTTCCACTGCTCTCTTCATACGGCCGAAATTCTTCTCATCTCAGTGCCCCATCCCTGAACCCATGGAGAGGGGGCTGGCCCTGGGCAGGGAAGTCCTGAAGGCCACAGGCGAGAGCCGAGATCTCCACAGACAGCCTACATGGGCCCCTCCGCCCCACTGCCCTGGGATCTCATTTATCTGAGAGCCCCGGGCCCAGTACAAGGCAGCCATAAAGCGGGAGGGCACTCAGCCAAGGCGGGGGTGAAACGAAAGCCCTGGTCCCGCATCGTGGGTGCCTGTCCTGAACTGTCCCTAGGCTGAGAGCCCTCTGAAGACAGTTTGCTGCCCAGCACCCTGGCCCCTCCCCACGCCTGCTGGACCCCTCGAGGGTGCTCTTGGCGAGGGAGCCCCTTCCCTCGTCAGGCCTGGTGCCTCAGGACTCATAGGGTTCACTGAGATCTCTGCTCATGGGGTGTTTCTGAGAACGCAATGAGGCAAGACGCTCCTGAGCAAAACCCTGAGCCCAGGGGGCAGCTGCCGCCAACAGTAGCAAAGGGGTGGTCTTCATACTGAACCCCGCCCCACTGGGTAGGGGGGCACCTACCTCCATCGTGTATGTCTTGCCAGCACCTGTCTGGCCGTAGGCGAAGATGCAGACGTTGAAGCCATCGATGCAGGAGGTGATCAGGGCCTGCACTTCCTGGAATACCTGGGAGGGAGAGGGAGAAAGGGTGGGAGCTTCCGGGGCTGCTGGGACCAAGCACCCCACCAGCTGCAAGTCCAGCAACCTCCCTGGCCACGTTCTCCTTCAGCAGTCAGGCAGCACATGTGGCTGCAGTCTCCAGCACATGGCTGAAGATTCGTAACTAACGAGGCACCTTCTCTAGACATCAGCAGGCAGCCTTGCTGCCCCTCCCCCAGCTTCTCCGCTCACTCGAGGAAGGCGAGGGCTGGCACATGCCTGGTGCCTAACTGGCCTGGGCCTGCCTGTCAGTGAGAGAAGATGGGGGTACAGGTCGAGCCGGACACGGGCATAGGAGGGCAGAGGCAAAGACAGGCCCAGCAGGTTGGCCTGGGCAGAGATGAGAGAAGAGCTCAACACTGGGGACCACGGGTAGTGGGGGGTGTCCCCAGGAAGGCCCATGAGACTGACACAGGAGGGTGCTCCTGGCTGAAGATGCCTGCCTGGAGGGCTAGCTGATCACAAAGATGGGAAGATATGGAAGATGGGCGGGGCCCCACAGGTGGCTGAGCTGGGTGGGAGGGTGTGGCTGTATGGGCTGTGCCTGGATCTCTCCTTCCTAAGGGAGGCTTCTGGGCCCTCAAACTTAGCTTCCCATCCTCTTCTATCCTCCAGAGGAAGAAGATGGACGCTGGTCCCCCACTTTTTAATCCTGTCTCCCCAGCCTTACTTACTGTCTTGCTCCAATCCCCCCCGCCCCGTGATTCTGGCTCCCCTCTCTGCACCGCTTCCCTTTCCCAGTGGATGCTCTCGCCTACAGGGCCACACTCACGTCCTGCTGTGAGGCACGGGGAGCGAAGACCTTGTCCAGCTCAAAGGACACAGGCTTTCCCTTGTGTAGTAGGTGGATGATGGAGTCATCGTCAGGATCGAAGGTCACAGCACTGGTCGCCTCGGGTCCTTCCCCATCCTCTTTGGTGACGGGCCGGACACGAGCAATCACTCGGATGTTCCCTGGATTGGTTGGGTATGGAGAGGCAGGTTCTGGCCGAGTCAAGACCAGACAGCCTCCCCTCTACTGTCCACTAGTGTCCCAGGAGGAATAGTGGCCTAGGAGTCCCCTGTCTTTTAAGAAAAGCTCCCGGCCGGGCGCAGTGGCTCAAGCCTGTAATCCCAGCACTTTGGGAGGCCGAGGAGAGAGGACTGCCTGAGTCCGGAGGTTCGCGAGCAGGCTGGGCAACTTGGTGAAGACCTTGTCTTTACTATAAATCAAAAAATTAGCCGGGCGTGGTGGCACATGCCTGTAGTTCCAGCTATTTGGAAGGCTGAGACAGAAGGATCGCCTGAGCCCAGCAGGTCGAGGATGCAGTGGCCATGAGCATGCTACTGCACTCCAGCCTGAGCAACAGAGGGAGACTCTGACTCAAAAAACCAAAAGAAGAAAAGCTCCCCAGGGCAAGGTGGCCCACAAAGCTGTTGTCTGTCACTTATATTAGAGTATGAGTTCACTTAGTAAATTTCTTCCGGAGCCGATCAGGTGGGGTGAGAGAGCTTTGCCTTAGGGACTGAGAGGAAAGTCTAGCTGGTCCTGAGTCCTGTGTCCAATCACAACAATGGACACTCTTTTCTCTCTGAACTTCAGTTTCCTCATCCAGACAGTGAGGGACTTGGGCTGCAATAAGCGAAGAGCTGAACCTGTCCTGAATGCCAGGGCAGGGCTTGGGAATTAGACAGGCAAACAGGACCAGACAGCAGGTGGACTGGCCATATGTCCAATGGGCATGGACAATGGGGTAGCCAGAGGGGTGTCTGGCAGCACAAGGTGATCATGCCACCCCTTCCAACCCTTCAGTGGGATCCCCATGTTCCTGGAATGGAGAGAAGACGCCCCCAACAGCCAACACGGCCCACCTTCCCTCACACAGACTCCAGGTCACAGTCCGGGTCACAGAGCTCTAGCTCTGCCTCCTCCAGGAAGCCCCCAATGCCCTCATCTGTCCCATATCCAGGGGTTCTCAGAGGCCCTCCAAACCCTGGAAATGGGACGGTGTTAGGGTTCTCTGTGCGAGCAATGATCACTGTCCAATCTCTTACTGCAGTGAGCACCATGAGGCAGTTTACGGGGCCACGGCCTTATCCTCAGGGTCTGGAACAGCAGCTAGCACAGAGTAGGTGCTTCCCTAGACCTCTGTGCAGTGAATGGTGGAGTCTCAAGCTGGACCAGGCCCCCTAGGCCAGAACAAGTGGCATTCCAGTCAACTGCCATCAGGGCATCAACATCACACCCCTCGGCCACCCAAGGGCCTGGGGAGCAACTGCTGTGGCCTTGGGGTGGGAGCTTCAGAGCTGGACAGGTCCAAGTTGAAATCTAAAGAGGAGCATGGCTACCCCTGAGGCTTTGAGCAAGTTCCCTGACTTCTCTGTGCCTCTTTTTTTTTGGAGAGTAAGTCAGAATTCAGAATTTATTAGAAGATAGGATAGCTCTGGGCAGTAACAGGAGGGGATCCGAAAGAGGGTTGTCCTGCTTATCTACAAAGAGAGGATCATAACAGTTCCTCAGTGACAAGGCACAGCTCCAAGGATGACGGCCAAGCTGGCTCGGGGACCCTGCGCCACCCCCAGCCTGCGGGCATCACCTTTCAGCCGCACGAGCTCATTGTGGCACTTCTTGCGCAGCTGCAGCTCCCGGCGGTACTTGCGCAGCAGCTCTTGGTTGTTGTTGTTGACCTCCTCGATGGCCTGGCCGATCTGGCGGGGGGCACACCGCTGTCAGGGGCTGGCTCCGTCAATCCGCCCGACGGGCTGCTTGCTGCCTCCCACCCCAGCTGAGCGCTTGACATGCGCTGTCACATGTCCAACTGTCCCAATCACCCCTCTGTGTAGATACAGCTGCTATATCCCATCTTACAGTTGAAGAAACTGAGCCCCAGAGAGGCTGAGCCAACAATCCTGGTTACCCTGCTAATAAGCAAAGGCTCCACCTTCCCTTCACAGCACTAGACTCTAACATGATTTGGCAGGACTCAGATTCCAGCCTCCCCCCTCGGGGACCACTGGCTCGGTGTCTTTGAGCCTCAATTTCCTCAACTGTAATATAGGGCTAACACCATGTAACTCATGAATCTGTAAAGAGATGGCAGGTACAGATCTCCTAATTACATTTCATAGGGGTGGGAAGCAAAACCACACATGCAGTATGCTCCCCTTTCTGGGGTCAAAAAGACGTATATACAGTCGTCCCTCGGTATCCATGGAGAATTGGTTCAACGATCCCTCCTCGCCCCCCACCAGGATACCAAAATCCACAGGTGCCCAAGTCCCTGATAGAAAATGGCATAGTATTTGCCTGCAATCTACACACATCCTCCCACATGCTTTAAATCATCTCTAGAGCACTTACACCTAATACAATATAGAAGATGTATAAATAGTAGCTATGCTATATTAGTTTCTAAAAGTTCTATTATTTTTAATTGCTTTGTTATTTTTTAATTTTTTTTTCCAAATATTTTCGATCCACAGTTGGTTGAATCTGTGCATACCAAACCTGCAGATATAACAGATGGCCACTGTATATGCGTACTCGGACATCAATGGGCCGAATCATGCACAGAACATCCTGGAGGAGATGTTGAGAGACAGGAGTGGGGTGGGGACAGAGAGGCCATTCCTGTTCATCTGATGCCCTTCTGCAGGGCCTGACTCTTCACCTCATCCATGTGTTACTGATATGATTTTTTAAAGGAGAACAATTTGCTATTCCCCAAATATATTAGTCCCTGCAGAGCTGTCATACAGATTCAAGGAGCCAACGGCTATAAACAGCTCAACATGTAGGAGGCACTTAAAAGACATTGGCTGTTCTCATCCTGTACAAGCACAGCTTTACAAATTATGTGCAGCCCAACAGGTCTAAGAATATATGCAGCATATCTAAGATATGAGGATATTTGTAACACGTTTGGTTTAAAGAATCATAGTGAGACTAATACCCGCCATGATAGTCAATTTTCAAACGGGGCCTATGAGGGCAGCAGTGTGGAGGGGAGGGGCTAGCTGTTGTCTGGGGGGTTTTGGCTGAGTCTAGCAAGGGAGCCCCAGCGGGTGCTGTGTCTGCCCTCAGGCTCCAGGACCTCTCCCCAGTGCACGCCCACAGCCTACACCCACCCACTGCCTCATTCACCTCCGCCTTGACATTCCGTAGGGCCTCCTGCAGAAGCAGCGGGAAGCCGCGCACCTGCCGCTTGAGCCCGTTGTAGTCGTTGGTGAGGGTCCGCAGCGCTGGCTGCAGCGTCAACAAGTTGGTCCGGACGCCTACGGGGACACGCAGGGTGTGAGGTGGATGGGAGTGAGGGTCGTGGCGTGGGCAGGCAGGGTCCAGCTGGCCAGCTTACCTGCCAGGTTCTCGTGCACAGCCTTCATCTCCACCTGAGCCCGGGTGAAGGCCTCCTCGATGGCCCGATTCTTGTCCTCCTCTAGGGACTGCATCTCCTCCAGCATCTGCCCGTGTGCCCGCTCCAGCTCCGACTCATACATGGCAATCTGGTGGCCAGGTCAGGAGACGGCTCAGGGACGTGGGGCGCAGGGAGGGCCAGGGGCAGGCACCATGCTTGGAAAGACGCCCGGCCGCTCAACTCATGGCCGTGAACATGCACGTGCATGGAATAGAGGAGCAGAATGGCCTCTCTCTCCCCTACAGAGCTATGACCTCTGCACAATAGCCCCAACACCAACCCAGCCCCAGCACACACCACAGGCACAAGCCCAGGGCCCCCAGGAGAGGGCAGGGGACAGGAACTGTGAGGACAGTAACAAGAACAGCAGCAAGCTTCCTGAGCACAGTCTGTGTGATGGGCCCTGGGTGAAAGGCCTCTTGGATCATGTTTTTGTGTTGTTTGGTTTGGTTTTTTTTTCATTGGAATCTCACTCTGTCGCCTAGGTTGGAGTGCAGTGGCAAGCTCATGGCCACCCCAGTGTCGACATGCTGGGCTCCAGCAATCCTTCCACCTCAGCCTTCCAAGTAGCTGGAACTATAGGCATGCGCTACCACACCCGGCCAATTTTTTATTTATTGTAGAGAAGAGGTCTCACCAAGTTGCCCAGGCTGGTCTCGAACCCATGGGCTCAAGCAATCCTCTCACCTCGGCCTCCCAAAGTGCTGGGATTATAGGCGTGAGCCATTGCACCCAGCCCAGGTCATGTTAAGTCCCCTCTGTGAAGTGGGTTCTGGGACCAGACCATGTTATAGACGAGAAAAAGAAACTTAAGACAAAATTCGTCTTTGACCCCATGGCCACCAGAAATGGGGAGACTGAACCCCAGGCCTGTCGGTCCCCGAATGCTTCACCGCTATGCTGCACCAAAGGTTTCCCGGCCCAGCGTGCACCCCACGTGACTGTGCACCTGTGCTCGGAGCTGTGTGGTCAGCTGATGCGAGCTCTGAAGCTGCTGCTCCATCTCCTTCAGCACCTGCCTCTGCATGGCCACCTGCTCCTGCAGGTGCTGGTTCCGGGCCTGGGACTCGCTGAGGGCCTGCTTGGTCTTAGGCGACTCCACCTCCACTGTCTTGATGATGTACTGCAAGGCAAGGGAGGGGTGGGCACGCGGAGGTGCTGGGCTCCCCGACCTCACCTGGGGGCCTGAGACGCAGCTGGCCACTGAGAGTCCCCAAAAAAAAACAGAGGAGCTTCGAGGCCCTGGCCTTCCAGAAAGCTGCAGGCCGCCTGCAATCTTCCCATCATAGCGAGAGCCTAGTCGGGGCCTGGCTGTGGCCCCGGCCTGGGTACAGACAAGAAGGGCAAAGACGAGGGCAGAATCCAGAGGTGGCACTGCGTCTGTGCCGGGCACACGGCGGCACCTCAGCTGCTAGGTGCACACTGCCTGGACGGCAGGCAGGGGAAGGGCAAGACCGAGCACAGAACTGGAAAGATCAACCACTCTCACCTGTCTGTTCACCAGGACAAGCCCCTCCTCCGGGCAGAGACTCACCTTGACCGGCGGGGACTGGGCCCTCAGGCTGGCGATGGTCTCGTGGCTGTCGCGCAGGCGTCGGCTGAGCCGCTCCTCCTCCTGCGCCTTCTCGGCCAGGCAGTCCTTGAGCCGCAGCTCCACCTCGGCCAGCCGGTCGGTCTTCTGCTGCACCTCCAGGTTGAGCTCCGACAGCACGCCTTTGCTCTCCGCCACCTCCAGCTGCAGCTGCGACAGCTTGTCGCGGAGCTGGGTGCTCTCCTGCGGGTGGCCAGGAGCGAGTGTGAGGCGGATGGGAGGGCGGGGTCGCCATCGGGGGAGGGCCCTCCCCCGGCCCCGGGGACCAAGGCCTGCCCGCTCACCCCCTCACCCGGCTGTGCTCGCAGCCCAGGCAGGGACCCGCAGGCTTGGCCCGCAGCTCCTGCAGCTCGGCCTCACAGCGCCGCATCTCCTGCCTCAGCCGCTCGTTCTCCACCATCAGCAGGTCCCGGTGCTTCTCCAGGTCGGTGCCCCCCTGCGGAGAGCCAGGGTGAGGGGGTGTGTGATGAGGGCAGGTGGCAAGGAAGGGAGAGGGGCCGTCGGAGAGGGCACAGGGGCAGGGGCGAGAGGAGGGTCAGGAGGAAGACCGATGGAAGGAGAAAAAGAAAACGCAGGAGGGCGAGGGAGAGGAGAGTCCAAGGGAGAGTCAGGAGCAGGGCAGCGGGCGGGGGTGAAGCTCCCCCAACTGCCCGTCCCATTCTATTTTCCCAAGTGTGAAAGTAACAAGAAGTCACATTTACACACAGGCTTCACACTTCCGTTCTACGTCAGCAAAAAAGATGGCTCTCCCTCCCCTTGGAGGCACAAGTCACACGACAGCGGGCGGTGATGAGTCCTGGGTGTGTTTCTGAGACAGGGTGGGACATGAGGGCTGGAGTCGCCTGCCTGCACCTGGCAGGGCCCCCGCACCCCCCAGGACAGCCAGGCCCCACCTTACCAGCTCTGACCGCAGTCGGTTCACTTCCTGGGCCTGGCTGATGAGCTTCTCCTTCAGGTGTTCCACCTGCCGGCACAGAGCAGGGGCATGGTGAGCCTCGGCCCTCACCAGGCCTCCCACTGCACCAGGGATGACCCACCCGGCCCCTCTGACCCATGGTCTGGGGCTGCCCTGTGACCAAGCATCAGCCCACACCCGGGACCCCAGTCCCGACAGCCTCCAGCACCCCCTCCCACCACAGACTGAGCAAGTGCAGAGGAAAGCCTGGAGAGCAAGTGCCACCAAGGAGCCTGACTGCCACCCTGGGCCCACCCAGGGGCAGCTCAGGAGACTCTGGCAGCTGACCCTGCAGACCCTCCCTGGCACAGGCCCCTTCCAAGGCCCTATACCTACCCTTGTATATATAACCTTATATTCCCTTTATTAAAAAGGGCCCCAAATTGTATGCTCTTCAGGTCCTACAAACCCTGGATCCATCCCTGCCCTGCCCCCAGGATTTTCCCCTTTGAGTGGTTTTCCAGCAAGCTGGTATAGATACGGGTCTGGCAGTGCCCAGGGCATGTTTGGGACCTGTGTCCGCCCCTGCTCCCCATCTGCCTTGCAGGAGGACTGTGGCCAGTCAAGGTTGTTAGAGAGAGAAGGGCATGCATGCTCCACCAGGAAACCACGGTGACCTGGCTCATCTGGGCCTCGGCAAAGGGAAACTACCAGGGTGCCAGCCCCAAGAGAGCAGATCGGAGGACGGTGACGCTTCCCTGGAGGTTGGCACAAGTGGCCATGGAAGCACTGGGTTCCAACTACTAAATGGCAGGTGACAATATTCACCGCCTACAGGGGCCAGCCAGGTAGGATGTATGAGGGACTGTGTAGGACTGGACACCCAAGACCCCCCTAAGGCAGCCACAACGAGCTCCCCTTGGACCAGTCAGGTGGGAATGCATGCCCAGCATCACCAAACATCTCTCAAGAGATGCAAGACATTTGGATTTTCAGGGTGTGTACTTAAACTCTCCCTACTCAAGCTGGACACAGTGGCTCACGCCTGTAATCCCAGTACTATGGGAGGCCGAGGCAGGAGGATTGCTTGAATCCAGGAGTTTGAGACCAGCCTGGACAACATAGTGAGACCTTGTCTCTACAAAAAAGTTTAAAAAAAAAAATAGCCAGGTGTGGCTCTGTAGTCCCAGTAACTCCAGCGGGAGAGGAGGCTGTGGTGAGCCGTGAACATGCCACTGCACTCCAGCCTGGGAGACAGAGTGAGACCCCAACTAAAAAAGACAAAAACAAAAACAAAAAACACCCTACTCTATATGGTGTGGGCAGTGCCTGACTCAGAGGTCCCTGTCTCACGGGGTGGAGAGAGCAGTTGAACCACAGCAGCCAGGCCTCCGCTTCTCTGAGCGGATTGGGAAGAAAGTGTGCCCCGGGATCCCCCACCTCTCAGCAAAAGGCCAGTGAGCCAGCACCGCTGCTCACTGTGGGACTGGGGGCTTCCAAGACACAAGGCCCAGATGAGGCCTCCTGGTAGACAAGCAGGTGACCTCAGCGGGACCCCAGGAAGTCACCTCTGTCACAGCCTGCACCAGCACGTTCCTTCCCCGTCACATGCTGGGCCATGGGCCGAGCAGAGAGGTCAAGTTCAGGCTGCTTCTCTGCCCACTAAGTGCCGGGTGAAAGAAGCACCTGTACCTTTGGCCCCAGAAGGGAGTAGGGGCGGTTCGCAGGCAGCCTTTCAGTCTCTAGTTGCCCCCCCCATGGGAGGAGGGGGCAAGCAGGCCACAGTGTGTACATGTCACATAGACGATTAGGCAGCCAGTACGGTTGTGTGGGTCAGGAGTTGAAAATGTTATGGGGAAAGGCTCATCAACATATGAAGTCCAAGAAAAATCTGGGAGAAAATTTGATACAAAAACGCAGAGGTGTCTGGGCTGCAGAGTTACAGTTGACAAGTGCTTTATGCCTTTCAGTAATTTTAGAACTCAAGGAATATGTGTTCCTCTTGTACTCCACCACCCTGAAATAAGTGGGTCTACTTCCTTCTGAAAAGGCTGGGGTCCCCGCCTCCCCTCCCCTCCCCTTCCCAAACAGGCTGCTGCCTCAGCACGGGGCTGGCTGTGCTGACCTCAGTTGCTGCCACCGCCGCTGCCGGGCACTCAGACCCCAAGACAGTGAACGTGAGGTTTGCTGGTAATTGCTGGGGAGGGGTTCAGGATGCCTCCCGGCCGCCTGCCTGCAGCCCAGGCTCCTGCCCCCTTCTTGCATCACAATGGGAACATGGGCGCTCCTGGGCTCTGTCTGGAGTCTCCCAGGGATGCCCAGAAGGAGGTGTTTGCAATGGGCAGGCTCAGGAGCACGGGGAAAGGTGGGTAAGGGCTGTCAAACACTAGGTCATCTCTGGCTTGTCCTGGGCAGCAGAGCAGGGGGACATGACTGAGAGGCAGCAGACCGACAAAGCGGGTGCCCTGGCCAAGATGCCGCCGGCCTGCTCGGTGTGGAGTGATGACTGTGCCCAGGGAGCCAGCTCCAAGGGGGGTGGGGGTCTGCTTTGGGAGGACTTGTGGGGAAGATGCCAGTTTTCTTCTGGACCTGAAGGCAGAGCAGGCAAGTCTCTCAGAATTAGGGAAAACAGGCAAGAAGTCAGAGAAATGGAGGCACCTGGGGAAAGCAGATGGGAGACAGGGCTGGGGGCAGAAGAGCCAAAAACGAGCCTGGCCCAAGAGCGCAGCCTTCCTCAGGGGACCCGAAGGCCCCTCCACTCACCGCAGCACCTGTAAGCCCATGAGAGAGGGTCCCGAGTGCCAGCAGGGGACCAGCACACAGCAGATGCTCAAGATACACTTGAAGTGACCGCAAAGCAACTGCACGCACACTCTGAAGTCAAAGAGTCAGGGTAAAGGAGGAAGCAGGCTCCTGACCAGGCCGCCGAGATGGTTCCAGAACCACAGTGACCTCAACCCAGGGCTGTAGAAGGACCAGGCTCCTCATCAGCCAGAGCAACTGAGTCATGGGCCCAGGAGAGGCAGGGGAAAGAGGGTGCTGGGCCCATCTGCCAACCTGACACAACCTGCATTTACACATTACGGGCAGAAGCGGGCTGGGCACAGGGCGGGGCTGGTCTGCTCAGGTCTGCGTCTTCTTGGCTATCTGCTCCCAATTCGGCCTCCCACTGATGCAGACAACCTGCTGATTACCTCCCTAGCTCCTACTGAACCTGGCCAACAACCATCAGCTGTCTTCTGAAGAAAAGAGGGCTCTCCCAATGGCAAGACCAGAGGGCCTGGGACCCAGAAGCCTCAAGGAAACACAGCCCAGAGGTCACGCTCCCACCAGAAGGTTTGATCCTGAGTCTGTGACCACTGACCAGGCTTGTCTGGCCTCTGTCCACGCTGCCCTGCCTCTACTGCCAAGCCTTCACATCTGGATCCTTCTGCCACCGGGCCACAGAAATAGCAGTTAACAACTCAGATTCTTAAGCCAGACTGCCAGAGTTCTATTCCAGACATCCCTGTACCAGTGAGTAAGCCTGGACAACTCTTGGTCAAGTTGGTTTCTCTGTGCCTCTCAGTCTCCTCATCTGTATAATGAAACCTCCTCATCGATGCTGTCCTGGGATCAAATGAGGTAACCTATGTGAAAGACAGGACTCGGCGCACTGCTAGAACGAAAGGTCTGTGAAGGCAGGGGCTTTATGTGTTGTGTTCAGTGCTGTCCTCCCAATGCCTAGAACAGTGCCTGGGACAGAGCAGGTGCTGAGCACACAGTGTAGGAAGAATGCTGACTGCATGAAGGGCCAGCAGAGCATGGGGCGGGAGGGGCGGTGGGCTGGGCATATGAGCTGAAGGACACTCATAGGAATGTCGGCCCACAGGTGTCCCAATATATCCTCCAATATTTTATGACAAAAAGGAAGTCCATGTTTTTAATGTGAATTTAATTAAGACTTAAATGTCAACAACTAATTTGATTTAAAAATCAGGCCAGGCTGGGCGTGGTGGCTCATACTTGTCATCTCAATACTTTGGGAGGCCCAGGTGGGAGGATGGTCTGAGGTCAGGAGTTTGAGACTAGCCTGGGTAACATAGTAACACACTGTCTCTGCAAAAAAATTTTTCTTTAAATTAGCCTGATGTGGTGACATGTGCCTGCAGTCTCAGCTACTCTGGAGGCTGAGACAGGATGACTTGAGCCCTGGAGTTCAAGGTCACAGTGAGCTATGATTGTACCACTGCACTTCAGTCTGGGCAACAGAACAAGATATGTCTCTAAAAAATAAAAATAGAAAAATAAAATAAATAAAAACCAGGCCAATTAGAACTAAAAATCAAATTCAGCAAAGTTGCAGGATACAAAATCAACACACAAAAATCAGTTGTATTACTACAACAATGAACAATCCAGAACGGAAATTAAGAAAATAATTCAATTTACAATAGCATCAAAAATAACAAAATACTTAGCAGTAAACTTAACAAAAGAGGTTAAAAATTTACACATTAAAAAGTATAAAATCAGGTCAGGTGCAGTGGCTCATGCCTATAATCCCAGCACTTTGGGAGGTCAAGATGAGAGGATTGCCTGAGCCCACAGGTTCAAGACCAGCCTGGGCAACATGGTGAGACCTTGTCTCTACAATAAATAAATAAATAAGTAATTAGACGGGCATGTTGGCGCATGTCTGTAGTTCCAGTTACTTGGAAGGTTGAGGTGGAAGGATTGCCTAACCCAGCAGATCAAAGCTGTGGTGGCTGTCAGTGTGCCACTGCACTTCAGCCTGGGCAACAGAGTGAGACTCTGACTAAAAAAACTACAAAATTGGCCAGGATTACAGGCATGAGCTGCAATGTCCCAACTGTCTTTTAGTTTTAATTACTTCATGCAAACCTATATAATATTGCTGAAATAAATGAAAGATGACACCAATAAATAGAACATTTCATGTTCATACATTGGAAGACTTAATATTGTTAGGATGTCAATACCACCCAAAGCAATCTACAGATTCTATGCAATCCCTATCAAAATCCCAATGATGTTTTCTGAAGAAATTTAAAAATCCACCATAAAATTTATATGAAATCTCCAAAGACCCTGAATAGCCAAAACAATCTTGAAAAAAAAAAAAAACAAAGTTGGAAGTCTCACACCTCCTGATTTCAAAACTTACTACAAAGCTACAGCAGTCAAAGCAGTATGGTATTGGCATAAAAACAGACATAAAGACCAATGGAATGGAACAGGAAGCTCAGAAAAAAACTCTCACAAATATGGTCAAATGATTTTTGACAAGGGTGCCAAGACCAGTCAATGAGGGAAAGGACAGTCTTTTCAACAAATGGTGCTGGTTAAACTGGATAGCCACAGGCAAGAGAATAAAGTTGGACCCTTATTATACCATATGCTCCAAAAATGAAATGGATCAAAGACCTCAACACAAACGCTAAAATTATGCAACTCTCACAAGAAAATATAAGAGAAAATGTCATGGCATTGAGTTTGGGAATGATGTCTTAGATATGAAACCAAAAGCATAAGCAGTAAAAGAAAAAGTAGATAAGTTGGACTTCTTCAAAATTAAAAACTTTTGTACGACAAAGGACACCATCGACAGGGTAAAAAGACAGCCCATGAAAAATGCCTGCAAATCATATATCTGATAAGGGGTTAATTCCAAAATATATAAAGAACTACAACTCAACAACAACAAAACAAACAACCCAATTAAAGAATGAGCGAGGGGGTCGGGGGCGCAACATCAATAAGGGTACCTGATCTCAAACCAGGCAAAGTAGGGACCAAAGGGAGGCCCAAACTTTTCCTGTACGATGTCCACTTTTACACCTAATCCTGAATTGTACCCCACATCTTTAAAATAAAATATTAAAAGAAAGAAAGGAAGGAAGAATGAGCAAAGAACTTGAATAGAAATTCCTCCAAAGAAGATACATAAATGGCCAATAAGCATATGAAAAGATGCCTAGCAGCAATAGTCATTAGGGAAACCCAAATCAAAACCCTGATGTGATACCACTGCACATTCCTTAGGAAGGCTGGTATGAAAATAAAAATAAGCCGGGCTCGGTGGCTCAACCTGTAATCCCATGCTTTGGGAGGCTGAGGTGAGTGGATTGCCTCTGCCAGTAGGCTCGAGACCCGCCTGGGCAACTTGGCAAGACCTCATCTCTACAATAAATCAAAAATTAGCTGGTCGTGGTAGCGCGCGCCTGTAGTTCCAGCTACTTGGAAGGCTGAGGCGGAAGGATCGCTGGAGCCCAGCAGGTCAAGGCTGCGGTGGCTGGGAGCGGCCACTGCACTCCAGTCTGGGTGACAGAGTGAGACTCCAACTCAAAAAAATAAAATAAAATAAAAATAAAATGACAAATGTTGGTGAAGACTATGGAGAAACTGGAACTCTAGTGCTGGTGGGAATGTTCAATGGTTCAGCCACCATGGAAAACAGGATGGTGGTTCCTTGAAAAAGTTAAACATAGAATTACCTGACAACAGTACAATTTTCAAAATTATTTTTAAATAAAATTGCATTATTACTTAAAAAAAAAGAATTACATAAGACCCAGCAATTTTGCTTCTGAGTATAAGCCCAAGCTTAAAAGCCCGACTCAGAGATGTTTGTATATACGTTACATGTGTTTTAACACTACTTTTAAAATTATATATATATATTTCTTTTTTTTTAAGGTAGGCCAGACAAGACGCATTTGAGGGCAAGATTGAGTTTTCTGGCCTGTGGTCTGTGAGAATAATTTGTTAAGGTTTTATCCTGAGGTGCGGGGGCAGGTAAGTGGTGAGTATGGTCTGGGCAGCGTGTCACATTGGCAGGAACCTCAGGCACCCTGAGATAATGGCTCGAGGGAGACGTGTCTTCCACAAGAGGACAGGGGCCCTCAAGGCCACCAGGACACGGCCTGGGACTGTTGTTGCCAACCTTTGGAAGGGTCATCCTGACAGCTACAGCCTCCCCCAGTCACCAAGCCAAGACCAGTGGCCTCTGTGGCCTGGGCCCGCTGGGTGTCCAAGGTCTGCTGTCCAAACAGCCCCATCTGACACATAGCAGTGGGGAGGCCTGAAAAGACTCCCACAGCCCCCATAAGCCCAGGTCCCAGTAGGGACAATGGAGGCCCATTTACCCAGTCAGCTTTGCCAGTGGGGTGGGGGATTCCTAAGATCATCATTTTGAACACCCCAATCCCATGAGGTAGGTACTATTATTATTCTAATTCTACGGGAAGAAAAATCAAGCTCCCAAGAGGGTGAGCCTTGGTTAGGGAGTTACTCACTTATGGTCACCTGACCATTCAGTGGTGAACCTAGGACTAGGAACTCGCGCCTGACCCCTGCAAAGCCCTCGCTCTTAACCTCGAGGCCACGTGAACTCTCAGAACAGCAAGGCGAGAAAGCAGCCACAGGCAGAAGGTGCATCAGAACAAGCCTGGCAACAAGGCGCCCTGAACACGGGGCGGAGTGAATCCCACAGTAGGCTTTTCTTAGAGAAGCAATGTTCAGAATACCAGGAAAGTCAAAGCCTGTGACAAACCACAGAGAGGTTAACAGGGGACCAGGGCACGCAGGAGTGACACTTCACGGGGCACCATACTCTACAGTCTATCACTCTTTTTTCAGTCTACTCTTGCAACTGATCTCTTCAACCACGGCACGTTTTTTAGCCCCAGTTTAGAGAAAATAAAGGCTCGGAGAGGAAGTAATTTCCTAGAGAGCTGCGCAGCTGGTGCATGGCACAGCCAGGACTAGAATCCTGCTCGTGGGATTCCAAATCCATAATTCTTCCCAGTGAATGACAGGGGGTGGTGGTGGCAGCAGCAACACCCATTACTCACTGGGGATAACCTCACCGTGTACTTTATTGTGTCCATCTCACAGATGAGGAAACTGAGGTATGGAGTGGTAATGAACTAGTCCAAGGTCACACAGCTAATGGGTGGTGCCAACGTCAGGGTTTGAACCTGACCCCAGGCCCATAAGGCCACATCTCCACAAGGTTGGACCCTCCAGAGATTAGCTCAGAGACCTGGAGCTTCAGGTGCCTCCCCTGAGGATGTTTCAGAAAAGAGCTGGCAGTCAGAAAATTTAAGGAAAAATGGGATTGAAGACTAGGAATCATTGTGAATTTCCAGGTCACCCGGGGAAGGCGGGTGCTGGGTGTTCTTCTCAGCCAGGCTGGCGAGCGGGGCTCGGAGAAACTAAAAGGCAGGGAGGGCCCACCTGCAGCTTCCCCTCTTACAAAATCAAGTAGGATCTGTCAACTGAAGAAAAAAAATGTTCAAAAACTTGTTTAGGGTCACAAAAGGCTCCATATTGTGATGTGATGTATAGGAAATGTTTGGAAGAGACTAATCCATAAAAACAGAACACAGATGAATGGCGGCTGGGGCTCTGGGGAGGGGACGTTGGGGACTGACCGCTGAGAGGTCTTTCTGGCATGATGAGAGTATATGGCAGTTACACAGTGGGGACGGTGCGTCACCACATGAATATACTTAGACCACTGAGCTGGACTCCTTAAAGGGATATACGTGAGTTATATCTCAACAAAGCTTTAAAAACCAATACTTGTTTGCAAAATGAAGTGTCCGAACCGCCTAAACCAGGCAAGGAAGATGCTGCCAAGCTCTCGCCTTGGGCCAGACACACGTCCTACAGGCTGGGCCCTGAATGCCCCAGCTTCATGGGGAGCTCGAGCCATGCCCCCTCCTCCCGCCACAGTCCCTTCACACTGGTTGGTTCCTGAGTTCAAAGTGCACTCCCCCCTGTGCCTGAACTCAGCTCCAGATCCCTTGGACAAGCCCTCGTAGCCATGTGTGTGCCCCTCCCTGGTCTCTTCCCACTCTACAAGGGTACATGGGGAAAATGCCCTTCTTCCCACAGGCAGAGCCTCCACCAGGGCAGGGGCCTGCCTGTCCACTTGGGTATCCCCAGTGCCCAGCACAAAAGAGGTACACACAAACATCCAGAGAAGGCGGGCAGGTATTCGGCAGGCAAGAGGAATACAGAGCTGGCTGTGAGGAGCCCAGGGAGCAGGGCAGACAGACAGAGATGGTCGAGCAACCGGGCATGTAAAGAGGAGATGCAGAGCATGAGGGATGCCCCCAGGAGGCCCACCCAACTCAGCAAGGGGCAGCTGGGCAGGACAGGTAGGTCTTGAGAAAGGGACACACCCGGAAGCTACAAGAAATGCTGCACCTCAACAGTGCAGCATTCAAGTAACCTTTTGCCCTGGAACTGAGAGCAAGTCACAGCATTCAGTGGCGGCCATCCAGTAGGTGTCCACAAACCTAGGTCATCTCTTTGCCGGCTCATGAGACAGGGAAATAACTTGGTTCCATCTGAAGGCAATGCTATCAACAGAAAGCTCTGGGCTCAGGGGCCGGGGGCCCGGTGGCCGGGCCAGAGCACTGGATGATGTGGCAGAATGCGTTGGGGATCTTGGGGTGGCAGGAGAGGTTCAGACACAGCGATAGATGCTGAGGATGGAAGTGGGGAAAGGGGCCCAGAGGCCTTCATGGACACTCAGAGGAAGAGAGTGACACAGCCATGCAAGTGGAAGAGGGCCAGTGGTCAGCCCCTCAGGTGTGCAGCTCATGGGCCGAATGTCCCCAGATATCCTCCTGGCCAGCCAATGAAGGAAACGATGCCCCCCAACCTCCAATATAAACCCCGGCTCTCCCTGCTTCCAAAGGCTTGAGAGATCCCTCCCCAATACACATTCACACAACCTCCACCTTTAATGAAAAATCAAGAGAATGAGGCATGTCCTGCCAAGGGTCCTGTGGGGTGACTGTCTGCCTGAGTTTTGTCCTCTCAAGTTGTGAAAGTCTAGGGAACCATGGAAGATGGGGTGGACTCCACATGGGCCTTAGGGCAGGAGACATCCCTGTAGTTCCTGCTCCACTCCTGTCTCATCACCTCCTGGAGAGGCAGGTACTGGCCCGGTAACCATGAGACCATGAGGCCCTAGGACATCCAGGATGGGGGTGCCCAGCCCTCTGACTCTCACCATCCTGGCCTCTAGCACTTTCCTTAGCCAGGAGAGGAGACCTCTGTCTCCTCTTATTATGCCAGTGGTCTGGTGGGGTCAGGTGCCTGGGGCGATGTTCTCCAGCCTGCTTCACGGTGAGCAGTGGCCTCTGCCTGTCCCGGCCTCCCCAGTACCTGGTTCTGCAGCTGGGCGGATGTGGCCTGCTGGTCACTGTCGCGGAGGACCAGTCTCTCCCGTAGGACCACCAGCTCCTCCTGCAGCTGGGCTTTCTCCTCCTGGAGCTGGGACATGGCTTCCACCATCCTATGCACCATGGGGGCTGCACCTGGTAGCCCCGACAGACTCGAGCACCTCCCGCTGCCAAAGAGTCGCCTACCTGTGAGCAAAGCAGCAGCTATGATCAGGGGCAGAGGTCCCACACTGGCGGAGATGGTCCATCGTGGCGGAACACCACCAGGGATGGGAAGAGGGTGCAAGTAGAGGGCACAAGGTCTGGGGTGGTGGCAGCGGGGGTCAGACGGAGCCTCCAGGGCCTGTCTCAGAGGAAGCTCTTTCGGCGGGCAACTCCTGGGGGATGGAACTTCCTGGATCAGGACTCAGGAAAGCTACATTCACTGAATCCTCAAAGCACAGGTTCTTGGTCTGACCGGCCAGCCCTCCTCCATGGTCAAAGAATCGCAGCAAAGCAGAAAGGGTTTTCACTCCAGAAAACACTATTCTTGTAGGAACACGATTTCTTTAAACGTCAACCCCCTTCAAGAGCACAGAAGAGGAGAGTGGGGTTCCTCGCCTGCCCCTGCAGGAAGCAGTCACCTACACACACCGAGAGAACGAGGGGAGCATGGGCAAGGGTGTGACAGACCAGGACAGAGACAGACCAGCATGGAGGTAGGACGCAGCCAGGCCGGCATTGCAGCACTTATGAGGATGATGAGGATGGAGCTCAGGGACCACATGGCAAGAGAGAGTGGTAAATGCCAAGCTGGGTGGAACTCGGCCTGAGTCCTCCTCCCACGGCCTTCCACCATCCTGGCACCAGGTGCAAGAGAAGACAGACAGATGGTCCAAGGACAAAGACACAGAAGCAAGGCCCATGACCTGACCCTGGGGCCCAGGTGCCTGGCACAACTTGCTTCCAGGGTACCAAGAATGGCCATGGTCTCTGCCAGCGGAGAGCTGGCGGAGTTCGGGGGAAGAGGGGGAGAAAAGGGGGGAGGACAGAGGGGCTTTGCCCCCTACCCTCAGGCAGTCCAAACTAGGGCCTGGCCAAGCGTCTGAGTGTGAAGAGTGAGGAGGGGCATCTGCTGGCCAGAGCCCTCCCGCCTCTGCCTTAGAGCCCCGGGGCTCTGGGCTTTCGCACACTACATCCCTGGGATTCCCAGCCCCACACAGACTGGGGTGAGGGCCTCCCAGGCTGTGGACAAAGCCCCCTGCGCCTGAAGTCACACACCCTATGGCAGCCTTGACTGGGAGGCAACCAGTGTGTTCACTGCTCTCAGGGAAGCCAAAGGGACAAGCTGAACAGGGGAGCAGGAGGGGAGCGGCTGGCAGGCTGGGTACTGTCTGGGCACTGCCAAGGAGGAGGGGCAGAGGGCGAGAGGCCCTGGCTGCACACTAAGAGCAGAAAGAGTACACAGAGGCCACTCTTCCCTCCTCTACCCGAGACCCTCTGGAGAGCTGAAGCAGGGGTGTCTCTGGTTAGATGGTGATCCTGGCTGTGTGGCCTGCACGTGATGCAGCACGCAGGTCACACAGTGCTGGCCGAGCTCCTGCGATCTGTCTAGAGAGAGTGAGGTCAGACGGATGCTTCCAGGCCTGCACACGGGGCTGCTGGGAGCAGCATGTGACCCGCGTGGCCCCAGCCCTTTGCAGACTGCTGTGGTGTGGCAGGGAATGCACTGGACGCCTGGCTGTGAGCTGGTGCTGCCACTCGAGAGACGTGTGGCAGGGGGCCCCAGGATCTTCCTATGTGAAACAGGGACCAGGAGCCATGCCCAGAAGGAGCCTGGGACTGTGGGGATGCATGGGTGTGGGTGACTGTTCACAACAGCCCAGGGGCTGAGAGGAGGCATCGGAGAGCCCACCTTGCCCGAAACACTGCTCGTGCCACAGAAGGCCACCCGTGGGGCTCACCCGACCTCAGCACGCCTCGTGCAGGTACAGGGCAGCTGAAAGGGGGCCTGGAGAGTGCCCACGGGGGGAGAAGAGATCTTCAAGACCTGGGGAGGCCGAAGAGAGAGGACAAGGTGAGATCAAAGGGGCCCTCATGCTGCAAAGGCTGCATGAGGAATGAGACACGGGCCCAGCTCAGCCCCACTGACAGGGTCATCCTTGCTTTCCCCGGAATCGGCCTTTATCTTCTCAGCACCTCTGCAGCCCAATGAAGACAGCCACTTAACTGGCAGGATGCTGCCCCCTTCCAGAGGCCTGGTTGACACCCTCTGCCAGTTACCCAGCACCTGCCGCTGTGCAGCAGTGCCCGGGCCCAGACGCAAAATGCAGCTCCGGTACAGATTCAAAGGCGGGAGTGGCTCCTTCCACCACCCGGCAAGTTCAGACACACTAATGAACCTTCTGGCGACAGAACAGAAAGACCGCCCCTTCCTCCTCCACACACACTTGGCCTCTCTTGGGCTCCTTTAGGGTGCTCTTTCCCAATTAACACTGGGCTCAGGTTGACTGCTGGGGAAGCCTGACACAGAACCGTGAGAAAGCCATGGGGCCTGCAGAATCTTCCAGAACCAGCCAGCCTCTGGATGCCTGGTGGGCCTGCCAGAGAACACTGGAGTCTCTGGCTCCTTTTTCTCAGCCTCTGGGCAGGAGAATCAAAGCCCTGTCCTAGGAGCTTCCAGAATCCCGGAACCCACGGACACCAGGGGCAGGGCCAGGCCTCTCTCGGCAGGCAGTGGCGTCTGTGAGGCTGCCACCCTCGCCCTGCTTTTGACAGGCACTGAGAAAAGACAAAAAAGTTGGGAAATTCAACCCCAGCCCACGCTGGCCAAGGCCTCTTATCACTGGGTGGGGCCCTGATGGCTTTAGGAGGAGGGTGTTGAGAAGAGGCAGGTTCTTCTCATCAGTGTCCCTGAATGCGGGAGAGGCAAGCTGGGGTCTTGGAGCTGCATGTCAGCCAGCTGGGGAGGACAGGGTGTGGGGACAGCTGACTCCATAAGAGCCTCCCTCCTGCTCTGGCTTTGCCAGGATGCTCCAGGTCGGTGGGCAGACCTCTTTTACCTGTTTTCTCTACATTCATGGTGCCACCAGCTTCCTGGGCCTCCCGGTCCCGCCTGGGGGCCGGCACCTGCCTCTTCAGGAGCTTCTCTTCTTTCGTCCCCTGACTCTTGCTCTTGCACCCTTTGTCCTGCACAGCCTGCTGCCAAGACACAACCAGAATCCTCACGTGAAGGGGACTGCACTGGGGAGGGACCCCCTTCGAGCCTGAGGACCCCAGGGCCCAGTGGGTGCAGACCTTCACTGTGTGGGTGGGGACAATGAGGCATGGGGTCTGGAATAAAACATCCAGATCCAACAGCAAGACAGGGGTGATGTTTTCTCCAAGCCCCCTCGATGGCTGGCCATCTGTACCAGCAAAGAACATTCTGAAGCACTTCAAGTCCTCAGTTGAAGCTCAGCCCACCCCTGCAGGCTCCCAGGGGCAGGGCAGGGGCCAGCTGCAGAGTAGTCTCATCCCTGCCCCATGGTACACAGGCAACGATCCAGCCCCACCACACACAGAGCAGCTCCGAGTGACTCCCCTGCAATGTCCCCTGCAATGTCAGCTGCAATGTCCCCAGGTACATGTATCTACCTCCAGGTGGCACCCCCAGGATGTCCAAGGAGGCTGCATACACATCCATCCGAGCAGGAGAAGGGCCATGACCCTGTCTCCTTTGCTCCCCTCACCACACGTGGCTATCCAGGGGCCATAGGACCCACCTCCTGGTCAAGGAGGAACACAGGCAAAGGAGGCCAAGGCAGACAGACCAGTGCCCAGGCAGGAAAGAGGGAAGAGAGGGCAGGAAGGGATGTCCAGAGAAAAGCACCTGCAGCTCACACAGAAAGATGTAAAGGTTCTAAGTGGCAGAACCTCTTGCAAAGGGTACTTCTGGCTGACGGTATCAAAACAAAACAGGCTAAAGACGAATCCAGAGGTTGGGTAGACAGTGGGTGTCCCTAGGAGGGTAGGGTGGTAGCGTCATGGCTGACAGTAGAAACAAGCATCACATACTTTGAGGGAATAAAAAGAAACTTCACAACAGAGAGAATGTGGGAAGGGGCAAAGGAGGTGGCCTTACATTTCATTTTTAACCTCCTTGGCATTTGAATTTAATACCAACAATATTTTGTTTTACTTTTTTAATGTCAACAGAGGTTATCTGGGAAGTGAGATGGCAGACAATTTTTGAGTGACTTCATGCCCTTTAAACTCAAAACAAGCAAAAAAAGTGATTATTTTTAAAATGCTCAGTCTAAAAAAAAAAAACTCACCCTGTCTAGAGGCGGCAAGACCCGGAGTGAAGCCTGGCTCTGCCTCACATAGGCTGTGTGACTGTGGGTCGGTTCCTTACCTTCCCTGAACCTGTGTTTTCCTCCTTCTTAAAACAGAAATAGTGACAACAGCCCCTGCCTCATGGAGCTTGTGAGAAGAGTAACCAAGAGAATTTAAGCCAAGGACACAGAAGGCGTCTGGCACATAGTAAGAGCTCGCTCTACAGGAGCTGTCATCATTACGTCATTCCTGCAATCTCCACACTTTCTTACCTTGATAATCAAGAAACCAACCAGGAGAATGAAAAAGAAGAGAAGAGTGCCTCCCTGACCCGCCTTCTACTTGAGAAGCAGGAGCGGTGAGCACACCTCTAGCATTTAGGAAAATTCCCGCCGACTTTATTTTGTCCCCGCCCTGTGACTGACTGCCACACCATCACCAGCAGGCCTGTCAGTGGTGGTGGCAAGGGCAGCAGCTGGAAGTTTCCATTTGCCGACCAGAGCAAAGGTTACGCTATTTCTGGCTTGTTGGCCAAGCCACAGGAAGGGCAGACAGGCCCCCAGGGGGCTGGGAATTTCTGCAGCGCCTCCATGGGGAGAGTCCCTGGTTTTCATCACTGTATAGAGCCTGGGGATGGGGGGGTTCATTAAGTCCACTGGGTCACCTCACTGTGCTCGGGACCCCTCTAGCCCCACATCCATGACCCTGAGTACCTAGACACACAACAGAGCTGCAGGAGGGCTTGGATAGTCATGAATGTGGAGGCTGGCCGCTGACAGCAGCCTCTCTGAGATCTTCAGAAGATATGCTGACCCCAAGACTGGGCTGCAATCACAACTCAGCACCCCATAATCAAAACTCAGGAACAGAGCCACCACCCAACTCGAGGCTGTGGGTTTCTGACCGCCACCTCCCGATTTAACTACCACTGGCTCAAGTCAGCGCAAAGAACAAGCATCTTGGTTTCGTTAACCATTCTCTCACCAGACCCGCTTTTCTTGCAGACCTTAAAAGAAGATAAAAGAAGGACCGTTTGGTTCAGTTTTCAGGGTGTACCACATGAGAAGGCCAAGAAACAACTCAAAACACAAGACGGTCCCTGAAACAAAGTCAACCCCTGGACCCATGTTCAGATCAGGGGCTGGGGTGACATGCCACCCAGGGCTAGCACATGAGTACTCGAAGGGCATCAGTGGTCCCTGCACCCCATCCTGCCTGCCATGTGTAAGTGTTCCTCCAGGCTCTGTACAAATGTGGCTCCATAAAGGGTAGAATCAGTGTGTCAGGAGAACATGAGGGGGTACCGGGCCCTCTTAGGCACCAGCTTTCTTGGGGGGCCAAGGCAAACACCCTCAAATAAGAGTACTCTGGCATTCATCCTCTGCCACTGTGTGTGTGGCCCTTGGCTGACTTGTATCACACATCATGTGATGTGCTCACATCACGCTCTCTGGTGCCTCCACTAGACTCTCACGTCTCTCTCTTGTCTTCACTTCATCCCTGCCCTTGGCTTAGATGGGCACACAGGAGGCGCTTCCTAAATATCTGTTGAATGGGTGTGTCAATTACAGATGGGCGGAGCCTGCATTGCCCTGAAATACTCAAAGTTATCACCGCATGAACACACAGAAATTTGTTTAAGGACCTCACTGTAATCAGAAACAATAAGAGGATCAGTTAAATGATCATGTATGGTAAACCCGGAAGTAGAATATTATGCAGCAGTCTAAAGCAGGAGTAGTTCCCCATATGTTGACAGACCTGAAGTGATCACTAAGGCTTACTGCTGAGGAAAAGAGCTAGTCACAGAATGGCATGTGAAAATAAATAACAAAAATCACAGCTATTACTACTGTTATCATCATTTACTGTTTCTATCACCAAACATACACTCATATGTAAAGGTCATCTTTTTTTTTTTTGAGTCAGTCTCACTCTGTCACCTAGGCTGGAGTGCAGTGGCACACTCACAGCCATCGCAGCCTCGACCTTCGGGGTTCAGGTGATCCTTCCACCTCAGCCTTCCAAGTAGCTGCAACCACAGGTGTGTGCCACCACACCCACACCCAGCTAATTTTTTTTTTTTATTGTAGAGACGCAGTCTGGCCAAGTTGCCCAGGCTGGTCTTGAACTCCTGGACTCAGGCAATCCTCTCACCTCAGCCTCCCAAAGTGCTGAGATTACAGGTGTGAGCCACCACACCTGGCAAAAGGTCATCTTTTTAAAGTCACTTGGTGATAACGGCAAGGAAACAGAGCCCACACTTTTGCAAAGCTCTGGATTCTCATTTCAAACAAGGAAATACACATGTTGCCCCCACAGACTCCCATGCCCACGAGGGAGACCTGCCTGTTTTCCCAATACTGTCTCCAGGCTCTGCACATCTCAGCGATGGCTTCACACTTCTACTTAACACCTCAGCCAGGGCGTGGTTGAAAAGCTTCTGTCACCTTCTGTGATATCGTCCTGAGATCACTTAATACACAAACTGCTGTGTCCACACAGGCTCATAGATGGCTGGAACACGTGGGGCTTGGCAGAGAAGCCGAAGCGGGTCCCTTGGCCTCCCTGGGTGCATCCTCCCCAGGAGCCCAGCTGCTGGAGCTCAAGGACCCAGGCACATCTGGCCCAGAATGCCCCAGTGCTTACCTGCAGGGTCAGGTAGAGCCCGTGGGGGCTCCCGGGGCCAGCCCAGTCCACACTGAGAGCTCGGCACTGGGCTAGGGCTGGGCGGGCTGCACCTCGGGCGCCGGAGTCTTCATCACCGCACACCAGGGTGTCCTTTCCACGCCCTGTCCCAAGACAGAGAGAAAGGTGAGACCTCTGACTGCTGGCTGTAACCACTGGCCCAGGCCGCGGCCGAACTCAGCTCTCACAGACTCGCGTTGGCCCAGGCGTGGCCAGGAGGAACTCACAGGTCACCCCACTCAGAGGGGAAGGCCTGGCACGGGACAGGGCCTGCCCTCCTTCCTTACCAAGAGCCGCCGGAGAGGGCTCCCCTCTTCCCACAGTGGCTTTGGGGCTGGCACATGCTTAACAGAGCAGCAGAAAGAAGCCCGGTGCTGATGGCTAGGGTCATGGCTTTATTACCCCAGCTGCCTCTAGGTGGCAATTTCTCCCCTGTCTTCATTAAGACCAAACCCACACCAGTGGCCTGGTCTTTGCCTAGACACACACTCCCAGTGGGAGACAGGGCCGACTCTGGCACCGACCCATCCTCCACCCACCTGCACCCCCCACCACAGCCTGCAGGGCTGAACGGAGTGGGACAGGGGCTTGCCTCACAGGAACACAATGCAGAGCTGCCACCCTGGGACATCACAATATCCAGAGTACTGGCCACTGGGCCAAGGGCTTTCCAGGCCTTATGGCCCTTCGTGAGCCTCACACAGAGAGCACCCACAGACACAGGCCTCAGGACCACAACTGCAATTGCACCTCACAACCCTCAGGAAGGTGGGTGCGTTCTCCCCACCTGACAGGCAAAGAACTGGAGGCCCAAAGTGTTCACCAAGTGCCCTGGTCACATGGCCGGTATTCAGATCCCACATGCGAGCCAAGCCCCTGCCAGCCGACTCCTCCCAGAGTGGCACTGAGGGGACCAGTGGGGGCTCCGAGGGCCTGGGGTGGCTGGGCCAGCTGAGCCCCAGCCTGGAGGCAGGCCTCTTCCTTGCATTTCACACACAGGATTTCATCTGACCTTTATCTCAAATTTTCTAGGTGGATAAAAGTCTGTGTGGCCATATAATCTTCATAATACCCATTTTTTTCCTTCAGGTTAGAAAGCTGAGAACACAATACTTAATAGCCTACACACAAATACTTAACGCGCGTGCACACACACATACACACACACATACACATACACACACACACACATACACACACAGGACTAGAAGGTGCTATATGAGAGGTACAGTGGTTCAGTAACTAGCTTATAGTGATTACTTCTATTTTCTTTTTTCTACTTTTCTGTGTGTGTGTGTGTGTGTGTGTGTGTGTGTGTTAGTTTTCCAGGGGAAAATTTTTTTGTTTCATCATAAAAGCAATACTCACTCATATGACATTTGTAACCCCAAGGACAACCTTGTGGGGTGCAGACCACCTTCTGCCCCTTTCAGACAACTGATCTACCCGACCCGAAAGCCCAGGCTCTTCTGGGAGGCCCGCAGGTTATCCCCAGCCCAGCCGTGCTGCTTGGGAGCGGCCAGCCCCAGGCAACCACAGGAGCAGAAAACTTGGAAGGCATCACTCTGGCTGCCTCTGACAACACAAATGCAGGAGAAAGGGATTAACAAGAGCTTGCTGTGTATCCTTTCTGGGCCTCAGTTTACCCTTCTGTACATCGACAGGCTTGGACCTGACGGCCCACAGGGACTCTGCCAGCTCTGACAGGCTGGTAATCTAAACCCCTGAAACTCGGGAGTGACAGGCAGCAAACCCCTGAAGTCACCTTGCCTGGAGAGCCCTCTCCCCTGACACCACCAGGGCCACTTGCCCATGCCTGGGGAAAGGATCACGGGCATCTCCCAGCCCCGACCAACTAGCCCCCAGCCAGAATCAGGGAGCCGCTCACTTCTCAACATTGGCAGCACCAAGAGACATGACCCAGAAAGGCAAGCCGGCACTGACAGCTCCCAGGGGACAGTGGGGGCCCAGAAACCAGGACCCCTTCACTGCCCACCTGCTGTCAGGATCTCTACAGAAGCACCTAAAACTGAGCACGTGGCCCCCCAAAGCCTGCCAGGCCACGTGCCAGAGCAGCCTCAGTCCACTCCTCACGCCATCCAGGGGCCAGCCCAGGTGGGATCGAGTGTCAGTGGCACTGGGCATGGGCAGCCACCTCACCTACCTTGTTTACCAGTTGGGCAGGGACCGGAGGAAGCCCAGGCGCTCACAGCCAAGGGCTGGCACACCACGGAGCTCTGGCCAGCCGGGCTAGAGGGGACGCAGCTGTCCCCAGCTCCAGGCCTGCGTTCAAGCTTAACCTGGCTTCCAAGCTGCCTCTTCCCAGGCAGGGCGCAGCAAGGAGCCCAGGAGACGCGCTCCGACTCCACGCCCGCCCGGCTCTGGGGCTGTCGGTTACCCTGTAATTACCTGACAGCTCTGACTGGGTTTAGGAACCGGTGAGAAACCTCAGTCTCATCTCTGGTATCTGGAGGAAGGAAGGGAAATAAAGAGGCATTTTAAAAATGCGGACTCACCAGTTCTCAACCTCCCTGGGCCGGTGTGTGGGAAAGGGCGGGCAGCCGGGCTGGCTGGGGCGGGGCGAGCCATCCCTGGCTGGGGCTCCCGGGCCCGGCCCACTCTCCACAGGCCCCGCAGTGAGGGCGTGGCTCCCAGGTTCCACGTCCTGCGAGAGGGGACCATGGCCCGGGGCTCAGCAGCCTCCTCGGGGTGCCGGGCAGCCTGCAGAGAAAACAAGGGGAGACGGGCTTGAAGACTGACCAGCATCTTGGGGCAGAGTTGGCCATCTAGAAGCGTCTGTGTGCCACGGGTCACCTGGGGCCCAGGGCAGCAGCCTCAAACGCAGTGTACCCCAAGGACCGCCAAGTTCATAGGATAGAATGGGGCCTGTCACCATTTGGGGATGTTTGTGACTGAATAAGGAGGCTCAGAAGTGGGCAAGGAACATGTCAGGTGTGCCTGGGACACACTGTGGAGACCCCACACCTGAGCCCTTCCACACTGAGCCTGGCAGCGTGAAGACAAGCCAGGTCACAGCCCCATACAGAGGAAGCACCGCCAGCCAGCAGCATCTCAGTAAGTCTAATCCTTTTCTCTCCAAGACATCTAATTTTCTAATTGCACTTAACCACATGCTTAACCCTTAGGCTTCAGGTTCCTCAGCCCGAGGCCTGTCGGCCAAGCAGCTAAATCTCTGAATATTAACATTTCATGGAGGAGGGCTCAGAAGGGCTAGTAACAAGTTGGTTTTATTTATTTATTTATTTTTTTATTTTTTTGAGTTGGAGTCTCACTCTGTTGCCCAGACTGGAGTGCAGTGGCCGCTCCCGGCTACCGCAGCCTCAACCTGCTGGGCTCCGGCGATCCTTCCGCCTCAGCCTTCCGAGCAGCTGGAATTACAGGCGTGCGCTACCACACCCAGCTAATTTTTGATTTATTGTAGAGATGAGGTCTCGCTGCCCAGGCGGGTCTCAAACCCGTGGGCTCAGGCAATCCACTCACCTCAGCCTCCCAAAGGCGCGGGATTACAGGCTGAGCCACCGAGTCTGGCTCAAGGTGGTTTTATATTCAGCAAGTTCACATGTGTGTATTCAACTAGAATTCACTTTGTGCCTAGCATGGGGCAGGCACCGTGCTAGGTGTTCAGACACAGATTCACCCGTCTTCATTTAATAATTACTCACTGATCGCCTACTAGGTTCCAGGCATCTGCCAAGGGTCCCCTTTGATCAAGAGAGATGTGGTCTGAACGTTCCTGGTCAGAAGGGAGATAAATATTTTAAACACCCCTCACAGTCTGACCAGGATACAGGGACACTGGAGGCACATGCCAGGTACCAGGTGCTGTGGAGAATGGGGGGTGGGGAGTACTGGCCAGGGACAGAAAGCCCAAGAGGCCCCTCACAAACTGAACAAATGAACAAAGTTCAAGCACTTGCTGCATGAGTCTTTCTTCAGTTGGAGTCTCACTCTGTCGCCCAGACTGTAGTGCAGTGGCCGCTCCCGGTCACCGCAGCCTCAACCTGCTGGTCTCCGGCGATCCTTCCGCCTCAGCCTTCCAAGTAGCTGAAACTACAGGCGCGCGCTACCACGCCTGGCTGATTTTTGATTTATTGTAGAGATGAGGTCTCACCAAGTTGCCCAGGCGGGTCTCGAACCCACGGGCTCTGGCAATTCACTCACCTCAGCCTCCCAAAGCACAGGATTACAGGCTGAGCCACCGAGCCCAGCTAGACTTTTTTTTTTGTAAGTTGGAGTCTCACTCTGTCACCCAAGCTGGAGTACAGTGGTATAATCACAGTTCACGTCTGCCTTGACCTCCTGGGCTCAGGTGATCCTTCCACCTCAGCCTCCTGAGTAGGTGGGACTGCAAGCATGTGCCACCATGCCTGGCTAATTTTTTGAAGAGACAAGATTTCACTATGTTGCCTAGGCTGGTTTCAAACACCTGAGCTCAAGCAATCCTCCCACCTCTGCCTCCCAAAGTGCTGGGATTAGAGGTGTGAGCCACCACGCCAAGCCAACGCAAGTCTTTACTGTGCACCTACTGTGTGCCAAAGAGCCTTGAGGGCATTTAAGGTGATCAAGTTACAGTTCAAGACTCAGACAGTGATACCATTTATAGAAAAAGTGAAGTCAGCTTGGAGAGGCAACGTGGGGTTTGCCTTTGGTTTTAAGATTGAGTTGGGGGTACCAGAGGGACTTCCGAGCGGAGCACCTGAGCTAGTAAATCTCCTTCCCCATCCCGCTGCAGTCAAGACCCACATCTGAATGGTCTCCCCCTCCCTTGGCCCAATCGGGCTCCCTGAAGGCAGCGCTCACATAACACGTACATCTCTGCAGCCCAGAGCACCCAGCCAGGAGCTGTACCCACACCAAGCGCTCTGCGATGGCCTGTTGGGTGAATGTCCTGAAACAAACACACACAAAAGCCCGGACTGAAGCCCGGAAGAGAGGTCGGGGCTGGACACCGAGACACAGAGCTAAATAAGAATGCCGATACCACAGATGAGGACGCAGTCACCAGAGGCTGAGCCAGAGGAAAGACAGCTAGGTGAGGACAGGTTTGCCCTGAGGGTGGGAAGAGGAGAAGTCAGAGAGGTGGCAGGAGCATCAGGCATGTGTACAGTCCTCAGAAGTAGCCAAAGAGCAAGTGGGAAGGAGAGGGAAGAGGCGAGACAGGCAGAAAGCCCTTGGGGCTCCGAGGGCAACAGCAGAGGGCAGGCTAGGAAAGGCTCCGGAAGTGGGCTGCGCATGAAAGAAAGCAGCTACCTCCTTCTCTTGGGGGAAGTTTGGCTAGGATGGGAAGGAGAGGACTTGGTGTTTAGGACAGGGGAGAGTGGAACATGTGAGGGAGACAGAGGGGCAGAAACGACTGAAGCATGGAGAGGGAAAATAATAAGAGTCCAGGGGTGGGGGCCTGGAGCCCTGGAACCCAATGTTTGCAGAGCCGTGCCTTGGAAGAATGCCAGGCTCCTGGTGAGAGAGTCCCAATCTCCTCCTTCCTTGACTCAGGAAGACCTTCAGGAGCAGGAGGCTCTTATGGGTGCAGTCCTGCTGGGAAGGGGACAGGAATGTGTGCCAAAGGACAGGGCAGAGGCTCATCCAAATACATGGGCTGGCTCCACTGGAGGAACCAAGAGGGACAGTGTGGCACGGAAGGAACCATGGAAGAGCAGCCAAACGTCCCCTTCTCCAGGCTGCTTGGCACAGAGGTGGGCACACAACCAACCCTGCAGACCCACTACCCAATGGACAAGGAAGGAGAAAGACAGGTCCATCTGAGTGCCCAGCTGCTCGAAGGTGAGACAGTGCAGGGCACGGGCTGTCTTTATGGCCGCCTCCAGTGAAGACTTTCAGAGAGATCAGCTACGTCCGAAGGGCAGGCCCAGGAGAGTGTATTTTTGTGGTTATCAGGAAGGGAAGTTGGGGATGCAGCCAGGAAGATGTCAGGAAGAAGGAGGAAGGGTGTGTGCCAGAGCCCAAGGAGGAAAAGCAGCCGAATTTAGCAGCCGGAGGGGGGTGAAGGTCAAGGCATCGCAAATAAGCTCAGGGTTCTGGGCCAAGAAAGGAGCACTTGCTCTCGTTTGCGTAGGCATTTGAAATGCAACCCGCTGTCCCAGCACTTCTATCAACCTAGGATTCGTGGGCTGGGGCAGTGAGGTTTGTTCAGAACCTGGCTCCACTGCTTACTAGATGTGTGGCCTTGGGAGACTGACTTTGCCTCTCTCTTTTTTTTTTAAGTTGGAGTCTCATTCTGTCACCCCGGCTGTCCCTCATTATCTCCATCTATAAAATGGGGAGAACCCTGTCTTCCAGAGTTGTGTAAAGATAAGACAATGCAAAGTGGTCAGAACAATACTGGCATAGACAAAGAGCTCAAAAATTTTATTTTTCAATGACTTCCCTCCAGTGGTGGGTGAACGCAGAGGGGCTGGCTGAAGGAAAGGGTATCTACCTCTCCGGGTTTAGGCCAGGGCAGCAGAGCTGCAGCCCTGCCCACTAGCCCCAGACCAGGGACACTGCAAAGCTTGGTGGACAGACTTGACAGCTGCCTGAAAACTGCAGCTGTAGAGGGCTTGGTCCCCCGGGGAAGCAGGCAGAAGGTCGGGGAGGTTGGACAGGGGCTGGGACCTCCCTTGCACACCATCAAACATCCTGGGTTTTCCAGGGCAACCCAGATTTCAAACCCTCTACTCCCTGGTGCCCAGATGAACAGCCAAACTCACCACCCTGTGCCACTAAGGTCCAGTCGCCGAAAATACAAGGCCCCATTCTGAGGCCGCATTCCTAGCAAATGACTCTCCCTGGCCAAGGAGACGGCTACTTTATCAAGGGCATGGGGACTACTTTGGGGCAAGAATGAGCGCCCACCCTGCTCCAGGCAGAGGGACAGTCAAGGAAGGTGAATGGCAGGGGTGGCCATAACCCCCCACCTTGGGACAGATGTCCTGGAGGAGGGAGGAGGGAGGCGGTAGCAGTACTTGAGAATTTAAACACAGCTTCCTCTTTAAAATCTTCCAGTACCAGGCCCTTCACTGCGCCAGCCAGAGTTCTGCTCTAACTCGCAATGTGGCGTTCAAGGGGATGGCTTCTGAGCTCACCCTCCCTGCTGAGAACCCCCAGCTGTGGCTGTCAGTGGCCCGATTCCTCAGTGCTTGAGGGCACCGGCCAAGGCCCTCCTTCCTCACCTCGGAGCTGGCGCACCCCACCCCTGGCCCTGCCGGGGAAAAGCCAAGTGCCCAGGGGACGTGGTGGGAGGGACCGAAACCCGCAGCCTTCCCGGGAGCCCTGGGGGTAGGGGAGACTCCAGCAAAGGGAGGGGGCGGCGCTGATTTGACATGCGGCTCCAGGTGGGGTCTGCGCCCTCCTGGGCCGATAAAATCCGAACGGGATCCCGAGCTGCTCAGATCCCAGAGGACACGCCGCCCCCATGCCCAGCTCCCAAGGTCCGCAGTCCGGGCTGAACGGCGCCGGGGGACTCGCAGGGCCCGGTCTCGAGGACCTAGACCCCCGCGCGCCCCCAGCGAGTCCCAGCAGAGGGGTCCCGGGGGCAGGGCCGGCCCGGACGCGGCGCCCCGAACAGCGGGCCGAGCGGATTCCGAGCGCCCAGCCCGCCCCCAGCCCGCCCGGACCCCGACTCACCCGCCTGGCGGAGGCAGGATCCCGGCGTCGCCGCAGCGCCGGGGGCTCGGCCCGGCCCGGCCTGCCCGCGGGAGGCAGCTCCACGCCGCCGCCGCCTCCGCCCGCCCGCTCGCGCCCCTCCCGCACTCTTTCCACAGGAAATGATTAACTCCGGCCGCGGCGCGTTCCCATGGCAACCGGTTCCGACTCCGGCGGGGGGCGGCGGCGCGCGCCCGCAGTCCCGCGCGCGCCCGCGCACGCGCCGGCCCCGCACATGCTCCGGCTCGCACCCGCAAGCACACACCGGGCCTCCGCTGCTCCCTTCCGCCTCCCGCGCCCGCACACGCCGTGCACACGCCGCGGCACACGTGCTGGTGCGATCCCGAGCAGGCGCTCCCAGCGCCCTACAGGATACGCCTGCACACCGGCTCGCACACGGCGCCCCACACCCGACGGGCCGTGCGCACTTTTGCACAGCTGCAAACCTGGGTGCGAAACTTTCACGCCAGCACTCACACCCGCGCTCTCACACGGGCGCACGCGCCCCAGGACGCGTTTTCGTCCCATCCCATCACTCTCACCGCCCTTACACACCAGCTAGCACACGTGCACACCCTCCCGTGTTCTCACGCGCGCTGGTGCGCACATGCACTCTGTCGCGCTTGTACCACCTCGTTGGCCGGGCCACCTCCCCAGCCACAGCACCTCCTGCCCCCCACCCCCACCTCTGCAAATGAACATCTCAGCGGGGAAGCAGCTTGAGGTCTTTTAAGGTAAAATATTCCTTCGAGTTCCAGTGAAAACACGCCCCTGGTGCAGCCGCTCCGAGTCTAGCCTGGGAAGGCCCTCCTCATTGGGCGCCTGGAGCCTCCAAAGAGGCATGGGGGAGGCCAGGGCTGGCCAGCCAGGAGAGACAGCTGACCCGGAGGAGCCACTGTTCTTTGTCTCCCAAACAGAGGCGGCATTTTATTCCAGAGCCAGCAGCAATATCCCCCCCAACCCCCAGAGTGCGGAAGGGGAGAAAGAAAGTGGCTCAAAAGCCAGCCCGTGCGGGTGATAGTTCTGCGATAATCCGAGGTGGTAGGCACTCTGCCCCTTCTTGCTTGTCAGGGGATGGCCCAGGAAGAGCAAGGAGAGGTCTGGAGGGGCTCGTGCAGCTCCAGGTGGGTTCTGTCTCCCGCTGCCGCCGGGCACTGGGCTAGCCGTCAAGAATCTCCAGAGACAGAACCAAGGGCCAGGGCCTCATACTGTCCTGGATGCCAGACCAGGACAATCCCAGTCCCCCAGCTGGAAGTGGGCTAGTGCATGTTTTATTTTTTGAGATTCCTGAGTGAAGGCCCAGTATAGGGTAAATGTCACTGTCCTGGAATCCTTCCTGGAGAGTCAGATTTCCAGCTAAGAACGACAGCACCCTCTCAATGGAAGAGAAAGCCTTATTTTGAAAATCAAATCACCATCTCTGAATCCTCCTGCCAGCCCTCCAAACAGCAGTAGTTGGGGGATGCAAGTTTAAATGAAGGTGGCATGTCTCTGGATTTCCGACCAAGTCTCTCCCTTTGTTATAGCCTCCATTAGTTGATGGGGCGGGGGTGGGAGCCCGGTGTCTGTCTTTACAGTCCTGGTCTAAAAACAGAAGGCCTTCTCTTACTTGGGGGTTGGTTCATTGACATTAACTGCAGGTTCCTTCCAACAAAGCCAAACCCAGATTTTTAAATTAATAATAACATTTATTGTTCTTTTTCTCTGATTACAAACGTAATAGATGTTCATTGTAACCATATCCCACCCACTAGAGATAAATGCTGCCAACACTTTTGTGCCGTCTTTTTTTTTTCTGTGCACATAATAGTTACCATTTATTCAAAGCTAACACTGTGCCAGGCACTGCGCTAAGCGCTGTATAAACAAAATCCCATTTAACCCTGAACACCCTATGAAACCAGCACCATCGTATCCCCATTTTTCAGGAGAGGAAGCTGAGCCTCAGAATGTTCATTCACAAGCCCAGGGTGAATTTGTGAACTCTGAGAGCTGAACTATGAGCCCAGTAGGTGTGTGTGCACACACACGCACACACACAAACATATGGTACTATCCTGTGTACGTAGGTATAAGAGTTTATTAAGGTCAAAGCATGGGTGAAACCAAAAGAAAATTGAGGCATAAGGAGGAGGCATTTTTGGAATTCTAGCAAAACTCTGCCTTTAAATGTAAAAATGACTTGTTTAATGATTGTTAGAATTTAAGAATGTTCAATGTCACCAGGAACTACATACCAAAGCCAAGGTCATTTCTCTCCCAGAAACCTCACTGAGGATTTTATGTGGAGGTTGCCAACTCTCCTGGCCACAGGGAAGGTGGAGATTTGGCTGAAACCTGGCAGTCCCAACACTGAGGTCCTAAAATTGGGGGAAGAGGGGGTGAGACGTGGCTCGTGGATTCAGCCTTTGTCCTTGACTCTGCCTGCCTCAGCCTTCTGGCAGAGGCATAGCTATCTCAGGGAGGACCAGGACAAAAGGTAGAGGCCAGACCACTGCAAAGCCTTGCCTGCATTCACCCCTTCCCAAGGCAGGGCTCAGCAGTGCCATCTTTGTGTCCAAAGGGTCTGAGACCCCTTAACTCAGGCATCCATCAGGGAAGGAGCCAAGGGCCTGAGGGTTCTCCCCAAAGTGAAATGAAGAGAGGGGGTGAAAAGCCAGATTGCTTAACCAAGTCTTGTAGCAACCAAGGATAAAGCACGATAAGATTGGCATGATTTTTCAGTTTTAATGATTTAACTTGAGATCCAGTCTCCTCCAAGCCTTTGCAAACGCTGTCCTCCCTGCCTGGAAGCCTCTTCTGCACCCGACTCCCGACTTTCCCTGGCCAATTCCAGCTCGCCCCTCCTTCAAATTAGAGGTCACCTTCCTTGACTTTCCAGGCACCGGCAGGTGCGTTCACCCACCCCACACTGGATTGTAATGCCTTTCCAGTCCATTGGCTCCTTGAAAACAGGGCCCTTTCCTGACTGGATCTCAGGGAAAGCCACAGCTGACCCTAGCTCAGGGCCTGGTACCAAAAACCTGTTCACTGAATAAATGCACAGATCATGTAGAATTCAGAGGTGAAGAACAGCATTCATAAAACATATCCAGGGTTGGGCGCGGTGGCTCAAGGCTGTAATCCCAGCACTTTGGGAGACCCAGCAAAAGGACTGCCTGAGTCCAGGGGTTCGAGACCAGCCTGGGCAACTTGGTGAGACCTCATCTCTACAATAAATAAATAAGTCTGGTGTGGTGACATGTAGTTTCAGCTACTTGGAAAGCTGAGGTAGAAGGATAGCCTGAGTCCAGCAGGTTGAGGCTGCGGTGACCGTGAGCATGCCACTGCACTCCAGCCTGGACAACAGAGTGAGACTCTGACTCAAAAAAAAAAACACATCCACACAGATTTTCCTCTCATGTACAGTGATATTTTTATTTTTTATTCCCTACCAAAAGGGAATAAGAAAAAGATCCTTAGCAATTACTTCAATGTGTTCAGAAAGGAACGCATGCAGCTGTCAAAGTGCATGTCCTCTCACATTCTGGGTAATGGACAGTTTCTCGATGAAAACAACATTCTGGGCCGGGCTCAGTGGCTCAGCCTATAATCCCAGCAATTTGGGAGGCCGAAGGAAGTCGATTGCCTGAGCCTGCAGGTTTGAGACCAGCCCGGGCAACTTGGCGAGACCTTGTCTCTACAATCAATCAAAAATTAGCTGGGCGTGGTAGCGCACGGCTATAGTTCCTGCTACTTGGAAAGCTGAGGCGGAAGGATCGCTGATACCCAGAAGGTCAACACTGGAGTTGAGGCGGTGAGCGTGCCACTGCACTCTAGCCTGGGCGCAGGAGTGAGACTCCAACTCAAAAAAAGAAAGGAAAAAAGAAAACATTATGGAGTGAAGAATTCCATAGGAAGTAATCTTGACTGGAGGCCGGGTATGGTGGCCCACGCCTGTAATCCCAAACTCTGGGAGACCAAGGCAGGAAGATTGCTTGAGCCCAGGAGTTCGAGACCATCCTAGGCAACACAGTGAGACTTCGTCTCTACAAAAAATTTAAAAATTAGCTGTGTGTGATGGCGGCAGCCATAGCCTCTTGTACTCAGGAGGCTGAGGCAGGAGGATCACTGAGACCAGGAGGTTGAGGCTGCGGTAAGCTGCGATCATGCCACCGCCCTTCAGCCTGGGTGACAGAGTGAGACCCCGACTCAAAAAAAAAAAAAGAAGAAGTAATCCTGACTCAATCAGCTGCTGTCTTGAACCCACATCTTCCAATACCCCTAAAATCACCTGTCGTGACCATGGCAGAAAGAACCACAGAATTGCCCCCGGAGGTGAAGGGCCAGGCTCTTCCAGCACGATTGTGCTTCCCAGCTGTGCCTCCACCAGCTGCAGGCTGTGGACGCATCACTCAATCTCGGGGCACATCAGGGGGACTGCACAAGGCTCCCTCAACAGACTCTCAGGAAGCCCTGTTGGGATGGTAGATGCCCCTGTCTGTAAACTCCTCTGCCTTGTCTACTCTAGACTCTGTGCCCACCTGTGGGACCAGGTGCTCAACTGAGCTCTGAACAAATGGCACCTTTCCCACCCTTTCCTCTCCCTCTTTCCCTGCTCCCTAGGTGTCCCTTTCTAATAAGGGGAAGCAACCCTCCCATTTTTAGAGAACCATGGCAGTCCTCCCCTCCGTAAAATCATCTTGTTTTAAAATATCCACATGGCTGCTGGACGCGGTGGCTCACACTTATAATCCCAGCACTTTGGGAGGCAGAGGCAAGAGGATTGCCTTAGCTAGCGGGTTCAAGACCAGCCTGGGCAACGTGAGGAGACCTTGTCTCTACAATAAATAAAAAAAATTAGCAGGGCTTGGTGGTGCGCACCTGTGGTTCCAGCGACTTGGAAGGCGCGCCTGAGCCCAGAAGGTCAAGGCTGTGGTGGCTGTGAGCATGACACTGCACTCTAGCCTGGGCAACAGAGTGAGACTCTGACTCAAAAAAATAAAATAAAGTAAAATATGCACATGGCACTGCCTTTCTGCATTTGCCAGGAGGATCACATTCAGCTGAGCTTCCCTGACTCTCAGGTGAGGGGAACCGAATGCCTCCTTAGGACCCAAGGAAGAATTTGGCGGAGATTTCCTCCCTTCTGGCACAACAAGGCTGAAAGCAAACTGAGGCTTTATTATTTTCTTTCCTTTTATCATTTCCTGTAGTCTAAAAAATGAGAGGAATGTAAACATTGAGGAGGTAATGTTCTTAAGCACCAGATAATAAAAAGCTTTAGCAATCATTGCCAGGCATAGTGGCTCATGCCAGGCCTGTAATCCAAGCACCTTGGGAGGCCGAGGTGAGAGGATCGCCTGAGCACGGGAGTTCAAGACCAGCCTGGGAAACATTTTGAGATCCTGTCTCTACAAAAAATAAAAACATTACCCGAGTGTGGTGGCACTCTCCTATAATCCCAGCTACTCTGGAGGCTGAGGAGGGAGGATCATCTGAGCCCAGGAGTTCAAGGCTGCAGTGAGCTATAATTGTGCTACTGCACTCCAGCCTGGGGGACAGAGACAGATCTTGTCTCAAAACAAACAAAACATGTAACAATAATGGCCATTGGGAAGCACAAGCCAGATGAGCCCTGCCCCATCTCTCCTCCTCCTGACTCGCCACCATCCAGGCCGCTGTTCCTCCCTCAAATGCCACCCCACCCTTCACTTCTTCCCAAGTCGCTCTGTCTCCTGGTTCTGAGCCATGACCGGCATTACTGTCCTTCCTACTTTTCCTGCACTTTCTCATTCATTTCTCTCCTCTGCTGCAAATTCTAGGTGGAGTTTTGTGTCTCTGTGTGTTTTTTTTAACTTTAAATTTTTTTTTCTGCTCAGTAGGAAGGGGAAAACAAAAACAAAAACAAAACAAATCCTAACTCTTGATCTATTGTCATTGGCCCAGATCTTTCTTTTTCTTGCATAACTGACCTTCAGCAGACATCATATATATATGTATTATATAATTAAATGTGTAGATATGCTTGTATATATTTTATTTTATTTTTTATTTTTTGAGTTGGAGCCTCATTCTGTCACCCAGACTGGAGTGCAGTAGCATGCTCCCGGCCACCGCAGCCTCAACCTGCTGGGCTCCTGCGATCCTTCCACGTGCATGCTACCATACCCGGCTAATTTTTGATTTATTGTAGAGATGAGGTCTTACCAAGTTGCCCAGGCAGGTCTCGAACCCCTGGACTCAGGCAGTCCTTTTGCTGGGTCTCCCAAAGTGCTGGGATTACAGCCTTGAGCCACCGCGCCCAACCCTGGATATGTTTTATGAATGCTGTTCTTCACCTCTGAATGCTACATGATCTGTGCATTTATTCAGTGAACGGTTCGAGACCAGCCTGGGCAACTTGGCGAGACCTCATCTCTACAATAAATCAAAAAATTAGCCAGGTGTGGTGGTACATGCCTGTAGTTCCAGCTACTCGGGAGGCTGAGGTGGAAGGATCACTTGAGCCCAGCAGGTCGAGGCTGCAGTGGTCATGAGTGTGCCACTGCACTCCAGCCTGGGCAACAGAGTGAGACTCCAACTCAAAAAAAAAAAGTGAGAAAAGGCAGAGTAGAACATTCTGTCTACTCTCTGCCTGCCACCATAACTGCAGCTTATGTTTGCAGAAATGCCGATGGTGTGCCAGATGTGGGGCTAAGGGTGTTACATCCTTGCTCTAATTGACATCTCACAGTAACCCAGTGGGTAAGGTACTAGTGGGAATGCTCATTTTCACAGATGGAAACTGAGGCACAAAGAAAGCCAGGGTTCAAACCCAGGTCCCGAGACCTACTTGAAAACCATTACTTCATAGGGTCTTTCCTTAATATAGATATGATGACTGGGTGCAGTGGCTCACACCTGTAATCCCAGCACTTTGGGAGGCAGAGGCAAGAGGATTGCCTGAGTCCAGGGATCTAAGACCAGCCTGGGCAACTTGGCAAGATCACATCTCTACAATAAATGAAAAGTTTAGCTGGGCATGGTGGTGCGTGCCTGTGGTTCCAGCTAATTGGAAGGCTGAGGCAGAAGGATTGCCTGAGCCCAGGAGGTCGAGGCTGCAGTGGCCGCGAGCATGCCACTGCACTCCAACCTGGATGACAGAATAAGGCTCTGACTCAACAAAAAAAAATTGTTTTAAATGGTTGCATAATTGTCCACTGAGAGGACCTGCCTCCTCCACGGAGCTGCCACTCCATGGGGTCAGATATTTGAAGCGCTCCCCTTTCTTCATTTCCATGGGCAGCATTGCTGCCACCCTCTCCGCCCATCACAGCCCATTCTCCCCTGGGCCGGGGGTGGGCGAGGGAGAAGAGGGGTTGTCAATTTCATGGAATCTTTCTGAATAAAGAATCTGAGCTTTTTCTTTTCATTTTCTAAACATGTTGCCAGATTGCCCCTCAGAAGGGCTGTACCAAATTTACACTGTCGTTGGCAGCATTTTTTGACGAGAACTACTTTTCACGCTAATTTACAGTTTTTCTCTTGGATCTGGAAATCGTGCCCTGGCTGGTTCTCTCATGAGGCATGAGGCATATAAAAAGACATCTGAGTGATGGCTGTCACCAGAGGGGAGTGTCTGGCTCTTCCGCCGGGTGCTCAGGCCGGGAGTGTTTCTGTCAGCTGGGCTGGGTCGGGTGGGGCTGAGAGCACTGACTCAGTGCTCCTGTCCAGCCTGCTCGCAGGCCCCCAGACACCTTCCCAGGGACTGTGGGACTTCTCAGCGCCCTGCGGTCCAGGGGCAGGCACGCCGGGCAATCCTGGAGGGATACTTCCGTGCGGACGGACACAGCATCACTCTCGTGAGCCCCACACTTACACCCTGGCACTTCATTTGGCTTCTTGTGGCCAGCTGACCAGGCACTCCTGGGAAGAGAGCTCCTCGTGGGTGGGGGTTGGGGGAGGGGGCTGCAGCCAGGTAAGGGGAGACAGGCGCCTCCGGAAAACCACAGCCACAGCACCCCAGCCCCCTGCCAAACTCGCTGCCTTTAAGCTGTAGCATGCTTTGCCCAGGTCCTGTGGCTGCGGCGGGCTCTCTCCCTAAGCCTGGCCCTCCTTCTCCGGGGGTGGCCTGTGTTTGCAAACAGCAACGGGAAGTTTTGAGGGTGCTGATGAGCCAGACTTTCACAGCTGCCGGAGCTTAGTCATCATCACCAGCCTCAACCCTCGCCCTCCCCACCAACCTCACCAGCTTCCAGGTGACCCAGAAGAAGGACGAGGGTCTTTCTTTTATCTGCCATATTCCAGGTGAGGAGAGGGATAAACTTTCTGCCCACCTCCAAACAACCAGAATGTGCAGGGCCCTGCATGTCAGGGTGGGAATTCAATTCAACACGGTTTTTATCTGCTGGAGGACAACTATGTGCCAAGCACAGGCTAAACACTTTACATACAGGGCTGCCTTTGTTGTCACTTAATCCTCACAACGTGTGCCTTGGGCGTTCGTATTCACATTTCACAGATGGAGAAACTGAGGTCCTATGTTATAAGAATTGCCGGGAAGCCAGACATGGAGACTCATGGCTCACACCTGTAATCCCCGCACTTTGGGAGACCGAAGCAGAAGGATCACTAGAGGCCAGAAGTTCAAGACCTGCCTGGACAACACAGCGAGGCCCCATCTCTACAAAAACAAATAACATTAGCTGGGTGTGGTGGCACCCCTCACCCCGGCTACTCAGAAGCCTGAGGCAGGAGGGTCAGTGAGCCCATGAGTGTGAGGCTGCAGTGAGTCATGATTGTACCACTGCGCCCCAGCCTGAGCGACAGAGAGACCCTCTCTCTAAAAAAAGAGTGGCCGGGGAGGCCCACGAACATGTAGGGGCCACTGTGGGAAGGTGACTGGGGTGCTGGAAAAGGTGGGCATGTCAGACAGGAGCTGGGTCCCCCACCACTGTGTGGCCTGCGGGCCCCATGCCTCTCCCTGGGTAAATGAGAGTGGGCTGCTGACCTTCCCAGCCACAGGCGCGAGGAAGCGAGTGGGCCAGCTGGAAGGGACGACGGGTTCTGCGGTTCCTTGCGGAAGACCCGGTGCAGGGAAGGGGCCGCTCCGCCTCAGTCCCTGGGGCCGGCTTCATGGGGCGTGAACTCCAGATGGGAGGGAGAATAAGGGATGCCCGCTTGCGGGGTTTCTTTGGGGTTGATAAAATGTTCTCCAATTGGCTTATGGTGCTGGTGGCACAGTTCTGCGAATAAACTAAAAACAATTGCATTGTGCACATTAAATGGGTGGGTTTTATGGTATGTTCATCAAATCTTAATAAGGCTGTTTAAGAGAGAAAGGAAGGAGGAAGGGAGGGAGAGAGGAAGGAAGGTGAGAAGGCAGAAGGGGGAGGAAAGAGGGAGGCAGGGGGGGAAGGAGGGAAGGGAGAAGGAAGAAGGGAGGGAGGGAGGGTCGCTCAGGCTGGGGCGCAGTGGTGCAGTCATAGGAAGAGGCAGGAAGGACACAGGCCAGGAGGAAGGGAGACCACACAAGGTCGGGTCAGTGCTGCCGCTGGGATCTCTCCTCGGCAGGAGGGTCACAGCACCCAGTCCCTCCCAGTCATCCCCCTCCGAACACCCTCGCTCCAGAGCCTGGGAAAGGTGTGTGTGAAGACACCCAGGCCGCAGGCGACAGCTCCGGCTGCCCACTGGGAGTGATGGGAGCCCTGGCCTGGGGTGCTTACCCTCCTGGGAGGGGAAGGAGCCTTGACTCAAGGAGCAGGTGTGTGGGAACCTGGAGGAGTGGGGGAAGGGTGGCAGCCATAGTGGGAGAGACCTGGCATATCAACTGAGGTGTTGCTCAGACGGGAGAGCCTGGAAACCAAGAGCCAGGACTGGAAACACCGGGCCGGCCAGGGGCGCGCTCGGTTGCCTGGAAACATCTCCGCACTCCAGAAAGTGTAAGAAACACTGCTGCTCCAGGGGACCCGTTGACTGGTCCAGACACATCTGCATAGCAACGGTAGGGGCACAGACGGATGCGGCCCCCCAGAAACTTAATCCCGAGCCAGGGCCACAGGTGCAAGGGACCCTCCATGAAGGGAACTGGCCAACAGAGGCAGGTGCTCCCTTCTGCTGTTGGGGTAGCCCCAGGGGGCTTGGGGGCATCCCTGGCTAACTCTCCAAGAGCAGACAACCCAGAAAACACCCCCAGCCCATCCATGCAGGCCTGTGCTCTTCCTGCCCACCCCCAGGCAAACGGCACCTGATGGCCCCATCCTAAGTGAGCAAATGGGACTCTAACCACCTTCTGAGAATCCCAGCCCTGGGGTCAAACCCGCGTGCCTGCCAAGTGTGTGGCAATGATGAGGATCTCTCTCTGCTCAGAAGCCACCCTCCAACCTGGCATCCAGCTCGTGCCCAGAACTCCTGGCAGCTGGCATGGCTCACCCGGGGAGCCAGTGCCCCCACAGCCTCTGTCTCGCATGCCTCAAAGGGAGGAGACCTGGGGACTGGGGAGACTCGAGCCACCTCCAGAGTCACAGCCCGAAGACGGAACTGGGTGCTCTCTTGAGCATAAAAGCCACATGGTGCCTAGCAGACGAGCTGGTGGGGGATGGGGGGGTCTACCCCAGCACTGGGCAAGGGCTCTGCAGGCACTCCTGTCTATTCCTGCCACGAGGACATGCCGCCTCTGTGAACTCAGCTGGGCATGCAGGCTGCAGAGGCCAAGTGTTGGGCCACTGAGCCACCCCTCAGGGATGTAGTCGGTGGGTCATTGTCACCTGGGTCACACCTCAAGGCTCCTCACCATCACCTGCAGCCTCCCTGCCCAGCCTTCTCTCCCACTGACCACCCCCCGCCCCAGGGCCCCTGTTTCTAGCCCTTGAGCTTACCATGAGTCCCGCCTCACTGCCTCTGCTCTTTCAGTGTCCTCCATGAAGACAGCACACTCGTCTTGTGAGGCCTGGTGGAAACACCACCTCCTCCGTGAGGCCTTCCTGACTTCACTGAGTCAGAAGTCTCCAGAGCCACCTCCCCTTCCCTTAGCTTGCCTGGCACTGAATTGACAATTGCAGGAGACTGTCAGTCTCCTACATTAAATTGGCATTCTCTGATTCTGACTCCCATGCTGTGTGACTTTTGGTAAGGCACTTAACCTCTCTGAGCCTCAGTGTCTTCATAAAGGGGTAATATTTATTGAGCATGTACTATGTGCCAAGTACTGTATGCTAAGTACTCTATGTGTATGATCTAATTTACTCCTTACAGCACCTACAAGGTGGGTACTATTGTTATCCCATGTTATAGATGGAGAGACTGTCACTATTGTTAGGACAACCACCATGATCACGTTGCTATTCTTTCTGTCCTCCATAAAGCCCAGCATGTAGCAGACACTCAAACTCAGTACATATTCAAGTATGGCTGGAAATGGGGTGAGCCTTGGATAGGAAGGGGTTCCAGAAACAGAATCCTGCACATGCTTCAGAATGCTCAGGCCTCACCCTGCCCTGGCTGGGGCGATACCATCTCTGGAGGCTGATGCTGGCAGGCAGCTGAGGCTGGGGACCTGGGGTGGCCTGCTTTCGCTTGTCCCATCAGCCCTGCCTCTACCCACGGAAGCAGACTCTGCCCAAACCAGCCCTGCAATGCAGAGACCTGTGGCAAACAGGCTGACTGGGGAAACGGTGACCAAGGCCATGAGCGTCCTGGGAGGCAACATTTGTCACCGGAGTAGCTTCCAGGAGGGCTCGGGGCCATGCGTACGGAATGTCTTACATCACCACGTTCCAACCCCCAACCTTCACCCCCCACCAAACATTTCCAGAAGCCCCAGGGGCGGCCTGCAAGGGTTTCGGCCCATCATCCCCAACCTGGCTGAGCTGGGACCGCATCAGCACCTGGCCTGTCTCTTCCACCAGGATGCCCTCCAAGACCAGCGCTGATACCCGGGGATGCCCCCACAGGGCTGCTGCACCTGATACCGGAAACGGAGGCTCCAAAAACGAAAGCGAGAGGAGCGTTCCTGCCAAACGCCCCACTCAGGGTCTGGGAGAAGCGGAGAGAAGGTGTGTCAGCTCCCTCAACTCTGTCCGGCCATGACTCGCTCCACAGCACAGATGCCTGGGCTCGTGGAGTCACCGAGTTCTTCTGACTCACCACAGATACCCCAGACACCGCAGACTCCTTTCCTGCCACTGCCCCACCGTGGGCACACGTGCAGTGCTTGGAGTCTGGACGGAGTCCGTGCCCTCTAGCGAGCGCTCCCCAAGGGCCCAGCATCCATTTGTGGGCAGACTCAGCTGCGCCACCCCTGCTGCAGACGGACTCTGACACCCTTGAGCTTCTCCTGGGGCGAGGAGTTCCAGGAGTCCCGCCTCTTTCCCCCCTGAGACCACTTCAATCTTGATGTTAATCAGTGGCCCCGTATAGGTACCCGCAGGAAGGGACGTACGTGGTCAAGACCCTCTGACCAGCAGATCTGAGCCATCGAACCTGCTACTTAAATGTTGGGGAGAGGGGAGGGTGCTCCACTTCCTGTCATTCTTTTTAAAAGGTACATATACTAGGGGGACCCCCAAAAAGCAGAATTATCTTTTGGAGGGTGGGCTCCTTGTAATACAGGTTTCCCCCACTAGTTAAGTGTTCTAGGAACCCGTTGGCATCAGTGTACCAGCTAGGTTGTTGTGAGAGGCTGCCTTCCACCTCAGCGAATTTTTTTTTTTTAGACATTCTTTCAAAGCGTTTGCCCATTTCATGAGGAGTGATTTACGAGCACACTTCCCCACACTGTGCTGAGTGTTCACCGGTTTTTGACCAAAAGTGACATGCCCCATGCCCACCCTCCCTATTTACCCGATCTCGACCCAAGTGACTTTTATTTTTGTTTTCCTAGATGAAAAAAGTCCTCCAAGGGAAATGCTTGGCGGGTGCAGAAGAGGCGAAACAAAAAAACGACAGAAGCACTAGGCTCAGCCTGTAATCCCAGTGCTTTGGGAGGCTGAGGTGAGTGGATTGCCTGAACCCGCGGGTTCGAGACCCGCCTGGGCAGCGAGACCTCATCTCTACAATAAATAAAAAAAAATTAGCCGAGCGTGGTAGCGCGTGCCTGTAGTTCCAGCTACTGGAAGGCTGAGGTGGAAGGATCGCCGGAGCCCAGCAAGCTAGGCTGCGGTGGCCGGGAGCGGCCACTGCACTCCAGTCTGGGCGACTGAGTGAGACTCTAACTCAAAAAAAAAAAAAAAAAATTAATGAGTCCAAAAACTATTTGGAGCAGTGGAAAAAGCATCTTGATAGCTGTATTGCAGCAAACAGAGAGTACTTTGAAGGTGACTGAAGCTTAAACATGTAAGAATAAATACACAATTATTTATAAATTCCATTTTGGGGGGGAACCCCTCATGAGATGGGGTCTTACTACGTTGCCCAGACTGCTGGTCTTTTACTCCTAGACTCAAATGATCCTCCCATCTCGGCCTCAAAGTGCTGGGATCATAGGCATGAACCACCATGCCTAGTCTGATGCCTCACTTCTAATAGCCCCCATTTCAAATAGAAAAGCGAGCCCTAAAAGGTGAAGTGGCCGGGTCAAAGAAGGTGCCAGCATCAGGCATTTTGAGGCCTGCCAGTGTGGCGAGAACTCACTCAACCCAGAGCACAACACTCAAACCCACCAGCAGAACAAGCCTGAGGGATGGGGAAGTGGAGTCAGAGCTGTCCTCCCCAAGCGTCTTCAGGACCCCGGTGGCCTGTCTCTCCTCCCTTCCTTCTGACCAAGGCCTCAGAGGACCCACCCGCCTGTGGTCACTGAACAGAAGCTGGGCGGAGAGGCAAGGGTTTTGGCCGCCACAGGGGAAACTCTGGGCTCAGAACTGCCGAAGTGAGTCACGGGCCTCGCTGGGTAGCAGCTGACGTTCCTCCTCTGCGTTACAAAACCACAACAGGCTGCGGAGTGACAGCCGGCTGCTCAAGTGTCGGAGGAATGTTGTTGTCAGACAGGTTTATGAGGCATCTGCCGAGCTGTGCTTCCGAAACCAGGCCTGGGCGGTTGCCATAGCAGACAGCTTCCCATGAGGCCACGGCCATGGGGCAGCCACCATCCCTCCCACGAGGACTCATGGAAGGCCCCGCAAGCCTCAACCCAGCCTCCAAGGATTCGCGGAAGTCAGCCATTGCCCCCAGGACGACCATCCCCCCCAGGGAAGGGCTCATGGGAGACCATGACCCGGGAAGCCATCCTTCACACCACAGCAAGACAGGACCAGTGAGGTTGGAGGGCTCAGCCCCAGCCAAGTCTGCAGACACCACAACCGACCTTGAACCACAAATAAGATCATCCAGCCGGGCTCAGTGGCTCATGCCTATAATCCCAGCATCCTGGGAGGCCAAGGAAGGAGGCTGCTTGAACCCAGGAAGTCAAGACCAGCCTGCGCATCAACATAGCAAGACCTTGTCTCTACCAAAAATTAAAAAAACATTATTCGAGTGTGCCTGCAGTCCCAGGGACTCAGGAGGCTGAGGTAGAAGGATCGCCTGAGCCCAGGAGGTCAAGGCTGCGGTGAGGCTGGGTGAGGGAGCAAGACTCCAACTCAAAACAAACAAACAAACAAAAACCAAAAAAACCCAATAGCTAACCGTTAAACAGTGCTTACTGCCTGATAGCTACCACAGCATGGAGCACTTTTTCTGAACTATCACGTGCATGCCTTTCCCGTGGCTGCCATAACAAATGGCCACAAACCGCGTGGCTTAACACAACAGCAATTTATTCTCTCACCACGCTGGAAGGTAGCAGTCCAAAATCAAGGTATCAACAGGGCCCTGACCCCTCCAAAGGCTCTAGAGGAGGACCTTCCTGGCCTCTTCCAGCTTCTGGCGGCTGCTGGCCCCCTTAGTGTTCCGTGGCTTGTAGACAGGTCATGCCAACCTGTCTCCATCTTCACATGGTGTATCTGTGTATCCACATCTCTGTTCAAGTTTCCCTCCTCTTAGGACACCAGCCATACTGGACTTGGGGCCTATTCTAGTCCAGCAGCAGCTCTGTATATCTCTGCAAAGACCCTATTTCCAAATAAGGTCATATTCACAGGTTCCAGGTAGACATGAATTATGGGGGACACTATTCAACCCATTACATCACATGTAATCCTCTCAACAAGCCTGTTATACAACAAACCATCTTACAAAAAAGAGGCCCAGAGAGGTCAAGCAACTTGCCAGATGTCACACAGCAGGGCTTGGAATGCAGCCTCTGATTCTAGAACCTACACTATAATATAATGTCCCATCCATCACCAGCATCATGGCCACCTCCTCACAGGGGCCCAGCGATTCACCATTCACAAAGTTCTTCTGGCCATCATCAGATTTTCTTCTTGCCAACACAACCTTGAGTGCCGGATTCAGTTTACAAGCGAAACAGAGGGAGGCTTCTTTAATTACCTTGGCCAAGAACACACAGCTAAAGAGCAGCAGGCCTTTTGGCCCCAGGTCCAGCATGCTTCATTCTGTTAGGCTCCGAATGGGGACTTAACGGGAACGTTCCAAGGCTTTCCCATGCCACTCAAGGCTATTTGGCCCGCGTGATCAATGCCACTGCTGTGTTTACTAAGAGTGACACCTGTCAAGCTCAGCAAAGGTATCCTAAGACTGCAGCTTCCACTCACCCCCTCAGTACCAACCCCTTGTAGCAGCAAGGCCAGCTATTTGGCAGCCACAGCATGGAGAAAACCCGGGTCAAGAATCCCTGGGCCCTCCCAGCTCATGGCTGAGTTGCAGAGTCGGGGGAGGCAGCAACGGGGTGCAGTGGACGCTCTCTCTCCAGCGCTGCCAGCCAAGAAGGGGGAGATACAGCCACACCCCTGTGGCAAGCCCCGCCCCAGACATGGCTCCCGGACGGTACACCACTTTCTCGTTGAGTGCGCATGAGAATCCCACAAAGTTGGTACTTTTAGTGCCTTGATTTTTTTTTCAGAGGAGGAAACTGAGGCTCAGAAGAAGCTCGCTCTGCTGGCGAGTGGCCAAGCTGGGACTTGGCCCCAGGTCTGCCTGAGTCTTGGTCTTTGCAGCAAGGGCATTCCTCGAAGCTGGAGGCTGCAAGAGCGGCTGCTGGAGTGGGAGCGTCCTGGGGTTTGGAAGAGATGGGAGGAGGCTGAGGGAAGAGTCTAGAGGAAGGACAGGACTGAGGAACGGGAAATCAGGATGAGCCAGGGTGCTCCAGAGTCACGCAGGGCAAAGGCAAGGGGTCATGTGACTTGGCATGGCAGGTCGATGGGACCTAGGGCGCCTTCCATTTGGACACTACCTCATGGCAGTCAGGGAAGTCTTAACATATAAAAGGAGAGGGTATCACCTTCTGACTTCATTTATTTATTTTTGAGTTGGGGTCTCACTCTGTCGCCCAGGTTGGAGTGCAGTGGCATGCTCATGGCTCACTGTATCCTTGAACTTCTTCTGGGCTCAGGCAATCCTTCTGTCTCAGCCTCCCAAGCAGCTGGAACTATAGGCACATGTCACCACACCGGCTATTTTTAAATGTTTTTTGTAGAGTTTCACTATGTTGCCCAAGCTGGTCTCGAACTCCCAGATTCAAATTATCCTCCCACCTCATTCTCTCAAAGTTCTGGGATTACAGGTGTGTGCCACTGCACCTGGTGACCTTCTGACTTGAAAAGCCCCACAGTGGCTTTCTATGGGGCTTACAACAGAATCCAAACTCCTAACTGCTGTGGTCAGCAAGGCCCTACGGGGATGGCCCAATGATTCCCCGACCTCATCCCAGTCCAGTCACAGACTTCCTTCTTGTTGCCCAAACCTGCCACCAGGCCTTTGCACTCACGGTTCCCTCTGCCTGAGATGCCATTCCTTGAACTCTGTAGCTCTGCTGTCCCCTACTCAGAGCAGCCTTAGTGTGGTTGTTCTTTTTTTTTTGAGCTGGAGTCTTACTCTTTCACCCAGACTGGAGTGCAGTGGCCGCTCCCAGCCACCGCAGCCTCGACCTGCTGGGCTCCGGCGATCCTTCCGCCTCAGCCTTCCGAGTAGCTGGAACTACAGGGGCGCGCTACCACACCCGGCTAATTTTTTGATTTATTATAGAGATGAGGGCTCGCCAAGTTGCCCAGGCGGGTCTCGAACATGCGGGCAGAGGCAATCCACTCACCTCAGCCTCCCAAGGCGCGGGATTACAGGCTGAGCCACCGAGCCTGGCTAGCGTGGTTGTCATCCCTTCATTGATTTCTTCCCTTGCATTCACCACAACCAGCAATGACCCTGGTTCTTTATCATTTGCTCCTTAATCATCTTTCTCCTATGAAGGCAGGAGTCTGTCTCATTCCCTGTTGACCCCGGCACCTAACACGGTGCCTTGCACACAGCAGGTCCTTGGAGGGTATTCGTTGAATAAATAAATGAGTGAATTTAGTACTGAACACCGTCACAAATAGATGACCCAAAGCCTGGGAAACAACCAGGCTGGCCAGTGGATGTGAGAGGAGAGTGGCCGGAGAGATCAGAGCCCAAGTGGAGGCTGGGGAAATACTGAGAAAGCAGAGTGAGGTGGACTTCCTGGAGGAGGGTGACCAGACTCGACCCCATGAGAGGGTCTGGCTACAGCTTTGGGCAGGGGCAGAAAGCAGGAAGCAGGAAGCAGGAAGCAGGAAGGGGAACCAGATAACCCTCTGCTGCTTCAGCAACAGAGACCAAACCAGGGAAGAGTAGTAGTCTGCAAACTGCCCTAGCCTGTAACAGGGACTTGGATTGGGAGGCAGGGGTTTTTAGACTCAGGTGAACTTTCACCCTGTAATCTTCTGCTGTTAGCTGGCAATCTTTCCAAAGTGCCATTTGCCTGAGGAAAGTGCAACGGTCAACTTTCTTATCTCTGTTGGTACCTGGGGGTGCTGTTGTGGGTAGGAGATGGCTGGGGACCTTGGGGACAATTTGCTGACCTCAGAATTCCAAAAGTAAAAAGAAAAACGTCTGCAAGTAAAACATCAAGAAAATTCCCTCAAGGCACAACAGCCTAAAGGTTAAGAAAACAGGCCCTGGGCTCAAACATCCACCTGTCAGGGCTGAACAACCTCAGGCAAGCTCCTTGACCTCCGGTGCCTGTTCCTCTTGTGCGGAGTGGGGAGAAGCATACCCTTTGTCCCTCAAAGAGCTGTTGAAGGGATGAATGAGATCACCTACCTGGACCTGGAATACCGTAGGCGCCCAATAATGAGAGCACCTATTAAGGGCCAGTTTCTGTGCCAAGCACTGCAAAATATTCTAAAGAATAACTGGCCATGGCCAGGTGTGGTGGCTCATGCCTATAATCCCAGCATTTTGGGAGGCTCTGAGATGGGAGGATTGCCTGAGCCCAGGAGTTCGAGACCAGCCTGGGCAACATAGTGAGACCTCGTTTCTACAAAAAATAAAAAAACATTAGCCGAGTGGTCCCAGCTACTACAGCTACATGCCTGTAGTCCCAGCTACTCAGGAGGCTAAGGCGGGACGATCATTTGAGCCCACGAGTTTAAGACTGGTGAGCTTTTATCATGCCACTGCACTCCAGCCTGGGCGACGGTGAAACTCTGACTAAAAAATAAATAAAAATTGTAAAATTGCCAGGTGCAGTGGCTCGATCCTGTAATCCCAGCGCTTTGAGAGCTTTTATCATGCCACTGCACTCCAGCCTGGGCGACGGTGAAACTCTGACTAAAAAATAAATAAAAATTTTAAAATTGCCAGGTGCAGTGGCTCGATCCTGTAATCCCAGCGCTTTGAGAGGCCGAGGTGAGAGGAATGTCTGAGACCACGGGTTCGAGAACAGCCTGGGCAACTTGGCAAGACCTCATCTCTACAATAAATCAAAATATTAGCCAGGTGCGGTAGTGTGTGCCTGTAGTTCCAGCTACTTGGACGGCTGAGGCAAAAGGATCACCTGAGCCTAGCAGGTCAACACTGGGTGGCCATGAGCATGCCACCACACTCCAGCCTGGACGATGGGTGAGACTTCAGTTCAAAAAAAAAAAACAAAAAAACCTAGCCTGTCTTCATGTCAATGTCATGAAATACATAGTAAAACTCCAAGAATGTTCTAGATATAAGAAGATCAGAACATGTCAACTGAATACAACACTGAACTCGGATTTCCTTTTCACATAAGGGGCACCCTTGAGACAATTGACAACATCCCAGTACAGTCTGTAGGTTAGTTACCAGTGTTGTTGCAACATCAATTTTCTGATTATGATCATCGTCTATTAGCCAAATTCTTGTTTTCAAGAAATATGCAGTGATGTATTTAAGGATAAAGAGACACTCAAAAAGTTCAGAGGGGCCAGGCACAGTGGCTCACGACTATAATCCCAGCACTTTAGGAGGCAGAGACAAGAGGATTGCCTAAGCCCAGGGGTTCGAGACCAACTTGGGCAAGTTGGTGAGCTCTCATCTCTACAATAAATAAATAAATGTAAAAAATTAGCTGGGCATGATGGCAGGCACACATAGTTCCAGCTACATAGAAGCTGAGGTGGAAGGATCGTGTGAGTCCCGAAGGTCAAGGCTGTAGTGGCCATGAGCATGCCACTGCACTCTAGCTTGGATGACAGAGTAAGACTCTGACTCAAGAGAAAAAAAAAGTTCAGCGGGAGAGAGAAAAGGATAAAGCAAATAGAATAAATGTTAAGACTTGAGGACTGTGGGTGGACAGTATCTGAGAATTCTCTGTATTATTCTTGCAATTATTCTGTAAAGTCTGTAATTACAGGAGAAATACAAGAATAAATACATGGTCCCTGCCCTTGAAGGCTGCAGAGTCCTGGCAGGGAGGGCATGGCCTGCTGGTGGAGGCTTCCAGGGAGGGTGACCAAGGACTGTCCTGGTTGTAGCACTGAAAGTCCTGCATCCTGGAAATTCCCTCAGTCCTGTGCAAACCAGAACGGTCAGTCATCCTGTGTCCAGGCAAAGCTTGTAGATGGGTATCACGGGGGTACGTGAGCTTCCACTGGGCCAGTGAGGCTCCCTGCCTCGGGGAAGACACTGAGGATGCACTGAGCCAGGGGCAGAGTTGCAGTGAGCAGGCTGGGCGCGGCCTAGATGTGTCAGCCCACCCATTGTGGGCTGGGCCAGCAACTTCCCGGGAAAATGAGATGCTCACTGCAGAGAATAAGATTGCAAGGCTGTCAAGTAGCCCTCACCTGAATCACAGCTGACGCCCTGCCGGTGGAAAGAAGCTGTGGTGAGGCCAGCCCCGCCCCACTGGCACCTTTGACCAGGGCCCCCGCTCAGCCTCAGGCAAATAGTTAACCTGCATCCCAAGCCCACTCAACCATCAGTGCGCTCCAGAACCCAGTGAGAAGAACGGATGGACGTCAGCAACAGGGTGCTTCATGGCCGAGGAATGTGATCCACCGCACAACTCGTCCCTGCCCAGCCCACCTGGTAGGGTGATTGCCCGGCCCTTGGGCAACGCAGATGACCTCCTGAGGAACTGGCCTCCCGTCACCCGGAGAGAGGCGAGCTCACACCTGAGTGAGGCCGGGAGCGGCACTGCCCTCAGTCCCTGTGAGTCACGGTCTAGGCTCCTCCCCACAAACACCAGGGGTCTGTGCCAGGAAAGACTCCAGCTTGTCCCCAGCCTCGAAGGGCCCCCAGAGGGAAATATGGGGTTGGCACATGAGCTTTGAGCTCCATTCGCGGTAAGCCTAGACACATGTGATTATGGTGAGGTACGAGCTTGCAAGCAGCGGGCTGTTAAACCCCATGCAGGGAGGACACCACTTGCTTCACTCCTTGCAGCCACTATGGGGCCCGCTCTGAGTCAGGCTTGACCTCGGTCGCCTTCTTAATTTAGAGGAGAGGCAGCTGCCCACCCGAGTTAGCTGTCTCATGTCCAGCCTCAGGCCTGCCACTCACAGGCCCCTACTGCTCAGGCTCTTTGGGAAACCAAGTCGTCACATTACGCTGTGGGGTTGTTTTCTTGTTTGACTGTTTTAAACCATACATGTCCAAACAGTACAAAGCATGGTGAAAAGTAGGCCTCCCCTCACCCCAGCCTCTATCCTTTACCCGCCTCCTCTGAGGCAATCATTTCACCCAGTGACTGGAGGATCCTTCCGGAAATAGCCCCCCTTTACAAGCCCACACCAAAAAACACCCTCTCCCCCACACTTCAGCACAGTTCACAGCCACCCTGCACTTTGCTTTCTACACCTCACTCCTGGAGAGCCCTCCATATGGCACACATAGACCTGCCCTCCTACGGTCCTGCCTTTTTGTTTATTTATTTGTTTGAGTTGGAGTCTCACTCTGTCACCCAGACTGGAGTGCAGTGGCACACTCCCGGCCACCGCAGCCTCGACCTGCTGGACTCTGGCGATCCTTCCACCTCAGCCTTCCAAGTAGCTGGAACTACAGGTGAGCGCTACCACACCCGGCTAATTTTTGATTTATTGTAGAGATGAGATCTTGCCAAGTTGCCCAGGTGGGTCTCGAACCTGCAGGCTCAGGCGAGCCACTCACCTCAGCCTCCCAAAGCATTGGGATTACAGGCTGAGCCATCGCCCGGCTAAGTCCTGCTTGTTTCAAAGAGCGAATGTACCTAACGGATTTAGCCAGCTCCCTGTCGACGAGTAATTGACTCACATGCTTCCAGGAAGGTACTCTTACCTAGATCTTTGCTCTCAGTTACAAGTTAGTAGGAATTACTAGAATTACCAGCACCATCATTTTTAAGTTGTAGGTAGGAGCCACCATCCTTTTGCAAATCTTATGAGAAAGAAGCGTCCTCGCTCCAGAATGAACCTATTCGATTATCGTGCTTTCAGTTTCTGGAGGGAACCTCAAGCTGCACATTAAGAAACCTTGGTGGGGGGCAGAGAATGTGTGCAAAAAGATTATATCTGGTCATCAGGCCCATGTGCCTGCGTGTGTGCGTGAGTTAGAGTATTGATTTGGTCATTATCCAGAAAGTAACCAGTTTGTTCTGCCAATGGTCAGAGACACCCGGCAGAGTTCATTTCCAATTCTGGAAGTCAGATTCTTGATCATACTCTGCCGCCAGGGTACATACCTCTCACTGCCGTCATGCTCCTTGACCTCAGACCCCCGAACGTGCCAAGAGGAAACGTGGGCCGGGGCTGCTCTCACTGCGGCATGCGGGGGCCCCAGGGCTGGCTGTGGACCCTGCCTGCAGCTGTTGCCTCGGGACTGAAACCAGACCCTGCTGAGGAAGGCTCTGCCGCTCACACGCTCAGTCGGGCTTTAATATTTTATGCCAGCAGCCAATAAGGACTCAGGTTAACAAAAGTCACTTCTGGAAAGCACTGTGCAGGAAGCATGGACACCACTGTGACTCATGCAGGGTCCATAGCAGACTAAAGGGATGCCACAAGGGAAGCCCTACAAGAGCCAGGTGGGGTGGCTCGTGCCTGTTATCCCAGCACTTTGGGAGGCGGAGGTGAGAGGATTACCTGAGCCCAGGGATTCAAAGACTAGCCTGGGCAACATAGTGAGACTCTGTCTCTACAGAAAATCAAAACATTAGCCAGATGTGGTGGCAAACATCTGTAGTCCCAGCTCCTCAGGAGGCTGAGGAGGAAGGATCTCCTGAGTTCAGGAGGTTGAGGCTGTGGTGAGCCATGATGGTGCCACGGCACTCTAGCCTGGGCAACTGAGAACCCGACTCAAAAAAAAAAAAAAAAAGAGAGAGAGAGAGAGAGAAGCTACAAGACAACAGAGCTGTACCTGGTGGTCACCGGTGTCAATAGCTCAGGGTCTGACTTCAGTGCCCTTGGGAGCCAGGGGCTTCCCTTGGGCTGTGGTCACAGGACACATCTTGGTGTCCAGCCGGCTGCCATGAAATGTGGCAAGGGCTGAGGCCGGACAGCCTGGGGACCTGGTGACCGTCTGCTGGGCCATTCACATGACAGCCTTCACACAGCGCAGCGCCATTCCACAAATCGGGAGCCAAGTCAGAGAGCTGCCGGCACCTGGCACAGAGGACACGCTCAGCACCTGCCATCCCTTCCCTTCCCACTCCCTTTCCCTCAGCATTCCTGGAGTTTTAGCTCTCCCCTGTCCTCATGCCACACGCAATACGTCTTGACCCTTTTCAGGACCACAGCCTCCCTGGCAGTGTGACCATTTCCTGCCATCACCTGAGCTTTAGCAACCAAAAGGTCATGGTTGAGACGCCATCACCTGAGCTTTAGCAACCAAAAGGTCATGGATGATCAGGAACTCCCTAGGCTCCCTAAGTGACAAAACTTCCAACAAGCAGAGGAGATGTCTCTCACTCCCCAGAGAGAAAAGAACTGAGAACTCCCATTTCTGGAACCCCATGTCAGTTCTAGAGGTCCCATTCTGAAGACTAAAGCTAGCTGAGTGCAGTGGCTCACTCCTATAATCCCAGCACTTTGGGAGGTGGAGGCAAGAGGACTGCCTGGGCCCATGGGTTTGAGACCTGCCTGGGAAACTAGGCAAGACCTCATCTCTACAATAAATAAATTTTTAAAAAATTAGCTGGGTGTGGTGGCCCACTCCTGTAGTTCCAGCTACTTGGAAGACTGAGGTGGAAGGATCGTCTGAGCCCAGAAGTTCAAGGCTATGGTGGCTGTGATCATGCTGCTGCACTCCAGCCTGGGTAACAGAGTGAAACTCCTAATCACACACACACAAAAATAAAAGCTGATTTGCCAGCTGTTCTTGTACCAAGAAAAGAAAAATACCAGCTGGGCTCGGTGGCTCAGCCTGTAATCCCATGTCTTTAGGAGGCTGAGGTGAGTGGATTGCCTGAGCCTGCGGGTTTGAGACCCGCCTGGGCAACTTGGCAAGACCTCATCTCTACAATAAATCAAAAATTAGCTGGGCGTGGTAGCGCGCGCCTGTAGTTCCGAAGGATCGCCGGAGCCCAGCAGGTCGAGGCTGTGATGGCTTGGAGCGGCCACTGCACTCCAGTCTGGGTGACAGAGTGAGATGCCAACTCAAAAAAAAAAAAAAAAAAGAAAAATACCTGACATCTTACTGAGCACTCAGTACCTACCAGGTACCAATGGAAGCATTTTAGATGTGTTAACTTATCTGTTTCTCCCAAGAATCCCTTGAAGGAAGGTCTGTTGTTATCCCCACTTTTCAGGTGGGAAACTGAGCCACAGAAAGGCCAAGTATTTGCTCAGAGTCTCACCTCTGGTAAGCATAGGACTGGGATTTGAAACCCCGGGCAGCTTACCACCTACTTGGCCCTTGGCCTCTCAGGGCCTTTTCTCTGAGCAGCCGCCAAAGGCAGGATGGAGGAGGAATAGCTCTGCTCCTCCTCTCGCCTCCCTCCTCTCGGGGGAGCCCCTGTGTGTGCCTGTCACTGTGCAAGTGCTCTGCCTGCATCACCTGGTGTCGCCTTTGCAAAGGCCCTGTGAGGTGGGAAGCGTGCTCAGGCCCCTTTCCCAGGCAAGGATGCCGACGTGAAGCAACCCGCCCAGCAAGGCCATGGGAGAGCCGGGCTCGGCCCAGGGCTGTGCCGTCTAAAGCCCAGGCCCTTGCTGGGCACTGCACGCGGAGGCCCGTGTGCAGACCATGAGGCAACAGAGTGAGCAGGGCAAAGGCCACAGAGGCAGTGTGGGCGGCATGAGGGAGGGAGAGAAGCTTGTGGCCAGCCTTGTCAACGTCTCTACCAAGACCTGCTCACCACCATCTGCCTGAGGGTGGCTCCTCTGAAGAGGCAGCCTGGGGTCTTGTCCCAGCTCTGCCCTGATGGATCCAGTCTCTTCACGGGCCTGGGCAGGGGGCGGGCCCTGAGGGCCCTTCTGGCCTTCGAGCTTTGTGAGCAGGAAGCAGCGCTGGCAGCAGGAACCCTCGCCCACAGTGACCTTCCAGAAAGTGCCTGAGGAGCCACCCAGTACCCAGGGGAGGCATTCAGCCCCTCTCCACTACAAGCCCAGCGCTGCCCCCAACAAGTACATTTCCCCCCAGCAAGTCCATTTCCCCCCAAGCAGAGGACAGTGATAAGAGCAGCACTGACTAGACACTAAGGGTCACAGAGTCTGGTCTGCTAGCCATTTGCTGTGGACTAAAGCAGGCCCAGACCCTGTTGCTGTACTCATTTTGTGGATGGGGGAACTGAAAAGTCAGCAAGAAGGTTAGTCAACTTACTCCAGGTCACTGCAGACCCAAGCGCAAAGCCAACTGATCCAGTAGGTACGTAGGTGATGAGGGCCCATAATACCTTTAGGAACTGATACAAGTATTTTCATTTCACTTAAAATGAGGAGGGGAAAAATAAACTTTTCAGGTGAAGAAAATGTGTTTTTTGTTGTTGTTGTTTTGAGTCAGTGTCTCACTCTGTCATCCAGGCTGGAGTGCAGTGTCACGCTCATGGCCATTGCAGCCTTGATCTGCTGGGCTCAGGCGATCCTTCTTCCCCAACCTTCCAAGTAGCTGGAACTACAGGCGTGTGCCACCATGTCCAGCTAATCTTATGACTTATTGTAGAGATGAGGTCTTGCCAAGTTGCCCAGGCTGGTCTCGAACCCCTGAGCTCAGGCAATCCTCTCACCCGAAAATGTTTTCATATGTAATATTTATATATTCATCTTTATGCCAATGGAGAAGTAAAATCTATTTCTGAAATGTTCTTTTTAGCGGTGAGAGGGGCTCACAGAGGAAAGTGTCACGGGCTCCTGAGAGTCATCCTGTGGCCTTGAACAAGCAGAACTTACATCCAGATCTGTTCCCCTCCAAGGGCACTGTCTGTCAAAGAACGCTTAGCCTCACCCCCAGTAGGAAAGCAGCCACCCAGGGCCATCTCAGGGAGTTGCAGAGTTGACACCTGTTCTGGGGAGGGTCACAGCCAGATGGCCACTCGGTCGTGGGCACCCGCCTGGCTGGCCACAGTCCCCAGTGGGCAGGCAGCCCGGACTTAATTCCTGGCTTTCCAAGAAGCCTTTGGATCAGAGGAGCCACGTTTCAGGGCCAAGTCACTCGTGGGGAGAAGAGGAGGAACAGCGGGAGCCCCAGCAGGTGCCTGGCCCTGAGCAGGAGGTTGCCAGAGAAGATGACACAGATCAATCATCCGAAGAACATTCCAGCTCTTCTTCCTCACCTAAAACAGTAGACAGCCTCCACCATGGGAAGTCTGTCTTTGAAATCCAGGTATAACCCAGGTGGACAGACAGCACTGACACACAGATTTGGGTTTGGGTCCCCACTCTGCCATTTCATTTTCTGTGTGAACTTGAAAAAGTGACTTTACCTCTCTGACTCTGTTTTTCCTTTTGTCATATGGAAATAATAGCTCTAGAGTAGTAATGAGAATTGGCTGAAATAAAATGCTTTTTACATAGTAAAGCAATTGGGCAATGAGTAAAAGCCAGAAGAATAGTCATTCATTTGTTTGGGAAGAAAAAAGTTGACTCCAACATTCCCAGAGTCTTTAGTAATTGCCATGCTGTGAGCTTGCCTGAGGCGTTGATCAATGTCACCAAAGAAGTTGCCAAAGCTGCAGTAACTGAGGTCACACCCTGACGTCAGGCTCTTTTTTCCTTCAGATCTTTGAGGGGACAGTTTAGACAGGACGTAGGGATCTTACTAATAAAAAGAGAGTCTCGCCTTCAATGAAGGCGTCACCAGAGTCGGAAATTCATCAGCGTTGGTGATGGTGACTTATGCCACACTTGCAAGTCCAGGATGACACAACCCAAGGCAGAAACCGTGAAATTAGAACAAAGGCCTGAGTAATGAGCAGACCTGGGGCTCTGTCCAGGGGAGTAGGGCAGCAGGTGAGCCTGTCTCCCTGGGGACATCGGTGCTGTAGTTAGAACCACATCTGCTCACACCAGAGGCTGACCTCTGATAACCCAGCAGGAGAGGATCTCAGGGCGCTCTACAGCTCCTGGCAGAAGGCACTCCTCAGATGACAGCGCATCCCCACCCAGCCCATTCTCCAGGAGCAGCACATCTCAAACTGCACGGTGACACAATCACCTGGTGCTGTGAAAACACTTCTATTATCTCTGACAAGCTTCCGGCTGACACTGATGCAACTGTTTCGGATTGAGAACCTAGGCTGTCCTTTGGACCCACTGACACCTTGGGCCCTTCACCAGGTTGACCAGGGAGCCCTGACCAGTATGCACTCCATACCTTGGGATTCAAGGAACCAATAGCACTACTGTAATCAGAGCATTTTGGGAGGCAGAGGCAAGAGGACTGCCTCAACCCAGGGGTTCGAGACCAGCCTGGGCAATTTGGGAAGACCTTGACTTTATTTAAAAAAAAAAAAAAGCCGGGTATGATGGTGTGCATCTGTGGTTCCAGCTACTTGGAAGGCTGAGATGGGAGGATCACCTGAGTCCAGCAAGTGGAGGCTACAGTGGCCATGAGCATGCCACTGCACTCTACCCTGGGTGACGGGGTGAGACTCTGACTCAAAAAAAATAAATAAAAGTAAAAAATAAACTAGATTTTTTTCATGATTTTTGTGGGGGTGGAGAGAGAGGAATGGGATACAAATGAATCTAATGTAAACATCTGTAGGCCAGGTGTGGTGGCTCATGCTTATAATCCCAGCACTTTGGGAAACTGAGACAGGAGGATTGCTGTGAAACTTGTGAAACTCATCTATACAAAAAATTTAAAAGATTAGCCCACTTGTAGTCTCAGTTACTCAGTAGGCTGAGGTGGAAGGACTGCCTGAACCCAGAACGTTGAGGCTGTGGTGAGCCGTGATTGTGTCAATGCCCTCAGTCTGGAGAGATCGTGCCACTGCACGCCAGTCTGGGCGAAGAGTGAGACTGACTAACAAAACAAAAAGAATCATCTTGGACTGGCTCTTTCTTTTAAATTTTTGTTTTGTTTTGTTTATTTTATTTTATTTTTTTCAGTTGGAGTCTCACTCTGTCGCCCAGGCTGGGGTACGGTGGCACACTCACGGCCACCCCAGTGGTGACCTGCTGGGCTTTGGCGATCCTTCTGCCTCAGCCTTCTAAGTAGCTAGAACTACAGGCGCGCACTACCATGCTTGGCTACTTTTTATTTACTGTAGAGACAAAGTCTCGCCAAGTTGCCCGGGCTGGTCTGGAACTCACAGGCTCAGGCAATCGACTCGCCTCGGCCTCCTAAAGTGCTGGGATTACAGGCTGATCCAACAAGCCCGGCCTTTCTTTCTTTTATAAAAATATAAGCCCAGGGCCCCAGGACAGCAGAGGGGACAGTGGCTCCTCCTTCCCATCTTGTGCAAGATGTGGTGTGATGGCCCCAAGGGTAAGCTTGAGGGGGCTTCAGTCTCCCCATCAACTCCACCAAGACATCTTCCCCTAATTCTTTTTTTGTTTTTGGGTTGCAATCTTACTCTGTTGCCCCAGCTGGAGTTCAATGGTACGATCACAGCTCACTGCAGTATCGACTTCCTGTGCTCAGACTATCCTGCTTCAGCCTCTCGAGTAGCTGGGACTACTGGTGTGCACTACAACACCTGGCTAATTTTTTTATTATTTGGGTTTTTTTTGAGTCGGAGTTTCACTCTGTCACCCAGGCTGGAGTGCAGTGGCATGCTTATGGCCACCGCAGTCTCGACCTGCTGGGCTCAGGCAATCCTTCCACCTAAATCTTCCAAGCAGCTGGAACCACAAGCATGTGCCACCATGCCCAGTTAATTTTTTTTGATTTATTATAGAGATGAGGTCTCACCAAGTTGCCCAGGCTGGTCTTGAACCTGTGGGCTCAGGCAATCCTCTCGCTTCTACCTCCCAAAGTGCTGGGATTACAGGCATCAACCATCACACCGGCCACCTTCCCCTAATTCTTGAGCATAGTGTACCTGTAGCACTCTGGGGTTGTGGATCCCAGCCCCCAAGGGGAGAGCCTCTCCCACAGGGACAAGACTGCACCGGAGAGCAGAGGTGTGCACACCACTGAGGCAGCTCCTCAGAGGGGAGCTTCAGCCCCATCCCAGGCTCCTGCCCCATGCAATGTCTGCCTGGAAGCACCCGCACTGACTCCCAGGACCCAAAGGTTAGAACGTCCATGGTTTCAACATTGGAGACCATGACATGGAAGCGCAGAGCCCCACCCCCAACATTGGGTGAGTTTCCATTCTGGTGACACCTGGGAGGGAGAAGAACCCTAAAATTACTGAAAAGGAATTTTTGGCCACCTCTTTCCAAGGGAGCTTGGGATCAGGCCTAGAGAGCACCAGTAGTAATTTTTATTTTATTTTATTTTATTTTATCTTTTTGAGTTGGAGTCTCACTCTGTCACTCAGACTGGAGTGCAGTGGCCGCTCCTGGCCACCGCAGCCTCGACCTGCTGGGCTCCGGCGATCCTTCCGCCTCAGCCTTCCAAGTAGCTGGAACTACGGGCGCGCGCTACCACACCCGGCTAATTTTTTTAGTTGTTGTAGAGATGAGTTCTCACCAAGTTGCCCAGGCGGGTCTCGAATCTGACGGCTCAGGCAATTCACTCACCTCAGCCTCCCAAGGCTCGGGATTACAGGCTGAGCCACCGAGCCCGGTTAGCAATTTTTAAAGAGGCATCATTCCCACTGCATATGTTTGGTTGAATGATATTCAATGTTTAGGAATGCATTCACTATTTTACTTTTAAAGTGATGCACATACTACAGCTTAGCAACACATCGTCAAATAAATTGATCAAAAAATTGCAAAAGGTTACCATCTGTGAAAATCATCTCTTAGTGCTGTTTCTTAGTGGCACTCTTCTTGCTTTAACTATTCTAGGCCCAAGAAACATCAGTTTATCCCTGAGCAACATGCACTCCCTCGCATTTTTTTTTTTTTTTTTTTTTGAGTTGGAGTCTCACTCTGTCGCCCAGACTGGAGTGCAGTGGCCGCTCCCGGCCACCGCAGCCTCGACCCGCTGGGCTCCGGCGATCCTTCCACCTCAGCCTTCCAAGTAGCTGGAATTACAGGCATGCGCTACCACGCCCGGCTGATTTTTTGCTTTATTGTAGAGATGAGGTCTCGCTGCCCAGGCGGGTCTTGAACCCGCGGGCTCAGGCAATCCACTCATCTCAGCCTCCCAAAGGCGCAGGATTACAGGCCGAGCCTCGCATTTTTTAAACATTAAAAAAAGGTGGAGCACGATGGCTCACACCGGTAATCCCAGCACTTTGGGAGGCAGAGGTGAGAGGACTGTCTGAGCCCAGGGTTCAAGACCAACCTGGGCAACTTGGCGAGACCTGCTCTCTACAATAAATCAAAAATTAGCCGGGCCCGGTAGTGCGCGCCTATAGTTCCGGCTACTTGGAAGGCTGAGGTGGAAGGATCATCTGAACCCAGCAGGTCAAGGTTGCGGTGGCCATGAGTGTGCCTCTGCACTCTAGTTTGGGCGACAAAGTGAGACTCTAACTCAAAACAAACAAATAAACAAAAAACATTTAAAAAATTTATTGCAAAGGTTATACCCATTATACAGTTCATTCATGATTCAGCAAAATATTCACCTTGATCTTTTTCTAACTTTTTATTTTTATTTTATTTATTTTTTATTTTTTTTTTATTTATTTATTATTTTTGAGTCAGAGTCTCACTCTGTCGCCCAGGCTGGAGTGCAGTGGCATGCTCATAGCTACTGCAGCCTCAACCTGCTGAGCTCAGGTGATCCTTCCACCTCAGCCTCCCAAGTAGCTGGACCCACAGACACAGGCCACCACACCTGGCTAATCTTTTGATTTATTGTAGAGATGTAGTCTTATCAAGTTACCCAGGCTGGTCTCAAACACTTGATCTCAGACAATCTGCTTGTCTCTACCTCCCAAAGTGCTGAGATTACAGATGTGAGCCACCATACCCAGTGATCCTTTTTTTAATTTTTTAATTTTTTTGAGTTGGAGTCTCACTCTGTCACCCAGGCTGAAGGGCAGTGGCATGCTCCTGGCCACCGCAGCCTCGACCTGCTGGGCTCAGGCGGTCCTTCCACTCAGCCTTCCAAGTAGCTGGAGCTACAGGAGTGCACCACCACTCCCAGCTAATTTTTTTGGTTTATTGTAGAGATGAGGTCTCACCAAGTTGCCCAGGCTGATCTCGAACCTGTGGGCTCAGGCAATCCTCTCACCTGGGCCTCCCAAGTGCTGGAATTATAGGTGCCCAACCAATTTTTTTTTTAAGTGTTACAATTTGGAAGTCTCTGTAAAATAAAAATACCTTTAGAGGCCATCTAGAATGGGCATTACCTGTGGGCATCTCTACTGAGCTCGACTCTGCAGAAGCAACAATTAATTAGCTACTCTCAGGCCTTTGCCACCACGGCCTCCCAGCATCCTTCCCCAAGGAGGTCCATCTGGGACTGGGTGGCAGATACCTGGATGTGTCGGTAAAATTCAGGAGGAAAAAAATGCAGCAGAAAAGCTGCTTTCTTGCGCTTTGCTCTTTGCCAAGGCCGACTGGCGCCCTGCAGGCCCCTCCACCCTGTGAGTAAGAACAGAGGCTGGTTTCCTCTTTTGTTCTAGGTAGACAGTCATGGGAGAGAGGCTGCCTTGTCCCCCAAGGCACAACAGCCCGGATATTTGAGGAGTCAGTGGGAGACAGATGCATCGGGAGGCTTTGGCAACAGAAAAAACAAACAAACATCTTATTCTAAAAACAAAACAAAAAAGATCAGCAGGGAGGAAAAAAATGAAGGTATATTTCTTGTAACCCAGCCTGCTCTGATAGAAGAAGCTGGGATACTTTTCAGAAAGCAGCAAAGATGCCAGTATGGAAAGTTAAAGCATGTTATCTTCCAACTATGACAATCTGATAGTTCAATTTTCCTTTGTGGGTTTCCTGTAGTGATCAATGTTAATATAAAAAGAGCTAACATCTGTTAGATACTTACTATATGCCAGTATTTTTTTATGGTATTTTACTAGATTATCAGAACAATCCATAGCCAGGCATGGTGGCACGCCTCTGCAGTTCCAGCTCCCTGGAAAGCTGAGGCGGTAGGACCACCTGAGCCCAGCAGGTAGAGGCTGTGGTGGCTGTGAGCGTAACATTGCACTTCCGCCTGGATGACGGAATGAGACTTCAACTCAAAAAAATCCGATGAGGTAAGCACTACTCTTGTTATCCCCTTGTTCCTTGTCATAGACTAGGAACAGAGGAGTTAAGTGATTTATCCAAAGTTTTGTGGTTAATAAAACTCCGTTTCAGCCGGGCTCGGTGACTCAGCCTATAATCCCACACTTTGGGAGGCTGAGGTAAGTGGATTGCCTGAGCCCGCGGGTTCAAGACCCGCCCGGGCAACTTGGTGAGACCTTATCTCTACAGTAAATCAAAAAATTAGCCGGGCGTAGTGGCGCGCACCTGTAGTTCCAGCTACTTGGAAGGCTGAGGTGGAAGGATCGCTGGAGCCCAGCAGGTCAAGGCTGCAGTGGCCGGGAGCGGCCACTGCACTCCAGTCTGGGTGACAGAGTGAGACTCCAACTCAAAAAAATAAATAAATAAAATAAAATAAAACTTCATTTCAAGCTGGACGCAGTGGCTCACACCTGTAATGCCAGCACTGTGGGAGGCCGAGACGGGAGGATCACTTGAGCACAGGAGTTTGAGACCTGCCTGGGCAACATAGTGAAATCCCATTTCTACAAAAAATAAAATAAAATAAAAATTAAAAAAACCAAACAAACTAAGGAACTCCATTCCAGTCCAGGCACCCATTTCTAGGCCCTTGCTCCCAACCTGGATTGCACTGGACTCCAGAGAGAAACCCAGCTGCCACCCTGAACCTGGAGTCAGACAACACTTCTCAGGGATAAACACAGGTTGGTGCAGGTATTTTCTCATTGGTCTTTATTAGAGTCCCCTAGTCAGGCTAAGAGCATTATTTTCTCTTGATGAAGAGCTAAACCTCAGGCTCAAGGAATTGGACAGCACATTTAAGGTCAATAAGGGAATTAATGGCAGTTTTTCTGGTCTCGGGTTGAAAATTCGCTCCCTCTGTCTCACTGAACTACCCCAAAAAGGCACCAAAAAAAAAAAAATGCACACCCTTGCTCCAAAAGCATTTTCTTGGTTTTATCTAGGCTTTTGAAGATGCATCATTGACTCTGTGAGTCTTTACAAACCAGTGTGTGTGTGTGTGTTGTGTTTGAAAGGGTGACAGAGATGCAGAGGGAGCCAACAACTGAGGAATTCAATCAACTCAATAGACAAAACCATCACAACACTGAAAATGTAGCAGCAAACAGGAGACCGGGTTGCCATAGCAACCACTTAATTGACATTTCCATTTTCCTAGCATTTGTTCTGGGCAGGTATGGGCAGATACATGTCCTCAGGGATGTATGAGGATGAGGGTGCGCCCATTTTCCCCCATCAGTATTCATAATTGGGGGGCTGGTACTGCCTTTGGAATCAGATCTTTAGCAGAGCACAGAGAGCCCCGTCTCAGAGCATCCCCAGCTGGCAGAGCCAGCAACACCGTGTAAAGGTGGAGGAATAGATGATACCCTTGAATTTGCTCAATGCAAGACTGGGATGCTGAGGCTCAGGTAGAGGGCCATACACCATAGACACCAGAGTGTGACTGGCAGAATCGGCCCCAGACCCAGGTCCACTCGCTCCTGGTGGGCTCTTCTATACTGGTTTGCTGAGCCAGGGTCAAATGGGCGGGGGACTGGACAAATCAGTAAGGCAAGGAGGCAGCATATCACAGATAAACCCCTTGAGATGCAGGATCACCTTTCATCTTCTCAAAGAACAATCCCTTCCTGCAACAAACTGACATATTGCCAGCAAATCTGCTACCAAAGGACAGACAGAAAAATGCGGGAACTAGGCAGTACTCCCAAGTTCAGCAGCCGGGGATGGAATTAAACTTGGATTTACCTGCAAGAGCAGCTGATGTCTCAGCTACAGACCTCCTCGTAGCAGCCTCTAAGAATTCATGTGCCCTGTAAGCCACGCAGCAGTCTGAGAGGCAGAACTGGCTGGGTCCTCACTGCCACACAGTTTTTGAGGATGACACACACAGAATACTAAACACATCCCGGGAGTTCCGGACGCAGCCACCTGCTTACAGCCCTGCCTGCTCTTGTCTGCAGTGATTTCTCTCCAAGACGAGGCTTCCTGCGAATCTATTACCAAGCTCAGCTCTGTGCAGGAAAACAGGAGCCGTCAGCAAATCATTTTCACGGGGCCAGGAAAATCTTTAGGTGGAAAATATTGCTTTTGTGACTTCCCCGTGAGGAAAGGGCGAGCTGAAATAGCTAGGGCGGTGCGGCTTTCATATGCCAAAAAGCAACATGTTTTCAAGAAGCCCGTCAGGGTCACGCTTGATCATAGCTTTGCTTAATCCATTTCTTCACGGTTTGGCCCTGAACCCATCCTGCATCTTAGAGTCACCACAAATCTCATCCTATAAAAATCTGCAAGCAGGGCTCGGTGGCTCAGCCTGTAATCCCGCGCTTTGGAGGTTGAGGTGAGTGGACTGCCTGCGCCCGTGGGTTCAAGACCTGCCTGGGCAACTTGGCAAGACCTCATCTCTACAATAAATCAAAAATTAGCCGGGTGTGGTAGTGCACGCATGTAGTTCCAGCTACTTGGAAGGCTGAGGCGGAAGGATCGCTGGAGCCCAGCAGGGGGAGCCCAGCAGGTCAAGGCTGCAGTGGCCGGGAGTGGCCACTGCACTCCAGTCTGGGCGACAGAGTGAGACTCCAACTCAAAAAAAAAAAAAAAATCTGCAGTATCTCTCTGTATGAAAACCAAACAGCAAAAAGAAACCACCGTGTGCAGGGGCACTGAGCTTGTGATGGAGAGATGACGGATGAAATGGCCCCTGGGAAACATGGGGCAACAGGGGGTGGGGGGTTGGCCTGAACAGCAGGGTGCAGGGCAGGGAGATGCCCTAGGTCTCTTTCTAAAAACTGAGATCAGCATTCTAGTAAATGACCCCTATTTTGGGTGACGATGTCCCTCCCCTAAAATATCAAAGATTATTTGTAAATGTCTCTGGAACCCCCCCCAAAAAATCCTGTAAGTTAAAGACCTCCTCCATTACCGTTCCCTTCATTTTATTTTAAATTTCATTGAAATTTCTCTTAAAGCACTTCCTGTAACTCAAAAATGTAGGCCTTTTGGCTGACATGATTATTCACTGCTTAATATTTCAGTGTAATAAAAGTGTCAGATTTATTTACCCAAACTTAGATCTAGGTTTTGCATTTTTTTCTGGATCTAAAATCCCATCATACTTGAGCAAGTCCTATTTGTCAGTTTGACGGCTTCCCTGCTATTTTAAGCGCTTTCCTTTTCATCATTTTTTCCCATTGACAGCCCCGCTCTTAGCTGTCTAATAGACTCCTCGAATGACTAGATTGGACTGTCCCCTCCCTGGCTTATTCCTCCCCAGCCTTCTCCGTCTCAGTGGAGAGCCCCCACCGCTCAAGTCAAAAACCCAGCATGAGTTCTCTTCTTCCTCGAACCCACACCCCAGCCATTAGGGAGTCAAGTGGGCTCTATGTGCAGGACAGAGTCAAATCTGAGCCCCCCTTTGCTCTAGATGGCTTCGGAAGTCTCCCCACTAGGCTCCCTGGGTCCACTCTCGACCACCAGCAATCCACCTCCACCAGGCAGCCGGAGGAACCTTGCGAAAGCACCGCTTAAACCGTGTCACCTTCTCCAGGCTCTCCTTCAACAAACACTTGCATACCTACTCCGGGCAGCACTGCTCTAGCACTTGCCAGACCTTGCATTCTCAGCAGAGAGAGAACAATAGACGAAATTAAAGAGTGAAATGTAGACTGTGGTAGAGAATCCAAAGAATTTTGGCAGCCGGGTGTGGTGGCTCACACCTGTAATCCCAGCACTTTGGGTGACGAAGGCGAGAGGATTGCCTGAACCCAGGGTTCGAGACCAGCCTGGGCAACTTGGTGAGATCTCATCTCTACAATAAATCAAAAAATTAGCTAGGCATGGTAGCACGCGCCTGTAGTTCCAGCTACTCAGGAGGCTGAGGTGAAAGGATCACCTGAGCTCAGGAGATGGAGGCTGTGGTGAGCTGTAAACATGCCACTGCACTCCAGCCTTGGCGACAGAGTAAGACTCTGACTTCAAAAGAAAAAAGAATTGAGGAGAAAAATAACTCAAAGAAGGAGGGCATGGAAGGCCTCACCAAAAGGAGGGGTCTGAGACTTGGAGGAGGTAGAGGAGCGAACTGTACAACGGGGGGGGGGAGCACCACCACCTCCTATGGCTCCCTACGACACGAACATAAAAGCCAAGTTCCTTACCATTGCCATGAGGTCCTACGGGATCTGCCCGTGGGCTTGTCCAACGGTGCGGCCCTCAGTTCCGGTTCTCCAGCCACATGGGCCTCTCAGGGCACTAGGCCAGGATCCCTTCCACTCCAGAGTCTTTGCTCTGGGTGTGTCCCTGCCTGGGCCTCCCACCCACCCCCTCTATTCCCGGCTCTTCCCTGCTTCTCAATACTGGCTCCAGTCTGCCCTCCGGTTTCACAAATGTCACTTCCTAACAGAGGTCATCTCTGACCACCCCCACCTCATTTCTGTGTTTGAATCGCATCAAGGTCCTTATCACCTTCTGAACCAATCTTGTTTGCTGTCTCCCCACCTGGAATGCAGGCTCCAGGGGCAGAACCGTGCTGGCCTGTTCAGGGTCAGATCGCTGGTGCCTGGGCCAGTATGGAGGGAACATTCACTGCATATTTATGGGGTGAAGGAATCAATCAATCAAGTAGAGCTAGATAACAAACTTGTAAATAATTCACGTGATCCGGTGCAGCAAAGCTGAATCACTCAGAAACTCCCATCAAATTCCCTTCTTGGCTGCCACCTTTTTTTTTCAACAAGAACAGGCTAGGTGCCGTAGCTCATGCCTGTAATCTCAGCACTTTGGGAGGCCGAGGAGAGAGGAATGCCTGAGTCCAGGAGTTTGAGATCAGCCTAGGCAATATGGTAAGACCTTGTCTCTACAATAAATAAAAAAATTAGCCGGGTGTGGTGGTACACACCTGTAATCCCAGCTACTCAGGAGGCTGAGGTGGAAGGATCACCTGAGCCCAGCAGATCGAGGCTGCAGTGGCTGTGATTGTGCCACTGCACTCCAGCCTGGGCAACAGAGTGAGACTCCAACTCAAAACAAAAGAAAATGAGCCAGCCGGGCTCGGTGGCTCAGCCTGTAATCCCATGCTTTGGGAGGCTGAGGTGAGTGGATTGCCTGAGCCCGTGGGTTTGAGACCCGCCTGGGCAATTTGGCGAGACCTCATCTCTACAATAAATCAAAAATTAGCCGGGCGTGGTAGCGCGCGCCTGTAGTTCCAGCTACTTGGAAGGCTGAAGCGGAAGGATCGCCGGAGCCCAGCAGGTCGAGGTTGTGGTGGCCGTGAGTGTGCCACTGCACTCCAGCCTGGGTGACAGAGTGAGACTCCAACTCAAAAAAACAAACAAACAATAAAAACAACAACAATACCAATAAAAGCAATTCAATAGTTCAATTTTAGGCCAGGTGCAATGGCTCAAGCCTGTAATCCCAAGACTTTGAGAGGCTAAGGTGAGAGGATTGCCTGAGTCCAAGGGTTCAAGACCAGCCTGGCCTGGGCAACTTGGCTGAGGTGAGTGGATTGCCTGAGCCCGCGGGTTCGAGACCTGCCTGGGCAACTTGGCGAGACCTCATCTCTACAAAAAAATCCAAAAACTAGGCAGATGTGGTGGTGTGCACCTGTAGTTCCAGCTACTTGGAAAGCTGAGGAAGAAGGATCACCTGAGCCCAGCAGGTTGATGCTATGGTGGCCATGAGCATGCCACTGTACTTCAGCCTGGGCGACAGAGTGAAGCTCTGACTCAAAAAAAATAATAATAAATAATAATAATAATTCAATTTCATAATTAACTTTGATAACACCCTTCAGTCATGCTAACAACTTGGGCGTTGCCGCAAAGCCCTGAGCATTTATTCTTTCTTTTCATACTCCTAACCACCCAAAGAGGGGACAGCCCATTATTCCCATTTTAATAGGTCTCAAAACTGAGGTTTAGGAGATGTTTTGTGAGTGAGAGTGATTACGCAGCCAGAATTGGTAGAGTTAACATCCCAACACCAGACCACATAATTGTGTTCAAATCCTTCTCAATAAACATGGAGCACTTACTACGTGCCAGGAACTGTATAAGAACGAACTTCCCAGTCTGGGCAACATAGCAAGATCTCGTGTCTACAAAAAGCAAAAAAAGTAACCGGGTGTGGTGGTGCACACCTATAGTCCCAGCTACTCAGGAGGCTGAGGCAGAAGGATTCCCTGAGCCCAGGAGTTTGAGGCTGCGTTGAGCCATGATCATGCCATTGCACTCCAGCCTGGGCAACAGAGTAAGACTCCAACTAAAAAAAAGGAAAAAGAAATAAAGAACTTCACAGGCAAATGGGGAGAAATGCTTCTGAGAAATGGATTTTCAATGAACTCTGAACCATTAGACAGAGATCCAGGCACAGCAGAGACAGCATGTGACTATCAAACACCTTGTCTAGTGCTTACCTCAACAAGGCCCTGGGCAATTTACATGCCCTGCCTCATCACCGCTTCTTAGCGTCCCCACTTCACAAAGGAAAAAACTGAGATAAGGATTGCTCAAGGCCCACACCAGGAAGTGATGGGGCCTGGATGCAGTGGCTCAGGCCTGTAATCCCAGCACTTTGGGAGGTTGAAGCGGGAGAATCGCTTGAGTCCAGGGGTTGGAGACCAGCCTAGGCAATGCAGTGAGACCTTGTCTCTACAAAAAAACTTAAAAAGGAAATGATGGAGCTGATTCTGAATTTAGCCCTGACTCAATAGAAAAACCTGGTGCTCTGTGTGTTCAATCTGGGCAGTTAGCAGGAGCTTCTGAGAGTGTAGAAGATACTAAACATTTCTAAACCGGTAACCCCCAGACACATTTGCAGGGCCTCAAGGAGAACATCCATACTGCACTCTGAAGAAGGTTTTTCCTTCATCTGAAGGGACTGTACATACTTTGGCACGATCTGGAACGGGTCCCTCTGTTCCTTACCTGGAAGCCATGGGCCCATGTCTCTGAGATCAGGATGCTTCCTGAGGAGGGGGCTTGGAGTTTGACAAGAATATCTTCATTGGAGGTACCGGGGCCAGGCCAGTACCAGTTGGCAGCCTCCTTCTGGCCTGTGGTGGGGTCTCTCTCCCACTCTCCCCACTGCCCCCTCCGCAGGGCCCAGGTGTTGGAGCTCAGCCACACCAGGGCTGGAACCACAAACATGGCAGCACGCAGCCTGGCTCGCTCTGACAGGCTGTGGGAGTATGGTCTTCTGTGCTGGAGCCTGTGGCAGCAGCCTGTGCCCTGGAATTTTCTGCTTGATTCACCACTTCCTAGCTGGACCCCGCAGCGGCTCTGGTGTCAAACAAGGCAGGCATTCAGCAATGAAAAGGCTCTGAGGACGGATCTTCTTCAGCTTCCAGAGAACTGCCGGGTCATAGGAGGGGTCTTGAAATGCTGCCCTTTGAGGGTTTTGGCAGTGTGTCCCCTCTGCAGCCCAAACAGTCTTGAAAAGCATTCGAATTTGACAGCAGGGGGGTAAAAATAAAGCAAATTAGGCTCCTGACATCCACGTGGAAATTAAGGCGTCAAAAATGGAACTTTGCTGTTCCTTCCCCACGAATCCTTCGGCCCTTCTCATCCCAGCTAATAGCATGTGCATCCCTTCCGAGCCTGGGTGCAGACTTCGCCAGCATCTCTGACACTCTCGTTCACACCCCAGACATCCTATCAGTTACAAATGCTGTCGGCTCTCCCAATATCCCCAGAATCTGACCATCTCCCGTCACCTCTGCAATGCCTGCCGTCTCTGCCTGGACTCCTGCAATAGTCCTTGAGTCACCTCTCCGCTCAGCAGCCTGGGCAATCAGTTAAATCCCAAACCAAACCCTGTCACTCTCCTGCTCAAGCCGTCCATGGCCCCCATGGCTTGCCAACTCAAAGACAAGGTTTCACAGTGGTCTTCCAGTCATCTCTGCTTCAAACCTCTCACTTCTCCCCCACTCTTCCACTCAGCTCCTGAAAGTCACCAGGTACCCTCAGGGCCTTTGGAGGGATTATTTTACCTGGAAGCTGTTTCTCTAGATATCCACAGGGCTCTCTCCCTCCCAGCCTTTACACCTGCTCACATGTCTTTTCCTCAGGGAGGTTTTTCCTGACTGACACTCCTTACTTTCTACCTCTACCTATCTCCCTTTACTCTGCTGCTTGCTGTCACAATACTCCAACCTTCTCACATATGCACAAAACTAGTTATTTGTTGTGCCTATTGTTTGTTATCTTTCTGTGCGAGGGAGAGTAAGTTCAGCCAAGTAGAGAACAGGTGTTTACCAGTGTATCCCAGGCAGTCGGTAGAGTCCCCATCTACAGAGGGTTCCCTAAAGATTTGTGAAACAAGAGGCAGCCCCGAGAAGCGCCTGGCTTTTGTTAAAACACAAATGAGGCCGGGTGCAGTGGCTCACACCTATAATCCCAGCACTTTGGGAGGCCGAAGCAGGAGGATGATTGCTTGAGCCCAGGACTTTGGGACGAGCCTGGGCAACATATTGAGACCTCGTCGCTACCAAAAAAAATTAGCCAGGTGTGGTGGTGCACACCTTTAGCCCCAGCTACTTGGGAGGTTGAGGTGGAAGAACCACCTGAGCCCAGAAGGTCGAGGCTGTGGTAGCCATGATGGTGTCCAGTGGTGCCACTGGGTGACAGATTGAGACCTCAAATAAATAATAAAGATGAGAAAAAATGAAACGAAGCCGAGAAAGAGAACAGAGGAAACATTTTGATCTTCCTGCCCTCAGGAAGACAGAATGGGGGGTGGGGCTGGAGACCTAGGAGGCAAGCCTACGCCCATGCCCACCCCAAAAGAGCAGGAAGGTCCTAGACCTCCAGGGGCTGGCGGCCTGCAGAAGCAGACTCCACTCCTGTCCCTGAGTGGAGTTGGGTAGTGGAGGACCCCGCCACTGAAACCAGGCTGGGAGACGTCTCCTTCCCCTACCTGTGGCTCACGGCTCCTCCAGCCTGGACACGGGGCTTTGCAGGCTTTCTAAATAGGGACCCTGACTGCTGAAGAGGGCAGTAGTGAGCGCACTCCTGGTTCCTAGCAGAAGCAGTCTCGCCACAGATGCTGGAACCCCTAGCCACCGGGCAGGGAGTGGATGGCCAAGCCCAGCCCAGCCCAGCCAGGAACACATTCTCTTGTCAAACCCTTTAATGACCCAGGTCACAGGCAGCCCATCCTCCCTCCTTTCTCTCCCTCTCCATCTGGTTGTTAAAGAGGAGAAAAGCAGATTAGAAATGTCACCCTGCAGCCAGCTCAAGGCCACCTCACCGTCCGCTTTCCTTCCATACCGACAGGTCCAATTTCTTTCCCCAACAAACACTGAGGTATTGGGTTTTGAGAAAACTTTGACTTACATGATGTTGATTGTGACCCGGGATAACTCTTTTATGAGTGAAACAAAGAAATGACCTATAAAAGGAGTTTTTCTTTTGTGGTTCTGTAGTATAAGAAATATATTGGCCGGGTGCGATGGCTCAGCCCGTGATCCCAGCACTTTGGGAGGCTGACACGAGAGGATTCCCTGAGCCAGGGAGCTCAAGACCAGCCTGGGCAACTTGGTGAGACCTCGTCTCTACAATAAATCACAAAAGCTAGCCAGGCATGATGGCGTGCGTCTGTAGTTCCAGCTACTTGGAAGGCTGAGGTGGAAGGATCACCTAAATCCAGCAGGTCAAGGTTGCAGTGGCTATGAGCATGCACTGCACTCCAGCCTGGGCGACAGAGTGAGACTCCAACTCAAAAAAAAAGAAAGAAAGAAATATATTTAATCTTTGTCCCGGGTCACTGGCACGGAGCTTCAATTTCCAGAAGGCTTGGAGTGTCTCTTTTAATTGGTCCTCAGCCTGGTCAATACCCCCAGGGTTTATGCTAATGAGATGGCAGGGCGGGGCTTCTGGATAGCCTGGGGATGGGGCTGGCCACGCAGAAGGCCAAGTGATTAGAGAGTAGGAACTTTGAACCCCAACCACGACCTGCGTGTGGGGGTAGGGAGACTGAAGGTGACTGAGTGCTACAAAAACTGTGGAACAAGATGTCTGAGCTTCCCAGTTGGTGAACGCATCCCCGCGTCGGAATAAACTGCTGGGCTCAGGATGCTTCTAGGTCTGTCTACCTTTCACCTGTATCTTTTATAATATCCTTTATAATAAACCAATTTATTTCAAAAGTGCTTTTCTGAGTTCTATGAACTGTTCTAGCAAATTATGGAACCTGAGGAGCTGTTTGTGGGGACCCCTTGAATGTATAGCTGGTTGGGCAGAAGCTCCAGTGTCCAGGACTTGAGACTGGCATCTGAAGGGAGAGTGGGGGCAGTCTTCTAGGATTGAGCCCTTAACCTGCTGAATCTGAGGTTCACTCGAGGTAGTATCCGAACTGAATTAAATTGTAGGACACCCAGCATGATACAGATGTATAAGATCAAGATTTTTCTTCCCCTTTACCTTATTTATTTATTTTTATTTTTGAGTCGGAGTCTCACTCTGTTGCCCAGGCTGGAGTGCAGTGGCACGCTCACAGCCACCACAGCCTTGGCCTGCTGGGCTCAGGCGATCCTTCTGCCTCAGCCTTTGAAGCAGCTAGAACTACAGGCACATACCACTACGATCAGCTAAATTTTTTTTTATTAATTGTAGAGACGAGGTCTCACCAAGTTGCCCAGGCTGGCTTCGAACCCCTTGGACTCAGGCAATCCTCTTACCTTGGCCTCTCAAAGTGCTGGGATCACAGGCTTGAGCCACCGTGCCTGGCCTCCCTTTTGCCTTATTATGAAAGAGTACATATTTTTAGATTAAGTCCAAATATCAGAAGAATCCTTTGCAAAACTATTTATGTATGTATGTGTGTATTTGAGTTGGGGGTCTCACTCTTTCACCTAGGCTGGAGTGCAGTGGCACGATCATGACCACAATCATGGTTCACCGCAGCCTCAACCTCCTGGGCTCAGGCAATCCTCCTGCCTCAGCCTCTTGAATATCTGGGACACAGAAGTGTGCCACCACCCCTAGCTAAGTTTTTTTTTTTTTTAATTGTAGTCTCACTCTGTTGCCCAGGCTGGAGTGTAGTGGCATGCTCATAGCCATCCCAGCATTGATCTGCTGGGCTCCGGCGATCCTTCCATAATTTTTTTATTTTTTGTAAGACAAGATCTCGCTATGTTGTTGTCCAAGCTGGTTTCAAACTCCTGAGCTCCTGCCTCAGTCTCCCAAAGTGCTGGAATTATAGGCGTGAGACACTGCGCCCAGCCTTTGCAAAACAATTTTTAAATACTGAGAAATTATCGTTGGAGCATTTTTTTTTTTTTTGAGTTGGAATCTCACTTTGTCACCCAGACGGGAGTGCAGTGGCATGCTCCCGGTCACCGCAGCCTCGACCTGCTGGGCTCAGGCGATCCTTCTGCCTCAGCCTTCCAAGTAGCTGGAACCACAAGCGCACGCTACCATGCCTGGCTAATTTTTTTTTTATTTATTGTAGAGATGAGGTCTCGCCAAGTTACCCAGGCGGGTCTCGAACCTGCGGGCTCGGGCAATTCACTCACCTCAGCCTCCCAAAGCGTGGGATTACAGGCTGAGCCACCAAGCCCGGCCTTGTTGGAGCATTTTATTGTTGACTACAAAATAAATCAGAAGCCAAAGTTTTGTTATTAAGTTGTTGTTTTCTTTCTTTCTTTTTTTTTTTTGATTTGGGAGTCTCACTCTGTCACCCAGACTGCAGTGCAGTGGCCACTCCCGGCCACCGCAACCTCGACCTGCTGGGCTCTGGCGATCCTTCCGCCTCAGCCTTCCAAGTAGCTGGACCTACAGGCGCACACTACCACGCCTGGCTGATTTTTTGATTTATTGTAGAGATGAGGTCTCCCCAACTTGCCCAGGCGGGTCTCGAACCCGCGGGGTCAGGCAATCCGCTCACCTCAGCCTCCCAAAGGCGCGGGATTACAGGCTGAGCCACCGAGCCAGGCTTGTTTTCTTTCTAATGCCTTGAACTTGCCATACATTTTGGAGAGTCTATTAAAGCTATAAGCTCATTTTGTTCAGATGAGCATTCACTTGTTTTTATGATGCCCTTGGGAAGTAAGAGGTGTCTGGCATTGCTGTTATTTAGTCATTGTTTCTTTAGTATAAAGCTGGAAGCGAACAGCGTGATTTAACCCACTAAAGAAGGACCACACAGAAAGCTGAAATTCAGGACCGGAGAAGATGCCCAGATGAATCCCATCTTCAATTCGGTGTGCAGTCCGCCAAAGTGTCTCTCTTGCTAAACAGAAGCCGAAGACTGACTACACAGGGTTTTTAACAAAAGGATTTAGCATGTGTTAGGATTCAATGCCTGTGATACCCTCAAGCAGCCACAAAGAAAAACTGGAGGTTTTCTGTAAAAAACAAAAAAAAAACCCCCCAAAAAAACTAAAGAATTTAGAATCCCTGGAGGTGATTGTAAGCTTTGTTTTGTTTTCAGGTAGAAAATATTAACATAAAATTAAGCTTTATGAGATAATCTGTATGATTTAATTTCTGCTCTCTTCTGTTCCCCTTAAACATTAATCCTAGAATCCTAAAAACGTTCTTCCTGTGGATGTCATGGTAAGTAACACACTTTTAATGTGCTTTTTCGTAAGTAGACAACAGCAGTAGCTGAGTGATCAGATGGCACAGGGATTAGCAGAGGAGTTGGTAATAAGCTTTAGAGGTTTATACCTGTAGCTCTGTTAGTCTAAATTTGAGCCTCATTTTTGGAGACAAAAACCTACTAAACCAGCTCAAGGCAACTACCGTAACAGTTTCTTGTTAATTGGTGATCTCAGTAGAAAGGGTAAATTGTAAATAAGCAAAGCAATGAAACCCAGATTTCACTCATCAATTTATTCCCTGCAGACCAGTTTAATTGAGATAAATTATCTTGTAGATAATGACACTGCAAACATACACACGCCAGATCAATTGAGATAAACTGCTGTGTGTGTTTATCTGTGAAGGCATTTACTTTGTCATTACCGATTTAATTATTTTAAAGTCCTTATTAAGTGCTTTGTGGGTTCATAGAGGCACTTCTCTGGGAATCTGAAAGTTAGTGTAGTCTCTTAAACTACAGAGTTAGTACCCTTCGCTTATGAATGAGAACATAAACTCATCGCTCCAGAAGGCTTATGTAGAGGTACTCAGAATGTTTATGGTTCCTCACAGCATGATTTTAAGATTCAAAGATTTCCAGTGCTTCATTCTTATTTGTAATGAGGTGAGGAGTTTTTTAAAGGAGAACATTTTGGCCAGGCTTGGTGGCTCAAGCCTATAATCAGGACTCTGGGAGGTGGAGGCAAGAAAATTGTCTGAGCCCAGGGGATCGAGACCAGCATGGGCAACTCGGCAAGACCTCCTCTCTACAGCACATAAAGAAAATTAGCCTGGCGTGGTGGCATGCGCCTATAGTTCCAACATTCCAGCCTGGGTGACATAGTGAGACTCCAACTCATAAATAAATAAATAAATAGAAGACATTTTATTTTTTATTATTATAAAATAATAATTGCTGGAACTATAAGCACGCATCACCACGCCCTGCTAATTTTTTGATTTATTGTAGAGATGAAGTCTCCCTAAATTGCCCAGGCTGGTCTCTTGAGCTTAGGCAGTCCTCCCACCTCGGCCTCCCAAAGTGCTAGGATTATAGGCGTGAGTCATCGTGCCATCCCCAGGAGGGAATTTTATTAAAGGGAGAGAGAAACTACTTTTTCTCCTTCACTGATTCTTTTCTTTTCTTTTCTTTCTTTTCTTTTTGGAGTCAGGGTCTCACTCTGTTACCCAGACTGGAGTACAGTGGCACAATCACAGCTCACTACAGCCTCAAGCTCCTGGGCTCAAGCAATTCTCCTGCCTCAGTTTCCTGAGTAGCTGGGACTACAGACACACGCCAGCCACCATGCCCAGCTAGTTTTTTTATTTTTAAACAAGACACGTTCTTGCTATGTTGCTCACGCAGGAATTGAACTTCTGGCCTCAAGCAATCCTTACATCTTGGGCTCCTTGGGTGCTGGGATTACAGGTGTGAGCCACCATTCATGGCCAATATTTTTCCTTAATGGTGGAAATCTCTTAGTAAAACACTCTGAAAATACCTCATTGTGTCTGGGATGTCTTCATTCATTGTGCTGAGTATTCTGCAGTCCCTTTACAAGTGCTTCAGTTGTGGGAAATTTTCCTGTGTTGTTTCTTTGATAATTTCCTCTCTTCCAATTTCTTTGTTCTCTTTGGAATTCCTTTGGGTCAGTTTTTTGGGATTGCTGATTTGATCCTAGCTTTCCTTTCTCACCTGTTTTTCATCTCTCTCTCCTCTTGTTATAGTTTCTGGGAAATTTCCTCAACTTTATCTTCCAATTCACCTATTGATTTTTCCCCTCACATTATATTTTTAATTCCTCAGAGATTTTTCTTGGTTTTGAATGTTCATTTATTTTTTATTTTTATTTTTTTGAGTTGGAGTCTCATTCTATCGCCCAGACTGGAGTGCAGTGGCATGCTCGTGGCCTTTGCAGCCTCAACCTGCTGAGCTCAGGCGATCCTTCCACCTCAGCCTTCCAAGCTGCTAGGATTACAGGCGTGCGCTACCATGCCCGGCTAATTTTTTGATTTATGTAGAGATGATGTCTCACCAAGTTGCCCAGGCTGGTCTCGAACCCCTGGACTCACACAATCTTCTCACCTCCACCTCCCAAAGAGCTAGAATTATAGGCATGAGCCACTGTGCTTGGCTTGTTAATTTACTTAATAGCATTTCAAGAGTGCAATTGCATCTCATCTCTGGGACTATTAGTTATAGTGGTTTTCTCTCTCTCTCTCTCTCTTTTTCTTTCTTCTGTTCTCTGGATTGTCTGTTTTCTCTGGGTTTGTTTTTGTTTTTGTTTGAGTTGGAGTCTCACTCTGCCACCCAGGCCAGAGTGCAGTGGCACAATCATGACCACTGCAACCTTGATCAGCTTGGCTCAGGCGATCCTTCCGCCTCAGCCTTCCAAGTAGCTGGAACTACAGGCGCACGCCACCATGCACAGCTAATTTTTTGATTTATTGTAGAGACGAGATCTCATCATGTTGCCCGGGTTGGTCTTGAACCCCTGGGCTCAGGCAGTCCTCTCACCTTCACCTCCCAAAGTGCTGGGTTTACAGGCGTGAGACACTGCACCTGGCATTGTTTCTTTTTTGGTTGTTTTGTTGTGTTCTCTACTTTTCAGTTAGAGACTTCCTGCTAGATTGTCCCTTGGCTTTCTGTTTATATTTAAGAATGAGGCACTACAAAGTCAACTGGAATCTGTGTGGGGATGGAGGATCGAGCTTGTAATTGAAAGACTTTGCCGCAGCGTGACGAAGCGGGGACATGATCATTCACTAAAGGACTCCATCCTTGTTTTATTAGATCCTTTGGTCGAGCTGGTCTGTTTCCCCGAGTGAATCATCCCATCTTTCGCCTCATCACTGGGTGGCATCCTGGCTGCCAGTATTCTGAGCTCCCAGACAGGGAAGGTCAGAGGTCTCACTGTTCAAAGGGAGTTTCACTTAATCCTCCTGTTTTGGGTGTGGTTCTTCCTCAGTTCCCACCTCTGTGCCAGGTGTTCCTAAATCCAAATTTCTTGACATTTCTTGTCTGCTGTTGTTTCCTCTTCTATTTTTTTTTTTTCTTTTTTTTTCTTTTTTGAGTTGGAGTCTCACTCTGTCACCCAGACTGGAGTGCAGTGGCCGCTCCCGGCCACCACAGCCTCGACCTGCTGGGCTCCGGCGATCCTTCCGCCTCAGCCTTCCGAGTAGCTGGAATTACAGGCGTGCGCTACCATGCCCGGCTGATTTTTTTTTTTTTTTTACTTATTGTAGAGATGAGGTCTTGCTGCCCAGGCAGGTCTCGACCCCGCGGGCTCAGGCAATCCACTCACCTCAGCCTCCCAAAGGTGCGGGATTACAGGCTGAGCCACCGAGCCTGGCTCCTCTTCTGTTTTTATCCTTACAGATTTTTACTTTTTAGACCCTTTATACAGTAAGTCCCCTCCATAAAAACAAGTTTGTTTCTGAGAGCACATTTGTAAGTCCAACAAAGTAAGTACCCAACTAACATAATCAGCTATGAGGCGGACCCAAAAAAAAACCTGGAATAATCTTTTGGAGGATGAGCCCTTGTAGGTGAGGCTTCCCCCACTAAGTAAGTGTTCTAGGAACCCATTGGCATCAGTATGCCAGCGAACATTGTTGTGAGAGGCCGTGTTCAGTTTCAAAGAATATTTTTTTGAGATTCTTTCAACGCACTTGCACATTTCACGATGGGTGATTTACGAGCACACCTGCTCACACGGAGCTGAGTGTCAGCAGTTTTTGACCAAAAACCACATGACTCCTGTGCCCAACTCTCCCTATTCACCTGATCTCACCCTGGCTGCTTTTTTGTTTGTTTCCTTGGATGAAAAAAAGTCCTCCAAAAGGAAACATTTTGTCCACCTGGAAGAGATGAAACAAAAAAATGGCAGAAACACTAAAAGGCATCAAAAATGACAAATTCAAAAACTGTTTTGAGCAGTGGAAAAAGCATCTCAATGAGTGTATTGCATCAAATGAAGAGTACTTTGAAGGTGACTGAAGTTTAAACATGTAAAAATAAATATATAATTTTTTTTTGAGTCGGAGTCTCACTCTGTCACCCAGGCAGGAGTTCAGTGTTATGCTCATGGTCACTGCAGCCTCGACCTGACCTGCTAGGCTCAGGTGATTCTTCTACCTCAGCCTTCCAAGTAGCTGGAACTACAGATACAGGCCACCACACCCAGCTAATCTTATTTCTTTCTTTCTTTCTTTCTTTCTTTATTTATATTGTAGAGATGAAGTCCCGCCAAGTTGCCCAGGCTGGTCTTGAACCCCTGGGCTCAGGCAGTCTTCTCACCTCGGCCTCCCAAAGTGCTGGGATTATAGGCGTGAGTCACTGCGCCCAGCGCACAATTTTTTATAAATAAATTCTGGGTTTTTTTGGTTCCCCCTCGTATATAGTACTGTACTGTAGTAGGTTTATAATACTTTTCACACAAATAGTACATAAACAGCAAACAATCAAAAATAAAGAAAACATTTTAAATCTTACAGTATAGTACCTTGAAAAGGATAGTACAGTTGAGCACGGTGGCTTACACATGTAATCCCAGCACTTTGGAAGGCGGAGGCAAGGGGATTGCCTGAGTCCAGGGGTGCGAGACCAACCCGAGCAACTTGGCAAGCCCTTGTCCCTACAATACATAAAAAAACTAGCTGGAGCCAGGCTCGGTGGCTCAGCCTGTAATCCCGTGCCTTTGGGAGGCTGAGGTGAGTGGCTTGCCTGACCCCGCGGGTTCGAGACTCACCTGGGCAACTTGGCGAGACCTCATCTCTACAATAAATCCAAAAATTAGCTGGGTGTGATAGCGCGCGCCTGTAGTTCCAGCTACTTGGAAGGCTGGGGCAAAGGATCGCCGGAACCCAGCAGGTCGAGGCTGCGGTGGCCGGGAGTGGCCCCTACACTCCAGTCTGGGCGACAGAGTGAGACTCCAACTCAAAAAAAAAAAAAAACCAACTAGCTGGGCACAGTGCCGCGCGTCTGTAGTTCCAGCTACTTGGAAGGCTGAGGCGGAAGGATCGCCTGAGCCCAGCAGGTCAAGGCTGTGGTGGCCATGAGGGTGCTACTGCACTCCAGCCTGGGTGACAGAGTGAGACTCCTACTCAACAACAACAACAAAAAAAGGAGTTAGCCGGGCTCGGTGGCTCAGCCTATAATCCCGCGCCTTTGGGAGGCTGAGGTGAGTGGATTGCCTGAGCCCACGGGTTCGAGACCCGCCTGGGCAGCGAGACCTCATCTCTACAATAAATCAAAAAATCAGCCGGGTGTGGTAGCGCACGCCTGTAATTCTGGCTACTCGGAAGGCTGAGATGGAAGGATCGCCGGAGCCCAGCAGGCGAGGCTGCGGTGGCCGGGAGCGGCCACTGCACTCCAGTCTGGGCGACAGAGTGAGACTCCAACTCAAAAAAAAAAGGAGTTAGCAGCTTGAGGGTTCTTATGTAGGAGACTTACCATAATCATTCCTTTTGGGTACAGGAGGAATGAAAATAAGTGCAAATGTTCAATCCGCCAACTAACTAGAAGTTCTACACATTCATATTTTTACTTCAGGAGGTTTAGTTCAAATTAAATTTCTGGCCGGGTGCAAGCCTGTAATCTCAGCAATTTGGGAGACTGAGGCGAGAGGATTGCCTGAGCCCACGGGTTCGAGACCAGCCTGGGCAACATGGTCAGACCTCATCTCTACAATAAGTAAAAAAATATCAGCCGGGCATGGTGATGCATGCCTGTAGTTCTGGCTACTTAGAAGGCTGAGGCAGAAAGATCACCAGAGCCCAGTAGGTCGATACTGGGGTGGCCGTGAGCATGCCACTGCACTCCAGCCTGGGTGACAGAATGAGACTCCAACTCAAAAAATAAATTATATAAATAAACAAATTACATTTCTATTGGGAGTAACAATCGTTCCATTAGCTAATGAACCCAACTGGCAGAAAGTAAAGGACCTTATATTGTGAAAAGATTCTACATTCCACTTAAAATGAGGGAATAGCAATTCTAAGTAGACTGTCAAAAGCTAAATATGTATATTGTAATTCCTAGAGCAATTAAAAACACTCTTTGTAGAATTTTTTTTTATAGAATAGCTAAAAAATCTTATGGTACAGAAATAAAAACTAGTCTAGTATATGCTAGTATATTTCTATCGATAAATTAGGGGCTCCGTTGCCCAGACTGGAGTGCAATGGCACGGTTCCGGCCACCGCAGCCCCGACCTGCTGGGCTCCAGCGATCCTTCCACCTCAGCCTTCCAAATAGCCGGAACTACAGGCGCATGCTACCATGCCTGGCTAATTTTATTTTTATTTATTTATTGTAGAGACGAAGTCTTGCCAAATTGCCCCGGCGGGTCTCGAACCCACGGGTTCAGGCAATCCACTCGCCTCGGCCTCCCAAAGTACTAGGATTATAGACTGAGCCACCAAGCCCGGCCTAATTTAATTTAAAAAAAAAAACGGTCAATTCACCAAGAGACAAAACAATCCTAAATGCATGTGCAACTAACAACAAAGTCAAAATACATACATCAGAAACTGAGAATCAAAAGAGGAAATAGACAAATACACAATTATGGTTGGGGACTTCAACACACCTTTCTTAGCAGTCAATCAAATAAGTAGATATAAATCACCACAGATATAAAAGTGAAGAGCACCATCAACCAACAGGATAGAATTGACATTTATAGAATACTCTACCCAATAACAGCAGAATGCACATTCTTTTCAATTGTACATAGAACAGTCACCAAATTAGGCCATATTCTGAGTCATAAAACAAAACTCAAAGAGTTTTAAAGAATTTAAATCATACAAAGTTGTTCTCTGACCATAAAGGAATTAAATTAGATATCGCCGGGCTCAGTGGCTCAGCCTGTAATCCCGTGCCTTTGGGAGGCTGAGGTGAGTGGATTGCCTGAGCCCGCGGGTTTGAGACCCACCTGGGCAACTTGGCAAGACTGCATCTCTACAATAAATCAAAAATTAGCCGGGCGTGGTAGCGCACGCTTGTAGTTCCAGCTACTTGGAAGGCTGAGGCGGAAGGATCGCCGGAGCCCAGCAGTCGAGGCTGCTGCACTCCAGTGCAGCACTGGAGTGGCCACTGCACTCCAGTCTGGGTGACAGAGTGAGACTCCAACTCAAAAAACAAAAAACAAACAAACAAACAAAAAATTAGATATCAATGGAAAAATATCTGGAAAATCTCCAAGTACCTGGAAATTGAACAAAATGCTTCTAAATAATTCATGAATCAATATAGATGTTTTAATAGAAATTAGAAAATATCTAAACTGAATGAAACTGAAAATGCAACATATAAAAATTTGTGCCAGGCATGGTAGCTCTCACCTGTACTCCCAGCACTTTGGGAGGCAGAGCCAAGAGGATTGCCTGAGTCCAGGGATTCGAGACCAGCCTGGGCAACTTGGTGAGACCTCATCTCTACAATAAATCAAAAAATTAGCCGGGCGTGGTGGCACATGACTGTAGTTCCAGTTACTCGGAAGGCTGAGGCAGAAGGATCACCTGAGCCCAGCAGGTTGAGGCTGCGGCGCTGTGAGCATGCCATTGCACTCAAGCCTGGGCAACAGAGTGAGACTTCAACTCAAAAAAGGAAAAGAAAAGAAATTTGGCTTCTTTTTGTCTCAAAGCCTCACAGCAACCCAAATATCCATCATACGCGCCTTGCCCCTGGGTGAAGCCTTCCCTCCCCTGAGAACGCAGAAGCAGCTGAAGCTAGTTTTAGTTTTTTGTTTTATTTTTTTTTCCTTCCTGTCACACTTCAGGAACAGCTGAGAGATATCCAGTGTAAGGTCCTGAACTATTCATAGAAAATCAAAGTGCACATCAAGGCAGTCAGTGTTGTCTTTCTCTGGAGTTCTGTTTCAGGTGTATAATTAAATGTCATTTTCTTTCTATAACTCACTAATTAATTCACAAGCGTGACTTTTTTTTTTTTTTTTTTTTTTGAGTTGGAGCCTCACTTTGTCACCCAGGCTGCAATGCAGTGGCACGCTGCTCATGACCACCACAGCCTCAACCTGCTAGGCTCAGACGATCCTTCTGCCTCAGCCTTCCAAGTAGCTGGAACCACAGGCATGAGCCGCCACACCCGGCTAATTTTCTGATTTATTATAGAGAAGAAGTCTCGCCAAGGTGCCCAGGCTGGTCTTGAACCCCTGAGCTCAGGCAATCCTCTCCTCTCTGCCTTTTTTTTTTTTTTTTTGAGTTGGAGTCTTACTCTGTTGCCCAGACTGGAGTGCAGTGGCTGCTCCTGGCCACCACAGCCTCGACCTGCTGGGCTCCGGCGATCCTTCCACCTCAGCCTTCCAAGGAGCTGGAACTACAGGTGCGTGCTACCACGCCCAGCTGATTTTTTTATTTATTGTAGAGATGAGGTCTCGCTGCCCAGGCGGGTCTCGAACCTGCGGGCCCAGACAATCCACTCACCTCAGCTTCCCAAAGGCGCGGGATTATAGGCTGAGCCACCAAGCCCGGCCTTTTTTTTTTTTTTTTAAACCCGCTCCTCCTTTAACAATTTAAAGGAAAATACATAATGAATTACCAAAACAAATGTAATTTCTATGTATATCAAGTCAGACAAATGCATACAAAAAATTCACGAAATTATCCTTTGGTTTTATAACAAAAAAAGGCAAAAGACATTGTTACTTTAAGCTCTTCTTGTCTCCATATGATACACAGAACCCTATCCACCTCTTTATTTCAGAAAATTCTCGATCAGTTTCTAGTCTGGAGGAATCAGAGTTAGAGTTCCTTGAACCCATAACTACCCTACAACTTTACACTGGGGGGAGCAGCAAAGATAATATTAGGCCTGATCCCAAAGAGGAGACACAAAGACTTTCTAGAAATGTCTGTACTATAGACATTTGTTTTCCACACACCAAAAATAGATAGCTTACTAATGTATATTTTCCACTTGAGTATTTTTTCCTGCTTCCACTTCCAGATTTAAAAGAAAAGGCTGCGTTCCTCACCCTTCCTCCTTCAAGGTTTGCTTAGAGCAGTTAACAAGGAATGAGTGACTTTAGGGAAGAGTAAAAATAATCTGCTTAAAGAGATACTAATTATAGCTGTTTTCACTAAGCTTTCAGCAACTCCCGCCAGGGGGCTCATTCACTCCTGTAAGCTGCCACAGACCCTGAGATTATGTCACCTATATCGGCCTTAAAAATTTTCCACACACACACACACACACACACACACACACACACACACACACACAAACAAACAGGCCGGGCGCGGTGGCTCAGACTGTAATCCCAGCACTTTGAGAGGCCAAGGCGAGAGGATCGCCTGAGCCCAGGGGGTTCGAGACAAGCCTGGGCAACTTGGTGAGACCTTGTCTCTACAATAAATCAAAAAATTAGTTGGGCATGGTGGCACATGCCTACAGTTCCAGCTACTTGAAAGACTGAGGCAGAAGGATCACCTGAGCCCAGAAGGTTGAGGATGTGAGAGTGCCACTGCACTCCAGGCTGGGTGACAGAGTGAGTCTCCGAATCAAAACAAACAAAAAAAAAAACAAAAAAAATTCAGGTGTGACGCCTCACGCCTGTAATCCCAGAACTTTGGGAGGCAAAGGGGAGAGGATTGCCTGAGTTCAGGGGTTCAAGATCAGCCTGGATAACTTGGCGAGACCTCATCTCTACAGTAAATCAAAACATTAGCCAGGCATGGTGGTATGCACCTGTAATTCCAGCTACTTGGAAAGTTAAGGTGGAAGGATCACCTGAGCCCAGCAGGTCAAGGCTGTGGTAGCCATGAGCATGCCACTGCACTCCAGGCTGGGTGACACAGTGAGATTCCTACACAAACAAACAAACAAACAAAAATCCTAAACTTGGAGCTCCATACAAATAAAACAAAGAAATTATTGTGAACTTGAAACATTTAAAGGGTCATTTTTTTGCCCAAGACTTTGCTGTACCTTTTTCCAACTACAGCCCCCCGGACACATCAGAAGTACAATTCAGTTCACAGACCTTTTCTCTTTTTTTGAGTTGGAGTTTCACTCTGTCACCCAGACTGGAGTGCAGTGACCGCTCCCGGCCACTGCAGCCTCGACTTGCTGGGCTCCAGCGATCCTTCCACCTCAGCCTTCCAAGTAGCTGGAACTACAGGCGCGCACTACTATGCCCGGCTCATTTTTTATTTATTGTAGAGATGAGGTCTCGCCAAGTTGCCCAGGCAGTTCTTGAACCCGTGGGCTCAGGCAATCCACTCACCTCAGCCTCCCAAAGTGCTGGGATTACAGGCTGAGCCACCGAGCCCGGCCAGTTCACAGACCTTTTAATTTGGGGGCGCCAGGTGATAGTATAATAGCAAGTATACTTAGTGCTTGAGCAGGATTTACTGCTTACATTTCCACAAAGGAGAACAGGATGATTCCAGACTGGGAAACTGAAAAGAGACCGTTTCTCTAGGGGAAGGGGCAGCCGCCCCCCCCCCCCCCCGCAGAGCAGCCCCCTCATCAGTCCCAGAAATTTTGCCCCTCCAGCCACAAAGGAGGCCACAGTCGCCCACCAAGAAGCCCACTTCAGGCTGGTCTTGGTGACAGTGATTCCAGGAGAGAGAAACAATGTCCTCAGCTCTCATTGGCAGCCAAAGAAAGAGGGCCCTGGGGCAATGAGCGTTTGGATCAAAGAAAACACCAGGGGCATCTCCCAGACAAGGAGGAGGAGGAGGAGGAGGAAGATGGAAAGAGGAGTCTGTTTCCTCCTCACTGTAATCAGCCAGTGCTGGGGATGTGGTGGGGGTGGGGAGGCAGGTTTGGGATGCCTTTAGGTGGGGGTGGGGTTGCTTGACAGGAGCATTTTACGTTTAGTGTCCCCCTCCACCTCACCTCCCCCCCCATCTGCAGGGGATACTTCCCGAGACCCCCTGTGGATGCCTGAAACCACCAGAAGCACCAAGCCCTGCATGTACTATGTTTTTTCCATCTGATAACCAAGACGGCTACTAAGTCGCTAATGGGCAGGTAGTGTAGACAGCATGGATTTGAGTGTAGACAGCACGGATTCACTGGACAAAGGCATGACTCAGGTCACAAGTGAGACGGAGTGGGGTGGCAAAAGGGTTCACCAAGCTACTCAGAACGGCGTGCAATTTAAAACTTCAAACTTTTTTATTTCTGGAATTTTCCATCTAATACTTTTGAACCACAGTCGACCGCGGGTAACTGAAACTTCAGAAAGCAAAACTGTAGAAAAGGCGAGGCTACACACTTCAATTCTGAATGTCATTAAATTACACTTAAAACATATTTTCAGAGGCCAGGTGCGGTGGCTCATGCCTATAAACCCAGCACGTTGGGAGGCTGAAGTGAGGACTGCCTGAGCCCAAGCGTTCGAGAACAGCCTGGGCAATTTAGCAAGCCCTCATCTCTACAATAAATTAAAAAATTAGCTGAGCATGGTGGCGTGTGCCTGTAGTTCCAGCTACTTGGAATGCTGAGGTGGAAGGATCACCTGAGCCCAGCAGGTTGAGGCTGTGGATTGCCCTGAGCATGGGTAACAGAGTGAGACTCTGACTCAAAAAAAAAAGAAAAAAAATCATTGAATTGTACTCTTAAAAAAACAAAAAATTGCCGGGTGTGGTGCCTCAAGACTGTAATCCCAGCACTTTGGGAGGCCGAGGTGAGAGGACTGCTTGAGCTCAGGGGTTCAAGACCAGCCTGGGCAACATGGCAAGACCTCGTCTCTACAATAAATAAAAAAAATTAGCCAGGCATGGCAGCACGTGCCTGTAGTTCCAGCTACTTGGAAGGCTGAGGCGGAAGGATCACCTGAGTCCAGCAGGTCGAGTCTGTGGTGACTGTGAGTGTGTCACTGCACTCCGGCCTGGGTGACAGAGTGAAACTCCAACTCAAAAAAATAAAAAATAAAAATAATCCCATAATTTCAAAAATGTTACCCAAGTAATATGTACATTTGCTTCAACTTCAATCTCTCCAATGCTTTATAGGTAATTCAAGCAACAGAGTGGTAACAATCTTCTCAGGATATTAGCTACAACCTCAGTCTCTGTCCAAGAGAAGTTGTCAGTTCTGCTCCTGGAATCTCTCTCCAGCATGCCTCCCCCTCCTATCCCCACTGCCCGTTCCCTCTCCCCACCACCACCAGGCCCTTACCTCATACTGCTCCCCGACACCAGCCTCCAGTCTGGGCCTCCATGCAGCTGCCAGGGTGCTCTTTCCAAAAAGCATCTCTGTCCATGACATTCTCCGAGCTATATTCCCTGGGCTGTCCCACAGTCTTCAGGATAAAGTACAAATTCCTAAGCAGAACATCTCAGATGAGGACTCTTTGGCCCGTCCCCTCCTTCCCAGATTGCTGCCTGCCTCTTTGCCCCATGCCCTTTGGTCATCAGCCACAACCGTCAAGCCTCACCAGCTCTCCAAGCCTTCACTGGAGTTACTGTCTGCCTGGGCCTCCCTTCCTCCCATTCCTCACCCTACAAGATCGTGTGTGTCCTTCAGCTGCCAATGAAACCTTGCCTAAATCTTCCCTATACATCCCTAAGGCAGCTGGCTGCAAATCCCTCTAAATGGCAAGAGTGTATCAAAACCACCTCTGAGTCAGGTGCAGTTGCTCATGTCTGTAATCCCAGCACTTGCGGAGATGGAGACAAGAGGATTGCCTGAGCTCAGGGGTTCGAGACCAGCCTGAGCAACGAGACCTCCTCGTCTCTATAATAAAATTTTTTAAAAATCAGCTGGAGCCGGGCTCGGTGGCTCAGCCTGTAATCCCGCGCTTTTGGGAGGCTGAGGTGAGTAGATTGCCCGAGCCCACGGGTTCGAGACCCGCCTGCGCAGCGAGACCTCATCTCTACAATAAATCAAAAAATCAGCCGGACGTGGAAGCGCATGCCTGTAATTCCAGCTCCTTGGAAGGCTGAGGCGGAAGGAGCGCTGGAGCCCAGCAGGTCGAGGCTGCGGTGGCCAGTAGCGGCCACTGCACTCCAGTCTGGGCGACAGAGTGAGACTCCAATTCAAAAAAAAAAAAAAAAAAAAACAGCTGGGCGTGGTAGCACTTACGGTTCCAGCTACTTTGAAGGCTGAGGCAGAAGGATCACCTGAGCCCAGCAGGTCAATAACTGGGCTTTTTTTTTTTGGAGTCGAAGTCTCACTCCATCACCCAGGCTAGAGTGCAGTGGCACATTCACAGTCACTGCAGCCTCAACCTGCTGGGCTCAGGCGATTTTCCCGTCCTCAGCCTTCCAAGTAGCTGGAATTACAGACATGTGCCACCATACCCGGCTAATTTTTTGATTTACTATGGAGATGAGATCTCGCCAAGTTGCCCAGGCTGGTCTCGAACCCCTGTACTCAGGCAAGTCGCTCGCCTCGGCCTCCCAAAGTACTGGGATTACAGGCTTGAGCCATTGCGCCCGGCCTAATAACTGAATGAATGAATGAGAGCATGCAGCTGCCAAAGTGCTTTCTGCAAAGCACTCTCCCTCTGAGGACTGTTCCTTCCTGGGCTCCCAACTGGGTGAATGAGGTAACACTGGGAACTATTAACAGTAAGAAAGAAAAAAAAAGGGAGGGGCGAGATCTCTGGGGCTCTGGCAATTTACTTATTTTCAGAGTTTCTGTTTCCTCATTTGTAAAACAAAAGGGCAGCCGGATGAGCTTTGAAGGTGTCTTCCAGTTCTCAAATTCCAGCCTGCCTGGTTTCCAGCGAGTCTCGGCAGCTAGAACCCGAGTCTTAGCGCCATCTAGCGACAATCAAGCACACAACCGCGAGAGGGAAGTGGGGGAGTAGCAAGACGGGAAGCGGGGAGGGTCCGACTAGGGTGGGGTGGAGGGGAAACAAGAGGAGACTCCGGTGAGCCAGCAAGGAATTGGGTCAAGCCAGCAAATGCGAAGCTAAACCAAGAGGCTCAACTTTATCCTGGTGATGAAATACCTAGTAACCTCAGAACATGTATGAAGCAGACAATTAGAATGCCTGAAACATGAAAAAGGCAATAAAACAATGCCTGTGTGTGCTGGCCCTCTTGCTGTTTCATCAATTGATTGCTTGTTACTTTAATTAAATATCTTCCTTGGGAGGAAGTGTGCTTTTGAAGAACCTCTGGCAAAGGACTCTAATGACTCAGTAAAACCACAAGTTATGTATTTAATTAAAAGTATCTATGTATTTTTCAAATTTCTTTCTTTACCTTCATTAGAATGTAATAAGAAATATTAAAAATCTAAATATAATCAATTAACACTATGGGAAATATCAAGGATGATTCGGAGAAACAGCAAAACAATAATAAAGCACTAATATCTGCACAATGCTTGTGTGTAAGTTTCATTAAAACTTACTGACAGCTGGACACAGTGGCTCATGCCTAGAATCCCATCATTTTGGGAAGCTGAGGTGAGAGGATTGCCTGAGCCCATGGATTTGAGACCAGCCTGGGCAGCTTGGCGAGACTTCATCTCTACAATAAAATTAAAAAATTAGCCAGGAGTGGTGGCATGTGCCTGTAGTTCCAGTTACTTGGAAGGCTGAGGTGGAAGGATCACCTGAACCCCGCAGGTTGAGTCTGCGATGGCCAGGAGCGTGCCACTGCCCTCCAGCCTGGCTGACAGAGTGAGACTCTGAATCAAACATAAATAAATAAAAAATAAGGGTCCTTGAGTGAGGGGCAAGTCAAATAAGTCTTATATTTTAAAGGGCGATTCTATTGTAATGTGTAGTCACATTATCAAATAGTAACTATAGCTGCATATGCATGACCTTAGGGATCTGACAGCATCTCGGTAACTGTTTTTTGATGGATGCATTATGTGTGCAGTAATCAACACTGCATAACCCCAGGGGCAGGCAGGATAAATATGAAACTGAACTGTTTCACTGCAGTGCCATATTTTCCAAACCCCAAATAAGGCCACTTGTCCTGACAAGAATGTGCACACAGAGACAAAAGGAAGTCTGGGACTGCCAATACATATAGCCTCCAGGTGATTTCTCTCTTAGCAAATTTATAACCTAGAAGTGTTTGAAAAAGGAAGAAACTGCAGAAGAAAAGCAAGTCAGCGTTTTTACAACTGGAGTCAGAATTCAAAGGTTGGGTTTTGAGACAGCTTTGAAGCAAGAAGATGACTCTGGGCACAGGCTTTCAGACACTAACAGCATAAAAGAATGTAGCAAGTTATGGGTGAAGGACTTGTGAGGCAGGTCTATGCCTGATTTTTATGTCTTACCTGCAATTAAATATACGCCTCAACCTGTGAGTTCACCAGATATACCTCTTTCAGGGCTAATACAGTTACATAAAATGTGATATGTTCCATCCGGATCAGCTCGATTTTATCTGACAAACTCAAAAAGAGTTTCAAATACAGAGCTGTAAAATAGACTTTATTTATTTTTCTGTGTGTGTGTGTGTGTGTGTGTGTGTGTGTGTGTGTGTGTCAGGGTTTCATTTTGTCACCTAGGCTGAAGTGTAGTGGCACAATTACAACTCACTGCAACTGTAACCTCCTGGGCTCAAGTGATCCTTCTACCCCAGTCAGAGTAGCTGGGACTACAGGTGAACCCACCACACCCTGGCTACTGTGTGTGTGTGTGTGTGTGTGTGTGTGTGTGTGTGTGTGTGTGTTTGTAGAGACTAGGTCTCACTATGTTGCCTAGGTTGGTATTAAACTCTTGGGTTCGAGCAATCCTCTTGTGTTGGTCTCCCAAAGTACTGGATTACAAGCATGAGCCACCACACCTAGCCTGAAAAGCAAGCTTTAAATAAAATTTTTTTTATTTGAATATGTTTAAATGGGTAACTAAAGTACTTCAGAAGATCCATTAACCCAGCGCAAAGCCATCAGCTTCATAATAAAACTGGGAGGAGAACACCTGCAATTAATTTCATGCCTGGTGATTCAAAGTATATTATGTTCACGTGAAAAATTACCTTCTGGGATTGCGCCTATTGAAATGTAAATGTGCCCTTACTCTCCAAACTCCCCCATTTGGTCCTGAAATTCCATTCGTAAATTCTGTATCTCCATAGATGCCACAGTCATTACCTCGTTTGTGTTGATAAGTCTGCTCTGCTTCAAGGTTGTTATAAGAGTTATTTTTCCTGTAATGAATACTCAGCAATTCAGGCCTGTCTTTTCAGCTTGCTGGATGCTAGTATCGCTTGATTAATGGACCTGCCAGCTCGATGGGCTGATATCACACCAACAAAGGCCCAGCCTGAAAAATGTCACTTCTTATCCTGGTTGTCCAAGCACTTCTGTTTCATGAGCATGGTGTGCCACCCAGATGTACCTAGTATTTCATTTTGGGTTGTGTTAATAATAAGGAAAGTTACATGGATGTAGATAATTGGATTATTTAATTCACTGGAAATGATTTCTTTTGTTCAAATAAAGTACTTCATAGAATGGGCAGGTTTTTAAAAATATTTTTCACTCCTGTCAGCTAAACTGCTACCTAACCATTTAAATCAATGTATAGATCAATAAAAACAACATTATCTTTTTCCAGATTGTGCCTGGAGATAAAGCCTTCTAATGAGTTGTTTGAGAAAAAAAAAAGTCCTTAAATGAAAATGTTGGTTTAGTAAGTCAAAGACACAGAATTCATAGTTAAAAGTTAAAGTTGTATGCTTTGGTAGACAATTTTGCTTGCACTGTCTTTTCTTTTTTTTTTTGAGTTGGAGTCTCACTCCGTCGACCAGGCTGGAATGCAGTGGCACATTTTCATGGCCACCGCAGCCTCGACCTGCTGGGCCAGGCGATCCTTCCGTCTCAGCCTTCCAAGTAGCTGGAACGACAGGCGCGCGCTACCACGCCCAGATAATTTTTTATTTATTGTAGAGACGCAGTCTTGCAAAGTTGTCCGGGCTGATCTGGAACCCATGGGCTCAGGCAATCCACTCGCCTCGGCCTCCCAAAGTGCTGGGATTACAGGCTGAGCCACCAAGCTTGGCCCTTTTTTTTCTTTCTTTCTTTAATGCAGGGTCTTTCTACGTTGCTCAGGTTTATAGCTCACTACAGTCTGGAACTCCTGGGCTCAAGTAATGCTTCTGCCTCAGCCTCCTGAGCAGCTGGGACTATAAGGGTGGGCCACCACACCTGGTGCCTGTACTCTTTATTCTTATATTATTATTATTATTATTTTAGTTGGAGTCTCACTCGGTCACCCAAACCGGTGTGCAGTGGTACACTCATGGCTACCACAGCCTGGTGGTTATATAGTTTCTTAAGAATATTGGGTGGGGCTCGGTGGCTCAGCCTGTAATCCCACGCCTTGGGAGGCTGAGGTGAGTGATTTGCCTGAGCCCGCGGGTTCGAGACCCGCCTGGGCAACTTGGTGAGCCCTCATCTCTACAACAAATCAAAAAATTAGCCGGGTGTGGTAGTGCGCACCTGTAGATCGAGGCTGTGGTGGCTACTGCACTCCAGTTTGGGCGACAGAGTGAGACTCCAACTCAAAAACAAAACAAACAAACAAACAAACAAAAACAAAAGCAAAAACAAGAATATTGTTGATCCAGAAGCTTGAGGTAGCCCAGAATTCTGGTCACGTATAATCTGAGAGTAATGATTCTTCCACTGAAAGGGAATCTTACCAACAACATAAATACATTCAGCAGCCATCTTAGACCTCAAAGAGAGAATTGCCTGAGCCCATGGGTTCGAGACTAGCCCGGGCAACTTGGTGAGACCTTGTCTCTACAATATATCAATAAATTAGCCAGGTGTGGTGGTGCACACCTGTAGTTCCAGCTACTTGGAAGGCTCAGGAGGAAGGATTGCCTGAGCCCAGCAGATCGAGGCTGTGGTGGCTGTGAGCATGCCACCTCACTCCAGCCTGGGCGACAGAATGAGACTCCAACTCAAAACAGAAAGAAAGACATTTTAAAAATAAAAAGTAGGTTGGGCATGGTGGCTCACGCCTGTAATCTCAGCACTTTCGTAGGCATAGGCGAGAGGATTGCCTGAGTCCAGGGGTTTGAGACTAGCCTGGGCAACTTGGTGAGACCTTGTCTCTACAGTAATTCAAAAAATTAGCCGGGTGTGGTGGCTCACACCTGTGGTTCCAGCTACTTGGAAAGCTGAGGTGGAAGGATCGCCTGAACCCAGCAGGTCAAGGCTGTGGTGACCGTGAGCATGCCACTGCACTCTAGCCTAGGCGACAGAGTGAGACTCCAACTCAAAAAGAGAGAGAGAGAGAGAGAGAGAGAGAGAGAGAGAGAAATTACATAACCACTGGGTAGAATAAATTTCGAGGAGATTATGAAGACTAGTGACCCCAAAGTTGTAGAACAATGAACCACCCCTCAAAATGTATTCCACAGTAAGAATAAAGGAAAATATTTGTTGAAAGGAGGGACCCCAAGAAACTTAGAATAAACTTATTTCACATTTTGCCTAGGCATAACCATTTTTTGCTTAGCCCGACAATGCTTTGAATCTAGCAGAGGTTAGACATAGATAAGTTTCCAATAGGCAGGTTTTAGGAAGTGTTCAGACATTTTACTGCAGGCCAAGCTTGGCAGTCTACCTTTCTCCCTAGGCAAATCTCCATCTGATACAAGACAAGGACTGCCCAACCATTCAATTTGTGGTTTAGCATAATAATCTCTAAGATACTTTCAGGTTCCTTGTCAAAGGCAGAATCTCAAAGATCACCCCTTGGCTGGCTGTAGCCATAGAAATGATAATGAGACTAACTTTTTGCTAAGAAGTCGGTGAATTAGAAATGTCTGGCAGGTTTCTTGCTGGAAAAATCCCTCCTCTTGTCTACTCCCATATAGTCCACCACCATGGCAGTAATCATGTGACTAACCCACCTATCTACCTGCAGTCCATCACCTGAAGTCAGTGCCTGCACTTACCTGCCCCTTTGTGATGAGGTTGAGCGTACCACCACCCAATCACCTTAATAACCTGCCCCCATCAAAGGGAAGGATTAAAAGGACTCAACCACATGCATCCAGTGGCCATTGCCTTGCTAAGCTATGATGTGGCCATGTGCTTTTTGAGATATGGCCAGGTCATGTTTCCTGACTTTGGCCCCTCCCCTACCTTGGGTATGTGAATCTCCTCTCTAACTTCTGTCCAATTCTCTGCATCTTTCACTTGGCACCAGATCCCACACCAGACACACCCACCAGATACACCCACATCCACCAACACACCGCCTCCCTCCCTCCCGCAGGCCAGACCTAACATTCTGGAGGCCTCGCTGGGAGTGCGACCCTAACATTTTTTGAGGTCTCACCGATATCTAACACTTGTGTAAGCATCAAATGCCTGCTGGGGCCCGAATTTAAAAAGGAAAGCAAAAGAACACTTCTTCCAACACCTGGAAAGTGGGGGATAGATACAAAATATAGGCCTCAAAAGAAACAACAAAGACTAGAAGAGGGGTACCTAAGTACATCATTTCCGTAACCATCAACATCTAAAATCTCAAAATAATGAGACAGGGGACATAAGCCGAGAGCCAAGATGTCTGGACACAGGACTCTGGCAGAGGTGGGTCAACCAGGCCAAGCTCGAGGACTAGGAAGCGAAGAGAAAAGCGGGGGCTGGGTGTGGTGGCTCATGCCTGTAATACAGGCACTTTTGGACGTTGAAGTGGGAGGACTGCTTAAGCCCAGGTGTTTGAGACCATCCTGGGCAACATGGTAAGACTTTGTCTCTACCAAAAAAAAAAAAAGGGTGGTTTCTCTAGCCCGTGCCAGTTCTAGCATGTCTCTTTCTCCTCTTCTTTCTCTAATAAACTTTGTTTAAAAAACAAACAAACAAAAAAACAAGTCGTGCGCGGTGACTCAAGTCTGTAATCCCAAGGAGGTGGAGGCGAGAGGATTGCCCGTGCTTAGGGGTTGAAGACTAGCCTGAGCAACATGGCAAGACTTCGTCTCTACAGTAAATCAAAAAATTACTCAGACACGGTGGCACATGCCTGTGGTCTCAACTACTTGGAAGGCTGAGGCAGAAGGATTGCCTGAGCACTCCAGCCTGGGAGCCAGAGTGAGACTCTGACTCAAAAATAGATAAAGAGAGAGAGAGAGGAGAGAGAGAGAGAGAGAACCAAAAACAATTAGCTGGGTATGGTGGCACATGCCTGGAGTCCCAGTTACTTGGGAGGCCGAGGCAGAAGGATCTCCTGAGCCTAGGAGGTTGAGGCTGCAGTGAGCTGTGATTGTGCTGAGGTAGGGTAACTGGCACAGGTTAGACATAGATGAATTTCCTATAGCAGGATTTAGTACGTATTCAGACATTTTAAAAATTACATTTTACTGCAGGACAAGTTGCAGCCTACCCCACCCCCTCGGCAAATCAAAAGAAAACCTTGGGCCAGGAGCAGCGGCTCAGTCTGTAAAATCCCAGCACTTTGGGAGGAGAGAGGATTGCCTGAGCTCCAGGGTTCAAGACCAGCCCGGGTAACTTGGTGAGTCCTCATCTTTACAATAAATCACACACACAAAAAACCCAAACAAACAAACAAAAAACTAGCTAGGCGTGGTGGTGTGAGTCTGTAGTTCCAGCTACTTAGAAGGCGGAGGCTGAAGGATTGCCTAAGCCCAGCAGGTTGAGGCTGCGGTGATCGTGAGTGTGCCATTGCACTCCAGCCTGGGTGACAAAAGTGAAATTCCAACTGAAAAAAAAAGAAAAGAAAAGAAAACTGGCTGGGTGCAGTGGCTCACGCCTATAATCCTAGCACTTTGGGAAGCTGAGGTGAAAGGATTGCCTGAGCCCATGGGTCTGAGACCAGCCTGGGCAACTTGGTGAGACCTCATCTCTACAATAAATCAAGAAAAATTAACTGGGTGTGATGGCACATGTCTGTAGTTCCAGCTACTTGGAAGAGATGTTTACTTGGAAGGCGGAGGCTGAAGAATCGCCTGAGCCCGGCAGGTTGAGGCTGTGGTGGCTGTGAGCTTGCCACTGCACTCCAGCCTGGGCGACAGAGTAAGACTCTGACTCAAAAAAAAAAAAAAAAAGAAAAAAAAAAAAAAAAAAAAAAACATATCTGATGTAAGGACAGGACAGCCCACCCTTTCAATTCATGATTTAGCATAAGCATCACTAAGAATCTTTCAGTTTCCCTGTGGAAGGTTGAAGGCCGAATACCACCCCTTAACTGACCAAAACCAAATGATAACAAGACCACTGTTGGGCTCTCGAACTCGTAAATTGAAAACGTCTGGCAGGTCTCCTGCAAAAGGCAAAGTGGTCAGGAAAAGACCTCCTCTCCCCTTCTCTCCCAGCTTCAAGAGACCAGAGTTGTTAATCTTCAGAGTGATGGTTACCTAAGCTCCACTCTCATTAGCATATCAATCATTGTGAAGTTATATCAGGTCTATTGTAAAGAGGAAAAGGTGCGGTTTCTTTTGCCCATGCCAGCTCTGGCACGTCTCCCTTTATTTTCCTTCTTCTGTCTTTGATAAACTCTGCTTTAAAACTTTGCTGGCCACTCTAAAATTCATTTTAGAAATGAGCCAAAGAATCCATGGGTTTTGCGCTGCATCCCACCCAGCATTAGTGCCACAGCACTCCACCCAGGCCACCAGAGTGAGACCACCGACTCAAAAATAAAAATAAAAACAAAAAAGGGAAGTAGGGACACCCAGGTCACATACACACCAAATTTGAGCAACATCAAGACTAAATGTCAAAATCCAATTAAAAACACAATGACAGCATGGTTGGTCTTGGGGATATTCACAAACACTCCAAGAACAAGGAGAATAGCAGTATGCGGTGAGCCTAAGACATAAGACAGGCAGTTTCCTAATGCGTGGAACATAAAGAGATTCAAGCAAGCTCTCAGCAGAAGCGGAAGTTTATGACAAACATTAAAGAAACAAAACATTAAAGAAATGCATAACGTCTCTACAGCTGACCTCTTCCTCGTTCTGTTATATTGTCCTAAAAGGTTACTTGCCTCTAATCATCCTACAGTGAATCTTCTGCTAGGTATTCTACAAACTTCAAAAAGAAATTGCTAAGCAGAGCAACTCCAGATCCTTAAGTGCGCATAACTTTGAGTGATGTTAGTTGCGTCATTCGATGTCATAGCATTTGCTGACAAACCAATAAGAAACAGTCATCCTTTTTCCTAGTAGTAATCTCAGCAGATGTTTTCAGGGTCCTGCTCATTAGAACTGTAAAAGTGCCCTTTGACTTCCTTCTAAGAAAGTCTGAGACATTTTGTGATTCAACCAGCATTCTCCTTTGTTTCGGTTTATTGTCCTCGGAGGCATTACTCACATCTGGAAGGATTACTCCAGACTGCAACGGATAACTCAAATCTGAATCATACCCAGGTTTCTATCTCCTTTTCTGGTCTTCAAAAATTCCTTCTCTGTAGTCATCATGTAATGTTTCTGAAAAGTGATTAGAAAAAAAAGATCTACCTACATCTTCAGTTCTATCCTTATAAATAAATGTAGATTCTGACAGAATGCAAAGGATTATTCTCTGCTACAAACTTGTGGTTCCTTCTTCCTGGAAGTTTTCTTTCCTAGTGGGCGCCGTTCATGACTCATTTGCCAAGAGTCATCCAATATATTATCCTCCACAGAACTGAGGTCAATTTGATTTTTAAAAAGCACTTATATTACACTTAAATGGGTAAATCTTTGGTATCATCCAAATTACTTTTTGGACCCATCTGGAAGCACTTCAAGTCACTCTGTCCCCACCTTTCTTTAAGGAGCAAGCCCTTTTGGTTTCAGAAACTTGGAAATGTGAAAGATGGTGTCCTCCTTCCTGAGTCCCCTTGATAATGAGTTCTGCAGCTATCAGTCTAGTTAACTACTTTCCTTTGAAAGGATAATCAAGCTTCTCCAGCCTCAGGAGAGGGCCAAAGGGCCACAGCGGGCTTAGGTCCCTAGGTTAGGTCCCAGAGTGCTAGGAAGACTCCTGCTCTATCTCTCTAGATATTTACATGAAAAAGGAATGAAGCCCAGGGCTTAGACACCTCTAAGTGGTTAAGCAGGGCTATCTAGCTCCCGGAGAGAACTTATTTACATACCAGAGGGTTAGATTTAGGTTCTGGGCCCATTAGGTTTCTTTTCTTTTTTTTTTTTTGTTTTGAGTTGGAGTCTCACTCGGTCGCCCAGACTGGAGTGCAGTGGCCGCTCCTGGCCACCGCAGCCACGACCTGCTGGGCTCCAGCGATCCTTCCACCTCAGCCTTCCGAGTAGCCGGAATTACAGGCACGCACTACCATGCCCGGCTGATTTTTAAATTTATTGTAGAGATGAGGTCTTGCCAAGTTGCCCAGGCGGGTCTCGAACCCACGGGCTCAGGCAATCCACTCACCTCAGCCTCCCAAAGGCGTGGGATTACAGGCTGAGCCACCGAGCCCGACTCCATTAGGTTTCTAAGGAGACTTTCAGGAAGGGAAAGGGATAACCACCTTCTTCCCCTTTATAAACAGAGAAGCATTTTCCCTTGTCTTTTACCTGTCGAGGGTCCGACTAGGACATCCCCTGGCGAGGAGTAAGGTCTGGGTGAGGGTGGGAGTGAGGATGATATACTTATCATTTACTTTAAGGTAGTTAAAATGAAATCTGTATGTGCTTTCAGGATAAAATTTACAAAGATATATATTAAAACCAAACACTGACAGCAGACGGGAGCGGGGTCCTTTCCTCCCCTGCCAACCATGACCGCCTCTGGAGAAGAGAGGAGGTGAGGCATTCACTCAAAAGCCTCACCTCCTCCCCGGGCTGGGAGGTGCCGGGATGCCTCCGGTCTGAGGTTAGCAATGGAGGCTGTAGCCCAAATTGTGCATGGTAGGAGACACTGGTCCCCCCAGCTGGTAATATTGCCAGACAAAATGCAGGACACTAAGTTGATTTTGAATTTTGGATAAATAACACAATTTTTAGCATAAGTATACCCCAAATATTGCATGAGACATACTTAAGCTTTAAAAATACCCCCATTCATTATTTACCTGAAATTCAAATATAACTAGGCTTTCTATATTTTTACTGGCTAAGTCTGGCACTCTACCATGGTGACCAAGAAGATACCCCAGAGATGCCAACGCCTCAGGCCCATGGAAATAATAAAATGAGAAGGCACTCAGCCTCCTTCTTCTTCATTTCTGAAGCAACGATGAAGCAGTTACACTCAGATATGAAATCCAGGAAATGTTAATCCACAATTTTTGGTTAGTTTATAGCACATCCATTGAATCTTCTTACAACAACTTGGGAGGATTGTTTTATTACTCCCAGTTTAGAGATTTAGAGATGGACTACCTGAGGCCTAGAGAGAAACTAGAGCAGCTTGGAACAAAGAAAGCGCGTGCGGTAATGCATGGATTTCCAACAGGAACCCTCAGATCAGGCCTGGGACTGTGTACCTAAGTGCCTGTCACCTGTAACCCACCATCATCCTATTTGCTAGACTTCCTGCTGGTTTCAAATCTTAGAAAGCAAATATAAAGAACAGCAGAGAAATCATAACACACACACACACACACACACACACACAATTTATTTTTTTGAAGCAGGATCTCATTCTGTCACCCAGGCTAGAGTGCAGTGGCATGATCAAGCTCACTGTAACCTTGAGCTCCTGGGCTCAAGTGATCCTCTCACCTCAGCCTCCCAAAGGGCTGGGAGGACAGGCATGAGCCATGGCGCCCAGCCCTGAGGCCTGGATTTGGAAACCACAAGTGCCTGTGCTAGATCAAAAGTCACACCCAGAATGGGTGGCCTAGATCTTGAATCTTAAATAATCAGGAAACTCCCAGAAGTACTTTTGTCTGCATCAGTTAAGTTTCTTTCAGTGTGAGCCACCGAAACCAACTGTGACCAACTTAAGCCGAAGGTGAATGTATTCAAAATAGATTCCTGTAACTAGGGAAGAGCTGATCAGGCCAGGAAGGACAGGAACACAGGTAATACCAAGAATCTGAGCAAGGGCGACTAATGGCGAGTGTGGTAAGGGGGTCAGAGCTGTGGTGGTCTGCTCATGTCTTCTTTTCATCCCTCCCCATTCCACTGCTTTCATATCAGGATGCAGGTAACAGAAATTTTGACTAAGAATGGCTTAAATAAGATTTTTTTTTTTTTGAGTCCGAGTCTCACTCTGTTGCCCAGGCTGAAGGGCAGTGGAATGCTCACAGCCACCACAGCCTTGACCTTCCAAGTAGCTGAAACCAAGGCATGCACCACCATGCCTGGTTGCATATTATTATTTTTTGAGTTGGGGTCTCATTCTGTTGTCCAGACTGTGTAGTGTAGTGGCACCCTCCTGGCCACCGCAGCGTTGGCCTGCTGGGCTTGGCGATCCTGCCATCTCAGCCTTCCAAGTAGCCGGAACTAGAGGCACGTACTACCATGCCCGGCTAATTTTTTTTTTATTTATTGTAGAGACGAGGTCTCGCCAAGTTGCTCAGGTGGGTCTTGAACCCGCGGGCTCAGGCAATCCACTCACCTCAGCCTCCCAAAGTGCTGAGATTACAGGCTAAGTCACCAATCCTGGACAATTTTTTTTTTTTTTTTTAGTTACAGTCTTACTATGTCACCCAGACTGGAGGACTGGAGTGCAGTGGCATGCTCACGGCCACCGCAGCCTCAACCTGCTGGGCTCAGGTGATCCTTTCGCCTCAGCCTTCCAAGTAGCAGGAACCACAGGCATGTATCACCACACTAGGCTAATTTTTTGATTATTGTAGAAACGAGGTCTTGCCATGTTGCTTAGGCTGGTCTGGAACCCCTGAACTCAGCAATCCTCACACCTCCACCTCCCAAAGTGGTGGGATTATAAGCTTGAGCCACCATGCCCAACTAGGCTGATTTTTAAAATTTATTGTAGAGACAAGTTCTCGCCATGTTGCTCAGGCTGATCTATCCCTGAGTTTAGGTAATCCTCTTGTCTCCACCTCCCAAAGTGCTGGGATTGCAGGCATGAGCCACTGTGTCTGGCTCAGTAAGGTATTTCACCATCTTGTATACCAAATCGTCTGGAGATGTGTAGTTTGGGGGCTGGTTAGGTAACTCAAGCATGTTACCCAGGGCCCCATCTCCCGTGGCTAGGCGCTTGAGTCCAAAACTAAATCAGGTGTCAAAGAAGAAGGGATAGTAGCTCTAAAGTTTCACCTTCCCGGCAAAGAGATACGGTGGGCTGGCTTAGGCCACCATGTGGGGGGTCACCAGTCTTCAAAAGGGGAGCAGGATCCTGGGGCTTGAAGAAGGGAGATGGACACTGAGTGCAGAAAAGGCATCCTCCTCCTTCACCCCCTGGCCTCCTCAGATATTGGGTGGAATCCCAGCCCAGGAAGAGGGAGAGAGACAGGCTATAATATTTGTGGGGTCCAGAGCAAATAAAACTTCTTGTTGAAAAGAATTAACTCAAGCACAGAGCCCTGCTAAACACAAGACCCTGTGTGACTGCACAGGTCACAGGCCCACGAAGCTTGCCCTAGACCTAGCCCAGAATGGAGAACTCACGCATGAGCATAAGCCTTGTTGGGGTGTTTTAGGGTCTGTTTTTGTATATAGTTGGATTAAATCACTAATGATGGTGTGGAAGGCTATGACTTACAATTAACATGTGTTCAGCCCTTTGTACAAACTCTCAGTTAAAGAAAGAGGGCAATTTGGCAAGACCTCATCTCTAACAATAAATCAAAAATTAGTTGGGTGTTGTGGTGCATGCCTGTAGTTCTAGCTACTTGGAAGGCTGAGGAGGAAGGATCACCTGAGCCCAGCAGGTCGAGGCTGTGGTGGCCTAAGTGTGTCATTGCACTCCAGCCTGGGAAACAGAGTAAGACTCCAACTAAAAACAAAAAAAAGGATGGTCAAACCCCTCTGTGTGTATAACTCTGGGCGGAGGCCAAATTCCAAGAAGACAGAGTTCTCTGGGGGCTTTGAACCTACTCCAACTGTGACAGAGTAAGAGCGGGTAGTAGCTGGCTTAATTCCTCATGCACATTCAGACTTGCCAATGCCAGTCTACTATTTGATCATCATTGTGGCCCTGTGCAGTACAGTGTATTTTATTTTATTTTTAGTTAAAGTCTCACTCTGTCACCCAGGCTGAAGTGTGTGACACAATCCCTGCTTACTGTAGCCTTGACTTCCTGGGCTCAGGCGATCCTTCCACCTTGGCCCCCAGAATAGCTGGGACTACAGGTGTGCACCATCATGCCTGGCAAATTTTAAAAATTTTTTGTAGAGATGAGGTCTTGCTCTGTTGCCCAGGCTGATCTTGAACTCCTGGCCTCAAGCAGTCTTCCTGCCTGGGTCTCCTGAAATGCTGGGATTACAGGTATGAGCCATTATGCCTAACCTAGTAAAGTGTATTGTCTCCTTCTTATAGATGAGGCCTTTGGTGCTCCAAGAGGTCTGTGGTCATGCACGGATTTGGTTAAACTCGGACTGGAAGCCAGAAAGTCTGAATCTGGAGTCCATGTTCTTTTTTTTTCTTTTTTTCTTTTTTTAATCGGAGTCTCACTCTGCTGCCCAGGCTGGAGTGCAGTGGCATGCTCATGGCCACCACAGCCTTGTCCTGCTGGGTTCTGGTGATCCTTCCACCTCAGCCTTCCAAGTATCTGGAATTAGAGGCATGCACCACCACACTCGGCTAATTTTTAAATTTATTGTAGAGACAAGGTCTCGCCAAGTTGCCCAGGCTGGTCTCGAACGTGTGGGCTCACACAATCCTCTTGCCTCTACCTCCCAAAGTGCTGGGATTACAGGCATGAGCCCCTGCACCTAGCATTGAAGTCCACGTTCATTGGCACTTTGTGTCACTGAATAAGTCTATTGGGGATGAGTAAATTGTAAACAGTTGGTTTGGTAAGGGTAAGATGGTAGGTGAGACAGACATAATGGGCCTGTTGACTTGAGGGGTTTAGAATCTTCAAGCCATGGAGGTTTGGTAAGAACATCGCTCCAGAGACAGGAATGCAGGGTGGATTTAGTCCCAGGGGTGTCCACAAGATGTTAGCTATGGAGCCTGGGCTAGGAAATTCACTTAGTTTTTCTCACACAGTATCTGTTATACACGGTTAATTTCTGAAATGAATCCGCAAGCCAGAAACGTTTGTCTAAATACTTTAATTAAAATGCATTGTAATATGAAAGCCAGAGTGTAAATAAAGTGTTCATGTTTACTAAGAAAACAGATTAAAATATTCCAAATAGCTGAACACATTTCGATAATGAAATTTTAAACAGTTCCTTGGCTTTAATTTTATTGAAAATATTTATGTAGTTAAAAAATAACCTGTTATTCATTTTCTATCTGGAAGTGCTGAGACATTTTAAATGAGCAGAGGTTCAACACACACAAATAAAGGGCCCGTTTCGGTTGCAGAATTACAGCACTGCCACGCTGTAGTATTCATACCTCAGGCGGTCAACCAGGTCAATTCAATTTGGAGAATAATAAAGCCTCAAATTCAATTTACTTAATATCCAACTTTTGTGAGAATGTTGAGTTTAATGAGATATCTCTATGAAATCATTTCAAAATTAATTTTCTTTTCAGGACAATTCTTGGGAACCCCAAGAACCTCTAGCTGTATATAATAAGCAGTATGCATTCAAGAATTGACATCCAAAAAAATATATAAGTGCATCCCTATAAAAGACTCCTTGTAAAATAGGATCTCACAGTGAAGGTGCTATCAAAACATTTGCCATTTCAAAAGGCAATACGTTTGCTTTGTTAGTATATCTGAATGCTTACTAAAGGTGGGAAGCATTCAATATTCTTGCATCTTAGAATGGATGCTGCAGATATGCAAAGGACCAACAGGAATGATAAAGAAAAAAAACCGGCCAGCTTCCATGGCTCAGCCTATAATCCCAGCACTTTGGGAGTCCGAGGTGAGAGGATTGCCTGAGCCTGCGGATTCAAGACCAGCCCAGGCAACTTGGCGAGACCTCATCTCTACAATAAATCAAAAAAATTACCCAGGTGTGGTAGTGCGCGCCTGTAGTTCCAGCTACTTGGAAGGCTGAGGCAGACGGATCACCAGAGCCCAGCAGGTCAATACTGGGGTGGCCGTGAGCATGCCACTGCACTCTAGCTTGGGCGACAGACTGAGACTCCATCTCAAAAAAAAAAAAAAAAAAAAAAAGAAAGAAGAAAAGAAAAAAAAAAAACAAAACCCGCCTAAACCTTCAGACCTCCCTCATTTAAAAACAGTGTTCACCAGTAAAATTATGTCTGCAGCAGATTTTTTTTTTTTTTAATTGGAGTCTCACTCTGTCGTCCAGGCTGGGGTACAGTGGCATGCTCACAGCCATGGAGCCTCGACCTGCTGGGCTCAGGTGATCCTTCAGTCTCAGCCTTCCAAATGGCTAAATTAAAGGTGTGTGCTACCAAGCCCAGCTAATTTTTTTGATTTATTGTAGATGAGATCGCACCAAGTTGCCCAGGCTGGTCTCAAACCCCTGACTCAGGCAATTCTCTCACCTTGGCCTCCCAAAGTGCTGGGATTATAGGCATGAGGCACTATGCCTGGTTGAAGATTTTTTTTTTTTTTTTTTGAGTTGGAGTCTCACTCTGTCACCCAGACTGGAGTGTAATGGCACGCTCCTGGCCACCGCAGATCCTCAATCTGCTAGGCTCCGGTGATCTTTCTGCCTCAGCCTTCCAAGTAGCTGGAACTACAGGTACGCACTACCACGCATGGCTAATATTTGATTTTATTGTAGAAATGAGGTCTCGCCAAGTTGCCTAGGCAGGTCTCGAACCTGCGGGCTCAGGCAATTCACTCACCTCAGCATCCCAAAGCGCTGGGATTACAGGCTGAGCCACGGAGCCGACTTGAAGATTTTTTAAATTGTAGCATTATTGTTAACAGTAAAAGATTGGAAACAATACAAATGCCAGTTAATGGGAGAGTGGTTTAAATGTGATAGATACATTCATTCAATGGACTAGATTGCTGTCAGGAAAAAGCAATCTTGCCCTCTATGTGCTTACAGGGAACAGTCTCCAAAATAAATTAAGTAAAAAGTAACAGTGACTTCAGTGTATGTTATCAATTAGGTTAAAAATGAAAGGAAGGGAAGAAGAATAATCTACATATTTCCTTGTATAAGCACACAAGGGGGAACTCCCCCACAAAACAGAATTATCTTTTGGAGGGTGGGCTCCTTGTAGTACAGGCTTCCTCTGCTAAGTAAGTGTTCTAGGAACCCATCGGCACCAATGTACCCGTTAGTGTTGTTGTGAGAGATTGCACTAGCTTCAGTGAATTCGTTTTTGGAGGTTCTTTCAACGCCTTTGCCTATTTCATGAGGATGATTTATGGGTGTACCTGCCCATGCTGCACTGAGTGTTCAGCAGTTTTTGACCAAAAAAACGGCATGACCCCTGTGCCCCACCTTCCCTATTCCCCTAATCTCCCTACTCCCCTGATCTCACCCCAAGAGACTTTTGTTTCCCCAGATGAAAAAAAGTCCTTAAAGGGAAATGTTTTGCTAATGCAGCAGAGGTGAAACAAACAAACAAAAAACAGCAGAAGCACTAAAAGGCATCAAAATTGATGAGTTCAAAAACTGTTTTGAGTAGCGGAAAAAATGTCTTAATAGGTGTATTGATTAGCCGGGTGTGGTAGCGCGCGCCTGTAATTCCAACTACTTGGAAGGCTGAGGCGGAAGGATTGCTGGAGCCCAGCAGGTCCAGGCTGCGGTGGCCGGAGGCGTGCCACTGCACTCCAGTCTGAGTGACAGAGTGAGACTCTAACTCAAAAAAAAAAAAAAATAGTTGTAGTGCATCAAACAGAGAGTACTTTGAAGGTTACTGATGTTTAAACATGTAACAATAAATACAAAATGTGTGTGTTGGAGTCTCACTCTGCTGCCCAGGCTGGAGTGCAGTGGCACGCTTACAGCCACCACAGCCTTGACCTGCTGGGCTCAGGTGATCCTTCCACCTCACCCTTCCATGTAGCTGGAACTACAGGCATGTGCCACCAAGCCCGGTTAATTTTTTGATTTGTTGTAAAGATGAGGTCTGGCCAAGTTTCCCAGACTAGTCTTGAACCCGTGGGCACAGGCAATCCCCTCATCTCGGTCTCCCAAAGTGCTGGGATTATAGGCGTGAGCCACTGTGCCTCGTCTAATACACAATTTTGTATAAATACATTTTGGGTTCCCCCCCCATTAAAATATCATTGAAAGGATACACAAGAAACTGACAACAGTGGGTGCTTCTAGGAACGGACCAGGGAGGTTGAGTACTTGGGGTAGGATGAAGAATTTTTACTGGGCATCTTTTTGAACCCCTGGAGATATGCTATTACTCATTAAAATAAATTAATACAAGTTTTTATTTATTTATTTATTCATTTTTATAGAGACAAGGTCTCGCTTTGTTGCCCATGCTAGTCTGGAACTCCTGGCCTCAAGTGATCCTCCCACCTTGTCAATAAAAGTTGTTAAAAAGAGTAAAGTAATATCAATCTCATGACATTCAACGTGACAATTACCTGGGTCACGTGACAACCATCAACTACATAAATCTGTTTGTGACTTGGGAATTTGGAAAAGCTTAGTCCAGCCTGGGAATTCCCATGCAGTGGCATGATCATGGCTCACTGAAGCCTTGACCCCCTGGGCTCAAGCGATCCTTCTCCCTCAGCCTCCCAAGTAGCTGAGACTACAGGCATGCAGCACCACACCTGGCAAATTTTTTGAATTTTTTTTTTTTTTTTTTTGAGTCGGAGTCTCACTCTGTCACCCAGGCTGGAGTGCATTATGGTCATGGACACCCCAGCCTCACCCTGCTGGGCTCAGGTGATCCTTCCACTTCAACCTTCCAAAATGCTGGGATTACAGGTATGAGTCACCACACCCAACTTTGCTGTAATTTTATATAAAATGAGCAGTATCGATTGGAATTCCAGGTCTTCTGTTCTCACTATTGCTGGTGGAAGCAAATGGCCCAATACTAGAATAGTAGATTTTGTTTTTAATCACTAGCTCCCCTAAGAGTCGTTTGATATGCAAATAAAGTCCTCTCAATAAATATTGTCTGAATACTTTTTGAATCATAAAAGCAACATGACATGATCTGGAAAGCTTTAGGGGATTTAAGTGCTGTCATCAGCTGTGAGATTTCATTTTCTAGGATTAATCAAAGTTGCTGCCACCATCTCTATAGCAAGGGAGTCAAAAGCAAGTAACAGGCTGATCCCTGTGAGGAATGGAACTTCTCAGGGGACAGGGAGAGGATGCTTTTCTCTTCACCTCAGAAATAACTGTAGCCCTTAGCCAGGGAGTCTATTTCCATTTTATCTGTTCTGAGGTAATGGCATCACACCTGGAGCGGAATTGAGCCTGGCCATGTGCTCTTTGAGCTATGGCTGTTGCCATACTTCCTGGTTTTGACCCTCTCCCTCACCTTGGGAACGTGAATCTCAATCTCTCTCTCTCTCTCTCTCTCAATCTCTCTCTCTCTCTCTCTCTCTCTCTCTCTCTGAGTCAGAGTCTCACTCTGTCGCCCAGGCTAGAGTGCAGTGGCAAGCTCAACGCCACCCCAGTGTCGACCTGCTGGGCTCAGGCGATCCTTCTGCCTCAGCCTCCAAGTAGCCGGAACTATAGCCTGGCTAATTTTTTTTTTGAGTTGGAGTCTCACTCGATCGCCCAGCGGCCACCGCAGCCTCGACCTGCTGGGCTCCGGCGATCCTTCCGCCTCAGCCTTCCAAGTAGCCGGAATTACAGGCATGTGCTACCACGCCCGGCTGATTTTTTGATTTATTGTAGAGATGAGGTCTCGCTGCCCAGAATATTGTAGAGAAGGTTCACACTGTGGAGGTGGAGGAGACCGGATGGCTTGAGCCCGCGGGTTCGAGACCAACCTGGGCAACTTGGCGAGACTGCATCTCTACAATCAATAAAAAAATTAGCTGGGCCTGTAGTTCCAGCCACTTGGAAGGCCGAGGCAGAAGAATCGCCTGAGCCCAGCAGGTCGAGGCTGCGGTGGCCGGGAGCGTGCCACTGCACTCTAGCCTGGGCGGCAGAGTGAGACTCCAACTCAATAAAAATTTCTAAAAAGGAAAATAGTTGTGCTCTTAAAAATAGTAACAACCTGTGGGGGGGCGGGTGCTCTCAAGTGCGGGGGGAGCGCAGGGCGCCAACACTTGATGAACTCTGTCCTTTCAAGAGCACCCCCGGGAGGAGCTGCCGGGAGGAGCTGCCGTCGGGCAGGTCCGCTAGCTGCGAGCGACGGAGGCCACTACTGCGGGACAGCGACCCCGCCTGGGCGAGCGCGGCGCGGGGAGTCGCGGTGCGGGGCGGGGGAGGCACCTGCCGGGAAGGGGCGCGCCGGCCGCCTCACTCCGTCGCCTCCTTCTTCCCCTCCGGCACCTCCACCGACAGGATCTGCTCGCCGGGCTCTGGGCCCGGGCTCATGCGGATCCGCACCGAGTGCTCCTCGGGCCTGGCCGTCCCCTCCTCGTCTCCTCGGGCCTCCCGGGGGAGGCAGGCGGCGGCGACCGGCGGGGCCGGGGGCGCCGGGGGTTCCGGGAGCGCCGGCTGGTCCGGGGCGGGTTCCTCCGGGGCACCGGACTGGGCCGGGGCGGCCGAGCCTGCCTCTCCTGCGGCGTCTTGCGAGCTCCTGGCCTGGAATCCGGAGAGGGGGACTCGTGAGACACAGTGTGTCAGCGGGTTCTTGGGCGCCTCCTGCACCTCTTGCTGGGACCCCCGAAGGACAGCGGGGCGCAGGGGGTAAAATCTAGTGGGTGGGGCGGAGCTGCATCAGGGTTATTTAGAAGAAGCCATACTCGGTATTATGGGAAAGGGTGAAGATTAAAAGTCCTGCTTGGATTTCATGGAGGGTCTGGAGATGTTTTAGATCTTTGAGATGTAGGCCTGGAGGGGTGAAGTTGTAGGTTCAAGGGCAGATCGCCATCCCCGAGCTATTGAGGGAGGGGAGGCAGTGACCAGGAGGAAGGCCACTAAGGCCTCTGCAAAGGTGGAACCGTCCTGCCCTGCCCCGCCTTGCCCCAGTTACCAGCAATGGGTGCTCCCGAAGCAACTAGAGACTTCTAAGCAAACAAGGTGAGGGGTGCTGAGAAGCTGGGGCCTGGCTGCCTTTCTGGAGGGACTCGAAGCCTGAGTTTCTCAGGGTAAGACGGGACTGGGCGCCACTGGCATTAGGCTGCGCTAACCCGGGTGTGGGGACTTGCTGGGTACCTCCAGCCACCAGCCTGTGCTGCCTCCCATAGGCATCAGCCATGGTCTTGGTTTGCGTGTCAGTAGGGAACGGGGGGGGGGTATATCTTTGACCCCTCCTGCTCTGTCTGACCCCCATCTTTGCATGGCAGGAAACTGGAGAAGGAACAGCCCCCAGAGGAGGAGGTTAAAGTGGTCCTCTGCTGCTGAAAACCCAGGTGAGATGGTGGCAGTGAGCTTAAAGTGAGAACAGTCGGTGTTCTTGTGAGGAGTCCAGACCCCTGAAGTTTGCTCATGTCGGGGGGTGTTGAAGGAAGGGAGCAGAGGGTGGAAGCCAAGATGCTCCTGGAACCCAAGGCGGCTCTGGGGCCTACTGCTCCATCTTGGTGTTTTTGCATGTTTCCGTGTCCCTGTGCCACCCTTCTTGTCTACCCTAAATTCTGACAATGCATGCCAGGGCAGGATGCTTGGATGGTTGCCATTAAGGGACTTCTGGAGCATCGTGCTATGAATGGATTCAGACGCATCACTGGGAGGCTTAGTAAAGTGCTTTGCCATGTTCAAGATGCTTTCATAAAAGGCACTCTGCCTGATCTTACAATCCCGCATGGCAACTCTGAGTCATCTGGGTCTCAGCAAGTCTGAGGAGCTTCCCCGGGTCGCGGACCTGGCTGGTGACAGAGCTGGGATTTGGACTTGTGTCTCTGAACTTCTAATTAAGAGCTCCCTGCATCCTGCCATTCTGGCTGTTCTAAATTGAAGAGGAAATGCCTTTTCTTAGAAAACTCATGCAAATTTAATTCACATCTCAAGGCTTAGGAGCAACAAGCCCATTTCAGAAGCCTTTCCTGCCGTGAGAGCACCCTTGAGTTCATGTCTACTCAGCCCCTCATAGCAGCCAGCACCCAAGACCCCAACATTCCGGCTCGACCTTGACCTTGACCGTTTATGAGCCAGGCAATCACATCTTTCTTCAGTCTGGGGTCACTGGTGGCTGTGTCTGGAGGATGTCTGGGAGCCCTAAGTGGCTTTGATGTCACTCACCGGACTCCTGCTGTCCAAGACCTCTGGATGGGTGCCAGCTTTGAGTGAGACTGAGTTTATTTGGCTCCTTTGAACTCTGTTGTGTAGACTTCTGTCCTCTCCTCCCAAGAGTCCCTGCCATTGACTTCCTGACTAACCCTGGTCCTTGTCCCCCTTTTCCAGCAGCCTTCCTAAAGGACAGTCATGAATAGGCATAATTAGTGTAATCATTCTAATTGGCATTCTTGGCTTTAGTCACAGAGAACTCCCAGAACTAATGTTAATGCTCCCTGTAGATTTATGGGGGTTGGGGCACTGTGCCTATCTTTGTGAAGCTTTTCCTTTCCAATATTTTAAATTGTCATAGCCACAACATTAAACACGAGAGCATTGCTGTTGACTGGGGAGGAACATTCCTTGTCCATGTCTCCTCCCTTGACCTTGGCAACAGCACCAGGATTTCCCTTTGGGGGTCCTCTGCTCCCCACTCTCATTCCAGGGATGAGTATGTGACCCAGGCCTCTAAAGAGCACCACATTCCTCTGGTCACACTGAATGCCTCAGGAACTTGGCATGTGACCAATTTTGTCCATTGGCAAGTGAGTCCTGGGTTTTTTGCTAGAATCACTGGGAAAAGAGGTGTTTTCTTTCTTTCTTTTTTTTTTTTTTGAGTCAGGATCTCACTCTGTCGCCCAGGCTGGAGTGCAGTAGCACGTTCATAGCATGCTACTGCAGCCTCAACCTGCTGGGCTCAGGTGATCCTTCCTCCTCAGCCTTCCAAGTAGCTGGAACTACAGACACGTGCCACCACACCTGGCTAATTTTTTGATTTTGTAGAGATGAGGTCTCACCAAGTTGCTCAGGCTGTTCTTGTACGCTTGGGCTCAGGCAATCCTCTCACCTCAGCCTCCCAAAGTGCTGGGATTATGCCCGGCCATGCTTTCTTTCCTTAAAAAAATTTTTAAGGCCGGGCATGATGGCTCGCGTCTATAATCCCAGCACTTTGGGAGGCCGAGGTGAGAGGATTGCCTGAGTCCACAGATTAGAGACCAGCCAGGGCCAGTTGGCAAGACCTTGTCTCTACAATAAACAAACAAACAAAAAAATCAACTGGGCATGGAGGCATGTGCCTGTAATTCCAGCTACTTTGCAGGATGAAATGGAAGGATTGCTTGAGCCCAGCAGGTCAAGGCTGTGGTGGCTGTGAGTGTGCCACTGCATTCCAGCCTGGGTGATGGACTCAATTTGAATCAGAGTCTCACTCTGTCATCCAGGTTGGAGCGCAGTGGCACGCTCGTGGCTCACTGCAGCCTCGATTTCCTGGGCTCAGGCAATCCTTCTGCCTTGGCCTCTCAAGTAGCTGGGGCTACAGGTGCATGCCACCATGCCCGGCTAATTTTTTTTTTGTAGAGATGAGGTCTCACTTTGTTGCCTAGGCTGGTCTCAAACTCCTGATCTCAAGCAATCCTCTTGACTCAGCTTCTCAAACTGCTTGGATTATAGGCCTGAGCCATGGAGCCTGGCAGAAGTGTTTCATTGCAGTTGCTACACCAGGAGGGTACAATCTGGGAATCGGGGGTGGTGGTGGTGGTGGACAGGGCTGTCTGGAAATGGAGTCATCACCAAAGAAAGGCAGACATGATAGAATAGAATGGGAAAACAGTCCTGTTGTCCTGTTGGCCTCTTTTGGGCTTCTGGATCCAGCCTGGCCTGAAGTTTTCAATTTCTTGACCTCCAAACTCACCATTTTCTCAAACCAGTTTGAGTTTGCGCTCTGTCACTTGCCACCAACTGAGTCCTGACTGATAGAAAGAAGGAGAAAACAAGTCCCTGAAGCTAAATGTGTGGTCCAGTCTCAGAAGTCCTAGGCCTCGCCCTGGGCACATCCCTGTCGTGGACGGGGGAGGGACGCCTGGTTCCCCACGGACCGCGTTACCTGCTCCAGCTGCTCCTGCTGTCTTACGGCAGCCTCCATCGCCGCCAGCTCCTTAAGCCGAGCCCGGAGGTGGGCAAGCTTGCCGGCCTTGGCCCCCTTGCCGCCCATCTGCTCCGTCACAGCGAGGGTGGCGCTGAAGAGCTTCGGGGTGCCCGGCCGGGGGGGTAGGAGGAGCACGCTCTTCTCCTCCTTGGGCTTGTTGTTACTTTTCAGCATGTGCCTGCAAGACAGCAGCACCCGCCCACGTCACAGGCCAGCCCTGGGAGAGGGGGCCCTTTCAGTGGTGGAGAGCTTTAAGTCCAAGTTGTACGGGGGTGATTTTGGCTAAGATTATTGAGTGCTTTTTCTGGGTCAAGCACAGTGCTAGGTGATCTCTGAATAGCATCTCACTGAACTATCAGAACATGTTAGGAGATGGGTCTAATGTCTGCATCTTATAGGTAAGGAAACTGAGGCTCAGGGAGGTTGAGTAACTTGTCTGAGGTTACACGGCTAGGAAATTCTTTTGGTTTTATTTTTTTAGAGATAGTGTCTCACTCTGTTGCCCAGACTAGAGTGCAGCGGCGTGATCATGGCTCACTGCAGCCTCAAACTCCTTGGCTCAAGTGATCTCCCACCCCAATCTCCAAGTAGCTGGGATTACAGGTGTGTGCCCCTATGCCTAGTTAATTACTTTATTTTATTTTTGTAGAGATGAGATTTTGTTATATTGCCTAGGTGGGTCTCAAACTCCTGGGCTAAAGCAATCCTCCCGCCTCAGCCTCCCAGAGTGCTGGGATTACAGGTGTAAGACACCAATCCCAGTTTTTTGTTTGTTTGTTTTTCGAGTTGGAGTCTCACTCTGTCTCCCAGCCTGGAATGCAGTGGCATGCTCACGGTCACCATAGCCTCGACCTGCTGCCATCAGGCTATCCTTCCACCTCAGCCTTCCAAGTAGCTGGAACCATAGGCATGTGTCACCACGCCCAGCTAATTTTTTGATTTATTGTAGAGATGAGATCTCGCCAAGTTGCCCAGGTTGGTCTCGAACCCTCAGCCTCCCAGAGTGCTTGCGCCACTGAGCCCAGTTTTTTTTTTTTAAACCAGCAGTTTAACTCGACAGAACAATGAGGAAATACTAAAAGATACTTTAATATGAGGAATCAGAGATAGGCTGCCCAGGTGAAAAGGAACCCAAGGCTTTTCCTTTCCTGCTTCCCTGCCGTCACCCTCACAACGATCAGCACTTACTGAGTGCCAAATGAGTCCCCCTTCCCATTGTTCCTGCTTCTGTGTGTGACCCCCTGCCCCCGAGATTGAGTGGGGCGTGTGTCTTGCTTATTCTATATTGTCAGTGTCTCACTCTGTTGCCCAGGCTGGACATGATCATGGCCACTGTAGCCTCGACCTGCTGGGCTCAGGTGAACCTTCCACCTCTGCCTTCCAAGTAGCTGGAACTACAGGCAAGTGCCACTATGCCCTGCTAATTTTTGATTTATTGTTGAGACAAGGTCTTGTCAAGTTGCCCAGTCTGGTCTTGAACTCCTGGGCTCAGGCAATCCTCTCACCTTCACCTCCCAAATTGCTGGGATTACAGGCGTGAGCCACTGAGCTCTGTTATGTGTCTTGCTTTTAACCAATAGCATACAGCAAGGGATATCACTTGTGTGAATATGTCACATAGGCCAGCAATCTCTGTCTTGCAAGGAGACTCTCCCTTGCTGACTGTAATGAAGCAAGCAGCCATGCTGGGGAGGCCCCGTGGTGAGGACCTGAGGCCAACCACTGGCAACAACTCACTGGAACCAAGGCCCCCAGTCCTGCAACCTCAAGCACCTGAATTCGGCCAACAGCCATGTAGTCTTGCAAGCAGGTCCTTCTCTCATCAAGACTTGAGATGAGACCTTGCTCTGGCTGACACTTTGATGACTAGCTAAGCTGTCCCAAAACTTCTGACCCATGGGAACTGAAATGACAAATGTGTGGGTTTAAGCTGCTAAATGTGTGGTAATACTGTGGTGCTAATACGCGTTCTATTTTAAGCCTCACAACAGACCTCACAAGTAGGTCTTAAAATTCACTCTCACTTTCCAAATGAGGATATAGAAGTCCAGAGGGGCTGAGTAACTTCCCCAAGGCTACACAGTTGGGAATTCAAACCCACACCTTTGACCCCATAACCCTGATCTTTCCTTTTTTTTTTGAGTTGGAGTTTCACGCTATCGCCCACGTTGGAGTGCAGTGGCACACTCAATGTCACCCCAGCTTTGACCTGCTGGGTTCTGGCGATCCTTCCGTCTCAGCCTTCCAAGTAGCCAGAACTACAGGGGCGCACTACCTCGCCTGGCTAATTTTTGATTTATTGTAGAGATGAGGTCTTGCCAAGTTGCCCAGGCTGGTCTCAAACCTGCGAGCTCAGGCAATCCACTCACCTTGGACTCCCAAAGTACTGGGATTACAGGCTGAGCCACAGAGCCCGGCCTAACCCCGGATCTTAATGATTACAAAATGGCTGGGTGTGGTGGCTCATGCCTGTAATCCCAGCACTTTGGGAGACCAAGGAGGGAGGGAGGGTCACCTGAGCCCAGGACCAGTCTGGGGAACATAGTGGGAAGCTGTCTATACATAAAATGAAAAAAACTAGCTGGGCATCATGGTACATGCCTGTAGTCTCAGCTACTTGGGAGGCTGAGGAAGGAGAATCACTTGAGCCCAGAAGTGGAGTGAGGCCGTGGTGAACTATGATCATGCTACTACCCTCCAGCTTGGGTGACAGAGCAAGACCCTGTCTCTCAAAAAAAGGGAAAAGATGACAAGGCAACATTACCGTCATTTGGACTACATGGACGCTGACAGTACTTTTGTAACATGAAAAGGGCTGGGATTATTGTGCCTTTGACAATTGGTGAAACTGAGGCTCAGAGTGGGGGGAGTGACATGCCTAAGGTTACCAGGCAGTGGCAGAGGCAGAATCACAAGCCAGACTGAATGCAATGTACCACCCTGTTTCTCTAAATAAGGATAGAATTTTCCATCCAACAGAGCCCTGGCCTTTTACTAGGAAGTTTTCACACTGCTAACATGTGATGAGTGGTTTGGCTCAAGAACAAATGAATTTTGCCTGCAATCAGCGGGCCTAGTGGGCCTAGACAATGGATTGGCAAATTCACTCATCAGGGTTCCAAGCCAACATTTGTGTTAAAACACAGCCATTACAGGCAACTTATCTAATCAGAGGCAATGGGTCTAAATTGTGAGATTGATATTAATTGCTCAAGATTTGCATTTTCTAGCAGGGACTCCCCCAAGAGAACACAAACACTATCATTCATCAGACGCCTCTTACTCGCCAGCTCGGCACTGTCCCTGAGTTATTTGAGTCCATAATTCGTGGCATGACAGTCCACAGAGGCTCAGCGTGGTGCGAAGTGACACAAAAGAACTATTTATAGGACCACTGCTGATTGCTAATGGTTGTCTGTGTTTTGAAACATCGAGCTGGCTTCTGGGATGTTTCCAGATCAGGGAAATTCATCCTCATTCTCAGATGATGTATGCCTCTCTACAATTGGGATTGTGTGATGGCCTCTGAAGACAGCAGCGTGCAGAAAGATTTCTCCATCCCCTTTCCTGGAGAGTCCGAGTCAGACCCCTGAGCACTTTACCTTTGTGGGGCCTCAGGGTGGGAGCGTGGGCAGACTGCCACAGGCACTCACCAACTCAGAGGTTCCTAGGCCCCGTGGTTCTCACACAGAGTCTCTCCTTGATGAGCAGATCTCATACCTGGTCCCCTGGCTCTCTGGTTGAGCTGGCTGGTCCAGAGTACAGTTGCTCCGATGCCTCATGGCTGGCCCATCAGCCCTTCCTGCTTCCTCTGACTCCTCCGCCCTGTACCTCAGCCTTCTCCAGAGAGGGCACAGGTGACAGGCGCTGTTGGGAAGCCAGGCCTCTGCACTGCTCTTGGAAGGGCCTCAGGGGTCCCAACTGATTTGCTAAACCCTTACCTAACTCAGCCTCGTTCCTCGTGTGTGTGTGTGTGTGTGTGTGTGTGTGTGTGTGTGTGTGTGTGTGTGTAGGGGGGTGGTGGGTAGGAAGAGAGGGCGGGGAGATCTTGTGCTGGTTTTCAGACACAAACAATTAAATCACACAATTCATAATAATTATGTCCTATGAGGTCTCTGCAGACACTGAATTAGCAAATATTAAAACACTGGAAATTGTTTTTCACTCAAAAAATTAGCCAGGCGTAGTGGCACGTGCCTGCAGTCCCAGCTACTCTGGAGGCTGAGGTAGAAGGATCACCTGAGCCCAGGAGGTTAAGGCTGTGGTGAGCCATGATCATGCCACTGCACTCCAGCCTGAGTGACAGAGTGAGACCATGATTCAAACAAAACAAAACAAAAAACCCAACTTCATTCCAACGCCACAGAGTTCATTCAAATCTTCTCTCTTTCTATGCTTTTAAATCCCTTCTCCATCACTGAGAAATACACAGTAGTTTCAGAATCACGATCCCACACTACTGTTTAAAAAACAAGTCTTCTGGGTGGGGTTTGGTGGCTCAGCCTGTAATTCCAGCACTTTGGGGGGCCGAGGCCAGTGGATTGCCTGAGCCTGTAGGTTCAAGATCAGCCCGGGCAACTGGGCGAGACCTCATCTCTACAATAAATCAAAAATTAGCCAAGCAAGGTAGCGCCCGCCTGTAGTTCCAGCTAGTTGGAAGGCTGAGGTGGAAGGATTGCAGGAGTCCAGCAGGTCGACGCTGGAGTTACTGTGAGCAAGCCACTGCCCTCCAGCCTGGACGATGGAGTGAGACTCCAACTCAAAAAAAAAAAAAGCCTCCTGGGCAGAGCTCAGTGTTTGCTACAGTTCTTCTGTCTTTTTTTTTTTTTTTTGAGTTGGAGTCTCATCTCTGTTGCCCAGACTGGAGTGCAGTGGCCGCTCCCGGCCACCGCAGCCTCGACCTGCTGAGCTCCGGCGATCCTTCCTCCTCAGCCTTCTGAGTAGCTGGAACTACAGGCGTGCGCTACCACGCCTGGCTGATTTTTTGATTTTATTGTAGAGATGAGGTCTCGCCTGCCCAGGCAGGTCTCAAACCCGCGGGCTCAGGCAATCCACTCACCTCAGCCTCCCAAAGCGCGGGATTACAGGCTGAGCCACCGAGCCCGGCTAGCTCTTCTGTCTTCAGTGAGTATGTGCGGTGTCAGAATAACCTGGATCCTTCCTTGCCCTCCTCTCACCTTCAATGTGCTTATTCTTATTCTGCTCACTTGAAATACAGAGAGAGATGCTTACTTTGGTTAGTGGTCTATTTCAGGGCCTCCCAACCCTCATCTTCGTTGACTGTTTTGTTGTTCTGAGCATGTAAAACATGAACATTTGTTCAAAAGTCAGAACTTTACAAAAAACGATGTACTCGGGAATGTCCCGCCTCCTCCTGTCCCTGCGGCAACCCATCCCCAGAGGTGATGAAGCTCCTTGGATTCAGCTTCTCCTTCCTGTGTTTACTTTTGCGAAATGTGGCAGATCTGATTTCCCTTCTTTCTTATGCAAAAGGTAGCATGCGGTAGACTCGTTTTGTACTTTGCTTTTTTTCCCCTGACAACAAATCCTGGAAATCATTCTCCATCAGTCCCAGCTTCCTCGTTCCTGTCCGCTGGGGCTGAACATTCCCAAGAGGACATGGAGGGTATTTCCAATGTTTTGCAATCACTGACAGTGCTACCATAACCTTGTGCATCTGGATTTTGCATTGTTGGGGAACGGGTCTCTTTAAAATTTTTTTATTTTTGAGTTGGGGTCTCACTCTGTTGCCCAGGCTGGAGTGAAGTGGCACACTCATGACTCACTGAAGCCTCAGTCTCCTGGGCTCAAGTGCTTTTTGCCTCAGTCTCTCGAGTAGCTGGAACTACAGGCATGTGCCACTACGCATGGCTAGTTTTTTGATATTTTGTAGAGACGAGGTCTCACTGTGTTGCTCCTCAGGCTGGTCTTGAACCTCTGGCCTCAAGTGATCGCCCCACCTCAACCTCTCAAAGCACTGGGATTATAGGCATGAACCACCACACCCAGCCTTACCAATTTTTTTTGTTGTTGAGAAAACAGGAGTTTATTAAGAAGACAGAAAAGCTCCCAAGCAGGAGGGGGCCTGAAAAAGGGTTGCCCCAGTCATTTTTTGCTTTTTTTTAGTTGGAGTCTCACTCCGTTGCCCAGGTTGGAGTACAGTGGCACGCTCACAGCCACGGCAGCCTAGACCTGTTGGGCTCAGGCGATCCTTCTGCCTCAGCCTTCCAAGTAGCTGGAACTACAGGCGTGCGCTACCACGCCCAGCTAATTTTTTGATTTATTGTAGAGATGAGGTCTCACCAAGTTTCCCAGGCTGGTCTCGAACCCCTGGGCTCAGGCAATCCTCTTGCCTTGGCCTCCCAAAGTGCTGAGATTACAGGCTTGAGCCACTACGCCCAGCCTAGCAATTTTTTTTTTTTAATGAAAGGAAGTTATGTACCTGGCCTTCTTCCGGAGTAACTTCTGAGACTCAGGATAATGCACCAAAATCTCGTTCAGGTCCTTCTTATCCAGGATGAAGAGGTTGGCGAACCCGTGGGCCACCACGTTGGCCGTGCGCCGATTCCCACCCCCGACAGCCAGCAAGCTGGGGAGGAGATGGGAGGGGTGAGGTCCTTGGGAGCTTCTGGTTTTGATCCCATCCGGATCTTCATTTTCACCCACTGTACAAGGATGGCCTTGTGCTGGGAGAGTGCTCCCCCTATGGCTGCAGGTGCTGGTGCTGCATCTCTGACACCTTCACACTCTCCCTCTGGCCACTCCCTTCCCCAGGCTTGACCCAGACCCCTCATCTTACCCCAGCTCCCCTCTGACCTTATTTCTCCAAACACGGATCCAGCTCTCAGCGTCACCAGCACAGACGTCCCATCAGGGCCGCCCAAAACCTGCACCTGGCCCGCCTTGATGATGTACATCTCACGACCAATCTCTCCCTGAAACAGAGAAGGGGCCAGTCCTCCTGCCCTGTTCTGGAGCCACCAGAGAAGTGGCCAGGGTGGGGTCCAGAGGCTGGAGGTCCTGAAGGAGGAACCTAGGCTGGATGCCACCCTGTTGCCACAGCTTGGGGTGTGGTGTGGGGCTCGTCACTATCCCCTCGGGCCTTGGTCTCCTTATCTGTGGACTGGGGGGAGAGGGATGACCCCTCTGCAGAGTCCCAACTGGACCCACCAACAGAGGTGGGGGAGTTACACCGTGGTTCTATAAACTGTTTAAGCATTTGCTAGCTGAATGGGAATGATAATTACAATAATGATACGCGGGGGGTTGTACCTACTTAATCCTCAGCAACCTGGAAGGGAGGGTTGCTCCTTGGGCACAAAGTCAGGACAAGGCAGAGCTGGGATTTGAACCCAGATAGTCTGGTTCTAGAGTTCATGCTTTGTTTTGTTTTGTTTTTGAGTCAGGGTCTCACTTTGTTACCCAGGCTGGACTGCAGTGGCATGATTATGGCTCACTGCAGCCTCGGCCTCCTGGGCTCAGGCGATCCTTCATCGGCTTCAGCCTCCAGAGTGCTGGGACTGCAGGCACGTGCCACCGCGCTGGCTAATTTTTAAATTTTTGTAGGGATGAGGTCTCCCTATGTTGCCTAGGCTGGTCTTGATCTCCTGGCCTCAAGCAATCATCCCATCTCAGCCTTCCAAAGTGCTGGGATTACAGTTGTGAGCCACCACGCCTGGCCCATGTTTGTAGTTGCTGTGGGTGGAATTGTGCTCCCCGCAAATTCCTATGTTGAAATTCTAATCCCCAGTATCTCACAATGTGACCTTATTGGGAATGGGGTCACTGCAGAAGTCATTAGTTAAATTATGATGAGGTCATTCTGGAGTAGAGTGGGCTCCGAGTCCGATTTTCCTGGTGTCCTTATAAAAAGAGAAACTTGGACACAAGAACAGGCACAGAGGCAGACGGTGTGAGGGGTTGCAGAGAGAATAAGATCAACCATGAGCCAAAGAGGGAGGCCACTTAGCTCACAGTTCCGTGTGCCGTACCATGGCAACCCTGGCAGATAAATCCAGGTCTTAATCCCAGGTTAAACCGACTGACTGACTGAAGAGAGTGCTTCGGACTGCAATCGGAAACACCTAGTCGGCCATGCGCCTTCCAACCCTCATACGGGCACAGGGCCCTGCCTACTACCTGCCAATCACACCTGGCGTGCTGAAAAGGGGTTGGGGCCAAGGACAGTCACCTGGCTACACTTTTGATGTATTCAACAAATGTTTCCTGTGCATCTCACACGTGCGTGACCCTCTTAAAAAAGGAAGAAAGTTGGTCTCCCTGCTTCCATGTTCAGTTGGAACGGGAACTTGGTCTCCCTGCTTCCATATTCACCAAGGCTGTCTGAAGTTGTCGCGGAGCAAAACCGGACAGCAGAGGGCGCTGTTCACACGCGCTCGCCAAGCGATCAATTGAACTCTCACCGGCAGACACCTGATAGCCTTTTCTCTTTTTTTTCTTTTTTTGAGTAGGAGTCTCACTCTGTCGCCCAGGCTGGAGTGCAGTGGCATGCTCCCGGCCACTGCAGCCTCGATCGGCTGGGCTCCGGCGATCCTTCCGCCTCAGCCTTCCAAGTAGCTGGAACTACAGGCACGCACCACCAAGCCTGGCTGATTTTTTATTTATTGTAAAGACAAAGTCTCACCAAGTTGCCCAGGCTGGTCTCAAGCTGGTGGCCTCAGGCAATCTTCTTACCTCATCCTTCCAAAGTGCTGGGATTACAGGCGTGAGACACTGCACCTGGCCCCCTTTTCTCTTCTAACACAAACCGCTGTACCCACGAAGGCACCGGCAACAGCATGCCAACACACATTCCGTGCCAGGCACTGTGCCATACTCCGCATACATACCTTATTTAGTGCTCACAATCATCCATGAGGGAAGTCCCATCAGTATCCCCACGTTATCCATAAAGAGCAGGACTCAGAGAGGGCAAGACACTTGCCTGAGTACACAGCTAGGAAGTGGCTCCAGCATCAGGACACATCATTCTATTGCTCCCAAATCTCTCTTGACTTTTTTTTTTTTTAATTAGGGTCTTGCTGTTGCCCAAGCTGGAGTGCAGTGGCACTACTACAGCTCACTGAAGCCTCCAACTACTAGGTTCAAGTGAGCCTCCTGCCTCAGCTTCCCAAGTAGCTGGGAGTACAGGTGTATGCCACCATACCTAGCTAATTTTTTTTTTTTTTTGGTAGAGACAGGATCTCGCTATGTTTCCCAGGCTGGTTTCCAATTCCGGGGGCTCAGGTGATCCTCCCACCTCAGCCCCCTGAAGTGATGGGATTATAGGCCTGAGCCACTGTGCCCAGTTTCCTTGGTTCCTAAGGCTGCAACTTTAAATTCCCAGCCGTCTGAGAATCTTTTTCCCTCTTTCCCTGGTTCTGGGCTTCCAGAAACTTCACTGCTGCACAGCAAACAACCTGAAGGGGCCTTCTGGGGATAGGGTTTCCCAATCCTACGAGGCCTTCTTGGGCAACATTTCCACCACTGTACATACAGCCAGCCTTATTAACAGATCTATACAAGAGGAGGGAAAGCAAGGCTCCTGCCCCTCCCTCCCCTCAGGCACTGAGTGACCTTGGTCTCACCTTGAACCCCAAGGACAGGGAGCAGAAAGGGCTCTAGACACTGTGTAGCCCCAGAGTTCAAACCCAAGTGCTTTCTGAGATCAGTGGGTGATGCTAAGGAGCCTGTCTGGGACAGAGGGGAGTGGGGGGGACTATGGCATCAGAGCGGGCACCATGCCACCTCTGGGGCAGCCTCTCCTCCACTCCCTCTAGTCTTGCTGCTTGGGAAAGTGGGGCCTGACGCTAGCAGATTGCTCTTTGCAGCCAGAGGTCTGGGACTTTTTGTGAAACCTTTCACTTTTTTTAAAGTTTGGGGACTCATTTAACTTCTTTTTTTTTTTTTTGAGTCAGAGTCTCACTCTGTCACCCAGGCTGGAGTGCAGTGGCACGTTCACAGCCACTGCATCCTCGATCTGTTGGGCTCAGGCGATCCTTCCACCTCAGCCTTCCAAGTAGCTAGAACTACAGGCATACGCCACCACATCCAGCTAATTTTTTGATTTATTGTAGAACAAGGTCTCACCAAGTTGCCCAGGCTGGTCTCGAACCCCTGGGCTCAGGCAATCCTCTCACCTCGGCCTCCCAAAGGGTTAGGATTACAGGCATGAGCCACCATGCCTTCCAGCTAACTTTTCAAGATTAGAAAACAAGGCTGGGCATGGTGATTCACGCCTGTAATCCTAGCACTTTGGGTGGATGAGGCTGGAGAATTGTGCCCAGGAGTTTGAGACCAGCCTGAGCAACACAGCAAGATCCCATCTTTTAAAAAAAAAAAAAAATTGGAGCCGGGCTCGGTGGCTCAGCCTGTAATCCCGCGCCTTTGGGAGGCTGAGGTGAGTGGATTGCCTGAGCCCGCGGGTTCGAGACCCGCCTGGGCAGCGAGACCTCATCTCTACAATAAGTCAAAAAATCAGCTGGGCGTGGTGGCGCGTGCCTGTAATTCTGGCTACTCGGAAGGCTGAGGCGGAAGCATCGCCGGAGCCCAGCAGGTCGAGGCTGCGGTGGCCGGGAGCGGCCACTGCACTCCAGTCTGGGTGACAGAGTGAGACTCCAACTCAAAAAAAAAAAAAAAAAAAATTGGGAGGCCGAGGTGAGAGGATCGCCTGAGCCCATGGGGTTGAGACCACCCTGGGCAACTTGGTGAGACCTCGTCTCTACAGTAAGTCAAGAAAAATGAGCCGAGTGTGGTGGTGCATGCCTGTCGTTCCAGTGACTTGGAGGGCTGAGGTGGAAGGATCCCCGGGGCCCGGCAGGTCGAGGCTGCGGTGGCCATGAGCATGCCACTGCACTCTAGCCTGGGTGACAGAGCGAGACTGACTCAAAAACAACAACAACAACGAAAAGAAAGCTACTTCCCCATAGTTCTCGTGTGAGTCCCACGGCTTAAATTAACAAGCAAGACGAAGTCGTCAAGGAAGGCTTCTTCAATGAAGCACGTGACATTTTACACACAATCTGGCTTTCCACGCTCACTCCTCGGCTCAGCCATCATTCTCCCTCAGTTGCTCTACTCCAGCCACAAAAGTCTTAGTGGGCCGGGCGCGGTGGCTCAAGCCTGTAATGTCAGCACTTTGGGAGGCCGAGGTGCGTGAACTGCCTGAGCCCCGCGTTCGAGACCTGCCTGGGCAACTTGGCGAGACCTCGTCTCTACAATCAATCAAGAAAAAACGAGCCGAGCGTGGTGGCGCGCGCCTGTCGTTCCAGCGACTTGGAGGGCTGGGGCGGAAGGATCAGGATCGCCTGAGCCCAGCAGGCGGAGGCTGCGGTGGTCGTGAGAGTGCCCTTGCACTCCACCCGGGCCACACAGTGAGACCCCGACTCAAAGAGAGAGAGAGCAGGAAAGCAAACCACGTGACCGGATCCCACGTGAGGGCACCAGCCGGCACGCTTTGACCTCGCCCGCTCTTCTCCCGCCCCGCTTGCCCGACGGGAAGACCGAGACCCGGAGGCAGCCCCGCCCCGCGGCCGCGGCCCCGCCCCCGCTCGCCGAGGCGGCCGGCCCGGCCGGGGAGGCGCGCGGCGCGCGGCCAGGCGCGGGCGCGTCTGCGTCCGCCGCCCGGAGCGGCCGCGCCTCCTTCCGGCGGGCTCGGTCGCGGCGCCGCCCCCCCGGCCGCCGGCTCGGGGCTCGCGCGCCCCGGGCCGCCACGGCGCCCCCCGCAGCGCCCCCCGCGGGCCGGAGGCCGCCCGGCGCGCACCTTCTTGCACACGTAGTCGCCGGGCAGGTAGACCACGGAGCGCAGCCTCTTGAGCATGTCGAAGATCATCTGCCGGTCGCAGCCCTGCGGGCGGGGGAAGCACGCCGGTGAGGGCGGGGCCGGCCGGCAGCCTCCGAGCCCCGGCCCGGGCCGTACCTGGAAGAGCGCCACTTTGCTCACGATGCTGTAGTTCACGTCGATGGCGAGGTCCAGCCGCATCTTGTCCGGAAGCTGCACCATCAGCTCCGACTCGTCTGTGGACGCGACCCGGGAGGGTCAGAGGCGGGCCCAGTGCCCCCGCGCTGGCTCTCCCGGGCACGCCAGACCCCGCCACGCGGAAGCTCTCTCGGTCCCGACAGTGCCCTCCCTCGCCCCCAGGCCTTTGCCAATAACAGCCGCCTCGGCTCCCCACACGCCCGCACTTCCCTGGCTAACTCCTACTCGTGCTTCAGAACCCAGCACTAATGTCACCTCCTCCAGGATGCCTTCCCTCAACATCTCCCACCCAGTTAGTATGTCAGTTCCTGTACTGTAGCGCTTATCGCATATTTTTTTTTTGAGTCGGCGCTCTCACTGTCGGAGGACAGTGGCAGAATCTGGCTCATTCTGGCAGTGGCGGAATCTTGACCCCTGGACCTCAACCTCCTGGGCTCAAGAGATCCTCCTGTCTCGGCCTCCCGTGTATCTGGGTGTATGTCACTGCACCTGACTCATTTTTTTACTTTCTTGCAGAGACAAGGTCTCACTATGTTGCCCAGACTGGTCTTGAGCTCCTGGGTTCAGGCGAACCTCCCTCCTTGGTCTTCCAAAATGTTGGGATAAGCCGGGCTCGATGGCTCAGCCTGTAATCCCGCGCCTTTGGGAGGCTGAGGTGAGTGGATTGCCTGAGCCCGCGGGTTCGAGACCTGCCTGGGCGGCGAGACCTCATCTCTACAATAAATTTAAAAAATCAGCTGGGCGTGGTAGCGCATGCCTGTAATTCCGGCTACTTGGAAGGCTGAGGCGGAAGGATCGCCGGAGCCCAGCAGGTCGAGGCTGCGGGGGCCGGGAGCGGCCACTGCACTCCAGTCTGGGCGACAGAGTGAGACTCTAACTCAAAAAAAAAAAAAAAAATTGTTGGGATTACAGGCATGCGCCTCCATGCCTAGCCTGTCACACCTTTTATTGCAATCGTTGACCATCTGTTTTCCTCACTCACACAATAAGAACAACTTTATCAAGAACTAAAGTCTTTCGAGCACTTACTCCAGGGACTTTTTTACAGTGTTTTACAAAGATGATTTTGCTAAACCCTCCTAGCAACCCAAGAGGTGCCTGAAACCACAATCCTCCTTTATAGGCGGGAAAGGGCATGGCTTGCCCCAGCCACACAGCTCGGGGACGGTGGAGTCAGGACCTCGTTCGGGCTGTGCGGGTCCAGGAGAGCAGGGGTCTCTGTAAGACCCCTGAGAGACAGTCTGCTGGACTCACCATGGCACCTGCAGTGCCCGTGAGAGAAACAAAGGGCAGAGAGGAGTGAGGAGGAGGGAGGGAGGGAGTCTTCTTTCCTGATCTCAACTGTGCTTTGATCTTCAGTGAGGATGCTTTTTTTTTTTTGAATCATGGTCTCGCTCTCTCACCCAGGTAGGAGTGCAGTGGCATAATCACAGCTGACCTCAGCCCGACCTCCTGGGCTCAGGCGATCCTCCCGCCTCAGTCTCCCGAGTAGCTGGGACTACAGGCGGGTGCCACCACATCTAACTAATGGTTTTATTTTTATTTTTGTAGAGATGGGGTCTCTCTATGTTACCTAGGCTGATCTCAAACTCCTGGGCTCACGCGATCCTCCCGCCTCGGCCTCCCAGAGTGCTGAGATTACAAGCGTGAGCCACTGCACCCAGCCTGATGGGGATACATTTCAGGGTGGGTGAAGTGAGAGGGGTGGACACCCAAATGGCAAGCCCCCCAGGTCTCCAGGGGTCTCTTGATGGCCCAGCCTGAGGCACCTCACAGGCTTCTCCAGTCCCCTCCCGTGTAAACATTGGGGCCCCAGAGACACGAAGGAGGGGCCCAGAAGCAGGGCAGCGGGCAACAAGGGCTGGCTGTGGGAACCAGTGGCCGCCAGGGCGTGGCCAGTCTTACCCAGCATGCCTTGCGACTGCCAAGTGAAGTCGTACCAGGTCTTGACGCGGTTCTGCACGGACTTGGGGATCTTGTAGAAGTTCATGTACTTCACCGTGCTGTCCATGCAGCTGCGATAGTAGGTCTGTCCTGCGGTGGCGGCCCCCACCACGTCTCGCATCTGGGGGAGATGTTGGGGAGGTCAAGGAAGCCGCCAGGTCAGAGGGCGGCTGGTCAGCGGGTTGGGAGAGGTCACTTTTTTTTTTAGACGGGAAAATATAGTTTATTTAAAAAGTAAATTAGAGATAGAGAAAAAAAGAGGAAATTCACCTCCCCAAAGTAAGGAAGGGGGCCAAAGCCAGGAGACATGCTGAGGGCCATAACTCAATGAGCACATGGCCACACCAGAGTCTAGTAAGGCAATGGCTGGGAGAGGTCACTTTACACAGAGCAGGGCATGTGCTTGTGGTGGAGGCTGGAGAGAGAGGACAGATGTCCACCCACAGAGGAGGCTCTACTGGCGGGGACGTTCTGCCTTGGCGTGGACATGGGAAGAGGGAGGCCAGGCTGCTGGCCCCTTGGGTAGCCTCAGGTCCCTGGGACCACACGAGGAAGGAATGCCTTGCTGGGCTGGGCTGATTCTGCTACCATGGGGCCCCTAGGTGGCAGCAACCTTTTAGCCATGCTGGAGGAAACAGGCACACAGGGTCCAGTGCCTCAGTGTAGGGCCCTTTGAAGGTGATTGTGAGGACCCCTGACTGTCCCCTCAGGCTGAAATAGAAGATGTTGCCCCAGCAAGCCAGAAACACCTGGGTTTCTCTCAAAGAGAACAGTCCAAATCCTCGGCCTCTGCAGAAAACCAGTCAACCTCGATATCCCAAAGAAAATGACATGCCAAATGGGAAGGTTCTCAGAGAGGGGATGGGACCTAGACCTCCATCACCCTCTCCCCCTGCAGGGCCCCACATGCTCCTGACTCTTGGTCCAGTGCTCTTTCCTGGACATAGTCCAGAAGGAACCAGCATGGACGGTAACATTGCTGGTGGCAGTGGGAGGGGGCCTTGTGGTCAAGTGGCCGGGAAGCCAGGCTGCTGCCCCAGCTACCTGTCCAATCATCACAGAGAAAGCGAAGACGCCCGTGAAATAGTTCAGCAGCTGGAAGATGATTTCAAAGAGCGTCCTGGGGTCAGGCAGCCCGCCAATCGTGATGAGGGTCTTCACCGCAAAGTAGTAACAACGAATGTAACTGGGGAGAGAGGAGAATGGGCAACTTGGTCATCACAGCCCTGCTCTTCCAACCTCACATGGCCTGTTCAGATGCCCCCGATGGATGTCTATTGTGTGGAAGAGAGAAATCCTTTACAGTTCATAAATGCGAGGCTGGGCGGGGTGGCTCACACCTGTAATCCCAGCACTTTGGGAAGCCAAGGTGGGAGGATCACTTGAACACAGGAATTCAAGACCAGCCTGGGCCCATCTCAATACCAAAAAAAAAAAAAAAAATCAGCTGGGCATGGTGGCTCACGCCTGTACTCCCAGCACTTTGGGAGGTAGAGGCAAGAGGCTTGCCTGAGCTCAGGAGTTCAAGACCAGCTTGGGCAACTTGGCGAGACCTTGTCTCTACAATAAATCAAAAAATTCACTGGGTGTGGTGACCACGCGCCTGTGGTTCTAGCTACTTGGAAGGCTGAGGTGGCAGGATCGCTTGAGCTCAGCAGGTCAGGCTGCAGTGGCTGGGAGCCTGTCACTGTGCTCCTGTATGGCGGCAGAGTGAGACTCCAACTCAAAAAAAAAAAAAAAGAAAAGAAAAAACATTAGCTGGGCGTGGTATTTGTCAGTAGTTCCAGCTACTTAGGAGGCTGAGGCAGAAGGCCTGCCTGAACCCAGGAGATCGAGGCTGTGGGAAGCTGTGATTGTGCCACTGTACTCCACCCTGGGTGGCAGGGTGAGACCCCAACTCAAAATAAACCAGTGCAAGAAAACCACCTTTGTATGTACAGGGCACACTGAGGTTCACAGAGCAGGTTCACAAACGCTGCCTGGTTTGGTCATGGCTCTTGCCCGACCCTGCAGGGACATGTTATCATTCCTATTTACATGGACATGGAAGCTGAGGTTCCACATTTCCACGTAGTTAGCAGGAGGACAGACAGGGCTTGCAGCTCCTGACGACAGGACTGCCTCAGTGTCCTTCAATTTCCACAGTCCTTTCCTCTGTTGTCCCTTATCAGGCTGGTTCATGGAAAGCAAGAGCCACGTCCCATCTGGAAGACATCTTGAGGGCCGCCTTTTCTGACCTCCCCGTCACCCATCCATGTTCCAGGGTGAAACTGAAACTCCCAAAGGAAAAGGAACACCAGCTGGCAAGTCCCAGGACTGGGACTAGAATCCAGGACACTGTCTGCTCCTCTGAGCGGTCAGCCACCATCAGTAACCCCCAACTCAGGCTGGGAACCTTCAGGAGGGGAAGTATGGGTGATGGGACCCTACCATGTGGTAACAGGCAGAGGAAATTCCCCAAATGCCATAGTCTGAATGCATCCCCCAAATTCAGGTGTTGGAAGATTAACTCCCAATGCGACAATGAGGGGAGGCAGGGCCTCTGGGTGCTGTTTAGGTTATAAGGGATCTGCCTCATCAGCAGATCAGTGCCTTGTAAAAGGGCTGGATGGAAGGAGTGCTCCTCGCCCCTGGAGGATGTCGTGGCATTCAAGGTTCCGTCCTGGAAGCAAAGAGCAGCCCTCACTGGATGCCGCACCTTGGTCTTCGATTTCCCAGCTTCCAGAATGGCGACAGGTAAGTTTCTGTTCTTTCTGTTCTTTTTTTTGTTGGAGTCTCACTCTGTCCCCCAGGTTGGAGTGCAGTGGCACACTCACAGCCACCACAGCCTTGATCTGCTGGGCTCAGGAGATCCTTCTGCCTCAGCCTTTCAAGTAGCTGGAACTACAGGTATGCACCACCATGCCTGGCTAATTTTTTTTAAAAAATTTATTGTAGTGATGAGGTCTCGCCAAGTTGCCCAGGCTGGTCTTGAACTCGTGGGCTCAGGAAATTCTCTCACCTCAGCCTCCCAAAGTGCTGGGATTATAGGCGTAAGCCACCACACCTGGCCCAGTTTCTGTTCTTTATATATTACCCAGTCTTGGGCCTTTTGTTAGAGCAACTCAAAATGTCCTAAAACTGAGTTTGTCTAATTATTACAAGGCAGTAAGAATCCCCCAGACACCTGTGTGTACACCTTCAGGCTGAACCTTCCCCGGGGTCCTCAGAGCCTGGAGACAGGGCATTTCCAGTCAGCTTTCCTGTGCCTTCCCGGGCTCCATATCTGCAGTCAGCCTGCCTGGGCTGGGCCACTTTCTAGCTGCATAACTTGGACAAATTACTCAATATTTCAAGCCTGTTTCCTTTTCCATACAATGGAATGGCACTCAAATATCCTTTACAGGCAACCATGAGGTTGGAAAGATGCTAGAAGAGCGTCTGGCATGTGATGGGCTCTCGGCAGATCAGCTGTCAAAACCTGCCAATAGCTGGTGCCTGCCATGAGCTGCAGAGGGGAAAGGATAAACTCTCCCATGTCCTCAAGAACCTGCCGTCCAGTGAGGACAAGGGACATGCAATGAGTACTGGGAGGAAGAAGCAGCGGTTGCTGGAAGTTTGATGGGAGCCTGCCTCTGACGAATTGCGAGGCCTTGGGCCGGGTTTTGGCCCTCCCTCACCTGCTCATCCATGCATCACCTGTTGCCTGGACTTTTCAGGACAACACAAGACAGGCCCGGCCCATCAAGCCCACGTCAATCGGTTCTGACCACCAGAGGGCGCGCGAAGCAGCCTAAATTTAGCAGCGCCGTCTGGGAGCGGTGCTCGCGCCGCTGGGACTGGGCCACCACCGGAGGGAGGGCACAGAAGCCATGTCCACCAAGCTCCGGCTTTCCCCAAACCCTGGTTGGAGGAATCTCCCGCTGGCATGGCACATCTTAGGGATCTCCTCCATGCTACCGTCTCTTTGGGGACCTTCCACGCCCAGGCTGGCAGGACATGGAAGCCAGCGCCATGGCTGCTTTTTAAACTGTGCCATGATTTATGCTGTCAGGCTTCCCCACTTGTACTTTGTCCATATTGGGGTTATCCTGCAGGACGTGGACAAGGTTGCTGTTGCCAGAAAGAGTGCCCCCTACTGGGCAGCTAGAGCCCCTCTGCAGAGAGCCCTGCAGAAGAGGGTCCCAGAGTCCCCTGTACCCCCCGCCCCTGCTTGCCCCCCTCCCAGGGCTGCCCAGGGACAGATGTGCCAGGTTTAACCCCAGGGAGCAGAACTTTTTTTTTTGAGTTGGCGTTTAACACTGCTGCCCAAGCTGGAGTGCAGTGGCATGATCATGGCACACCACAGCCTCGTCCTTCTGAGCTCAGGCAATCCTTCCTCCTAAGCCTTCTGAATAGTTGCCACTGTAGGCACATGCCAACACACCTGGCTAATTTTTTTACTTTTTATTTTTTTACTTTTAGTACAGACAAGGTCTCGCTATGTTGCCCAGGCTGGTCTTGAACTCCTGGACTTCAGTGATCTTCCTGCCTCAGCCTCCCAAAGTGCTGGGATTACAGGCGTGAGCCACCATACCTGGCAGAATTCTTAGTTTATTGGGGCAGAAGCCTCAACACATTCTCAGAATTTAGCTCCAATATCAGGGTTTGTGAACCCCTTAAATCCCTATTCCTTCAGTTATGAATTCTTTTCCTGGTGTGCTGGCATCCCCATAACAATAGCCAATACCAGGAAGTGGGGTCACGATGCCTCTCTGAGCAGAAGTTGGACATGTGACACATACTAGTTTATTATTTAATATTCCTTGTGAGAAATCTGATTGCAATACTACCCCCATTGTGCAGATGAGAATGCTGAGTCTCTGAAAGAGCAAGGGCCTTATCCAAGGTCACAGAGCTAGATTAGATGCAGAATTTGTGTTCTTCCCTCTGCATAGAAGGGGCCTTCAAGTCACCTCTCTGCCCCCTTGTGAGGGGTTATGTGAATAAATGAATGAGTGAATGAATGAAGGGTCTAGTCACGGACTCAGGAGTGGGATTGTGGATGGGTTCAGCTGAGGGGAACAGGGAGCGGGGCCCTGGGGATGTGGGAGAGTTAGGCCTGGCCCTATCCCCAACACACTCTACCCCCCATGGCTGTCGGGATGCTCCTCCTGCCTACCCGGCTGCCCTCGACTCTGGGCATTTCTATAAAGGTGTGCCCCCCACTCAGGCCACGGACTCATGGCAAAGGTGATAGCCATGGCTGTGGTGGCATCCGTCCTGGGACGGGGATGTTCTAAGCAAAAAACCACTCTATGAAGAAGCCACTTTGGAGGAGTGACCTACCTGTCCTCACGTCCCTGGAAGCATGCTTGGGGTGGACATGGGGCTGGCAGCTGGACTGTGAGTATTTCGCATCACTAGTGGGCATAGTCCAGGGTGAGGCAGAGCCTACCTGAGGTGAACAGCCAACTCGCTGCGGGTCCCTTCCCTTGCCCTCCTCCTCGTCATTATGGCCGACCGAGCACCCGCTGAGGCCTGCCACAGGGCGGCAAGTCAGAGGCATCTGCCCCTTACAGCTACCCTTAGGGGTAGGCGTCCCATTTTCAGCTCCATTTTGCAGGTGAGGAAACTGGGTCTCACAAAAGAGACATGACCTGCTCACTGCTGGCAGGTGGCAGCTCCGAGTCACCTTGAAGGGCTCCTTTTGACTTCTGGTGGAATCGGCAGGTTTGAGTCTCTCAAGTTGTGTTCTGACCCCATGGGTTTCCCTCCCTCCAAGCCTCGCGTTGAGGGGTTTGCTGCTTTCTGACCTACCATGCCCCCCACTGGTTGTCTATTTCCTGCCTCTCCTCCCAGCCCCCCCCCCGCACCCTGAGGGTAACCTTTCTTTCTTTCTTCAATGCCCTCCCTCCCATCATTCTCCTGCTTACGGTCTTGACAAGCCAGGGGAGAGAGTGGATGTGGGATTGCCTTCAACCATCCAGACCTAAAAACGAGGCATATGTATATATATGTATACACACACATTTTTTTTGACTTGGAGTCTCTGTCGCCCAGGCTGGAGTGCAGTGGCACACTCCTGGCTACCCCAGCATTGGGCTCCAGGGATCCTTCTGCCTCAGCCTTCCAAGTAGCTAAACTACAGGTGTGCACTACCATGCCCTGCTAATTTTTGATATATTGTAGAGATGAGGTCTCGCCAAGTTGCCCAGGCTAGTGTTAACCCCGCAGGCTCAGGCAGTCCACTCACCTTGGCTTCCCAAAGTGCTGGGATTACAGACTGAGCCACCAAGCCCAGCCTGTATACACATTTTAAGAGATGCTATCTATGTATTACTTTTACATCACAGTAGCAATGTGTAGTATGATGTTCACTCAACCAAGCTTCTGCCATTTTCTTTAATGATCCTGCTTGTCACATGGCAGTGCTAGCATTCATTTGATTAACGCCATTTTTTGAGCAAACATCATACTTAAAATGTATATACATTTTTTGGCACCGTCCCCCCGCTATTTTCCAATGGGCTTTTATGTAACCTCAAATCGATCTAAAAAATGAAGTCTATTTATTAAAATAATTTTAAAATGTTCATACTCTTGGCCTTGCCATCCCGCTTGTATGAATTTATTATGAGGAAGCCACCAGACAGAGAACAAGGATTTCCACACAGAGATGTTCTCTGCAGTCTTATGTGTCGTGGCGAAAAATCAGAAACACCTCATGGGGCCAGTGATGAGGATGGTTGGCCTGTCTGTCCGCATAGTGGCTGGTTTTTAGTTTTTTGGGTTTTTTTTTTTTTGATTTGGGGTCTCACTCTGTCACCAGGATGGAGCACAGTGGTATGGTCATGGCTCACTGCAACTTCAACCTCCTGGGCTCAGGCAATCCTTTTGCCTCAGCCTCCTGAATAGCTGGGACTATAGGCACACATCACCACGCCTGGCTAATTTGTTGATCTTTTGTAGAGATGAGGTCTTGCTATGTTGCCCAGGCTGGTCTCAAACTCCTGGGCTCAAGCAAATCCTCTTGCCTCAGCCTCCCAAAGTGCTGCAATTATAGGCATGAGCCACTGTGCTTGGCCAATGTAATGTTTTTAAATTTAATAATGAGAAAATATTTTATTACTTACTTTCTTGTTGGTGACCTATTTTTTTTCACATTTGAACATTTCTAAGATTGAAATGTGTCTTACAACTCATGTGTACATTTAATGTAATTTTTTGCCTAAAAGGCTGAATTGACTCAATGATGTGTCATATACATTAACAATTAACTATATCTTAGAATAAAAAATAGTAGAGGAGGATATGTCCTAATATTTCTTTTATAATCAGAAAAAACATCTATGTGACATCACACACATATATATGTCCATATATACATATCAAAGAACAACAAAAAAGAAAGCTTTGCTGGGTCCTCATTGCCTAAAGCAATGCTAGCCCATAAAAATATGATGTGATGCACATATGGAATTTTAAATTTTCTAGTAGCCCAATTTTTTTTCTTTTCTGGAGTATAATTTTTTTAAACTAATTTTTTATTAATTTTTTTTTAATTAAGAGATAGGGATCTCACTGTGTTGCCCAGGCTAACCTCAAACTTCTGAGCAGCTGGGACCAAGGGTGCAAGCCATCACACTTGGCTAGCCATATTTTTTTTAACAGTAACAAGCAATAGGTGAAATTAATTTCAATAACATATTTTTTTTTTTTGAGTTGGAGTCTCACTCTGTCACTCAGGCTGGAGTGCAGTGGCATACTCATGGCCACCCCAGCATCGACCTGCTGGGCTCCAGTGATCCTTCCGCCTCAGCCTTCCAAGTAGCTGGAACTACAGGAGCACTACCATGCCCAGCTAATTTTTTATTTTATTGTGGAGATGAGGTCTCGCCAAGTTGCCCGGGCCGGTCTCAAACCTGCAGGCTCAGGCAATCCACTCGCCTCGGCCTCCCAAAGTGCTGGGATTACAGGCTGAGCCACAGAGCCCAGCCTCAATAATGTGTTTTAATTAAACTAAAATATTAAAATTATTATTTCCTCTTGCAACTACTACTTTAAAAATGAGTAACAGAAGGTTGACATGCTTCATCGTAAGCCTTCCAGATTGTGCGTGTATTTTACACCTGCAGCATACCTTGGCCCCAACAGCCACGTGCCAAATGCTCAATAGCCCTGTGTGGCTAGTGGCCACTGCAGTGGACAGCTCAGCTCTAGAGGGCAAGGTTCAAACTCCTTGGGGAGGCTGCTTGGCAACCCAGCCCCACCTGCCTTTCTGGAAACTTTCACAGACACCACTCCTTCCAGCCACACAAGGCAGCTCCCTATCCTCAACTTCCGATTTTGCAGCTCCCCACCTTCCTTCATGCTCTTCCCTCCCTTGGGGTCCCTGGCCCTTCTTTTCATCCATCAAGGCCTAGATCAGACTTAACTTCTGACGACCTTTGGTGGAATGGACCACACTCATGCCCACCTCCCCTACCCTCTCTGGGCACCAGGCTGGTACTTTGGCCCAGATGGCACGACAGTTGGGCTTCTGGGGCCATGCCACCTGGGTTCACATCCCAGCTCTTAACTTATGACCTGTGTGGCCTTGGGAGCTCCCATCTGCGACCTCACCTGCGAGATGAGATGATGATGGCACCTGTTGGACGTGGCTGTTGGGAGTTGGCATGGGAAGCGCTCCCCATAGGATGGGGACATGATGCATGTCCCACAAGCCTTGCTGGCATCCTCCTCCTCATCATCATCATCCTGGCATGTCTCTGGATTGCCAGGGGGTGTCACCTTGTTTGCCAGCCCCTCGAAGGAGCGAGGCTTGGGGGGCTGTGCTGGGAGTATTCTTGGCCTCACTCCCACCTGGCCGTGCCCATGGGATGTGGGCGTGGACGCACATGTACCGTGGATTTGCCAGCCCTGTTGGGCTTTGGAACGTTGAAAGGATCTTTCTAGTAGGTCTTGTTCACATCTGTACCCTCCTGCCTGGCGTGTGGTAGGTGCCCAGGACACTTAGGCCTAGGGAAGACATGGAGAGTTTGCCTCCATGACTTCTTAGGAGCAAAGTGACCTTGGCAACATGGCACCCATGAGACTCTTCCCAGAAGTCTGTGCCGTGAATGATAGAGAACAGGAATGTGGCCTGGACGTGGCCCCAAAAGGAAGACGTGGCTTACCTGTTTCCCACGCCATCGTAAACCCAGTGAGTGGCGCCAATGCCCTCGTAGTCCGACGCCCAGTAATAGAGACAGGAATTCAAATGCAAGCTGTAGAGAAGATAGGCCGTGGTCCTGATGACCCTGCAGAAGAAGCAAGACGCATGAACACAGCGACAGAGACAGCAGCCGTGACATCCTGCCTGGGGTCAGGACTGCAGGGAACGAGCGATCTTCACCTCCCCTGATGCCCACCTCAGAGTCTCTCCCTGCCCAGCAGCCTGGAGGGGTGGACACCAGGCCAGTGGGAGCCAGCCAGTGCTGGGCTGGCCTGATCAGATACTTTGGTGAGCCTGCGCCAGCTAGGACTGGTGGCTCACGAGCAGAATGCTGCCAAGACTTGGGACGGGAATTGGCCCCTGTGCAGATGAGTTCCGTGGGAGTGAAGGGGCCAGAGGGAAAACATATCTGTAAGGAGGAACAGGGCAGGGACCGGTGTATGCAAAGAAGTGGAGATGAGGGCTGGCCATGGTGGCTCATGCCTGTAATCTCAGCACTTTGGGAGGCCGAGATGGGAGGATTGCTTGAGCCCAGGAGTTCAAGACCAGTCTGGGCAACACAGTAAGACCTTGTCTCTACAAAAAAAAAAAAGGCCAGGTATGGTAGTGCGCATGTGTGTATGTCTCACCTGTAAATGTAGGCCTTGCTGAGGACGGATTCCAGGCGGTTGTTGAACTCGAAGAAGGCCATGTACTGGAGGAAGAGCAAGGCATCAGGGGCAGGGGCCATACTGCCCTCACACCCATGGGTACCAGAGCTGAGGAGGGGGCTGGACAGTGAGCATTCGTAATGAGAGGCCCTCAGCTCCTTGAGGGGTGGCGGCTAGAAACTCTGTTTAGGGGAAAGTCAGGGCCCATGTCCCCTTGGGAACATCTCATTATGTTCTCACGATTCACACATTTCAGGGGCTTCTGGACCTTCTAAATCCTATCGTGAAACTTTTAGGGTGCATGCATCCCAAGTCAAGGATGCTGTTTTGAATGTTTGCTTATAAGGAAAACAATGTAAACAGCATCCCAAATGTCCCTTCCTTCTATCCTTCAAAGGCTGGTTTATAATAATGAAAGTATAATAACAGCTACCCTTTTTTATTGAGAACCTATTATATGACTGGCATATATCTTGATATATATTGCCTTACTCCTTATTTACAGATGGGGTATGTACTACCCTTCTGCTTTTGGACAGAGAGAGAATTGGCACTCAGGGAAGGTCAGTAATTTGTCCACCGTACACAGCAGGCACATGACAGTCAGCACTCAAACCCAGATCAGACCCCAAGCTGCAAGCTCTTCTCATTGCACTGCACCACCTCAGTATCTTCTTATTTATTTGTTTTTGAGTCAGGGTCTCCCTCTGTCACTTAGGCTGAGGGGTAGTGGCACAATCACAGCTCATGGTAGCCTTGCCCTCAGCTCAGGCAATCCTTCCACCTCAGCCTCCCAAGTAGCTAAGGACTAAAGGTGTGCACCACCATGCCCAGCTAATTTAAAAAATTTTTTCTCACTATGTTTCCCAGGCTCTTGAACTTAGATCTTTTAATTTTTATTTAAATTAAAAAAATTTTTTTGTAGAGATGAGGTCTCACTATGTTGCCCACACTTGTCTCAAACTCCTAGGCTCAAGAAAGAAATTCTCTTGCCTCGGCCTCCCAAAGTGCTGGGATTACAGGTGTGAGCCACTGTGCCCTGCTAGAACTTTTTATTTTTTGATATTTGGAAAAAAACAGTATGGGGCCAGGTGTGGTGGCTTAAGCTTGTAAGCCCAGCATTTTGGGAGGCTGAGGCGAGAGAATTGCCTGAGCTCGGGGGTTCAAAACCAGCCTGGGTAACTTGGTGAGACCTCATCTCTACAATATATCAATAAAAAAAAAATTAGCCAGGCGTGGTAGTATGCACCTGTAGTTTCGGCTACTTGGAAGGCTGAGGTGGAAGGATCACCTGAGTCCAGCAGACTGATGCTGGAGTGGCCATGAGCATGCCACTGCACTCCAGCCTGGGCAACAGAGTGAGACTCTGACTCAAAAAAAAAAAGTAAAAGAAAAGAAAAAAAAATTATGTATGATGATTCCCTAAGGGAGATGCTAGTCATCCCCCAGGTGTCCATTTGAATTTCCGTCCAGAGTTAAATTGGATGCAGAAGGACCATGGGCCTAGACGCCTCACGTGAAGACTTCTGTACTCTGATATGTGCTACAGGTCAGATCCGTGAATTATGCATTCTCCCCAGAGACACCATATGGACCACAATATGGATCTCACCACCACTTTCTGGTTAAATTCAGCTGGAGGCATAACTTTCCTCACCCAGATGCTTGGCTCTAAAGCAGCCTCTGCAGCCTCCAGGAGGCCGGCATGTGTCCAATAAGAATGAGGTCACTTTCAGTTTCCTCTTTCCTCTTGGCAGCCAGGAAGCTCGGTGGCAGCTCCTGAGCTCAATTCCAGCAGGTGTACCTTCCTTTTCAGCAGGGTGCTTGCACGCCTCCTTGTTGTGTCTGCCCTGTGTCTCCATTGTTATTAATGTGATTGCACTTGCCTTTTTTTTGGTAAATTCTCTCATTACCATTTCTGGGAAAAGGCACCAGACATCATGTCAGGAGAGAGATGAGCCTGACTGGTTGGCCAGCAAAATCCATTCCGGGGATCCTGCCTGCTCGGAGTGACCGTTCACCCTGGTCACATGGCAGGACAGTGTTCAGGTCTCCAGTTCTCGCTGGGCCAGCCAGACCATCCCTGGGACATTGGCTCTGCCTAGTAAAGAGCTGGAATGACAATGAGCCCAGCCAGTGATGCAGGGGCGCCAGGCTGTGCACTCAAAGCCACCCCAGGCATGTCCTCATTCCTGCAACCTTGAGCAAGCCACTCAGACTCCCCAAGTGCCAAGAACCCCATTTTTTAGACAGAAACCATCATGAAGCAGAAGCTCCTCTCTTAAAAGTCTCTATAGCTGGCTGGGCACAGTGGCTCTTGCCTATAATCTCAGCACTTTGGGAGGCCGAAGTGAGAGGATTGCCCGAGTCCACGGGTTCGAGACTAGCCTGGGCAACTTGGTGAGACCTCATCTCTGCAATAAATTTAAAAATTTAAAAATATATTAGCTGGGCATGGTGGCATGTGCCTGTAGTTCCAGTTACTTGGAAGGTTGAGGTGAAAGGACCAATTGAGTCCAGCAAGTCGAGGCTGCGGTGGCTGTGAGCGTGCCATTGCACTCCAGCCTGGGCGACAAAGTGAGACTACAACAACAAAAAAAGAGTCTTTCTAGCTACTGAAAGCATGAACAGCAGAGACAGACTCCCTATGTTCAAGTCCAGACTCCACTTCTTCCTCGTTATGCGACCTTGGGCAAATTACTTAACCTCTCTGTGCCCTAGTCCCTTTATTTGTTAAAATGATGGTAATGACACTGCCAAAGGTACTGGTGATTGAGATAAACTTTCTACTATGACAAACGAAGAATAAATGCATCTTCCTTTGGGCCAACCACGAGGATGCCCCCCAACCGCCCCGTGGTTCTGGGGGCAAACCTTAAGGTGCCAGTGCAGGTACAGAGCATGGACAGGCTGAAGGCCTGGGGCGGGGAGGGCCCATCAGTCCTACCTTTAAACAGCGGGGCAGGCGAAGGAGGGGGTTCACGCCAACTTTCAAGTAGAGAAAATCCAGGGGTAAGAGGCTAAGCAGGTCCATCTGAAACCCGAAAGGGACGCTGCAGTGTATAAACCAGAGGACCCCAGGGTTGGGGGGGAGGGTGGCGGGTCTCTAGCTTCAGTGGAGAGATGAAATCAGAACGGCCCCGGGAGGACCAAAAAACCAGAGGGCAACCAGCCCGCGTGGCTTCAAAGCCCGGGTGGCTAGGCCCTACGGCCGCTTCATCACCATGGACAGCGGCCGCCATGCCCGCGGCTCAGCCAAGCGGCAGACAGAGCCAGCGAAAGGCGACCTCTGAGTGCCACCCAGCCCGCGCTGGTCTCCTGGGGCTTGTGGTCTGGAGGACACTTCCGTGGGAGGCGAGACCAGCATCCCCCCGTGTGGCAGGAACCGCGTCGCACGAGTCCCCAAGCACCCAGGACCCTCTGAGACACCACTTCCGAGACTCCTGGCACACACCTTAAAGCGCGGAGATTTCATGTAGTTAATTCGCATGTCCTTTTTGTCCGTCTGGAAGAAAGGGAACCATGACAGTGAAAGGACCTTAGAGCTTAACCTTTGACCCTAAGGGGGCAATGGTGGATTTTCCCCAAAACCTGTTTTCATGAGTGTAGCAGGCCCCCGGATAGGCTGGGTTTTGGCCAGAGCCTGGAGCTTTATGGTTGGAGAGATGGAGGCTCCGGGGAGCAGGCACTTGTCAAGGACCACCCAGCCAGATTCTGATTTTTTGGTGGAAATGGAGGATGTTAACTTCTTTCTCTCTGCCCACTGGTCTTACCTGGACTATTTGTGACTTTATTTATGAAGGAGCTGGCAACTACTCTGATCAGGCCAGAAATGAGGTTGACCAAGGAATTTCTTTCTTCTATATGGTTTCAGAGACGAAACCTCAACTTGTCTGCACAGCATGGAGCAGGTGCTGTCAATGTGGAGTTTTGGGAAGTGACCGGCACGAGGAGATGGAGACCGTGCCTCCTCCTCCTGATACAGCACAGTTAGGGCCTTAGCTCCCTGGTAAGTGGGACCTGGACCCCAGAGCATTGGATCGCAAGCTAGTCCATGCAGGAGAACACCAGTGTGCTCTTTGCAGGACATGCTTGCTAGGAAACGTCACTTGTCAGCAGTTACCCGTGCCGAGCACTCTGCAGACATCATTCCAGCCATCCTCATGGCAAAGCCATGAGAAGAGAATTATTACTATCCTCATTCTACAGGTGGAGAAACTGAGGCTCAGCTTGCTGTGGTGATGCTGGAATTCAAGCTAGGTGCACTTGTACTGAAGGCCATTCTCTGGGCCTCTTCCCCACCCTTAATTCCCTCAAGTGGCCCAGGAACCATTTCACCTATGAATAATATTTGATGTGTATAATTTAAACATATCACAGTTGGGCAAAGCAAGCAGCCATGCTACCAACCGAGCATGGGCGGCAGCTCCTGAGAACTCTCCGGTCATTTGTTTTGTTGCTTGTGACAGCATGAGGGGTCAGTGCCCTGAAGGCGCTGGCTGAGGGGTCTGATGCTGGACACCCCCTCCTCCTGCCTGAGACTCACAATGATGTCCCCGCCTCTGACGAACTGCAGGCGCATCTGGAACACAGTGATGTCCAGGAAGTAGATGAGGTCACACAGGTAATCTGTCAGCAGCCAGAGATGGATATTGCTTGGTGTCTGGTAGGGGAAGGCCCAGCGCACGGGGATCAGCCAGCAGTTCCAGTTCCAGGCCATGACCACGAAGAACAGCCACAGGACATACAGCAGGTCTGCAGGAAAGGGACAGGGAAGGTGCTAGAATGGCAACCAAGCGAGGCTCTTTGCTGGTGGGATCAGCTGGGGCTTTCTTCTTTCCATATGTCTGCACTTGTCTTAAATGATTACATATGGCACTTTTGTAACTTTCTCTCTGTGTGTAAAACTATGTTTAAAAACAAATAAGGGCCAGGCATGGTGGCTCACACCTGTAATCCCAGCACTTTGGGAGGCAGAGACAAGAGGATTGCCTGAGTCCAGGAGTTTGAGACCAGCTTAGGCAACTTGGTGAGACCTCATCTCTACAATAAACAAACAGAAAAATTAGTCAAGTGTGGTGGTGCTCATCTGTAGTTCCAGCTACTTGGAAGGCTAAGGCAGAAGGATCACCTGAGCGAGCACAGCAGGTTGAGGCTACAGTGGCCGTGAGCATGCCACTGCACTCCATCCTGGGTGACAGAATGAGACTCTGACTCAAAACAAACAAACAAAACAAAACAAAACAAATAAGGCCAGGCGTGGTGGCTCACACTTGTAATCCCAGTACTTTGAGAGGCTGAAGTGGAAGGATCACTTGAGGCCAGAATTCAAGACCAGCCTAGGTGATGCCTTGTTTCTACTTTTTAAAAAATTCTGCAAAAAAATAAAAAAATAAAAACAAACCATTGCTAGGCCTTAATAAATCAGAGAGCTCTTCCAGGTGCTATGGCTCACATCTGTAATCCCAGATCTTTGGAGGATGAGACAGGGGAATTGCTTGAGCCTAGGAGTTTGAGTCCAGCCTGGGCAACATAGAAAGACCTCGTCTCTTAAAAAAAAATTCAGCTGGGTGATTGCTTGAGTCCAAGAGGTTACAGTGAGCTGTGGTCATGCCACTGCATTCCAGCCTGGGCGACAGAGCAAAACCCCATCTCAAAAAAAAAAAAAAAATCGAAGTACTCTGAGGAGGGGATCAGTGGTATTATTAAATAATAGACAGCTAACTAGAAAACTCACATGCTTTCATTCTTCTTGAAATTTTTCCAAAGTGTATTATCGCCTTAGTAAATACACAAGAGTAAATAATGCAGGGGGGTGGGGGTGGAGGGAGGGGGCGAGGGAAGGAAGGATGCACAAATGCTGTAGATCATCTGGTTATTTTAGAAGCCCAGTGAACACCAGGGTTGGAATCCTGGTCCCCAAATAACTTTCTGTGCAACCTTGGGAAAGTCCCTTAGAGAAGTCACAGGACAAGATAAGATGAGAGAGCCAGGGAGGTCCCTTGTAAAATGTAAAATGTTGTGCACATAAGAAGTGGCGTTACTTCTGAGGAACATGGTGCAGGTTGAAAAGAATTCACTCCAGAAGTTGGGAGGACTTCTGCCATTTTCTGCTCAGAGCAGGAGTTCTAGGAAGAGCCAGTGTGGCCAGAGTAAAAAGAAGCCTTGGCCAGGAGTCAGGAGTCCTGGGTCTGCTGTAGCTAGTTGCATCTTTGGCCTGGTTAGCTTCTCTGTGCCTTAGTTTCCTCACGTGTAAGATGAGTGTAATCCCATGCTCCTATTCCAGGGACTTCCATGGTTGTTTGTTGGCTTGTTTTAAGAGTCAAATGAGGAAGTGTGCCATCATTTTGAAAAGTATAAATGGATCGGGTGTGGTGGCTCACACCTATAATCCCAGCACTTTGAGAGGCCAAGGTGAGAGGATTGCCTGAGCCCATGGATTCGAGACAAGCCTGGACAACTTGACGAGACCTCATCTCTACATTAAACCAAAAAAATTAGCCTTGCATGGAGGCACATGCCTGTAATTCCAGCTACTTGGAAGGCTGAGGCGGAAGGATCACCTGAGCCCAGCAGGTCAAGGCTGTGGTGGCTGTGAGTGTGTTACTGCACTCCAGCCTAGGCAACAGAGTGAGACTCCAACTCAAAAAAAAGAAAGAAAAGAAAAGAAAAGTATAAAAGGTCATGAACCCAGGTTGTTCGTGACCTATCACCCTGCCTCTCTCATCTTCCCCACCCCCTCTTGGGCTACACAACAGGAACACCGTGCCCACCCAGGACTCACTGGTCAGTGGATCAATGCTCTGTGGAAACTGGTACATCTTCCAGGGGCGGCGCTTGAACTTGCAGCAGAGCATGTCACAATAGTGCTCCTCCTCCGTCGGCCCTGCTTCGGCAGGCTTTGGTTCCGGAGCCGGTTCTGGGGCTTTCTTGGCAGGGGCTGTGGGACGACATGGGTGACCATCTGACCCAACCCTGAGGCCCAGGTGGAAGATGCAGAGAGAAGGACCCCCACTGCGGACCCTGGAACCAGAGGTGAGGGGATCCTGGCACCATCACACAACCTGCTGCAAGCTCTGTGGGCAGACACCAAGGTGCTGTCCTGGAGCGAACCCCATAGCTCCTTCTTCAACAGCTACCTGGGTGCCTACCCAGAAACTTCTACCAGCTACCAATCTGGAACTGCCTCTCAGAAGCTGCCCAAAATGAGTTGTTTCTGGACATGTTGATATTTTGGTGTCTGCCCTTGTGTCTGTGTTTGGATCCTCTCGGTTCTGTCTCATGGGTTGGGGGCATTTTGTGCCTAGTGCTCCCACATCCCATCATTCAGAATGCTGAAGGGCCCAGCAATGTCAGGGAAATGTTGCTCCAGGTTTTTGAGGGGGAGTCTCAGCTCCTTTATCTCTCTCTCTCTCTCTCTATTTAAGTAGGAGTCTCACTCTGTCACCCAAGCTGGAGTGCAGTGGCATGCTCATGGCCACGGTAGCCTCGACCTGCTGGGCTCAGGTGATCCTTCTGCCTCAGCTTTCCAAGTGACTGGACCACAGGTGCACACCACCACACCTGGTTAATTTTTTGATTTGTGTAGAGATGGGGTCTCATCAAGTAGCCCAGGCTGGTCTTGAATCCCTGACTCAGGTAATCCTCTCACCTCCACTTCCCAAAGTGTTGGGATGGCAGGTGTGAGCCACTGTGCCTGGTTCTCCTTCATCTCTAAAAACCTCTTCTGAGAGATGAAGGAGAGCGTACACAGCCTCCCTGTGCATCAGTGATGATGCTTTTGGTGACCTAGGGATTGGCTCCTATAGGTTCAATATGGCTATGTTTCTAGTTTTAGGATTGGAAGTTAGACTCTGCTGGGTCCATTTTGGGTACTATGAATTCCAAGACATAGCCTTCATCTGGGAAGACCTGAAAACATCTTCCTGACAAGGAAGCATGTTTCTTATTTCCTCTTGATATCTCAAAAGAAACTTTCGGATAGCACCATGAGAACTTCCAAGGCACTGAGGCCTCGAAAAATAAGACTGTCTAGTTCTTGTGGATGCCATTTAAGTGTAAGAACACGAGATACATTTTGGGGTGGCACCACCCACCTACCAGTGTGAAAGGGGCAGAAGGATCCATGGAAGTTCTTGCCCTGTGAGAGAGGGAGCCAAGTATGACTGGACTGTGGGTCAGAACTTCAATTTTCTTCCCATTTTTCGGTATGTATCTAAACCACTACATATGGGGCCCCATACCTAGAGAGGGGGAATCTGGGCTTCTCTCGTGCACTTTAGCCATTTCCTTGGGCCACCCTCACCATGAGTTGACAGGGAACTTGGGGCCCCACCCCATCACTGGCCACCTTCAACTCCAGACTCACAGGGCATGGGGCTGTCCTCATCGGAGGTGACATCAGGGTCGATGAGTTTCTCTTTCACCTTCTCTGTCCGCTCCTTGAAGAGCTTCACCAGCTCCTGGAGTCGGTCATTGATGAGGGTGCTGTTTGTGCTAGCTGCGGAGGTCGCACGGTCCTGGTCACTGTGGGAACACCACCCAAGCTGAGTGGGCTGAGTGGGAAGACATCCTTGTACCCCCAGGCCAGAGCCAGGCTGCGTCTGTGTCCCATCTTCTGGCAGAGCCTGAAGGAGGTGGTCCTATCCCTGTCTCCTTCTGACATCAGAAACCACAGGCCCACTGTAATATGCCTCCAGAGGAAATTCAGTTCGGGAGAATTCCCCAGTGCTCCGGACCAGCTTTTAGAAAATGTACCACGCAGGCACTGATCACATGGGCAGTTCTGAAAAAACTTTGATTTCACTTGTAATTTAGGGGAAACTCTTCTCTTGGAACTCAGTTTAGAGTTCAGCAATATAGGGCCGTTAGTTCCAGTTTGGGGTTCATATGAGATATGTGACCAGGGAAGAACAGAGAGGGGAACAGGGTTACTTTTTTTTTTGAGTCGGGGTCTCACTCTGTCATCCACGGCAGCCACTGCAGCCTCAACCTGCTGGGCTCAGGTGATCCTTCTGTCTCAGCCTTCCGAGTAACTGGAACCACGGGCATGCACCACCACACCTGGCTATTTTTTTTTTAATTTATTGTAGAGACGAGGTCTTGCCAGGTTTCCCAGGTTGGTCTCGAACCCATGGGCTTAGGCAATCCTCTTGTCTCTGCCTCCCAATGTGTTGGGATTACAGACATGAGCCACTGCACCTAGCAAGGGCTACTTTTTTAGCCTTAGGAAATAGCTAGTGGAAAAGCAGTGCAGATATATTATATAGCCCTTTAACTTACAGGAATTAAAGTTTATGCACTGGCAGCAAAAGAAAGACAGAGAATGAATGAGTGCCTGCCTCATTCCTGAGTGTCCTGGGTGAGGTGAGACAGCCTGTGTGCATCTGCTCTCCTCTGAGTGGCCTCATTGTGATCATCTCACTGAGCTGAGTATTAATTTTTTTTTCATGTATCAAGGCACAGAAACTCCAGTCAACTACTCTTCTTGTGTTCAACTGAGGAAGCTGGGCTGGAGACAAGCAGTGTGGGGTCTTCAAGAGAGACGGAACAGAACACAGTTATGGCAGAGACACGAGGTGCTCCCCCACATCCGTTCCTGCCACTGGTGAGTAATCACTGGGATAGAGTCACCCAGACAGGGACTACACTCCCCAGGCGTGGGTGGGTGAGCTCTCACCACTGGAATGTGAGCTGACATGATGCACACAATCTTGGGCCTCCTTGCTGAAGAAAGGCCTGAGCTCTCACTTTCTAGGGGTTACCAGTGGACTCTTGGAAGCCACACACAGAAGGTGGTTGAGCTGCTGTCAGCTGGGCCCCTCCATGATTTTATGGAGCAGGGCCTTCTGCAACTAATAAAACATGCAACGAGTGAGATGACCGTAACATATGAGACATCTTGTTCCTTAAGCCACTGAACCTTTGGGGTCTATATGTTACAGCAGTTTAGTCTACATAGCTGATACATGGTCTCCAAGTTGACCTTAAGAGTTTTCAGGGTTAATTTTTATTATTATACCTAATTTCTGCCTTATTTTCTGATATTAACTCCTAACCTATTCCTGTCCTACTGCATAAAATAAGACTCCACTGTGTATTACAGTGGAGGTTGAGGGTTTTCCCTGTTTCCTTATCTTTTCTGAACGTACTGCAATTCTGTTAAGCATAAACTGCATACGACTGTAGATAGAAAAAAGACTGGAAGGAAGAAGGAAAACCTAATATCTCCTGTGGCTAATCCAGGAGTGTGATGGGGATTCCAGGCAGAGCCCAAGGCCAGGACTACTCCAACCCTTCAGAAAACACCTCCCATTGGCCCAGCCCTTGGGACAGTTAGCTGTGGAGACCCAGGTCCCAATGCTGTCACAGCATCCCCCTAAACATTGTACCACAGACCAGCCACACCAGAATCATCCAGGGAGCTTGTGAAATTGTCGACTTCACATCCCAGGCCCACTGTCCGCGGTTCTGATCCAGTGGAGCCGGGTGGGCCTGGGAATCTTCATTCTTCACAAGTTCCCTGGGGTAGGACCCACTGGAGATTTTGGTGATCCTCCCTGTCACCACTGACCTGTTCAGTGGCTCCCCTCAGTCTCCCCTCACAAGGGGACCTCTGCCTGGAGACATCTCCCTCTCCCAGCACTGCTGGCCATGGACACAGCTGGGCCCAGGGTTGGAGCCCACTCTTCAGACTTTGCAGGACTCCCAGGCCAACCACATGCAGCCTGGGCAGGAGACCCAGCCCTGCTTACTACTCAAAGGCTACTGACAAAGTCCGCCTTATGGTAGAGGGTTCTAAAAACATCCATGCTGCCCCCAATTTCCCCTCACCCACCCACCCCATCCAGCCTTCCAACTCTGAAGCCTCAGAGGTGGCCCCTACTCACTCAGTATCTTTTGGGTTGGTGGGGTCTGGCCACGCGATCATTGGGGACTCGGCTCGTGACAGCGCCTTGAGCTCTTCATCCTCATCATCCGGAGACTGCAGCTTCTTTCTGCAAGCACACAGACATGGAAGGGGCCTTCAGTGACGGCAGGGGTTCTAGGGGGAAGTGAAATGACCTTGACCCCTAAAGGTCACCTAGAGCCAATTCCTGGGTAGGGGGTGGGGCAGGGGAAGATGGTGTTGCCAAAGGGTCCTCATTTGCCTGGAGGGAGGCAAAAATGGAAGAGAGAGGTGCACAACCACTCTCAGGAACTCAGTCTTTGCATCTATTCTATGGTCTGGCAAAAGGCAACAGCATTGACTGGGTATCAGGCAAACTTGATTTCTGGATTTCCCCACCACTGTCTCAGCAGTAAAAACGGATTGCTTTGCTGGAGAACAAGAAAGCCCGAGAAAGAGGGAAAGGGAGATAAATTTCTAAATTCCACCAAGAGAGTTAGCCTCTTACCAGTCTGTGACCTTGGAGAGTTGCTTAAAGTCTCTGAGCCATGCCAGCTTTCCCCTCTGCAAAACGGGGCTACATTGACCCAACTCAATGAGATACCTATCACTCAGTCAGTTCTCATCTTAAACTTCCTTCTGCCTCCTGCTCCCAGTCTACAACCACCCCCCTCCCCACATCACCCTACCATTCTCTATCACACCACCCTCTCAGCTGCCAGAGAAGGCCACAGAATCCAGTCTCTAGCTCATGGTGTGACCTTGGGCAAGTCCCATCCCCTCTTGAGCTCCAAGTTCCCTATCTAAAGAATATGAACGAAATTATCCCTGGATTCTCTTGTCACTCTGGAAATCTAAGTCCGGCAAAGAATGCTGCATTTTGGCCAGGGTGCAGCGATTCATGCCTGTAACCTTTGCACTCTAGGAAACTGAGGCACGAGGATTGCTTGAGTCCAGGAGTTCAAGACTAGCCTGGGCAATGTAGCAAGACTTCAACTCCACAAAAAAAAAAGTTGCATTTTGGAACCATCAGTGTCTTGGCTGATATATCTAGGTCTGAAATCCACCTAGAAGAGACAAGAAAGTTCTCACCCAACCTGCCCCTGGTCTAAGGTCAACAGGTTGGAGCCTGGGTGGTCTGACTTGGTGGAAATGGTCCCTTTGATACTATGTTACCCCAGCATTTTAAGGGTTATCTCTCTGGATTTCCCCTCCACTGTCCCAGCAGTAAGAATGGATTGTTTTGCTGAGGAACATGAAAGCCTGTGAAAGAGAGACAGGGAGATAAATTTCTAAACTAGCAAGCTAGTTCAGGTGTGTTTCTACCTATGAACAACAGTTTATAAGTGAATGAATTGAGTGCTGGTGGAGAAGACTGGCCGTTTCTTAATGACTTGTCTTAGCATATAAAAAATAAAAAGCAGTGTTAGCATGTGAAATCAGCAGGCTAGGGATGTGGATGTGAGTTTAATACATGGAATCATGTGTGTTAGCACATTGTTAGCACATCAAGACATGTCAGAACAGTTGGAACAAGAAGACGAGGGTTTAAGACTTTTGAACCCAAGTGTGCCGAAAGTAGGCATGACATGGTGACATGCACAGCTGGAGAAGCTCAGGAAGGCCAGCTTTGGGGACATGAAGATAAAATGTAAATTGGGAGTGTTAGAACCAGAAGATGGTTGCAGAGGCTGGGTCCCTGCTGTGACGATCAGAGTGCAGTGTGCTAAATACAACAGTGCTATCAGCTTGGGGAAACATAGAATAGCCTTGCTGGGGTCTTTAGCTGTGAAGCTGAAAGCAAAATGAGAGGACTGAGTTCTAGAAAATAGGTCCCAAGACCTTGGTGTCCCCCAAGAAAAACTCATTATTACCTTTTTCTTTTTTTCTTTTTGAGTCGTGATCTCACTCTTGTTACCCAGGCTGTAGTGCAGTGGTACAATCACAACTCACCACAGCCTCGACCTCCTGGGCTCAGGTGATTCTTCAGCCTTAGCCTCTCGAGTAGCTGGGACTACAGGCACATGCCACCATGCCCAGGTACTTTTTTTTTTTTTTTAGTTGAAGTCCCATTCTGTCACCCAGGCTGGAGTGAAGTGGCACACTCACAGCTACCGCAGCTTCGACCTGCTGGGCTCCAGGGATCCTTCTGCCTTAGCCTTCCAAGTAGCCGGAACTACAGGTGTGTGCTACCACGCCCAGCTTATTTTTTGATTTTTTGTAGAGACAGGTCTTGCTAAGTTGCCCAGGCTGTACTCAAACCCATGAGCTCAGGCAATCTTCTCTCCTCGGCCTCCCAAAGTGCTGGAATTACAGGCTTGAGCTACCGCGCCCGGCCTATTTTTATTTATTTTTATTGTTCTTTTTAGTGGTAGAGAGGAGGTCTCGCTATGTTGCCTAGACTGCCTCAAACCCCCGGCTTCAAGTGATCCTCCCGCCTCCACTTCCCAATTGCTGGGATTACGGGCGTGATTACCTTTCACCAAGGCCCTCGCTTCAGTGCGGTTTGATCAGAAACGGAATCCACGAGGGGGAACCTCACCTTGGGACGGGAGCCAGATGAGGATCTCCAGCTGTCACCCTGCTATCCCCGACGGAAGCTGGAAACTCCAGCCTGGGCCCCATCCCTCAACCTCCTCCCACGGGGAGAGTCAGAGGAGGAGCCCTGACTCTGGCCCCTTCACCGGGAGCACACCCCAGGGTCAAGCCTTGAACTGCCCAAACCTGCTGAAACCTGCCCCTCTTCCCAAGAGGCTCCCAGCGGCAAAGGTGCCTACTCCAACCGCTCAGGGCCAATCGCAGAGCTGGGCGGGCGGCCGGGGGGCGGGGCCAAGGCCTTCATCGCACAGAGGCAACACACAGCTAGGGCCCAAACCGGAGCAGAGCCAGGCTTCCAGACCAGCACTCTCTTCCCCAGCCTTGCCCACCGTGACTCAGGATTCCATCATTAGGGCTTCTGGGGGGATTACAGCACGGGGAACGTGCAGCATCCACCTGTATTCCAGAAGGCTCTGACACTATTCCGTTACCTTCTACCAACTCCCCTAGGATGGAAAATGTCATGGATTCACTTCTATCACACTCTAAATTAAGAGGACAACCCCACACAAGAAGACTGGGGCCTAATGTCAGTCCTCCGGCACCCAGCCCAGTGGAGAAGGGAGGGCGTCCCTGGAAGGCTCATGCTGCCCGGAGAGCCCAGAGTGAGGATGGAAGCCAGCAGCCCCTGAGCCTCCAACAGTACCTGTGCCTGGCCCTGTGGTGAGTGCCTCACAGAGCAGCAGCTCACTAGAGTCCCGCGACAATTCTAGAGACAGGTGGTATTTTTATCCTCCTCTTACAACAGGAAAGTGGAGGCCTAGGAGGGTTAGGTGACTCGCTTTAAGACCCATATCCTACAAGTGGTGAGCTGGGATTTGTTCCAAACCACAGCCTTAACCTGCGAGAAGGGCCCTGCCCGAGTGCTCCCATCAGGGCCTGTGGCCCTGTGGCTTTTTGGTCTTGGTCAGTAGCTCTCAATGCTCATTCTGTCCCTGACCACAGTCAGCCCCACCGGCCTGGCCTCCAGAGGAGGCTGCAGAATTCTCCCCCCTTGGCACTGGCTAAGCTCAGGCAGAGGTTCCCCACACCATTTCTCATGGTCACATTCAGCTTAGCCCTTGTTTATTTGGTTACTTGTTCATTGTCTATCTCAGCTCCACTAGAATGTCAGTCTCATGCGGGCAGGCAGGACCCTGTCAGGCTTCTCTTTGATGTATCCCCAGCACCTGGAACAGAGCTTGATATGTGAAGATGTTTAATACATGTTTGTGAATACTTGAATGAATGAATGAATGACTGAATCACAGGGAGGAGAGAGGCCTCACAGGCCCAGCTCATAAGCAAAAGGCCAGAGGCTTGGATTCTAATCCCACATGACCTTGGTCCCCTCCCTGTCCCCCTAAATATCCCCCTCCCCCCAGCCCAGTTAGTATAGTTTCCCCGCCCCTATAAAGTGAACACATATGTCTACATCCATGGTGGAGGCATTTCCACACTTTCTAATGTGACTTGTGCATCATTCAGTGAACTAAACATGACCACTGATGGAGATGTCAGCTGTGTTCCTAGGCCCTGTGAGATGATGTCTCTTTTCTCCATGTTAAAATTGGAGAGGCTCTTAGTTTGCCAGCCATCTCCATTATGGCAGGCTCCTAATCTTAGCTGAGAAACTCTTCAGGAGCCCATGGTTGAGAGCAAACATTAAGAAAAAAGAGCCATTTTTTCATCCAGGGTGCAGAAGCAGCATGGACAGCTCCCCTTAGGTTAAATAGTCATTCAAACAGTCCTGCCCTTGACAGTTTACCTACAGCTATACAGGACCTTCTCCCAATTACCTGGCAAACATCTAAAAGCAACTCCAACCACTCAGCAAGACTTATCTCAAGAGGCACAAAAATGTTCACAGCCTTGACCAGAAGTCCCACTCTTGAGAAAGGAGCCCAGGACAGAGAGCAGAAGACCAAACACATGTCATAGTGCCATTGTGTGTGGGGCCCAACCAGAGGGGATTTGTCGAATTCATTCCAGCACACAGAGTTGGAGAAATAGCACACAGCCATCATAAATGAGTACTAAAGAGACAGCCTAGCTATACAGAAAGGGTTCATGGAATGAGCTGGCACCTCAAGCTGGATTACTTCTTCAATTAGAATGACACAAAACTGTGAGCATTTAAACAAGGGACGGAAGAGAATACAGAGCAACAAAACACCACCCTGTGTAGTGGGATTATAGATGATAATTTTTCTAGTGTTCTGTGGTGTTTCCATTCTATTATCTAATAATAAAATGAGGGCTAACACCAAAAGCATAGGTAACAAAAGAAAAAATAGATGAGGACTGTATCAATTCAGAAAGCTTCTGCATGGCAGAGGAAATGACCAATAGAGTGAAGAGAAAACCTACAGAATGGGAGAAAATATTTGCAAATCGTATATCTGATAAATATATAAGACACTCCTACACTCAATAGAAAAACAAACAAATCACCTAACTAAAAAATGGGCAAAGGAACTGGAATAGACATTTTTCCAAAGAAGATACACATGACCAACAAGTATGTGAAAAAGGTGCTCAGCATCACTAATCATCAGGGAAATGCAAATCAAAATCACCTCACACCTGTCAGAATTATCATAATTAAAATAAAATTTTAAGGCCAGGCACAATGACTCAAGCCTGTAATTCTAGCACTTTGTGCGGTCGAGGTGAGAGGATTGCCTGAGCTCAGGGGTTCAAGACCAGCCTGGGCAACTTGGTGAGACCTCATCTCCACAATAAATCAAAAAATAAGCCAGACAAGGTAGCACACACCTGTAGTTTCAGCTACTTGGAAGGCTGAGGTGGAAGGATTGCCTGAGCCCAGCAGATCGAGGCTGCGGTGGCCGTTAGCATGCCACTTGCACTCCAGCCTGGGTGACAGAGTGAGATTCTAATGCAAAAATAAAAATAAAATGAAAATTTTAAAGAGTAGAAAATAACAAATGTTGATGAGCATGTGGAAAAATAGGAACTGTTGTGCACTGTTGGTGGGAATGTAAAATGGTGTAGCTGCTGTGGCAAACAGTGTGGTGCTCCCTCAAAAAATTAAAAATAGAATTTCCATGTGATTCAGCAATCCCACTTCTGAGTATTTATCCAAAAAAATTGAAGTCAGGATCTTCAAGAGATATTTACCCTGCCATGTTCATTGCAGCGTTATTCACAATAACCAAGAGATGGAAACAACCTGAATGTTCATCGATGGATGAATGGATACACAAAATGTGGTACATCCATACAATGGAATATTATTCTGCCTTAAAAAAGAAGGAAATCCTGTCATATGCTACAGCATGGATGAACCTTTACATTATGCCAAATGAAATAAGCCAGTCACAAAAAGACAAATACTGCATGATACCATGCATATAAGGTTTCTAAAAGTAGACAAACTCACAGAAACAGAAAGGAGGATTGGTTGCCAGTGGCTGGGATGGGGATTAAGGGAAGAATGGGGGTTTCTGTTCAATGGGCATAGAGTGTCAGTCATACAAGGAGAAAAATTCTAGAGACCTAAGAGGGCTGAAAAAAGACCCAGTGAATTATAATCATGTAATTTTTTTTCCTTTTTTCTTTTTTGAGTTGGAGTCTCACTCCGACCTGCTGGGTTCTGGCGATCCTTCTGCCTCAGCCTTCCAGGTAGCCTGAACTACAGGCGCGCACTACCACGCCCAGTTAATTTTTTTTTATTTATTGTAAAAATGAGGTCTCGCCAAGTTTCCCAGGCTGGTCTAGAACCCGCGGGCTCAGGCAATCCACTCGTCTCAGCCTCCCAAAGTGCTGGGATTACAAGCTGAACCACCAAGCCTGACTCATATGCAATTTTTAATAAATAGTATCCTGTCAAAAAATAAGGGAGTAGAAATTCTGTCATATTTAGTATATATTATTATAGTATTTATTATTATATTACCCTTTCTAATCTACAGCTGAAGGTATCTGGAACCGAGCCTCCTATGAGAGCTTCTATTAGAGCCCCAAGCTAATAATTAGGAAAACCAGGAACCGATCATGGTCCCAGTTCTGACACCAAACCACTCTGTGATTTTGGGCCAGCTGCTTCCCCTCTCTGACCTCAGTCTCCTCATCTGCCTCATGGACAGGGGACACAGCATCAAGTAAAGCCCAAGAGAAGGATAAAAGGTAACCTGTGTGTTTCCGAGGCCAAGCCCGGGACCGTGAGGGCGTCAGGAGATGGCGGCGGCAGCAGCACAGATGAAGATAGGTTCTCCTCCATGATGACGGGATAGCTGTCAGCATCAATGTCTTCCACCAGCAATTCTGGATGCTCTTTTGTGGCAGGCACTTGAGGAGAGGAAGGAGAGAATCAAAGAGAGAACCAGGTCCCAGGAGCCTGGCTGTGTGCTTGAGGAAGAAAGCAGAAAGCCATTTAGAGGGGCTCAGGTAGATGCACCTCCCAGTGCGGCATACAGGAAAGCTCCATGCAGGGGGTGCAAGAATGCAGTGCCCAGGGTCCTCGGAGAGCCACGGCCACCGCATCCATGGCCGAGGAGCCACAAAAGAAGCCAAGAAGACACAGCCTGGAGCCCAGTTCCCTGCAGCCCATTCTGGTCTCCCTTTGCTTGGGCAAGCATCATGGACCTGGGGGGATGGCAGCTCTCAGAGAGGGGACTGTGGGGGCTGGGGCCCTGGGCTCTGGCCCAGCACAGCCTGGGTCACCCTCTCTGAGCCTTAGTTTCTCCCTTCCAAGGTAGGGTGATAATGCCTTCCCAGGCCGTGGAGGAGGGACCAGGAAGCCCAACGCCTCTGATTCTTTTTTTTTTTTTTGACTCAGGGTTTCATTCTCACCCAGGTTGGAGGGCAGTGGCATGATCCTGGCTCATCACAGCCTCAACTTCCTAGCCTCAGGAGATTCTTCTGCCTCAGTTTCCTGAGCAGCTGGGATTACAGGTGCACCACCACACTAGGCTAATTTTTAAATTTTTTTTGTAGAGACGAGGTCTTACTATGTGCCTAGGTGGGTCTTGAACTCCTGGGTTCAAGTGATCCTCCTGCCTCAGCCTGCCAAGGTGCTGGGATTACAGGTGTGAACTGCCATGCCCAGCCAAATACTCCCATTCTTAAAGAACATCAGTGGAGATATTGGGAGTTTCTCCCCAGTCAAGGCAACAGACTGCCTTTGTAGCATCTGCTACTTCCTCTTTGGATACCTGCCTTGGCATGTCCTTATTCTTGTTCATGCCAGGAGCCCTCCAGATGCATAAAGCAGCTTATCTCTGGACCTCTATGAGGCCTGGTGTCATGTCCCACACTCTGAGAATCAGGTCCTCCCTGGGGAGCCCAGGCATGGCCCTACCTGGGCTCCAACCCACCTCAGGGACTGTGGGGACTGGTCTGCCCCAAGTCCAAGATCAGAGGATGCGGAGGGGCTGGGATGGTGCCCCCCACCCAGGTAAGACCACCCGACAGCAGCCAGGCACAGGTCTGGCACCAGCAAGGCAGGAGCACAGCCCCCGAAATGGGGAGGAGAAGCATTTTGAAATAATTGGATATGCATGCATGTGAGTGTGTGTTTTATGGCTGTCATGAGAAAGGCAGCACTTTGTGAAGTTACTTCCACTTATTTCAGTTTGATGAACGGAAACGAAGGAGGCTTTAAGACTTCATTTTACTTAACCCTAAGCCCTCCGGAGAAGGGGATGAGCAGGAACGGAGAAGTTGTTAAAAAAATGTATGACTAGGCTGGGCACGGTGGCTCAAGCCTGCAAACCCCAGCACTTCGGGAGGCCAAGATGAGAGGATTGCCTGAGCCCATGGGATTGAGAACAGCCTGGGCAACTTGGCAAGACCTCATCGCTGCAATTAATAAAAAAATTAACCCGGTGCGGTAGTGCACGCCTGTAGTTCTGCCTACTTGGAAGGCTGAGGCGGAAGGATCGCCTGAGCCCAGCAGGTTGACACAGATCGCCGTGAGCATGCCACTACACGCCAGCCTGGGCGACAAGAGTGAGACTCCAACTCAAAAAGAAAGTATGACTAGCAAGAGATTCCCCAGGCTGCCTGGGAAGGAGAGAGTGTGAGGCAGAGGCCACCTCACTCCGCTTCCCAGCAGCCTAGGAGTGGTGAGTTGGGAGAGGGGACGGGATGTGGAGGCACCTGAGTCAAGGGCACCCTCTCAGACATGTTCATGGCCCCGCGTAGCCCCAGGCGGCAGAAAGCACACAGTCCTCAGCATCCGAGAGGCTGTCTCAGGGAGCCTGGGAGGGAGCAGATGGTCCCTCAATTCCCTGCCTTGTTCTGGGTAAGACCCTGCAGCCTTGATCCCCCCAAGAGAGGACGGAAGCCCCTAAGAATGAGGATTCATTTCCCATCAGCTTGGTAGAGTGGGAACTCAAAATTGAAATGATTTGGTTTTACATCATATTGATTTATAGACTGAGACAATATTAAAAATACAAAGGGTGCCAAAAATGTATACACATTTTAATAAAGGAAAAAACCGTATTAAAACTGTAATCCTCGTGATATACTGATAACAAAAGATGAATACAAGCCACGTTTGACTCTTGCAGTTACAAGAGGTGCTCACAATGGTGACCATGAGCGTCCAGACACTTCTGATGATGGCGAACTAATGCAGGACTTGTTGCTGTGCAAGGCTTCCCAGAGCTTCCCTTGTGCACGTCACACAGTACAATGCGTCTCACATTTATCGCAAATGCGTGAATTGTCAGACCTGTTAGAGGTTCTGTGGCATACTCACGCCTCCATTGTTGTTGCAGTTCCACAATGTTCTCGAATTCCAAATACCACTTCAAATTGGTCTTGTGCTCCTTGAATGACAACCGTGCTTCTGCCATTTTGACGATCCTGCCCGTCTCATGGTGATATCAACTAGCGTTCATTTGATGAATGCCATCTTTTGAGCAAATGTCATACTACACATTGCTACCATAATCCAACTTCAAAAAGTAATAGGTAACATAGGTAACATCTCTTAAACTGTGCATACATTTTTTTTGGCATCCCCAGTATAAAGAATAATGTTGCATTATTAAATTGGTTTGAAGAATACCGTTGACTGCTAAGCACTTCTTATGTGCCTGCTAGGCATCGTTCTGCTCGGCTCTAAGTGCTTTTACAGATATTGACTCTTTTAACCATCCCAGCTGCCCCGAGTTGTTGTCATGCCTGCATTTTGTGTACGGGAAACAGAAGCACAGAGAGGCTAAGGTTGCACAGAGCCAGCAGTCTGCCGTGGAGTTTAGATGCTGGAGTTGTCCTGAGACTGGTGACCCGCGCAGGGGGAGGCCTCCATCGACATGAAATCTCAGCTCAGAAGGCTCCAAGCGGCGTCCCTGCAGGGGGAATAATGTCTTCCTACATTTCTCGTTGCCTCATCTGCGGCATCTAAACTCATGGCATGTCATACCACAGCCAGGTCAGTCGACTGGCCCAAGGTGTCACTGGGAACATTTCCCAAATGTGGGGTTCCCAGGTACCAGGGAGGACACAAGTAAGTTTAGGTCATACAGACAAGGCAGAGGGGCGCATGGAGTGAGGACGTTGCTCTCATTTTAATTCTAGGTCCTGAATACGCAGAGAGGAAGTCTCAGGTTAGTGCTGCCACGGCCTTAGTGCCTTTCTGATACGGCCTAATCCTCCTTTTGGCTAAAGAGAGGCCTCAGCTGTGAGCCTTCAGGAGACCATGGAACTCACCAGACACTGTCAACACCCGTTTATTTTCAGTGTATTTGTGGATATTTCTATTTATGCCTTCTAATTACGGCAAACAATGCTGGCTTTCCATTTGAACAGTAACAAGTAGTTTTCCTGCCTGAATATACTTAACTAAATAAAAAAAGGTAATCTAGTCTGCATGTGGTGGGGAGCACCAGGGGGGACTTTGGGAGGCTGAGGCAGGAGGATCTCTTGAGGCCAGGAGTTCAAGACCAGCCTGGACAACATAGTGAGAACTTGTCTCTACAAAAAAAAAAAAAAAAATTAACTGGGCATGGTGGTGCACTCCTGTAGTCATAGCTGTTCGGGAGGCTGAGGTGGGAGGATCACCTGAGCCTGGGAGATCAAGCTTTTGGTGACCTCTGATTATGCCACTTCACTCCAGCCTGAGCAGCAGAGTGAGACTCCAACTCAAAAATAAATAAATAAGCAACTCCAATGAAAGAAAAACAATAAGTAATAAAAGTAGAGCTGGAACAGAATACAGTGGTCTGTGGGGACTGAGGCGGTGGGATCCTTTGGCATAACAGATTCGAGGCTCGCCCACCAGGAAGCGTGGCCTGGACTCCCACCTCTCATTGCAGGGTGACCCTCATGTCACCTCACCCTTCTCTGTGCCCACCTCAAGTCAGGAAAATGGGAGGAAACGGGATTCCCTCCTGCGGAATGTCCAGTTCCTGCCTGGACTGATCTCAGGGCAACCTTGCTTGATGTTCACCCAAGCCAGACAAGCCAGCGGGTGAGCGGGTGGGCTTGGCTTAGGTTAAGGCAGGAGGTGACAGGGTTAGCCCAGAGGTGCCAGTGTGTTCCTGAGCGCTTTGTCATTAGGCAATGAGTGGTGACAGCCCAAAGGCCACCAATTAAGTGACAGGCCCCACTATGTACTGGCCCCTAGGGAGGCCTCTCCCCACCATCTGCCACCCCAGACCCCACAGACCACTCCGGGTATCGTTGTATTCTGTTCCAGCTCTATTTGTATCACTTACTGTTTTTCTTTCACTGGAGTCTCTTATTTATTGATTTTTGAGTCAGAGTCTCACTCTGCTACCCAGGCTGAAGTGAAGTGGCACAATCACAGCTCACCAAAGCCTTGACCTCCTGGACTCAGGCAATCCTCTCACCTCAGCCTCCTGAATAGCTACAACTACAGGAGTGTACCACCATGCCCAGCTAATTTTTTTTTTTGGTAGAGACAAGGTCTCACTATGTGGCCCAGACTGGTCTCAGACTCCTGGCCTCAAGAGATCCTCCTGCCTCGGCTTCCCAAAGTGCTCCCGGGTGCTAGATTACCTTTTTATTTATTTATTTATTTATTTATTGTTTTTGTTTTTTTGAGTTGGAGTCTCACTCGGTCGCCCAGACTGGAGTGCAGTGGCCGCTCCCGGCCACCGCAGCCTCGACCTGCTGGGCTCCGGCGATCCTTCCGCCTCAACCTTCCGAGTAGCCGGAATTACAGGCACACATTACCATGCCTGGCTAATTTTTTTTTATTATTGTAGAGATGAGGTCTCGCTGCCCAGGCGGGTCTCGAACCCGCGGGCTCAGGCAATCCACTCACCTCAGCCTCCCAAAGGCGCGGGATTACAGGCTGAGCCACCGAGCCCGGCTACCTTTTTTATTTAGTTACGTATATTCTGGCAGGAAAACTTCTTAATTCTGTTCAAATGGGGCATGTCCCTTCCTGAAATGGAATTTGCCGAGCAGTTATCAACAGGTTTCAGGAAGTCCAGCTCCCAGCAAACTCTCAGACATCCTGTCTGCGATGGGCCCCACATTGCTCTTCTATGTCCCGAACCCTACCCCAGCTCCTTGCCCAAGCCTCTTGGTCTGGAGATCTGAGTGACTTGTTTAAACTAAGGTGTGAGTAGAAATGATGGGCCTACAGAAAGGATTGTTTAACCCAAATAAATGGATTGCGCCTTGTGGAGAGAAGGGGACTAAAACCTCTCCAGTCACCGCCACAAAGCAGGAGGGAGGCGTTGATCCGCAGAACAAGAGGGAGTGATTTTCCATGAGCACAACCTGTGGTCCCATGCCATGCCCGGGCACCCACGCCGGAAGACAGCCCAAGCCATGCAGAAGCCACGCCACAGACACGCGCGTGTTGGGCGGGCGAGACCATGCTACCTAGGCGACGGATGGAGCTCCTGGTCTTCTTGGCAAAGCTGGAGTTGGACAAGGTGGTTCTCCGGGAGGTGAGGACAGGGATGCGGGTGATGGGGGGACGGTAGCTGGGCACATTGGGGAGGTGCTCCACCGGGTTTGGGGGGGCCGGCCCAGGTGGGTCCTGGACCAGACGATTCAGCTCCATGTTCTGGTCTGGTTTAGCCATGGTGCTGGGTCTGAGGGTCTCAGGCAGAGGTGGGACCCTGGAAACTACAATCAGGAGCACAGAGTTGGGGGAGGAAGTGGGGGGGATTCACCCCCTAGCCCAATACAGACCAGCCTGGGGCCCACCTGCATTTACAGCTGTGCAACCCAAGGCCTGAAGCATCACTCTTCTCCCCAGAGCTCAACATCTAACGCATCATCAAGCCATGGGGCTGGTCCGTCCCAGGGCTCCAGGGGCCAGCCCAGCAGCCCCCCAACATTTCATGCTCTCTCTACTTACCAACACCGGGGGCATTTCCCATTTCAGACCCAAAACAGGTTGGAATTCGAGACCCCAGAACTCACAGACTCTCAGACTTAGACCCAAAGAATCCTAGGTCCAAACATTCTTAGGCTGGTGGAATTTTCCGGTCTGAAGAAAGCCTGGTTTCGTCTGGTCCATTCATTTCCGTCTAGTCAGCAGCTGTGCCTCTTCCTAGGGTTCTGGTTCCCACACTGGGCTGCAGGCTGGCATCACCTGGAGAGGCCTGAACGTTGCTGGGGCCAGGCCCCACCCCAGAGATTCTGATGTGATGATCTTGGGTGAGACCTAGCCCCAAGAATTTAAAAAAATCTCCCCAGATGATTCCCATGTGCAGTTCCAGTGAGAACCGGGGCTCAGGGCTACTGCCCCTTAAACGCTAATGTGCAGAAAAGTCAGCGGGACATCTTGCGACCACGCGAATTCTGGCAGATTCTGATCCAGCAGGTCTGGAATGGGACTCTGCCTTTCTGGCTGGTTCCCAGGTGTTGCCAGTACTGCCAGTCCTAGGCCCACACTTGGAGGCGTGATGGACGGTGGCTGTGTCTCAGCGTCTCTCAGAGTGTGGCTCCCAGACCACCTGCCTCCAGGTCGCCTGGGGGAGGGGCAGAGCCAGCCCCATGGAACCTCGCCAGCACCTCTCACTCCTGTCTCTTTCATTCATGTGGGGGCCCAGCACCCGGCCTGCGCTTAGCAGGTTTCCTACAGGTATGTATTGACGTTAACAGAGAATCCTTTTCTTTATTATGATTTTACTATTATTATTGTCGTTGTTATTATTTTAGTTGGAGTCTCATTTTGTCGCCCAGGCTGAAGTGCAGTGGCATCATGATCACAGCTCACTGCAGCCTCCACCTCCTGGGCTCAGACGATCCTTCTGCCTCAGCTTCCTTAAGTAGCTGGGACTACAGGCATGCACCACTATGCCCAGCTATTTATTTTTATGTTTTTGCAGAGACAAGGTCTCGCCCAAGCTGTTCTCAAGATGTTGCCCACACTGGTCTTGAAATCCTGGGCTCAAGCGATCCTCCCACCTTGGCCTCCCAAAGTGCTGAGATTATAGGCATGAGCCACTGCACCTGGCCAGAACCCTTTTCAAAGGCTAGGTAGGGAGCAAGCTCAGAAGGACACCTGGCCCAGTCTTATGTCATTGGCTGACTGGCTGGGATACATCATCATCCCCACTGTTATTATCATTTTTTATTTTTGTTTTTTTTGAGTTGGAGTCTCACTCTGTCGCCTAGACTGGAGTGCAGTGGCCGCTCCCGGCCACTGCAGCCTCGACCTGCTGGGCTCCGGCGATCCTTCCGCCTCAGCCTTCCAAGTAGCTGGAACTACAGGCACGCGCTACCATGCCCAGCTAATTTTTTTTGATTTATTGTAGAGATGAGGTCTCGCCAAGTTGCCCAGGTGGGTCTCGAACCCGTGGGCTCAGGCAATCCACTCACCTCAGCCTCCCAAGGCGCGGGATTACAGGCTGAGCCACCGAGCCTGGCTCATCCCCATTATTGACTCCTCCCTCCATGCCAGCTACAGTTCTGGGTATCTTTCACACATTGTCTCCTCTACTCTGCCCCACCGCCTGTGAGCTAGGTACTCATAACGATTGCCTCTTTTTTCTTGACTCGTGAGTCACAGTTCAGAGAGGTCACAGCACTGGCTCTGGGTCACACAGCGAGGAAGAGAGCAAGGAGCCAAGAGTGAAAGGCAGGTCTGTACCGTGACCTTTTGGCCAAATCTGGCACACACCCAGCCTCAGTTTGCTCATCTGTAAAATAGTCTGTCTGCTTTACAGGATGGCTGAAGCACTGGCGGCTTGAGGACCATAGAGGAGTGTCAGACACGTGACACCCGCAAGCCAGGCTCGGCATCCACCTGTCTTGGGCTCCGTGGCCCAGCGCGCTTGGCTCCCCCGGGCTCTCGTCCCCTTGTTCCTGGAGTTCTCAGGAGTGGGGGTGCATGAGCTGGGTACCGTCTGCAGATCAGGAACAGCTCAAAAGGGGACAGGGAGTCCAGGGCACGCGGCTAGCAAGCTCTGGTCCCCATGTCCACTTGGATACCTCACGTCTGAGCCAGACCCTCACTGGGTGGCAGCCCAAAGAGCTGCGTCCTCAGCGAGGAGGCCGCAGGAGTGGTGGGCTGGGAGGGGACTTGCCCCACGGGCATCCTGGGGCCTCAGCACGATCCCCTGAAGGCCTTCGAAACACACCATGGGACTCTGAGGACGGCGGCCTGAGTCCCCAGGGATGGGTCTTGCCTAAGGAGCCACAGCCTGGAAGGAGGGGGAGGGAAGGAGGAGCTGTTCCAGCACCGAGGCCACCCCTGCCGGAGGGAACCCTGGACACTCACACACAACCCACCGCCACCGCTGCATGCCTACCTCCTGAGCTGGGCGCCTCGGCCTCCTCCTCGCCTTCTCCTCAGCTGCCTCCTCAGTCTCAGCCTTCTCTTTGGCCTCTCCTTCAGTCTCAGCCTCCTCCTGGTACCCCGTCTTTGGTCTCGGCCTCCTCTTTGGTCTTGGCCTCCTCCTCGGCCTCCTCTTTGGTGTTGGCCTCCTCCTCGGCCTCCTCTTTGGTCTTGGCCTCCTCCTTGGTCTCCTCTTCGGTCTTTCCCTCAGCCTCCTCTTTGGTGTTGGCCTCCTCCTCGGCCTCCTCTTTGGTCTTGGCCTCCTCCTCGGCCTCCCCTTTGGTCTTGGCCTCCTCCTCGGCCTCCTCTTTGGTCTTGGCCTCCTCCTTGGTCTCCTCTTCGGTCTTTCCCTCAGCCTCCTCTTTGGTGTTGGCCTCCTCCTCGGCCTCCTCTTTGGTCTTGGCCTCTTCCTCGGCCTCCTCTTTGGTGTTGGCCTCCTCCTCGGCCTCCTCTTTGGTGTTGGCCTCCTCCTCGGCCTCCTCTTTGGTGTTGGCCTCCTCCTCGGCCTCCTCTTTGGTGTTGGCCTCCTCCTCGGCTTCCTCTTTGGTCTTGGCCTCCTCCTTGGTCTCCTCTTCGGTCTTTCCCTCAGCCTCCTCTTTGGTCTTGGCCTCCTCCTCGGCCTCCTCTTTGGTGTTGGCCTCCTCCTCGGCCTCCTCTTTGGCCTTAGCTTCCTCCTCGGCCTCCTCTTTGGCCTCCTCCTCGGCCTCCTCTTTGGCCTTAGCTTCCTCCTTGGCCTCCTCTTTGGCCTCCTCCTCGGCCTCCTCTTTGGTCTTGGCCTCCTCCTCGGCCTCCTCTTTGGTCTTGGCCTCCTCCTCGGCCTCCTCTTTGGCCTTAGCTCCTCCTCGGCCTCCTCTTTGGCCTCCTCCTTGGCCTCCTCTTTGGCCTTAGCTTCCTCCTTGGCCTCCTCTTTGGCCTCCTCCTCGGCCTCCTCTTTGGTTTTGGCCTCCTCCTCGGCCTCCTCTTTGGCCTTAGCTTCCTCCTTGGCCTCCTCTTTGGCCTCCTCCTCCTCGGCCTCCTTTTTGGCCTCCTCCTCGCCTCCTCTTTGGCCTTAGCTTCCTCCTCGGCCTCCTCTTTGGTCTTAGCCTCCTCCTGGCCTCCTCTTTGGCCTGGCCTCCTCCTCGGCCTCCTCTTTGGTCTTTGGCCTCCTCTGGCCTCCTCTCTTTTTGGTCTTGGCCTCCTCCTCGGCCTCCTCTTTGGTCTTGGCCTCCTCCTCGGCCTCCTCTTTGGTCTTGGCCTCCTCCTCGGCCTCCTCTTTGGTCTTGGCCTCCTCCTCGGCCTCCTCTTTGGTCTTGGCCTCCTCCTCGGCCTCCTCTTTGGTCTTAGCCTCCTCCTCGGCCTCCTCTTTGGTCTTAGCTTCCTCCTTGGCCTCCTCTTTGGCCTCCTCCTCGGCCTCCTCTTTGGCCTTGGCCTCCTCCTCAGCCTCCTCTTTGGTCTCGGCCTCCTCCTCGGCCTCCTCTTCTGTCTTCCCCTCGGCCTCCTCTTCGGTCTGCTCCTTGGCCTTGGTTTCGGCCTCCTCCTCTGTCACAGCCCGGGCCTCGTCCTTCTCCTCCGCCTCCTTTTCGATCTCCTCCTGGGTCTCCTCTTGCAGCTCCTGCCAATAATAAAGTGGAACAGAAGCTGCAACCAGCAGCCCCAGCCCTGGTCTCACCCAGCCCTGCCAGGAGAGCCGCCTTCTGGAGCCCACAGAGGCCCGATTCTACTTCTTGCCCTGCCCCGTCAGTTAGGCCCTGCCAGCCTGCCTTCTGGGCATCCAGGGAGGTGGCCTGCAGCCTGTAGAGGGCAGGACACACAGGAGGGTGGGCCCTAACCTGGACACGTCACCTGTGGTGGGGGACCTCCCCAGGCAGCCCTGGACACGTTGGCACAAAGCAACTAAAGCAGCCACCATGGGGCTTCTCACCCAGCTCTGCGCTTCACAGTGTGCAAGCCCTTTTGGATCCTCCTGCAGACCCCAGGGAGGCGTTCGTAGCCCCATTTCTCACAGGGCTGCCACTGAGGCCCAAAGTGGGGAGGTGACTTGCCCAGAGTCAGGCAGCCTCGTGAGGACTCAGCCCAGGGCCAGCCGACTCCCCACCCACGGCCGAAGCCCCTCCCGACGCCACTGACCACTGCTATGAGCGGGTCCTTGAAAGACCTGTCATCCTGCCCTGCTCTGTCCTCTGGACATCTCACCAGCCAGAAGTCCCCTGGGAACGAAGTGGACAAGGCCCGGCCCTATCCCAACGCCAGGCCAGGCCTCAGAGGTACCCCGGAGCCGGGTGCTTCTCGTACCTGGGCTGAAGAGCTCTGGGGCTGGGTCCCGTCTGCTTCGCTCTGGTCTGCACCCACCAAACAGCTATCCAGCAGGACTCTGTGATCCCAAGAAGGCAGGAGAAAAGATTCAGGTTAGGGGTGTTGAGGTTTCCTGAGCCCCGCGGTAGACACAGAGATGCCCACAAAGTCCTCACTCTCAGGAGGCTCCCAGGGCCATGTCCACTAATGATCACCCTGTCTGAGATGCGCTCAGCAAGGGGCTGTGAAGGACACACCACAACTCTGCTGGGAAGGAGGGTTTCACAGAGGAGGTGACCTATAAGCTGGGCCTCAAGGATGATGATTTTACTATAAGGAATAGGTAGGGAAGGGTGTCCAGGAAGAGGGAACAGCACACGCCAAGAAAAGTCAAGAGATGGTTGGAGGAGTTGTCCTCTAGGGTAGTCCAATGAGCACGCTGGAGTGTTCCAAATACGCTCCCAGGATTCCTCCAGAGGACCTCCAGGCAACCTGGGTGATGCAGAGAGTGGGAGAAAAGTAGGGCCCAGAGAGGTGAACTGTCCTTGCCAAAATAACACAGCAAATTGTTCCAGACAACAAAAACCTTGAACCCAGGCCCTGGATCTTTCCACACCATGAGATCAGAGTCACACTGCAACTGCTGGAGGTTTCAGGGGTTCCTGACTAGGGCAGGAGGCATATATAAGTTGTGACAGGGCCAGGGGTGAGGCTGCAGGAAGCAGGGAGGACTGTGAAAAATGAAGGTGGCAACCCCACTTTGCTTAGAAGGGTGGCCCAGGTAAAGATCTTCTGATTTTCAAAAGGAGCCTGAACTGTACGTTTTGAAGGTAAAATTTTCTGATATTTAGATGTGATAATAAATCCAGATTAGTATATCTTTATTAATATGTGGACATCCAGAAGAGCCTGTCTCGAGGTTTTTGGGCTTGTAGATGCTGTGTGTGATCTCTGGGTTAAAATGGTGACTGAGGACCAGAGGAGAATGTGCCTTTGTAGTTAGGATTGGTTCCTGCTTCTTCTTTTTTTTTTTTTTTGAGTTGGAGTCTCACTCTGTCTCCCAGGCTGGAGTGCAGTGGCACGCTCATGGTCACCACAGCCTTGACCTGCTGGGTTCAGGTGATCCTTCCACCTCAACCTTCCAAGTAGCTGGAACTAACGGCATGCGCCACCACATCTGGCTAATTTTTTTGATTTATTGTAGAGATGAGGTCTCACCATCACCCAGGCTGGTCTCGAACCTATGGGTTCAGGCAATCCTCTCCTAAAATCAGCCTCCCAAAGTGCTAGGATTATAGGCATGAGCCACCGCGCCCGACTTTTTTTTTTTTTTTTAGTCAGAGTCTCACGCTGTCACCCAGGCTGGAGTGCAGTGGCGCGCTCATGGCCACCCTCAGTGTTGACCTGCTGGGCTCCAGCGATTCTAGTTCCTGCTTCTTAACAGCCCACCCCATGCCTCAGACGCGTGTCACAGAGGATGCTCTGGGGTGTCCTTCCACCTAGAAACCCTGCATTCATCACCCTTCATTCAGAGGGCTGAGTCTCAGCCCTCTTGAGGTGAGCAAGCAGGTGGAGCGGGGATGGGAGTCCAGTCAGTACCTGGCAGCAGGATCAGCTGATTATCACACCAGGGAACCACGCCGGCTCCCTAGTGTGTGCCAGGCACATTGCATGCAATGTCTCTCCAAATCCTTAACCAGATAACCCTGAGAAGCCTATAAATGCGATATACCGCATCAACAGAATGAAGGACAAAAAATCAATGAGCTTAGCTGGATGTGGTGGCATATGCCTGTAGTTCCAGCTACTTGGAAGGCTGAGGTGGAAGAATTGCCAGAGCCCAGCAGGACGAGACTGGGGTGGCCGTGAGTATGCCACAGCACTCCAGCCTAGGCAACGGACTGAGACTCCAACTCAAAAAAATAAATAAATAAATAATGAGCATCTCAATAGATGAAGAAAAAGCTAACAACCTTTCATGATAGACACACACACACACACACACACACACACACACACACACACACACACACACACACACACACACACACATACAACAAAGTAGGTGTAGAAGGAATGGACCTCAACATAATATAGGCCTTTATACCTAACCGTGAGACTTTGAAAACCTTTCCTCTAAGATAAGGAGTCAGACAAGGATGATTCTCACCACTTCTAGTCAACATAGTATGGGAGGTCCCAGATGGAGTAATCAGGCAAGAGAAGGAAGCAAAAAGCGTGCAAATAGGAAAGAAAGAAATTAAATTGTCCCTCTTTGTAGATGACACGACCTTATATATATAAAACCCTGAAGATTCCACCAAAAAAAATGTAATTACTGATAAACCAATTAAGTAAAGATGCAGGATATGAAATCAGCATACAAAATTTAGTAGCATTTCCTATACTAACAATAAACTATCTGAAAAAGAAATCAATAAAACAGTCCCATTTACAATAGCTACAAAATAAAATGCTTAGGAATAAATTTAACCAAGTAGCTGAAAGTCCTATACATTGAAAACTAAAAAGCATTGCTGAAAGAAATTGAAGAAGACAAAAATAAAAGGAAAGGCACCTTGTGTTCATGGATGGAAAGAATTACTATTGTTAAAATGTTCATACTATTCAAAGCAATCTACAGACTCAGTGCAATCCCTATCAAAATTCGAATGACATTTTTCTCAGAAATTAAAAAAAAATCCTAAAATTGGTAGGCGTAGAACCACAAAAGATGCAGAATAGCCAAAGCCATCTTGAACAAAAAGAACAAAGCTGGAGGTGTCACACTACCTGTCTTCAAAACATGCTACAGACCTATAATAATCAAAACAGCATGGGACTGGCATGAAGACTGACAGATACATAGATCAATGGAACCAATAGAGAGCCCAGAAATAAGCCCAGGTGTTTATGGTCAGATGAACTTTGACAAAGTTGTCAAGATCAGTCTCTTCAGTAAATGGCTGTTCATTTGCAGAATACAATTAGACCCTTATCTTACACTATTTCCAAAAAAAAATCGAATGAAAATGGAGTGAAGACTAAAATGTAAGACCTGAAACTACAAAACTGCTAGAAGAAAACATAGGGGGGAAGTTCCATGACATTGATTTGAGCGATGAACTTTTGGATTTGACCCCGAAAGCACAGACCACAAAAGCAAAAATAGACAAGTGAGATTACAACAAACCAAACAGCTTCTGCATGGCAAAAACCAAACGAAAACAAAAGCAGAGCGAAGAGACAACCTATGGAAAAGGAGAAAATATTTGCAGATGTTAATGCCTCAAATATATAACATATATATGTTAATATATTTGACAAAGTGTTAATATCTAAAATACATAAGGAACTCAAACAACTCAGTAACAAGAAAACAAATACCTTGATTTTTAAAAAATGGGTAAATAATCTGACCAGACATTTCTCAAAAGAAGACTACTAATGGCCAAAGGAAATATGAAAAAAATGCTCAACATCACAAATTATCAGAGAAATGCAAATTTTAAAATCATAATGACATTTCACTTTATACCTGTTCATATAGTTATTATCAAAAAGACAATAGACGGGTTCGAGACCCGCCTGGGCAGGCGAGACCTCATCTCTACAATAAATCAAAAAATCAGCCGGGCGTGGTAGCGCGCGCCTGTAGTTCCAGCTACTCGGAAGGCTGAGGTGGAAGGATCACCGGAGCCCAGCAGGTCGAGGCTGCGGTGACTGGGAGCGGCCACTGCACTCCAATCTGGGCGTCAGTGAGACTCCAACTCAAAAAAAAAAGACAATAGATAACTAGTGTTGGAGAGAAATGTGAACACTGAAGGTGGGAATGTAAATTAGTACAGCCATTCTGAAAAACTGCAAGGAGATTTTTTTTAAAAAATTAAAATATATCTACCATATGATTCAGCGATCCTCCTGTTGGGTGTATATCCAAAAGAAATGAAACCAGTATGTTGAAGGGATACCCGACTCTCACACGCATTGCAGACTATTCACAATAGCCACGATAGTGAAATGACCTGTGTCTGTCAACAGGTGAATGAATAAAGATAATGTGTACAAACACACAATGGAATACTATCCCGCCTTTAAAAAGAAGGAAATCTTGTCACTTGTGACAAGTGGCAACATCGATGAACCTTGAGGACGTTATGTTAAACGAAACAGGCCAGCACAGAAAGGTAAGTACCAGATGATCTTGCTTAGCTGTGGAGTGCTAACAAGTTGAACTCATAGAAGCAGAGAGGAGATTGGGGGTTGCCAGGGGTGAGGGCTGGGGAGGTTGGCTAAAGGACACTGGCAAGAAACTTCAGTTGGATAGGAGGAATAAGTTCAGGAGATCTATTGCTCATGGTGACTATAGTTATTAACACTGTATCATGTTCTTAAAAATCCCTAAGAGAGCTTCTGAAGCATTCTCACCACAAAACATTATGAGCATGTGAGGTAACGCATACGCTAACTGGTTCAAATTAGCCATCCCACAATGAATACACATTTCAAAACAACGTGCTGTACAGCATAAATATATTCTATTTTTATGGGTCCATTAAAAATTAATTTTTTAAAAGAACAAGTCTAGAAAACCAACAACAACAACAATACACAACCCCAAGAGACCAGAGCTATAACTGAGCCTATTCTAGCTTAGAACGTGGAGGCCCAGAGAGGTCTGATGGCCAGTCTGTAGTCACACAGCCTGTACAAGGCAAACTTGGATACAACATCAGTAGCCTTGACCTTAAGGCCATGTGCTTAACACTACATTTCACCATCCACCTCTGAGTGCCTACATCAGGGGTCCTCAAACTATGGCCCGCGGGCCACATGCAGCCCGCTGAGGACATTTATCCAGCCCACCGGGTGTTTTTGCCGCCGCTGCCTGTCCTGCCTAGCAGCCGACTCATCCGGCCCGCAGTGTGCATGTGTGGAATGTGCGTCGCACTCTCCGACTCCCCTCCTTCTCTCTGTCTCTCGACTCCTCCTCTCAGTAATCTCAGGAACCAGGCACTCAAAATGGCAACCATCTTTGGCAGCACTTATGTCTGTGAACAGACTTTTTCCAGAATGAAACATCTGAAATCTCCAACCAGATCTAGACTAACTGATGCACACTTGCATCACTTGTTACGACTAGCAGTGACAAATATGGAACCGGACGTTGACCATCTCATTAACCAACAGCAGGCCCACAGTTCCCACTGAAATACTGGTAAGTTTATTGATTTAACTTTACTTGTTCTTCATTTTAAATATTGTATTTGTTCCCGTTTTGTTTTTTCACTTCAAAATAAGATATGTGCAGTGTGCATAGGAATTTGTTCATAGTTTTTTTTTTAAACTATAATCCTCCCCTCCAACGATCTGAGGGACAGTGAACTGGCCCCCTGTTTCAAAAGTTTGAGGACCCCTGGCCTACATGGCCACTACATGGCATGGAGGCGTACAAGTGTCTGGATAATCCAAGCACACAACTAACTTTATTACTCTTCGTTCTATAGATATTTCTACTGTGAGGGGCCTGAATTATCAGGGTAATACACCTCACCCTGTCCAGGAAGAAACAGATTTTTTTAATAGAGATTCAAGTCACAAAAGCAAGGCCACATGAATGACTTTCCTGAGTCCCGGCATGGAAGCCTTCATGGACCCCTTACTCCCTAAATAAATATTAAAAATTATATTTTTGTGTCTGCATTTGTACAAAGATTAATATGTTATTATCTCTTAAGGCATTACCTTCTCTTTAAAGTTCGTTTTAGGTCTGATTTTAAAAGAAATCAAAACATTCTCATGGGCCCCTAGAAGCATTCTGGGCACTTTACCCAGCATGCCAAGGAGAATTCCCTGCCCCAGTGAATTCCCCAGAAGCTGACATGGGGCCCTTCTCAGCTCTCTACCTTACAGCACAAAGGCTCAGGAAATGAGCTGCCCACAGGCCCAGCCAGAGGCTTCCTGGGGTCCTGCTCCTTCTCGCATCAGGCCAGAAATCACCGCATGACCTTGGACAAGTCACCGGGAAAGCCTTTGTGCTGCCTCTATTTGCTTATCTGTCAAATGGATAGGACTTGCCCAGCCTGTACTGCCTGGCTTATTTGAGTAAAGTCTGAAGGGCCAGTGAGAATCTCACGGAAGGTCAAGAAAGACTATTGGGTGTCATTCCCATGATTCTTCTGGATTCTTTATCTTTAAAGATTGTAAGCAGTTTTCCTTGTCTGCGGTACCAAGTGTTCACTTTGGATCTAAGCCGACTAAGGACAGAATCCCAGCTCTGCACTTCCTGACGGGGCATTGTCTCAGAACTTCAATTCTCTCATTTGTGAAATGGGATTAGCAAAATAATCTACCATTCGGGCTCCCTTACCCTGTGAGTGGCACAAGAATAGTACTGGTCAACAGCAGTTGCTATTATTGTTGTGGTCATTATTATTATTAATCCCAGAGGAGATGGTGATCTGCAGGGTTATGAAATCACCCATGTGGATTGGGGAATGTTTTGCATAAAAATCCCCAGCGAGCCGGACTTGGTGGCTCAGCCTGTAATCCCGCGCCTTTGGGAGGCTGAGGTGAGTGGATTGCCTGAGCCTGCGGGTTCGAGACCCGCCTGGGCAGGCGAGACCTCATCTCTACAATAAATCAAAAAATTAGCTGGGCGTGGTAGTGCCTGTAATTCCGGCTACTCGGAAGGCTGAGGCGGAAGGATCGCTGGAGCCCAGCAGGTCGAGGCTGCAGTGGCCGGGAGTGGCCACTGCACTCCAGTCTGGGTGACAGAGTGAGACTCCAACTCAAAAAAAAAAAAAAAAAAAATTCCCCAGCGACCGAGATAACTTAAGGCCCCAGTAGTGGCCCTGTCAACGTCACTGGGGGCTGTTTTGGGGCCCATGTACCAAAGCCACCTTGCTCTCACTTGACAGTGTGCCCAGGGCCTGCCAAGGGCTCCTCTTGCCCAGCCCAGAAACAGCAGGGCATCAACTTCCAAAAACTCCCAAGTCACTGGGATTTCCAAACAGAGGAACAGTCACAGGGATTTCCAAACAGAGGAACAGAGACTGGCTGAGCTGGGCTTCCAGGGGACCCCTGGCTTTCCAAGTGTAAGTCCCAGGGAGCAGCAGCAGCAGCCAGCGCTCAGGGCCTCACCAAACCCCCTCCTTCACCATTCCCCTCCACAGGCTGTGCCCCCGAGTCCTCACTGTTGCCTTTTGCACTCTCCACCTAAAGTCCCAACCCCAAGAGAAGGAAGGAAGGGAGCCCTCGGGGAGAAGCAGGCACCTACTTGGGTCTCTCTGTCTTTGCTGGCAAGGATGCCCATGGTGCAGGATCTCAGCTGGGGGCTGTGACATTCATCCCCGGCCCGGGTTGATGCATACAAATGGAGAACTTGGAGATCCCCAGCTCAGCCACTAGACCAGCGCCCGAGCCAGTGTGGCTCTGGTGGCAGATGAGCCACCAGTCCTTCCTGCTTCTAATCAGATTGAGAGGCTGCGTAGGGAACTGCAGAGACGCCTCCAGGGAGGCCAGGTGGGACCAAAGGCCACGGTTGCTAGGAAAAGCTGAGCTTCTGCCTGCAGAGACCAGGTCGCTAGGCGACCATCTGCCGGTTACCAGGGCCCCTGCGTCATCAGTATCCTGTGCCTCAGCAGAGCTGGCCATGAGCATCCTGCCCCAGTCAGGGACAGCCCAGATCTGCTTGCCCCAGACTTCAAACCGTCTTGCCCTGGGTCACTTACTCTGTCACCACAGTGCCCTTGTCTCTCCCTGGGCCTGGGGCTCAAAATTTCCCTGAGTTTAAAACTCTGGATGAACATGTGCGTGAAGGCATGTGTGCCTACAGCACACAGGGGTAACCCCGTATGCCCGTGCTTGTGTGTGTGAGCATGTGTGCAAGGATGTAACATTGATATGTGGACACACATATGTGTGAACATATGTTGATATGCAGAATACACATGGGTACAAGTGTGTGTATGCCTGCATATGTACATGTGTGTATAACACGGCGTGTGTGTCTGTGCTAGTGTATAGTATAGACATGCATGCGTGCGTGCATGTGTACTGCATTTTGGGAAAGTGTGTGGTTTGGGCACGTGTGTGAGCACAGTTGATCACTGGCCTTCAAGGGCTATTTCAGCTGCATTGTTTCAGCAGTGGCACAGAGGTTTTCAGGCCTGTGTTAAGTGCACATGTTTAGTAGGGGAGGGACCCAGTTCTCTGCACTCTCCCACAGGGGCAGGTAGAGAGCAGGGCACAAACAAGCCGCCCTGATGAGGCAGCTTCTAAGGTCTTCACCTGGCTGGGGCTGGGGCGGGAGGAGACCCAGAAAGCAGAATTTGGAGGTTACAGAAGCCATAGGGAAGCAAGCCTAGTTTGGTGTAAGAAGTAACTTCACAAATCAGAAGTGCATCTGGATGGAACGAACTGCCTTTGAGAGATTGGGAGCTCCCCGTCACTGGAGTTAAGCAAGTGGAGGCTGTGTCTCCATTCCTGTCAAGAATGGAAAGATTCTATGTGAACTGAACAAGGGTGGGCTAAAAGCAGGTGACACTGAGCAGGCTTCCAGCTCTGAAATCCTGTGTTGGCCTCATTTCTGTGCTAGGACTACAAGAGACCCCCTGCGGGGACGAGAACACTCATGACCATCGATTGGACACTCCAGGTGAGCCTTGCCACCTCCATCACCATCACTGGCCCGCATGTCCCCTATGCACAGGAGGCCGTTACTATCCCGCATTTACAGACATGGAGGCAGAAGCTCTGAGCGGGCATGCCACGGGCCCAGGTCACTCTGCTCACAGGAGCAAAGTGACATTTCTGATGCCAAAGTCTGTGCTCTTAGTACTCATTGTCCTGCCCTGTGTCAAGCCAGGCCAGAGGCCAGGTGAAAGGATGTGGGCCAGGAGGTACCATAGTGGGCAGAGTGACCAGGACAGGGAATGATGCCAGGAGGCTGGAGCAAGGGACACAGTAACTTACTTTCACCTGACCCATGACAACAGCCTCCGCTCTGTTCTCCCTGCCTCAGTCTCGCCCCAAAACAGCTGCCAGGTCATGCCTCTCTCCTTCTCACAAACCTTCAGTGGCTCCCTGTTGCTCTTGGGAACTCAAGTTCAAGGCCTTTACAACTTGCTTTTGAGGTGGCCCTTCCTCCTTGAAACACTTTGTAACTTGGCCTCTGGGCCTTACACTTTCCTTGTCTCCCGCCCCCTCACTGATGCCTCCTCTGTCCTTTCTGGTTCCTCCTCATCTCCCTGACCCCTAATCAGGTCCTCGGGCCTTCCCTCTATCCACTCCCTGGTCATCGCCTCCAGCCCCACAGCTTCCAAGGCCACCCAGGTGACCAGATCCCCAATGTCACATCTCCAGCCCAAACGCTCCCACTCCTGAGCTAGACTCAGGTGTCCAGCTGCCTGCTCTTCCTCCTCATGGGAGCCATCTGCCCATCCAGCCTTCCATCCGTCCCATGGTGCTAAAAGCTTTCTCCCTCTTCATGGTTTCTGGTCATCGTTTTTTTCAGGTGGGGTCTTGCTCTGTTGCCCAGGCTGGAGGGCAGTGGCACAATCATGGCTCACTGCAGCTTCAACCTCCTGTGCTTAGGTGATCCTTCCACTTCAACCTCCCATAGCTGTGACTACAGATGGCTAATTAAAAAAAAATTTATAGAGACAAGATCTTGCTATGTTGCCTAGGCTGGTCTTGAATTCCTGGGCTCAAGCAATCCTCCTGCCTCTGTCTCCCAAAGTGCTGGGATTATAGCCTTCTTCTGTGTGTTTTAATGTTGAAATCTTCATGGATGTGGGCAGAGAATGGATCATTAATGGGCAATAGAGCAGAATTCAGGGCAGTCTTAGAAGGCATCAAAGGCATCTTGGGAAGGGGGACCGTAGAGGGGGAGACAGCCTTGGTTTTGTTAGTAATAGGTGAGATCTGAAAGCCCACTCTCAGATGTGTTCATTTATGCATCCGTGTATACATTCACCTAACATTTATTTGGTGCCTACTGTGTACCAGGCACTGTTCTGGGCTCTGGGGACATGGCCGTGAAAATAGCAGACGAGAGTCCCAGAGCCCCCATGGAGGCTTCATTTCGCGTGTGTGTGTGTGTGGCAGTGGCGGTGGGGCGGGCTGAATGGTGGGTAATATGATTCCCGGGTCATTATGAGCACAGGGGGGACCCCCCCAGCTTCTCCCAGCCTCTCTGGTCATAGCCCAGCGACACACAGCACAGAACAATGGAACAGAGCTTCCATGAACAGCAGAGAGCGCCCCTGCCCCAGTTGCCCAGTGGTGCCTCACTGTAGCCTTGTACCCTGGGGCCAGGTGGACAAGTTACTTACTCAGGCAACACCACCTCCACCTCCTCGTCCTTGTCCTCTTCCTCCGCCTCCTTCTCTCCATCCTCCTCCTCATCTTCTTTCTCCTCTTCAATTGGGGGCAGCTCCCTGAGGTGGGGTCAGAGGTGGGAGGTGAGCGTACCCGAAGCTGCCCCCCGAGTTTGCCTCTTGCCCATTTTCTGCCAGACTTCCCAAGGCTCCTGGGACAGGACTGGGCTCTCCAGCCCAGGCTCAGCCTGGGGACCCCACCCGAGCGCCGCCCGCAATCTCCAGCACAAACGCTCTTCCCTGCATGAGGGCCTGTCCTGGTGGTGACACCAGGCCAGCCTCTGATCCTCCCTGGGCCTCAGTTCCTTCATCTTAGCAAGGTAGGTTATTGGCTTAAGGACCTGAGACCTCTCAACTGGACCTCCCACCATCACCCAGCATTGCTAGTGGGAACGAAGACCATGACACCCCTGAGAAGGGCGATTTGGCAATCACATCCATGATCCCACTTTTTTTTTTTTTTTTTTGAGTTGGAGTCTCTGTCCCGCAGACTGGAGTGCAGTGGCACGCTCCTGGCCACTGCAGCCTCAACTTGCTGGGCTCCGGCGATCCTTCCACCTCAGCCTTCCAAGTAGTTCGAACTACAGGTGTGCGCTACCACTCCCGGCTAATTTTTTTATTTATTGTAGAAACGAGGCCTCACCAAGTTGCTGGGGTGGATCTCAAACCTGAGGGCTCAGGCAATCCACTTGCCTTGGCCTCCCAAAGCACTGGGATTACAGGCTGAGCCACCGAGCCTGGCCATCCCACATTTTCATACTCAGCAGCTCAGCAATACCCTCTCTGGAGACCTGTCCTGCTGGTGTACTCACATGTGTGCAAAGACATGTATCCAAGAATGCCCGCTGAAGAGTTGTTCATATAACAAAGTTTTGGAATGAACCTAAATGTCCACCAATAGTGGGCAGGTTAAATAAATTGTGGTACGTCCATACAATGGAATACTATGCAGCTGTAAAAAATGAGGGATGATCTGTATGTACTGAATGTGGGAAGATCTCAAAGTATATTGTTGAATGAATATAGCAAGGTGCAGATAGGTACATGGGATATGCTATCTTTTGTGGAAAAAAAAGAGGGTGATGCATGCTTGTTTATACCCAAACTGTCTCTAGAAGGATGCATGGGAACCTGTTAGCTGCTGTACCTGTGGGGAGAGGGTGAGTGCCTGAGGGTGGATGAGGCAGGCTTGGTTCCTGCTCTGTGCCTTTTTTTTTTTTTTTTTTTTTGAGTTGGAGTCTCACTCCTTTGCTCAGGTTGGAGTGCAGTGGCACACATGCTCACGGACACCCCAGTGTCGACCTGCTGGGCTCTGGCGATCCTTCCGTCTCAGTCTTCCTAGTAGCCGGGACTGCAGACACGCGCTACCACACCCGGCTATTTTTTATTTTATTGTAGAGACGAGGTCTTGCCAAGTTGCCCGGGCTGGTCTTGATCCCGTGGGCTCAGGCAATCCACTCACCTCAGCCTCCCAAAGTGCTGGGATTACAGGCTGAGCTACCAAGCCTGGCCCCCCTTTTTTTAAATCATAGAGTTGGAGTCTCACTGTGTTGCCCAGGCTGGTTTCTAACAGTCTTCCCACTCCGTCCTCCCAAAGTGCTGAGATTACAGGCTTAAGCCCCTATGCCTGGTCTGTACTCTTTTAGACCTTGGGGTTCTGTACTATGGGCCTGTCACCTTCTCAAACAATAGCTAATGATTCCAGAGTTGTCTCAGACTCCCACCTGGGCGCCTCCTCCACGGCTTCATTCTCTTCCTCGTCAGCTGGAACCGTGTCTGTACTCCGTGGGCCGGTGCCTCCGTCCTTCAGGTCGTCCTCCAAGTGAGGGTCAACCTCCTCTAGGACCAGGTCAGGCTCCACTTGCTCTCTGGGGAGGATGCTGACTGCGGGGACACAGGAGGAGTCATCTGTGGGATGTGGGGGAGAGCGGGCTTGGGGCCCCACAGGGAGCCCTGGCCATCGCCAGCAGCTCTTAGACAAGGAGTGGAGAAATGGCCGCATTCTCAGCAGACCGTCGACAACCAGATCAGCACTCATGTGAGGGGTTGGAGCTCACGCTCGCTCACCCCCGTCTCCTTCCATTATCCCCTTCCTTTTCCTCTCGAGTCAGAGTCCATTAAAGCTGATCATGTGAGTTTCTCACTGGGGCCTCCTTGGAGGTTTGTGCAGAAGCAGAAACAGTGCCTCTAATCATAGCATCGTAGGGGATGCCGGAAGAACCAGACTCCATCAGCCACATCCAGGTGCAGGGCTGCCTGGATTGTTCCAAGGGACGCAGAGGGAACCTGCCCATCACCTGTTCTCTAGATGCCACCCCCTGGTGACAGCATGCCCATAAACTCAGCACTTGTGTCTGGGAGTCCTCTCCTTTCTCTAGGCCTACAGACTACACCCTCCATGGGACGATGACTTCCTCATGGGGGTGCTCCCACCTTTAGATAGGAGCCTGTAATTTTCGGCATTTCTCCAGGTGCCCAGGTCCTTGACCATGAAAACACTCTGGGCCTGTGAGCTTGGCAGAAGCTCGCAGGAAGTGCAGGGGAGTCTCATCAGGAGTCTAAGCCCACACACTCCCAGCAGGTGTCAGGGAGAAAGGGGGAGATTGCTTGGATACCAGGCGCTCCCACAAAGCTCCAGGAGGGGTCTTGGTGGACCTCAAGTCAAGTATGAATTAGCCATGGTGACTTTATTTATTTAATTTTTAGAGACAGAGTCTTACTCTGTGATACGATCATGGCTCACGGCAGTTTGACCTCCTGTGCTCAGGTAATCCTCCCACCTCACCTGCAAAGTAGCTGGAACTACAGGTGCATGCCACCATGTCTGGCTAATTTTTAAATTTTTTTGTAGAGATAAGGTCTCACTATGTTGCCCAGGCAGATCTCGAACTCTTGGCCCCAAGCAATCTTCCTCCCTCGACCTCCCAAAGTGCTGGGATTACAGGTCTGAGCCACCATGCCCAGCCTTGTAATGGTGAATTTATTTTATTTTTACTTATTTATTTTTGAATTGGAGTCTCACTTTGTCACCCAGGCTGGAGGGCAGTAGCACACTCACGGCCACCACAGCCTAGACCTACTGGGCTCAGGTGATCCTTCCGCCTCAGCCATCCAAGTAGCTAGAAATTCAAGCACGCACCACCACACCCAGCTAATTTTTTGATTTATTGTAGAGATGAGCTCTTGTCAAGTTGCCCAGGCTGGTCTCAAACCCGTGGGCTCAGGCAGTCCTCTCGCCTCGGCCTCCCAAAGTGCTGGGATTATAGGTGTGAGCCATCACACCCAGCCTAATGGTGACTTTAAACGGAAGTCTTCCTCAGGTTATCCTGTGACTTTGGAAGTTACCATCATGGTGTAACATAATAATAACGGTAGTAGTAACCACGGCTACATTTTGAGCCCTTTCTATTGCCAGGCCTGTGTTAGGTGACTGACATGGATGAACTCCATCAGTCTTCACATCAACCTTTCGAGGTTTTCACTATTATCCCCATTTTATTTTCCCTCTTTGACATTTTATTCCCCATTTTACAGATGAGCAAATGGAGACGCAGATAAACACCTTCTATCACGAGTGCTTCTCGCGTTCAAGGCATGGCGCTCCCAGCTTCCAGGCACAGATATTATTCCTGTCTCGCAGAGTAGGAAGCCCCCACGAGCGTCCTGAACCAGCCTTTTCCACAGTGGGTCCTGGCTCCTCGGCCCTGCCAACATCTCTGGGGTTTGCCCGGGGAGGTTGCTTTAAGTGTGACCCTGGATCCAGCGGTGGGGTGCCTGGTACATGTTATTCTCTGTTGCTATCCAGCAATGGTGTTGTGTCTCCATCCTGAGCAGACTCTTGGGGTACAAATTCCTACCTGGGCATAGCAGGGAACACCCGGGGGACAGAACATCCCTTTGCTTGAGAGCTCGCTAGCTTTCACGGCGATCCCAGAGGGCGAGGACAATACAGTGCTCTCCCCCATGGTATACATCCCAGAGAGTCTGAGCATCTTGTCTAAGTCCACACAGGAAGGTGGAGGCAGAGCCAGGCCTCCTGACACCTGTCTCCCACGTGCACCGTCCCAGCCACCTCACTGGGTTCTGTCCTTAAGAGCTGATGCTGTCTCGCTCACACATTTGCTTTCCTTTCTTTTTAGGGTCTGTTTCATGGGCAGGCGTTCTACAAGCCTGTCCTCTTTTTGTCTCCACAGTAGGTCTGTGGGTGTGCCCTACACCGTCCCCATCTGACAGCTATAGATTCTACAGTTACCCGAGGTCACTGCCACGCATGACCCAGCACACACATTGCCACGCAGCCCCAGCACGGGGCCCAGCAGGCTGGCGGAAGAGCTGCCGGCCCACCCCTGGAGCTCCGAACCCTCCTTGTGGTGTCTGATGCACAGCCATCCTGGGCCCTAGCCGGGTCTCCAGCTCCCAAGGAACTGCTGTTCTGTTAGGGCATGCTACCTCCTGGCAGCCACCTCTCTGCCCTCAGGGCCGTTGAGCACGGCTCTGACCTCAGCCAGTCAAGGCCAGCCGCTCTTTGGGGAAGGCAATCCTGTTTCCAGGATCAGTAGACGAGGCCCAGGTATGTGGGTTCTAGGCCAAGCCCCCCACCTGGGCCCCAGATTGCTGTCAAAGTCCGAGCTCTGGCTGCAAGCCTCCATCCTCTCTGGCAGGTCTGGGTCATGACACCCTCTACCTCTGTCTCTCCCTGGTCCAGGCCCACCTCTCCTCCCACCTGGCCCCAAAGCACTGACCTCTCACTCACACTTACTGGGTATTTCTTGTGTATGGTCTCAGCCTCTCCCCCACCATCAGAATCATCCAGGGAGACAGGTGCTTCTCAAACAAATGGTTTCACAGGCTCTCCATACTCAGAAGGTCTGGGGGTGGGACATTCTTTATAGCTGCCCCCAGGTGCTTCAGAGGTGGCCCTGCTTTGATTGCTTTCCCTGCCAAGGATGCTTGCTCAGCCCCAGAGAAATCTTTATGAAGTCACTCCCTTGCTCAACTACCTTCAATGGCTCCCCGTTGCCTACAGCCAAGTCTCCTAAAGTCAGGGCCCAGTTTTTCTAGTCTTATCTTCTGCATTAAGGACTCTGGGTTCCAGATTAACTGAAGTGCCCACCACTCTCTCGTCCACCCCCTCCTTCTCTGACCCTCAGGCATTTGCTCGCTTTATTCCCTCTCCTGGGATTGTCCTCTCCTCACCATCAGTTAGAGAACTTGGGGGTCTCAGACTCAAAAGCCTACCTAGCCAGGGAGATGGCATCTGCAAATCAAGGTGCCGGTGCCAGCTGCTGCTCAGACTGGCCTCACGAGCACGACATGGTCCCGTAACAGCTAGGTCTTCCCTGGTTTTAAGAGAAGCTAGAATTTTTATATGTCAAACCACCTGATTTTTAAATGTCGGCAACTAATTCCAATTTTTAAAATTGCTCCTTGGCCCAAACAAAGACTTGTGTGGGTCGGAGCCAGGACACCCAGCTCAGGACTCCTGGCCAGTTCCCCTGGTCCTGCAACCCTGACACCCCAGGTCACAGCACACCTAGCCCACTGCTTTAAAAACTTCCAGACTTATTTTAGTCTTGTTCTAAACAATAATGTTATGCAGTCACAGTGGTCTGATGTGTTCATTTATGCTTTTTAATGTTAATGAAAATGTTTGTCATTATCTACTGGTGGTTCCTGACCCTTAGAAGGAGAGAACTGTGGCCAGGCTTAAAGAGAACCTCTTCTGGGAAAAACTGTCACCACGCTGAGGACTGTGCAGGCATCCTCTCAAAGAGAGGCTCAATGTCAAGTCCTCCGGGGGGCTTTGCAATTTTATTGATTGGTTTGCTTGTTTGTTTTTTAGAGACGGAATCTTGCTATGCTCCCAGCTAGACTCGAACTCCTGGGCTCAAGCTGTCCTCCTGGCCTGGCCTTCCAAGTCGCTGGGACTACAGGCACGTGCCACCAAGCCTGGTTGTGGGGTTTTTCCACAGCCTTCCAGTGGGGAAGTCTTCCTGCCGCCTAGCTTAAATCTTGCAGGCTGCCCATGGTTGATCTTCCCCTTGTTCTGGTCTGGGTCCTGCTCCCTTGCCATGCACCCTGGGAGGAGGATCTGGGATTGACATAGGTGACTCTGGCTCCCCTCGCCCTGCCTGGGAATGTGGGGAGGCGCAGGGGTTCACTGTTCGAATAGGTCGGGGGCCGGTGGCCAACCCCCCACCCCTGAAGGTCTTCTCTCCGGGGCATCCTTCTTTCCTTCCTTCCATCCATCCATCCATCCATCCGTGTGTCCATATGCGCTCTCCCAGCTCCCTTCTCCCTTGTTTCAGGGGCCTCCAGCTGCCATCACCCCTGAAACGAAGGAGAAGACAGAGGGTGGGCATCTAGGTGGACAGGAGGAGGGGTGAGTGTGTGAGTGAGTGAGTGACTGACTGAGTGAATGAGTGAATGGATGGGGGAGGCCGGAAACATGCATCCCCCGGCCCCTCAGAGGCTCCCCATGTCATGGGTTAAATGGTGTCCCCCAAAACGATAATTCCAAGCCCTAACCCCATTACCGGTGAATGTGACCTTATTTGGAAATAGCTTCTTTGCAGATGTGATTAACTTAAGGATCTCAGCGTGAGATCATCCCGGATTTAGGGTGGGCCTGAAACCCAGTGACTGACGTTCTCAAGGAAGGAGAGAGGGATTGACATGCACACAGACGCAGGGAAACGGCTGTGTGGGGATGGAAGCAGAATGCCAAGGGCCGCCAGGAGCCGCCAGAAGCCAGGAGAGGGGCGTGGGGTGGTATCCCCTCAGAGCCTCAGAAGAAACCAACCCTGTCAACTTGATGCTGGGCTTCTGGCTCCCGAATTGCGGGAGAATTCATCTCTGCTGTTCTCTGCCACCAGTGTGTGGTCATCTATTACGGCACCCCCAGGGGACAAACCCACAGGGGTTCCTGGCCCCATGCTGAGTCTGCCCTAGCACCTACCCATGACTGGCGAGCTCCAGGAATTGCAGGGAGGCCCTGGCTGTGGCTGGCTGGGAATCCTGCCTCCTTCCAGAGAGCATGATAAGGGGCTGGGGGCTCTGTCCTCTGGTGGAGACCCCTGGGGGCTCTGGAAACGTTTCTGGTGCTTTAGTCTTTGCCTGATTGGGCAGGTGGACTCTAGTCCCCACTCCTCAGACCTGCCCTGGGGCCTTGGGCTGGCACCTTCAGTCCTCTGAGCCTTGCCCCTGCTGCCCCCACAGCTGCTCTGCCCACACCAGGCGACATCCATCCATACAGCCATCTAGCACCGTGGGATGCTGTGCGTGCCCTGCTCTGAAGCCAGCAGGCTCTCCTCCTCCTCATGCTGTCATTGCAACTTCTAGAAACCCCAAATCCTCCATCAGACTCGAGCTCCATGGTCAGCTGGCCTGTCATGTTCTGGGCCACGGTGGCCACCCCCAGCTTCAGGGCGCTCATGAAGACCACCATAGGCCTAGTGGGCTGGGGCTGGACACAGTGGGGAGCAGCCCTGGGACCCCCGAGGCCCCCGGTCAGAGACCCTGTGTCTAAGATGGGTCAGGGGATGCCACCACCCACAGGCTTTGCTGACTGCTAGAACCCATCATAGGCCTGGCACATAGTAGGCTGTCCATGACTATTTGCTGAATGAATAAATGGATGAATGAGTGCCTGTCTTCTGAGAGTGCAATGACTGCATGCCTTTCCTGAGGCCATAAAATGAAGGAAGACCAGACTCTGCTTCTAGCTCCACCCTGGTCTCAGTCCTTGGTCCCCCAATCCCGGCTCAGACCTGGGATAAACGGCCTCACATACCTCCCCAATTCAGCCCCAGGCAAGGGGGACACCTCCCACCTCAAGGGAGCTGGAGTCTATGGAGTCTGCTCCCCCCAGGGAAAGCCTAACCCCCACCATGACTCTGCTTGGCTCAACCCACTTGCCCAGCTGGGAGGGGTAAGGGCCACTCTCTCTGGGAGTTTCCAGCAAGAAGGGGCCCCTCCGACTTGGCCTCGTGACTGTTTTCTCTGGATAGAGGCTGGAAGTTGGTCTGGCTCTGGGCCAGGCTCTGGCTACCCCTGGCTGGGGGTGGGGCCTGCAGAGCATGAGGCTCTCTTAGCTCTGGGCCAGGAGATCCTGTGTGAGTCCAGGCCTGGCCAGCGACAGCCCCACTGCCCATGTACCCACAGACCCGAGGACAGCAAGCAACCCTCCTGGAGAGGACCCACGAATGTGTCACTTACTGGTCTGCACATCACATGTCTCAGGGGAGTCGGGCTCCTGCATGCGGGGGGGAAAAGAAGAAAAGACCACTGTGGCCTCCTCACCGGCCTTCTGCTCCAACCATCCCTCTCAGCACATGCAGGAGCTAGGCACCCACAAAAGATCCTGGCGCAGATGCCTCCTCCAGCTCCTCCCTACCTGTATCACTAAGGGTTATCTCAAAGCTCTGGCTCCATGGAGGCCTCTCCCCACCAGCACCATAGCTGCCCCCACCCCATCCTCTGGCCCCTTCTCTCAGTGAGGGCATCTTGTTCCTGCCCCTTGGCTCCCTTTTCGCCCTTAGAAAACTCTAAACTCCTCTGCTACCTGCAGAGGCTGCAGAAACACAGGGCCTGAGGGCTCAGCCTGCTGGGGGGGTCCTGAGTTTCCTGCCCACCACCCTCCGTGGCCTCCCATAGCAGGAGCCAGCCCTGGAAGAGGGCCAGGCGGATGAGGCTGGGGGAGCCTGGACCTGGGCTCTGACTCCAGCGGCATGACTTCAACCCACCTCTCTGGGTCTCAGTTATCCCGAGAAATGGAAAAGAGGGTCCCTCCTATGCCCAGAGTCAATGAGGGAATTGGGGAGAAGAGCTTTGAGAGCCAAGGTCTTGGCTCAAGTGAGGCAAGGTGGGGTTGCCCTCAGACCCCGCAGCAGAGCCAGGCAGGACCTCGAGTGACCCAAAGGCCCAGGGCCTGCGCCTAGACATCTTTGTTTACAGAACTCTTTTCCACATTCTCACAACCCCAGGTGGTGACAGGATTGTTAGCCCATTGCTCAGGCGAGACAACCGAGGTTCTGAGAGGACCAGGGCTGCAGTCACACATCCAGGACTGAGATTAGGCCTTCCACCCCAGTTTCAGGTGCTTCCATAAAGATGTCCAATTGTTCCCAGGAGAGAAGGGCTAGGTTCAGGCTCTTGGGGAAGGAGAGGAAAAGGGTAACAGAGGCCTTGCTCCCCCTACCCACCATGTTGGAGCTCTAGGTTGTCAGGAGTGCATTTGGAACCTGCTGGCTTTCTGTGAGCCCCAATCCTTCCCAGAACATTCCAGGTCTCTCTTGTCTCTGGACCTTTGCGCAAGCATGGAAGATACCTCCACCAGGAAGCCTTCCTTGATGCTCCCAGACAGGGTCTACCTTGCACGCAACTTCTCTCTGCTCCCCTCATGGAGCTCCTGGCAGGCGGGGCTGGCCCCCACCGTCTGTGAGCTACTGGCAGGTGGGGCTGGCCCAGTACACCTCAGCCCTGTGACCACCATGGCCCAGAGAGTAGGTGTGAAATGAACATGTGTCATGCAGACCGGCAGGCTGGGTGGGCTGGGCTCCCGACGAAGGCTCCCTTCCTCCTGCTATGCCTCACTCCCAGGGACACAAGCCGACCATCCCACCCCTACTCGAGTTCCTCAGACCCCTCCCGCCACCACTAGTGCCCTCTCCCTAGCCCAGCACTGACCTGCTCCCTGGTCTTCCCATGGAGTACTGGCTGCGGCAGGGCCCTCTCCAGCCTGTGCAGGACCCACGCGACCAACCTGCAGGTGGGAGAGAGTGGGCTGTGTCCAGGTGGGAAGGCTTTCAGGGAAACTGAGGCCAGAGTCAGCTCCCTCCCTAGGCAGACAGCATGCCTGCCAGAAGGCCAAGCCCAGATCTCCAGCCCTGAAGACCATTTCCTACCCTCCTCATCCTCCCTAGAGCCTCTGGCTACTTCTCCGACCCCAGCAGGCAGGTCAGCCACCCCCAGAAGTGCATGTCAGGCCTCTAGCACCCTGCTGGGGTGGAGATATTTGGCAACACCTCTCCTGATTTTTTGATTTTCATTTTTTGAATTGGAGTCTCACTCTGTCACCTAGGCTGGAGTGCAGTGGCACGCTCACGGCCACCCCCAGTGCCGACCTGCTGGGCTCCAGTGATGTCTTAGCCTTCCAAGTAGCCGGAACTACAGGCACACACTACCACGCCCTGCTAATTTTTTTTTTTTTTTTTTTTTTTTACTGTAGAGATGAGGTCTGGCCAAGTTGCCCGGGCTGGTCTCGAACCCACAGGCTCAGGCAATCCACTCACCTCAGCCTCCCAAAGTGTTAGGATTACAGGCTGAGCCACTGAGCCTGGCACCTATTCTGATTTTAAAGGTGTGTATTTTTTGGCCCAGAAACTTTTTTTCTGCTGCTTTGTCCTATAGATTTACTTGTGTGTGAGCCAGATATGCATGCACAGGCTATTGATGCAGAAGAGTGGAAAGACACCTATATACCCACTGAATGGCTAAACAAAAGCTGGCACATCCACATAATGGAGTACCATAAAATAAAGAAGTATGTGTATAAAACCATGTCCAACATACCTTTTTTTTGGAAACAGGGTCTTGCTCTGTCACCCAGGCTGGAGTACAATGGCCCAGTCATGGCTTACTGTAACCTGACCACTTGGGATCAAGCAATCCTCTTGCCTCAGCCTCCTGAGTAGCTGGGACTGCAGGCGCACACCACCATGCCCGGCTAATTTTTTAAATTGTCTCTATAGGTGAGGTCTTGCTTTGTTGTCCAAGTTGGTATTGAACTCCTGGCTTCATGCTGTCCTCCTGCCTTGGCCTCCCAAAGCTCTGAGATTATAGGTGTGACCCACTGTACCCCACCTCTAAGATACATTTTAAAGTAAAAAAAGATAAGGTGCAGACGAGTCTGTATAGTTTGTTCTTGTTGACGTGTGTTGAAAGCAGAATGGACTGTGGGCAAGGACAAGAAGCTGCAGCTACTGCTGCTGCCCTGGGCGGGGTCTGGAAACTAACTGAGTTTCCCTCCAGGTGTGTGTGTTACATTTATAATTTAAAACACTGGCTCTGTGAAGGTTGGGTGCTGGCCTGGGCAAACACTGACCCTGCTTCCTGTGGTCAGCATGGCACTTGGGCGGCTCACCTGGAAGGATCCCTGGGTGGCATCAGGGAAGAGTCCTGGGAGTCGGACTGGGGCTCCGGAGCCAGCAGCTCCTCTGTGGGCTCCGTGGGGCCGGGACTGGGCAGTGAGGGGCTCTCCAGGGCCTGTGGCACGGGCTCCATTTCCCTGGGGAGCGCTGAAGGTGCTAAGCACAGAGGGAGCAGAAGTTGAGACACCATGTAGTGCTAGAACCCTCAAGGGCTTGGGGGTAGGGACCAGACTCGAGGCACTAACATGACGACCCCAAGTGACCCTCACCTCAAACAGACCAGACAGATGTGGAAGCTGAGACCCGGGGAGGGAAGGGACTTGCCCAAGACCTCACAAGCCTGTCGCAGGCCTCTAGCTTCCCAGTCTGGACTGGGGAGGGAGTTCCAGTACCCCCCACAATAGCATACTCTCAGCAAGCCCTGCACCCCTCTCCAACCCGGCTGAAGGCTAAGGGCTCCCTGGGATCCCTCAGACCTCAGATTCCCCCCAGTCCAGCTTATGACCACCCAGGCACCCCCTCACGGGCTCCCCTCCCTGTACCTGGGTCCAGGTCAGCATCCACAGGCTCATCTTTACAGCCCTGGGTGAGGAACGGGGAAGGAGGCCAGGGTCAAAGCTGCCCCTGCGCACTCCCCACTGGCCAGCTTGGCCCCGTCTGAGGTCAGTGGCGGAGGGGCAGGGTTCTCTCCTTCCCTCGGACCTCCCCTAGCACCCCTCTCACAGTCCCTCCTCCCCTCAGATGACTCTGCAAGTAGGAGACCACCCCCCTTTGTGGTTCCTGGGGGTGGGGCTAGCCTGCAGGAAGGGCCCTCCTAGCGCCCCAGAAACCCTCCCTGGTGGCCAGCTGCCTGCTTCTCCTCAACTAACCTCGGAGTTTTTCGGGGGCTGAGGCAGCACTTTCTCCAGATTCTGCTCCAGCCACCTGAGCAGCCATGGCCTGAGGGGATGGGAGAGTGGAGGAAGTTGGGGTGAGGGGTGAAGCCAGCACAGCAGCCGGAAGGATGGGCAGGCCACACCACTCTGACTGCCTACTGGGGGTCCTGGTCCCAACCAGCCCTTCCTCACCCTCGGCTCCTGTTCTACACACTGGGGACCTTGTCCTGGGTACTCTCAAAGGGCCCCAAGCTGATGGGGAAATTCTGCCAACCTCAAATTCGGACCCAGGGCTGTACCAGGTTCTGAAGTGACAGACCCAGCCTTGGCCTCTTGGGACAGGCGTGGGAGCTGAATGCCGCATGGGAGGGGCTCCCTGTGACTGGGAGAGACAGGGCTGGCTTCATGGGCATGTGGCCTGTGCATCACACAGGGCCCCATACTTAGAAAGACCTGTTTTTGGCTCCATGGCCTGAATTTTCATTTTGCCCTGGGCACCACAAATGATTGTAGCTGGTGCTAGGGGGCAAACGTTGGGTCCCAGACCATCTGGCCTCCAGGAAGCCTCGCCCTCTTCAGGGAAGCTCTGTGTTGCCAGGGTAACCTGACCCCCCAGATATGGCCCAGAGGAAAGGTGACAAGTCCTCTGGGTGCCCCCATCCTATATTGCTTTAGTGGTCCCAGGAGTCAGCTGAGCAGCTCTCGGAAAGAGACGGCCAAAGGAAACAAAGAGAGAGTTGGAGCAATGAATGAATGGATGAGTGAATGAATGAAATGAATCTGTGATTGTATATATGTGTTCATTCATGCATTTGTTTGTCCCATGTGTGCTGAATCTCTCCTCTTTCTCGGGCACTGTACTGGGCACCAGGGGGTTCAGCAGTGTCTAAGACAAAAGCCTCTGCCCTCAAGGAGCCAACAGTCTAGTGAAAGAATGAGTGAGTGAATGAATGAATGGGGTACATGGAGATGAATGCATGACTCCGGACTTCCAGCAGAAAGTATAAACTGGAAACTTCAGGCTCACTTGCGGGGTCGACAGTGTCCTGAAAACTTCTTGACTAGTTGGTAACATCTAAAAATTAAGGATTTATTATAAAACCTGGATTTCTAGCTTCTCTTGAAAAACTGGAGGCTCTGGCCACATTCGGCCAGCACTCCTACACTTGGACCTGAGCAGGGCTCCTCCCTGGGGCAAGATATAGGCTCCCCAATTTGCCACAGCCCTGCCTCCATACTGCCACCCTCTGATGAAAAGTCAGACGCTGTTGCCAACTGTGAGGCCAACCTGGGCACCCCAAGACCTGCACTGTGGTCCAAGCCTTGCTTCCAGGCTCCATATAGAGCCCACCCACATGAAGCCGATCTGTGAGGAGCTCAGTCTCCCTTTTCCCCATTCTCAGATGGGGGCCCCCACCCTGGGATCTCCCGGTGATCAACCCAACAAACCAGGGGAGGCACATGGCCCATTGTCCCCACTCTATGGATGGGAAAAGTGAGTCCAGATGAGAGGCATGTTCAAGGTCACACGCTGAGGTAGTCTTAGACCATACTCCTGAACTAAGCCCTGTGTTTCTGGGCACACTGCTCCTCCCACCACACACACTACAGATGATAGTGACATTCAGTGACAGGGACTCACCCATTGGCCTGGGCCTCATTGGGTCCATCTGCACACCCTGCAGAGTCAGAAAATAAAGAAAGGCAGCCAGCAGCAAGAGACCTGCCTAGAGCCCTCTAGTCAGCCTGGAGTAGGCATCGAGAATCAAGTCAAACCCAAGTTCGAACCCAGGGCCAGTTAGATGAGAAGCTCTGGCCCGTGTGGATTCTCCCCAGGGACAGGGCCCATCCCAGCAGCTCCTCAGCCCCTGTTCCTGAAAAGCCATCCAACCTCTTGGTCTTACCTGCGTCCCCAGTGCCACAATGCCCAAGGACCTGTGGGGGGAGACAGACAGATATGGGCAGGGAGCCCAGGGCAGCCTCCCCCAGCACATTCCCCACCAAACCACTTCTTGGCCTCCAGCCCCAGTGGTACCTGAGCTGGGTCCTCCCTGCCGCTGTGGACTGGCTGTGGAACGACCTTGTCCATGCCCTTCAGGAGCCAGGTCAGCATCCTTCTGCTGGAGCTGTAGGCAGACAGAGATGCCAGTCTCCCTCAGGTCCCGGCCCCACCCTGGTACAAGGCAGCCCAGTGTCCTAAAGAACTTGGTTTGATTCCCAAACCACCATCTCCCCACTGTGAGACTTCAGACACATTACCACCCACCTGAGCCTCTTGTTATTCTCTGGAAAATGGTGGCCACCAGTGCTACATGAGGCCAGGCATGCCTGGTGCCATTCACAGTGCACACCCAGGGGATGCTTGGATGGAATACCAGGGCTCCCTCATGCTGCCTCCCCTGTGTGCCTGGCTCCAGGGACCCCACCTGCACTTGGCACACGTCATGCTCTAGAAGGGGTGGGGCTTCCTGTGGGGTTTACCCTTGTGGCTGAGGCTGAGCGGCCTAAGTATGAGTGTCACAGATCACCACCTGAGGCCAGCTCAGCCACAGGCGTGGCCAGGCGCCAAGCACCATGGCCTAAAATATCTGAGCCGTCAGGTGCTGTGGCTCACGCCTATAATGCCAGCACTTTGAGAGACCAAGGCTAGAGGATTGCTTGAGCCCAGGAGTTCAAGACCAGCCTGGGCAACATAGAGAGACCTTGTCTCTACCAAAAAAAGAAAAAATTTAAATGATCCAGGCATGGTGGCTTGTGCCTGTAGCCACAGCTACTTGGGAGGCTGAGGCAGAAGGATTGCCTAAGCCCAGGAGGTCAAGACTACAGTGAGCTGTATTGTGTCCTTCAGACCCTGACTCAATTAAAAAAATGTCTGAGACAACTTGGGGATTCCATGCCAAAGTCCAGATTTCTGACCTTGCCAGGAAAATCAGGAGCTCTGGCCACACTGGCCTGCATCTCACCCAAGCACTGAGAAACTTCTGACCTGGTCACGTTGCCCATTTGACCCAGGAGACCCCCACCCTCTATCTCAAGCTCCCTTCAGCCAGTTCCCAGGACGCCCTGGGGCCTTTGCCCAGAATGACTACAGATCTGAGTACAGTCTCCTCCAGTCCCCTACCCCCCACCCACTGTCAGGCACTCCCAAGCTCGGGGGGGGGGGTGTCCAGGAGAGGGGAGGGTGGTGCTGTACCTGTTCACTTCAGGAACCACAGTGGTCTGGGTCTGGAGGGATGAGGGCAGAGTGGGGACAGCCTCCTGCGTCTCTGGAAAAGAGTCCCTCATACTTTAGATCTAGGGCCCATTTCTACTCTGCTGAGAGAGAAATGGCCCTCTCAGAGAGGCAGGAGAGAGGGGAGAACTCTGAGGAGTCAGAAGGCCAGGGTCCTCACTCAGCTCAGCTGAAAAGTCTCCAGGAGCCCACCCTAGTTTATTCGAGCCTTAGTTTCCTCATCTGTGAAAGGGTCTGCCAGCCTTGTGGACTCTTTGAGGCTCTCAGGGGAGAACACAGCCCTCTGCCCTGCAAGCCTGGGCTTCCAGCACTCACCCTCAGGGCTTGGGTCGGCTGCAGCCACTTCCTTCTTCCTCAGTGGCTCTTCAGGTGGCTAGAGGGTTCAAACATGACCATATAAGCCCTAGGTGAGACCAGCTTAATTTGGACAAGGGTAGCCCCTGATTCTCCCACCAGAGATCCCCGCCCCTCAAACGACTGAACAACTCTATCCTCTATTCCCTGTAAATCCTTGGGGCCTCACCTCCCACCTGGGATACTCCCTCCTCTAGCCCCAGTGACCCCTCACCCAGGGCTGGGGCCCTCACACCTCCCAGGGTGGCCTCCCAGGCCTGTCATGTCCCTAGGAAGCTGCCCCACTTCAGCAACCTGAGAAGGAGGAGGAACAGAGAATGTTGTGAAGCCTTGAGCAGGCAGAGGGGAAGGGGAGGCGCAAGGAGCCCACCCCTCACCCCAAGCTAGGGTTCTCCGTCTCCTTCTGGCCCAACTTTCCGTTCCCAACCAGCAGCCGTGGGGAAGTTCAGCCTCTGCCTTTGGCCTCACCTCCCTCTGCAGCCACACCTCCTGCTACTGCATGCACATATACAAAGGCAAAGACAAGCATGCATGTGCATACATACACAGACACACAAATACATGCATGCTCACTCTCACACATTTACATACATGTAGAGACACACAATATGAGCATATACACATGCATACACACAGTGACACACAGACGTGCATATACACACATGCACAGATGCAAAAATAAGTGCATGTGTGCACATGCATGGATGCCCATGTACAGACACAAAATGTACGTGCATATACATTTGCACAACATATGCATGCCCCCAACACATAAAACTTTATGCAATTAATTTACACGTGTACCTTTGCACACATACACAAACTTCTGCACCTAAACACATACATGAGGATACATGCACAGACACACAAAATGTATGTATGCACATAGAGACATGTAAACATGTACATACACAAATACGCGTGCATATGCACAAATGTGTGTATGCATAGACATACAAACATAAGAATACATTCACAGACTCAAAAACATATATATGTATATATATATATATATATATATATATATATATATATATACACACACATACACACACACACTTATACACACCAGCATACCACACAGGCATGTAAGCATGCCACACACATGAAACTGTACACATTCTAATACATGTGCACATACACATAAACATATGTATACATTTGTACATGCATATACACATGTAAATGGGCATATATATGGCACATCACACCCAGTTTTCAAATACACATGCATGCATAGACACACCACCAATGATATACTGCACACAAATATGTACATACACACATGTGCACATGCAACACACACACACACAAACTCTACATATGATTTCTAAATATACCCTGCACGATGCCAGTAATGGCCTTTTCCTCTGCCAGGAATGTCTCCATCAGTTACAATTGTGCTCTGCCCTCCACAAGTCTAGGAAGCACTCCCCTACCAGTTTCCAGTCTCCAAAGTTAGGATGACTGTCCCTCTCCTGAGCTCCCACAGTTCTCAGTCTGACACGCTTATCTGGCCTCCTGGAAGGGTAGTGCCAATGTTGGCACTCACGACATTCTCCCTCACTTGTGACGCTTGGCAGAATGCACTGACTGGGTACTTGTCTGCCAACCCCCAGGGGCAGTGCCATGAATTCATCTTTATGCCTTCAGCACTGAGCACAGATCCTGGCATTGATTAGAAGCTAGATCAAATCTATTGGACTGAGCTGCTGAATGAATCGTCATCTGGCTGCAGAATGGATGGCATGTAGAACTGGCCTATTTTGATGTGCTTAAAGGAACGTTCTAGAGAGATGCCCCTGAACGTGTGGCCCATGGACCAGTGCCAGTCTGCACACTGTTATGGTCCATGGTGATTAAGCAGTGTGCACCAGAATTATATCAACATACTACTTCCTTCGTGGAGAAAGTCTTACTCCAAAACAAGCAGCACCTGAACTAAGCAGTGTACTTGATAACGTGGCAGATTGACATTCTGGTGCAAGATCCTAATGTCATCGGGGACAAGTAGCAGTTCATGGACTGGCTCCTTTGGGCAGCTCTGTTCTAGACTCTAGAGGTTAGCAAAATACCATGGACCAAATCCAGTCTGTTGCTTGTTTTTGTAAGTAAAACTGTATTGGAACACAGCTATGCTCATTAGTTTCTGCATTATCTAACCTATAGTGGCAGAGTTGGTTTATTAACAGAGATGGCATGACCCACAAAGCTAAAAACATCTGCTGCCTAGCTTTTTACAAAAACCATTTGCTTCAGGCAAACCCTATCCACTCTCTGAACTTGAGTTTCGTCATCTATAGGAGCGCTGGACCAGGTGACTGCCATGTTTCATTCAGACTCCAACTTCCTCTGCTGCAGAAGGTCTGTGGAGAGCAGGTGGCCCAGGCTGGGAAGACCCCAGGCAGCAAGGCCAGGCTGCCCTTCCTCTCCATTCATGCCTTACCATGGACTCTGCCTGCGTCTTGGCCTCCTCTGGGGCTGGTTTAGGCTCTGGCTCTGGTTCCACCTCCGTTACCTGCTCCAGCTCTGGCTCTGGCTCTGCCTCTTCCTCTACCGCCATCTTGGTCTTCTGAGGTATGTCTGGGGGCTGAGGCAGCACCCTTTGGACCCAGCCTAACATTCTGACACCTGTAAGGGATAGAGTCCTTAGACCTCTCCAGAGTGTTCACAGATGTTCCCACCATTTATGGGCTGCTTTTGTGAGTTGTACATTTCCCGTTTCTCTCATGGTCTTTAAAAATATTTCTGCAGCTGTATCTCTAGGTATTTACCTTGTAGAATTACTCAGGGCCATAAATACATGTGTATAAAAAGGTTTGTTGCAACAGTGTCACAGCAAAGAAGAAAAACGCCCAAACATCCATCAAGAGGAGAATGGCTATTGTCAAGTACCTAGATGTTTACCTGTGAGAGGGACATGTGTTAAATAAATTATGCTACACCCAATAATGGACTATTACAGAACTATTAAAAAGAAATAGGCAGGCTAGATGAGATGGCTCACGCCTATAATCCCAGTACTTTGGGAGGCCAAGGTGAGAGGATTGCCTGAGCCCACGGGTTCGAGACCAGCCTGGGCAACTTGGTGAGACCTCACCTCTACAATAAATCAAAAAATTAGCCAGAAGGATCGCCTGAGCCCAGCAGGTCAAGGCTGCAGTGGCCGTGAGCATGCCACTGCACTCCAGCCTGGGCCACAGAGTGAGACTCCAATGCAAAAAGAAAAGAAAAGAAATGGGCAAATATGTTTGCACTCATATAATATGCTCTGGAGTCAAGTCAAGAGCAGATCAATAAAATTCTTTGCCTCAGTCTGCTTGTCTGTAAAGTAGAAACGCGAATGGTATCTACTTGGTGATTGGCCATGAGGATAAAATAAATTTATTTGTGCAACACACTCAGAACAGTGGCTGGCATGTGTTGAGGGCTTAATAAACATTGGCTATGACTATCACAGGTCAAGTGAAAACATTAATTATGGAATATCGTGTTTGTATAATCCTATTATAAATAAAATTATGGCTGGATGCAGTGGCTTATGGCTATAATCCCAGCACTTTGGGAGACCAAGGTGGGGGAATCACTCGAGCCCAGAAGTTCGAGACCAGCCAGGCAACATAGCAAGACTTCGTCTCTACGAAAGAAAAAAAAAAAAATTAGCCGGGCATGGTGGCATATGCCTGTAGTCCCAGCTACTCAGGGGGCTGAGGCAAAAGCATTGCTTGAGCCCAGGAGTTCAAGGCTGCAGTGAGCCATGATTGTGCCACTGCACTTCAGCCTGAGCAACAGAGTGAGACCCTGACTCAATCAATCAAATTATACATTATGAGTTACACATTAGTGAAAAATTCATTCTGTTTAAGATAAAATTAGCCTATGTCCTATGTTCATAATTTTTAAATGTTTAAGATAAAATGCTAGGTAAGCCCTTGTTCGTGGTTTACTGTGACGTCGCAACCTGGCCTTACGTGGGAGCAGTTTCTGGCTAATTTAGCTTGGGGAATGGGGAGTCCCAGCCCTTATGGCTGAATTCTGGCAGGATGGCCTGGCCCAGCAGACACCATACATACAGGTCAGTGTGCACATACTCCCAGGCCAGGACAGTTCCTTCCAGGCAATGCCCGACGTGGGTGTGCCCACCCCTCCCCCACCCGTGGCAGCCCAGACATTGGCAGAGTGCCCCTATCGTCCTCTCTGCCAGGGATCCTGTCCCCAGCTGAAAAGGGCAGACCCACAGCCCAGGATCTGCACCCCAGTGCCCAGCTCCCCAGATCCCCTGACTGTGCTGCCCACCCTTCTGCTCACAGCTCCGTCTTCTGTCCCCTCTCTGCCCTTAGCAGCCCAGCTTCTTCCGTGAGAGGCTGTGGTGGGAACAGAGCTCTGGATAAGGAGTCAGAGCCCCAGTTCAGCCTCCAAAAAAAGCAACCTTGGGCAAGGTGCGACCCCTCTGGTCTTTCATTCTCCTGTGGGTGGGGGTGTAGACACAGGTTGGGACTGCCCATGGTCACATGCTGGGATGGTGGATTCCTCTGACCCCAGCCCATCACAGGCAGCCCCAAGAGCCAGAACTAAGTGCTCTCCCTCCACCACCACATTTATCCTCATTCTCACCACCACGCCCTACCCTGCCCCTGTGCCCAGCAAAATAAGGATTTTCATCGTGGAGCCCAGAAAGGCCAACAGACTTGCCTGAGATGACACAGCCAGCAAGAGGCCATGTTGTGCTGAGTTTACACTCAGGCCTACCAATTCCAGCAGCCTCACATTAACCCTCAGTGGCCTTAATGTATGCCGCATGTTGGCTCTTTCACAGGCCAGACCTGAAGACCCTTTCCCTGTGGCAGCAATCATGGTTTGCATTTCTGAACCTTCCGCAAATGACTAGGAAGCCTCCCTCACTCCTAATGTTTCTTCTTCTCCCAGACTCAGCCATTTCCTCCTGAACATTTTTGTAGGTTCCTCCCTCCTTTCTGCCCTGTTCCTGCTGACTGTACTTTGATGAGGGTGGCTCAGGTGAGAAGATGACCTGGGAGTGGAGCTCAGGGGACTAGGGGGTAGGACCCCCAGTGTTTTCAGAATCTTCTGGAAGCTGGTAAACATACAGATTTCTAGGCTCCCCACACCCTCTGGAGGGACCTGGAATCTGCATTCACAAGCTTCCTTAGAGATCCTGACGCACACTAAAGCTTGAGCTCTGCAGAGGGACAGGGAAGCCGCAGGGTTCCTGCCACGTCTATTTCACCCTGCCTGAATGCCTTGCTAGAGGGGGAACATGGGGAGTCCATCAGGGGTCCCACCGAACCTCCACCTTATCCTGAGTTACCTGCTCAGATGCCAACCGCCAGCCAGGAACTGCCCTCTTGCTGCCACTCAATGCTGGTCTCTCAGACACAAGGGGGATTAATTGGCAGCAACTGGGCCGTGTGCACAGGATTAGCAGGTGCTGAATGGGGGCGGGGGAGAAAAAGAAGCTGTTGGTGCTCAGGAAACAGCAGCAACCCCGGGGAAGGGGCTCCACATGGCCCAGGTTTGGGGCACCATGACTGGCCAGGGGACCTGCCCAGGTACCAGGGATCTGGCTTCCCAAACACCTTAGCCAAGCTACTGAGTGAAGAGTAACAGCCTGGAGTCTCCACATGATTCCTGGAGATGCCTCAGGGTGGCAGGGGCTTGTCAGCTCTCAGGCAGCCGTGACAGGAGGCATAGGCAGACCCCAGCTCTATGACTTCAGTGCTGGACTCAGGCAGGTTCTCTCTAGCTCAGAGTCTTCTGTGGCTTGGTCAGGGACACAGCAGCCCTGCCTTGGGCCCTGCCAGAATGACTGTGGTCCCAGAACTGAGCCTTGAGGATGGACCCAGACAATGGCAGGTGACCGAGGTGTCTAATCCAAGGAAGGACGCTAGAAGGGAGATGGATGTAGGGGGACAGGTACAAGGGACAGAGGCCCAGGCAGAAGAGCTCAGTGTGTAGCAAGACCTGGGTGGGATAAAGGGATGTTTGGCAAAGGACCAGGGTCCTAACTGTGCTATCAGCAACATTTCTAGAGTTCTTCCTCTGTGCCCGGCAACATGTCAGCCTTGGCATGTTGAATAAGACAAACATAGGCCCTGCCCTCACCAAGCTGACATTCCAATGGAGGAGACAAATAAAAAAGAGGAATAACAAATAAAATATTGCAAATTATGCTAAGTGCCATAAAAGAAACAAACAGGGTAGAAACGTGCTTTGTGCAGGAAGTGGGGGGGTGGGCAGGCCTTTGTGAAGTAGATAACTATTTGAACTGAGACACAAAAGGCAAGAAAGTAGCTGTGAAAAGTCTGGGTGAGCAGTGCTCCAGGCAGAGGATACTGCAAGGATAAATGTCCAGAGGCTGGAACAGGCCTTGAGGAAAAGAAAGGGGGCCGAGGGCCTGGAGCTTAGCAGGTGCAGGGGAGAGTGGAGGGAGATGAGGTCGACAGGTGGGCAGGGCTGGATCACGGTGAAGAGTTTGGGTTTAGTTGCTGGACCATGGAAGCCCATGGTGGTTTTGAACGGGGCTGGATGGGATCTGTGTGGTTGCTGTGTGGTGGGCAGTTGTGGAAGCAGGAAACGTGTCAGGTAGTTGAAGGATGAGCCAATTGGACGAGCCAATTAATTGAGGGACGAGCCTGACCCTAGGCTCTCCTTCTAGAGCTGGGCTTCAAGGCCCCTGATAAACAACCCAGTCAGACAAATGTCAAGGAAGAGTGTTTTTTTCTGCCAGCAAGGCCAAGCCCCGGGGACCAATCTCAAAGCGGCCCCTGCCCTTCCCTTATACACACACCAGGTTGCAGGGAGTCAGAGTTGTTCCCCATGGCACCTCCAGCCAGGCCCCTGCAGGGACCAGTGGGCCCTTCTCCTCTGCCTGGGCCTGTGAGTGACTGTCTGTGTTGGGGACCCTTGCCTCCCGTCTGCTGGGAAGAGAATATGGGGCTTGGACTATGCTGGTGCCAAAAGAGACAGGAGAAGATAGGGGAGGGAAAAGAGAGGCATTAAGGGAACTCAGCCTGGGCGGCTGGGTGGCTGGTGGCACATTTACTGAAAAGGAGAAACCAAAGCTGGAAGTTGGGAGGAACAGTTTTAGAGGGAGAATCATGAACTCTACTATGTTGAGAGGTCTGAGAGCACGATTTTAAAAAGGGTCCAGTGTGGTGGCTCGCTCCTATAATCCTAGCACTTTGGGAGGCCAAGATGGGAGGATTGCTTGAGCCTAAAAGTTTGAGATCAGCCTAAGGCAACATAGTGAAACCTCGTCTCTACAAAAAAGTAGCCAGGTGTGGTGGTACATGTCTGTAGTCCCAGCTACTCTAGAGGCTGAGGTAGGAGGATTACTTGAGCCCAGGAGGTCGAGGATGTGGTGTGCCATGAGTATGACACTGCACTTCAGCCTGGGTGACAGCGTGAGACCTCGACTTAAAAAAAAAGAAGTCTGAGAGAGGTCCAGGTGGAAATGTGTAGCAGGCAGTGAGGAATGGTGTGTGTGTTTGTGTGTGTAGCTTAGGGAGAGGTGGACCGGAAATAGAAAGTTTGGAGGCATCAGTTTGTAGATGATGCTTAAAGCCAATGGACTGACTGCGATCACCTGGGGAATCCAAGGCAAATGAGGAAGACAGCGGTGGCACCTGGAACACTTGGGCATGTACAGAGGGTGGGGAAGGAACAGGAACTAGTGAAGAAGGGGGTAGGAGAACTGGGGTGTGGGGCGAGGGGAAAGCCCAGAGCAGTGGTTGTGTTGGAGTAAGGCGTGATCAGGGTGCTGCTCAAATGCGCCTCGCTGAGCTCGAGATGTGCGCGGGGTTGGACAATATGGAGGAGGTGGGAGCCCCTATGGAGGGGCATAGGGCAAGTCAGGCGGGCCTGGATAAAGAGTGACAGACTCTGGGTTGGGGAAGATGCGCGAGCCCCAGTCACGCACCACACATGCTTGGATCTCATGTATATGGAGGGAAAGGCCACCATGGGTCGTGCACAGTGAGTTCCCAAAAGGCAAGATTAACCAGTTTTATCTATGACTGAAGACATGGGCAGTAAAACTATTTTAAAAAAAAAGCCGGGCGCAGTGGCACAAGCCTGTAATCCCAGCAATTTGGGAGGCCGAGGCAAGAGGATTACCTGAGCTCAGGGGTTTGAGACCTGTCTGGGCAACTTGGCAAGACCTTATCTCTACAATAAATAAAAAAATTAGCCAGGTGTGGTATCATGCACCTGTAGTTGCAGCTACTTGGAAGGCTGAGGTGGAAGGATCACCTGAGTCTAGCAGGTTGAAGCTGCAGTGGCAGTGAGCATGCCACTGCACTGCAGCTTGGGCAACAGAGTGAGACTCCAACTCAAAAAACAAACAAACAAACAAAACAGAGGTGATACTATAAGGCAGGGGAGTGATGACCACTTTTGGGACTGGGGTTGTGACTGGAGAGGGGTAGTGGAGGTTTCTAGGAACTGGCAGGGCCCCATGTCTTGCTTTCTTGTGTTAAGTTGGTTGGCATTTTTTTTTTTTTTTTTTTTGAGTCAAAGTCTCAATCTGTCATCCTAACACAATCATAGCTCACCACAGCCTCGACCTCCTGGGCCCAGGTGATCCTTCTGCTCCTCCTGAGCAGCTGGGACTACAGTCGTGGGCCACCACACCCAGCTAATTTTTTTGGCTTTTTGTAGAGACGAGGTCTCACTATGTTGCCCAGGCTGGCATCTTTTATTTTAAACTACTTGATGGGGGTATAATTTATATGCCTTAAAATTCACCCATTTTCAGTGCACAACTCAATGAGTTCTAGCAAATTGACAACCATGAAGCTATGACTGCCATCTAGTTTTAGAACATTCACATTGCCCCAGTCACACCCCTCATGCCAGATGACAGTCATTCTCCATTCCTGCCCTCAGCCCCAGGCCACCATCAGTCTGCTTTCCTTGCCCATAGATTTCCTTTTCTCAACATTCGGTATAGAAGGATCACACAGCATGTGAGGTTTTCATGTCTGGTTTCTCTCTTGCTGCAGAAGGTTTTGAGGTTCACCCACCTCATAGCTTGTCCCAGCCCTTCTGTCTGTATTTCTTGAGAGTATTGCATGGTCTTGCCAGATCACAGTCTGTTTATCCACTCATTAGTCCAGGGACACTCGGGCTGGTCCCACTTTTTAGCTACAAACAATGTTGGTTATGAACATTGAACTACAAGTCTTTGTGTGAACATGTACTCGCATCTCTCTTGTCATCTCTCATAGGGGTAGAATCTTCCATATGACATAATCTTATGGTATATTTTCCGCCTCAGCCTTCCAAGTCGCCGGAACAGGCACGCACTACCACGCCCGGCTAATTTTTGATTTATTGTAGAGATGAGGTCTCGCCGAGTTGCTCAAACCCGCAGGCTCAAGCAATCCACTCACCTCAGCCTCCCAAAGTGCTGGGATTACAGACTGAGCCACTGAGCCCAGCCCTGCTTCCCTTTTTAAAGAAACTTCTAAACTATTTCACAAGTGGTACCCCATGTCCTGACCTGGGTGGTAGTTTTATGGAGTCTCGCCTTATAAATTAGTGACATTATATATTTATGCACTTTTTGTATTTTTTTTCTATTTTATCATTTTTAAAGTGTTAAATGAATTGGGGTAGAAGTGGTGAATGGAGTCAGCTCTGGGCTGCTGTTCTGGGGACTGCAGGGAACACTGGAGGAGCAGCAACTGGGGAACACAATCCTACAGGAATCACACAGTGGGGGCCCCAGGACCCATAGGACTCAGCACCTGGGCAGGTCTATGCAAAGCATATGCCAATATATGCACATGAGTTCAGCTCTCCCAGGGCTCCTCACATGGGCAGTGATCTGTAATGGTTGTGTCCAGGGTGGTGGGCAGGCCTCAGGGCTTTGGGGTACTGGGCTCAGGCCCTCAGAGGCTGGCTTTCCTGGGAGGGAGGAGGCCTGCAGATCTTCAGGGGCCTGGGGGTGGAGTATCACCCACTAATCCCTGGCTTGCTGAGGCCACCACTCTCCCTGATCCCCTCATGCTTACCCTGGATACTGGCCACAATTAATCTCTACCCCTGGAGACCCAAGGGCTGGCGGACAGGGCAGTGCCCTCTTCTCTGAGGTTCACAGGGAGGAGAGAAACTTCCCAGCTCCCAGACCCCCCTAATAGCAGGGCCTAGAGCCCTTGCCTAACACAGAGGGGAGCCTTGAAGCCCAGAGAGAGACAGTGACTAGTCCAGAGTCACACAGCCTGGGGAGACCTCAGCAGCCATCCCTGGCCTGCCCTGGCCTGGCCACCTCTGGGGAGCCCCAGCTCCCTGTCTGACACTTTCCAAGATGCCTGGCCTGTACTGAGGCCTGGGAGGCCATAGCCTTCAGAAAGCCTGGAAGGGAGTGGCCAGTGCACAGGGATTCTGGCAGTGGGCTCTTCCCAGAGCCCACAGTTGCCAGGTTGCCAAGGAGTGGGTGCCTCACAATCAGGCTGGGGCGGGCATTGTCTCTGCACAATGTTCCTTTCTTCTGCTGCTGTCCCTGAGGCCCCGGGGCCCTGCCCTCCTCACTTCCTCTTCTGCCCATTGAGCAGTCGAAGAGCCGAAAGTCCTCATAAGCCTGTGAACCTGGGCCTTCGCCCTGCAGATGAGGTAGCTGCGGTAGGTGGGTCAAAATCAGGGAGCCCTCTCTTCCCCCTCTTAATTTCATTATATATTTATGAGCGGGGACCCCAAAAGCCCAGAATTATATTTTGGAGGATGGGCCCCTTCTAGTACAGGCCTCCCCACTAGGTGAGTGTTCTAAGAGTCCATCAGCAGCAATGTACCTGCTCGTGTTGTAGGCATCTGGGTTCGGCTTCAGTGAATTTTTTTTGGAGGTTCTCTCAATATGTTTGCCCATTTTGTGAGGGGTGATATACAAAAGCACCTGCCCACACTGTGCTGAGTGTTCAGCGGTTCTAAATGGCATGAGCCCCGTACCCCTCCTTCCTTATTCACTGGATCTTGCCCTGACTTTTTTTGTTGTTTCCCTGGATGAAAAAGGCCCTCAGAGGGAAACATTTTGCTGATGTGGAATAGGTGAAACAAAAAACAGCAGAAGCACTAGAAGGCATAAAAATTGAGGAGTTTATAAACTGTTTTGAGCTGCAGAAAAGGCATCTCTTAGGTGGATTGCATCAAATGGAGGATACTTTGAAGGTGACTGAAGTCTAAAAATGTAAGAATAAATACACAATTTTAAATAAATAAATTCCGGTTTGGGGGGCTTCCCCCTCATATAACGCCCCTTCCCAGGCAGCCCCATCCCCAGAGGCACCTTCCCATGCCTTGTCACCATGCTCCCACCCTACTCCTCCATGAGCTAAGGTCCTCTCTCCTCTTGCCACCTTCTTCTCCTCTCACCTCTAATGCAGAGCCAGGAAGAGAGCAAGTTGACTCAACAAATTCTCACTGAAGTGTAAAAGACTGAAAGACTCCTGGGAATGGCTGCATTATAAGGAAGTCACCGGGTAAGCAGCAATGCTTTTCTAGTTCAAATCTATCAGGTCGCTCCCCTTCTTCAAAACTTCTCTACATCACTCTGTAGAAGTTTGGGTAAATCCCTTAGTCAAGGCAAGTCCATAATTATTCACCCAGTGGCCTATGGCATTCACCCAGTGAGCTGCATCCCGAACCCACATGCTGTTGCCTTTTCCTGCTCCTTATTTAAAAATAGACACAAATGCCATCTTTTTAAGGCTATTCCTTGAGTACCCCAACTCCAGCCTCCCCAGATGCACACAACCCATACTGACCTCTCTCACAGTCCTCAGGGCATCCTGTATGTGTGCTGAATTGGGGAAAGGGGCCTCTCTTGTCTGAGTGTTCCTGCCACTCCACGCTGAGCTGAAAAATGGCCCAGCACACAGTAGGTGCTCAATATGTGTTTGACAGGCAGACAAATCAGCACTGGCCAAGGTTACATTCCTATATAGATGGGTGTCTGGCTGGCATGAGCCAGGGTGAGCCCTCGGCACCCTCTGCCTCCCAGCTATGGCCCGCATCATTGACCTGGTGCCTTGGGACGATGGTTCCACTCATGTGTACGCATCCCCGGCCACCCTGCTTCCTATGGAGCGGCAGCGCAACCAGCTGGCTGCTGTGAAGCAGCAGCTCTATCACCCGGCCCTGCCCACCCTGCGCCGCATGGACATGGACTCCGTCAAGGCCTGCCTTTCCGACGAGCACTGCCAGTCCACCACCTACTGCTGCAAAGGTCAGGCCACCAGCACTGTATCCCCCTTGGCTCTTTGGGGGAAGGGGTGGATAGTTTTGAGAAAAGGGATCTCGAGGGAGAAGCTGTGAGTGGATGATGAAAGGATCAGAGGGGCCAGTCTCAGCTCTGCTACTCCTGCCCAGGAAACCTTGGCAAAGTCTGAGCCTCTGTTGACTTAACAGTAAAATGAGATGATGACAGGGGCTGTCATGGGGATAAACAGAGATGAGGCGCAAAACCACGAGAGAAGTTCCTAGCACATAGTATGTGCTCATCAAATGTTGCTGGCGTTGTTATTATTAATGGAAAGAGACCTGGGTGGAGGTTGGGAGTCATAATAACAGCAACATTAACAACTTTCACTCAGCCATCTCCATCTGGAAAAGGGAAAGACCCCTTGTTACACGCCCCACGCATCAGAAGAGGACATGTGAGCCTATAGGGTAAAAGGGCCCCACAAACCCAGGGGATAACCCTGCATGAACTGAGGAGCTTGCGTGTAGAGGGATTTGGAAGGTATTTAGGAGATAAAATCAACAGGAGCCAGTGCAGGGAGACAGGAGGGGAAGACAGAGATTCCAGGGTCATACTTGGGCTTGTGGGGTGGGTGGCAGGAGGGCAAGGGTGTCAGACACTGCATGGAGATCGCCTGAGGTGCCACACAGACCCCTACAGGGCCCCGTGGGAAACCAGGGAGGAAGAACCTGCAGGGAAGTGGAGTGACTTGCCCTGTCTAAAGGGAAACAGCTTAAGGCTCTTGGACCATGCTGTGTGGGAAGGGCCCGCGAGGGCATCTGTTCTTCCAAATTCCTGCTTCTGAGGGAAGCCAGAAATCTAGAGTTTTAGGGAAAGCTCTGATTTAGATATACATTGATTGTAAGCATATGCTTTAAATAAAAGTCACAGAGTTACAATTTCAAAACTTAAAATGCTGTAATGACGTACACATGGGCAAGTCTCTCTTACAGGTAACCATACTTAGTTTCTCATGTATATTTGTATTGTTTATTAATACAAAAACAAGCATATGCTTTTTGATCCCTCAACTTTTTATTATTATCATTATTATTATTTTTTTGAGTTGGAGTCTCACTCTGTTGATCAGACTGGAGGGCAGTGGCACACTCCCGGCCACCGCAGCCTCGACCTGCTGGGATCTGGCGATCCCTCTGCCTCAGCCTTCCAAGTAGCTGGAACTACAGGCACACGCTATCACGCCCGGCTAATTTTTTTGATTTATTGTGGAGATGAGGTCTTGCCAAGTTGCCCAGGCGGGTCTTGAACCCGCGGGCTCAGGCAATCCACTCACCTCGGCCACCCAAAGCGTGGGATTGCAGGCTGAGCCACCGAACCCGGCTAATTTTTTATTATTAAGTTTAAAAAATCAGAAATCTATACATTTAGAAAAGGAGACATTACTTCTTTTTCTCTTTCTTTTTTTTCTTTTTTCTTTTTTGAGTTGAAGTCTCACTCCATCGCCCAGGCTGGAGTGCATGGCATGCTCACAGCCACCCCAGTGTTGACCTGCTGGGCTCCAGCAATCCTTCTGCCTCAGCCTTCCAAGTAGCTGGATCTGTAGGCATGCACTACCACACCCGGCTAATTTTTTTTTTTTTTTTTTAAATATTGTAGAGACGGTCTTGCCAAATTGCCTGGGTTGGTCTCAAACCCGCGGGCTCAGGCAATCCACTCACCTTGGCCTCCCAAGGTGCTGGGATTACAGGCTGAGCCACTGAGCCCAGCCAAGACATTATTTCTTATAAGGGGTTACAGCTTGCAAGGTGGCAATCCCTCAGGCTGGGAAGGTGCTTTCCACCAAGCCCAGAGACAGGCTCTTGGAAGGAGGAGGGCTTGGGGCTTTATGCTGAACAGGTTGACTAAACATACATATTCAACAGGTTACAGGAGGAGTTATGAGTATCCATGAAGGTAGTCCTGACATGCATACTGAATAAACATGCATGTTCATTTTGGGGTGGGGTCCTAACATTTAAATGTGTTACAATTAGGCCCTATATGTCAAAAGGTCTTTTTAGGACACAAAGGCACTCCAGTGCTCTGTCTCTATAAACCAGCCAGAACCAGTCTATGGTTGGTTGGTACTCTTGGGAGAAAATACTGAAATCAGTCTCTTGTCCCACAAAAGCTATAGTTATGGCTGGTGGAACAAGGGACCAGTTAGTCAGTGTCCATGAGTTGGATGAAATGCAAATGCTTTAATAATATTTACCTCAAGTGTTTGTTTACCTACTAGAGAAAAAGAAAGCCCTTGTAAGTTAACTGCCCTATGGCAGTTAGAATATAGTTTATTCTTTAAGTATAGAGATGCATGACTTAACCCTTGCCTGGCATAGCCTTAGGTTTATAATTTGGTATCTGACTGCCACAAAGAGTCTGTTCTGTCAGTCTTGTAATCTCTGTTTTAAAATTAATGCTGGTCAGCTGTTGCGTCTAATCGACAAAAGAGAAAGGGTGTGACAAGGTGTGTCTGACTTCAGTCTTTTAAGGTTTTTCTGGGGTCCGCTTGGACAGGAGGGGGTCTGTTCAGTCGGTGGAAGGGGCTTAGGATTTTATTTTTAATTTTTATTATAGACACTTTAACACAGAAAAGTTGAAAGAATAGTACCATGAGCACTCATTGCCAGCCACCTGCTTCAATTGATATTTGCCATATTTTTTTTTTTTGATTTGGAGTCTTACTCTGTCACCCAGACTGGAATGTAGTGGTCGCTCCCGGTCACTGCAGCCTTGACCTGCTGGGCTCCAGCGATCCTTCCACCTCAGCCTTCCAAGTAGCTGGAACTACAGGCGCGTGCTACCACACCCAGCTGATTTTTTATTTATTGTAGAGATGAGGTCTCGCCAAGTTGCCCAGGCTGGTCTCGAACCCACGGGCTCAGGCAATCCACTCACCTCAGCCTCCCAAAGTGCTGGGATTACAGGCTGAGACACCGAGCCCGGCTGATATTTGCCATATTTTTGCCTCGCTCCGTCCTCCCCCCTTCTATCCCCTCCATGCGTGTACACAGTTTAGCAAGCAGCTCCCAATGACAAGAACAGCCTCCTACATGACACAATAACATGATTACATCTAAGAAAATGAACAATAATTCCATAACATATAATATCCAGATCATATGAAAATTTCCCCAGTTAGTCCAAAAATGTCTTTTTTTTTTTTTTTTGAGACTCTGCCACCCAGGCTGAAGTGCAGTGACATGATCATGGCTCACCGCAGGCTCGACCTCCTGGGCTCAGGTGATTCTCCTACCTCTGCTTCTCAAATACCCCAGCATGCCTGGTTAGCTTTTTTTATTTTCTTGTTTTTGTAGAAACAAGGTCTCACTATATTGCCCAGGCTGGTCTTGAACTCCTGGGCTCAAGTGATCCTCCCACCTCAGCCTCCCAGGGCTAGAATTATACACATGAGCCACTGTGCTCAGCCTGATATCTTTTACAGCTTTAGAAAAATTGGGGGGAGAAACCAGAATTCAATCTAGGATTATGCATTGCAATTGATTGTTATGTCTTTAGTCTAAAACGGTCCACCCATTTTCCACCCCCCCATAATAGTGACTTTTTATTTTATTTTTTATTTTTTTATTTTTTGAGTTGGAGTCTCACTCTGTCACCCAGACTGGAGTGCAGTGGCCGCTCCCAGCCACCGCAGCTTCGACCTGCTGGGCTCCAGCGATCCTTCTGCCTCAGCCTTCCAGGTAGCTGGAACTACAGGCACACCCTACCACACCCAGCTGATTTTTGATTTATTGTAGAAATGAGGTCTCGCCAAGTTGCCCAGGCGGATCTCGAACCCGCGGGCTCAGACAATCCACTCACCTCAGCCTCCCAAGGCGCGGGATTATAGGCTGAGTCACCGAGCCCGGCTAATAGTGACTCTTTAAAGGATCCCAAACAGTTGTGTTATAGACAGTCCTACATGGTGAATGAGAATGTTTCCTTAAGGTGTTTTTCACTTTGTTAATCTATTTTCTGTAAACCAGAAGCTAGGTGCAGAGGCTTGAATAGCCAGGTTAAACACTGCTGGTCGGAATCTTTCACAGGTGATGGACAGGATGGCTTGTTTGCATCACACTGCAGCAGGAGGCACATAATATCATCTCACTACTCATGATGTTGAGTCTAATAATTTGGCTAAAGTGGTGACCTGAGTGTATATTCTTCTCTGTCTCCAATTTGAGGTTTTAAAGCAAATGGTAACATACGGTACACACACTTCTGCACCTTGAAGGTCTTATATAGGGAATTTACTCAACTTTTTGAAAATAGCTGCATAGTGAGACTGTTGTATCGTTTATTTAGCCTGTCCTTTAATGGCAGGCACTTGAGTCATTTCCAATCATTTGTGATTACAAACAACACTGAAATGGGTAACCTTCCACCCGCATCGTCACTTGTGTAGCTGTAAAATAGAATGCATTCCCAGAAATAGGACTGTGAGGTCAAAAGGCAGGCGTGGATTTATAATTCTTTTAGATAATGCCAGTTGCTCCCCAGAGGCTCCACTTGAAACTCATCTCTGGCAATGTATGAAAAAGGCCCTGCTTCCAATAACTGAACTGACTTTTGGATGGTTTCCAATCTTATAGGTGAAAATTGGCATCTTAATGTCACTTGAATATGCATTCATCTTATTATGAATGAGATTAAATGTCTTTTCATGTTTAGAGACCATTTGTTTTTCTTGTTTTTGTGTAAACTACCTGTGTATGTTGTTTACCCATCTTTTGCTTCCTTCCTTCCTTCCTTTCCTTCCTTCCTTCCTTCCTTCCTTCCCTCCCTCCTTCCTTCCTTCCGTCCTTCCTTCCTTCCTTCCTTCCTTTTTTTGAGACAGGATCTTGGTGTGTTACTCAGGGCCCAGGCTAGTCTTCTAGTCTTAAACTCCTGGGTTCAAACATCGCCTCAGACTTCTGAGTAGGTGGGACTATAAGCGCAAGTCATCGTGTTTTGCTTTTTTCTTTAGTGTTAATTTCCAGGCCCTCTTTCAACATTAAAGAGATTTACTCGCACTTGTCTTTTGACTTATTTTATGTTTTCTTGCCGTGCAGAAGTTTTTTTTTAATGTAGCCATAGTCTCCAATTTTTTCTTTAAAGCTTCTGGATATTTAGTTAGAGTTAATAAGGCCGTCCCTGCCCCAAAATTATCAAGGAATTTGCCCATGTTTTCTTCTAGTGCTTCTATGGTTTCATTTTTTACATTGAAATCTTTTATCTATTTGAAATTTATTCTAAGGGTGGGATGGAAATACTATTTTATCTTAGATTTTTACAAGTCATCAAATATTTTTCCAAAAAACTAAAGCACAGTGTGGGCCAAAGCTCTTCTGTGTGGGCCTGTGACAGCTGGTGATGACACCTCTTCTCCCTTTCTCTTCTTTCAATAGATGAGTTTGACAACGCCCACTATACACTCCTCGGTGTCCCCAACAAACCCCTTCAGTGCTTGGTGAGTGTCCTTTGCCCCGGCCCTGGATTTGCTAAGGGACACCAGTCCCAAGCACCCCTGGTTCTGGGACGTACTTCCCGAGTGCCTCCTTAGCTGCCTGCTTGGGCCACCCCTCCAATCACCACCCCATCCGGGTTCCTGGCTTCGGGCACCCCATGGGTCAGATGGGCCATAGTCAGCTCAGGCTATGGTGTGGCCTGGGATGCTCCTCCATCCCCCGGCTCCTGCATCTATCGCCCTGACCCCCATCGCCTGGCAGGACATCACCGCGACGGGTGAGAAGCTCCGCAATAGGTACCGTGAAGGAAAGCTGGCGCCGGTGGCGCCGGGCATCAACCGGGTGGACTGGCCCTGCTTCACGCGCGCCATCGAGGACTGGTCCCGCTTCGTGTCCTCGGCCGGGGAGTTCAAACTGCCCTGCCCGAGCAAGAGGGGTCAGTCTACCAAACGCGGAGGATGCCCTGGGATGGGGTAGATTGCCTGGCAGGTGAACCGCGGGCCTGGAGCAGGGACCGTGAACTGCGGATTGGGAGGGTGGGGGACAGGCTCTGACAGGGACAAGGAGGGGGTGCTGGGGAGCAGCTGGGGCACAGCGGGTGGGACTGAGATCTGCTCAGGCACTTGGAGGCGGGGCTCGTCTGGGGAGGGGGCGGGGCCAGGGCCAAGCCAGAGGGAGCCCCAGGGGCGGGGATTGAGGACAGAGCGGGTTTGGGATTGGCGGATCAGGTTTTGGAGGCGGGCCTGTTCTGGCGGAGCCGTTGAGGCTGGGCCTGATCTAGGAGCAGGTGTGGGCGGGGCTTTGTTTGGGGCGGGACTTAGGTGAGGGAAGGGCGGGGCTTGGTCGGGGGTGGGGCTCGGCGCGCAAGACGGGCTCTCTCTCCGCAGTGGAGAGTTTCAGCGGCTACGCGTGCGGTACTTGAAACCGGATGTGACCCAGAGCTGGCGGGTAGGGGGCTGCGCGCTGACTGGTCCCCGGAGGTCCTGGCGGAGAGTGGCTTAAACGGGGGGTGGGGAGGGAGAGGACGGAGGGCAGGGTCTCCGAGTCCCATGGCTAAGGTCTCCAGCAGGGGGCGCCGCTCGGAGGAGAGGGCGCGTGGGCAGAGCGCCCCTGCTTCCCCGGCTCACGGACACCCCTTCCGTGTGCCCCCCCAGTACTGCCTCAACCAGAACCCCAGCCTGGACCGCTACGGACAGAAGCCCCTGCCTTTCGACTCCCTGTAAGTGACGCCACAAGCCTCGGGACCCCATACCTGGAGGAGGGTGGGTGAGGCCTCGGCCGCTTTCCTAGTGCGCACCGAATGGCCCTTGAAAATGGGAGACCTGGGAAAAAGTGACTGACTCCAGTACACCACAAGAAACTTGCACTTTCAAAATGAACACGTTTAATTCCTACCAAACGGAGCGCCTTGTCCTCCAGCCCCTGGCAACTCCACCCTTGCGGAGTGGAGGCGTTAAGGTGGGGTGAAGGTGCGATGCCATCCTTCAGGGGGCATGGCGGGTGGGGGGACGACCCCGAGGTGAGAGCGAAGCTCCTGGAGAGGGTTGCTCCCCACCTCGGGCTCACCCCGGTTCTTTCCCAGGAACGCTTTCCGAAGCTTCGGCTCGCACTTCAGGTAGGGAAGTGACCCCGCCCCCGTCCCCGCCCCCCCCACAGCCGCCCCCGCCCCCCCCAGGCCGAGCTGGGGTAGCCTCAGGGCTCAGGATTCTCACGCACACCCCTCCACCCACGAGGCCTGGCGGGGGAGAAGGCAGCCTCCTGGGCGATGTCGGGGGTACGAGGTATTTTGCTCCCAAGAGATGCGCACCTGGCAAATGGGCAGCCCGCTGGGCGTGGGGTGGACCTGGAAGGGGGTGCACGTCTCACCAGGCTTGGCCCAGAGAAGGCTAAAAGGGAGGGGGCCGTTTCCTGGAGGGAGAGTAAACAGACATACGAGAAACATGGTGGGAAGAGCCAAAAATCTGCCTCCTAGAATGTTGGATAGATCCTGAGGGAAGGGGCTGTTGTGCCCAGCGGGGTCACTCCTAAGGAAAGGCTTGGTGATGGGAAGGAGAATGGGGGGTGGCACAAGACAGCCAAACTTCTTCACAATTAGCCCTTCTGCCACCTTGCCAGACACACTTTGTACCTTCCAGCAATACTAGACTCCTTGGTGCCATCCAGATCCAGCAGGCCAACAAAGTACTCTTGAAGCCTTGGCCTGTGTTGTTTCAGGCCTACATGGCCCCTCCTCCTCCTGGAAAACTCCTCCCGACTCTTTAAAGCCCGGCTTGGGTGTCCCATCCTCCTTGTAGTCATCCCTGACCTTATTCCTTGCCCCACCTAGCTCACACCCCCTTCAACTGGTCACTGCCCCATCTTACAGCACCTAGACTATTGCATTATCATTACTGATGGAAAGTGGCCTTCCCCTTCCCCAGGCACACACAGGGAAGTTTCTGTTTTTTGCTACCGTGTAATGACTAACAGAGTAGGCTCATGACTGGAAAATGGTTAAAGCAGATAGATAGTTGGGAGTCAGTGGGAGGGGAGGATGAGGCAAACTCAAAGTTGGGGAGGAGGACCTGAAAGCCCAAGAGAATAGCTGGAAGTATATACAAGAAAACAGGGAGCCATTGAAGGCTCCTGAGCCACACACAAGCTGGATGGAAGCTGTGTTTTCAGAGCCTTGAGAGGGAAGGCCAAGAGAAGGATAGCCTGATTTTTCTCCAAATGGAGGCCTTCACCTCACTCCTACTTCTTTCTACAGTCGTGTCAACTACCTGACCCCCTGGCATTAATCTGTGGAAAGGCGGATGACCCCCCAGGCTGCTGGACCATGCCACCTCAGGACCCCCAACTGGACAGACCCAGGAATTCAACCTGATTGCAAATAAACCTAATGCTTCCTCAGGGAGGCACGAGACATGTGTGTGTGGTGGGGGGGGAGGTGAGTGTGTGTGTGTGTGTGTGTGTGTGTGTGTGTGTGTGTGTGTGTGGCGGGGCAAAGCCTGGGAGAGGGTCAGGACTACAGGATGATCATGTCTTGCCCTTGCCTGCCCCCTGCTCTCTCCTTGAGGACTGGTGGAAACTAGAGAAAGATGTTTGGAGAACCCAGGTAGAGTCAGGGTCTTAGACCCAAGGCCCAGCCATGGTGGAGGTGCAGGGGCAAGCCTTGGAGCTGAGTTTTCCTTATGCCCCTGACCCAAACTTGCAGCCCCACACCCATGCCCCTCCACCTCAGATCCTGGATTTGAGTCCTAGGGAGAAAGGGAGGGGACTAGGAAGGGATTTCTAGGTGCCTCTTTCTGAAGCCTTTGCCGTACTGGTGTGTTCTGGGGGGGCGGTGCTTCCCTGTGCCCAGTTGTCCCTGAAAGTATGGAGGCAGGCTCTGGGGGCTGGCCAGGCCTGTGGCCTCTATTCCTGCTATGCAGCAGCAGAAGGTAGACTCTAAACCTGGATGAGATGCCTATGGCCACTCAGAGAAGAAACTTCCCTACTCTCCAAAGCACCACCAAAAAACATAGTATCTAAACATAGTATTATCTCCATCCACATGGCTTCAGGTCTAGTCCTCATCTGCCTGCCAGCCTACTAGTCCTAAACCACTCCTGTGAAAGGAAGGCATGATGACCTGGAGACAGCCGTGGGGAACCCTGGCTCGGGTCTAGAATAACCCCGTTGCGAGGGGCTAAGGAAGAGTGTCCCCAGCATGGGTGGGGGTTGGGGCCATTGGCATCTGGGCTTTAACTCCTGGACCTTCCAGATACCCCACCCCCACCCCACCTGTGGGCAGCCTGCAGGGACAGGCTCCGATCAGGATAAATAGCCACCAAGCAAAAACAAAACAAAACAAAAAAAACCCACCCATGTAAGACTTCTGGTCTTGGGGGTCTAGGACTTGAGGGACCCGTAGATGTGAAATCATTTACAAAACCCTGCACGTATGTTTTCCATGCTAAGACTCCTTGTTTTCAATGCATTCGCAGGAAAGTCAGTGCCTACAAAGGCTAGGAGATCCTAGTTTATGCCCTTCCCATCTCCAGCCATTAATATTTTCTGAGCACCTATCGCATGAAAGGCCAGGGTCTGAGGTGGAAGGAGTTTAATGAATAATACCAGCCCTTCACCTTTGGAACATATCCGACCTATTGTTTCCTCTAGGCCTCCATCACCAGCACACTGGAAAGTCAGCAGAGCCAGTGCCAGCTATTCCTAGATGAGAAAACTGAGGTCCAGACCAGGGAAGTAGTTAGACTTAGGTCAGACCCAGAATTCATGACTCAAAGTAAGTCCCAGCACTTGGCACAGGGTTCATATATAGTTTGTGCTCAATTTTTTAGAATTGGGAAGCTGGGAAAGCAAGATTGCTTGAGCCCAGGAGTTTGAGCCTTCAGTGAGCTGTGATCATGCCACCATACTCATGCCTGGGCAACAGAGTCAAACCTTGTATTTAAATTAAAAAAAAAAATTATTTCCCAGAAATAATTTTTTTTTTTTTTTGCTCAGCCTTGGATGATAAACAAGAAGATGGGTTACACTGTTGTTTGATGTGTAGATAGAACCTGCTTTATGGACTCGAGGCTGATTTTAATTTCTTTTAGGTACAGAGATGATAATCATTGCCCTTATACCATGATGAGGAACCATAGTCATAATGTCTGTGTCTCTGGCCTCAAGCATGGGACTCTGCTGACAACAGGACAGGAGATAGGAGCCTGGAGGAGCAGACAGGAAGCAATAAGCAGACAAAGTCCCTTCTTCCTCAGGGGTTGGGTGAGGAGGTACCTAGCCTCTCACCATTTCATGCAGGAAGAAGCCCTCTCCTCCCAGGCCAATGGGTGGTCCATGCTGGCTTGAACCCTGGGGTGTTAGAGTCACATTCTGTAGCCCCATGTCCCCTCCACATGAAAGGTCAGAGAAAGAGATGGATCTGTTTAAGGCTCACAGCAGGGCTGCTAGAGTCCTGGCCTCGATGAGATGGGACAGAGCTCTAGCGAACATGTTGAAGCCTGCCAGAGGGAATCGAGGGACTGAGGTGTTTCTTCTGGCCTTGCTTCCTTGATACCATATGACTGCACCAGTCCCTTATGGAATTTGACCCAGCAAACATTTGAGGTTTTGGTCTTGGCCAGGCTCTGTGCTGGGCGCTGGGGGACACAGACAAGATGCCATCCTGCCTTTGAGGTGCTTCCAGTCCTGGGAGAGACAGGCAGGCACAGCTAATTCCATCCTGCAACAGAGGTGGTGGTGATGGCATGACCATATTCCTCCAGGCCCAAAGGCCGCAAATGGTAACCCACACCAGCTATTGGATTAAAGAGTTCTTTCCCACTGATGGCACAGTTAATCCTGATTTCACAAATAGAAAAATATGTGCCTAAGAATAAGGGAAATACAGAGTAGATCATCATAAACAAGACTGGCTGCATTTGCAATTTCTACTTTTAAGTGGAAAGCAATGCATTAAGCACTTTGCAGGCCCCACGAGATGGATAATTTTTGGCCCATTTTACAGATGATGAAATGGAATTGGAAGGTTCTTTGGCTGGCCCAAGATCACCTAGCTGGTGACTGGCAGAGCTGAGAATTGAAGCCAGCATACCTGACTCCCTGGCCCCCTAAGTTTCCCACCTTGGCCTGTGGCCACAGTACTCGATTGCCTTCCTGCTATGGGAGAGATGCAAGCCAAAGGTGGAGAAGAATCCAGAAGCAGCTTCCTGGGGGTGTGGGCATCTGACCAGGGGTTAGAGGGACTCTGGGGTGGCAGAATCTGCAAGTTGAGAATCCCACCCAGAGGCCAGAGGTCAAGAGATAGAAAGAAGCCCCACCCCTATCCAGCCTGGGCCTTGGGGACAGCCCAGCCTCCACAGTCTTGCCTCTAGGCCTCCTGGGCCTGACTCCAATCCAGTACACAAACCCAACACAAACCCCACTACAGCCTCCTTGTTTCAAAGGCTCTGGGTTCCTGCCTGGCTCTGAACCTTCATCGGAAGCCTTCCTTTCCCCACCCACCTCTTCCTGCCCAAATCCCATTTTTCCTTCCAGGCAGGCCTCTCTCCAGTCCTCCCTTCTCTAGTCTTCCCTAAAACCACCAGGACCGGGACCGTAGCTGTCTCCAAGAGCTAACTCATGCCCTCTGACCTACAGTGGGCTCGCTTGCAGCTCCTCTTAGCTCTCTATCTGGGCCTGGGGCACAGAAACCGGTGGTCTCCCAGGACCAACACACCAATCAGGACTAAATAAATAACTGGTATTTGTTACAAAGTAACAAAATACACATCCTAGCCCAGTGGGTTAAGGGTCCAAGCTGCCGGTAGGTGGGGCGAGGGTCAGAAAGGGCTCTTGTACGCATTTTGTACTGGACTGCAGCAGTTTTGACATTTTGGGGTCCTACTTTTTGATATGTGTAAACCTCAAAACCGTCTCATCCAGAGATCTTGCTTTGAGCCCTGAAGCACCATCACCTCAGGGGCAAACAGCAAGTGCTCAGTAATGCTGGTGGGTGAACAAGGGAAGGAAGGCAGAGCCGGAGTGGGAATGGAGACTTGAACCGTGAGGAGGGAGGCCCCTCCCACATCCCCCCATCTTGGTTGCCTTGACCTCCGTCTCCAGGTTCCAAGGAGGACTGAGCAGTCTGTAAAATCAGCAGTCAAGGTTTTTCAAGGAGGCGTGACCTTCGAGGAACAAAGAAGCCACCTGCTCGAGGATGGGATGTGGAGCTCATCGCAGAAGAGCCTGGCCAAGGTTGGGAAGCCTGGACCTCTTGTGCACTGCCTCGGCGCCTCTGGGAAGATGGAGCATGGTGGCTTCTCTCCCTCAAGGAGTTGAGAGGAGGCTGGAGGGTCTGGCCACCCCAAATCCTGCTGGAGAAGAGCTCTCCTGCTCCCTTGGCCAGACTGGAACTGGCCCTGGCCATTGTTCCCAGCTTCCTAGGCAGCAAAGTGTAGGTTAGAGCCAGAGCCCCAGGCTTCAGTGACTGGAGCAGGAGGCCTGTGTGGTTATGAGTCTAGGACTGTCCTGGCCTCACTGCCTTTCCTTCACCTGTGTGCAGGTACCAGGCTAACCCGGCCAGCCTCCACATTTCCAGGCCACTTTCATTATTAACTGTGTGACTTTGGACAACCTCTAGACCTCTTAAGGGCCTGCCCTGTCCATCTCATAGGGATGGTGTGAGGCTCAGACCAGCTTGGCCAGGAAAGGTCTTGTGAACAGTGTGCGTCATGGCACTGGAAACCCTGATGGTCCAAATGGGGGGTTGGGCTTGCCCCCTGTTGCCTCTGACCTCCCAGTGCTCTGCTTTCCTGGGTGGCCACTACATGCCATCCACAGCACACAGCATTTCACAGTGCCCTCACCCTAACTCTAAGAAGAGAGCATTACTGGCTCCATTTCACAGATAAGAAAATTGAGGCTCAGAGAGGTTCCACAACCTGTCCAAAGCCTCAGAGCCAATGAGTGGCAGAAACAGGAGTCCAGCCAGGTCCGCCTGTGGTGCTCTGAACCAGGATACTACATCCCTGCCACCATGATCCATGAGCAAAGTCTTCTCCCCCAGAGAGCGGCATCCTCCCCTCTGTGCCCCTGCGGGGCAGAGCACAGAGCCAGCCACGTGGTGGGAGTTCTAAAGGCTGTCGGGATGATGGGCTTCCTAGGAATGTGCGCCTTCGTGGCCCAGCCTACCCACATGGACTTCTAGGATCCAGAAGACCCTCCTCCCCTCCCCCACCCTGGTGCATGGTGCCTCTTTCACCACCCAGGGGGAATGACTAACTCCCAAAGCTAAGGCTTGTGTCAGTCTCTCCCATCTCCCTCCTCCTTCCTCCCAGCTCTGGGCTTCATTCAAATGTCTTTTCATTTTATCAGTGGCTGGGGAAGTGGAATGAGGATGCAGAGACTAGGGATACAACACTAGTTTATACCCTAGGTCGTGATGTCTGAAGTTGCCCTGCTCAGTGCTGTGCTCCATGAGAGGGAGAGGCTTATCAGTGTAGGACACAGGAGGCTGTGGCTGTCCTGTAAGTTGGGGCTTAGGTTGGTGGGAGAGGTGCCAGGAGTGTATAGCCAGGTGCATGGAGCAGCTGCCGAAGCGTTTGTGCCATTCCTGCCATAACCAAGAAAGACCAGTATGAGATACTGGAGCAGAGCCAGATGGAAGCCAGGAGGGGCTGGGAAGGAGAAGGGAGTGTGGCTTGATCTGGTCACCTTTCCAAAACCAGAGCGCCAGACCTGCTTCAGATGGGGCAGAGACAGGCCTCAGGTCACTTGCTAAAAAGGGCCAAGACTTGAGCCTGAGCATCTGGACTCCCATTCACTGGCCAGGCTGAGCCTAGAGGCTGAGGGCCAGTGGGAGTTGTAGAAACCTCATTGCTTTGTGGGGGGAGTGGGGACAAAGGAAGAAGCCACTGCAGGCTCCACGTGGGCTCAGCCATGCACAGGCAGGCTCCTCCTGCCCTGGCATATGCAGCCCATTGGATGATGGCCAGGAAGGACACCCTGAGACTGTGGTTATAAAGCCCCAAACACATGCCAGTGTATTCCAGGAGTCTCTACCAGGTGGGTGGGTTCTGCCTAGGTCACAGCTGGGACTTGAGCCTGGCAGACACAGGGGCTCTGGGCATCCTCTTGCCGAGAGGCAGAAGCCTGTGGAAAGTAACCACATGGCTTCTCAATGGCAGGGTCCTCCCATGGCCACACATAGGGAGAATGAGAGGAGCAGGGGTTCTGAGTGACCTCTGGGGTCCCCTGCCTTTCACTATGCCCTCTGCACCCAGTTTGTGAGCCCCCACAGTGTGGACGGCTCCTTGTTCTTGTCACTTTCTACCCCCACCCCTCCCCACCCAGGGCAGGTGCCCCTGTGGGTCACCCCATACTGGCTCTCAGATGCCCAGGCCTGGAGGGCTATTTCTCCCTCCCTCCCTGCCCCCACCCTTGGGCAATGGACAGGGCCTAAGTTGAAGGTGGGGCACTGGGACAGGGATGGGGCACAGGAGGAAAGGCATGAGGAGGGGCTGAGGTGAAGGTGGCTGGGTGGGCCGCACAGAAGGGCTGCCGTGAGACAGGGTGAGTGGCCATGGGGCGGCCGTCCTCTGGGGCAGGGCTGGGCTAGCAGGTCTGTACTGCTGCAGGCAGGACCTTGGTTTTCCATCGGGGCTGAGCAAGCTCTCGTGGCCTCTGGCCTTCCGTGAGCTGCTGCTCCCTCACAACCCAGCTTCCTCCTTGGGGGCTGTGGTTAAGCCCCAAGGAGGTCACAAGGCAGGGGGCCCATTCCCAAGGGTCCAGGTGTCCTGCAGTCTGAAGGGTCAGCAGTTTCACAACTTCCCCATAGGGCTCCATTTAATCCTCACAGTCACCAAGCAAGGCAAAGTTAATCTTCCCATTTTACAGATGAAGCAACTGAGTACCAAACAAGTCCCAAGGCTACACAGCCAGAACGTTCAAAGCTCAGAATTCCAAATCAGCTCTGTATCCCAGTCCCCAGCCTGCCATGCTGCCCGCACACCACTCTGCATCTCTGTGTCCACCATTTCCCCCGTGGAAAGGACCAGAACGAGTGGTGCTTTGGTCTGTGATGGTCAATGTCTTTACTTCTAAAGCATACATTGGACTCACTATATATTAACATCAAAAGTGGCTACCTAAAATGGAGTCATTCTTTAAAAAATCCAATGCTCACATTTTTATATAGGATCCAAAATAACATGAAATTAAACTATACAGTGTTATGAATAGTGTAACAAACTGCTTTTAGAAAGCAAATGAAAGGAACAGATCAGCAGTTGGGCCTGGTTCCATGTCTTTGAGGCATTGTGACTGAGAGCCAGCACCAAGGGGAGGCCCAGCCCCTCTCTGCGGGCACAGGAGGGAACTCAGTCAGACAGAAGAGGTGGGCGTGGTTGTTTCCGACTTCCTAAGGTAAGAAAGAGAAGATGGCCTCTCCCTGACCCTCTGGGCCCTTGGTGTGTACACTAATTGGTGTTCTTTCAAAACCAGGGAAGCACGGGCTGAAAGAGGGCAGGGGACAGAGCTGGGTTCCAAATGACTATTTTGATAATAAAGGTCCGTCTGGGCTTCCCAAGGAGGACTCTGGCCATCCAGTGATGCGGTCCAGCAATGTCAGCTGGCTGCATCCATCGGCCAGACATGCTGCCTAGTGGCTTCTTTGACCCACTTGCTACTTCCGCTCTCTGGGCCTTTTGCTCCACAAGCCCCAAATAAGCAGCCAGAATCCTGGGGGAGTCCTCTGAGGGGGAATCTAGGAGGATTCAAAGAAAGCTGTGGCCTTTGAAGTAGCTGCATGTTGTCTGGGGCATCTTGGCAGCCCAGGCCAGCAGTCAGGCTGACAGGAGTATTCCTATGGACTGGGAGGACACCATGGGAGAGGCTGTTCCCTTACCCTGGGAACCCAGATCTGCTCTTGGCTCTGAAGCAGGACTGGGGCAAGCAGACTGGGGCTATGCCCCTCATTCACACAGTCCATGGGGAGGACAACTGTGTGCAACTGCTGGGGAGATCATGGGCTTGGCCCTGTTTCCTGGCAGCCCAGGGGTGTAACAATCCCACCTTTCTCACCAGCAGTTCTGTCTGTCTGACAGAACGATCCTCACCAGAGCTCAGAAGCACATGGCAAAGGAGGGTGAGGAGCGTCCCCAACTGTGGGATCGGCCCTCGGCTCAGAGGGGCTGCCTCTCTTCCTTTACCCACATGCACTGCCCTTTGGCTGAGACTGTCACAGGAACTTCTCTATTTCCTCCTCTGGCTGGGCCTACTGGTCTGCAGCCCTTCCACGACCATCCTAACCTATCTGGTTCCTAATTAGGTGGAGAAATTTGGGAAGGCTGGACTGGCATCCCCATCCTTGAGGCAGGGAGAGGTCACTGGACTTCCAGCTTGGTTCCAGTCCCATAGCAATGAGGGGTTGTCTTGAGGCTGACAGCTGTCAAGAAAGCAAATCTTGTGACAGGAAAGAGGATTCTGGAGTCGGGTCCAACCATAGCAATCTGGCTGTCCCCACTGCCAGCTGGAGACAGGAGTGCTGAGCACCACAGCCTCCATCTGCCTAGTGCCCCTGTGTCCTCTCTCCCAGGGCCTCCGAATGCCCAGCTGGGTGGGAGGCTTGGTGCAGCTGTAAGGAGAGAAGGCTGGGCTGTGCCTGGTGGGCCGTGGCATGGACTCAGGGCGAGCTGGCAGGGGCCATAGCGCGACTCAGAGCAAGCTGGCGGGCCGTGCCGCCGACTCATACTGGGTTGGCGAGAGCCTGGCGCAGACTCAGGGCAGGCAGGCGGCCACCTGGTAGGCGCCCTCGGCAGCAGCAGCGGCGGCGCTGTGCTGTGCGCTGTGCTCCTGCAGCAGGGCCACGTCCAGGAAGCGCTCGCCGCACCACACGCACTTGAACTGCTGCTCGCGGGCGTGCACGCCCTGGTGTTTGTTGAGATGCTCCCGCTGCTTGAAGGCCTTGTCGCAGTTGGGGCACTTGTAGGGCTTCTCGCCAGTGTGCACCCGTCGGTGCCGCTGCAGGTCGGACGCGTACTTGAAGCGCTTCTCGCAGTCCGGGCACTTGAGCGGCTTCTCGCGGGCGGGGTCGCAGCGGTGCTGCACGAACTCCGACGACGAGAAGAAGCGGCGCTCGCACAGCGTGCAGCGCAGGGGCTTCTCCGCCGCCGCGCAGTGGGCCAGCTGGTGCTTCTGCAGCGCTGACGCGCGCTTGTAGGCCTTGTTGCACACGGGGCACTTGAAGGGCCGCTCGGTCGTGCCTGGTAGGCACTTGTGCCGCAGCAGCTCGGCCGACTGGTCGAAGCCCTTCTGGCACACGGGGCACTTGAAGAGGGTCTCGAGCGTGTGCACGTGCTGGTGGTAGAGCAGGTGGCTGGGTTGCCCGAAGCCCTTCTCGCACAGGCCGCACTTGAAGGGCTCCTCCGTCTTGTGCGTGCGCCGGTGCCGCATCAGCGCGTACTGCTGCTTGAAGCCCATGGGGCACAGGTCGCACTTGAAGGGCCGCTCGGCGCTGTGCGTGCGCTCGTGCTGCCGCAGGTCCGACGGCCGCTTGAAGGCCTTCTGGCACTCGCCGCAGCGGAAGGGCCGCTCGCCGCTCGGTGTGCATGGGTGCTGCAGCAGCTCCGACGACTCCTTGAAGTGCAGCTCGCACACGTTGCAGCGGAACAGGTGGTGCTCGCCCGAGTGCGCGTACATGTGGCGCACCAGGTGCGAGCGGTGCTTGAAGGTCTTCTCGCAGACGGCGCACTTGTAGGGCCGCTCAGAGCTGTGCGTGCGCTTGTGATGCACCAGGTGCGACGACTGGCTGAAGCTCTTGTCGCACAGCGTGCACTTGTACGGCTTCTCACCCGTGTGGATCCGCTCGTGCCGTGAGAGCTCCGACAGGTGCTTGAAGGGCTTCTGGCAGATGGGGCAGCTGTAGGGCTTGTCGGCCTGCTCAGCGGGGACCACAGTAGCCGGCGGGTGCGCCGGGGGAAGTGCTGGAGCGGTGGCGGCGGCCGGTTCAGCGGCCTCTGCCGGCTTGTAGGTCTTCTCACATATGGAGCACTTCACCAGGCCGGTGTGCGCACTGTGGTGCTGTGCCAGTGAGGTGAGCAGTGAGAAGCCCATCTTGCAGACCCCGCAGACAAAGGGCTTCTGCTCGGCCTGCACGCACTGGTGCTCCAGCAGGTCAGTGGCCTGGTGGAAGATCTTGAGGCACTGCGTGCACTGGAAGGAGCGGTCGTGACCTGCCAGGCACTGGTGCTCGTGGGGGCTGGCCAGGTGTGCCAGGTCATGGCCACACACGCCACATTTGGGGCCCGGCTCGCCTGCTGCCTGCAGGGGTGCATGCTGTGGGGGCTGCAGGCCCGGGTCTGGCTGCAGGAGGATGCCATAGACAGCACAGCCCAGGGGGTTCTCCGCCGTGCCAGGGGGCAGCGTGTGTTCCGCCAGCGCCGGCGGTGGCTCTGCATGGTGCTGAGGCTGTGGGGGCTGCGGCTGCTGCGGCTGCGTCTGCGGTGGCTGCTGCCAGGTTTCCGACATACTTGGGAATATGAAACAGGGTTTGGAGAGTAATGGCTTCAGTTTCCCGCTTAAGGTGACCCAACCAAGAGAGAGAAGCTGCCCGATCTCAGAGATGGACAAGGACCTCAGACAAGGCACAGAACGGGGGCTGGTAAGACAGCCCAAGTCATTAACCAAGAAGACAGACTACAAGGCTCTGTTCAAGTCACAGGAGGACTCTTTGAGGCAGGGTCCCAGCAGTGCCGGGGAGGCTCTGCCTTCGCCAGTGAGTGGTTCTGTAGGGAAGAGAGAAATAGTGAGCTCCAGGCAAGAATAAGCAGCAGATCCAGGGACAAGCTGTGGTTCCCAGGACCCTCCCTGTTCAGCCTGCTCCCACGTGAACCACGCAGGGAAAGGAGGGATGACCAGGGCTGTAAGACTGCTCCTGTCACATGCACCCAAAGAGGTCTGCTGCCAACCAGTTCTTCCAGGCAAAGGGGATGGCAGCAGCCTCCACCACTGGGCCAGCCTCCACAAGTCCCCTCAGCTTCCTGTCAGCCCTCTTCAGTCAGGTGCCTTGCCAATGACAGCCTGGGGTGATCTGCCCACAACACAGAGGACTCCTGAGCCCTGCCAGCTCCTCTCCTGTTGCCGGGCTGAGTCTCAACTCAGGACACCACTGCTCAGAGGAATGGCCTTCTGGGCAGAAGAGGCCAGACCTCCCAGGACTGAGAGCTCACTGGCAGATGGCCTCTAGCCACTACCTGGAAGCAAGCACTGTCTCAGAACCCTCTCCCATGAGGGGCTGGCCACACCCCCCTTGACATCCCTGGCCACATGCCTGTCCTCTCTCCACATTAACAGGATGGATGGCCTTGCAGAGACCTGGGCCAATGGATGATGGCATCAGATGACAGGTCCACAGACCCACTCAGCAGAACTTCCTCACTCTAGTCATCTTCCAGGGCACAAAAACCATACAAACAAAAAAGTCCTAAAACCTCTTAATCTGACTGTGTCAAGGTCTGCAGGAAAAATAGAAGAAACTGCCCAGGTCAGCCTTGGCAACATGGGATGTAGCATGTCAACCACAATGTGTTTCTCCTCATCACCTTTCTGGAGACCACTCCCTGCCCCCTGCTCCCAGCATTCCAGGTAATCACTGGAAGGTAAAGCCCACCCAGCCCAGGCAAATCTCTAACTCACCACTTTGTGGCAGCATAAGGTAATGCCAGTGAGAGGGAGGAACTTTCAGTCAGATGCAACCCACTTCCAGGTTTCTAGTTCATCTGCCTCTTACATTTAAAAGTTTCTAAGTTTTCTCCTGAGCAGAGGAAGAAGGAAGGGAATGCCTTCATGGGCCTGTCTGGCCCCCAACTGCTCTACCAGAGAAACAGTTGAGTCAGGCTAATAGCTGTCATCCCTAGCATCTTCCCGGAAGGGAAAAGGGAAGGAGCAGCTGCTCTGGGTGGAGGCAGCAGGTTGCCTGAGCAAGCAGGTCCCTCTCCGTTGTCTCAGCTTCCCGGAGCAGAGGGCTTCCCAGGACGGTGGGCTCTGAGCACCGCCAGGTCCCGCTGCGCCAACCCACTGTTTTGCTCTTCTGCCATGAATGGCTGCCAGACCCAGTGTCCCCTGGTTTGACCGGCAACCCCCGCTGCCCACCCCGGCCCTCCTCCAGGAAGGTGCGGCCAGGAGCCTCTGGTCACTCGGCGAAGGAGAGAGGCGAGGGGAGGCCCGCTGCGCCCCACCCAGCTCGTCCTCCTCCCTGGGAAGCCGAATGGAAGCCGGTCACCTCCCGCCGGCCCAGCGGGCTGCGCCCTGTCAGCCCCCGCCCGGGATGGCCGGCCCGCGGGCGGCGGGGCGCGAGGAAGGCCCCGGGGCGCGGGCCGGGCCCAGGAAGCGGCTGCGCGTTGAGGCCGGGCCTGGGCCGCCGGGAGCTCCCGAGGCCGCCGGGTCGCGCCGGAGGCCGGGGGGAGGGGGAGAGGTGGGGGCCGGGCCGGCTGAGGAAGGGGTGCGGCGGCGCGGGCGCGGCCCCCAGACGCGGCCCCGGGCGCCCCGCCGCTCACCTGCTGCGGGCCGTCCGCGGGCCACCAGCTGCTCTCTCGGCCGCCCCTTTATTCCGGCTCCATCAGCGGCGGCGCGGCCTACGCGCGCTGCCAATCCCCGGCCTCGCGTAGCGGCGGCGGCCGGCCCGGGGCGGGGGACTGGCTGGCGGCGGCCGGAGCCGAGGAAGCGACGCGCGCGGCCGGGAGAGCGGGGCCGGGGCGAGGAGCGCCGAGAGGCGGGCGGACGGACGGATGGCCTTGCGGGGACGGTCGGACGGACGGGCGGCTCGGGGGCCGGGGAGGCGGGGCCGGGGGAGGAGCGGCGGCCCCGGCGGGCGGCGGCGGCGGCGGCGGCGGCGGGAGGAGCGGGCGGCGCGGAGCGAGGCCGCCCCCTGCCGGGGACCTCGCGGCCCGGCCCGGCCGGACACGCCGGCTGCGCGGAGCGGCGTCGGGCTGGGGCGCCTCGGCTAACCGATGGAGGGAGGTCTGTCCCGACCACCCCGATCGGCCTCGGGGGACGGGCCTCCTGGGGCCCGGGCCCCGCCCGACTCTGCACCTGGAGGAGGAGGGGCCTCCTAGATCCCCTGGTCTTCTGGAGTTGGCCTGCCTCTAACCGCTCAGCTGGGCTTTTGGGGGAGGGACCCCAGGGCTTGGACTTTGCGCCAGTTTAGGAAGGAGGCTCCGGAACTTCTGGTCCTGGCCGCACCTGGAGGGCGGGGGTCTCTGCTGGGTCTAGTGCACTGACCGGGGACCGTCGTGTCTGGGAGGTCTGGTCTCAAGTGGCTGTAGACAAAACAGCAGACAGAGAGTGAGCGTCCTGAGTGATCTATGAAATGGGTACACGAGAGCTAGGGGGTCCCCGGAGACGCCAGGTAGCCAGGCAACCACGGGCAGGCAGCGTGGAATCGGTGGACCGAGTCTCCGCTACCGTCCGGCTGGGTCCCGCCCCGCCTGGCCCCCTCCAGGCCCCGCCCCAAGGCGGTCCCAGCCCAGGCTCCGCCCCCGGGAGGACACTTCCGGCGCAGCGGAATCCCGGTTGTCGGGTGAGGTTGTCGGCGGGCCTGCTGTGCTATCTCGGACACGGCCCCATGAGCGCGGCGCCCCTGGTGGGCTACAGCAGCAGCGGCTCGGAGGATGAATCCGAGGCTGGGGCGCGGACTCGGCCCGGGGATGGGACCTGCCGTCGGTGAGGAGCGTGGAAGTTTGTCGGGAGGGCGCGCGGATTCGCACGAGATCCGGACCGGACTTGAGCGTCGGGGGAGAATGTGGGACGGCTCCTGGGGAAGGAAAAGGGGCGCAGAGGAAGGAAAGGAGGGTCCATGCCTCTGGACAAAGCCCCAGAGTGCTCCCCCCGCCGCGGTAGGGCCCAGCTGGAAGGCAGGGCACGGGTTCGGGTCCAGCCTCCGCCGATGGCCTACTCCGTCTCCTGGCGCACATCGCTCTATCGTCCTAGGTCTGTTTCCTCGTTCGAACACTTCCAATAATAATAATTGCTAAAGCCTATGGAGAGCTTTTTCATTGATCCAGTAAATATTCATTGAGCACCCACTCTGCGCCAGGCTCGAGTCTGGGAACTCAGCATTGAACAAAACCTTCTCGGTGTCTTACTTCCTGGGGCTTAGGTTCTTACGTGCCAGGCTTTATCTTTGCGGGGTGCTCTACAAGCAGTATCTCAATTGATCTCAATAGCTCTATCAGGTAGAAATAGACTTTACGGGTGAAGAATCTGAAATTCAGAATGACATGCTACTCCAGAGTAGCTCAGGCTTGTCCAGCTAGGGAATGTGACCTCTGAACCACACATTGCTGCCTGCCCTGTCGTTTCCCATGGGGACCATGTGCCCTCTCCTAAGGTCTGCCTCCCAGAGTTGTTGAAGACCCCGGTGAGACAATACTAGGATAACAGCTTTGTGGCTATCTAGAAGCTGCTATCCACACCGAACTGGAAATATACACTCTGAGTCACCATGTATAAGGGTTTACAACTTTTGTATGTACAAAGGTAGAGAACGCTAGGAAGATAAATATGCTTGTTTTCTTTTTTCTCTTGCAGTGGCCAGGGCCCTATTCTCAGTCAGAAGTTCCCAGTACCTGACTGTGTGCTGAACATGTACCTAGGCACTGAGGAGGGACCTGAAGATGACAGTGAGAAACATGGGGGGCGTGTGCGCACCTTCCCCCATGAGCGGGGCAACTGGGCCACCCACGTTTACGTACCATGTAAGTAATGTCTGAAAGGCCAGAGGCAAACCAACAGGTGCCACTTGAGGGAGGAATCTGGCCCCAGCTATGAGGAAGAAACCAGAAATCTCTGAACTGGTAGTGGTAAAGAGATTGACTCAGCAGGGAAAGAGCAAGTTTCAAGAATTAGTGATTTTTCTGTAACTTTGGTTTCAGTTTTGAATTCGTTGCTTGAAATATATTTTTTAGCATTTTCTTTTTTTCTTTTTAAAGATGTAGGGTACAATTCAGGGTTAGGTATACAAATGTTCATTATGTAGGTACCCTTGTTGATAAGGTATGGAAATCTTTTTTAATAACCCTAAATATGATGTTCTTGCTCATGAGGAGGTGACCAAAGGGAGGTTCTGGAGCATGTGGTCAAAGCCATCCCAGGATGCACCTGGCACTTTATTTCTGAGAGGTCCCTGGGTATGCAGGGTTCAAGTCCCACCCCCCCACCCCTGATGAGCAGGCGGCAGGCAGAAAATGTCCAGGCTTCAGAGTCAGACCTCACTCTACTACATACGACCATGGGTGCCCTTTAGTAGGTTACTGGACATTGCAGAACCTCAGTTTCCTCACCTCTAAAATGGGGGTAATAGTAGTATGTATCTCCTAGGATTTTGGTGAAGATTAAATCAGATAAGCCATGTCAAGTTTTTAGCACAGTACACAGTGAGTGATGGCTCTTACTGTTTTGTGTTAGGTCAGGTAAGCTTTTGGAACCTCCATTTCTCCATTTGTAGAATGGAGATGAGATACTGCTTATGTACCAGGGCATTTGGGCAAATCGAGTAAGATGCTAGGGGTAAGAAGACTGTTAACTGTGCAGCTCTGTCACCTGTTTGGTAAAGAAAAAAACCAACAAATAATGTGAATGTATGAGAGTGGTCATTGTGTGTTCTTTGTGAAGAATTGGAATCGTGCTAAATGTCTATCAATAAACTGAATTAAAGAAATGCATTGTTTCTGATTAGATGATTACTATGGAGCTGTAATAATGAGCATGACCTCTCTGTACTGAGTGGAAGGATGTCCAACATGTAGTGTTATATGTTGAGAGCTAGCTGCAGAATCCTTTGAATGGTGTCCTCTCACCATTCAAAATAAAAATAAAACAAAAAAATAAAATAATTTTATTTTTTAGCAAATAAAATATATCGTTAGTATATGCATTGAGAAAAAGCTATGGAAACAGGTACCAAAGTTTAACAGTCTTTATCTCCAGGGTAGTGGTCTTGAAAGTGGGGTGTATTCCCTTTGGGGAAGGGTCAAAGTGATCCATTAGAATGTGCGAAGAAAAGCATTAGAACTTTTTTTTTTTTTGAGTCGTGGTTTTCACTCGGTCACCTAGGCTGGAGTGCGGTGGCATGATCATGGCTCACCACGGCCTGTCCTGGGCTCAGGTGATCCTTCTGCTTCAACCTCCTGAGTAGCTGGGACTGTAGGCACAATACCATGCCCAGCTAATTTTTTTAGAGATTAGATCTTGCTCTATTGCCTAGGTTGGTGTTGAACGCCTGGACTCAAGCAATCCTCCTGCCTTAGCCTTTTAAAGTGCTAGGATTAGCATGAACCACCAGGCCTATCCTTAAATTTCTGTTTTATAATCCACATAATTTTACATCAGACATTTGTAATTGATAAATATATGTTTATTGGAGTTATGTGTGCAAACATGTTTTATTAATGAACTGTGTGATCACAGTCGTTTAAAACCACTACTCTAGGTTGATAGGATTTCTGGGCCCCCTGCTTTCTCCTTTGCATATTTTAAAACTTTTTTTTGGTCTTAACAGTCTTTATTTTTTAAAGCAGTTTTAGGCTCACAGAAAAATTGAGCAGAAGGTACAGAGATTTCCTATTTTGTTGAGGATCTTACATCTATGTCCATGAGAAATATTTGTACTTTTCTTGTAATATTGTTGGTATGTGGATTTTGGTATGTGGATAATGCTGGCCTCATAAAATGAGTCAGGAAGTATTCTTTTGGCTTCTGTCTTCTGAAAGATAGAAGCTGATTGTAGAGAACTGAGATGATTTCTTCCTTGAATGTTTGGTGGAATTCCTTAGTGAACCCATCTGGGCCTGATGCCTTCTTTTTGGAAGGTAATTAATTATGATTCAATTTCTTTGATAGTTATGGGCCTATTGAGATTGTCTATTTTTCTTTTGTTTTGGCAGATTGTGTCTTTCCTAGGACTTGTTCCAATTCATCTAGATTATCAAATTTATGGACCTAGAGTTATTCATAGTATTTCTTGATTATCCTTTTAATGTCCATGGAATCTATAGTGATGTTCCCTTGTCCCTTTTTTCTTTCTTTCTTTCTTTCTTTTTTTTTTTTTTAGTTCAAGTCTCACTTTGTTGCCCAGGCTGGAGCACAGTGGCACGCTCACGGCCACCACAGCCTTGACTTGCTGTGCTCTGGAGATCCTTCCACCTCAGCCTTCCAAGTAGCTGGAACTACAGGCATGCACCACCACGTCTGGCTAATTTTTTGATTTTTTTATTGTAGAGATGAGGCCTCGTCAAGTTGCCCAGGCTGGTCTTGTACCTGTGGGCTCAGGTAATCCTCTCACCTCAGCCTCCCAAAGTGCTGGGATTATAGGCATGAGCCGCTTTTTCATTTCTGATATTAGTCATTTGTGTTCTTTCTCTTTTTTTCTTAATTAGCTTGGCTAGAGGCTTATCAATTTTACTGATCTTTTTAAAGAACCAGCTTTTGGTTTTGTTGATCTTCTATACTGATTTCCTGTTTTCAGTTTTATTGATTTCTACTCTAATTTTTATTATTTCTTTTATTCTACTTACTTTGAATTGAATTTGCTGTTCTCTTTCTAGCTTCCTAAGGTGGAAACTTAGATAATTGATTTTATTTATTTATTATTATTATTATTGAGTTGGAGTCTCACTCCTTCGCCCAGGCTAGAGTGCAGTGGTACACACGCTCACAGCCACCCCAGCGTTGACCTTCTGAGCTCCAGCGATCCTTCTGCTTCAGTCTTCCAAGTGGCCAGAACTACAGATGTGTGCTACCACACCCAGCTATTTTTTATTTTATTGTAGAGACGAGGTCTCACCAAGTTGCCCAGGCTGGTCTCGAACCCATGGGCTCAGGCAATCCACTCGCCCCAGCCTCCCAAAGTGCTGGGATTACAGGCTGAGCCACTGAGCCCAGCCAGATAATTGATTTTAGATCTTCATTTCTAAGATGTACAATCACTGTCACAAATATCCTTCTAAAAAAACTCCTGCTGCAGCCCACTAGTTTTGATAAGTTGTCCTTTAATTTTTATTTTGTTCCAAATATTTGTAAATTTTTCTTGAGATTTCTTTTTTGACCCCTGTATTCTTTAGAAGTGCGTTAATCTCCAAGTGTTTTGGGATTTTCCAGCTATATTTCTGTTATTGATTTCTTGTTTAATTCCATTGTTGCCTGCCGTCAGGAGTATGTTGTATGATTTCTTGTCTTTTAAATTTGTTAAGGGGTTCTGATGCTTACTATGTCTTTTCAGACTGTATTTTTGCCCTTTGGTCTGTCTTGTAATTTTTTCTTGATAGCTGGAAATGATGTGCTGTGTAAAAGAAGCTGCTGTAAATACACCTGTAGTAATATGGTGGCGAGGTGTGAGAAATAGAAAGCGTTCTATAGCCTATGATTAGGTCTCAGTCTGGGGGAACCTGTGCCCCTGGAACGTGAACTTCCCATGTTCTTCTCTGGGTCTCCCCTTTCTTAGGTGGGACAGGATGGCTAGAGGGGACTGATGTTGGGTATTTCAATCCCCCCAGGTCAGTTAGGGTCTGATAAAACACCATCAGGTTAGGCTCTGATTAAATCATTTCTACTGAGGGCAGACTTTGTTAAGAAGAACAGAATGTTCCCATATACAAGGGGGAACCCAAAAAACCTGGAATTTGCTTATAAGAAATTGTGTCTTTATTCTTTATGTTTAAACTTAAGTCACCTTCAAAGTACTCTCCATTTGATGCAATATACCTATCGAGATGCTTTTTCCACTGTGCAAAAGTTTTTGAACTTGTCAATTTTCATGCCTTTTAGTGCTTTTGCCATTTTTGTTTCACCTCTTCCATGTCAGCAAAACATTTCCCTTGGAGGACTTTTTTCATCCAGGGAAACCAAAAAAGGTCGTTTGGGGTGAGTTCAGGTGAATAGGGAGGGTGGAGCTTGGGGGGGTCGTGCCATTTTTGGTCAGGAATTGCTGAACACTCAGCATGATGTGGGCAGGTGTGCTCGCAAATCATCCTCCATGAAATGGGCAAATACGTTGAAAGAATCTAAAAAAAAAAAATTCACTGAAGCCAAGCATAGCCTTTCACAATGCTAGCTTAACTGGTACACTGATGCCAATGGGTTCCTAGAACACTTACCTAGCAAGGGAAGCCTGTACTACATGGGACCTCTCCTCCAAAAAAAATAATTCTGGTTGTTTTTTTTTTGGCATCTACTCTTATATTTCAGAATGCTTTCTTTCCCCTTCCCCTGCCAGAAGGGAAGGGTATTTTTCTCTGATACTCACTGTAAAACCCTGTTAGAGCTCCAGAAGGTAAAACTCAAAACAAAAAGTGTGGGGGCCTCACCCAATGACTGGGTCCTCTGGAGTTTTTGGCTCTCAGATTTATACACACTGAATCTCTGGTTTTCCTTTTACAGTTTGTAGCTCTATTACAGTTCTGGTTTTCCCTTGCCCTGGTTCTTACAGAGGTTTCAGCCCACTGGTTCAGTAATTTGTGAGACTCTGTATTCATCTGTTGGTCTCTCCAATTTTGGAGTCCTTGTGACCTTACATCTCTTACAGAGAAGAATAGTTGTTGCTTTTTCAGTTTGTTCATCATTGTGTGTGTTATTAGGATGAGGTGGTAACTTCCAAGCTTCTTACATGCTTGACCAGAAACCAGAAGTCCCCTGCATACTTCTTGTTTCCTTGAATTCTTTACAATGAGCGTGTGTTAAGTTTATAACCAGAAATTCCTGTGAAAACATTATTAGAATACATATCTGGAGGCTGCTCTCAAAGTGATTTTCTCCCCAAATCCAGAGTAATAAGGACCCCTCTCTGCCTTCTGGGCTTTATTCAGCCATGACACCTTGGCAAAGAGAACAGCCCACTCTCTTCATTCTTCCCTTCCAGATGAAGCCAAGGAGGAGTTCCTGGATCTGCTTGACATGTTGCTGCGTCATGCCCAGACCTATGTCCCCCGGCTGGTGAGGATGGAGGCATTCCACCTCAGCCTGTCCCAGAGCGTGGTTCTGCGCCACCACTGGATTCTCCCCTTCGTGCAGGCTTTGAAAGACCGCATGGCCTCCTTTCAGCGGTGAGTGCTTCTCTCTGCTCCCTCTCCTCCAGGCGCCACCTCCTTTTCTGAGCTACTTTGGGCTTGTAGGGGTGGGGTGTGTATTACCCCACAAGCAGGCCAAACCTAAAGATAGAACACTGAACCTCTCCTGGGGCTGCCTGCTGTACATCTCATCCTGTGTGACCTTGGACATGCCATGTCAGCTTGATGTCTCCAAGTCCTTGGCTGCATATAGGAAAAACCAACTGTTTTTCGGTATACTCTCACTCAGTATTTCCAGCACTTCTGTGACTAGACAGGGGAGTGGTTCTCACACCACCAATCTCTAACTCCAGACACCAACTCCAGCCTGCAGTTTGACTCGGTTCTGACACTAACGACCTAGGGTTAGCACAGACCTAACAGGTTAGGGGTTCAGTCCCACAGGACTACCGTCCACCTCAGATGCCAGGGCCATGTTGGCCTGATTTCACTGCAAATTAGAGGTTCTGGTGATCCCCTCCTCAGGTTGGATTATTTTCTAGAATGACTCACAGAACTCAGGAAAACATTTCACTTACTAGGTTACCAATTGATACTGAGGGATGTAAATGAACAGCAGATGAAGAAATACAGAGGGTGAGGTCTGAAAGGGATCCTGGCACAAGCACTTCTGACTCTGTGAGAGTTGGGGCACACCAGCCTTCCAGCACTCGGGTGTGTTCTTGTTTACCAACAGAAGCTCTCAAAACTTGAACTTTGGGTTTTTTATGGAGGCCTTATCACATAGGTAGGATTGATGACTCACTTGTTCTCTAGCTCCCTTTTCCTCCCAGGAGGATGAGGTGGGGGTGAGGTGAAAGTGCCAGGCTTCTAGTCATGACTTGCTCTTTCTGGTGACCAGCCCCCTCCAGGAGCCTACCAGGAGTTGCCTAGGGAGAACAGAGATGCTCCTATCACCCAGAAATGGAAAGCATTTAGGAGCTGTGTTGGGGACTGGGGTCATAGACCAAATCATAGGACAAAAGATGCTTCTGACCCCTCACTGCTTAGAAAATTACACGGGGTTTAGGATCTCAACATCAAGAACTGGACAAGACCAACATATATGTCTTTTCTTAAGTCACATCTGTATACAGGTCATGGTAGTGGTGGTGCTACCTTAGGGAGGGCTTGTGAGGGTGAAACGAGGTAACGCATGCCTTCAGCATGGCACTTGCTGAAGGGTCAGAACTGGATCCCCTTTGGCTTTGTCTGTCAGCCTAGAGCTTTTCTCCCCCCTTATCTATGTTATACCTCTTCTCCTTCCAGAAATGCCTTTCCTGTTAGGCTTGACCAAATCAAACCCTGTTCTTTGGCTGAGGCTCTCCCGGTTGGCATCCCCAGAATCCCTCAGTCCCAGGGATCGTCTGGTCCTACAGTTGTTTACACCCTGGTGCTCATCTCACTTAGCCTCGTACCCATCATTTTTATGTCTGTCCCCCTGTGGAGCCCAAGTTCCTCTGAGCCAGGACTGGGTTTTCTCTCGGAATCACCCCACGGCTTTCTTCCAGGTACTCTGCTCACTGTAGGCATCAGATAGATGCTTGTGGAGTGACTGAGCAGGAACAAACAGCCCTGTTAGCATGCTCTGGACCCTTCGCTCTTGGTACTAAAAGGAGCCTAAGAAGCCCTCCAAGTGATGGTTTTCTGACTGCCTTTTATCAGCAGAGCCTTTCTTCAAACAAGGTGTTTCAGAGAAGCTTGATGCATAGATGTGTAACAGATAAAAGCAGAAGTCTTCTCTTTAAAGCCCCACCCTGCAGCTCAGGGAGTCTTAGACCCAGAGATTTTGTAGAATGCCTCTGCCCACTTGGAAAACCGTCCATTTAGTTGAACCCTTCTGAGGGCCAGAGGAACAAAGGATTTGTCCCAATCCAAATTCCTTAGCCAGAGAGTCAGGACTAAAGCCCATCTCTCAACCTAGTCCCACCTCCTCCTTTTTTTGATTGTCACTATCAGATCTCTTGAGTCATATGTATATTAACGGGACTCTTTTGATCACAGGTGCCAGAAACCCAGCCCAAGGAGGCTTAAACTAAAGGGGAATTCATAGGCTGGTATAACTAAAAGGTTTAGAGGTAGCACTGACTTCATGCATGAGCGGATCAGTATGACCGAAAGATGTCAGGTGGCACCTGACTCTCATCATCTCAGCTCTGTCCCCTCTGTGGTGGCCTCATTCTCATGCTGACAAAGGAAGTCACCAGCATCCTCAGGCTGATGCTGTACCAGCCTGGAAAGATAGCCCTCTTTTCTAATTGTCCAGCAAAAGTCATGGGAATGAGTGATTGGTCTGATTCTGCTTATGTGCCCTCCCTTTGTGAGTAAAGAGTTAACGAACCCTTTCCCCTTCTGCATGAGAGTACTCCCCTTGTCCTCCTGAAGCTCTGTTGCCTGGATGAAGGTGGGAGGCCAGCTGTGTCAGCAACGTCGCTCATGGTAAAAAACGACCGACTGCACATGCACTGGGAAGACTATGCATGAACTAGGCTCCTGGGGGGAAGCCACAGCCTGGACTTCCCTACATGCAGTGGTTCTTTACCTGAGCAGGTACCTTGTTGGGACCTCTGGAAACTGCCCAAGGGGCATACTTGTGGCATCGTCCCTTACTCACTGGGGGACCAGAGAACAGCTCCTAGACCATTGGGCAGGCCCCACTGAGGATACGGATTTGATGTTGCCCTATGTCCTTAGTGAAGCCCAGCCAGGTATGGTCTCTCCAAGTGTGATGTCTGGTTGAGCCTAAGATGACCCAAAGTGGGCAGTGCCCCCCTGATTCTGTTGCTGCAGCTGAGAACATGCTGTGCTGTGACTGGCCAGGCCCAGGTCAGGTGCCGCCTGAAATAGGGTTGGAGAGCAGTCCTCCAGCACACAGTCAGCAGGACAGGGGGTGTTGGCTGGGCATAAACATCAGTGTCCACTCCAGGATGTTTGTCAGACACCTTGCAGAACTCTTTGTGAAAGCTGCACTTAACCACGCTTCTGGAGATTCTGTCATCCCTTGTGGTCTCCCAAAAAAGACAGTTAGGTTGAAGGCTGTGTGGGGAAGCAGAAAGTTGAATGACTGTGTGCTCTTGAACAAGTGTGACTACCCAGCATGCTGGTGGATTGTATTCCCTTAGATGGGTGTGAGGCCCTTGGCCTGGGAGCTGTAAAATGATCTTTTCCTGTGACGGGATTTGCCAGGTTGTTCCATGAGCAGCAGGAAGCCAGTCTTCCCTCTATCCCAGAGAACATAATCTGAAGCAGCCAGAGTCAAAGCATGACCTAGCTAAACCTGACTGATCCCTGTGTTTCTGATCTAAAGGGTAGGTGGGGGTGGGGGTTTCTGTCTCAGTTTCACAACAGAGACCCACTTCCCTTCACTAAAATGGTTACAGGTGAGAGCAAAGACTTTGAAATCAGGCAGACTGAGGTTCAAATCCTGGCTCACCAATTTCACCAAGCTTCAGTTTCCTTTTCAGTAAAATGGCATCATTATAGTGAGGATTCTACAAACTGATGTGCACAGAGCCTTAAGCTTAGCCCCTGGTACAAAGGAGCTGTTCTTGTTATTGCTTAGACTAAATCGGAATTGTCCTTGTTTAACCTGCAAGAAACGAACTGGCTCTTAAATGGTTTATTACCACCTGCTTGATGAATAAGACTCTCAGTCCCCATCAGTAAAGTTGAGATAGTCCCAAATTGCTTACTGACATGAACTGCTATTACTAAAGTGAAATTGTTGCCAGCATCTGGATGGTGCCATGTGTTACTTGGACTGCGTGATCTTAAGGTCTTGTCGAGTGCTAAAATTTTAGGATTCAATTTACCACCTGTCACAGGGTAACAGTATTAAGTATAAAAAGAGGTTAACTGTATTTTCAAAACTTTTTTTTTAAACATAAACTGTTTTTTTCTGCTTTTTTCCCCCTTATTATTCACCGAAAATATGGTCCTTCTTCTGAATTTCAGATTCTTCTTTACTGCCAACCGGGTAAAGATTTATACCAATCAAGAGAAAACCAGGTGGGTGCCCCCACCCTCAGTCACTACCAGAAGATTCTGTGGTGCAAAGATTGAGAGAATGCTTTGTTTCTGGACTTGATTGTCCTGGTTTTTTTAACCAGCTGGATGACTACAAAGGCAGCTATCCCTAGATCTGAACCCTTAAAAAAAAAAAAAAACAAGGGAGCAGGACTGGGGATGCCGAGGTTGAGAGTGAGAAAAGCCTATTAAAGTCACAAGACTGGTTCCCACCCAGCTCTGTCCCCAGTTGTCATGTTGGGCCTGTATCTTCACCTCTGTCCACACCAGCACATGCCGCCCCTTGATCCATCACTGAGTATTTCAGATGAGCCCAAAGGGCTTTGGAACGTTAGAAAGTATTAAAGTGTCAGATGAACCAAAGAAGAAATTGTTATTATCACGGTTTCAGAGGGAGCCTCCCTGTCTGTCCACTCATGGAGCCACCTTCTCTCAGCACTTCTGATGGAGGCTCATTCATTGACTCACCTGTTCCATGCTGCACAAACCTGTGAAGCAGCCACTTGTGCCAGACACTTGGTAAAGAGTCAGTTGCGAGGAGGCAGACATGCCCCTGTTCTTTGGGAGCTTATATTCTGCAGAGGAGACAGATAACCAAGTAATCGAAAGCACTGCAGTGTGACTGAGGTAGTCAGGAGTGGTGGCCCAGGAGGGCACCAGGGAAGTGGCCAGGGAAATGCATCTGATGGCGGCCTGCGGATGAGAAGGAGCCAGCCCTGGGAAGAGCTGCCGCAAGAGTGTCAAGTGGAGGACACAGCAAATCAAGTGACCCCAAGGCAGGAAAGAGCTGGGCGTGCTGGAGGGCTGGTGAGGTGGAGCCCGGGAGATGTGGGCAAGTGCTGGGAGGGGAGTCAGGTAGGCTTTAGTTCCTCCTGCAGGGACTTCGAGGCCAGGTACAGAGTCTGGATTTTGAACAAGGAGAGACGTGATCTGGTTTAGGTTTCTAGATGCTGGTCTATAAATTGACATCCACGTCTGTGTCCATGGCTAAGGAGTCTGGGGAAGAGACATGAGGAGCAAGTGTGGAAGCAGGGAGACAGAGCGAAGACACGTGTCATCTGAGGGAGGGACAGCGGTGGCCTGGATTAGGGTGATGGCAGTGGAAGAGCGAGAAGTAGACACATCTGAGTTACCCTGGAGGCAGAATCAGCTGGAGTTTCCAATGGGTGGGATTTGTGTGAAGTCGGGTTGAATTTGAGTTGACTCCTGAGTCGGGTTTGAACAACTCACCCCATTTTCTGTGATAGAAAACACTGGTGGGATGAAAATCAGAAGCTCTACTTGCACCTGTCTGTTGTAACCACTAGACTTCTCTGCCTGTTAGACCCCCAGGTGGAAATGTCAGGAGGGGTGCCAGCTGGAGCTCGATGTGGGTGTCATCAACTTGTGTGGGGAGGTGGGACCAGGTGAGGCCCCTTGCTGGAGAGAATGGATGGAGAAGATCTGAGGGCAGCAGAGGAGATGGGCCAGGAGACCAGAGATGGGATCCCGTCAGGACTGTAGCGAGTGGCGTCTTGGGAGCCAAGAGAGAACGGGTTCCAAGGAGGGTAGGCTCAGCTGTGTCAGATACTGCTGAGGCCAAGATGCGGACAGCGAGGTGTCTATTGGCATTGGTAACATGGAGGCTGCTGACAGCTTTGACAAGAGCACTTCCTGCGAAGTGGGCTGGAGATGGAAGGTGAGGAAGTAGACAGGTGAAGGCAGATGAATCATCTTGAGAAATTCTGCTGAGAGTGGGATGGGGCTGGCTGAAGATGTGGCTTCAGGGGAGGGTTTTTAGAGATGTGAGACAGCGTATCTGAGTGCTTGTGGGAGGAGTAGCAGATGTCAGAGAGCAAAGTCCTTGAGAAAGGGTCTCCCCTGAGAACCAGAGTTGTCTGCGGCAGGAGTGATGAACAGGCATGCAGAAGTTTCTAGGACTGTAGGCTCAGCCGTGGCCTGTGAGTGAGTTCCTGTAAGGTTATTAGACCCAGGGGAAGGAGGAGAGAGGGGTGGGTTGGAAGTGGGGAAGGAAGGTTTAAAGACAAGAGGAGGAGTCAGCTTGTGGAGCAGGAACGCGAGCTTACCAGGGGATAGGGTCAGGCTCAGTGCCCAGGCCTCTCGGCTTTCTGTCTGGCATATCCTCTGCCCCCACTCAGACGGTTTGTATTCTCAGAGGCCACATCTCATGCCCATGTTGTCTCCACTTCTCTCTCCAGGACCTTTGTTGGGCTTGAGGTCACCTCAGGGCATGCCCAGTTCCTAGATCTGGTTTCAGAGGTGGACAGAGTCATGGAGGAATTTGACCTCACCACTTTCTACCAGGTAATAAACAGGGCTGCTGTTTCACTGGCCCATCTGTAACTGGAATAAAGCCACCCATAAAGAAGCCCTCGCAAACCAGAGAGCCTTTAGAACTTTCCCATGTGGAGTGGCCCAAATGCAAGCCCTCAGAGGACACACCCCTGGGAGGTGAGGGGTCTGAGGTGTGGTCAGATGCAGCCCACCTGAAGTCCAACATTTTTTAGAAATCTTGTCACATTTTAAATATGCTCAAGGCTTGTGCCTTCTACTCTATAATGTACCCATGTTTGTTTTTATATTTTCTTAATAAGTAGTTGTCCCTGATAATTCTTAGTAAAATTGACCACCCAGGAAGAGTTGTAGGTTTGCATACCTTCCCGCCCCTGACCCAGGCCCTCTGAGAGTGCTTGGACTCTTAAGTTGACTGTCAAGGCTTTAAAGTTTCATTAGTTTTAGCCTGGATTGTCTTCCAGTTCACAAATTTAATGAGTCTATGATATTTAAAGAAAAACCTCTGAGAACAGGTCTTAGTTCAGACTGCCATATCAAAATACTGTGAACTGTGGTGACCTAGACAACAGAAATTTATTTTTGCACAGTTCTGCAGGATGGAAGCTCAAGGTTAAGGTACCCACATAGTTGGTTTCTGATGAGGCTCTTCCTGACTTGTAGAGGGCTGACTTCTAGCTGTGTTTTCACATGGTAGAGGGGGAGAAAGAAAGGGGTACACAAGCTCTCTGGTGTCTCTTCTTCAGGGGCACTAATCCCATCATGACCTCATCTAACCCTAACTACCTCCCAAAACCCCATTTCCAAATACTATCAGTGGGGGTTAGGGCTTCCTGAAGCTGGGGGAGGGGGCACAATTCAGTCCATAGCAAGGGCCAGCGGCCTGGGCTATTTGCCTGCCTGTGGAGGGTGCTGGGATGAACAGTGAGGGTCTAGTGTGCCATAGGGTGGGCCAGGAGGTCAGCAGGGATACCATGACATCTCTGTTACAGACCTGTGATGGCTGGGCCTACGAGGGCATCCAAGTGACTGCCTGCCTCCTGCTTTTCCTCTCTAGGACCCTTCGTTCCACATCAGTCTGGCCTGGTGCGTGGGCGATGCACGTCTCCAGCTGGAAGGGCAGTGCCTGCGGGAACTACAGGTGACTTCCTGGGGCCGGAGCATGGAGTGTGCTGGACTCCAGAAATGCGCAGCTAGATGTTGCAGGGGAGGGCTGAAATGGAGGCTAGGTGTGGGGGAGGGGAAGGGTTAGGCATCCACACCTGAATACCTGGGACACAAATGATGGGGCAGGAGACCCTAAGCCTGGTCCAGCAGTGTCTGTATCACCTGGGAGCTGATTAGCAGTATACACCTTTGGTCCCACCCAGATCTGAGGAATCAGAATGCATTTTAACAAGTCTCTAGGGAGTTGTGTGCACATTAAAATCTGAGAAGCACTGCCCTAAAACACTGCTCTGTGAGGAGCCGCGGCTTCCCCGTGAGTCCTAATCACTTGCCCAGAGGTCAAGGCTTGGGTCTGGCCGATCCTGGAAATGAGTGAAATGTGCCAGCCCTCGGAGCCTATCATATTTCGATAAGTGGGTGAAATGTTTGCCTTTCCCATCTGTGCCCTTGGAGGAGAACCAACAATGCAGGAGTGAGTGGCAGCTGATTCTCCGCCTCGGTCGGGAGGCAACAGGGAGTGTGGCTGTGCAGGAAGGTGGGCCTAGTGTTACTAGCACTTCTGTTTTTCAAAATAAGTCAGAAATCTAGATTTGTATGTGTAATCTCTCAATTTCCAAATGCTCACAATCAATTTGGGTTTTTAAAAAATTGCTGGCCAGGCATGGTAGCTCACGCCTATAATCCCAGCACCTTGGGAGATACAGGTGAGAGAATTGCTTGAGCCTACGGGTTCAAGATCAGCCTGGGCAACATGGCAAGACTTTGTCTCTACAATAAATTAAAAAATTAGCCAGGAGTGGTGGGGTGCATGCCTGTAGTTCCAGCTACTTGGAAGGCTGAGACAGAAGGATCACCTGAGCCCAGCAGGTAGAGGCTGCAGTGGCTGTGAGTGTGCCACTGCCCTCCAGCCTGAGCAAGAGTGAGACTCCAACTGAAAAAAACTGCAAGCCAAACAAACATGTGCAGGCTGAAGATAGCCTGTGGACTGTCATTAAGAAGCCACCTTGCTCTTGTCCTGATCATACTGGAGGTAGCAAAGAGCTCTGTTTTGGTGGCTCCAGCAGACCCAGGTCCCAGCCCTGGTTTTCTTGGCTTCTGTAACCCAGGGCTCTGAGTTTTTGTGTCCTCATCTGTACAACTGGAGTGATGGGACCAGCCTCACGAGGTCACAGAAGCGATTAGGCCGGACGACTAACACGGAGCTGGAGCTTCATGGTCTTGGGCTCCCTCAGCTTGCCCAGCCTCCAAAGGAGCGTCACAGCCTGGTTTTGTTGGCAGTGCCCCTGAGTCCCGGGTTCCCCTTAATGTGACTGTCCTCTCCTGGCTACTGGTTCAAGGAGATCGTGGATGACTTTGAAGATGCTGAGATGCTGCTGCGTGTGCACACCGAGCAGGTCCGCTGCAAGTCTGGGAACAAGTTCTTCTCGATGCCTTTGAAGTGAGCACCAGAGGCCTTCCGCATCCTGGCCCCTCCGCAGGCCAGGCAGAGATGGAGAAGCCTGCCAAAGTCAGAGGATGCTTTCAGCCTCCAGCTGGGAGGCCTCAGCCACACCCTGAGCCTGGCAAGAGGCAAGCCACTCCTTCTCCTTCCTGGGGGCTGGTTCTCTCTCCTGGTCCTTTGAGGTTGCCTGTTGGAAGCTGCTGTATTGTGGTCATTCCCAGAAATCGCCAGGAGAGGGCAGCCTGGGCATCCTAATAACTTCTGTGGAGGTTATGCAAAGAAACATTGGGGTCACCAGCCAGCCCACCCACATTCAGTCAGAATCTCCACTGCAGTCCCTCTGACAAATAACCCCTCCCTGCCCTCTCCCGCCTCCCCACTTCAGCGGTTTGTGTGTTGATACTGTTGGCCTCAGGTCAGAGTTTTTAGAGTCATCATCCCCAGGCTCATCCCTGGTCAAGCGAAAACAAAGGTGCTGCAGTGGGCCTGTCACCCTGCCTCCTTGAAGTGTGTCGCTTTTATTTATTTATTTTAATCTCAGCCCCCTCCTGTGCCAGCAGAGGCCGGTTCAGGGCCAAGGTACAGGGTGCTAATTGGCAGTTCCACATCAGCTTTCTCCATTCCTTCCTCCCACTCGCCCCAGCCGGGTGCCTGGGGAGACAAGCAGATGTTTCATTTTGACCTGGCCGATGGCTGAAAGCCAGGCCTCCAACGCACTGTGACCTCTGCGTCCCCATCAGCTTTCCCGAGGAGAGAGGGCCCTCCCCCAGCCCAAGTCTTCCTTCTGCTGTCCCCTGCTGCAGTCTGCAGGTGTCCTGAGGGGACCCAGAGGAAGTGTTAGGCTTTCTTATCAGACCCTCACCAGGACAAGGACCAGTCCTCTACAGTTGTCATCTGGTGACAGTTGAAGTCCTTCTGTGTTATAGTTTTACATTATGTTCAACAAATTAAAATTGCACTTGTTATTTGGGATCTTGTTTGGACTGCTTGTATTCCACACAGTAGAAAGATGACTTCCCTCTTCCCCGCCCTCTACAGCTGTGATTCATGGTTGAGGGGTATTTGTGGGAGTCTCTGCTGTGACTTCTGAAGTGGCCTTGAGCGGCATTAATGATGCCTGGGTAAATGGGAGTAGGATGGGTCACCCAGCCTGCCAGGCCTGCCCAGAGTTCCCACATATCCAGTCTAGGCTTGGCACGTGGCAGGGGTCGTCACTTCCATGTCTCAGCAGTGTGAGCAGACATTTAGGCCTTATACTACTCTCACACTAAGTACTCCCTAGGATCTTCTCATCTACCTCCCAGGAACCCCCTGAAAAGCAAACAGGGTAGGAGTGGCTATTCTGCTTGTAAGCAAGAACAAGTTAAGTAACTTGCTTGGGGCCACATGAGAAATAGAAGGGCCTGACTCAGCCCGAACCTCAGCTCCGGCCCTGGGACAGCCCTGTCCAGCCCTGCCCAGCACCTCCTGGTCAACCCTGGTCTCTGAGTGGGCTCACCAGGGCTTGAGGGAAAGTGGGAAGAGGAGTCTGTTACTCCTGTTACTCAGGGCTCCCACGTGCCCCCTGCAACTCTGCCTTCCCTGGGGAAGCTCTACCCGAAGGCTCAGGAAATCACATTCTGTGCCTTGTTCCCCCACTGCATTGATCTGCTGGCTGACTGGCCAGTCGGTTGGTTCTTCTGGGAGACAAAGCCGGGAATGCTTTCTGGCTTACAAGCAACATGGCGACTGGCTGTGCAGCCCACACCTACTGACACCTGCTCTGTGCTAGGCCCTGCACTGGGCGCTTTGGGTGAACCAGACCAGGTCGGCCCTCTGGATGCCCACAGTGGAGGGGAGCAGGCACGAAGTTACCACACTTCCAGGAGCTTGGGCACTGGCTCTCCTTGGGAGGGGCCGGCATAAGGTCGGGCCTCCATCAACAAGCCCAGGAAGATGGACTGGGCCGTTCCCCTGGGGAGGACGTGGTTTGGGAGTCCGTCTGTGCGGAGGATGCCGCGACTTTGAGAAATGGGCCAAGATCAATAATGGGCTCTTCAATGGAGAATGGAAGGTGGTGATGGAGGAAGGAAGTTGGAGATTCGCTGAGGGGGAGGGGCGGCAGGCCGGGCCGCAGAGGCTGGCGGCAGGGCCTGGCGGGCACCCAGACACTGAGTGTGCCTCTGGAGCAGAGCGCTCAGCAGGCTCTCCCGCTGACAGTGCAGCCCAGGCTCTTCCATAAGAGGAGATGTGCTGGGAGAAGCAGGGAGACAGCGCTGGAGACAGAGAAGCCCGGAGCTGGCCGGGGTCCCCCCAGGCAGGCTGGTGCACACAGTGCTCTTGATGGGGATGCTACCACACCAGGGGGAGCACAGAATCAACACATCTGGCCTCGGTGTCCTCAGATGTTCCCCGCAGGGCAGGGAAACGATCATCTCACGCCTGCTTGGCCCATTTCCACCTGGCATTCTTCAGCACTCTCCAGACCACCCCGGCTTTGTTTCCAAGGGAGAGGGAAATTACCTTGGCTTGTTTGTTTATTCCTTGTCTTGGCACCCAGAGTCCCAAGGCCTGCCTCACCTTTGATGGTGCGCTTGGTGCAAGGCCTGAGGGGCCCCTGGAGGGGGCTGATGGGGGAGGGGCTCCAGCCCACAGCAACTTTCTATTGAACAAGGGACCTGACTACAACCTGGTCACAACCCTTCTTTTACAAATGAGGAAAGAAACCCAAAGAGGGGGATAACTTGCCAGGGAAATGCGTGTGGGGGCAGGAACCCAGTGGCCTGGCTTCTAACCCAGAGCTTTTTACAACCCCTCATGCAGCATCAGGATCTCAAAATTAAACTGTGCTCTGAAACTCAGTCTGGGCTTCAATTCAAGTGACTCCAAGAAAAAAAAAAGGGGTGGGGGTGGGGGTGTAGCGATATCAGCAAAATCAAAACATGGATAACGTTTAATCTAGTTGGTGGGAGGGCTGGAGTTCACCCATTGCACCCTTGGGCCTTGGGTGCCTGCCAGATTGGGTGGAAACAGTCATCTTGTGAGGGATGGGTGTACAAACCCACCTTGGAGGGCCGAGAACCAGTCATTGGGAGCTTCAAGATCTGCTCACAGGGCATTTCCCTAAGGCAGGACTGACCCCAAGAGAGGAACTTCCAACACAGAAAACAATCATCAGTCTCGCTGACCACTGGCCTCCAAGAACCTGGCTCCCGATCCTGGGCTCCTCTCTTTACTAGATAGCCCTATAAACCCCATTTTAAAAAAATTAGTTGATCAGGAATAAATATTGTGAAAGTGCAATGCAGTCAGTTAAACAAGGACAACCCCACTGTTCATTTCTGAAGACCACTGCACATTTCCCAAAAGCAAATTTCAAAATAGAGAATTTAGAAACCCATTTCCCAGATGAGGGAACCCACCAGGAAGTAAGTCCAGGAAATGGATGAAACTGACCCGTCTTTTCCCCAAGCTCCAACCTCCTTTCTCCAAGGAAGCGCTGCCAAGCACCAGGTAGCGTCCCCCATCCGTGTTCTTTCTCTACATGCGCAGGTCGGTTCAATCGGGCCATTTTGGGGAGGTGAGCCCGGCTGGGGCGCCCCGCAGCCCCGGGGCCTACTCTGGGGAAAGCCTCGCTCGGGTAAGGACAGCTACCACTTCCAGGTCTGAAGAGAGGAGGCGAGTTCTCCGCTTTCCCTCGCCGGGCCCTCAGCCCTCACCTCCTGACCCGCCGGCCGGGGCTGCCCTTGGCCTGGACGCCGGGTCTCGGCGGACCTTTGCCCCAGGCCTCCTAGCTCTGGCTTGCGCGTCGACACCGTCTCAAGCTGCTTCCGGAACAGGACGAAATCTAGCAGGTTGAGCTTGGCGGGGAGGAGTGCCCGCCGCCCAGCGCCGGGTCGGGCCGCACCGTCGCACTTCACTTGCACAAAGCAGTGGCCAAGGTGCGCAGACACCTCTTGTGTGCCAGGCCAGGAGCTGGAAACCCTGCTGGAAACCCCTCTCGCCCCAGCGCGACCCCACGTTCCAGATAAGGATAAGTGATTCACTCACGTCCAAGCCGCTGCCAGGGGCGCATGCGGACGCAAACCGTGTCCCTCCTAAACCTGAGCTCCCTCTGCCGCACCGCGACCCCCAGGCGCCCACCTTCTCACTCTGCGACTGAGCAAAGTTCCCGAAGAGCTAAAACACCCTGAAGCTTCTGAAAAGAGGCCTCCTGCGGACACTTTCCAGATTTCTGGGGGGGGCTTAAAACCGGACACTTTGGCCCGTCCCCCAAGACCTCCTTCCCTCCCACCCCTGCCTCAGTATCCCCCTACCCTCCAGGAAGGGGAAGGCTGAGTAGTCATTCCTCGCCCGCAGGGAGACCACGCCTTCCTCGCTCCGCGGGGGTCGCTTTGGAGGTCACCCCCGCCCCCAAGACGCTGGGCTGGGAGGGACGCGGAGCGAGCTGGGGAGTTTTCCCGCCGTCAGGGAAGAGTCCGCGGGCCACCCACCTGCCGGGGCTCCGCCGCCGGCACCTGCTCCCGAGAGGCCTCAGGCTGGGGCCCCGCTCCCGGCCCCCGCCCGGACCCGCGCGCCGGGAGCGCGCTGGCCCTTTAAGAGCGGGGCGGAGGACTGGGAGCGCCCGGAGAACTCGCCGGGGACGCCGGGCGCCCGCTCCCTGCCTCGCCTGCTTGCTCGGGCCGGCTCCCTGCGCCTCCTCGCGGGACTGCCTGGGGCCCCGGGCCCCGCGGGCGCGGCGGCGAGCGGAGGCCCCGGCGGGAGGCGCGCGCTCCGGGCAGCGCCCGACCCCGGGCATGGGCGGGGGGAGCTGGGCGCGCGGGGGGCGCCGCGGAACCGGGCGGCCGGAGCGCTGAGCCAGACAAAGGCTCGGGAGTTGCGCTCGTCTCGGGAGCCGGGCCGGGCGCCGGGGCCGCGGGGCCCCCTCTCCCGCCCGCCCCTCCTCGGGCTCGGGAATTCGCGAGGGGACCCGGGCGGCGCGGCGGGGACCGGGAGCCGCGGGTCCGTCGCGCGCCCGCCGGGCCGGGGGCCGGGGCCGGGGGCGTCGCGAGTTTCCGAGGCGCGTGCGAGGACCCGGCGCCCGGAGCGAGCGACCCCCGTGCCGCGCTCCGGCCGGGCGCCGCCGGCATGGGCAGCGACCCGAGCGCGCCCGGACGGCCGGGCGGGACGGGCAGTCTCCACGGCGGCCGGGAGGCGGCGGCGCGGCCGCGACTGCTGCCGCTGCTGCTGCTCGTCCTGGGCTGCCTGGGCCGCGGCGCAGCGACCGAGGACGCAGAGGTCCACGCCGAGGTAAGGACCCGGGAGCGCGGCGGGCTGGGGGCTTCGGGGGAGGGGAGCCACGCCCGCAGCCTGGGGCGTGGAGGTGGAGGGAGCCGAGACGCGCCCCCTCTTGGGGGGGCGAGGGCGAAAGGGGACCCGGCTGGCTGTCCCTCCCCGGCTTGTCCTCTGCGGCGCCCTCTTCCCAAAACCTGGAGGACGTGGGGCTCACCCCCATCCTGCGCCCCTCCAGCCTGACCCGCCCCAGCCTGTGTCCCGGGAGCCGCTTCTGCCGCCCCCAGCTCTTGCCCCCTCCTCGCTTCTCTCTCGGGCAGCCGATTCCTCGAGAGCCAGGCTGGCGCGCCGCGGCGCTCTTGGCGGGTGGGGAGGGGGCTGCCCTGGGGGGACCAGGCGCGGAGCAGGAGCCGGCGGCGCCCCTGCTTAGGTAGCCTCTGGTCCGCGTGACACCGAGCCGCGTGTGGCGGGCCGGGGCGAGGGGAGAGGGGTGCGAGCCGCCGAGGCAGCGGACTGGGTTGAGGGGCGCTTGGGCTACTTTCTTGCGCTCTTGCGCGGAAGCCTCGCCACGTCCGGGTGGGGTCCGAGGGAGAGACCCTGCCTTCCCCAGCGCGTCCTCCCACAAGCGCCCCTGCGCCGAGGCTCGGGCTGGAAAGGGTAGACTCCGGGCGTCTTTTCGCTGGGAGCCCGCCTGACGCCCCTACGGGAGGTCCTCTCTGGACTGATCCCGCGGGTGACTGAGCGTGGCATCCCGGTGCAGAGCTGGGTCCAGCCAGCGGCCCCGACTCCTCCGTGTCGCCCAGGACCGTCCTCCCGAGCGAGGACAGCGAGGGCGCCAGCTCTGTGGCCCCAGAGCAAAAGCAGGGTCCGTTCTCGACCGACTTCTGAGACCCTAATCCTGCCCCGCATCGGAGACAAGAAGATGGGCGGGGAGTGGGAGGGGGCCGCCCGGAGCCCCCGCTGCACCGGGGCGCTAGGCTCGAGCCTCGGTGCCCTTGGGCCGCCCGGGCTGCGGGCCTGAGCGCCGTTTCTATTTGCAGCTGGGCCGGTGCTCCCTCCCAGCCCACGGCGGCTTTCCCACCTCCCCCAGCTGCCGGGGAGATTTTTCCGATGGAAGCCTGCCCTTCCCCGCCCTACTTTAATAAAAGCTTGGAGGAAGGGCTGGGAATTCCTCCCGGGCTCGAGTTACACCTCCAAGCCAGTTCCCCACCTGCTCTGCCCTCCCTCCCTGGCCAGGCCAGGCAGCGGGGCTGGAGACCGTGTGAGAGCCCAGCCCAGGCCCAGTGCGGCAGCCCCCTCCCCGCCTTCACACAGGCAAGGGCTTCCAGGGGGCTCCTGCTGGTGGGGATCACCCCCCAGCCTGTGTCGCTGGGACTGGGCAGAGGGCGCTCTTTGTGCCCACCTGCCACTCTGGTGTACTAAAGAATTTCAGTCACCCTTGAGGAGTTTACAGTCTACTTAGGTATGGTGTCTCCACACAGTAAGCAGTTACAGACCAAACGGGAATTTGGTGGCCATATTCTTTGAATTGGCATCCTAGAAGGCTGAGAGGTGGGACCTGTGGTTGGAGGGGCTTCACTCTCTCTTTCCTTTGCTTCTGCAGTGCCTTTGTGACCCCCCCCCAGCTGAGGGAGTACCCACAGCTCAGTGCCTCCAGGGAAGAGATCCCTGGAGGCACTGAGGTCACAGGCCATGGCCCTAGGCCTGTGGGGCACTAGCTAGGGACTTGTAACTGGCCTGCAGCCCCACTCCTGGGGGAACACTTGGGTTGGGCCTGGGTTGTGGCTGGATATGCAGGGAGCCCTGAATATTGGAAGGCACCCTGGGCAGAGGGCTAAAGATAGGTGGACTGTCACTGCTTCTGGAGTTGACTTTGGGGCTCAGGCTGCTCCTGGAATCCCATGTGGGCTGGTAAGATTTTGGCCCAGCAGCCAGCCCACCTGCTATGGCCTCAGAGCCTCTTGGGCCCAGGCTGCACCCTGGTCCAGAGCCGCCCTCCCTTGGAGAAGGGCTCTGATCCTTGCTCAGAAGCCCACAGCTCCTGGCCTCTGGTCAGATCATGACTGGGACCTTCTCTGAGCAGCTGGGCAGCTGAGCCAAGGCCAGCCCCTGTCCCCTCCTTCTCTGCCTCCCAGGGTGGAAACAGCAGGAGTTTCACCAGCCTAAGGAATCAGGGAGCCTGGCCTGTGCTAGGCGCTGGCAGACATCTGCAGCCTATCAGGCCCAGCCTTGGGGAAGCCACCACTGAGCTACTCTGCCCTGTCCCCCTTCCTCTGGCCCCAGGGTCCAGCCATTCTAGGCTGGAGCCTCACTGGGCTGAGGTGCCAGCTGTAGCTCCTGGCCTGTAGGACTGAGCATCCAGGCCCCTGTTTCAGGTCTCTATCCTGATCTTTCTGACCACAGCACCAGGCAGAGTTAAGAACCTTTGGTTTGGTTTTCCCCAAAGGAGCGCTTATCTCTACCCACCTCCACTCCCCCAGGCACACTTCAGGCCCTCAGCCTGCCCCGTGAAGGTGACTCAGGCTAACAGGTGTGGGTGCCACTCATCAGTGACACACCAGCCTTCCCTGAGCAGAACCACAGGTGTCTTCCTTGCCCTCACCTGGCAACTGAACAGGATGAGCCAGAGGAGGGGTGGGGGCAGCTTGAGTGCTCATTTGGACCTTCAGGTCTGACAGGTGACCCACAGCCTCAGGTTTCCTGTGCTTCTGTGTCTACTAGCACTTCCATGCTGGCCCCTGGGGACCCCACTGCCCGCCTTGTATTAACACTTAAATATGGAGCATACACGCAGAGGTCCTCTATGTCCACGTTCGAGGAATAGGGCTAAGGGATGTCAGGGCCTTGTCACTGGGAACTTACGGGATCTGACCTTCCAACGGACCGCTCCTGACTACACTGTCTTTCTTTTTTCTTTCTTTCTTTTTTTTTTTGAGTCAGTCTCATTCTGTTGCCCAGGCTGGAATGCAGTGGCATGCACACAGCCACTGCAGCCTCAACCTACTGGGCTCAGGTAAACGTTGCACCTCAGCCTTCCAAGTAGCTGGAACTACTGGCACACACCCCCACTCCCAGCTAATTTTTTGATTTATTGTAGAGATGAGGTCTCACCAAGTTACCCAGGCTGGTCTTGAACCTGTGGGCTCAGGCAGTCCTCTCACTTCAGCCTCCCAAAGTGCTGGGATTATAGGTGTGAGCCACTGTGCCCAGCCCACACTCTCTTTCAAGACCCAGAGATAACTGGGTGCTGATTGGCAGGCCAGGGACCCAGAATCCACTGGGCTGTGCCCTTCACACCCAGCCCTCTGTCGTGTCTGTATCTGGGCTGTCCTTGTGTCTAGCCAGTCAGCCTCCTCCTCATGGAGAACAGCGTTGTGTGTGCCCTGTCTGAGCAGAGTATGGGCCTAACCTGCCCATTGTGACCCTAGGACACAAGTCTTTCCTTGACCCCACCCCAAGGAGGATAGAGACTTTTAAAAGACATCCCTGGCCAGGTGTGGTGGCTCATGTCTAATCCCAGCCCTTTGAGAGGCTGAGGCGAGAGGATTTCCTGAGCTCAGGGGGGCAACTTGGTGAGACCTCCTCCTACAATAAATCAAAAAATTAGCCGGGCATGGTAGCGTGCGCCTGTAGTTCCAGCTACTTGAAAGGCTGAGGCAGAAGGATCGCCAGAGTCCAGCAGATAGAGGCTGCGGTGGCCAGGAATGTGCCACTGCACTCCAGCTTGGATGACAGAGTGAGATCCAACAAAACTAAATAAATAAATGACATCCTTGAACATGGAGGGGAAACAACAAGGAAACATACCCTGACAGCCTCACCCCCAAAGATGTCCTTTCAAAGCCGAGCACCCACTGCCCATACCCCCAATGCCACTTGGCAGCACTGTAGGCATGGGACAGCCTGTCCCTGCTGAGTGCCACATTCTGACTGCCCCCTCTGCCCCATTTGTTACTTGATCCAGATGTTCCCTGTCATCATCATCACCTCTGCCTGGCTTCTTCCTGAAGCCAACTGTGGCGGTCGCCATAGGCACCGCTGCTCCCGAGGCCGGTTGGAAGTTGGCATCCTCAGAATCATCCCAAGATTTATGTGGCTCCCACAATTGAACACTTGGGGAGGGGCAAAGCCCCATGGCCAACCTGCAAGTTCCTGGGACCCTGGGGATGGCTGAACTCCAGGCCTGAGACACCAGAAGCACCATCTGGCTAGACAAACCCCGAGTCCCAGAGGCTGCTCTCCAGAGGGACATTGGTTCCGGAGCTGGGCCTTTTGGGAAAGTGGGGCAGATTTTGAGGCCTCAGGCAAAAACAGCAGAGGTATGTGAGCTGGCCCAGGATCAAAGAGAGACACAGGGATAGATGCCGCTTCCCAGGTCCCGTGGCCCCGGTGGGAACAGAAGAAAATGACCTGGAGGACCCGATTCAACCTCTGTATCAGGCTAGGTGGATGAGCACCTGGGTAGCAGCCCTCAGCCAGCTCTTGGGATGTGCCACATCCTGCTGCCATCGGATAGTGGAGCCTGGAGGCTGGGTTCTCGGTGAGCTCTCCAGAGCTGACTCTTAGCCCTGGCACTGCCTTTTCCTTTCCCCAGGAGTGACTCACCTCGTAGAGGGGAGAGCTCAGCTCCATGGCCAGTGTTTATGAGCATGGCAACTGGTACATTAGAAGCTCTTGCAAAACACAATGACAAAGCGCTTGTGGCAAAACACAGTGACAGCGAGAAGCAAGTAGCATTTGCTATTGGGCAAGTCATTAAACCTGTCTGAGCCTCAGTATTCCTGTGAAGTGGAAATAGCGGTAGTATTTGCCTGATGGAGTTACTGGGGAGAGATTCACTGCATGAATGTACAGTGGCCCGTACATGGGCTCAAAGAGGCTCAGGTGAGTTTTGAGCACTTTCAACATATTTAGTCCTATCATTATCCCCATTATACAGAAGAGGGAACTTACACTGTGACTTGAGAGAAACGACCCCAAATTCCACAGCTAGGGAGCTGCAAGCCGGGATTTGAACTCAGATCAGTCAGACTTGGAGCCTAAGCTCCCAACCCTCATGCTGGGTAAAAGGCTGCAGGTCAGGGACCAGAGAGTCTTCCTGTGGAAGCTCTGCCAGGCAGGAGCCTGCTGGCCCAAGTCCAGTGGGAAGAAAGTTCCAGAGGTGGAGCCAAGACTGCCTGAGCTGTCTGAGCCGAGAACCCTCCCTAGGCCCACTCAGCCTTTGCCCTACCTGTCCAGCCATCTGGCCTCTGCCCTGTGAGCAGCCCCATCTAGGAGTCAGCACCTGCAGGCAGGCTTCCACGTGAGGCCTTGAGGCCTGGTCCCCAGCCAAGCCCGAAACTCCTGGCAAACAGAGGCCTCTTTGCGCCCCGCCCACTGGCCAAAGGACCCATTTGTTTTTTCCTCCAGGTTAAGGAGTGTGGGGGCGGGCTCAGAGGCCAGAAGGGTATAGAAGGGCAGGATCTCAGGATGTCTGCCTCCTTCCTGCTTCTCTGCTGGACTTCCCCACCACCCAGCCCCCCCCCAACCTTAAGATCCACAGGAGGAAGCAGATTTAAGCCCTAAGTGTGCAAGTGTGTCCTAGGACTGCTTAAACACAAACCATACCACCTCTAAAGGTAGTGAGTACCCCACCAAGGACTAGATGACCTGGATCAGTGCCCCTTTCTTTGCTGGCCTTGGGGTAGTCAAGTCATTTTGCTTTCATCCTTGTGCAGCAGGTAGGGAGTGATCCTCTTGACCCTGTTTTGAAGAGGTGGGAATTGAGGCTCAAGAAAGTTGTCTTAGCCATCTTCAGTTACTCAAAGGCTGGTTATGTGGACAAGCAGGGCCAGTGGCAGAGACGTCCCTAGGAGTCTGGTAACTGCTCAGTCTGAGGAAAAGCTAGCTTGCTTTCTTCTCTCTCTTTTTTTCTTTTTTTTTTTTTTTGAGTTGGAGTCTCACCCTGTCACCCAGACTGGAGTGTAGTGGTACACTCGCAGCTCACTGCAGCCTCGATCTAATAGGCACAGAAGCCTCCCATGGCTGGCTAATTTTTAAATTTTTTTTGTAGAGACAAGGTCTTGCTATGTTGCCCAGGCTGGTCTCAAACTCCTGGGCTCAAGTGGTCCTCCCACCTTGCCTCCCAAAGTGCTGAGATGACAGATGTGAGCCATGGTGCCCAGCCAGGAAGAGAGGAAGAGCTTTCTAACAGTCATTGCTGCCCAGAGATGGAATGGGCTGCCTTGAGTGGCAGTGAGTGCCCCATCTCTGTAGGGCTGCAGTTTGCATGGGTCCTTGGCCCAGCTGGCCATGCAGGCCTCAGGGAAGTAGCTGTGCTTGCCAGCGCTGGGACCTCCTACTGGTGAGTGGGCACTTGGCTCTGGTCCCCTGTACTGGGTGGGCCCAAGGACCTGGAGTACACACCCTGGCTCTCCAGCTTCCCTAAGACTCATCCCATTCAGCACTGGCACGGCTGGGAGTGCAGAGCCCAGCAAAGCCTTGGCCTGCTCCCAAGAGCCATCCATCCCAAGACTGCGGGGTGGGGGAGACAGGCGTGGTGAGGACCTCACTAGGCCCTGAAAGGTCTGGGGGCTGGATCCATCGCTGGCTGCCGTGACAAGACTTCTTTTGTGCCTGGCTGGGCAACCCTGCCTGGGTCTGCTCAGATTGCAGAGAGAACCTGGGTGACAGAAGCTAGGCAGAGCCCAGTAGAAATCGTCCTTATCTCCCAGGGTCTGATAAAGGCCCAGTGGGAGGGGGCGGCCTGTGCTGCTGGCTGACCCCACAGATCTGAGCCCCAGGGAGCTGGCTGTGGCAGCCGTAGCAGACACCTACCCCTCCCCCACCCCTCTTGGCGGCTGCTAGTACCGCACAGTATTGATCTCGTGGCTTCTTCTCAGACTAACCCTCTCAGCAGTCTTCTGGGAGGGCTGACGTGGCCCAGCGCCCAGACCCGGCCAGAGATGTTGGGTGTGGGGAGGATTGGGCCTCTCCCCCAGTGTCCCCAGCCTCAGGCCCAGAGATGCTGATGATACTTCAGAGACAGCCTGGTTCTATAGCACTGCTGTGGTAAGGCCCCAGTTCTAGCCCAGATCAGCTGTGTAACCCTAGGTGGGCTGCTCACCCTCTCTGAACTTTGCTATCTGTTTAATGGGAATGGTGACAGATTTACCTTTCAGGAGTGATTGTGTGCACTGAATGAGGCCACCCTAAATGGGAGGATGGAAATGGATGACCTGGCCCATGTCAGACTTGCAGGTACTGTGTTTATGGCCTCTCCTGGGGCCTGGGGCCCAGGAATCCCTCTTCAGACCCCTGATGGCCCCGCCTCTTGCTAGGCACCAACAGTCTACCTAAAATGTCGATAAATACTTGTGGGATGGGACCTGGCACTCAAGAAAATGACCAGGAGAACCACAGTGGCTGGGGTCTCCTTCAGTGGCAGCCACCCTGGGCCACAAGTGGGAGGGGCCTCGTGGCCTCAGAGCCCCAGGGCTGAGGATTCCAGTTCTCCCATTGGACAGTGGCTTTAGTGGAGGAAGAAACCAAACCAAGCCCTGCCCCTACTCTGCTGTTTATTGACCTCCCTGAGCCTGTTTCCCCACCTGAGAGAGAAAACTTCACCTGCTTGGCTCACCTACTTGTGACTCTAGATGACAGGGAGGGAGAGGCACCTTGTATAAGAGATTTTTTTTTTTTTTTGAGTTGGAGACTCACTCTGTCGCCCAGACTGGAGTGCAGTGGCTGCTCCCGGCCACTGCAGCCTTGACCTGCTGGACTCTGGTGATCCTTCCACCTCAGCCTTCCGAGTAGCTGGAATTACAGGCATGCGCTACCAGGCCTGGCTGATTTTTTTTGATTTATTGTAGAGATGAGGTCTCGCCAAGTTGCCCAGGCAGGTCTCGAACCCACGGGCACAGGCAGTCCACTCACCTCACGGTTTTTACAGTCACCCGTAGGAGCAACAGGGGCTTGAGCACAGCCCCTCTCCCACCTTGGGATTGGAAATCATTCCCACCTTTTGCCTGGTGGCAACACACACCCCAGCAAGCTGTGTCCCCTCACCTGGTGGCAACAGCCCCTCCTGTGCACCTGAGCATCCCCTCCCCATGCTGTCCTTTCCCTCCAAATGTCCTCACCTCCTGAACTTGTCCCACTTAGCATGGCGGTAGAGTGATAGTGGGGAAGGGAAAAAGCCCACAGCCCTCCTGGTGGTGTTGTTACCACCAGGCAGATTTATTGGCACTTGGCGTTCAGCCACCCTGAGCATGCGTTTGCCAGAGTTGGGCAGGCTCTGTTGGCTACTCCTTGTCAGGAGGCTGGGCTGGGCTGCACCGAGACCGCATTTCTGCTCACTCCACCCCAGTCACTGCCCCAGGGGTGTCACCGTCTTCAGCCCCTGGCAGTGCCCGTGAGGCCCTTGTCACCAGGAGGCTGAGGATTCCAGGCTTAGCTGATAGATAGAAACTGTCCATTTCCCTGGGACTCGAAGGGTACTTGTCTGTGTGTAGGAGGATTCATGGCACCTTTGGGGCCTTCCCAGTACCACTGAGCAGGGCCCCGGGGGTTGAAGGGGCCTCTGCCTCATCCCCTCTGCTGGTCTCTGGAGCACTTCACTGCAGATGGGCCAGCTCCCTCCCCTTCCTCCCCAGGGCCCAGCCTGAGCCTACCCTCCCCTTCTGCCGCTCTGCAGATACCGCTAATCAGCCCCTCGGTGGCCTATGATTGCACTCCCAGAGATATTTTTACCTTATGCAAATAGATGTTGTAGAGGTGCCCTCATCTGTCAGCAGCCAGCCCCCCACCAGTCCCTCACCACCAGCCGCATCCTCTTGCTGTTGAAGCTGGAAGAGCATCATGGCCTTGCCTTCTGGAACTCTGAGCATCTTCAGAGAAACTGTGTCCATTGCAGATGATGGACCCATCGTCCCCCACCCCAGGAGCCTCAGGAGAGGTTTCCCGTGCTCAGGAAGAATGAGGAGGGTGCCCGCGACATGGCCAGTGTCTGATGGAGCTGAGGAAAGGAGCCCTGGGCCAGGAGGGATGGGTGGGTAGAGGGGCCCCGGGCACCCCTTCTTCCCCCCACCTGTCCTGTGCTCAGACCCTGTTGGAGCCTGGCTGCTCACCAGTCATGAGAAGCCTGGACCTTTCAGCTCTTTGGTGGGAGCAAAGTTGCCTGCCCCGGGGACAAACAGACCCAGTCTCTGTCACTTGCACATTTGTTTATTGTCACTTATATTCCTGTGTCCAGCACAGTGCCAAGCACTAGCATGCAATCCTTGCAGAAGACCCATGAGAAGAAGCAGGTCCTAATACAGCTGTCTTTTTACTGATAGTAGACTGAGGCACAGGAGGGTGAGGGTCACGCCTCAGAAATGGCTGGACCAGGATGGTTTCTCAGCTCCGTGTTTCCGCTTCATCGCTCTGTGGTTGTTTCCCCGGGTCTTGCGGGGCCTTGAAGCCATGGCCGAGCATCCAGTCTGCGGCTCTGGCAGCTCCTCCACCTACCCTCCTTGACTCAGCAGCTGCTCCGTCTATCGGCCGCCGGGGTACTGCCGGGCTGGCCAGCCCAGCCGCACCAGGGTCCTGGCCAGGTGCCAGGGCTGGGCTGGGGGAGGGCACTGAGGGAGCAATTGCCTGAGGAGTTGGATGTGACTGGTGGCAGGCAGAAATGTGGGTGTGGCCCTGGTCAGTGACATGTGGCTGTCAGCCTAACGTAGCCACCACGGCCAGCTAATGCCCTGCCTCCTAGGCCCTCGCCTTCCACCGCCGCTCAGAGGGCAGGCCTCTAGGTTTCCAAAGACCCAAGGAGGCCAAGGTCCCCCTGGCCTCTGCTCACTGCCTCCCACAGTGGTCACCATGCTCTTGTGTCCCTGCGGAGTCCCCTTTCTTACCATAACTCAACCTGGCTCCGTCCTCCGCTTGGCCACGCAACTGACACGGTGTGGATTCGTGCTCTGTGGATGTGCCAGGTCTCCCAGTATCAGGACACCTAGTCTCCCATGGCCCCCAGCTGGTATACTACCTCTCCCAGAGAGGAAGTACAGAAACACTTGACAAGATGGAGGGGGGTGGGCGGATAGACAGACAGGCTGACGGACGGATGGATGAGAAAACTGGCCGAGGGAGCTCTAGAGAGGGATGGTCACCTCCACTGTGTACCAGACGTTTTCCCGGCGTCATCTCCCTCAAACCTCACCCCCTTCAACAGCAAACCATTGCATCCCTTTTGCAGATGTGGAACTCAGGTCCCAGAGAGAAGAAAGACTTTGTGGCAGAGCAAGGACTAGGCTCAGGCCTCTGTCCCACCCCCTTGGGCTGCCTGAATCTGTCTCCCCTCCTTCCAGGAGGTTTAGGTCTTTGAGGAGCCGTGCCAAGGGGCTGGTTTTCCTACTTGGTGAGGCCTCAAGGGATGCTGAGCCCTTTAGGATCCCTGGCAGTCACTTGGAGTGGTGGAGGCCCACCCTGGAGAGGCCAGTGCAGTCATTGGGACAGCTACTATGAACTGTCCTCGTGGACACGGCGTCTATCCTAATGTGGATAGACCCCCCTGCCGACCCTAGGCAGCAGGAACAGCAAGTGCAAAGACCCTGCGGCAGGAGCACGCCCAACTGGTATGGATAGTAGGAGTGGGGCCCGAGAGCTCAGGTGGGGTCAGGTAGTGAGGGCCTTGTAGCTTCTGTACAAGTGGCTTTCCCTCTGCAATGGGAAGTCTTTGGAGGGTTCTAGTCAGAGGACTGACCGGATATAACCTGACCTTTCATTCTGCTCTTGTGTGAGAACAGACGAGAGAGGTAGAAGCAGAGGGAGTGGGTGCAGAGGCTCACAGGCTCCCCCTGGCAGGAGGTGGTGATGGCTCAAGATGGGGTGGAGGTGTGAGAAGTCGTCGGCAGAGGCAGCAGTGCCAGGACCCTTGTGGCTTCTTTGCAGAACTGGCTGCGGCTCTACGGCTACCTGCCCCAGCCCAGCCGCCACATGTCCACCATGCGCTCTGCCCAGATCCTGGCCTCGGCCCTTGCGGAGATGCAACGCTTCTACGGGATTCCCGTCACGGGTGTGCTAGACGAAGAGACCAAGGCGTGAGTCCCCCCACCCAGACCCCACAAGCACCTGCTTCCTGCCCTGTTCTCAGGAGGGCTTGGCATGGGGAGTTTCCAGAAAGAGTGGCCTAGCTAAGAGGTGGCAAGTGGTTTGGTCCTCTGTGCCAATTCTGACTGGCTAGAGTGGCTGTCTGAAGCTTTGTGTTGAGAAAGCTCCAGAGGCAGAAGCCAGGCTTGGCAGCAGGGAGCATAGCAACCCAGAGGCCCAGTGTATGAGTCCTGGATGGAACATCCATTCAGGCCTTGCTCTGAATCTGAAGCCATGTCCTTGAGAAGCATGCATGAAACAGAACATACCAAGGACAGGAGACCTCAAGAGCAATCCTCCCGTTCCCTGATGGAGCCATTGCTGGGCACTCAGCCCCCGGTCTGCCAATACGGGACAGTTTTGCCTGTTTTACTGGAAGTCGAAGCTGAGACGCCCCCAGCCCTACCACATCCACAGGAAGGGCAGCTGGGAGGCTGGAGGTGGGAGGGGCGGAGGGGCTTCCTGGAAGAAGCAGAGCCAAGGCAGGCAGGCATGCCGAGGGGGACTCTGTGCTCACTCCTCCATACCCATGGCCCAGGTGGATGAAGCGGCCCCGCTGTGGGGTGCCGGACCAGTTCGGGGTGCGCGTGAAAGCCAACCTGCGGCGGCGGAAGCGCTACGCCCTCACTGGCAGGAAGTGGAACAACCACCATCTGACCTTCAGGTAGGGCCATTTGACCTTCAGGTAGGGCCGGCTGCCCCGTAGGCATCCTCCCCTTCTGGGAGGGCTGAGCCTCAGGCTTCCTTTCCCAGCAGCCTGCCCCAGGGTGCCTGGCCTAGACAGTCCGGCCTGCTCCCACACTGAAGAGACCAGCAGTCTCCCTCCAGGGAAGGTCCAAACACTTTGCACTGCTTCTGCTCCCTCTTTCCCAGCCTCTCTATTTGCCAGCAACCCGGGGCTGGCCTCCTGCAGCCAAGCTGGGCTCCTGTACCAGTGCAACCCACCATGGCATGCAGGGAGGGCTGGGGTGCAGGATCCTGGCATCCATCAAATGAGCAGGCAGCGAGTCGCTGCAAAACCCAGGTTCAGGACCCTCACCCTTCCTGCTGAGTCCTTGAGCAAGAAACCCCCTGAGCCAAGTGTGCCTTGAGCCAAGCGGCGGGCCCCAAAGGCTTCCTTTCCTATCCAGTCCAGCCACGTCCCCACCCGGAGCTCCATCTCCCATGGAAGGACAGCCCCAAGGTCACTTGGACCTCAGGCCCCCAGAGTGAATTCATGGTTCACGTTTAATGGAAGGCTGTCCAGCACACAGGAGCTTCGTCCCATTTGTGTGGGTACTGTCAAGTGCAGACTCTGTGCTGTGTGTTTGTCATGTGTTATTTCATTTCATCCTCACTAGGACGCTATGAAGAAAGTACTGCCCCCCCCACCCAGCCTTTTCCCATTTAACAGATGAAGAAGCTGAACGTTAGAGCAACTAAGTCCCTTGCTCAAGGTCACACAGATGATGTTAGAGCCAGGCTTTGAACTCAGGTCTGGACCCGCCCCCGATCCTGGAGCTCATCCTTCAGAACTGCTTGGCCTGTGTTTCCCAAACCATGGCACCCCGCCCCCCTTGGCTCTGCCTTTCCCCAGCCACGGAGCACCTGTGCTTTTATTGACTTACTCGTTTTCTTACTTAAAATCAGCTGATTTGCCACAGTACACTCGTATTTAATGATATCTTGATGAGTTCCTGCATCCGACAAATTCAAATTATGATCCTCATCAAAGTAAACAGTTTGATGTTGGCGGGCGTGTCCCTGCACCACCTCAGATCCTAGGTGCGTTCCTTGGGAACACGCCGGCAGAGGACAGCCGCCTCTGGCCCCACGTGCACTCACCCATCTCCCCACTCACCCACAGTATCCAGAACTACACAGAGAAACTGGGCTGGTACCACTCCATGGAGGCGGTACGCAGGGCCTTCCGCGTGTGGGAGCAGGCCACGCCCCTGGTCTTCCAGGAGGTGCCCTACGAGGACATCCGGCTGCGGCGGCAGAAGGAGGCCGACATCATGGTACTCTTTGCCTCTGGCTTCCACGGCGACAGCTCGCCATTTGACGGCACGGGTGGCTTTCTGGCCCACGCCTATTTCCCTGGCCCTGGCCTGGGCGGGGACACCCATTTTGACGCAGATGAGCCCTGGACCTTCTCCAGCACTGACCTGCATGGTGAGGACAGCTGGCCAGGATGGGGGCAGGGCAGCAGAGCCAGAGTTGGGCATAGTCCCCTCCGCGTGGGTTCGGTAGCAGCAGAGTCAGGAGGGAAGAGCTCTGCTGTGTAGACCTCTGGCTCATGACACTTGATGTCAGTCTGTTGTCCCACCACCGACAAGGGGAAGTGGGAAGGGGTTATTATACCCATTTCTCAGATGGGAAAGTTGGAGGCTATAGTCCAAGCAACTCAGCCTCTTCCAAGAGTGAAGCAAGGGCAGCCTCAGCCTGGAGGGTCTGGAGGGGCCATGTCCTGGGACCCAGAGCTGACAGTTCTGCCTGCTCCCCTCCCCACAAGGGAACAGCCTCTTCCTGGTGGCAGTGCATGAGCTGGGCCACGCGCTGGGGCTGGAGCACTCCAGCAACCCCAGTGCTATCATGGCGCCGTTCTACCAGTGGATGGACACCGACAACTTCCAGCTACCAGAGGACGACCTCCGGGGCATCCAGCAGCTCTATGGTGAGTGGGTTGCGACCGCGGGCCCTGCATGCCTCAAGTCCTAGCCCCATGAGACATAGGTATTAATGCCACCCCCATTTTTTTTCATAAGTTGGAGTCTCACTCTGTCGCCCAGGCTGGAGTACAGTGGCACACTCTCGGCCACCACAGCCTCAACCTGCTGGGCTCAGGCAATCCTTCTACCTCAGCCTTCCAAGTAACTGGAACTACAGATGTGCACTACCATACCTGGCTAATTAATAGGGTCTCACCAAGTTGTCCAGGCTGGTTTAGAACCCCTGGGCTCAGGCAATCCTCTTGCCTCAGCCTCCCAAAGCTCTGGGAGTATAGGCTTGAGCCACCACGCCCAGCCTGCCATCCTTATTTTGTAGATGAGAAAACTGAGCCTCAGTGAGGATTAATGACTTACCCTTACTGCTTTGGTGAGTTAATGGTGGTGCTGGAAATCAAATCCTGGGCTGGCCAACTCCAGGGCCTGGCCCTCACCCAGGGCTGTGGCTTCATGCTGGGGCCTTGAGGGGACACAGGTGGCACCAGGCCCCCCATGACTTTCCTATCCCTGAGTGCCCCATAGATCCCTGAGCCTGTCCCCTGAGTGTTGCTGATTTATTACTTCCCAGTAACTTTGAGCAGGTGCCATCCCTCACCTGAGAAAGACTCTAGGGGTGAGGTCTCTGGGTCAGAGACCTCTGGGTCAGAGGTCAAGATGTCTGATGCCAGAGCCTAGAGTCTCCACTGGAGCAGGCTGGCAGCCCTAGGGGAACGTCCCTGAGGGGACATAGAGACAAGCAGCCTTGGGTGCGGTGCCCCAAGTCTAGTGTGGGGAGGCTGAGGAATAGGCTGTGTGGAGAAGGATCCAGGTCCCCCTGAGACAATGGGGCTGTGTGGGATGGCTTTGCCCTGGACAGACAGGACCTTTCTTCTGGGTAGGCCTGCACTGGGGTATAGGCTGGGCACTCGGGGGTTCTGGTTTCTGAGCATGAGAACTGGCATCCGAGATGGTTTCTGGGGCTGTCCCCTCACTTCTTGCTCCCCACCTCTCTGCAGGCACCCCAGGCGGTCAGCCGCAACCCACCCGGCCTCTCCCGACTGTCACACCTCGGCGGCCTGGCCGGCCAGACCACCGACCTCCCCGTCCCCCCCAGCCACCACCCCCAGGCGGGAAACCAGAGCGGCCCCCAAAGCCAGGCCCCCCAGCCCAGCCCCGAGCCACAGAACGGCCTGATCAGTATGGCCCCAACATCTGCGACGGGGACTTTGACACAGTGGCCATGCTTCGTGGGGAGATGTTCGTGTTCAAGGTGTGACTCCGCCCTCCCTGTGCCGCCCCCAGAGCCTTGTCCTGCCTGGCTGCTCAGGCATCCCTGCCCTTCCCTCACCGAGCAGGTCCTGGGGAGCCATCAGACCCTAGACCCTAGACCAGGAAGAAACCAGCTTGAGAGGATGAGGGACATGCCAAGGCCACACAGCAAGCCCAAGTGCCCACTCCCCATCCCAGGGCTCTCTCCCTGGGGCAGCCCTGACTCTCTAAGTCACTTCCCCCGCAGTGTCTCAGTGACCTCCCCCCACCTACCCCGGACACCTGACTAGGCAGGGGCAGGTTGAAGATGGGCCTCTCCCGCCAAGGCGGCATGCAGAGTTGCCTACTCACACCATGCCCCTCCCCAGGGCCGCTGGTTCTGGCGAGTCCGACACAACCGTGTCTTGGACAACTATCCCATGCCCATTGGGCATTTCTGGCGTGGTCTGCCCAGTGACATCAGTGCTGCCTACGAGCGCCAGGATGGTCGTTTCGTCTTTTTCAAAGGTGAGCTGGGATGGAGGTGGGGGGCTGGGCAGCCTTCCTGCCCTGACCTCTGACCACACTGGGCAGGGAGCAGGAAAAATGAAGGACTGTATTGCATATCTGGTCCTGTGCCCTCTGCTGCTGGCGCCCTCTGGGAGAATGAGGACTCTGGGGGGCCCAGGTCAGCTGGCACCAAGGCGAGGGCAGGGAGGAAGACAGGCTGGGAGGCTGAGTGACCCTGCAACCCTGAAGGCCCTGTGAGTGCCTGCTCATCCCCTGCAATACAACGACTTGACCCTGTTTCCCTCTGTCCTTGGCGCTTTATGAGAGCAGGTCCCCCAAACCCACTCTGGGGCAGGATTCCTGTAGTCCACAGAGACAAGGCCTTGAGGGCAGTACGGCCTGATGGACGGGCTGTGTCTCCAGCCCCACAGACCTGAGCCTCATGGAAACAGGAGCTCCCTGAGGATGGGGCTGGACCACATTAGAAGCCAGGAGCCCCAGGCCATGTGCCGTGAGGGCGGCTGGGGTCCTCCAGGGACACAGCCCCCAGACCCAGAGGCCCAGCAGGCCCCCTCCCTGTACAAGAACTGTGTGTGGGGGGTGGACATTCACATGAATGAAAGCCTGTGTATAGTGAGTGGAGCGTGCGTGTGTGTGAGTAGGTGACATGCTCGTGAGAGGAGGTGTGTCTCGGGTATCCGTGAGTGCTGAGTGTCTGATGCATGGATAGGTTGTATTGCATGTTGCCGTGAGCGTGTAGATGTCACCATCTGCTGTGTGTGCAGGGGTGTGAGTGCACGCATGTGTGTTGGGGGGCGGTAATGGACGTGAATGGATTTGTGGGCCCAGAAGAGCATTCTCTGGTCCCCTCCCTGCGCACCTCCCCCAAGCCCCAGCCCATCCTCACACAGCTCCCACTCCTCCTGTAGGTGACCATTACTGGCTCTTCCGAGAGGCCAATCTGGAGCCTGGTTACCCACAGCCACTGACCAGCTATGGCCTAGGCATCCCGTATGACCGCATAGACACAGCCATCTGGTGGGAGCCCACAGGACACACCTTCTTCTTCCAAGAGGACAGGTAAGCAGTATGCCCCTTTCCCTAAAGGGAGAAGGCCCCAGCCAAGTCCCCCGTTCTCAGGCCCCCCCGCAGAAAGAGCCCACTGTCTGTGGGGAATGGGCCCCAGCCCAAGCTGCGTGTCTGGGTCCACAGCCTGGTGCTTTTGATCACAGGTACTGGCGCTTCAATGAGGACACGCAGCGTGGAGACCCCGGCTACCCCAAGCCCATCAGCGTCTGGCAGGGTATCCCTGCCTCCCCCAAAGGGGCCTTCCTGAGCAACGATGCAGGTACCAGGCCAGCCCCGTCCCAGTTTGCCCAGCACTTACCACACACCCTGCTACTCACACGGGGGGCAGGGCTTGCCTGAGGTCACTCAGCATTGCAGTGGCATGTGGGGGACATGACTGTGTCACGCCTTGGACTAGGAGCTTGGGCATGACCCCCGGTGCTGCCTGCATAGTTACCATCCTCCTTGGTATGGATGGGCAAACTAATAAACCAGGGAATTTGAACAGAGTGTTCAAATCCCACAGCCAGGATGCTTTGGAGTCAGGACTCTGGCCCAGCCTGCCTTGTCCGGAGCTGGAGCTGGGGACTGCCCTGCTGCCTGCAGTGTCCAGCCACCCCCAGGCAGCTCTCAGGGAGCCTGGAGCCCGAGGAGGTGGGCTTGGCTCAGAGTGTTGGGAATGAGGTTCCTTCCAGGCCGTCACTTACCTGCCTAGGAGGGAAGCCTGGTCAGTTATAACCAAGTGAGAGGGAGCTATGGCTCTTATGTCTCCAGCAGGGCTGCTGCTACATTTAAGAGAAACCATTAGCCCTGGCTCACAGGTTCAGGGTTCTCAGGCTCTGGGACACCTTGCTTGCTTTGCCAGGGCCCAGGCTGGTCACACGGCAGGCAAGGTGCCCAAGGCCAGAGAGTCAGTCCGAGGCACCATCAGGTTCCACCCTAGGTTAACAGCGGGGTGCTGTGTGGCCTTGAGCAGGACCCTGGCTCCTCTGGTGTAAGGTGAAGTCAATCCTGGGATGGAAGCAGCAAAGGTATCCCGATGGCAGCCCCCGACCAAGCAGCGGTAGGACCGTGCCCTAGTCACATCAGCCCAGTCCGGAAGCCCACGATTCTAGTCCTGCCCTCCACCCAAACCCCTCTGAGCCTCAGTCTGGCTCTTGGAAGCTGGGAAGGGGCAGATTTAAACCGCTCAGGGAAGCAGGTGAAGAGGAGGGCGTTCTAAAGCCAATGCCCTTTCAGCGTGACCTGGCTTCTGGGAGGGTCTCCGCCGACGGTGGGGCCTGGCCTGAAGTCCCTCCCGCCTGTTGCCCCCACAGCCTATACCTACTTCTACAAGGGCACCAAATACTGGAAATTCGACAATGAGCGCCTGCGGATGGAGCCCGGCTACCCCAAGTCCATCCTGCGGGACTTCATGGGCTGCCAGGAGCACGTGGAGACAGGCGCCCGATGGCCAGACGTGGCCCGGCCACCCTTCAACCCCGATGGGGGTACAGAACCCGGGCCAGATGGCGATGTCACGGAGGGCAATGCGGGCGGTGGGGAGGGGGACTTCGGAGCGGGGCCCGACGAGGAGGAAGACGGGGGCAGCCGCGTGGTGGTGCAGATGGAGGAGGTGGCACGGGCGGTGAATGTGGTCATGGTGCTGGTGCCGTTGCTGCTGCTGCTCTGCGTCCTGGGCCTGGCCTACGCGCTGGTGCAGATGCAGCGCAAGGGCGCTCCACGTGTGCTGCTCTACTGCAAGCGATCCCTGCAGGAGTGGGTCTGAGCCCCACATGCCTGCTCACGGTGCTCGGTGCTCGGTGCTCGGGCAGGTGGCGGTGCCTGTGGTTCTCAGATGGCTCCCAGGGCTCCCTTGGCCCCTGGGTGGGGCCCCTCTGGCCCGTGAACATCCCACCAGTCCAGCCCTCGTTATTTATGCCCAGGTATCTTTTTTTAATTTTTTTGGCACCTTAATTGAGCATTTGTTTCTGCTTTCTTGAACGGGGCAGGGTATTTAGGGTTCTCTAACAGTAGTTCTGCTCTAGACAGGGAATTCAACCACATCCTCCTCTGGCTTGGCCACAACCATGGGAGCAGAGGGGCAGAGCCCCCCTCCCCCCAGGACAATAACCATGGGCTCCATTTGCCCAGCTGGAGGCTGGCTGGCTCACCACCCCCCTGGGTCTCTCTCAGCCTTAGGAAGAGCTTGTCACCCAGAGGCAGCCCAGGCTGGAGGGGAAGGAGACGGGAGGTGGGCCACTGGCCTCAGAGTCCAGCTGAGGCTTGGTTTCTTCCCAATCTGCTCCTCACAGCTCCAGCAACCCCAACTCCTTGTGCCTAAAAACCCACCCCAGCCCAGCCCTGGCCAATGGCAGCTCCCAACTCCCCCCCCACCCCCACCTTGGGTTGCACCTCCTTCCCTCTCTGAAGAAGGGACCCTGGGCCTGCCTTACCAAGGACCAAAGGGAGTCTGCTGAGGCCCCTTGCCCAGGGAGCACTGGCCTCACCCCTAGCAGAGATGCCTCCCCTGAGCTGTGACCCACCCACTCCTTCCTGGGCCTCCTCCCACCCCCTCCCACCCCCACCACCATCCTCAGGGGCCTCAGAGCTCCACCAGCCTCAAGGCCTCCGCTGCCAGTGTCCTGAGCCTTGAGGAGAGGGGGGGCTGGGGCTACCGTGGATGTCTGCCCACCTGTGTGGGTGCCCACAGTGCCAGGCGCCAGGTGTGAGGGCTTCCTCCCCTCCGGCTCCCTGTTCCCCCAAGAAACCAGGAGAAGGGACACTGGGAGGGGGGGCTGTGACAGGCCAGCAGCGCATCCCCCCATGCAGACTGTGAAACCCCCTAAGGAGCCATTGTGGCCAAGGAGGCTCCCCACCTCCTGGGCTCAGCCCTGAGGGCGGAGGTGCTTCCTCCTTTCCTTCCCAGAGCAAGCAGGAGGCTGAGGCTGCTGTGGGAAATGGTACTTACTGTACGGCTGGCCCTGTTCCCTCTGCTTCCCCACAGCCCTGAGGGATGGGGGCCTGCTACCCAGGATCCCCGAGGTGCCTGGAGGCCAGAGGGTTCTGCCAACCTCTCTCCAAGTGGTGGTTTCTCATGGGCTGGCACCAGATGCAGGTCCAGTCTCTCCCTGCCCCCACCCCTGCAGAAGCAGAGAACCAACCGAGGGGAGGGGGTGAGGAGTCCAGTGTCCACCCCATACATTTATTTCTGTAAATAATCTGCACTGATTAAATTGTACAGCTGGCACATGTGGCCTTGTTTGTAAGGGGGCTCGGGCTGGAGCTCACAACTAGAAGGCATGCGTGTGGCCGGGGGTCGAGGCCACACTAGGGTTAGAGGACTTGCTCTCAATGCTGAGGAGACCTCTTTCCCAGTTCTGTGGGGGCTCCTTCCCAGTGGCCTTTGGAAACAAGGCTCTGGGCAGAGGGGGGCAGTGCTTACAGCTGCCCTCAAGAGATGCGGGGGAGGGGGTAGGGGCAGGGGACCTGGGTCGCTGCTGGGGTGGGACAGCAGAGGAGTGAGGAATTTGTTTGCCATTTGTTCAAGCTGAGAAAGGACAACCCAGCTTCCCACACACCCGCCATGTGAAGGAGGGGCAGGAAGACCTGGGCCAGGCCACCCAGCCCTCCCACCAACCCAGACTGGGTTCTGGGCAGCCCGAAGACCCATCCTGGACGGGACCCCAGGGCTGAGCACAGAGAGAGAAACAGTGCCTCATTGGTTCCGAGAGTTCCCCTCACCACGTGCTGCTCAGGGTGAGAAGGTCCTAAGACCTGTCCTCTCATCTTTGAGAAGCAGAAAATCTGGCCTAGGCCTGCACAGGGTACAGATGAGGCCCCAGGAGAGTGGGAGGCTGAGGCGTCCTTGTCACTTGGGTCTGGGTGTGGCCAGCAAGTAGGGAGGACCTCCTTAGCCCTCATGCCAAGCCTGTTAGGTACTAGCCTGGGCCCCCAGGAATACAATGGCCCTGCAGTGGGGTCCCACTCCACCAATGAGCAGGCCAGGTCCCTCAACCTGCTCCAGGTCCCAGCCCCCATGATCCCACCCTTTCCTCTCTTTGTGTTGAAGCTGGCTGAGGAGGGCAGGCAGTGCTGGCCCTCGGAAGCCCCAGAGGCCCCTCAGGCTCATCTAGGAAACAGCCTGTGAGCTCCCTCACTGCAGAAGCCTTGGCAGCAGCATGGGGGTCCAAGGCGGACACCACCATCTTGTCAGCTTTCCTGTTGCAGAAGCCACAGGGCGCCACCCAGGTCTGCCTGAAGCCCTGGGGTCACCCAGAAGCCCAGAGGTCATGCCGCAGGTGGAGGGCAGTGCAGGGACCAGGGACGAGAGGATGAAAGGCCTCTTGTCTAGCCCTTCCTCAGAGTCAAGGCCAGAGGAGAGACTTGGCAGAGGCCGTAGCTCCGCAGAAAACTGCCTGAGGCGTCTTCCACACCCAAGCTCTCTGCTCAAATCTCAGAGAAGCCCAGTGGCTGAAGTCACAGCCTGTCGTGAGAGCCCTGTGGCGTCTTCCACACCCAAGCTCTCTGCTCAAATCTCAGAGAAGCCCAGTGGCTGAAGTCACAGCCTGTCGTGAGAGCCCTGTGGAGCCTCAGTCGGGCCTGTGGTATGGAGACTCTGAGGGGACATGGATAGGGTCACTGGGCCCACGACCCCATGCCCAGAGAGACCAGGCCTGCCTGGGTTCTTACCCCTACTCCCCAGGATTAAACAGGAGCCTGCACCTTTGAACTGGTTTTTTTTTTTATTTCCAATGTGACCGTAACCTAAAGTCACCCGGGGCCCCTCACAACCCCCACGCCCTCGCATCTTTTTTTTTCTTTTGCCAATTCCCAAGTAGGAAAATGAAAACATCAAAGACAAGCAAGAAGAAAACCGTCAGTTGCCATAACCGCCCCCAGCCAGTGTTGACAGATTGGCATGTTTCCTTCAAGGCTTTTTTCTCTGCATTTGCACAGGTTGGAGTTTTTGAGTCTAAAACACAGCCTGGCCCACGCTGCCATTCTTAAGCCTCTGTGGAGGAAATAACGCTGCCCAACTCCCAAGCTGTCCAGGTGAATAGAGGGTGTGTGTGGCTAGGGGGTGCTGGGAACGGGACCAGGCACCAGGCGCATGCTACGTGAATGACCATGATTCCAGTTGACCACAGGCTCCCATTTACATTCTACTCAGGAGAAAAGGGGCTGAGGGGGTGAAGTGACTTGGCCAAGGTCACACGGCTAGGAAGTGGCCATGCCGGGATTGGCACCCATGGGGGGGACCCAGGCAAACCAACCTGCACAGCAGCCCAGCCCCACCCTACCCTGGTGCTGCTGTGGCATCAGACAAGGACAAGGAAGACCTTGCCCACCAGCCTTTCCTCCCCACATTCTGTGCATCAAAGACCCCAGGGCCACCAACAGAGCCTTCTTTCAGGCCAGGGCAGGGGGAGAGGGTGGGGGGGTACCGAGTTGGCCGCTTCCTCCCCCTTCCACTTGGCAGAAAAGCCTTTTTGTGGTGGCTCACACAGAGTCCATTCTCCTCCGGCTCACGGGAAGGAATGACCGGCTTCCTGTACATCCACAGCTGCCTGGGCCGCAGTGGGATCCTCTGTGTAGTCCAAGGGAAGCCCTGTATCCTCCAGTTCTGCCCCAGGGGCCTTAGGCTGCCAGACTTCACCCTTCCTCGACAATTCAAGAAAGCACAGCGGGGCTAGGGGACGGCCCCCTCTCAGCTATCTCAGCAAATGCTGGAGACTCAAGACCCTGTCAAGACCAGTGTTTCCAGCCCCAGCCTGCTGCTCACGTGGCCTCACGATCCACAGAGCGCTGGCAGAGGCCTCTGTGAGGCTTCTTGCCTTGTCTCTAATGTCCCCTGCACTTGCTTGCCCCTATGCCTTTGCTTATGCTGTTCCCTGTACCTGGAATACGCTTCCCTTCACATCTCATCCTGTGCGAATGGCACACATCCTTCAAGACCCGGTTTATGGCTTCTCTTTCCCAGATTCCCGCCCTCCCTTCCCCAGGGAGGTTAACTTTCCTTCCTCCTCTGGCCCACGAGTGTTCTGACCATTCCTCAGCTCTGAATCCAGCTGCCTGCCGTTACAGGCACCCAGATACTGACCATGGCTCTGTCACTCATAGGCTGTAGGTACGTCCTTGGACTTGTCACTTCACCTCTCTGAGCAGATTCCACATCTGAAGAATGGGCTCATAGCCATGACTATGCCGTACAGTTGTGAGGCTTGAGTGAGCTAATACTTAGAAACACATAGAGGGGCTCCTGGCTCTCAAGGGTTAATTACGAATATTCCCATTTAAGTGCAGGTACCTGATGGGGTCGCAGGTTGATGGGGTCACAGGTCGCCAAGCCTAAGGACAGGTGCCTGGGAGGAGGGACATTCCCATCCCACCCCCTCCCCTTCCAGCTGCCAAGGCCTCACCCTGCCTGGCCCCAGCCCCTCCCTCGCCGACAGCACTTGCCCTTCTTCCCAGACCCTGGCCTCCAAACCCCAGGCTCCGGTTTCCTCTCCAAGTGCCCCTGACACCTCCCGCCCCCACATTTTCCACCCACCTCAGTCTTCGCCAGAAATAGCCTCCAAACTCCCCTTCGCTTACAGCCAAGTTAACGGCCCCTTCTGGACAAACACGATCACTCTCTTCCCAACACGGGTCGCAGCATGATTTCATAATGGAATAAACTGGATTTCATTAAAGAATCATTCTGAATTGGCAAAGTAGTGCAGGCCTGTAGGCCCAGCTACTCGGGAGGCTGAGGCAGGAGGATTGTTTGAACCCAAGTATTTGAGGCTGGAGTGCATCCTGATCATTCCTGTGAATAGCCACTGCATGAGAGAGACAGAAGAAGGAGGAGGAGGGGGGGGGGAGGAGGGGGGGGGAGGAGGGGAGGAGGAGGAGGAGGAGGAGAAGAAATATCAATCAATCTCTCTGGAAAGGGAGGGGTAGCTGCACCCCAATAATTTCATCAAAAAATTCCCAATATGATCATAAAACCTGTAGACTTCAGCCACAAACACCTTCCTTTACACATGAGAATACTGAGGGCTGGAGAGGGGGTGATTTGGCCAAGGCCACTTACTGTGTTTCTGACTTGTGTCTTCTGATCCCAGAGAGGACTCTCCTCCACCTTCCCCTGTCCCCTACCCTCCTACCCCCTACATGTGCCTTGCCGCCCTCATCTGATCCTTGGAAGAGCTGAGGGGTTGTAATTAATCCAGCTTTCCTGGTAAAGGGAAGGTCTGTGCTTCTTGGAGCAGACTTTTCAAGCCAGCTAGTGAGGAGGAGCCCCTCCCTCTGTGATACCCTCCATTGTACTGCCAGAAGAGCCCTCCTTCCCTCTGGGTCCTTGGATTCTGGCAGAGCTGACCCCACCCCCTTGGTGGCTGGATGGGCTTGTGGTTCGGGACCAGCCAATCAACATCCGGTGCCTCGTTTGGGGGTGGGCAGGAAACCTAATTCTGACCAATCAGGCCCTCCCTGAGACTTTCTCTTTTTTTTGGCGCCCCTGGGAGAGAGAAACCCTGTGTCTGCTGGCATTTCTGAACTGCTGGGGTGTGCGCCTAGAGCCGTTGATAGGTCATCTTGCTACCAAAAGGAGAGAGCCTGCCTCAGAGCAAAGCCAGCACAGAGGAAAATAGAGCTTTGACGAGACAAAGAGATTCTGAAAGGTCACGTGAGAGCACCCGGATCCAGCTATTCCTGAAACTTGGAAGCCCAAGGCTTTTCAGTCACATGTTCTCATAAACTCCCTTTCCTTCTTTCTTTGAGTTGGAGTCTCACTCTGTCGCCCAGACTGGAGTACAGTGGCATGCTCCCGGCCACAGCAGCCTCGACCTGCTGGGCTCCGGCGATCCTCCCGCCTCAGCCTTCCAAGTAGCTGGAACTACAGGTGCGTGCTACCACGCCCGGCTAATTTTTGTTTTATTGTAGAATTGAGGTCTCGCCAAGTTGCCCAGGCTTGTCTCGAACCCGCGGCTCAGGCAATTCACTCACCTCGGCCTCCCAAAGCGCGGAATTATAGGCTGAGCCACCGAGCCTGGCCTGATTTTTTGATCTATTTAAAGTAGAGATGAGGTCTCACCACGTTGCCCAGGCTGGTCTCAAACTTGTGGGCTCAGGCAATCCCCTCACCGCAGCCTCCCAAAGTGCTGGGATTACAGGCTTGCACCACTGCACCCAGCCTCCCTTTATTTCTTAAGCCTGTGTGAGTTGTTGGTTTTTGGTTTGTCTTAACTCTGATGTTCTAGCATACCTTGAGTTCCAATCTTGTGCCTAGCTGGACGCATTTTTTTTTTTTTTTTTGAGTTGGAGTCTCACTCTGTCGCCCAGACTGGAGTGCAGTGGCCGCTTCCGGCCACCGCAGCCTCGACCTGCTGGGCTCCGGCGATCCTTCCGCCTCAGCCTTCCGAGTAGCCGGAATTACAGGCATGCGCTACCATGCCCGGCTGGTTTTTTTTTTTAATTTATTGTAGAGATGAGGTCTTGCTGCCCAGGCGGGTCTCCAACCCGCGGGCTCAGGCAGTCCGCTCACCTCAGCCTCCCAAAGGCACGGGATTACAGGCTGAGCCACCGAGCCCGGCTAGCTTGATGCATTTTTATTGGTTGTCTAGGACGCTCAGGATCTCACCAAACCCCAGGACCACAAGGCATCCATCTCTTCAACCCACAAATTTTTACTGAGACCAGGGCTCCCTCTGGGATTCCTGTTACAACCCTCCAACCTCAATAAGGCTGTCCAAGACAGCAGACGACCCCTTGGTCTTCACAAGATCCCTTGAGGAATAAGTAGCCAAAGGGTGGCAGGTGGTGGGTGGGTAAGAGGGGAGCGGGCACCAAGTTAACTCTACATGGGCATTTTCAGATCGTACAAAGTAACAACATGGCCAGCCATCATAGTCAGTGAGGAAAAACTCACAGAAAAGCCAAAAAAGACCATGAAAACTGCCCAAGCTCGCTCTCCCCCAATACCCACTCCCCACTCCTCGCCACTAGGTGTGAGATCATTTTTATCAACATGATCAGTGAGAATAATAATAATTGTTCTATTTGTAGCTCTTTGATGACCACTGAGTTTGGACATTTTTTCATGTTAGTTGCCAGCCCTTTTGGGTTTTGTAAGGAGAGGGGACAGTGGCCCACTCATCTCCATTGCTCATTTTTCTTTGGGTTTGTTTCTTCTTATTGATTTTTAGGAACTCTTTACTGTGTGAGGAAGTTTTCCCTTTGTTAATGCATTTTAGAGCTAGAAAGTTCTAAGCCCAAGCCCCTGGTGTACAGATGGGTACACTAAGGCCCAGACAAGCATGAGTACTAGCCCTGGTCAGGTCTTTCAGTTCTCTGGAGCCGTGCTGTTTCCAGGAAGAAGCCTCTACCACTTCATTCATTACCTAGAAAGATCCTGCCCCTTCCCCTGTGCCTCTTTTGGCGTCTATAGGGTTATTTTCCTATCCTCAGTTTTCTACCCGAGCCTCTTATTCAGTTCCTAATGGCGGGAAGACATTCTGCAGACAACTGGCTCTGTGTACAAATGCCTCCATGGAGAAATGGGTCCTGAAAGCAAGGTTTTTTTCTCCGGGTAGCGGGGAGTTGTCCTCCCCTTGTCTTCAGATACCAGGAAGGACCACAGAATTGGTTAAGAGGCTTGTTGTGCACTGTGACAGCAATGTGTTCTAGGTGGTATCAGCTGCAGAACCAGGCCTCGAACATTAAAGGCACATAAGAGAAGAGGCAGGGGTGAATCCGACTAAGTCCTAGAGGGGGCTCAGAAATCCTGAGTCAGAGCCCAGCTCTGTTTGGGCAACTTATTTGAGATCTCAGCTGCTTCCTCTGCTCTAAGATGGGAATCCAGTTCCCAGAGCTGGTGCTAAGAATCAGTGAAGCAGCCGGGCTCGGTGGCTCAGCCTGTAATCCCGCGCCTTTAGGAGGCTGAGGTGAGTGGATTGCCTGAGCCCGCGGGTTCGAGACCCGCCTGGGCAGCAAGACCTCATCTCTACAATAAATCAAAAAATCAGCCGGGCGTGGTAGCGCATGGTTGTAATTCCGGCTACTTGGAAGGCTGAGGTGGAAGGATCGCCGGAGCCCAGCAGGTCGAGACTGCGGTGGCCGGGAGCGGCCACTGCACTCCAGTCTGGGCAACAGAGTGAGACTCCAACTCAAAAAAAAAAAAAAAAAGAATCAGTGAAGCAACGGACGTAAGTGTGAGCAGACGTTAGGTTCTGACTGCCCAGCATCCATCCTCCTATCTCTTGGCTACACGCTTTGATTTTCCTCTGGGAGCCACCCCTCTTCCAACTTTGAGTTCAGGAGTTGCAGAAAGACTGTTTTTCTCCCAACCTCCAGAAGCAGGTGGGCCCAGGTAGAGTTAGTCAGGGCAGTGATGCAAGTCATCTTTGGCCCCTATCTGCCTTACAGTAAGCATCATGCAAGGGAACAGAGCTACAAGACAGAAAAGACATTGTTTCAGCCCCTACGTACAGCCAGACCTGAAGTCAATACCCCTTACTCTTTTGCAAGAGCCAACAAGCACTCTATCTGGGGCCAATCCAGTTTGAGTGGGAAGTTTTGTGTTTGTAACTGAAAAAAATACAACCAAACACAATCATCACTCATGTCCTTCCATTTCATCGCCCAAGTCTGGGGCTCAGAGTAGGGGACAGACCTGTTCCAGGTCACACAACAAGTTAGCAACAGAGGAAGGAGTCTGGAAACTCAGACACACTCGTCAGCCGCATTGCCCTGCTCCCAGGGTTTACTGATTTATAGAACGGGTATACCCCATCACTCTTCCATGCAGCCCTGTGAACTTACAAGTTAACAAACAGCTTTGCAAACATGTGTCTGGTTCAGTTTCATCAACCAATCAATTAGAGTTTGGGAATCAAGACTTAGAATTTCTAAAACATGGGGGAAGCTTTGTGCACACAAGTATCCTTTCAGCTATATTTGCAATGGGAATAATTGGAAATAGCCCGTCCAATAATGGGACAATGGTTGAAGATGCTGTGGCATTGTCTGGGAGAAAACATCATGCAACACGTTTTCTTTTAGTTGGTAGTTCTGGAAATAGTTCATGCAGCCATGTGGAAATGAATTTGATACAACTTTAAGTGAAAAATAAACAAGATAGATATTGGGCACTGATGGTTTTTAAAGTACAAATCAGCAGGAGAAAAATTGGGAAGACAAATTGCTGGCAGTGTTAGATTTTGTATTCGGTATGATGGGATAGTGGGTGACTTTTCTTCTCTCTTTGATCTTTTCCAAACTATCAATAATGTGCTTTTGCTGGTGTTGCTATGAAAAATGTTCATTTGTTTTGTTTTTAAATTTTAATTAGGACTTTTGTACAGACATATAGGCAAAAAAAGTTGCTTCAATTCTTTCATGGAACAAGACAACAGGAATACTTTGATATATTGCAAAACAAAACAAAAAGAGAAACAGTAAATGCAGCTGTAACTGAGGACCAAAGTTCTTGGGGCAGCCAGTCTGTGCTTCAGGTGGTCAAGCACAGAAGTTTGTGGAGGAGAAAGAGACCAGAGAAGGGCTACATTGCCCCAGCCCTGAAGGAGGGGAGCATCTGGAAGGATAAGAAAGGCAAGCATGGTAGATTGAATGGTGGAGCCGGGCTCGGTGGCTCAACCTGGTAATCTCGCGCTTTGGGAGGCTGAGGTGAGTGAATTGCCTGAGCCTGCGGGTTCGAGACCCTCCTGGGCAACTTGGTGAGACCTCATCTCTGCAATAAATAAAAAAAAATTAGCCGGGCGTGGTAGTGCGCGCCTGTAGTTCCGGCTACTTGGAAGGCTGAGGTGGAAGGATCGCCGGAGCCCAGCAGGTCGAGGTTGCGGTGACCGGGAGCGGCCATTGCACTCCAGACTGGGTGACAGAGTGAGACTCCAACTAAAAAAAAAAAAAAAAAAGAAGGAATGGTGCAAGCTGGTGCACGGAGTCTGGAACGACTGGGGGACTTGAGGCCCCGCTGTCACACAATGCTCATGCCATGGGCTTGTCAGGCAAACTGCAGAATATATAAAGTTAGGCCAAAGCACTGCGGTCTTCAAGACTGCGTCAGCCTCTGAGCAACCCCCGCCCCCCTTCCCAGAAGTGTACAGCACAGCCCTGGTTGGGGTTCGCTCCCTGAACGTCTCGCCAGGGCAACCAAGAAGAGAGATTAGGAGGGAAGGCAACCCAAGGGCCCTGCAGGAGTGGGCCAGGACAAGGCCAACCCCAGGCTGGGTCCCACCACAGCACCTGGTGCTTGGGCCACAAGTGATGCCAGGTGGCCACTAGGGCAGGAGGGCTCTGCTGGGGACTAACAGGATGGAGGGGAGAGGAGAAAGGGGTATTAGCACCATGAGGGTCTAGGCAGAAAGGGGCCTTCAACAGCATTGGGTCCACTTTCCTAGGTGACCAAACGGAGATCCAAAAAGAGCCCATGACTCAACCAGGGTCACTCAGAAAGGGAGCAGCAGAACTAGACTCAAAGCCCCCCCCAGAGGAGGGTGTGGGTCACAGCTCTCTTCATTACTCAAGTGCCACATATGCATACATTCTCTGCGTTTAAAGTGCAAGTGTCACAGAGAAGCCCAGATCCCCCCTTGCTCCCTAGAGGAAACTGCTCTTTCGGTTGGGAACATATCATTCCAGACCCAGTCAGTTCATTCCTCCATTGTGTATCTATATATTCACAGCGTATACAGTGTTTATTTCATGACTAATTGGTTTGTTTAACAGAAATGTTAGCCTATGATGTACAGTGTTCCTGCAACTTATCTTTTCACCCAATATTGCACCCTGGACATCTTTCCATTTCAAAATCTAATGACCTGCCTCATTCTTTTTAACTGCTACGCATTTTGTGTAGTAAAGGTTACTAGGAATGAAGGTTCTTCCTTGAGTATACAGGAAGACATCCCACCTCCTTTTTATTTAGGTGGTGGCCAGATGACTAGGGCTGGCCAATGGGCTACGAGAAGTGACAAGTGTTACTTCTAATGAGAGACAGTTAAAAGAAAAATAAGTTTCTTTTTTTTTAAACCAATAATTGAGATGCAGTCTTGCTATGTTATACAAGCTGATCTCAAACTCCTGGTCTCAAGTTATCCTCCCAGAGAAGGATGAGTTTCAACCTCTTTCTCTTCCCTTGGTGAGATGGTGGGGCATTATGAGGCTGCCTCAGCCTGGGTCCCTGAGTGACAATATGGAGCAGAGGATCCTAACCTGCACTGGACACATAACCTGAGCAAAATAAAACGTGGTGCGTTTCATCATGGAGATTTCAAAGTTGTTTCTGCAGCTTAATATTGCCTGTCCTGATGGACACAGTATGGGCATAATAGCTTTTGCAAACAATTCCCTCTGCTGATCGGTTGCTTCTGTTAACATTACAGAAAATGGTGCCATTATTGTTCTTGGCTATGACTCTTCATGAGTTCTCAAGTGCGTTGCTCCAGGTTTTTCTCCATTTGCCTCCCTACATGCATCTCTGTTCTCCTCCACTGCCTGGGAGCCTGGCCCCTGTGGACCATATTTCTCAGGGGGCTCCCTTAACCCTCTGGCTCTAATTAGGTTCACCAGAGGGGGCTCTGTCAGGAGACCTGAAGACTGGAGGAGAGAGGTCAGGGTATTTTACAGCTCATGTCCGCTTCCGTGTGGAGTCTGGCAGTGGCTGTGCCTTCCATGGACTTAGCTCCTAGCAGGCAGACCCTCACTCATGGCCAGTTGCAGCTCCCACTGGTAAGGCTCTGGTAAGACACTTTGCTCACTTGCCCTCTAGGCCTAGGGTAACTGTGGCACCCACTGTACTGGTCTGGTACCTTGACATCTTTCGTAGGGTCTGGTGACCCTGCCCACACCTCTGCAAGTCCTGAAAATTCTACCTTTTGTTTGACCCACCTGGAGTGAATTTTGTGTCCTGCCAGGGCTCTGAATGATACAGTTGGAGAGAAGGTGAAATTCCCAGCATATGTTTGTTTTAACACATGCTGCCAGATGGCCTTTCCAGGTCACAATAGAGCTTGCCTGACCAGGACATTGGGTGGCCCTGTGATGAAATGAGGTCATGGGGCTGGGAATCTGGCCCCAGAGAAGTAACTCTGGCTCCGAGGAGTGTCCTGGCCAATCAACCGTCCTTGCACTGGGGCATATGGGGTCACCTCTGGCTGGAAGCATGCCCAGGAGCACGTGAGGGGCCCACATTGCTGCAAGCCACAGCAAGTCACTGCCAAGTGAGACCAGCCCGGGACACTTTCCCCTTTCCTGCTCCAAGGCGGGAGGAAACCTGACAAGCGTGTTTTCACCAACCTGAGAGTTTCGGCCCCTCTCTGGGGACTGTTTGTGTTTCGGGTCATGCTGTCAGCTGCACCCACCCCCTTCTTTCCTTTGCCAAATTGACACTTGCCAGGCTGCCAGGTCTCTAGAAAGCTGGCAGTTCCAGGCCGGAGGTGCCCAGTGGGAATCTCCTTTTCCTATTCCAGGCACTTCCACATCCTCCAGAACATTTTATCCTTTCAACTTAGTTGGGCAAGTGGGAGGCATTGCCTCCCTCTTCCAGACAGGGAGCTGAGACCAGCAAGGGACAACAGCTTCCCAAGATCACACAGTAAATTAGGGGCTGGGAAAACATGAAAACTGACCCTCAGTCCAGAAGCCACCTCCCTACTGTCCCTCCTTCCCAAACTCAGTCACCAGACAGGGAGGGACCAGGCCTGGTTAGCAGCCCCTCTCCAGCTCATTCATTCATTCATCAAATACTGTATTGGCATTTACTGAGCATCAACTGCAGGGGTTGCAAACTGTGGCCCACCGCCTGCTTTTGTAAATAAAGTTTTGTTGAAGCACAGTCACTCCATCTGTTTGTGTCCTATCCATAGCTGCTTTCTGCTACAAGGACAGGGTTTTGTTATAACAAAGACTGTCTGGCCCCCAAGCCTGAAAAATTTATCATCTGGCTCTTTACAGAAAAAAATGTGCCCAGGAACCTCATTATGACTTCCTAGGCCCTTCTGTCTTCATGAGTCCTTCCTTGTAAAAAGAAAAAATCATTATTTACATAATTTTTATAATCTGACATTATAAATAGACTTTAAATTTTGCATATATAAACACAGAATTATATCTTATGACTGTGTTGACACAAAAACAAATATAATCTAAGCTGGATTGTATTCTCTTTTTTTTTCCTACTGATTAAAAAAAATATTAAAACATTTCCATGTGTCCCTAGAAAAAATGAGAGTCCTAGGCACTGGGTCTGCCGGGCCTCATGGGACATTGGCCCTGAGTTTCCCACATGTGGGTGCTTCCGTTGCTGAGAGTAGAACCTCCAAAGAAGATACCCCTAAGGTTGGCTCCTCTCCTTTTCCTAACCCCAGTAGGAGGGGGCTGGGAGGAGTTCTGATGGCTTTGAAGGGAAGCAGGACGTGCTCAGACAAAATGACTGCATACAACTCTTGGAATGAAAGTTGTTATTTCTTTTCAAATTCCTATAATTTATAATTTTTAAATGTTAATTAATATTTTAGAATAAATGATAAATGCTTGTGGTTTAAAAAATGTTTGAAATGCCCCCAAACGTTTGCAAAGGAGTGTAACTCTCCCTCCCGCCTCTACCCCCAACACCCCTCCCCTCACTGTGATTCCTTCCAAATAGATCATGCATATATACCCCTGGTTTTGTTCCCTCTTGGTCGATATTCTTATGCATAAATTCATCTTGTTTTTGTTGAATGGCTCTTTAGTATTCCATTGAATGACTATAACTCATTTAGGACATTTGGGCATTTCCAATCTTCTTCTATTACAACAGTGGAGCAGACCTGAATGTTAGGCAAGTTTTTTCTCCCCCTTCTCAAAAAATCCCTTGGAAAAGAAGGAGTCCCTGTATGTACAAGTTCTCATAAAGACTCTTCCATTACCTGATGCTTTCTGAAGCCTTTATTTTGAACAAGGAAGTACTATTTGGGGAAGACACAATAGCCTGAAGTGACCTCAGAGAATTCTAATTTTGGATGTTTATGGCGTTCACCCAATAGAATTGGTTGGGAAAAAAAGGAGGCAAAGAGATTGAACACAGATTTAGTAATTTTTCCTGGGGATATGACTTCACAGTTGCAAGTGTTAAATAACACTGTAAACAAACCCTTTCAAGATGACTTTAGAAAGTGATACCCTAAAATTAAGAGCTGACATTCACCAGACACCATCAAGAGAATGAAAATGAAGCCATAGAGTAGAAAAAAATACATGCAATCCTATGTCCAACGAAAGTCTTATATCTAAAATATATATAAAGAACTCCTAAAAACAATAAGAAAAAAATCCCAGATGACCCAAAGAAAAACAAAGATAAAAGACTTGCTATTGCCGGGCTCGGTGGCTCAGCCTGTAATCCCGCGCCTTTAGGAGGTTCGAGACCCGCCTGGGCAGGCGAGACCTCATCTCTACAATAAAATAAAATAAAAAATTAGCCAGGCGTGGTAGCACGCGCCTGTAATTCCGGCTACTCAGAAGGCTGAGGCAGAAGGATCGCCGGAGCCCAGCAGGCGTGGCTGCGGTGGCTGGGAGCGGCCACTGCACTCCAGTCTGGGCGACCGAGTGAGACTCCAACTCAAAAAAAAAAAAAAAAAAAAAAAAAAGACTTGGCCAACACTTCATTCAAAAAGGATATCCCTAATGGACATTGGACACTCAGAGGGGGGAGGGGGAAAGGAGAGGAGGGACAAAAAGTCACCTGTAGGATACAATGCACACAGGTGGGGATGGTGGGTACACTGAAAGTTTAGACTTCTTTGCCACTAGACAGTGCAACCATGTAACCAAAAACTATTTGTATCCCCTAAAGCTAATGAAATAAAGAAAAAATTGAAAGGATCCCCAGTGACCAATAATAAAAACATGTTCCTCTTCATCAGCTAGCAGGCAAATGCAAATTAAAACAACAATGCCATATCACAGTCTATACACCAGAATGGCTAAGACACAAAAGAAAGGCATACCAAGCATTGACAAGGATGTGGAAGAACCAGAACTCTGAGACACTGCTGATGGTAATAAAAATGGGACAAGTGCCGGGCTCGGTGGCTCAGCCTGTCATCCCGGGCTCAGCCTGTAATTCCATGCCTTTGGGAGGCTGAGGTGAGTGGATTGCCTGAGCCCGCGGGTTCGAGACCCGCCTGGGCAGCGAGACCTCATCTCTACAATAAACCAAAAAATCAGCTGGGCGTGATAGCACATGCCTGTAATTCCGGCTACTTGGAAGGCTGAGGCGGAAGGATCGCCGGAGCCCAGCAGGTCGAGGCTGCAGTGGCCGGGAGCGGCCACTGCACTCCAGTCTGGGCGACAGAGTGAGACTCCAACTCAAAAAAAAAAAAAAAGGGACAAGTTTGGAAAGAAAACTGTTGAGCATCATCGGTGATAGTTAAACATATGCATACTCTGTGACCTGGCAGCTTCACTCCTAGATATGTATTCTAAAATACACATAAGTACATTCATGAAAAGGTGTGCAAAAGAATATTCTTGGCATCCGGCTGTGGTGGCTCAAGCTTGTAATCCCAGCACTTTGGGAGGCCGAGGTGAGGGGATTGCTTGAGCCCATGGGTTCAAGAACAGCCTGGGTGACTTGGTGAGACCTTATCTTTACAATAAATAAGTAAATAATTAGCTGGGTGTGATATTATGCCTGTAGTTCTGGCTACTTGGAAGGCTGAGGGTGAAGATCGCCTGAGCCCAGCAGGTTGACGCAGGGGTGGTCATGAGTGTGCCACTGCACTCCAGCCTGGGCGAAGGAATGAGACTCCAACTCAAAAAAAAAAAGAATAGTCATAGCAATACTATTTATGATGACCAAAGATTAAAAAGCTAAGTATCTATCAACAGCAGAATGTATACATAAATTGTGGTATATGCACACAAAGGAATACTATACAAAATTGAAAACGAACAAGCAATAACCACACATAAGGGCATGGAAGAATCTCAAAAACACAAGCAAAGGAAGTCAGACATAAAGGAGCACAGGCTGTATGAGTTTGTTTATTTAAAGTTCAAAAACAGGGCCAGGTGCGGTGGCACATGCCTATAATCCCAGCATTTTGGTAGGCCCGGGTGAGAGGATTGCCTGAGCCCTCAAGTTCAAGGCCAGCCTGGGCAACTTGGCAAGACCTCCTCTCTACAATAAATTAAAAAAAATTTTATTGGTGGCACGTGCCTGTTGTTCTAGCTACTTGGAAGACTGAGGTGGAAGGTTCGCCTGAGCCCAGAAAGTTGAGGCTGCAATGGCCATGAGCGTGCCACTACATTCCAGCCTGGGCAACAGAGTGAGACTCTGACTCAAAAAAAAAAAAAAAAAAAGAAATATACAGTGGTGATGGTTGCACAACACTGTGACTAAAACTAACACCAATTGATTCACTCCTAAACATGGTTAAAATGACAAATTTTTAAATCTATAAAAACTTTTTTTTGAGTCGAGGTCTCACTCTGTTGCCCAGTAGTAATAATGGCATGATCACAGCTAACTCTGGCCTCAACCTCCTGTGCTCAGGCAACTCTTCTGCCTCAGTCTTTCAAGTAGCTGGGACTACGGGCATGGTTAAAAAAAAAAAAGGTAAAGACATTTAACAAGGTCTTGCTATATTGCCCAGGCTGGTCTTGAACTCCTGGGCTCAAGCCATCCTTCCTCCTCGGCCTCCCAAAGTGCTGGGATTACAGACATGAGCCACTGTGTCTGGCCAAAAAGCATTTTCAATAAAGAGATCCTTAGATCACAAATAAAGAAATGAAGTCAAGAAGAAAAAACAAGAGGCCAAACCAAGCTCTGGTGTTAGAAGTCAAGATAGTGTTTACCATTGAGGTGGGGGTTGGGAGTGGGTAGTGACCAAGAGGGGAACGGGGCGAGGCGGTGGGGGGGGAATTCTAGTGGGCTGGGCATGAACTGGGTCTTGGCCTGGGTGCTGGCTAAATGAATGGGTTCTATCTGTGAAAAGTCATCAAAAGATTTATACATATGAAGATACAAAACGTACCTCCAGGAAACCAATATTTTGTTTTGGATAATTGTGACTTGCATTAAATTACCAGGGATGGCATCTTGCAAACATTCGGATGTCGGTAACATTAGAAAGCTGGGGAGAAACTCAGAAGGTGATCACAGTGACAGTGATGAAGGGAGGACAGAGATGCGTGTGCAGAACAGTAACATAAAAAATAGAGCACAATTGTTTGCTGTACTATGACAGGGGGACAAAATACACTTCTAAAATGATGTATCATTCTACCTAATTTTTTTTTTTTTGAGTTGGAGTCTCACTCTGTTGCCCAGACTGGAGTGCAGTGGCACACTCATGGCCACCACAGCCTTGAACTGCTGGGCTCAGGTGATCCTTCCACGTCAGCCTTCCAAGTAGCTGGAATTACAGGCGCATGCCATCACACCCAGCTAATTTTTTTTTTTTTTTTGAGTTGCAGTCTCACTCTGTCGCCCAGACTGGAGTGCAGTGGCCGCTCCCGGCCACCGCAGCTCAACCTGATGGTCTCCGGCAATCCTTCTGCCTCAGCCTTCCAAGTAGCTGGAACCCAGCTAATTTTTTAAAAAATTTATTGTAGAGATGAGGTCTTGCCAAGTTGCTCAGCTGGTCTCAAACTCCTGGGCTCAGGTAGTCCTCTCGCCTCTGCCTCCCAAAATGTTGGGATTACAGGTGTGAGTCACTGCGCCCAGCTCCTAATATGTAATTTTAAACTACATATTTGTTCCTGAATTAACACATGAATATTTTAAAGGTTTGACTATGTAACCTACATAACTAAAAGGTATAGATCTAAGCTGGCCCACAAATGTGTTGCTTCTTTTGTTTTTATTTAAAACAATGGTCAAAATACATGTAATGTAAAATTTACCATATTAACCATTTTGAGGTATGCAGTTCAGTGGTACTGAGTCCATTTACATTGTGGTGCAATCATCACCACCTCCATTTCCAGAACTCTTTTCATCTTGCAAAACTGAAACTCTACATCCATTAAATAATTAGCTTCTCATTCCTTACGCACTCACTGGCAATCAACATTCTTTATTTATTTGTTTTTTTTTTTTTGAGTTGGAGTCTCACTCTGTCACTCAGACTGGAGTGCAGTGGCCTCTCCCGGCCACTGCAACCTCGACCTGCTGGGCTCCAGCCATCCTTCCGCCTCAGTCTTCCAAGTAGCTGGAATTACAGGCACGTGCTACCACGCCCGGCTAATTTTTGATTTATTGTAGAGTTGAGGTCTGGCCAAGTTGCCCAGGTGGGTCTCGAACCTGCGGGCTCAGGCAATCCACTCACCTTGGCCTCCCAAAGCACTGAGATTACAGACTGAGCCACCAAGCCTGGCCAGCATCAACATTCTACTCTCTACAAATGTAATTATGCTGAGGACCTCATATAAATGGAATCATACACTATTTGTATTCTTCTGTTCATCCACGTGGTAGCACGTGCCAGGATTTCCTCTCTTTTTAAGGCCGAATAATATTCCCTTGCATGGATATACCACTTTTGTTTTTCCATTCATTAATCAGTGGACACAGGGTGGCTTCCACCTTTTGGCTATTGTGAATAATGCTGCTATGAACAAGGGTGTGCTAACATTTGAGACCCTGTTTTCACTTCTTTTGGGTATATACTCAGAAGTGAAATTGCTGGATCATATGCAATTCTGCTTAATTTTTTGAGGAACCTCCACACTGCTTTCCATAGAGGCTGCATCATTTGACATTACACCAATAGTCTCAAGGCTTCCAATTTCTCTGTATCCTTGGGGATGCTTGTTATTTTCTGTCCTGTTCTTTTTTATTTTTTTATTATTATTATTATTTTTGAGTTGGAGTCTCACTCTGTCGCCCAGACTGGAGTGCAGTGGCCGCTTACGGCCACTGCAGCCTCGACCTGCTGGGCTCCGGCAATCCTTCCGCCTCAGCCTTCCAAGTAGCTGGAACTACAGGCATGCACTTTTTTTTTTTTTAATTTGCTATTATTTTTTAATTTTTTTATTTATTTTTGAGTTGGAGTCTCACTCTGTCACCCAGACTGGAGTGCAGTGGCTGCTCCCAGCCACCGTAGCCTCAACCTGCTGTGCTCTGGCCATCCTTCCGCCTCAGCCTTCCAAGTAGCTGGAACTACAGGCGCGTGCTACCACACACGGCTAATTTTTTATGTATTGTAGAGATGAGGTCTCGCCAAATTGCCCAGGCGGGTCTCGAACCCTCAGGCTCAGGCAATTCACTCACAGCCTCCCAAAGTGCTGGAATTACAGGCTGAGCCACCGAACCCGGACTCTTTTTTTTTTAATCGTAGCCATCCTAATGGGTGTGATGTTGGTTTTGGTCTACTCTTTGGGAAACAGAAGATGTTTGTCCTATATTCAGGCAATATGCCACTTTTTATCATCCATGTTCAAGAATGATTACGTGCAGGATAAATTCCTTAAAGGGAAATTCTGGGTCAGAGAATGTGAGCATCTTAAAATCACCAAATTGCTCTCTCAGAGGCTACCCCGTTTCACTCTGCCACCAACAGCGTGTCAGTGTGATTGTTCCCCCCCTTCGCACCATGCCAGCACTTAATCAAAATGTTTTCATCTGCTAATGTACCTCCCAGTGTTCCCGTCTCCATGTGGAGGGTGAGTCCACCTCTGCCCTTAGTTCTGGGTCACAGCAGCCACCCTCTCCTCAGAACCCTGTTCCAGGCCCCCGAGACACCCTCCTTCCACATTTCATTTCCTTCATATCACCCTCCACAGAGGCAGTCAACAAGATTTTTCTCTGTCACTCCTCAGGTTTGAGACGTTAACTTGGTTAGGGTTAGGGTTAGGGTTAGGGTTAGGGTGGCGCTCTTTTTCTGATGGGTGTGTGGATCCAGAGCTGCTGATGCCACCTTGCCATCCTGACGGGCTAGTGTGCTGGGGGTAGGGTTTGAATTAGAGCCACTGCGGGGACAGACAGCAGAGGAGTGAGATTGATTACTGTGACTCTGTTGGAACCCTGGGTGCGCTCATTCCTAAAATGTGATCAACCACGGGCTGCTCAGGTACAGGCGCTATCCTCCTTAGTGTAGTGGTGAGTAAAATTAAGCAGTTAAAAGGAGACGGAGAGCCGGGCTCGGTGGCTCAGCCTGTAATCCCGCGCCTTTGGGAGGCTGAGGTGAGTGAATTGCCTGAGCCCACACGTTCAAGACCCCCCTGGGCAGCAAGACCTCATCTCTACAATAAATCAAAAAATCAGCAGGGCGTGGTAGCGCATGCCTGTAATTCCGGCTACTCGGAAGGCTGAGGCGGAAGGATCGCCGGAGCCCAGCAGGCCTAGGCTGCGGTGGCCGGGAGCGGCCACTGCACTCCAGTCTGGCGACAGAGTGAGACTCCAACTCAAAAAAAAAAAAAAGAAAAGGAGAGGGAATGAGCCCGGCTCAGTGACTCAGCCTGTAATCCCGCGCCTTCGGGAGGCTAAGGTGAGCGGACTGCCTGAGCCCACGGGTTCGAGACCTACCTGGGCAGCGAGACCTCATCTCTACAATAAATCAAAAAAAAAAATTACAGGCATGGTAGCGCATGCCTGTAATTCTGGCTACTCGGAAGGCTGAGGCGGAAGGATCGCCGGAGCCCAGCAGGTCGAGGTTGCGGTGGCCGGGAGCGGCCACTGCACTCCAGTCTGGGCAACAGAGTGAGATTCCAACTCAAAAAAAAGGAAAAAAAAAGGAGAGGGAATGGAAGGGAACAGAGGGGAGGGAAGGGGAGTGGAGGGAAGAGATACCAAAGCCAGTGAGTGCCCTTTTAAGCTTAAGTTAGTTTGAGTTGGGCTTCTGTTGCTTGCAACTAATAGAGGGCTGACCAGCGCACTAGGACACCTTGACAAATGTAGTCATTGAGAATAATTGTGAAGATTCCCTTGCTCATACATTTAGCGGTGGGATGGGGGTGGGGGGATATCACCAAACTGGGTCTTCTACTGGGAGTGGCCCAAGCTGGATGTTCTCCCCCACCATGGGGAGTTGCAGCAGCAAAGAAGGGAGACTGCCAGCCAGCCAAGGGCTGAAGGGGCCCGTCTTGTCTGCACCATGCCTTTCCTTTTCTCTCCTTCGTTTTCCACTCTCTGGTGCCTTGCTTTCCCAGTTGGGCCCTACATCTTGGGCCTGCTCTTCTTGCATCTAGGGATACCCACTTCTCCTCATTCCCACCTTGCCCAACTCAAATATACCCTCTTCGTGAAACCTGCTGGGACAAGACCCCCAAGCAGAGTGACATGTTTCCTCCTCTGTGCCCCTACTGAACTGTTTATATCCTTCCATTTAATGCAGAGCATGGTGCTTAATATGATCACTCATTTATTCCTTGCTTCTTGCTATTTACTGAGTGTCTTCTGTGTTCCCTGGACTGTTTTGTGCAGTGGGAATACTGCAGACAACAACACAGACAAAAATCTATTTTTATGGTGCTTGTATTTTAGTAGGGATGCAGACAATAAAGATAAATAAATCAGTAAACTACACGTGATGTACCTAAGACTAGGTGCTATAGAGAAAAATCAGGCAGGGAAGGAGGACAAGGAGAGCTGGAATGTGGAGAAAGGGTGTGCTTTTATTTATTTGTTTGTTTGTTTGTTTATTTTGAGTTGGAGTCTCACTCTGTTGCCCAGACTGGAGGGCAGTGGCACGCTCCCGGCCACCGCAGCCTCGACCTGCTGGGCTCCGGTGATCCTTCTGCCTCAGCCTTCCAAGTAGCTGGAACTACAGGTGTGCACTACCACGCCCGGCTAATTTTTTGATTTATTGTAGAGATGAGGTCTCACCAAGTTGCCCAGGCGGGTCTCGAACCCGTGGGCTCAGGCAATCCACCCACCTTAGCCTCCCAAAGTGTGGGATTACAAGCTGAGCCACCAAGCCTGGCTAAGGGTGCGCTTTTAAATAATGTGGCCAGGGAAACTCTTTCTGAGAAGGCAATATGTGAGTAAAGATCTAGGATATTAGGAAGTGTAGTGGATTGAATGGGGGTCCTGAAAAGACACAGTCACAGACTATTACCCAAAACCTATGAATGTCACTTTATTTGACAAAGGGTCTTTGAAGATATCACTAAATTAAGGATTTCAAGATAAGATCATGACCAGACACAGGGTCTCATGCCTCTAGTCCCAGCACTTTGGAAGGCCAAGGCAGGAGTTTGAGACCAGCCTGAGCAACATAGCAAGACTCTGTCTCTACCCAAGTAAATAAATAAATACATGTAAAAAGATGAGAACATCCTGAATTTAAATGAGTCCTAAATCCAATGACAAGTATCTTTTTTTTTTTTTGAATTGGAGTCTCACTCCATGGCCCAGACTGGAGTAGTGGCACGCTCCCGGCCACCGCAGCCTCGACCTGCTGGGCTCCGGCGATCCTTCTGCCTCAGCCTTCCAAGTAGCTGGAACTACAGGTGCGCGCTACCACGCCTGGCTAATTTTTTTATTTATTGTAGAGATGAGGTCTCGCCAACTTACCCAGGTGGATCTTGAACCCACGGGCTCAGGTAATCCACTCACTTCAGCCTCCCAAAGCGTAGGATTACAGGCTGAGCCACCGAGCCTGGCTGACAAGTGTCCTTATAAGAAGCACACAGAGAGGTTGTGTGCAGTGGCTCACACCTGTAATCCCAGCCCTTTGGGAGGAAGAGGCAGGAGGATTGCTTGAACCCAGGAGTTCAAGACCACCCTGGGCAACATAGTGAGACTTCATTTCTACAAAAAATAAAAATTTAAAAAATTAACTGGGCGTGCTGGCAAGCACTTGTAATCCCAGCTACTCAGGAGGCTGAGATGGAAGGATCATCTGAGCCCAGGAAGACAAGACTGTGGTGAGTCCAACCTTGGCGAGTGAGATTTCGACTCAAAACACACACACACACACACACACACACACACACACACACACACACACACACACACACAAAGAGAGAGAAGCCATGTAAAGATGGAGGCAGAAATTGGAGTTATGCAGCCACTAGCCAGGGAACACTTGGAGCTCCCTAAAGCTGAAAGAGACAAGGGAGGATTCTCCCCTAGAGACCAAAACTTCAGAGGGCGTGTGGCCCTTGATTTGGGACTTTGGGAGGCAACCCCCTCAGGTCCACTCCCACTGTGGGAGCCCTTCTGTCCTCTCAATAAATCTTGCTAAAGAGAGAGAGAGAGAGAGAAAACAACTTGGGCGTTCCAGAACTGAGAGAATGAATTTCTGTTTTGAAGTCACTAAATCTGTGATAATTTGTAAGGGCAGCCTGCCTGTCTTAGTCTATTTGCATTGCTATAAGGGAATACCCGAGGCTGGGCAATTTATAAAGAAAAGAGGTTTATTTGGTTCACAGGTCTGCAGGCTGTAGAAGAAGCATGGCACCAGTCAACTGCTCGGCCCCTGGTGAGGGCCTTGTGCTGCTTGCACTTTTTTTTTTTTTTTGAGTTGGAGTCTCACTGTCGCCCTACTGGAGTGCAGTGGCCGCTCCGGACCACCGCAGCCTCGACCTGCTGGGCTCCGGCGATCCTTCCGTCTCAGCGTTCCGAGTAGCCGGAATTACAGGCATGCGCTACCATGCATGCCCGGCTGATTTTTTTTTTTTTTTTTTTTGATTTATTGTAGAGATGAGGTCTCGCTGCCCAGGCGGGTCTCGAACCTGCGGGCTCAGGCAATCCACTCACCTCAGCCTCCCAAAGGGGCGGGATTACAGGCTGAGCCACCGAGCCTGGCTTGCTTGCACTCTGACAAGAAAGTTAAAGGGAGCTGGCATGCGAGATCACACGGTGAGAGTGAAAATGAGAGAGGAGGAGGCGTGCCAGGCCCTTTTCAACAACCAGTTCTCCGGGGAACTGAGGGTGAGAACTCTCTTTCTCCCATGAGAATAGCCCCAGGCCACTCTTGAGGGATCCACCCCCAGGATCCAGACACCTCCACTCGGCCCCACCCCAACATTGGAGGTCAAATTTCAGCAAGAGACTTGGCGGGGGCCAAGCAAATCATAGCCCAACCACTACACAGCCCTAGGAAACGAATATAGACTTCCGTATGAGGAGTGGGTTGCTGCCATAACAAATACTGAAAAAGGAGGAAGTGGCTTTGGTATTAGGTGATGGGTAGAGGCTGGAAGATTTGGAGGTACATAATAGAAAAAAGCCTATATTGCCTTGACTAGACGATTGGTAAAAATATAGATATTAGAGATGCTAATGTTAAGAGCTCAGAAGAATGTTAGGATCATAGAAGATAATGCTTCTGTAATCTTAGAGAATATATAGTTATGAGCAGAGTGTTGGTAGAAATATGAATGTTAAAGGCATTTCTGGTGAGGACTCAGAATGAAATGAGGGGCCTGTTCTTGGAAACTGGAGGAAAGGCGATCCTTGTTATATGGTGGCAGAAAACTTGGCTGATGTGTGTTCTGCTGTTGTGTGGAAAGCCGCACTTGTAAGCAGTAAACTTAGACATTTAGTGAGGAGACTTCTAAGCAAAGTGTTAAAGGTGTGGACTGATTTCTCTTTGGTGTTTATAGTAAAATGCAAAATGAAAGAAATAAACTGAGGAAAGGACTGTTAAGCCACCAGCAGCCAGTGCTTGTGGGTTGGGAGTTTTTGACCTATCCAGGTTGCAAAGAATGCTAAAATGAGGAAATTCACTGTTGGAAACGCATGCTCTGGAGAGCGGACCAAGGATGTGGCTAGACAGCCTTTTGCTGAAGAGATGAGGTGTGTGGCTCCTGGATTTATTCAACCATCTCAGCAGAAGCCAGGAATCAAATAGAGGTGGACTTAACCTGAAATATCTATGGAAGAACCTTGTCTTGTCTAATAGCACGGATCCCTGTGACATACATGGGATAGCCACAAGGTTTTTGAGAATATTATATCAGCAGGAACACTGATAGCTTGGACTGAAAGAGATGGAGATAAGACAAAATGAGAGAAGGCTCTCATGCTTCCAGAATTCTACAGTCAGCAACTGGGTTGATAGAGCTGCTGGGAGTGGATCACTGAGCCAAAGAGAATTGTACTCAGGCCTTGGAACCTAGCGGAATTTGTCCTGCTGGATTTTGGACTTGCTTGGGACTAGTAACCCAGTTATTCCTTCTGTTTTCTTCCTTTTGGAATGGCATTGTCTGTCCTTTGCCTGTCCATAGTATTTTGGAAGATGTCATTTTTTCTAGTTTTCTAGTGGAATTTTGTCTTAGGATGGAGCATATCCTGATTCCTACCCATACTTACTTTAGATCATGAGATATGGAACTTTTTTGAAATGATGATCTTTTTGATTTAGAGTTAATGCTGTAACAGATTGAGACTTTTGGGATATTGTGACGGGGTAAATGTATTTACTTATGTGAATTTTGGGGCACCTGAGAGTGGATTGTAGTGGTTGAATGGTGGTCCCCAAGGAGGTATGTCTGTGCCCTAACCCTGGAACCTGTGAATGTAGCCTTATTTGGGGAAAGGGTTCTTGCAGTTAAGAATCTCTAGATGAGGCCATCCTGGATTATCTGGGTGGGTCCTAAATCCCAAGTATCATTGTAAGAAACACACAAGGAGAAACAGATGGTGTGGAGAAGGCCATGTGAAGACAGAGGCAACTACAAGACAAGGGACACTTGAAGCCACCAGAAGCTGGGAGAGGCTGGAATTCTTTCTCGGAGCCTTTGGAGGGGGTGTGATTTTGCACCTCTAACCTTTAGAACTGTGAGATAATGAGCCAATTTGTTATGGAAGCTCTAGGAGACGAATACAGGAAGAAGATAATTTAGAAATTGGGGGGGGGAGATGTTCCAGGAAGAGGGACTCCCAAAGACAAAGGCCCTGAGGCAGAGATTATGCTCTGTGGGGTATGGAAGAGCAAGGAACCCAAGCAGCTGGAGCTGATTGAACAGGGAGCATGTTAGGAGATGTGGCTGGGAGAGACCACGGAGGTAGGGGGTGCAGATTGTGTGAGATCATGTAGAGCCTTGTTGGCTTTTGCTGTGAGTGAGGCGGAGCCATCAGAGGAGGAGTCTGATGCAGAGGAGTGACATGACTGGACTTACAGTTTAAATAAAGGAACAAATGAATGTACTGCAGTCACTCGTCACATCCTAGTTATGTCCCTGTCTGTCTACCCTGCTAAGCCTTGGGCGATTTGTGGGTGGCGACAAATGTGCCTTCTTTTCTTTTTTGCATCCTCAGAATCTACCACTAATAATTAAAGAGCTCCTACAAATCAATAAGAAAAAGACCGAAAAACAGGCAAAAGAAAAAGAAATTCAAGTGTCTAACAAAACATGAAAAGAGGCTGGCTGAATTGCGTTCCTGGAGAAATTGCATTCCAGACAAATGAAAACATGTTTACAGAAAAGCTATATGAGTGTTCATAGCTGCTTTATTAATAATAAGTAAAAACTTAAGCAGACCAGGTGTCTATCAACAAGAGAATGAATAAACAAATGGCTAAATCTCACAAAAATAATGTCAAATGAAAGAAGCCAGACACAAACATGCACTAATGGTATGATCCCGTTTGTAGAGAGTTGCGGAATAGACAAGACTGATCTGTGATGAGAATATCAGAAGGACTGCCTCTGCGGGGGTGCAGTGGAAGGGAGCTGGAGGGAGCTTTCGCGCTTCATGTTCTGTATCATGATTGGGAACTGGGCTGCATTTGCATTTGTCATAACTAATCAAATGATACACTTGAGATTGTTACATGACCATATGTAAATTTTGCCTGGGGTGCAGGAAGGAACTATAAACAAGTACTTGACTCTAGTTAATATGCACGCTCAGATTCAGGAGGGAAGTATACTGATCCCTGTAAGTTACTTTGAAATGTATTAAATGGTGGCTCAGCCTGTAATCCTGCACCTTTGCGAGACTGAGGTGAGTGGATTGCCTGAGCCCGCAGGTTCGAGGCCCACCTGGGCAACTTGGAGACCTTATCTCTACAATAAATCAAAAAACTAGCTGGGCGTGATAGCGTGCGCCTGTAGTTCCAGCTACTCGGAAGGCTGAGGCGGAAGGATCACCGGAGCCCAGCAGGTCAAGGCTGCGGTGGCCAGGAGCGGCCACTGCACTCCAGTCTGGGCAACAGAGTGAGACTCCAACTCAAAAAAAAAAAAAAAAAGTATTAAAAAATAGGTACTCATGGACAGACAGATAAATATGTGCTTAAGCAAATCTGGTCCAATGTCAATTGCAGAACCCACACAGGGGTAGGCAGGTGTTCCCTGTGTAATTCTTTCTGCTCTGTGTTGAGGAGAAGGAGGAGACTGCCTCCCACACACCGACTCCCTAGCACCTTGAGAGGCTATTGATATGCAGTGTGTACAGCACTGTGGGACCGTCCTGTGCTGTAGATGGCTGGGACTGTGGTGATGGCCCTGCCCAGAGTCCTCTGCTCCAGTCTCAGTGTGCTTCCTTCTGGTCCCTTCCTGCCCTGAGCATTCCCTCCTTTACATACGATGTATACAGTGTCATAGTCTGTTTTTCCCTGTGTTAGAGTATCAGCATTTCCACACTTCTGTAAAAATTATCTGTAAACAGCATACTTAAAAGAAAACAGATATTATAGGATTTGGGTGGGTCTTTTTTCTTAAAACATTTTTAAGAAAAAAATTTTAAGAGTCAGGGTCTTCCACCCAGTCTGGAGTGCAGTGATATGATCATAACTCATAGCTTGCTGCAGGCTTGAACTATTGGACTTAAGTCATCCTCCCTCCTCAACCTCCCAAGTAGCTGAAATTACAGGTGCATGACACCATGCCTGGCTAATTTTTGTGTGTGTGTGTGATTACAAAGTTCACCATAGAAACATTTTTAAAGTGCAGAAAAGCACAAAGAAGAAATAAAAATCACCTGCAACCCCACCTCCTTGACATTTTTTTGCTCCTCCTCCCTGTCCTCCTGTGCACATGCCTGTGCGGACATACATTCACACAGGTGTCTGTGTGTGTGTATTTTTTTTTTTTTTTTAGTTGAAGTCTCACTCTGTTGCCCATGCTGGAGTGCCGTGGCACACGGCCACCCCAGTGTCAACCTGCAATCCTTCTGCTTCAGCCTTCCAAGTAGCCAGAACTACAGACATGCACTACCGCACCTGGCTAATTTTGATTTATTGTAGAGATGAGGTCTCACCAAGTTGCCTGTGCTGGTCTCAAACCCACAGGCTCAAGCAATCCACTCGCCTTGGCCTCCCAAAGTGCTGGGATTACAGGCTGAGCCACCGAGCCCAGCCATTTGTGTGTATTTTAGCAACATAGAACATTGTATTTTGTTACTTGCTATTCTTATTTCATAAAACACTTCTGGAACATGGTTTTGTTTTGTTTTTTTTGAGTTGGAGTCTCACTCTCTCACCCAGACTGGAGTGCAGTGGCCACTCCCGGCCACTGCAGCCTCGACCTGCTGGGCTCTGGCGATCCTTCCGCCTCAGCCTTCCAAGTAGCAGGAACTACAGGCACGTGCTACCACGCCCGGCTGAGTTTTTGATTTATTGTAGAGACGAGGTCTCGCTGCCCAGGCGGGTCTCAAACCCCCGGGCTCAGGCAATCCACTCACCTCAGCCTCCCAAAGGCGCGGGATTACAGGCTGAGCCATCGAGCCCGGCTTGGAACATGGTTTTTAAAATTCAAGTGTTAGAAACTGTTGGCAATTTCTCTAATAAGGATCCACATTATGTCTCCAGTGTTGGGATCCAGGTAGGGTCAGCCTGGTCCTTGAGGCGCCCAGGGTGGGGCCAGGCCCAGGGACACAGACATTACAGTTGTGCAGTCTCCTGGGGTCAAAGGGCCTGGCAGAAGAGCCCACTGATCCTGGAGGGGTCACACTCTGCCTCCTGGCCTGGGCCTCCTTGCTCCAGCAGCTCCCACCATGGCCTGGCTCCAGGTCTCAGCTGGGAGCTGGGCCCCTAATTGCTCTTCCCTCAGTGTCCCACTGCCTGTCCTGGCTTGTCCTGGTCTGTCCTGAGCCGCCCTCTCTGGGCTAGGTGGGGTGAGACCGGGCCCCGAGTCCCCCTGAAGACTGTGGGAAGAGCGGCTAGCTGGGACCAACAATCAGGTCTTGCTTCAGCAAGGCTTTTGACCCAAGAGGCATCCTCAGTCCAGCCCTCAGCTTGGAGGAAACCCCTGCGCACAGGGTCTCATTGTGTTTCAGGATTTCCCGTTTCCTGACCGCCTAACCTATTTATGGGCCACAATGGCCGCTTCCCCAGGGAGGCCCCTACTGTACTCAGGCCCATTCTCAGGCCTCTGGGCTTGGCCCCGGGCAGGGACAGTAAGTGGGAATCGTGGTAACTTTAGTAGGTTGATAGAACCTGCCTGGGTGCAAGGTTCAGGATCCTGAAGCTCTGTCTGGGCTCAGCAAGAGAGAATGTGACAGTCCATCAGCCAGGACCATGTGTGTGCAAGACAGAGTAGTGGCTAGTGGCACGAACGCACAGCCCTGTCTCACATTGTGATCGGCACTCTGTGCTCTTACCCAGCTTCCCTTTCAATGTTTCCTACCTCCCTTCCATATCCCACCCTCCAGCTATAAGCCTACTGTCTTCTTGGAAAAAGCACTGCCTTTTCCTGCCCCAGGGCCTTTGCTCATGTTGCTCCTTTTCCTAAAATGTCCTTCCCTCCTCCTCAGCAATTAAATCAGGCAGGCCGGCTTGGTGGCTCATGCCTATAATCCCAGCACTTTGGGAGGCCAAGGTGAGAGGATTGTCTGAGCCCATGGGTTCAAGACCAGTCTGGGTAACTTGGCAAGACCTCATTCTCCAATAAATCAAAATATTAGCTGGGCATGGTGGTGTATGCCTGTAGTTCCAGCTACTTAGAAGGCTGAGGCAGAAGGATCGCCTGAGCCTAGCAGGTCGAGGCTGTGGTGGCTGTGAGCGTGCCACTGCTCTCCAGCCTGGGAAACAGAGTGAGATTCTAACTCAAAAAAAAATCAACAAGTCGGGCTTGGTGGCTCAGCCTGTAATCCCGTGCTTTGGGAGGCTGAGGTGAGTGGATTGCCTGAGCCCACGGGTTCGAGATCCACCTGGGCAACTTGGCTAGACCTCAACTCTACAATAAATAAAAAAAAAAAAAAAAAAAAATTAGCCGTACGTGGTAGCACACGCCTGTAGTTCCAGCTACTTGGAAGGCTGAGGCGGGAGGATCGCCGGAGCCCAGCAGGTCGAGGCTGCGGTGGCCGGGAGCGGCCACTGCAGTCCAGTCTGGGTGACAGAGTGAGACTCCAACTCAAACAACAGCAACAACAACACCAACAAAAATTAGGCAGGCTTATTAAATACAGGAGGCACCACTCAGCCAAGCAATTCTCACTTGATCTTCCAGACTCCAGTTCAAATGTCACCTCTTCGGGGAGGCTTTCCCATGCCCCCAAGACTGAGACATGCCCCCACCCAATTTTGTGGGCGTATTAGGTCAGATTCCCCAGAAGCAGAGCCTGAGATGGGAATTCTCACGCAGATGGTTTATTGAGATTAAGAAACTTGTAAAAAAAGCGAGGGACTTAGGACAGGCTGAGCTGAGTGAAGATGTGGCTTCCAGGGTAATCTTACCTCAGCCTGATCCTACAGGGTGGCACTAAGGATGTTTTAGAACCCAGGGACAAGGGGCTGCTCTGACCCCGCATCCTTCACAGCCACTGCTTGTAACCTCCTGGCAGGCCCAGGAACGTGTTTCCCATCAGTCAGGGGCATCCTCTGGAGAGGGGCCAGCCGAGGGGGCAGCCCCAGCTACAGGGAGCACCAGCCTGGGTGGTACTGGGGGCGTGTCCACACCCCTGCCAAGTGTCAGCTCACTGGGCAGGTACAGTATCTGCAGAGCTCAGACTGGGCACCAGAGGGGCATAGTTAGCATCTGACAGACTAAGCTGAGTCCAGGAGGACAGCAGGACCTCATGGTCCTGGCCGACTCCGTGGCTGGTGGGGACCCTGTCCCAGTACCTTCCCAGAAGGCCTGGTGCCTAGGCCCCAGGGCCCTGGCTCCTTCTGACTGTGTCCCACGCTCCGCCCCTTGGTCATGTTGACCAGCCTGGCTGTGTGTCACGCAGGCTCTGTAAAGGTGTCAGGCCTCTGGGCAGATGTTCCAGACCCTTCCCTGGCCCTGTCCACCTTGCAGTCCCCTCAGCCTTAGGCATTATTTCTATGCGAGTCATCTACAGAGTGGCACACAGCTCCCCAAAACCCCTCCTTCTCCTGGAGGCCTCCCCAGACTTGCCCAGTTAAGGGTCCTCTCAGCTCCATTATCCACAAATGACAGATTTATGGTCTAAATGGCAGACGATGGTATAGGTAGGGACTTCAGTAATAGAAGTTTCAAAATAGTCTTTCCAAAGGGAGTTTTTTTGGGTCACCCGCTTTTACAACAATACACCACAAAGGCAGGCAGATAGATCAGCCATGGTGGTGCGAGGCTGTGAGGCTGACCCACCTGGGTCACGGCGGCCTGTGAGGCCTGTGTCATGTGGTGGCAGTGATGTCCCAGCAGCCCTCTACTGCCCTCTGTGTGGCGCTATGGGTTGTTATGGGATCGGATGGGTAACCGTATGAAGAGGCTGCACGCCGTGGGCAAAACTTATGTGATTGGCCTAAGCACTGCCTTTTGATACTCACCAGGCTCATTTGAAGTCAAGGTCTGCAAAACTCAGAAATATGATTCATCATGGAATTAGGACTAAGTGATAACAGATCTATTCTCCAGGAGTGCATTTAACCTCTGGGACCTGTGCCAGGCCCTGGCACCTAGTACGTATCAAGAGATGGAGGGTGAAGGTGGACGGGTAGATGAATGGATGGATGGGAATGAATGGGTAAGTGCCTGTCTGATGAATGAAGAAACCGAGTTCCCGGCTGGGCACGGTGGCTCACGCCTAAGTCCTAGCACTTTGGGAAGTGGAAGCGAGAGGATTGCCTGAGCCCATGGGTTCGAGACCAGCCTGGGGAACGTGATAAGACCTCATCTTTACAATAATTCAAAAAATTAGCCGGGCGTGGTGGTGTGTGCCTGTAGTTCCGTCTGCCTGGAAGGCTAAGGTGGAAGGATTGCCTGAGTCCAGCAGGTCGAGGCTGTGGTGGCCATGAGTTTGCACTGCACTCCAGCCTGGGTGACAGAATGAGACTCCGACTCAAAACTTGCTCGAGGTCACAATAAGTAGCAGCAGCACCAGGGGTCCAGTTCGCTTTATCTACTGAATAAACATAAAGAGTTTGTGAATTATAGTCCTTTCTTACTTGAATGACACACCAACCCCACAATATAGACACTAACTCATGGAGTGTGTCAGCGTGGGGCAAGGAGAAAAGACCTGGGGGAGGAGAGTGACGAACTGGACTCAGGTGGTACCAGGGAGGGGACCACTATTCTGGCCACTTCCTGCCCCCTGGTGGTGGTGCTGGGGTGGTCTCTGGCCTGACCGACCAAGGGGCTGGCTTGGGGGGCCTGGGTCTTCCAGCCACTAGGACGTCGTGTTTATACTAGGAGGAGAGGGCCGAGTACAGAGCTAGGGCTGGGGAAGGTCTGGGTCCCTCTGACCAGCTTGCGGGGGATGGTATTCATGCCCAGGAATGGGGTGGGGGCTGTCCAGAGGTCTTGGCATGCCTGCCCGACTGGGCCCCCATCTGAAGAGGGTGGGAAGCTGTCGTGGGGCCTGGGGCCAGTGGAGGAGAGAGAGGAAGGGGCGTGTCTGTGCAGATAGCTCTCTCAGGAACCAAGTCTGCTTGCAGGAAGGAAGGGAGAAAAACAGTTCTCAGCCCAAACCACCAGGCAGGAGGCTGGGACACCAGCTCGACTCACATGTGCTTTGCAGCCTTAAGTGCCTCGGGCCTCAGACTTTCCAAATGGATGACTGAGGGGTTGGACTCAGTGGCCTGCAGGGATTCTTTGAGCACAAACTGCAGATCATCACTGAGTTGGGAGAGCTGGTTCCTCAGGACGTGAGAACCAAGCCCAATGCCAGGAGGGAGGAAGAGGTGGCCGCTCCCTCCCTGTCCCCATGGGTCTTCGTGTGATCCGGGGCAGGGGCCAAGACTGGGGAGATGAGATGCCCTGAGACTTTGCTGGTAACTTGCCAGCTGTGGGCCACCTCACATCCCTGAGCTTCAGGTGCCCAGGCAGGATGAGGTGACAGTGACAGCACCTGCCTCAGGGTATGGGGGCAACGGGTATCCTGAGGGGGTACCAGGGACATGTTCCAGTCTTTTCCACCTTGGCTTCTTGGTGTCACTCACATCAGCCCTAGGGAAGCAGGGCAGATGCCACCCCCTCATTCAGATGACAATACAGGTTCCCGGTGGTCCACCCAGATTTGTTTCTTGTCCCCTTGATGCACCCTGCTCCCCTCCTGCCCCCATGGCTGCAGGGGTGGGTGGCCCGGCTCTCCCGTGTTCTCATCTGCATCTGGGCTTTGTCAGCTGCAGCCACGCGTGTATGCACACACACACTTGTACACACACTCTAACGTACTCACACACATGCATGCACATGCACATACATGTGTACATATACTCATTCACACTCTAACACACACACACACACACACACACACACACACATTTTACATACACTGTCACAGGCCAATGCCCCCACACAGCCACCCCGGGGCTCAGCAGCGCTAAGGGTAGGAGTTGGGAGCACAGCATGGTTTTTCCAGCTGCCAGGCTCCTCCTGCCAGAAAGTGAGGGAAGAAATGGCGGTGGTGGCGGGAGGGGGAAGGCTGGGGAGTGGAGGATGAGGTGGGGGAGGTGGCACTGGCTGCCTGTTCCATGGAAGGATCAGTTTTTCCCTGGAAACACTCAGCGGGCTCCTGCCCTCCACCCCTGGCCTCCAGCCACCTTTTCCTGGAACAAAGGCTGGGGGGGGGTGAGAAGGAGGAGGCCCCTTGGACATGACAGGCAATGATGTCACCAGCCAGGCTGGGGCAACACAGCCCCCACCCTACCCCATCCTTGAACCCAGGCCACGAACCACAGCTCGGCCTTACAGAGGGAAACTGAGGCAGAGAGTAGGAAAACCACCTTCCTTCACAGTGGCTGCTGTCAACCCAGAGACACATGGTGTAGCTCATGCCTTCCAAGGGGTCATGCTAAGGAAGGCCAGGGCTCCCACGTGGGGGCTCTTCCTTCATGCGGAAACTTTGCTCTGCGGTTTCCTCAAGAGGTTTCTGCCGGGTCCCCCCAGACCCTCACACCCTGGCTCATTCCCGCTTCTTCCGTGGGATGGAAACACCACCGCTAGGCTTGCCTCGGCCTCCCCACCTGTGAGGCGGGACGGGGAGAAGTCGTGGCTCTTCCCAGGCTCTGCGTTCAGCCACTTGGCTCTGGCCGGCCAATGCATCCTCCTGCCTTCTTCTCCTCCTTCTCCCCTCCTGCCTTCTCTGGCATCTTTGCCCTCCCCTCCCAGTCACCTGTTCTCTCTCTCCAGGTCTCGCTCCCTCTCTCTGCTTGTCTCTCCCTTGCTCTGCTTCTCTCTCCCTCTCTCTCTGGTTCTCTCTCCTTCTGGTTCTCTCCCCTCTCTCTGGGTCTCTCTCCCTCTCTCTTTTTGAGCCTCTCTTCCTCCCTCTGGTTCTTTCTACCTCTTTCTCTGAATCTACCTCCACTCCCCCCCACCCCCATTCAAGCTCCCCAGCACTCCCGAGCCTCGTGTCCACTTCCTCTGTGGGCGTCTCCCCCAGTTGTTCCACCGGCTCCCCAGACTGCCTCCCAGTCACCCGCTGCTCCCCCAGGGCTCCTGGCCCCATGGTTGGCTCCTCCAGCACCCTCAGAACCCAGGTGTGTCCCCAGCTGGTCCCCTTCCTCAACGCTTGAGCCCATTCCTGGCCAGCCGTCCACCTCCTCATCCCCCCCAGGCACCCACTGGCTCCCCTCTTCCTGCCCCTGCTCCTCGGCCTGTCTCCTGGCTCCCACCTTCCCCACAGCCTCCTCCTGTGGGCCCACGTCTTTCCAGTTGAAGCCCCTGCTCTGGTGCGGGACTTGCCGGCCCTTCCCCACCTGGCGGGACACCTTCCCTGTGCCCCCTCCATCTCCGCTGCAGGCTCAGCCCTCCCCTGGCCTCTGCACCTGTTGCCCCTCCATCTGGAAAGCCACTGTACCTGCCCCGTCCTGCCATGTGCACGTACTCCCGTGTTGCCTCCTGCCCAGGCGGGCTCCCCACTCACAGTCTCTGCGGGGCCCCCTTTGTGCTCTCCCTTTCCTGCCTGCTCCCCCAAAGACAGGTTTCCATCCAGCGCAGAGTGTCAACGCTGCAGAGTAAGAGGCTTGACCCACACTTAGGGGCGAAGGCCAGCCAGGTGAAGGCCAGCCAGGAGAAACCCCTCACGGAGCCAAGAAGCCGTTCATGTGGACTCCCAGAAGAGCGAGTTAGGGGGTGGGTCTCGGAAATCACAAGCTCAGCCTCCTCTCTCGGGATCCGAAGTAGGCACCCCCAGCCCACTGTTGGCTGTTTGCGTTGGGGGGCTCTCTGAGGCTGAGGCGCTGCTGGCTGGTCAGTGCCACCCGAGGCCGGCAGACTGTAAATCACCACCATAGTCTGGCCTGCCCCTATCTCACCCATAGGTGTGTTGAAAGGGAAGGACGGGAATCTCCCTGACCCGGCCCTTCCCCCGCCAGTCGAAGGAGCTGGTGGAGCAGAAGAGAAAGGGCGTCTTTATGCCCACAGGCAGAAGGACACCCTGTCCCCTCCCAGTCCCCCCACAGTGCCCTCTGGTGAAAGGACTCTTTGTGATGCTCCCCGAGACGGGCCAGAGCAGACAGAGCCCTCCCCAAGTAGGAGGCAGCAGCAGTCAGCTCAGGGACTCTGTCCTGCTGAGGTCACAGGCCTCCGGGCCCCAAGGACCCAAGGAAGAGGCCGTCTGATGGCAGGAAATGAGAAAGGACATGCAGTTGCAGCATGAGGGAGTGGGGTTAGACTTGCTGTACCCTGTGTCCACACAGACCCCGGTGTCTCAAAGCCATTGCAAAGCAACTTCCTTGTGGAACTGGTCACCGAGGAGGGGTAGCCCACTCCATTTCTCTGACCTCATTCTCACCTACTCTCTCCTCACCATTTGCTTTTGCCCTTCCTTCCTTCCTTCCTTTTTAAAAAGACAGGGTCACCCAGTCTGCAATGACATGATCACAGCTTACTATTATCTCAAACTCCTGGCCTCAGTTGGTCCTCCTGTCCTGGTCTCTCAAAGTGCCAGAACTACAGGCATTCGCTATTTCACTGTTTCTCGAACTCACATGCCAGCCAGGGATTTTGCAAATGTGGTTCCTTGCACCTGGAATGCTCTTCCCTGAGATGACTGAGGTGCTCAGCCTCTCCTCAAAGGAGCCCACTCAGACCTGCCCTCCCCACAACGACCTACCATATCATTGATCGCGTCAGTCCTCCCATCTAGAAGTTTGATGAGACAACTTACGTGTCCCAGTGCCTGGCATCCAGTAGGTGCCCGATGAATATTTGAATGAACGGATAGATCATTTCCTTTAACGCATCATTTCTCCCACTCCAAGAGGGAGGCACATTTATAGACAAATGCTCTGGGAACCGAGGGATGCTTCCCAAGTTACACATGAAAAAGAGCTAGATTTGGATTCAGATTTGGAGCTGTCTGGTTCCCAAAAACATGCCTTTCACCAGTGTTTTCTCTATTTCCCCAGCAACAGCCTCACCTAAATACTACCCACCATGTCCCCTCTCCATCCATGCCCCTTGCCTGGCTGGGCTCCAGAGGTCTTGTCCCTTAAAGAATGTTACCTAGGATGCCTGGCAGAAGCAGGGACCACACGAGCCCTCCCTTGCAGATTGGAAGGATCCTAATGCCGGGTCCTCAAGCAGAGCCCGGCCAGCAACCCTCCCTCCCCCAAACCTCACCTCTGCAAGTTCGACACTGCTGAGCTGTGTGCCAGTAAGATTCCTATGCCCTCTGTGACCTTAATGCCCACTTGTAAAATAGGACACTGCCACCTGCTCAGAGGTGCATCTGTGAGGAGCAGGTGAGAAAGTACAGAAAGAGCCCCCAGGACACGCACTGCAGAGACAAAGGATCCACGTGACACTGCCCCTCGGCCAAGGCCTGAGCAGGCAGGAAGGAGAGGACACCAGAGAAGGGCCCAGTTCCCACCCCCCCAGCCCCTGCTAGAGGAAAGGCTGAATGAGGAGCTGCCAAGGCTATAGTCAGCCTCCACTGAAAAACCAGGCAGGGGGCCCAGGTCCACCTCCATAGGTGGAGAGGGTCTCCCTAGGGAAGAGCAAACCCCACCTCCCCTCCAGGCCAGGAGCCATGTGGTATCCATCTCTTCCAAGCCTGATGGAAGAAGCACCTAGAATCTGGGCCCTGGAAAAGAGATTTGCTTACAAGGGCCAAACTTGGCGTCTCCTATGGGGCTACCTACTCCTCCCTTCAGACTACCTGTCATGTCCCCTCTCCATCCTGCCACCCCTTCCCTCACCAGCCTTCAGTGCCCCAAGGACCTCTCTGAGCCAAGGACAGGGCCTCAGAGCGGAGAAGTCAGCCCCTTCACTGTGCAGATGGGGACATGGACCCGACAAGCAGCAGTGAGCTGCCTGGGCCACCCACTAGTGGCAGGGCTGGGCTCCATCTCCAGCCCAGCCCTTGGCTCTGCTCTGAAGACAAGTCAAGTGCAGCTGTCCCTGGTGGTGCTGGGTTGGACCCTCTGGCCTCGGTGGGCTCTAGCCTGGAGTGGGGAATCCCATCCAGTCCGCTCTCACCCTATCTCTCACCGCCCTCACCTCACCCCATGCGCCAGCCACACAGAACCTTGTGCAGTCCCCTTAAGCTGGCCAGGCTCCCTCCAGCCACCAGGCCTTTGCCCACACTGCCTCTGTTTCCACTCCTTGCCCTGGCCAGCTTGTGCCCACCCCTCTGCTTTCAGCACAGACAGCAGACATGGCTTCCACAGAGAAGTGCTCCCTCTCCTCCCACCCGCCCTCTCTGGACTCCCACCCGCCAGGAAAGCCACTCTGTAGGACCGTGGCTCAGCTGCAGTTCCCGGCACCATGGCCATTGCACAACAGGGCCTCACTGTTTGCTCAGCGAGGGAGCCTATGAACTAGGGGGAAGATCACATCGTGGTGGGGGGTGTCCAGGACGGGGCAGGCCCCAGCGAGCACTCCCCTCCTTCCTCTCTCACTTCCCCCTCTGGCCACTTCACGCCCTGGGCAGGTGGAAGGAGCCTGGGAGGGGACAGGAGCTGCACCCTGCCCTGACCATGGCATCCCCTTGGGGGGGCTGACTCCACCCCTGCCCTGTGGCTCATTTCTCACCTCTGCTTCCCAAGCCCCAGCTGCCCACCCTTCTCTGTTCACATTTCAGAGAAGAAGGCTATGGCACTGACCAGACGAGGAGTCCATCATTCAGTCGCCTTCAGCCAGGGGCTCAGGGCAGGTCCACACCCCAGGGAGCCAATGATTCACTCAAAAATTCACTCATTTTTTTCAACTCTGTGCCAGGCACTGTCGTATGTACTGGGGAAACAGCAGGGAAGAATCCCGACACAGGCCCTGCCTCTCAGGGTGGATAGCCTGGCGGGCTCTTCTCTTCCTCCCTGCACTTCTGGGCGCCTCAGCCTTCCTCCCTGGTGCGATGTCTTCACCATCCTCCCCACAAAGCCCCTCCTGGAGCCCTCTGTGCAGGCTGAGACACAGTTGGGGGCCCAAGAGGGATGCCAGCCATAACAACCCCCGTGAGGATGATGACGCCATGACAACTGCTGTTGCCATGGTGACGCTAGCCCTCCAGTCTTCTCTGAGTGAATCCCCACATGCTCTAGGAGGCTCATATTGTGATCATGACTCCCATTTCCGTGAAATGAGAAGGCTCGGTGGGGTGAATGTGACATCCTGGGGTCGTTGTAGACTTCAGGTGGGCAGTAGAGCCAAGATTCCAGTCCAAGTCGGCATGTCCCAAAGAGAAAGGCTTAGTCACTGGGCCAGTTGGCTTCTCCAGGCCCAGAGGGTCACACCCATGGGCTCATTGCCCTACAGTGACCCCAGTGGTCACCATAAAGATGGAAGCCCTCCAGCAAGCCAGCCTTCTGGCAGGAGGGATATACGAGGCAGAGCCTGTCTGGAGGAGGAGGACTTATAATGAGAGGCACTGTCCCTCCCCCAGCAGCCTCCATCTCAGGCACAAGGACCATATTTCCCTATTGTTGCCAGTGGCGCAGGGGTACACGTCCACTTTACCCAGTGGATCCAGACCAAGCTGGGACACCAGCTCCATTTTCTGCACCCCCCACCTCTGGTCTGTTTCCTCCCTGGCCCATCTCTCTCTTCTACAGCCCCTGTCGTGACCAGGATGGCACCCTGGTCCCTGACGACTCCTGTGGCTGTGTGGGTGCCCTCCAGTCGGGCCCACCCCACAGCCAGTTCCAACACAGCCATCGTGTTTCCCAGTTAGAAACCAGTGTCCAACTCAAAATAACTACTTCCCTTCACTCTGACACAACTGTCTTCCCTGGGGAGGACGACAGCTGCAAGGGATTAGGGCAGGGGCGGAAGGAGAGAACCCCCACCCACAGCCCCACCCCCAGCCCCAAGCCCGCAAGGCTGGAGCAGGCAGCAGCAGCATGGCCCGAAGAGCCCGCGTCCGCGGCTGCCTTGTCCCCTGGAATATGGTCCTCTCCCCCAGGGGCTGGAGAAGCAAAAGGATCTGGGGGTGGCAGTCCCCTAACGCCAGCACCCCAGCCTGGCCCACTTGTGGTTGGTGTAGGTCTCCCCTCCAAGCCTGGGGCTGCGGCTTGGAAATCGGGTGTCAAGGCACCCTGTGCTCTTGCTGTCCCAGGAAGCCAGCTCCCCACTCCCGGGCCTTGGCTCCCGCTGTTCCCGCTACCTCATCGCCCTTCCCCATACTGCCTGTGTCGCCACCTCCTCGTCCCTACACAAAGCCTTCCTCCATCCCATGACCCAAGGCTGGATCCCACTTTTACCTGACCACGCCCCTCTCCCATGGCATTTCTAGAGGGGAAGAGATCCTCCGGGTGAGGACTGCACTGTTGTCCCTTTCCTGGGCCAACCTGATCGCTGCTTTCTCCCTCGGCATCACAAGGGCTCCAGGAGCCAAGTTCTCAGGCCATTCCCCAAACAAGTATAAGGAGAGCCGGAGTCAACCCAGACCTCTGGCTGGCAGCCGCACGTCACCTTCGCGCCTGTCTGGAACCGTTCCTTCCCCTACCCCCCACCATCCTTTTAGTTTTAGGAAAACCTTGGATTTGGCCGGTGCCATGGCTCACACCTGTATTCCCATTGCTTTGGGAGGCTGAAGTGGGAGGTTCACTTGAGGCCAAGAGTTTGAGACCAACCTGGGCAACACAACAAGACCTTATCTCTGGAAAAAAAAAATCAGAAAATTAGCTGAGTGTGGTGGTATGTGCCTGTAGTCTCAGCTACTCAGGAGGCTGAGGCAGGAGGATCACTTGAGCCCAGGAGTTGGAGGCTACAGTGAGCTGTGATGGCACCACTGCACACCAGCCTGGGTGACAGAATGAGACCCTGTTTCTAAAATAAAGAAAAGAAAAACTTGCGGTATACACATCTTTGGTAAAGCATCTCATATCCCTTTTGGAGCTGAGAAGAGATATATCAATGAATGAATATTACCCACTTTCTCCTGCGACTATGCCTTAATGTACCCTTTCCTCCCCTTGCCTAAGGGCACTGGGATCTGAGATGAGGGCTGGCATGTTTTGGGAATCAGTTGCTACCTCAGGAACCCCTGAAACTTTATGGCTTAAAACCACCACCATCTTATTTGCTCTCGACTCCTCCCTTCTGGCAGCAGACATGAGCTCTCTGGGTAGTCCCTGTAGATGGGTTTGCTGGTGACCTCTGTGTAGCTGCATTTCAGGGTAACTGAAGCCAGGTCTCCTTCTTCTCCACGTGTCTCCTCACAGGTGTCCTGACATGCTCTCTCTGGTAGGGTAGTCAGACTGCTAATGGGGCTGCTCAGGGCTTCCAAGAATACAGAAGCAGAAGCTGCCCAGACTACTTAAGGCTTAGGCTCGGACTGGTGCAGAAAGTCCCTGCCATCACATTCTGTAGTTAAAACATGTCGTGGGGCCAGCCCAAACTCAAGGGGAAAGGATGACACGAGGCGTGAATCCCAGAGGCGGCATTCACTGAGCACAGACAGAGGAACAGACTGTGACACAGACACATACATACACAGCGTTGGAAGCAATGCATGAAAAATGGTAACAGTGGCCATTTGGGGTGGTGGGAGCATGGGTGCTTTGTGCTTTTATCTTTACATTTGAAAGATGCCAGGAAATAAAGGGGAGGCCACGACAAGGCATCCAGTTCATTATCTGAGCACAGCTGTCCCGGGCAGCTGCCACTAGGCCCCCTAGGTCCTCACGGGGTGCTAATGTCGGCAAGGGCAGTGAAGTTGTCCCTGACGGCCAGGGCCTGTCACCCAGCAAAAGAATTGACGAGCTGGGCCTCACACACAACAGGCCTGGCTTTTGGCTTGAGGCATCCTGTTCGAAGGGCAAGCAGGTGTTATGCATCACTTGGCATGTGGTTCCCGGGGCTCAACTCCCAGAATGCACCTTGTTTTCTTTTCATTTTCCTTTCGGATTTATTTATTTATTTTTGAGTCGGAGTCTCACTCAGTTGCCCATGAATGTGCAATGGCACACTCACAGCCACCACAGTCTGTATAGGCTGGGTTAGACGATCCTTCTTCCTCAGCCTTCCAAGAAGCTGGGACTACAGGTGTGTGTCACCATGCCTGGCTAATTGATTGATTTATTGTAGAGATAAGGTCTCACCATGTTGCCCGGGTTGGTCTCAAACCCCTGGACTCAGGCAAACCTCTCACCTCAGCCTCCTAAAGTGCTGGGATTGCAGTTGTGAGCCATGAGCCCAGCCCAGTTCAAGCATTTTAAAACAGTATTGGCCATTGAAATCAACTTTACCTGCATTACCCATTATGGAACCCACTAGTTATGTGAGGCTACGGAGCACTTGAAACACAGCTCGCGTGAGAGAGCTGAGTTTTACGTTTTATTTAAATTAATAAAAATAAGTAATTTAAGTAGCCACACATGGCTAGGGGTTGCCATATTAGATGGCGCGCATTTAAAATCTACTCCATTTGTAATGGCCCATCAACCTAGACAATCGCCGTTAGCCTGGTCCCTTCTTTGTCTCCAGCGGATCTGCCCAGCCCAGCACTCCTTGTCACAGTTTCACAGGTGAGCACTGAGAGCCCATGGAGCCCCCGTGGGAGAGAAGGGCAGCAGCATCCCCCACACCAGCTGGGCCTCCTGGGTGACGGGGGCACCCTGGAGCACCCTTCAGGCCTCCATTGCTTCCTTGGGTGAGGGCAGGCCAATACCACAGGGAAGACTCATCTGGGGCTCACTGCCTCAGGAGCGCCAGCCTCTTCGCATCCTTCTTGAGGCTGCTGGGATTTCCTGGGTGGGAGTGGGGCACAGGGGCAGGGAAGGAGCTTTGGGTGTGGATATCTCCCTCTCCTGCCTCTCAGCCAGCATGCTGACCAGAGAGATCATGACCTTCTGGGAATAAGTCTCGACTCCCCTATAATCACTAGAGGGATCTAGAAATACCTTGTCATTAGTGAAATGAGTCAAGTTCAAAATATGTGACTGGCCAGAAACATGAGGTGCCTCTGCCACCACTAAAATGGGGCCTGAGAACCGGGTGTGGCCAGGGTTGTAAGACCTTCAGGATGTCTAAGTCTAAAACTCCTGTGGGACTCCCTATACTTGCCTCTCACCAGCAGCAGAGGATTCCCACCTGATCCTGCTTCCATCTGACCTGCTAACCACGTGTACACACTGGCCATAGAAGTGCCTCGAAAAACAATGGATGAGCACGTTCCCTGAGCTTCAGGAGCAGGTGGCATGGGTCTCTTCTGCATGATCACGAACACATTCTGTACTCGTTGGCTGAGATTCACTTGCACTGTCACACATCACCCAGTGGCTGGCATGGAGGGGATACCACTGCAGCTCTCACCTGCCTCTCCCCGTAGGAGGCTAGGGGCAGCTTCCAACACCGAGAAAGGTCCCAGGTTTGGAGGCTGCTTTAGGTCCAAGCGGACACGAGGGCAGTCCTGGAGGATGGGACGGGGCTTTGGAGAGTGACTTGGGACCCAAAGGCTAGTGTAGGTAAGGACTGCTTTTATTGTGTTTATCGACTGCATGGTATTCCCTCCCGAATACCGGGAGGACTGACCAGCCAAGACCTCCCCGAAGCAAGGGCTGGGGGAGCCCAAGCGATGAGAGCGCCCGCGAAGGCTCCAACTGGTCCATGCCCCTCTCACGTCGTAACACAGCAGAGGCTCTTGGTGGCACGCTGTGTCTCTTTAACATGGGGTTCTGCTCAGTCTGTTTCCACATCGCACCCTTGCACACTGTTTGGCTTTGCCTCAGACACCACGGAGACCCAGAGGCACGGTTTTTCCAAGGCTCGCGCGCTACCCGGATGTTCGGCGCCTTGCGGATTCGTAGTTTGGAGTGCCGCTATCACAGCCAGAGGCGTGAGTGGCATGCGTTCCAGGACTCACGCTTGCAGGTTACGGAAAAAGTGCAGGGACTTAAGTGACACGCTAGAACTCTGTAGGGGTTTTTTTGAGAAGACTACAATCTGCAAATGGGCCGGGGGGCGGTTCTTTATGTTTCTCTTCCATCTCATTTGCCTCTACATACACAGACGCACCGCGTCAACTCACTCACTCCAGCTCAGAGCAGCTTCAGGCAACAGAATCACCGGGACACTGGGAGAAGGTGCTAACATACAGATGTCTAGGTGGGCTTTAGACAGGCAGAAAGAATGAGAACATATCTCTTGGGGTGGGGACAAATAACTATCATTTTAACAAGCTGGCCCCCAGGCATGTGCATTCTAATAAGCCAGGGCCAAGGAATCTGAGACTCGATTTCTTTTTAATTGGGAAGTATCATCAGACACATACATTTAGGATCGTTGTAATTTACACAATAACCTTAACCATCCATGTGTAAACACAACTCAGGTTACGAAACAGCACTGCCGATGCTTGGGAACCTCCTGAAGTGCCCCTGTCACAGCTCGTGTCCCCACCCCCTCACCCCACCCTCAGGAGAAGCGCTCTCCTGAGTGTTAAGATATTCAGTCCTTGCCTGTATCCCAGAACAATATAGGGGGACCCAAAAAACCCGGAATTTATTTATTACAAAATTGTGTATTTATTCTTACATGTTTAAATTTCAGTCATCTGCCAAGTTCTCTCCGGTTGATGCAAAACACATATTGAGACATTTGTTGCTCCTTTTTGTTGCTGTGCAGTATCCTATTGTACGAAGACAACACAAATGATGTGATCTATTGTCCACGGTCATTGCTTCCAGCCCAGCTCTGAGGTAAGTTTCACGTGTTCTATCACCGGGCTAATTTTGCTGAGGAGGAAACAACAGGTCAAAATGGTTGAGTGGTTCAGGTGCCCAGCGCTGGGGTAAAACAGCCTGAGTTTGAAACCTGCCTCTACCATGAGGGGTATCACAGAATGACCCTGGGTACATTAATCTTTGTGCCTTGGTTACCTCATCTATAAATGGGAATTATAGTATTATAATCATTCAGTAAAATAATGTATGTAAAGTGCTTACAACGCTGCCTGGCCCACCAAGAGCTTTCTGTAAGAATTAGCTACTAATGTGATTCAACCATCTGTAAACCCCCACTCCTACGTTCTCTTCTCCCTACAGCACAGTCCCACCTCTCTTCCAGAACTCACCCTGTGACGGTGGCTACCTGCACATAGCCAAATCTCCACCTGGCATATTTTACTTAACTAAAACATGGCTAGGGCCTGGCACAGCAACATCAGCTGAAAAAATGAGCTAACATTCAGCAGATTCATCTTCCTGTGGGAAAGGCGCAGGGAGCTTTCCACAGTGGTGTCCCCCATCGAGTCTATTCTAGATGCTTCGTGAGCAGGTGCTTTGTGTGCTCAGCGCAGAAAGCGGCAAGAGTCTGTCCTTCCAGCAGGAGAGCCTGGGCTTTATTCTTGGCCCTGGCCCCTGTGAACTAGGCAGCCCTGTGAACCCTTGAACTTCTGTGCTTGTCTGTGGATGGAGGTGGCCACTACACCTGACCTTGCAGACAGGATCCTGAGCATGGGTATGAAGCATGCTGCCGCCTGGAAAGCACTGCCCCAAATGACGTGCCGTCTGCATCACCTTCCTTAGGAGTCACCCCTAGTACCAGGCTTTCCCAGGCTCCTAGGAGAACACGAACGACAGGGATCAGGAAACTCGGGAGGCTGATCGTGCTGCAAGACCAGGTACAGGAAGAAAGGGCAACGATATTCTAGTAATACATCCGGACACTTTCAGCTAATATGCGACCACATAGTGATGATCTAGGTCGGTCCTCAACGCCAAGGCAGGACTGACTGTAGTCCTCGAGGCAGGCAAACACCAACACAAGGGAGTTCAGGGAGGGCATATGACTCCAACCAGGTGAACTATGTCCTCGTACCATCCGGTCGTTACTAGGGAACTAGCCTATCTCTTGCTGGACTGGGGCGTGCTCATCAATAAAATGAGGGGGCCAGGATGCAGATAAAAGCTCCAAGATATTTTTCAGTAAGTTTCCTGACAAGGCTTTTGGCCAAAGCCACTGAGGTGCCCAGGAAATGAGTTTGGGGGTTGTTCTCTGGCATGCTTGCACCCCTCAGAAATGCCTCAGGCCAGGCACAGTGGCTTATACTCCTAATCACAGAACTTTGGGAGGTATAGGTGGGAGGATTGCTTGAGCCCAGGAGTTCGAGACCAGCCTGGGAAACATAGTGAGACTTCCTTGCTACAAAAAAATCAAAAAATTAACCAGGCGTGGTGGTGCATGACTGTAGTCCCAGCTGCTTGGGAGGCTGTGCCTGAGCCCATGAGGCTGCAGTGAGCTGTGATCATGCCATTGCACTCCAGCCTGGGCAACAGAATGACTCTGATTCAAAAAAGAAAAGGAGAGAAAAAGAAATGCCCCAGGCCAGCATCAGGTTGGTCAGGTGCCAGCCAGTCTTCTAGCCTGGCAGTAGAGGAAGCCATCAACCGCCCCGTAAGGGCCACAGTCAATCTGCTCTCCCTCAGGATCCCTTTTGGGAACGTTAACCAACACTCTCTCATTTAGAAAGCAATTCCTTCTAAGACACGCCATGACTTCCAAGGAGCTGGGTAATGCGATTCTGTTTGCTCCAATTACCATGGCCCAAGATCACCCTGGCCCACTCCATGAGGGAGGCCTCAGCCACAGCAGCCTGTCCCTCCCTTTCTTTTCCCCTTGGCCTCACAACTGGTACTGTCCTCCTCCTGGTGAGCTGGAAAGCTGAAGGCGAGAGTGGATACTGCTATTCACACTGGCCCGGGGCCAGCTTAGATAACACACCCCACCCCCCTTGACGCCCCTCACTTCCTCTTGGATGGATATGGGAGGCATCTGGGAGTCAGCAGCTGCGGCCTGCCGGCCCAAAGAGGGCGGTGAGGTAATCCCCATACATAGTCTGACAAGTGCCTCAGGGTGAATGCAGCTCTGTGTGAGGAGAGAGCCTCACTGTACTTCTCCGAACTTCCAGGAGCACTTCGCTGGTACCCTGGCACCGAGAAGAGATGAAAAGTTAACCCGGGTTTTCTTGCCATCACAAAAGCATCTTTTATCCCGTAATAGACTCCAGATTGGAGGGAAGATTTCACTAGTGACCAGAGACAAGCAGCTCTGTCGAAGTCACTGGCCACCCTCATCCACTTCTGAGAATTCCTGCCTTAACCCCAAAAGCAAGGGAGTCAGGCCCAGAGCCCTGCTAGTGTGAACGCCAGCATGTTAAGGACAGGGAAGCAGGACAACGTTCAGATCTGACTGGGGTTGGTCCCGTGAGAGCAGTCTGTCACCTGGGCTGAGGGATGCTCTGCCCTGCTGAACAACTAGGGACTCTCAAAGGAGAGGGACAGCCGTATGGGGAAGGGGGCGCTAGCCTGGTTAGCCCAGAGAGGAAGGAAAAAGCGGTCTTGACTGAGCCCACCTGAGCGTCAGCTGCTTGACAACTGTGAGGAGAAATGAATCCTCAGTGACTGTCACACAAGGCAGTATGGAGCACCACTCCCTCCACTCCCAACCTCAGAGACTAGGCCATGCTGACCTGGAGCACCTCTGGAGGACATGGACACGGGACAAGTGTGCTTGTCATTTAGCTTCTCAGAAGGCAGCAGCGGCAATGACAAATCTCAGAACTTGGTGATTTTACCTGTAACCAAAGTCTAAATAGCAGCTGCCCACAATTCCAGTCTTGTTCCTGTGGAATGAAACCAGATCCAGGGTGAGTGACTGGGGGTGGGCACAGTATCTGGAATGGCCTTTTGCTCTTTGACTTTTAAAATTTTTATTACACAAACATTACCTTTCCAAAAAAAATTGTTACAAGATAGTAAACAAGTGATAAAAAAACACCCCACCATTCTGCCCAGATGTAATCACCGTACCATTCTTGTGTGTCCTTCAAGATCATCTGTTATCTAGATAGGCTCTTCTCATGTTACTTTATGCAACAGGAAAGTTACATATGGTAGAGTTGCACATAAAAGTGCTTAACCTTTGCATATTTATCTATTTGTGCCTGGCCCAAAAAAAAAAAAAAAAAAAGCAATATGGCAGTGCTATTCTACTCCACACGCATCTGCTCCAGAATAATCACAAGTGGGGAAAGTGGCATAAGGTTTCAGTTCCCTCATGTGATTCTAGTGTCTTAAGAAACAATTTCCAGCCGGGCTCGGTGGCTCAGCCTGTAATCCCAGCGATTTGGGAGGCCTAGGTGAGTGGACTACCTGAGCCTGCGGGTTCGAGACCCGACTGGGCAACCTGGCGAGACCTCATCTCTACAATAAATCAAAAATTAGCCGGGTGTGGTAGCGCACGCCTGTAGTTCCAGCTACCTGGATGGCTGAGGCGGAAGGATCGCCGGAGCCCAGCAGGTCGAGGCTGCGGTGGCCAGGCGCGTGCCACTGCACTCCAGTCTGGGTGACAGAGTGAGACTGCAACTCAAAAAAGAAAAAAAGAAACAATTTCTTTCAAGTCCCTATATTTAAGGCAAGTACTTCATTGGAGCTCAAATAGGGAAATGGTGAACTGCTCCAATGCTGAGTATGCAAGATGTGTTGATTACTTGAGAGAACATGTGAAGCTCTAATACAACCCTTCTTAACGGTGTTCAAGAACAATTTAGACCATATGCCATTTTGTCTTAAGCCAACTTAGGACCCAACCCATAGAAGATTCTACTGGTCATATACTGTTTTTCCCCCATTTAGTTTATCTTAAAAGCTGTTCCAAATCAGTATATACAGTTGACTCTTGAACAACTCGGGGGTTAGAGACACCAACCCCCCCAAGCAACTGAAAATCTTTCAACTGTAACTTTTGCCTCCCCAAAAATTTAACTACTAGCCACCTGTTGACTGGAAGTCTTACCAATAACATGAACAGTGGTCAATTCATATTTTGTATGTTAGATGCATTACATACTGTATTCTTACAATAAAGTAAGCTAGAGAAATATTATTAAGAAAATCATAAGGAAGAGAAAATATATTTACTATCGAGTGGAAGTGGATCATCATAAAAGTCTTCATCCTCACCATAACGTGGAGTAGGCTGAAGAGGAGGATGAGAAGGGGTTGCTTTTGCTGTCTCAGGAGTGGCAGAGGTGGAAGAAACTGTCCATAAGTGGATCTGTAGTTCAGACCCGTGTTGTTCAAGGGTCAACTGTACAGATCTCCCTTGTTCTTTACATGCTCAGTGCCAGATATTTCACAGCATGAAGTGTATGGGATGTTCACAGCAAATAGTTCTCTTTTCACATCACAAAGAAAAATGTCACCATTAAAAAAGCTAAACTAAGAACACACTTACAAACCAAGAATATAACATTTTATTCATTTCCCGATTATGAGCATTACACAGCATATACATATATTTAGATAATATATAAAACAAAGAATAACCGTAGGAAGAAACAGTGGTCTGAAATTGCCTTAGGGGACATCTTTAATTCTGTAAGTTCATGGAAAATGTATCTCCCCCACTCTGGGGCAGGCAGCAGGATAAACTCTAGCATTCACATATCACGCACAGGACTGCTTATTCCCACTGTACTTACAACGCAATTACAGAGTTATGGCATGGTCACTGGTGTCCATGACAAGGGACACTAGGTAGTAAATAAAAGTATAGCAGAGTGAATTAATATAAATATGTTTTTGTATTGTCCTCCAGACAGTTTCCTTAAGTTAAGAGTCACATCCAGGGTCGGTCCCTTGAGTTGCATTCCAGTTATTGCTGGAGGAAAAAACGGAAAAGAGGCATCAGTTTAAGTTGTTCGAAAAGAGATGGCTAGTGCCACTGGCTTCCTACCTCTGCTGACACTCCGGTGGACTCTGGCCTGTGGAAATGCATTCATGTCCATAGCAGGCAGGCACGCAGGCACCCACCGCTGTGGTAGAGGGGACCAATCCACAATAACTTTAGACTGATAATCAGGTTAAGATGGAGGACATCCTTCAAAGAAGTGCTGTGAGCAGGAAGCAGCAGGATGACCCTCAGAAGGGGCAAGATCACCATGTGAAGGTGGAGACAACAGTATTCCCAGGATCATTCCTGATTCAGTGTTGATGCTGGAAGAAGACCTAAGATCTTATGATCTAAAGGTACTCCAAAGTGACAACAGAGGGGGCTCTGCAGCTGAGCCTTAAACTAGAGCACTTCCAGGAACACAGCTCCCCCAACTCCCTGGCTGTCCCCTGAGCGAGGTTGGCTTACCTTTGCCTTGTTCTGAACTGGCAGGTACAGTTTGAACTCTGCTGGCAGTTCGTCTTCTGAGTAGAGTCTGTCTGAGAAGTAAACCCGTCGGATACGACAGTTTGCATGGATCTAGGGAGGCAAGACTTATTTTGAGAGGCTGAACAGGATGGTTTTCCCTCTAATTTCTGACTCTGTTAGAGGCCCTCTTGTGACACTGTAAAAACTTCACCTCCATGGCATCTCCTCGGCTTGCCTTACGAGTAGATTCTGGCAAGCGGGAGATTTTGCTTATTCACCCACTATGTCTGAGTAGATTCCTGAATATTTCCTGGACCGTTTTGATGCCAAAGCTCCTTGGACAGTGACTTAGGAACTTTAACCAGAAGCCCACACTGTTCTGTTACATGAGCCACAAACCAGTATCAGACACCCCTATGTCCCCAGTTTGGGGCTCTGTCTGGAAAAGGAGCAGTACCTGCACTCTTAGGGTTTCAATGTAATTTGTGCCATATGCTCGCCGGGTGAAGTCTGACAAGTTGAACTGAATCTGGTTCCAGCCGTCATCCAGCCGCATGGGCATGGTACAGATGAAGGGTTTGACCCGGGTGGTGCTCTGGTAATTACTTGCCCGAAACCGCCGACGTACATTCTTGTCATCTAGTACCTGTGAAATATAGGGAAGAGTCACATTAACTTCATCTCAGAAGAAGCAAACACTCTTTAAAGACAAGGACCTGAGCTTCCACAGCCTGGTTTCCCAAGGCTGAGACCCACAGGAGAATAAACAGACCAGACACAGGTCATCCACTGGACACAGATGGTCCGGAAGTAGCAAGTTTATCTTGTTTGTTGCCAAGACAACACCAGCTGCTTATGACATATGACACACCCAGCAGGCTCTCGGTCCATAGAATGATTTCATAAGCGTTTTTCCCTTTGAAAAATCAAAATTACAAAAATAACCCAGTATTAAATAATTACTCCCCAAATGGTCACTAAGCTGACTCTCAAGTTCCGAAGTCTTGTAGCTACTGATTAGGTTTTCTGGGTGCTTACTTTTTCTTAAAGACTGGCATTAAATTTTAATTACTAATACCAAACTTATGTCATAATAACAAGGACTACACTGAGCTTACAACAGAGGGAGAAAAGTAGACATATAAAAGGATAAAGATGCTTTTGTAGGGCTCCTTTTTACTGTAAGTTGAAAAGACATCTCTTTGGTATAGCTAAGTGTGAACACATACATGTGGACATACTAACCTGTACTTCAAAGGTAAAATATTTCTTCAGGTTTTTGATAATCATGACAAGGAAGGGAAGTTTAATTCCCAGTGTCTTCTTAGGGTCTGCAGGACATGTGATATATGTGGTGCTGTAGAGAGAGGAAATACCAATAAACACACTACTTGTCTTTCTTCCTTTGTGGTATGTACAACAAGAACACATGGCTCAAGAGGAAAAACTGGAAAGCAGATCTAAATGATTCAGACACATCACCCAATGAATCCCTCAGTGCTTAAGTCAGCTGATGCTTTAAAAAAATGCCGGACTCAGAAACAAAAGCTTAACACAGGACTAGACATCAACAATAAAATATCTGAAAAACAGAGCCAGACCAGTGGATCTAAGAAGTTGTTCTAGTGAGAGAAGATTTTAATTCTGGTTCAAGAGAACCATCAAATGATAGAAAACCAAAGCTAAGACCACTGAGGCACTGAAAACCACACTGGCCACCCACTGGATATACAACACCGCCATTACTCTCCCCCAGCACACACTTAGGTCAAATACTAATAATAAACTAATACTTGCACAGTGCTTACTATGTACTAAGCATGGTTCTAAGTGTTTTATACAGATTCACTTACTTAGTCCTCACAATAACCCTGTAAGGAAAATATACTGTTATCACCTCCATTTTACAGACGAGGATACCAAGGCCTGGTATACGATGTCTCTGGAAGAACAGAGTTGGCAACCCACCTGACATTTGTCCCTTCAATCTCTAGCACCAGGGACTGGATGTCATTATCAGTTATTCTTTTGATGTGGCCATTCCGCACCTACAAGGAAGCAAATTCAATTAGTTAGTACTGAACTATTTGATGGCAAGGCTGAAAGGAACCATTTAAGAAAAACCACAGTAGCCCAAGGGGCATAACGCAGAAGTCTGTGATATAACATGCTGAAGTTTAGCTATAAAGTCAGCCATGCTATTACCACTCTACACAGGGTCCCATCAACCACCACAGGAATCCCAGGTAACCTGGCAATCTGTAAATTTTCAGATAAATTACTTCCCGAAGAAATCAACTCAATATAGGTTCAGCTAACATTTACTGAGTGCCTGCTATGCACTAGGAATGTTCATATACATCTCTCAACTCCACAATAACAATAAAAAGAAAAAGGTAGGTGGTACTGTTTCACACACATGGACACTGGCACCCAGGAACTGCAAATGACAGATCCTAAGTAGCAGGTGGCTCAGGATTTACCAGGCTTGCCATCACCTCATGTACTTCTCTGGCCAGAAACATCAAGGAAAAGCTGAGTGTCACTGAGAAGGAGGGGGGCAACCATAAAGTGAAGGCATTCCTCCCCAGATTTACTCCTACTTAATGCTTCCTTCTTTTGCCTTATTTTCTACTTTTGCAAGTGTGAATTCAAGTCCCATCTGTGCCACACACAGACGCCTTCAGCATTTTCAGCCCACATCGACCTCTTTTTCCTTGGATTTGTTTTCTAAGCTCATGTTGTCTAAACTACATAATTTAGCTCTTCATCCTACATTGTTTTGTACTGTTTGCTGCATATGTAGGAGGTAGAGGATGGGGAGGAACCTATATGCAATATGGGTTCCTCCTCTCAAAATATTTAGGAAAGAACAGTAATCTTCAAGCATTAAACTCTCAGGCACTTAATATGGACAGAGCAGAGATATGACATGCAAAGGCATTTTCAAAACAGTGCTGGACTGTTAGGGTTGAATGTATTAGCACGTGAAAAATGTCAATCAGGTTTAGAACAGGACACATCAGAAAGACAACCGTGTGGTCTTTTTCTAGGTACTGTGAAAATGGCAGCACTGGGCTGTCATAGTCAACTCAATCACACTGACTAAAGCTCCCCTTGTTCACTAATCAGCCTTCTAATTAGAATTTGGCTTTTTATTAGACTTGCCCATAGGGAAAGAACACAGTGGTCAGTCTTACAGTTGTATTTTTCAACACAGATTATTAATATGTGAGTTTTATGGTGTGCCTGGTGTTCTCCAGGTGACATCTGATATTACTATCCACTCTTTCTACAACTGAGACTAAGTTCTGTCACCTTTAAAAAGAATAAACTCAAACAAGAGTAGGGATTAGTTATTAAGCATCATTTGGATCTTCTACAATGCTTAGTACTATGCTAGGCACAAACAAAGCATTCAAATATTTGCTGATCTCTGGAATGTGTCACCCTAAGAGTTGGCACATACGAATAGGTTCAAGGAGAGTTTAAAAAAAATCTCTGGATAACATACCCACCACAGACTATGAAAAGCCAGAGATGCTGGGGCACCGCACAAAGCCCAAGAGGCTGCCAGCATGAAGAATGCTTTCCCACAAAACATCTTTTGGTGTCCATTGTCAGAGACAGAATGCTGGGCTAGACAGGACCTCAATCTCTGCCAGTGAAAAATTTCGTGGGTTCTCAAGACACAAACGTCACATTGAAATGCTTCTCAAACAAAGCTGGCAATGTTCAGTGCCCTCCTGCTTTGAATTCTGGGCCTCTTTCCAAGGGAGATTAAGAGCACAAAGGCTTGAGTCTGTGTAGAACATGCCAACACTGTCCACCTCGTTTCCCATCTAAGCGTTCCCAACCAAAGTGGCAATATTCCTTCTATATTTTCTGTGAAAAACCAGGAGGCCTTGATGAAGAAGAAATTAATCAAGAAATTATTTCCAAATAATGTGAGCAGCCTCACTGATAAGAGCTGGCAGTATTCCAACAAGATGCAAACACTACTTTTATAACCACCACTAAGCATTCTTTTAAAAGGTACATACTGCAAAGATCAAATAGATGGTTAAACTGAAAAGATTAAGAAATAATCTAGGGGCAAGGCACAGTGACTCATGCCTATAATCCCAGCACTTTGGAAGGCCGAGGCGGAAGGATTACTTGAGCCCAGGAGTTTGTGACCAGCCTAGGCAATATACTGAAATTTCATCTCAATAACAACAACAACAAAAAAAATCAAAGAATTAGCCAGGCATGGTAGCATGCACCTATAGTCCCAGCTACTCGAGAAGCTGAGGCAGAAGGATCACTTGAGCCTAAGAAGTTGAGGCTGCAGTGAGTCATGAGCATGTACTGCACTCTAGCCTCGGCAACAGAGTGAGACCATTTTTCTTTAAAAAAAAAAAAAGAAGTAATTTTGACCTGAAAACTTCTATTGCTAAAAAGCAACATGCTATTATTTATCCAAAACTGTCTTATAGCATGGTCTCAAATCTTATACCCTCCAAGGTCTCTCAGGCCTGAGTTAGCAAGAGGCCTCCCACCACGCCATAAAGATCAATCAGATCCCACGGGGAAGAAATGTTAGGGAATCTGCCTTCTGCCCATCTCGTAGTTAATAGCAGATGACTTCACTGGCACACTCCAGCAAATAAGACCTATCTGGGTCTTTACAGAAGAAAACAAAGTCTTACACTGTACGCAGAAGCCAAAAGACTGAAAGCCAGAATGGACTCTGTAGTAATCCTGCACTACTGCCCCAGAGGCAAGCTAACTTTTAGCTGGACTTTCAGTCACTTCCTAAAGAGATTTATTTCTCTTTCAGCATTTCTACGTTAAAACCACACTCACAAATTTAATGTTCACAAAACGAATTAATGTATCCTCCAAAACCTGGAGGGGCCAAGGCAGCTTTTCTGAAGAAATGCCTATCAGTCTCTCCAGAGTTGGACCTGGCGGGTGGTAAGACAAACAAAACAGAGCTTTGTCCACAGAGAAAGAAGAAAAACACAAATATCCCCATATCACAAGCTTCCAGAAATCTGAAATCCAATTGAACTGAGTTGTTAGTGAATTATGATTCCTCTCCTTTATTAAGTTCAAAGGGCTGCAGACCCACTGGAAGAAAAGAGTAGGAGAGGCAGTTAATAAGAGTGGGGAGCACCAGAGGGCAGGGCACTTCCCAAAGCCTCTTCTCCAGGTTCTAAAATGATGATCAAAGGAGAGAGCAGAGCGGGATGGGTAGTTTGGGGCAAAGCCTCCCAACTACCCTAGAAATCTGGCTTTCACTCTGCCTTGAATTATAAAGGTCTTCCAGGAAGCAACCTCCCTTCTCAGACCAGCTTCTTACAAACATTACAACAAAATACATGCCCTCAGAAAGCATTAACTCTCCTTAGTTCCTTCCCATTCAAAGGTCACTGGGCAGGCCTGGCTTTGCGATGAAGATACAATGAACTTGTCGGCATTTATTGCTCATGATGGAAGCAGGCTTCATTTTACATCCCTCTTTAAAACAGAAAGAGTCTTCAAGCCAGTCTCACAATCACTCTTCTATGGTTGCCGGGGCAACTAATAAAGAACATTGATTTTTTCCCCCCCAGTGTAAGCCCCAGGGAGGAGGGTCAAGCTGGGGGGAAAAAAATACTACTGGGATAGGGAGGAAGCTTGCCAATGCTATATATTTCTATGAGTGCTTTAAAAATAACATGAGTTGTAGCCATCCCCTCCCCTCCCCCCACTTTCATTTTCCTGGCTCCACCCACTTACCCTGGCAGGCAGCTGAACCCTCAGCCATCTGGCATCCTAGACGTAATTACACATGTTCAATTTACATTAAGCCATTAGAGCTGTCCCTTCCAGCAGGGAAGTTCCTACCCTGGGTAAGGGGCCCGGTTCCAAGTCAGAAATTAGGCAGAGGGAGACCTCTATAGGGAGAGCTGGGCATAGCTCTGTCTCGGCCTCAGCGCCTGGGCCCGCAAGCTCCTCTCCCTTTGCTCCACCTTACAGGGACTGCCTAGGCAGCAGACATGAGACTCTGGAAACATACAAGCAACCCCTCAGCCCGTGTAAGGGCGATTCTGTGCACTGCTAGCCAGTCTCTTCCTCTGGGTGCCTTGAAAGGGCAAGTGTAACTAAAGCCCGTGCCCTCATTCAATTACAGTAAACACTATTACTCAGAATAATGAAGGACACGGTCTATCGGACACTGGGAAAGACAGGAAAAAATAGTTGTACTGCCTTCATGTCCAAAGCACTCAATTCTACTCCTGGAAACTGCATCAACTGAACATGTACCAGTAGGATTTACTAACTAAAAGTTAAGTCATAGCAATTGTTTTCTGAAGGATTTTGTTCATTTGAAAAATTAGAGACAGGGAATGGAAATCTCACTATGCAGCAACAGCAAAGGACTCTGGTGGTAATGCTTAGTTTGGGAATAAGGAAACAAGAGCAGCTGAGAGAAACACAAGGGGAGAGGAATGATGGAGAAGCATTCAAGAACTGACAGTATCTCGTGGACTTTTAGGATATTGCCAGTAGAGACAAAAAGTTATACAATGTTTTACACAGGTATAAGTGGAACAGATTCTTGGTATTTTCCTTACATGTCAGAAGTTAATGTTTACATTAAACTTAACTCATTTGCAATCACTGACATGAAATTATGTCATTCCAAATTCTGTTCTTGGTTGCTGCTGACATGAATTTATGTCTTTGCAAATTCTGTTTCTGAATAATATATATTCGGGTTATAATCCGAATAAAAATACAAAGTATGGAATGCTAGTCAGAGTGATATCTGAGGTAAATACTGGATATGTCTGCAAATTTCAGCTGTATTGTGAAAAAGATGACAATTTAGAAAAGACCGTTTCACTTGTGCTTAAAGTTTGCAGAAACCAGTTTCAGATTTTTAAAATTTTCACTCGCAATCAATATTAGGAAAATGAAAAATCTGCTGACTGCTCATATGTTAAGATTCCTTCAGTAACTATATGATTTGCTGGTCCCAGAAGCCTAGGGAACATTAAAGAAACCCCTAATTTCTTCTGAGCTCTTTGAAATACAAAGGTCTCCATCAGGAAACTTAATGTAGCTCGGAAAACAGACCTGAAGAAGATAATTTCAAGTGGTGGAAAGTAGGGTCTATGAGTGGATATAAATGAACTTAGCCTGGAGAGTCAGGAAGGGCCTCTCTGAGGAAGTGCCTTTGAGCTGTGACCTGGAGACTAATGAGGAGGTAGAGGAATGGGGGAGGAGAACAGGAGAGGGAGCAGGAAGTGCCAAAGCTTGGAGGTGAGAGAGAACAGGACTTCTTTCAGTTCAGCAGGGAACTGGTGTTAAGAGGGGGAATCCAGTGAGGTGAGCCTGGAGAACCAGTTAAGCAGGTGCAGGCCATGGGTTGTGTGGCCTTGGAGCCACACTAAAGGTTTTGAACTAAGAAAGCCATGGTGCAATGATGACATCATTCTAATTTCAGAAGACTGGTTTTACTATACTTCCTATTCTGAATGCTGGGCTCAGTTACAAACTTATTTTAGTCTTGAGCAAATTCCTAAGTCCCCTGCCACATTTAATACTATATGCCATAATTTGTAATGACTACAGTCATGCATCACTTAATGACAGGGATTCGTTGAGAAATGCATCATCAGGGGATTTCATCATTGGGTGAACATCAGAGCGTACTCACACAAACCTAGACAGCACAGCCTACTACACACCTGGGCTATATGGTATGGCTTGTTGCTCTTAGGCTATAAACCAGTACAACATGTTACTGTACTGAGTATTGTAGGCAACTGTAACACAATGTGAATCTAAACATACAAAAGACACAGTAAAAGTACTGTGTATGCCTGAGCCCAGCAGGTGGAGGCTGTGGTGGCCATGAGCGTGCCACTGCACACCAGCCTGGGAGACAGAATGAGACTCCAACTCAAAAAAAAAGTACTGTGTAAGCCGGGCTCGGTGGCTCAGCCTGTAATCCCGCGCCTTTGGGAGGCTGGGGTGAGTGGATTGCCTGAGCCCGCGGGTTCGAGACCCGCCTGGGCAGCAAGACCTCATCTCTACAATAAATCAAAAAATCAGCCGGGTGTGGTAGAGCATGCCTGTAATTCCGGCTACTCGGAAGGCTGAGGCGGAAGGATCGCCGGAGCCCAGCAGGTCGAGGCTGCGGTGGCCGGGAGCGGCCACTGCACTCCAGTCTGGGCGACAGAGTGAGACTCCAACTCAAAAAAAAAAAAAAAAAGTACTGTGTAAAAACGAAAAGTGGTATTGCACAACTGGAAGTTACTCTGGATGAGTGAGTGAGTGGTGAGTGAATGTGAAGGCCTAGGACATTACTGTACACAACTGTACAATAAACAGGCAACACTAAATTTATAAAAATGATTTTTCTTTCTTCAATAATAATTTAATATTAGCTTACTACAACTTTACTTTATAAATTTAAAATATTATTACCTTTTTGACTCTTGCAATATACTTAACATAAAACAAAAACAATATGCAGCTGTACAAAAATATTTTTATAACCTTATTCTATTTTTCCTATTAAAAAATATTTTTTAACCTTTTTTTTTTTGAGTTGGAGTCTCACTCTGTCACCCAGGCTGGAGGACAGTGGCATGCTTACAGCCACCCCAGTGTCGACCTGCTGGGCTCCGGTGATCCTTCCGCCTCAGCCTTCCAAGTAGTTGGAACTACAGGTGTGCCCTACCACGCTCGGCCAATTTATTTTATTTTATTTTATTTATTGTAGAGATGAGGTCTTGCCAAGTTGCCCAGGCTGGTCTCAAACCTGCAGGTTCAGGCAATCCACTCACCTTGGCCTCCCAAAGTGCTGGGATTACAGGCTGAGCCACTGAGCCTAGCCTTTTTCACCTTTTAAACTTTCTTGTTAAAAACTAAGACATGGCGGGGCTCAGTGGCTCAGCCTGTAACCCCAGAATTTTGGGAGGCCGAGGTGAGTGAATTGCCTGAGCCCGTGGGCATGAGACCAGCCCGGGCAACTTGGCAAGACCTCGTCTCTACAATAAAGTAAAAATAGCTGGTTATGGTAGCACGAGCCTGTAGTTCCAGCTACAAGGCTGAAGCGGAAGGATCACTGGAGCCTAGCAGGTTGACGCTGGGGTAGCTGTGAGCATGCATGCCACTGCCCTCCAGCCTGGGTGAAGGAGTGAGACTCCAACTCAAAAAAAACAAAAACAAACCAAAAAACGAAGACACACATTAGCCTAGGCCTACACAGGGTCAGGATCATCAATATCACTGTCTTTCACCGCCACATCTTGTCCCACTGGAGGGTCTTCAGGGGCAATGACATACATAGAGCTGTCATTTCCTATGATGACAATGCCTACCTCCTGAAGGACTTGCCTGAGGCTCTTTTACAGTTAACCTTTTTTTTAAGCAAGCAGGAATACATTCTAAAATAATGATAAAAAGTATAGCATATACATAAACTAGTAAAACAGTCATTGTTATAATTATCAAGTACTATGTACTTTACATAATTATATGTGCTATATTTTTATACAGCTGGCAGTACAGTGGGTTTGTTTACTCACAAACATGTAACTCATTGCATACCACATTATGATAGCTATGATGTCACTAGGCGACAGGAATTTTTCAGCTCCATTATAATCTTATGGGACTACTGTCATATAGGTCTGTTGTTGACTGAAATGTCATTATGTGGCATGTGATTATATATGCCATAACTCTGTTGCTAAGCATTTTATATACATCTTCATTTAATCTTCATAACTGTGAGAAGTAGATAAGAAAACTGAGTGGTTAAGTACTTGCCTAAGGTCACACAACTAGAACACAACACAGCTAGAATAGCCAGAATGCAAACCCAAGATGCCTGACCACACTCTGGAACTCAGGTTTTAAGGTAAGATACTGTTGTTCCCCTTAAGGAACTTGCAGTCTAGTGGGTGATACACAATAGAAAACTGGCATACTGTGTACAGAGAGCCACAGGAGCACCCATGAGATTTAAGTTGAGGTTTAAAGGATAAGATGGGGGAAGGGGCTGTGAGCTTTAAAGAGTGTGAAATTAACTGAAGGTATCACAAACATTATGAGCAAGCCACATCCACACAAGTGAAGACTGCAAATTCACTGGTATTGTGAATATGGCATTTATTTCTCACATTCATAAGGAGACAGTGCCTAAACAGAAATCAAACCTAAGTTTTCAAGATTCTTCAGAGAAACCAAAATAGAAATTCTCTCTTTATAAACTCAGGAAGTAGAATAGTAAAGTTTTGTAAAAATCAAATTAATAACTAAAATAGGCACCACAGTTAACATGTACCTACCGACAGAGGTCAAGGCCATGTCTAGACAAATGTGGACCTTCCCCTACCCCCCAAACTTTGCCCTTATTAAAGTTTGCCTTATTCCTGGGAGCAGGAAAAAAGTCCTCTCTACCCTCCCAAATCTACGCAATGGCCTGTCCCTTAGCTGTTGCTCAGTAAATCTTTCATTAAGTATATCAATTCCCAGATTCCCCAGCTGGACCAGATTCCCAACACTTCCTGAGGGCTTTATGATACAGCTGAGAAAAAAGCACATACAACAAAGCCAATGGATATGGCCCTAAACGTTCCCTTTTCTTCCCTTTTTTCCCTTGCCCAAGAGGAGAAAAAACTCACTCCTAAACACTTTCCAATCTAGTCCAAGTAAGTGTTAGAAACACATAATTAACTTTTACTATTGTGAGGATTTTGCCTGAAGCAAGTGTTCTAAAGGTTTTCTTTGCCAAAATTTCTGTTTAATTTACTCCATGTAACCCTACCAGTGAATTTAACAATGTTTTCACACATGTTTATGTCATTAGGGTACCATCTGACCTCTAGTGGCGTTAAGGGATACAGTGCATCATGGTTACTTTCTTTTTCATTCTGTGTGTAAACATGTTGACTCAGGAAGCACGACTAGTTAAAAAGCTGCATTTGAAAATAAATAAACACTACAGAAGACTAAAATGAAAAACTGATAAAAAGTTTCACAGTAGAAATTCTGGCTGGGCACAATGGCTCACACCAGTAATCCTAGCACTTTGGGAGGCCAAGGTGGGGAGGACTGCTTGAGTTCAGGAGTTCAAGATCAGCCTGGGCAACATAGTGAGACTTGGTCTTAAAAAAAAAAAAAAATCACAAAACGTAGCCGAGCATGGTGGCAAGTGCCTGTAGTCCCAAATACTTGGGAATCAGAGGCAGAAGGATCACCAGACCCTAGAAGGTTGTGGTGAACCATGATCACACCACTGTTCTCCAGCCTGGGCGAGAGTAAGACCTTGCCGCAAACAAAACAAAACAAAACAAAACAAAAACAATCCTGAGGGCTCCTTCCACTAGAATTCTTTCAGAGTCAGTAAGTTTTCTGACCTGCCCCGAAAACCTCTCCTCCTAGGTCAAGGCCCATTCTCTATTTCAATTGCCTTATGTTGACACTTTTGCTACAACTCGGTTTCCAAGTTCCACACACACAGGGTCTCTCTCTCTGCCTTCTGACAACCCATATCTGAATCAAGTGACAGTTTGGAAGCCAATATCCATATAAAGTTCCCAGATATATGCATTCTGGGTTCTCTTTGTAGAGGTGCAATTTCAGAGTTTACAATGCCTTTTTATTCCATTGTGAACAAAATCATGGAACTGAAAAACTCAATCATGTAGAAAAATGTTAAGGAATCGCTTTCCTATGTAATACTCTTGGCATTAGCTCTACATTGCAGATAGAATCATCTGAAGGAAAAGAGATAGTCAGTTTTTGGTTTTTTTTTTTTACAGATGAGAGGGTCCAACTTCATTATATTCAAATCTTTCAACTATCTTATCAAAGTGACACCATGAAGACACCACTCCCAAAGCTGCTCTCTGAATGCAGCCCTTCCTAAGTGGCGACAGGCAGAAGACTGCCTATGTTCTCTCTCAAGTTCTGTGTCACCCTTTGTGGCAAGGAAGACAGGGAGTTGCTCTAAGACCAAATCCACAAATCTTGCTTCATTATTAGGTCTGCTTAGACTATTCCACAATACAAACACCATTCAGCACATCATCTCTCTCCACTCTCCCGAGGAGGGCAGTGCTAAGGATACTTCCAAAATCACCTGTCTTCCACGCTGGAGTGCCTACCTTAATTTATATTCCAAAAATGGTTCATGGACCGCCTGGAAATCTATCTGCAGGAGGAGCAAAGTACCCAAGTAATAACATGCGGACCAACTCATAGCTAGATATTAAGTCACATTTCCAAAAAGCAGACTGGTCCATCATTTCCTGGGGTCAGCGAAAGTATCATCTAGTAGATGCCTTAATAGCGACAAAGAGGCTTGCGCCTGGCTCTGTGTTTATTAATCCAGACAAGGCTATTCCTGACGGGGAAATCAGGCACTGAAGGTGGAGTACAGACCCCGAATCACAGCAAGTGTGGAGCAGGTGCCAAAAGCCACCGGATTCTGGCTTATTTGGCACCAGTGGGAGAAAGGGAGTCAATGAATGGCACCCAAACATCACTGGCTTGGTGGGGTCTTTCTGGATGTGCATCTCCAAGGGACCTGAACAAAGGCTCTGTGTCTAGTGCCCAGCACAGTGCCTGGCACCAAACAGGGGAAGGGTAAACATTCGTGGAATCCGTGGTCAGCAGTTCCTTTCATCTCTACGTCCGCAAAGCCCCCTCATGGCGTTTCATGCTACGAGATGGGCACTATCACCCCATTATAATGATGGGGAAACGGTGGTTCAAATGGACTGACCAAGGCAAGTCCGCGGGGAGGGACCGCGCGCCAAACCACACCCCAGCCACGCCCACCCCAATGCACCCCCGCCCCCTACGTCTTGTCCCGCCAGGTTGGGGACAAGGCACAGTAGCGACCTCCGGCCTCTCCCGGGCCCCAACTCGACACAACCGGGCGAGGAGGGGGCGCGGCCCCTGCGCCCGACCCTCCGCCGCCCCCAGCCCGACCTTTTTGTCCCAGATCTGCAGGGGCTTGCTGCCGATGCTGTAGAGGATGGAGAGGAAGCCGCTCTGGAATGTGTTTTTGAACATCTCGCCGGCGGCCTTCTCCTCCGCCGCCCCGGAGCCGACTTAGGCCCCGGAGTAGACACCAGCACTGCGAGGCGAAGGCAAAGCAGCCGGCCGCTCCTGGTCCACAGACGGGTAGCTGAGCTTCTGACCTCCCGATCCGCAGCCACGGAGAGCTGGACTTGGACGCGACAGCGCTGGGCCCTAAATCTAGCTCCAGGAACACCAGCCCAGGTCGGAAACCACAGCAACTGCCGCCCCCGCCGCTCTCCCCGCCTTAAAGAGAGGCAGAGGGCCGCACGCTGCTTAAAATGAATCCCTACGCCCATCTGGGCCCGCCCTCCAGGAGCGCGGGGACCAATGCTGCTACAAGGATCACGGACTTCCGGTTTTCTCTGCTCGTAAGCCCCGCCTTAGCCCCGCCCCTTCACGAGAAGACCTCCATTGCCCGGGAACTATTTTTCTCTTCGTCGTCGCTTTTAGAAAGCGGAAGGAGACAGGATTACAGAGAAGGTTAGCGCCAGCGTGGTGTCATGGTAACGTGGCGGGGCGGAGGCGGAGACTTGCGGGTAAGGGGGCGAGAAGACCAGGCCCCGCCCACCGGAGGGCGAGGAGTTACGAAGGCTAAAGAAAAGGGGTTAGGCCCGAAAGTGGCTTTGCTGCAGAAATGCTTTCCTGGTTTCCTGCGGATGCCAAGCAAATGCTTGCTGACTCAGTACAGGCTAAGGTTCAAGTGGAGCTCACTGGCACTGAGCACTGACTATGCTAAGCGCCTTATATGCATCACTGCCTTTAATTATGGACAGGGTCACTGTGAGTACACTGGGTTCCTTAACTTGTGTGATGCAGTCAAAGCAATACTCTGAGGAAGAGTTATTGCCTTGAAGGCATTGATCAGAAAACAAGAAAGCCTGAACATACAGAGGCAGGAATCAATAAAATTAACAATATAAAGTTGAGTTGGTTGAGTTAAATCAACTGCTGATTTTTAAAAAAATCAATTAATACCTAGAACATTTTAGAAAAGACGTAAAATAAGCTATGATATTTCAAGTATAAAAGGAAATTCCAAATGTTGGAGCCATCCATCAGTCACTGAGCATCTGTCTAAATATTATATTGTGTGCTTAGGCCTGTGCTAGGTGTTATGGGAGACAGAAAAGGAGTTTGCAGCTAACATCATTATTAGCAGTTTTCATCCATTATAGCAGTACCTTGAGCATTTACAATGTGGCAGGCACTGTATTAAATGCCTGTATTAACTCATTTAATCCTCACATCAATGCCCAGATAATCCAGCTAGAATTTTCAGACAAACAGGGAAAATATATGAATCTTATTGTGGTAGAAAGTAAAAATATTTTATATGAAACTGTTATTTTTGGATGATTCTGGAGACTATATACGTTGGGCCAGTGAACAACTATTAAGTTATTCAAAATATCTTGGGAGAAAACTTCAGTTGAGAGAGAAGACATAACACTAAGAAGAAGAATTAATTATAGAAGTTATTATGATTATTCAAATACTACATATGACTTTACCTTTTTGAAAATCTACATGAAATAAGTTATTTTCTAGGGGAAAACGACCAGTATTGTAGAAGTAGAAAACAAAATAAGCAATAATCATAGAAGAAAATGAAGGTAGTTATTGATACCCTTCAGAAGGTTCTGAGCCTAATTATTTTATGTGAGCTTATTTTTTCTAATGAATGTAATATAGGTTAATTGAGGAAACTGTGAAAAAGAGCTTTACTATCACTCATAATGCCACCATTCAGAAATAATTGTTTGGTTTTGTGTATTATTATGTTGTCTTTTCCTAACATTTGCACCCATCCCCCTAAATTATCCATTCTCCTTCCTCATCCAATTGTTTATAAATATGTTCAGACATCCACAGAGATTTTTTTTGTTTTAAAATAGACACAGCCAGGCATAGTGATCAGAGGCTGTAGTCCCTGCTGCTCAGGAGGCCGAGGCAAAAGGATCAGCTCAGACCAGGAGTTCAAGACCTGCCTGGGCAATGTAATGAGACACCATCTAAATAAAAAATTAAAATTAAAAAATGCTCACTTTGGCAGTATATAAAGGAAGGAAGGAAGGAAGCAAGCAAGCAAGCAAACAAGCCAAGTGCAGTGCCCACTTGTAGTTCTAGCTACTAGGGAGGCTAAACTGGGAGGGTCGCTTGTGCCTAGGAGCTCCAGGCTGCAGTGAGCTATGAGCGGGCCTCTGAATAGCCACTGCACACTCCAACCTGGGCAACACAGCAATATAAAATATAAAAAAGAAAAAGGTGGATAGACACATACTGAGCACATTACTCAGCACTGTGGTTCCATCCACTGGACAGTGTATATCTAGTCCATTGCTTGTAATTGTCACACACTCTACCAGATGTGTCTCCACCACGATTTATCCATCCAACCCTATAGCAATGGACAACCTTTTATTTGTCCCTATAGGACGCTGGTGAGAATTTCTTTTGCATACACATGCAGTACCAGAATTTCTAGGTCACAATATATGCATACATAGTATTTAATCTGACTAAATGGTTCCCCTGAGTAGTGTACCCGTCTACACTCCCACCAGCAATGCATGAGGGTCTCTATGGTCACATCCATCCATCAATACTTAGCATTGCCGGGCATGGTGACTCAAGCCTGTAATCCAGCACTTTTGGGAGGCTGAGGTGAGAGGATTGCCTGAAGCCAGGGGTTCAAGACCAGTCTGTGCAACATAGCAAGACTTTGTCCCTACAATGAATAAAATGTTTTAAAAATTAGGATGTGGTGTTATCTGCCTGTTGTTCCAGCTACTTGGAAGACTGAGGCGGCAGAGTCCACTAGGTTGAGGCTGCAGTGGCCAGGAGCGTGCCGTTGCACTCCAGCCTGAGCGACAAGGTGAGACTTCAACTCAAAAAAAAAAAAAAAAAAAGCCAGGCTCGGTGGCTCAGCCTGTAATCCTGCGGCTTTGGGAGGCTGAGGTGAGTGAATTGCCTGAGCCAGCGGGTTCGAGACCCACCTGGGGAACTTGACGAGACCTCATCTCTACAGTAAATCAAAAAATTAGCCGGGCGTAGTAGCCTGCGCCTGTAGTTCCAGCTGCTTGGAAGGCTGAGGCGGAAGGATTGCCGGAGCCCAGCAGGTCGAGGCTGCAGTGGCTGGGAGCGGCCACTGCATTCCAGTCTGGGCGACAGAGTGAGACTCCAACTCAAAAAAAAAAAAAAAAAAGACAACCAACAACTTAGCATTATTCTACTTTCTAAATTTTCCCAGTCTAGTAGCTATAACATGATAGTTTGTTTCATTTATCATTTTTCTGACTACTAATAGAAAATAGGTTCATTTCTTCATAGGCATTTACCTTTCTTTATTTTTAAATGGCCTGTTTATATCTTTTGCCCAAATCTCTACTGAGGTATCTTTCTTTTTCTTATTGTTTACAAGACCAAATAGTATCTCTAGAACACTTCTACACTGCTGGTGGGAATGTGAACTAGTGCAATCTCTTTAGAAAATAGTGTGATGATTTCTGAAAGAACTAGAAATTGACCTTCCATATGACCCAGCAATCCCCCTATTGGGAATATACCCGGAGGAACTCAAATCATTCTACAAAAAAGATACCTGCACACGCATGTTTATTGCAGCACTATTCACAATAGCAAGAACATGGAACCAACCGTGCTGTCCATCGAAAGCGGACTGGATAAAAATAATGTGGTACATATACATGATGGAACATTACACACCCATAAAGGACAAACAATGGACTTCAGAGCAACCTGGATGAATTTAGAGTCTATCATACTCAGCGATCTATCACAGAAACAACTGAGTACCACATGTTCTCACTCATAAGTGGACCCTGAACATTTACCGTAATACTGTAAGAAAGGGATTGGCGGTAGCAGGATACTGCTGGGGTGGCGGGAGGAGGGACACACAACATCAATAAGAGTACCTGGTCTCAAACCAGGCAAAGTGGGGACCAAAGGAAGGCCCAAACTTTACCTGCATGATGTCCACTTATAATCTAGTCCTGAATTGTACCCCACATCTTTAAAATAAAATTTATTTTACAAAAAAGAAAGAAATGCTTCTGGGAAATGGTTTCTTTGAGGCAAGAGCCTGGCCATTTCCTCATCTGACTTTTGAAATGAAATCACTATCCTTCCACAAAAAGAAAGGAAGAAAAGAAGGAAGGAAGGAAGGAAGGAAGAAAAAGAAATGCTTCTAAGTTTTATCCACTAACTATAATGTTTACTTTGGGTTTTTGGTATATACTGTTTGATCAAAAGAAGTTACTTTCTTATTTTTTTTGAGTCGGAGTCTCACTCTGTTGCCCAGGCTGGAGTGCAGTGGCACGCTCACGGCCACCGCAGCCTCGATTTGCTCAGCCTTGACTCCGCCTCAGCCTTCCAAGTAGCCGGAACTATATGTGTGTGCCACCATGCCCAGCTATCTTTTTATTTACTGTAGAGACAAGAGCTCACCAAGTTGCCCAGGCTGGTCTCCAACCCATGGACTCAGATTTTCCACTTACGTCTATAAACAATAAAGAAAACTTAGTAAGATATCAGGACCTAAAAGTAACATACAGAAATCCTTCACTTCTTTTGTCTTTTTTTTCTTTTGAGACAGCGTTTCACTCTGTCACCCAGGCTAAAGTGCAGTGGCATGATCATTGCTCACTGCAGCCTTGAACTCCTGGGCTCAAGCAATCCTGCTGTCCCCATCTCCCAAGTAGCTGGGACTACAGGCATGCACCACTATGCCCGGCTAATTTTTCTATTTTTTTGTAGAGATGGAGTCTTGCTTTGTTGCTCAGACTGGTCTGAGCTCCTGTCCTCAAGTGATCCTCCTGCTTCAGGCTTCCAAAATGCTGGGATTACAGACATGAGCTACTGTGCCCGGTCAATAGTTTGCATTTTACTAAGAATAACCAGTAAGAAGAGATGGACTAAAGGGCTTTTTAATACGATGTTGTACTAATTGAACAGTCATATGGAAAAATATATAAATGAATCTCTTATCTCTCATCAAGATAAACTCCACATAGATCAGAGATTTAAATGAAAAATAAGAAAAGAAACTATACAAACACTAGGAGAAAATGGGTAAATTCCTTTCTAATTTGGGAATGGATTAAACATTTCTAACTATGATTCAAGATCCAGAAACAATAATGGAAAATATTAATACATTTAATTGGGCAAAGTTTAAAATCTTTTTTATAGCAAAATACAACATAAGAATGTAAAGAAACAAAAGTCAAACTGAAAAGAGATACTTGAAACTTATATCACAGACAGAGGGCTAATATTCCAAATGTACACAAAGCTTTTAAAACTATAGAAAAAAATCCTATTTTAAAAGTAAGCAAAGTAAGCAAAGGAATTGAGCAGATATTTCACAGAAAAAAAAGTAACTGACTCTACATAGTATAAAAAAGTGCTCAACCATAGAGATGTAAATTACAGCTATACTGAAACACTATTTCTCAACTACTGGACTGGTAAAAATGCAAAAGTTTGACAATATACTTTGTGAGGCTATGAAACAAAGGCACTCTCATAATGAATGTCCATCATTTAGACTGGGTTACTAAATTATAATAAATTCATTCAGTGCAGTGCTATGCAATTGAAAAAGAATGAGAAAGACTTTTTAACATATTGCTGATGTGTGATCTCCAGGATATACTTGCAAATGAAGGACCCGAACTACAGAAGTGTCTATTATGTATGCTATTTTTCATTGCAAAAAATCATCATACCTATGACAGTTAATTTTAGGTGGCAACTTGACTGGATTAAGGGATGCCTAGATGGCTGGTGAAGCATTGTTTCTGGGTATTTCTGTGAGGGTGTTTCTAGAAAAAGATTGGTATGGGAGTCGGTGAACTAAGAGAAGACCTGCCCTCAATGTGGGTGGGCACCAACCAATCTGCAGCCCTGATCTCCTGGTCTTAAGTGATTCTCCTGCTTCAGTCACGGGGAATACAGGCATGCACCACTGTGCCCAACTTCTTTCTTAATCTGAAGAAGGGTATGACAAAAATATCTCAGCTAACATACACTTAATGGTGAAGCTGACCACTTTCTCCCTGGCAGTGAGAAACTGGATAAGGATGTTTGCTCTAATCACTTCTATTCAACACTGTACCGAATGTCACAGCCAGTGAAACAAGACAAGAAAAAGAAAGCTAAGATGTCAAGATTGGAAAGAAATAAGTTAAAGTGTTATTATTTGCAGATGTTGTGATTATGTAATAGCAGCAAGCAATTAGAAAATGAAATTTGAGAAAGATACCACAATAGACTAAAAAAAATCAAACATCTAGAAATAAACTTAACAAAAGTTTTGTAAGACTTCTTTATTGAAAACTACAAAGTATTACTAAGTGAATTAAAGAAGATCTAAATAAGTGAAGGAATACACCATATGATTAGATTGGAAGAGTATTGTTAAGATGTTAATTCTCCCCAAATTTATTCACAAATTCAGTGCAATTCCAAAAAAAATTTCCATGAGATTTTTTGTGAAAGCTGACAAGATGATTCTAAAGTTTATATATAAATGCAAAGGAATTGGAATAGTCAAAACAATCTTTAAGAAGAATATCAAAATTGGAGACTCACGCTTTCAGATATCAAAACTTACTATAGATAGTACTGGCACAAGGATAAACAAATAGACTAATGGAACAAATACAGAACAAAGGCGCCACAGAAATTCAGTAAGGGAAGCAATGGTCTTTTGATTATATTCACATTGTAAAAAGCCAAACCTTACCTTATATTATATAAAAAAGTAATTCTAGATGGGCCATAGACCTGAGGGTGAAAGTAAACAATATGGTTCTAAATGAAAACCTAGAAAAATATCTTCAAGACCTTAACATAGATAAAGATTTCTTCAATAGAGCACAACTTCACTAACTTTATTATTTATTTATGTATGTATTTATTTTGAGTTGGAGTCTCACTCTGTCGCCCAGTCTGGAGTGCAGTGGCGCGCTCACGACCATCGCAGCCGCCATCTGCTGGACTCAGGTGAACCTTCCACCTTAGCCTTCCAAGTAGCTGGAACTACAGGCACACACCACCACGCCTGGCTAATTTTTTGATGTATTGTAGAGATAAGGTCTCGCCAAGTTGCCCAGGCTGGAACTTCACTAACTTTAAAGAAAACATTGAAAACTTTGATTTTAGTATAACTTTAAGAGCCTGCTAACTTAAAAACATTATGAGAGTGAAATGGCAAACCATAATTTAAGAGAAGATATTTGACATCCACACACCAAACAAAAATCTTGTTTCCAGAAAATAAAAACAATTCCTATAAATTAATGAGAATAAGGCAAAATATCCAATTTGGAAAAACTGGCAAAAGACTTGGACAGATACTATATGAAAGAGAATATTCAATTGACCAATAAGCATATGGAAAGGTTCACCATATCTAATCACCAGGGAAAGGCAAATTGGTTGATTAATTCAGTCGAGGTCTCACTCTGTCCCAGGCTGAAGTGCAGTGGCACCATCATGGCTTACCATAACCTTGACCTCCTAAACTCAGGCAATCCTCCTGCCTCAGCCTTCCAAGTTGTTGGGATTATGGGCATGAGCCATGGCGCCTGGCCTGAAAGCTAAATTTAAGTCAGGAGACATTACTACACATGGACCAGAATGGTTAAAATGTAAGAATTGACAATACTAAGTGTTGAAGAGATGTTGAGCAGCTGGAACCTTCATACCTTCTTGGTGGGAGTATAAATTGGTACAGCCATTTTGGTTTCCCAGATCAGAGGAGATCAGGTGGGTTTAGGTTGGTATGGCTATAGGCCATTTTGGAAAACGATTTGGCAATGTTTACTTAAGCTAGACATATGTATACTCCGAGATTGAGAAATTCTAATCCTGGGTATATACAAACAAATGCTGGCTTATGTTTATAAAATACCTGTACAATAATGCCCATAGCAATATTATTTATAATAGCTCCAAATTGGAAACAATGAATACATGATTGTATATTTATTCTTAAATACTACATAACAATAAAAGTAATTAGCTGCCGGGCTCGGTGGATCAGCCTGTAATCCCGCACCTTTGGGAGGCTGAGGTGAGTGGATTGCCTGAGCCCAAGGGTTCGAGACCTGCCTGGGCAGCGAGACCTCATCTCTACAATAAATAAAAAAATCAGCCGGGCATGGTAGTGCATGCCTGTAGTACCGGCTACTCGGAAGGCTGAGGCGGAAGGATTGCTGCAGTCCAGCAGGTCGAGGCTGCAGTGGCTGGGAGCGGCCACTGCACTCCAGTCTGGGCGACAGAGTGAGACTCCAACTCAAACAAACAAACAAAAAGTAATTAGCTAATAGCTCCCCACAATACAACTACCAGATTGTTTTCCAGGCCAAGTGTGGTGGTTCATGCCCGTAATACCAGGCTTTGAAAGGCCAAGATGGGAGGATTGCTCGAGCCCAGGAGTTCAAGCCTACCCTAGTCAACATAGCAAGACCTTTTCTCTACATAATAATTTACAAAATAAGCTAGGCATGGTGGTCCCAGCTACTTGGGAGGCTGAGGTGGAGGATAGCCTTAGCCCAGGCTATCCCAGGAGGTCAAGGCTGTGGTGAGCCATGATCATGCTACTGTACTCCAGACTGGGTGACAGAGTGAGACCCCAACTCAAGAAATAATAATAAAATTAAAAGCAAATTGTTTTCCAAAGTGACTGCAGCATTTTATAGTCCCCCCAGTAATGTCTGAATGCTCCAATTTCTACATGTCATCACCAATTCCTGTCACTGTCTTTGATGACCTAAGCCTTCACTCTACCTAGTCACCTGCTCCTGTGGAAAGCCCTCTCGAGCACCCCACGCAACTATTGTTCCCCTCCATCCTGGCTCGCTCCTCATGCTCTGAGTCCACGTTTTCAGATTACTCAGCACCACTGGGGCTCGGAATCTCCTCCTCTGCAAGCTCCCTCACTTCTGTCGCGTCTTCACTTCCCTTTGTCCTCGGCTTAGATTCCACTGCTCATTACTACCTCATTGACTTGAGTACATCTTCCACAGCATTTTTGCCTCTCTCTCCAGGGTACTCGATCACATAGACTCACGTGGCAAGACCCCAACCCTGCTAAAATATGGTCGTCGTGTCTACTCAGTGCTTACCCCTAAGCACTGGGGCATAACTGGAGACAAGTTCACAGTCATGAGGACTTGCGTTCAATTCATGACCTTAAACCACAAGCAGATACTCAGTGCAGTTAGGCAATTCTGCCACATTTCTCTGGCACCTGCTCTTCTTTCTCACCTTCTCCTCTCTTCAACCGCCAAAGCTTCCCCCACCGGTTTTTCAGCTAATCACCCTGCTGCTGCTGCTGCTGCTTCTCCTCCTCCTCCTACTTCTCCTTCTTCTCCTTCTCCTTTTTTCCACCACCACTATCTATTTCCAAAACTCTTCTTTTTTTCTTCCCTTCCAAGTGCAACACTGGAAGCAAAACTTTTCATTACTTCAAATGGAAACCCTGTGCCTGTTACGTAATCCCTGCTTCTTATTTCACCGAGAAAATAGAAACAATTAAAAATGGACTTCCACAAGTTCCTTCTGCCAAATACACAACCCACCCCTGTGTGTGTCCAGGCACAGTTTTCTGCTTTCCCTCCCGTGTCACAGGTGAATCGCCTGTGCTTCTATCTAAGCCAGCCCTTGTACCCAGGCACGAGGTCCCAAAGCCATGGAGCCATCACAGATGTCATTCCTGCAGGGATGCCCTGGTGCTCCTGCGTCATCACTTGTCCCTCTGTATGGGACGTTTCCATTAGCCTCCAAACAGCTGTAGCATCTCCCATCTAAAAAATCCTCTCCCGCCTGGCATGGTGGCTCATGTGCTGCTATCCCAGCACTTCAGGAGGCAGAGGTGAGAGGATTGCTTTAGTCCAGGGGTTCATGACCAGGCTGGGCAACATAGCGAGACTTTGCCTCTACGATAAATAAAATTTTTAAAAAATTAGCTGGATGTACTGGCACCCGCCTGTTGTTCCAGCTACTTGGAAGCTGAGGTGGAAGGGTGTCCTGAGCCCAGCAGGTAGAGGCTGCGGTAGCCATGACTGTGCCACTGCACTCCAGCCTGGGCAACAGAGTGAGACTCTCAAAAAAAAAAAAAAAGAAGGAAATAAAAGGAAAAGACCCCCCCTTGCCCTTCCCTCTTTCCCCATACAGATCTATTTCCCTGCTGCAAAGCAGAGCCTTTATAGCTTTTACAAATAACTTGATCGCGAGTCTTGTCTTACAGTCCTCATTGCTTTTTCTCCCGTCACTACTTGAATCCATCCCAGGGTGACTCTGCCCACAGCATTCTTCACGCTCACAAGTAACTACCCCATTGGCAAGCCCAGGGGCCAATTCTCACTGTGCGGCTGACTCACCTTTTCAGCAGCCAGAGTTGCTGCTTCCCTCTTGAAACACATTTTCCCTGACCTCCAGGCACCCCACTCTTTGGGTTTTCCCTCCCATTTTTCACCAGTTGTTCCTTCTTTGTCTTCTTTGCTGGTCCTTCCTCATCTCCTCCATGTCACAGGGCTCCAAGTACCATCTGCGAATTTCACTCTTCCCAACATCCACTCTCTCAAAGGTCTGCTAGCCTATGGCTTTAAACACCTCCTTCCCTACATGTGAGCCAACCCCCACCCCCACCCAGCTCCTAAGTCTATCTCCAGTCCCACTGGTCCATGGGGCGCCATTTGCAGATAGCCAACTATCTACTCGACTTCGCCCCTTGGAGGTCTGATAGGTATTTGGTCTTAACATGTCCCAAACAGAACTTCGTTTGTATTTATTTATCTAGCCAGAGTCTCACTCTGTTGCCCAGGCTGGAGTGCAGTGGCATGATCATGGCTACCGCAGTCTCATCCTGCTGGGCTCAGGAGATCCTTCTGCCTCAGCCATCCAAGGAGCTGGAACCACAGATATGTGCTGCGGCACCCGGCTAATTTTTTGATTTTAGATGGAGACAAAGTCTTGCCAAGTTGCCCAGGCTGGTCTCAAACCCCCTAGGCTCAGGTAATCTTCTTGCCTCCGCCTCTCAAAATGCTGAGATCACAGGCATGAGCCACCATTTCCGGCCCAAACATAACTTTACATTTCAACTCCCATCCTGATGCATCCCTTGCCCAGACCTGCTCCACCCTAAGTCTTGCCCAGTTCAGTAAATGGTAACTTGATTCCTTGCTCAGATTCAAAAACTTGGTGTCCGCCGGAGTTCCTCTTTTTTTCTCACAGCCCACATCAGTGAATCCTGTAGCCCTACCTTCAAAATACTGAAGATGGGTCTTTACGGGCACCACCTGGTCTGAGCATAGCCCCTCTCACCTGTACTCCTGCGGCAGCCTCCTCCCTGATCTCTCACTGCCTTCTGCTCTTGGAACTCTACAGCCTGTTCTCCCCCATGGCAGCCAGAGGGATCCTCTTGGTGGCTCTTTGCTCTAATAGCCACTCATGTTGCTGAGAATACAACCCAAATCCGTACTCTGGCCTCCTCCATCTCTTTCCCCAAAACTTCTTTGACCTTCTCACCCACGTGCTTCTCCTCACAGACCCTTTTGATCGGTGTTGCCTTGTGCCTCTCTGTCACCTGACTTGCTTTGCTTCCGCCTGGGCAGGGCCTGCTTCATGGCTTACTCCTTTTCTCATTCAGAGTTCTGGCAGATGCTACCTGTATTCGCTTCCTAGGGGTACCAGAACCAATGATCACAATCCGGGTGGCTTAAAATAACAGCAGCTTATTCTCTTATAGTGTAGCAGGCTAGCAGTCCAAAATCAAGGTGTCAGCAGGGTCATGCTCCCTCCAGGAAAGAATCCTTCCTCGCCTCTTCCTGGCTTCTGTAGCCCCTTGGTATCCTTAGCTAGCGGCAGCAACATTCCCAGCTCCGCCTTCATCTTCACATGGCCTTTCTTCTGTTCCTCCTCTTTTCTCATAAGGACAGCGGCCGTTGGATTTAGGACTCACACTGGATCCAGTATGAAAATTACATCTGCAAGCACCCTCTTTTCAAATAAGGTCACATCCTGAAGTTCCAGGTGGACATGAATTTTGGGGGGATACTATTCACCCACTATACTACTTGACCAGGAAGGACTTGACGAGCCAATCTTAAATAGCACCCTCCACACCCTAACTATCCTATCTCCTTACTCTGCCTTATTCTTTGTCATAGAACTCATCACCACTTGACAGTCTCAATACTTGTTTATTGTCTGTCTCTCCCACCACTCAATTTTGAGCTTCTGGGAGAAAGATTTTGGTTTGTCTTGCTTACAGATATATTACCAGTACCCAAACCAAGTGCCTGTATTTTGTTTTTGTTTTTTTGAATCAGAGTTTCACTCTGTCACCCAGGCTGGAGTGCAGTGGCACGCTCACAGCCACTGCAGGCTCGACCTGCTGGGCTCAAGCGATCTTTATACTTCAGTCTTCCTAGTAGCTGGGACTACAGGTGTGTGCCACCATGTCTGGCTAAATTTTTTTTAATTGTAGAGACGAGGTCTTACCATGTTGCCCAGGCTGCTCTCAAACCTGTGGGGTCAAGTAATCCTTTTACCTTCGCCTCCCAAAGTCCTGGGATTACCGGCATGAGCCACCACGCCTGGCCAAGTGCCTGCATTTTTAAGTGTGTATGCAGTATGTGTCGAGTCAGTGAATCAGAGTCATGATCCTGGGGCTCCTGGCCAGTGCAGGCCCAGCACAGCCAATATTTCTCCCGGCCTCAGCAGCTCCAGGCTCACCCATTCAATAGAGACCCTTCTCAGCTTGGAATCAGTGCTCACTTGTCCTATTCACCTGCCCACAAAAGCTCTGTGGTCTCTCAATGTATTGTGTTATTCTCATAACTTTCTCTCAGGAACTATGCAATCTCCCTAATTAAATGAAAACAACTTGAGCATGTGTGGCTTTAAGAGACTTGAACAATCAATAAACACGCTGATGGAAGAAATCAGTGTTTGCTCCTGACTACTAATTCTGAGCAACTGTCTGTGTGAACTGTGTTCTTTCTTTCTTATGTTGGGATTTGAGACTTGTTATGATCACAGCCTTGGTTACTGTAAAGATTATTTGGTCAAAGGATTGGAGAACATAATAGGTTTCCTTATGTTATATTGATTTTGGTATACTTCTTTCAAGTATAAACTGTCTTCTTCTGGGCTTGTATCCCAGGACCTAGCACAGTATCCGTCATTGTGGTGGGTACTCAATGAACAAATAAATTGACAGAGAGTCAAATGGTCACCTCAGACATTCACCTTCATTTCAAAGGTAATATAGGCCAAGTTAACCTAAAACTGTGGATGTCTCACAGAGATATTCATTAAACACTATTGTCTTACATTGTTTTCCCTTCATCAACTGGAAGGTACATAAGGACAAAATACAAGGGGATCTTCAAAAAGTTCATGGAAAAATCTTATGAAAAAAACTATGCATTAATTTCAAATTTTTATTTGTACCAAATAAATGCATACTAACTTGTTATAACATGTCTGAATTGAATCTAGTTTGAGGGACTAAGAAAGATATCAGTTTGAAAAGAGTCCCTATCAGAGCAACATTAATTCTGCTAAAATTAAAGAAGAACAAACATCAAATTTATGGTGAAGTTTGGGTGGAAGAATGGTGAAATCACTGATCCTTTAAATAAAGTTTATGGGGACAGTTCCCTAAAGAAATTAGCAGTTTACAAATAGATAACTTACTTTAAGAAAGGATGAGGTGATGTTGAGGATGAAGCCTGCAGCAGCAGACCATTCACATAAATTTTCAAGGAAAGATTCATCTTGTTTGTGTCCAAATTAAAGAGGACTAATAATAGGCAGCAGAAATAATAGCCAATACTACAGACAGCTCAACTGGTTCACCGTACACAATTCTGACTGAAAAACTCAAGTTGAGCAAGCTTTCCACTCAATGGATGCTAAAACAGTTGCTCTCAGATCAACTGCAAACAAGAGCAGAACTTTTACTGGGAATTTTAAACAGGTGGGACCAAGATCTGGAAGCATTTCTTCAAAGAATTGTAATAGGAGATGAAATACAGCTTTACCAGTACAATCCTGAAAACAAAGCATAATCAAAGTGATGGCTATCAAGAAGTGAGTGGGCATGGTCCAGTCAAAGCAACAGTAGACCAGTCAAGAGCAGAAGTTATGGCAACAGTTTTTTGGAATGTTCAGGGTATTTTGCCTGTTGACTTTCTGAAGGGCCAAAGAACAATAACATTTGCTTATGATGGAAGTGTGTTGAAAAAATTAGCCAAAACTTTAGCAGAAAAACACCTAGGAAAGCTTCACTAGAGAATCGGTCACCACGACAATGCTTCTGCTCATACCTCTCATCAAACAATAGCAATTTTGAGAGCATTTCTAAGATAAATCATTAGGCATCCACCTTACAGTCCAGATTTGGCTCCTTCTGATTTCTATTTTGTTTCCTAATCTTAAAGAAATCTTTAAAGAAACCCATTTTTCTTCAGTTAGTAATGGAAAAAGGACTGCATTGACATAAATTCCCAGGATCCTCAGTTCTTTAGGGATGGGTTAAATGGCTGGTATCATTGCTTACAAAAGTGTCTTGAACTTGATGGAGCTCTGTTGAGAAATTGTGTGTGTGTGTGTGTGTGTGTGTGTGTGTGTGTGTGTGTGTGTGCATATATATGCATATATTATCTTTTAATTCCATTTTTTCCATGAAGTTTTTGAAGTCCCACTTCTTGTTTGACAAGAAAAACCTTGTTAATAAGCTGCTTCTGTCAATGACTTACACAATTAGAATGAAGTCGTCAGATTTTTAGAAAGCGATAAAATAAAAAGGGAGCAGAACCCAATGACACATTAAAGCAACTGGATGCAGAAGCTCAAATGATGCCTATCAGGCAGTTAAAAAGTTGAACAAAAGGTAAGGTACTGCTTCAGGTGCTAGACATGAGGTGGTCTTGAGAATCCCATTGCTACAAGGAAAGGCTTTGCTTGTTAATTTGCAATTTGGGTAGAGCCATCACAGAAGGAGTATCCAGTCCTTTAGTTAGCCCAGAATCTCTCATCATTAACGTATCACAGTCCTGAGCTCAGGCACATTGTTACCTTGGTGGGGTGAATCTCAAAACACAGATTATGGCAAGTAAATCAAACCCATGATCTCAGTAGTCTGTGCCAAATTGAGGAATAAGTTTCTGATTATGGTGATATGGTTAAGATATTTCAAATATTTAAGAGGACAATATATTAGAAGATCTGATCCTTTGAATTTAATTTGAAATGCTTAAAGGAATTTGAAACTAGATCTGTGATTTTAATTTTAAAATGTCTGAGAAAGTTTATGTTTGTAAACAATAAATGTTTAGAAGATTTTAGTTAATTAATTTTGGGGGGGGTTGGGATCTCACTCTGTCACCCAGGCTGGAGTGCAGTGGTGCAATCACTGAGGCTCACTGTAGCCTCAACCTGGACTCAGGTGATCCTTCCACCTCCCAAGAAGCTGGGACTATAAGCACATGCCATCACACTTGGCTAATTTTTTGAATTGTTGTAGAGACAAGGTCTCAATATGTTGCCCAGGCTAGTCTCGAACTCCTGGGTTCAAGCAATCCTCTCGCCTTGGCCTCCCAAATTGCTAGGATTACAGGTGTGAGCCACCACGCCTGGCCTAAGATTTTTTTTTTTTTTTGAGTTGGAGTCTCACTCTGTCGCCCAGACTGGAGTGTAGTGGCCGCTTCCGGCCACCGCAGCCTCGACCCGCTGGGCTCCGGCGATCCTTCCGCCTCAGCCTTCCAAGTAGCCAGAATTACAGGCATGCACTACCATGCCCGGCTGATTTTTTGATTTATTGTAGAGATGAGGTCTCGCTGCCCAGGCAGGTCTCGAACCCGCGGGCTCAGGCAATCCACTCACCTCAGCCTCCCAAAGGCGTGGGATTACAGGCTGAGCCACCGAGCCCGGCTCTGGCCTAAGATTTTAATGTCACACATCTAAGAGTTTAGGCTTAGGTTTATTAGCATTTTAAAATTTTTATTTTTGTAGAGATGAGGTCTTGCTATGTTGCCCAGGCTGGTCTCAAATTCTGGGGCTCAAGCAATCTTCCTGCTTCAGCCTCCCAAAGTGCTGGGATTGCAGATGTGAGCCACCATGCCCAGCCAGGTTTATTGGTATTTGGATGCTCAGGAAGATTTCATCAGATTTTAGGTCTTTCATATTAGCTACTAGAAGTGTTAGTACAAATCAAACATTAAATATGTGACTGAATTTGACATATTTAAGGAAGCTAAATTAAGTGTACAGACAATGTTTTTGGTGTAACCCATTAAATTTTGAATTAAACATCAATCAAAGAGTAAGTAAAAGTATTCAGATCTCTATATAAAAATCAACTAGTTTGTAGCTAGAATAGATTTGGAAATTGATCTTGAAGACAATTTTTTTTTTTGAATCAACATCTCACTTTGTCACCCAGGCTGGAGTGCAGTGGTACATTCACAGTCACTGGAAGCTCAACCCTCTGGACTCAGGTGATCCTTCTGCCTCAGCCTGCCAAGTAGCTGGACTCCCAGGCATATGCCACCACCGGCTAATTATTTGATTTATTGTAGAGACGAGGTCTCTCCATGTTGCCCAGGCTGGTCTCAAACTTCTGAGCTCAGGCAATCCTCTTGCCTGGGTCTCTCAAAGTGCTGAGATTATAGACATGAGCCACTGCACACGGCCTGACAAATTAGAGTTTTAAAAAATACAGCTTTAATAACTAAAAATTATTTAAAACACCATTAACTGTATGCATCCCTTTCAGGACATAGATGCGCGGGTCAGATACTAACACAGAATGGACAGTATCTGTTCGTGTTGGGTCAAGCCCAGAAACCCACTCAGAGCACCTGCCCTCGAATCACATGAGGGCATGAGGGACTTGCCACACACTGGAAGGCAGTTTATTCCCATCTTGCTGATGGAGACGGGGAGGAATAGCAATGAAGAGAGGAGCTGTGCCCCTTTAGCTGGGAGCAAAGATGAAGAGTGCCCTGAATGAGTGGAGTGTCCAACAGGGGGGTGAAGAACAGCTGCATTCCAGCCCAGGAGTTATAGCCAAAGACCATCGGCCCTATCAGTACAAGAGTCACGGTGAGCAGAAGAGGTTCCTGCTAATGTAAGAGTGAAGTCCAGATGGGATGTTAGACCCCTGCACGTTATTATTTTTATTAATTTTTGAGACAGGGTCTTGCCCTGTCATGCAGTTTGGAGTTCAGTGGCGCTCATAGTTCACTGTAATCTTGAACTTCTGCGTTCAAATGATCCTCCTCCTTCAGCCTCCCAAGCAGCTAGAACTACAGGAGCACAACAGCATACACGGCTATTTTTTTTATTTTTTTATAGTGATGGTATCTCCCTCTGTTACCCAGGTGGTCTCGAACTCCTGGCCTCAAGCGATCCTCCTGGCTTGGCCTTCCCAAAAGCTGAGATTATAGGTGTGAGCCACTAACCCGGCCTATCTTTAAAAATGAACTTTTACACTTATATACAGTAAAATGTACTCTTTCTGGTGTACAGTTTTGTCAAGGACATCAAGTTACATAACCATCGTCACATGTAGGACACATCAATTCCGTCACTCCCCAGAATTACCTCATACTCATTCTTTGTAGTCGCCTTTAAGCCCTGGCAACCACAGATCTGTTCTCCACAGATCTAGCTTCTTCACTTAGCACAATGCATTTGAGATGCACATCATTTTCACAGCCTGTAAAACAATATTCTGAAAAGTGTTGCTCATGCTTGCCACCACCTGGCCCCCTCTAGTCAGAGCTATTTTAAAACATTTGCTGGCCCTCCACATGCTTACTTTTGGAAGATTTTCCACGGCTTTTCAAACATATTGAAATGCAGCCATTTTCTTGTTTAAGATACCTTTTCTCCTATAATTTTTGTTTGCTTGTTTTTTGAGTCAGTCTCACTCGGTCGCCTAAGCTGGAGTGCAGTGCAGTGGTGCGATCATGGCTCACTGCAGCCTCAGCCTTCTGGGTTCAGGCTATCCTCCAGCCTCAGCCTCCAGAGTAGCTGGGACTACAGGCCCACACCACCATGCTTGGAGAAATTATTTTATTTTTTGTAGAAATAAGGTCTCACTATGTTGCTCAGGCTGGTCTCAAATTCCTTGGCTCAAGCAATCCTCTCGCCTCAACCTCCCAGTGCTGGAATTACAGGCATGAGCCACTGCGCCTGACCTCATAATTTTTTGAAAGAATCAAATTTGCTTTTGAAAATATTTGATTATTTTATGATTATCTGTGACTTGTCAGCAACTATTATGAAAAAAATATTTTTATTGATTTTTTGAGCCAGAGTCTCCCTCTGTCACCCAGGCTGGAGTGCAGTGGCACACTCACGGCCACCACAGCCTTGACCTACTGGTCTCAGGTGATCCTTTCGCCTCAGTCTTCCAAGTAGCTGGAACTATAGGCACATGCCACCACGCCTGGCTATCTTTTGATTTATTGTACAGATTAGGTCTCGTCAAGTTGCCTACTCTGGTCTTGATACCATGGACTCCGGCAAACCTTTCACCTTGACCTCCCAAAGTGCTGGGATTATAGGCGTGAGTCACCATATCCGGCTGAGAAAAGTATTTTTAAAAGCAAATATTGAATTTAACAACCAGTGAAGTTCATAGGATTGTACATTTTAAGACATTTAATTCCATTCATTAATTTTGGTTTTCAATTTTGTGTTAGAGCTATCACTTGATTTTCCTTCAAGTCTCAAACATTTCTGTAGTGCCCAGTTCATAGGCTGTGGGCACCATGCCCCCACGTGCCCCATAGAGCCCCACAAGAATCCTATGACTAAAATCAGTTCCCACCAGCACCAGTAGGGAAAGAGACAGAAGACTACTTTTTAGAATCATAAGAAGGACCTTTCTAAAACTTTTTCTTTTTCTGGGCATGTTGGCTCACGCCTGTAATCCCAACACTTAGGCCAAGGTGGAAGGATTGCTTGAGCCCAGGAGTTTGATACCAGCCTAGCCAACATAGCAAGAACATGTCTCTACAAAAATAAAATAAAAAATTAGCCAGGTATGGTGGTGCAGGCCTGTAGTCCCAGCTACTTTCAGAGGCTGAGATGGGAATATCACCTGAGTCCAGCAGGTTAAGGCTGCAGTGGCCATCCTGGGTGACAGAGTGAGACTCCAACTCAGTAAATACATACATTGATACATACAGATATACATAGAAAAACTAGAAACAATCCAAAATCTATCATAAGGGATTGCTTCAACTGTGGCACATCACACAATGGAATACCGTGCAGCCACGAAAAGGGGAGAGGTAGATGTATACATGCTAACACAATAAGGTTTTCACAATTAAGTGAAAACACAAGTGGCAGCAAGAGTGGACAGTCTGATTATATTCCTGTACAAATCACAATTACCATGATTTTAAAAAGTTAGTAAATGCTTAGTTTAAAAAAAAGGGAAGCTATACACCAAATTTAACAGTGGTTACTTCCAAAGGAGGAAGAAGCTCTTCTGTGAGTATTGTTGTTGTTGTCATCATGGGTGTGCATGTGGTTGAGGAAATTCATTATTTACTTCTCTGTAACACTGTTTTGACCATGAGCATATATTACTTTGGTAATTATGAAACAAACAGGACTACTGGAAGGTGTGAACCGACATTCTGAACCTCCAAATATGTCGAGAATGAGCTGAAGATGGTTCCTGGGTTAGCTGACAACTTGTCCGTTTCTCTCAAAGTCAAAACATTCTAAGCAGAAACACCTCCTGCGGTTCCTTTCTATGGTCAAACACTCTCTCACCCAACTATAATCACCTACAAAAACCCAAGATTATTTGATATGCTCCAGAGGATTCTGGAAAACAAGATTTCCAGAAGTTAGAGAGAGCCTTGGTGGGGTGGGGTGGGGGGGCTGGGAGGCTGAAGCCATTGCACCAAGTTCTACATGACATCCCATACATTGCCGAGCTACTCATATGTGTTTGACAAGACCCTCCGCGTCTGTAAAGGATCTCAAATACCAGCAGGTCATGGAAATAAGATACATACTATAGATAAATGTGCCCATATGATACGTCTGCAGGATGTACTCATTGTAACGAGGTATTGTGATGCCATTGCAGAGATCTGGGAGACCTATAGAAATTTGCAGAGACTTGAGTCAAAAGGGGCCCCCCGAGACAGCTTGAGGAAACTAGGCTGGGGAAGGAGCTGTAAAGCACCGCATCCATCTGCTCAGTGTCCTACTAGCCTTACAAGTCTCTCAATGGCCTGCGGGTCCTCACTTGCTGGTGTACAGGGGCATGCACAGTCTCAAGCTCCTACCCAAGGCACAGCTTGAATACCACTGAAGCTGCTCCAAAGACCACGGTGACACTGTGGTGGCTGTGAAAAGAGCCTCTCTGCTTTCCTTCATAATTGCTTTAAAAACCATGAGCATCCTCACTTGGGTTTCCACGGTGGGCAGAACAAGCAGCAGAGAAGGAATGTTGTGTGGACCAAGTGGCTTCATGGAGACATGGCTGTGCCCCATTCAGCCATCTGGTGTCCAGATCTGCCTGTGGCTTCTGCCCTCTACAGGTGGTGGGAGGACACAGACCAGCAGCCGGAGACAAGGCAGGGTGGCCCCCAAGTCGTGGCCACTGCTTTAACCTCCCCTGGCACCACTGTCCCAGGAGGTGAGGACCAAGGGAGCCAGCGAAGACTCCTGGTTTTTTCCTTCCAGTTAATACAACTGGTGCTTCTGTTCCAGCCTCCCTCTCCCATGAGTGGGCCACTTGTCCTTCCAGGTCACGGGCACTTCAGAATGTGATCAGAAGCAGTTCCTCAGATCTGAGACTCCTGAGCTCTCTCCTGACTCAGGACAGCACTTAACTGCCCTCAGAGACAAGACCTTCTTTCAAAAGAGGATGTTGAGTGGGACAGAATTGGGAGAGGGAATGAAATGTGGAGACAAGAGCCAAGGGACAGCAAAGGGCCAAGACATCTTCCTGTGTTCACTAGAGGCGGCCTTGATCTACCACCTACCACAGAGGGCAGCTCTCCCAGTTAGGAAGGGTGGGGGTAGGATGCTGGCTGGTGGGAATACTTCAAGCAAGGCCTGGCTTTCCTGGCGGAATCTACATCCACGAACTGCAGTTGGCCCCATTAACTCTAGGGTTAGTGCGCTCCATGCCTCCTACTACCATGTATCTCTGTAAAGAGCATTCTCATAACAGGCTTCTCACGTCGGGGACTCCCCCTGCTTTCCTTGGGTGAGAATCTGGCACAAGCACGCTCTGTCTCACCCACTCCTATGGCCACAGGTGTTGAGTCACCGTCTCTTCCATACTGAAAACTCTTCATTCGTTTCTTTTAAAACATTTTATTCAATAATATATACTTTTAAAATAATAATATGTAACTGCCCGCCATGCCACGTATTGCCCCGTCCCCCCACTGTGGAGTCTGTGGTCCGTGGGCGAAACAGGTAGCCACGGGACAAGTCACAGGGCGTGGGAGCAACAGTAACCAACAATCATTTGCATACCCTTCACGTTTCCCATGCTTTCTGGGTCAGGAGGAAGTCAACAGGAAGCCCAAGGCAAGTGAACCTTTTACATTCGGAAGTGAGGTTTGATACACGGTGGCGGGCTGCCCTTCAGCTGGTCTAGTTCGTGCTCACCAAACCTGCCACCGTTTTGTGTCTGCTCACGGAACGTGATCTCTCTACACACGTTAAGACGTTTGATTTGGTTCTTGTTCTGCTTATGGAAAAGTGGGAGGAACCGCAACAGACCTGGGGAGAGACGGGAGGAGGGGAAAGATGGTATTAATCAACAGTGGGAGTGAGGGACAGGCCTCCACCTGAGTGGGGCTTCCTTCTCTCGAAGTGGGTGGGACTAGAATGCACACCTGGCTTTCCCATCCCATGTAGGAGAAAACCACGGGAGACCTCGCTTCATTTCAGGTTTCCAACAGTACCCTTCTGCTTTCCTCTTCTGCTCAGTGACAGAGGCCATCTTTAGCACAGCCTTCTGCTGGAGGGCGTGCTGCAGGCACATCGTGTGTTGTGTTGTGACCCCTTCCCTTGGGTCCAGGACACTGACGTAGAAGCCTCATGACCATTCTATGCAAGTCAAACTATAAGTTCAGCAGTCCAACTCTGACCTGATTTACTAAGGTCATCTTGGGACTACAAATCTGAAGATGACTGTATTTACTCAGAAAAAGGGCTGAGTCCACTAACAAACAAAGAGCAGTAAGCGAGCACAAATATTTCTAACTCTCCCCTGGAAACAGCTGTCTGGCATGGCCTAAAAACCTCATTTCTCCTTCCACGTCCAGCAGTGAGTGGGTGGTGAAATGCCAGCAGCTGAATTCTAGAAAGTGTCTTCCAGAACACCACTGCAGTGCTGAGAAAGGACTCTGCACCTGGGAAGCTGCCACACAAAACCCCATTTCATGAGAACTTTCCTTGGGTAAAGGAAGGGTTCCACCATTTAGCGTTTGAGAAGGGCTGCGTGGTGCATAAAGTTAGGAAAGTGCATTTGTCTGTAAACACCTCCACTGATTTCCAAGCATCCGACTCCAGAGGGATCAGACAGAAGTACACTAATTAGACACCACCATCTGCCAAACAGTACATGCCTACAGGTGTTGCAAGGAGTGGGGGCAGGAAGGCATTCTCACAAATGCAGACACCAGGCCACAAGGTTAAAGGCATGCGGTGAGTCAAGTCTGAGGAGCAGGCATCTACATGGTGCAACTCAGAAGTGAGAGAAACAGAACAAGCCTGCCAGGACACCACTCAGTCCCAATTCTGCTAAAGGAGTCTTCATACCAAGGCGTGACACATCTTTGCAGTTCAGGTTTATCTTTGCCCTCCCCAAAGAGACAGGAAATACAAGTTAAGGTCCTCACGGCAATGGTTTGTCCCCCGCTTGGAAAGGTTGGTTGTTGTCAACATTTTTATTTATGAAAACAGAATTTAACACGGCATTTTTTTCTTCCCTCTACGGGAAGCAGCTCATAAATCATACATCAATCATCCAGTGATACAAAGAGGTGGCAAACTGTGTCTGAAGTAGTCACTTGTAAAGGATCACAACCCAGGCAGTGTTGCTTTTCTGCAAACAGAAGGCTCCAAGGTTCTTGAAGATTATCCAAACTTCCCAATGGATGTCAAGAATTCCAACCCAACCTTCGTCACCATTTACAGCAAGAAGAGCCAGCGAGTGAAAAACTGTTAATTTATTGATTCAAAGTTTTTTTGCTTTTTTGTTTAAAACAATCCCCAATACATGCAGTTCAGGGTTAAGTATCACATTTGTAGCACATTGTTGTCATAACACACAAATATGCATCACCTGTATAATCCCATCACATTTCTCCAGCCTCAATACCTAGTTGGGGGTGTTTTCAGTAACACATCCATATAGCTCAAAGCATGTCACTACTGGTTTTCTTGGCCAGATGCTTCCCCGCCACTACCCCTCCTCCATCCCCACCCTAGGGTTAGTTCTTAAAGGCAGGTCATTATTCAGTCTTAATTTATTAAGCTCACTGACAAACTTTGACTTCTTGTGTGCTCATGTGGACCCTGCTTTGCTCTTGGGTTTACATTTAAATAACTGACTCTGATCAGTTATTTGTAGGAGAGAAGTTTGCTTTTTCCTATGGGCTCTCACACAGTAACACAGATTTCTAAATTAATCATTTAATCTGAACTGGCATTAAAGGAAATTGTAAACTGGGCTCTCCTAGATTTCAATGCACGTACAAAAACTCTTCCAATTGTTGCTTGTGTCCCAAAGTAGTTCTGCTTCCATCCTTGTCAATGCAGCACCTGGGAGAACCTAAGTCATTTCCCTGAGTAGGCACAGACTGTGAGACCCATGGCACTCCGCTCTCTAGGACTCAGCACCTGACTTGAGAGCACCACCTTTCCATCCACTGGAACCAATCCGGGGGGCATGCCCTCCCCAGGGCACGTTCCAGAACATACACTTGGCACCTTCTAATTTTATCCCCTCAAGAGGTTATGTTTCCTCCTCAAGATCTACCTTCAGATGGCTTTTCTTACTGGTTCCTTTTAACAGCCCCTCCCTTGGCCACTCTCCAAGTCCCCAAGGATTATGAGTTCTGTCTCCTCTACTCTATCATCTGAGAGCAAGGGAACGCATTTGCTTTAAACCTTGTGAGTACTGACATGTTACAGAATGTCTGGCAGGGGGCCAAGGTGAGTGACTGGTTGCTAAGTGCCTCACTGACCTGCATGGGCGCTCCTCTAATTGGTGAGAAGGCCCAAAAAAGCTTGGTCTGCATCATTCACTCAATGGCTTCTCCCACCCAGGGACCTCCCTCTCCAAGGAAAGGACAGGAGCAAGGCCAGCTAACAGCATCCAGAGAACAGTGAACTACCACCAAACCACAGGTGCAAATATTGCTCAGCATGTCATGACTTCCGTTCTCACCACGGGATCCTCAGCAGAAGCAAACCCTGCAGTTATGCTCACTTGTAGCCGACCGACAGAGATCGATCTGGATTTGGCACAGGAACCTCATCTTCTCACCACACCAGGTCTATGTTCTTGAACACAGGCAGTACCTGAGATGACAGTGTAACACTACCCTGTTCCCCACATTTTTTGCTTTTCTTTAGGAAATAATTAAGTCCTTATCATAGGCACTTTTAACCTGTTATAAGGTAATGCAGCAAACAAATGAAAATTACCGAGATGAGTTTAAGAAAATGCTAACTGAAAAGGATATTGGGTAAAGTTACCACTTTAGTCTAAATATTAGACTCCTACACACACACACACACACACACACACACACACACACACACACACACTCTCTCTCTCTCTCTCTCTCTCTCTCTCTCTCTCTCTCTCTCTCTCTCTCCTTTTGGGACTCTCCAAGACCATCTCCTAACCCAGGCAAATACTGTAAAATTTCAGGGGAGCTAGGTCCATCTGGACACAAGATGGTTTTTGGAGACACGTAAAAGAGGTCTGAACTGGAATCACTTCGGTTTGGGAAATAATAGACTAGGTGTCAAGACCACACCCAGAAGGGGGCAAACATTTCAAACCCAGTTATGCTCTAAGTCTAAGGCATGAAGAGAGGTAAAAAGTATAGGTGCTGGAAAAGTAAACTGCATGCTTACAAAGGAAGAACTCCTGTGTTAAAGCTGTAGTTGCAGAACCCAGGGACAGGCAAGTCAGCTGTGCCTGCACCTTCTAAATCATGGTCAAGGGAGAGAGAGGTTAATCACCTGATCTTCTCCGCCAGATGCTTTATTGCCTCTGGGGACCCAAAGGAAAGAAATGGGATTACTGCAAGACCCTCTAGTAGGTTCCCTCTGGCCTGATCCAGATGGCAACTTAAAAAAAAAAAAGGGAGGTGGAAGAGTAGGTGGTAAAGGAGATGGGAGGCAGGGGAGCAGGAAAGACATGCAGAGGCACATCTCCCTGATAATAACGACTTCAGGACTTCTATAAGGGCATGTTTGAAGGCTTTTGATAATCCAAAATGCTGAGTTTTGCTACCTGACATATCAATATAGGTTTAGCTGAGAGCTCACACCTTGTTTTTGATTTTCAGGTGGAACAAATGTTTACATTAATATACAGAATGCAGGCAGGCAGCGCACTGGTATGAGAATCTTAACTGAATGCATTTCTTGGTTTTGGGATCTTATTTTGAATTTTTTAATCTATAAACTCAACTCTATAATGAGAGAAGAGCTTCATTTGCATTTTAAGTTCCCACAGACCAAACGACAAAAACAGAATCTACATTTAGAGATAGGACCTGCTACCAATACCAATAAGATTTTATTGGAATATGGAATGTAAACAGATGTTTCAAACAAACAATCTAACCTTATAAAAATGTATGGCATTATTAAATAGTTAATCAAGAAATCCTAAAGTGTCATGTGGTGGGAGACACCTCTAGCTCTAGCCTAGGTGTGTAAAGTCCCGAGAGCTGTGGCATGGCTCCGCAGCTGGGGTGAGGAGACTGCCTAGAACCATGTTGGTGATAAGTTCTCAAAATGAAATCTGCCCTGTTTTTGTTTAAAAAGAAAAAAAACCACGAAGTCTAGCTTTCTTTGCTATCGTGAAGGGTAGCACAGTGTGTCTGAAGCTTCAACACTCACTCTGGGAGTGCCCCTGCCCCATCATCCCCGGCCCTTATGTATTCCTCTCCTCTCAGTTGCTTGAGTATCAGATGGTCCTGCCCACACAACTCCAGTACCTGCATGCCATCACATAAACAGATCGCTCATCAGAACTTAAAAATGCATATTACCCTGATTATAGTGGGAAACTGTTTCTCATGGGGATAAAAACAGGGACGGGGGCAACGCATTTTTTCATTAAGTCTTTCCTGAATAAATTTTAATAGAATGTTTTCCTCCCTCCCCAACTGACTTTCCAGCTTTAGTCATGGTTGTGAACAAAAAGGTCTTTGTTTCAGAGAGGTGCATTAAAACAGGTGCACACACAGGGATGTGCTGGGAAATGGTGAGGTTTTCCTTACAAGGCTGCCAAAAACAAAAAAAAAGACTAAACAAAAAAATAGCGACAAGATTTTATGATTAGGCAAATCAACAAAGGTTACAGTGAGCTCCAAGTTATGCACTTAGCATGGAACTTTTGATGAGACTGATGGACCTGCTTATGGCATTGCAAAGTTTAAAGTGGTGCCTCCTGACATCAAAGAGGACACTTGTGAAAGCGTTTGCAGTTTGCTTCCAAATGAGTACACTTAGAGGAAAACTGCATGGATGAGGTACATTTCCTGGAGAGCTCATTATCATAAAAAAATACATAAAACATGAATTTGTAAAAGAGCTTAAAAAAAAATACTGTCACTGTTTTAATATCTCCTTTTCATAAATGAGGCTGGTGTGTCAGTATAGACTGCTGACATTTCGCTAAAACTTGAGCCTGAATCTCACCGAAGGAAACCCAGACCACAATGGAATAGATAGGAAGTCAGATATTCAGAGCTTGTTGACTGAATGGGTTAATTCAACAGTGGTGCCCTGTTAAATAAAGGTACTGTACAACAACTCCGAGTCTCTCATCTCCCATGCATTCCAGAGGCAGAGCCCTTCAGGTCCTGGACTATGTGCATCACTGTGCCACCACGACGGCAGCTCCCTGTAGACTAGGACTGGGGAGTTTCTTTCTTTTTGACAGACTTTTAGGTCTTTACTCTTCTTTGCGTTTAGAAGGAATGATTAGAATTTCTTTTTATCACACTGTAGTTTTCCTTCAAGATTTGTGTTTGGTTGGTTGGTTTTATTGGCAAGCATCAATGCTGCATTACCCGTCGCTTTCCAGTCTTCATCGTGCTGCCGTGAGACCACTGGAAAGCACAGCATTGTCTGCACAAGGCTGGGACTGCTCCTTCACCACAGGGTCTGCAAGAAAGCAGGATGAAAGTCAGTCAACCAGGGCTGGTGAGTGCCAGAAAAAGTTCCAGGGCAAAACTACCCCTTCCACTGTGAGACAGAGAGAGGCAAGCCTCTCAGGAGAGCAGCAGAGGGAGACAGAGAAATCACAGAATTCAGGACATATGAAAACCAGACCCTGAAAAATGGTCTGGAGAATTCTTCTTGCAGGCAACTCATACTTCCTCAGAGTACAAACTCAATTGCTGAGAGGCACAGAAACACCCACTGTTCAACACTTCTACTAATTTTGTTATTTTCATTGAATATTAACATCATAGCTAACCGTAATTCCTTGCAAGCATGTGCAATAATAAACACTTTGGGGGAAAAGGTGAATAAAAAGCCAGTACAAGACCTATTACTTTTTTTTTTTTTTTTTTGAGTTGGAGTCTCACTCTGTTGCCCAGACTGGAGTGCAGTGGCCGCTTCCGGCCACTGCAGCCTCCACCTGCCGGGCTCCAGCGATCCTTCCGCCTCAGCCTTCCGAGAAGCCGGAATTACAGGCATGCGCTACCACGCCCGGCTGATTTTTTTATTTATTGTAGAGATGAGGTCTCGCTGCCCAGGTGGGTCTTGAACCCGCGGGCTCAGGCAATCCACTCACCTCAGCCTCCCAAAGGCGTGGGATTACAGGCTGAGCCACCGAGCCCGGCTAAGACCTATTACTTTTAAGCAACAGTACTTTAAAAAGTTTTTTAACTGAAGTATGACATCTATTCAGAAAAGTAGACAGATCAAGAATTACATGTCATAAACATCAACATTTTTAATCTGATCTAACTCAAAGAGTAGAAATAGCTTTCTGTGCTAGAAACTGGAGAGAAGACATCTGAGTTGCACTTGGGCTGCGGTGTAGAAAGCTGAAGGTAAGGCCTTTTACATTTGCTGTCTCCTTATGCTTTATGAACCATAAGTTTAAGATCATAGCAATATATTTTTCAGGCAAGAATTTAGTTAATAATCTCCAGAGGGACAAAAGGAGAGGGAAAGACAGCATACTGGTCAAGGAATAGACAACAACTTTAAGGGTTGAAAGCTTTCATCTTGATTTTGAAAGTGAACTGAAAGTCTCTTAATCTCCCTGCTTTCCCATTCTTCCTGACTGGATTCAAATAACCTATAATGGGAGGAAGTTTATTTGAAACACATGTTATCAGTGGGAAGAACTACATGCAGAACAAGCAACCACATAAACTCATTGTACCTGCACACTTCTAAGTGAGGGTTAAGTTAGCAGTTTAGTGAGGATTTCAGTGAGGTCTTTTTATGCCTATCTTCATTTGCTCAAATTTCTTTCTCCATCCACCCATTCATCTCCTTTTTTAGAAAAATATACTATGGTTATCTTACTACTCTGAACTAACTACTTGTTTTTGAGAAGGAAGAAATCATCTTCAATTAGGTTTCCACATAAATGTATATCTTTGAAAACAAATTTTAGAATCTTGTGATCTACTAACTCTGGGCAATAGGGAACAGACTACAGACTGGACTCAAGGGAGATATGGCTAATGAATATGCAAACATCTTTGGTGATGAAGAAGCTGATCTACAAAGTTGTCAAATCACCCAGAACAAATGAGGACAAATTCCATGGATGATCCAACCCAAATATCTAGAATTCTCTTGACCAGCCTCTAAGACAAAGGGTGAAAGATCTGCTCTATTAATAAATTTTACCCCCTGAAAATAGTCGCTGGAGACTCACAGAAGTATGGGTGCTCCATGGCCTCTTTGGCAGTCAGTCTCTGTTGATGGTCATATCGCAGAAGTTTGTCCAGAAGATCTAGGGCCTCGGGGCTGACAAGGTGTCTGTTCTCACTATGGATAAAGTTTTCCCAGCGTTTCCGTGAATGTCTGAGAAGAAAAGTGAAGTATTAGTATCCTGAGACTAAATTCAACAAGAATCCTTACAAATTAGGGCTAGATTCAACAAAATCTTAAAATATTGCACTGATACAAGCTTGTTAAATCTTGTTCTTATTGACACCTGCCCTACCTCCTATACTCACAGCACAGATCATGAAACACAATAGTGTTCTGTGATTAGAGAAACACATTCCATTAAAATGCCCACATATGATTTAGAATTTACAAAACCTTTCTAGATTACTCCTTATGCTTTAGGCTTTAAAACAATTCCGGGTGAAGTATGGAGGTTGAGTGAGAAACTTCTACTGGTCAGAAGACATATTTAGAAGGCTAGCCTCAGAAATGTGGAGTTGCCATAAAATACTGTTTGAAAATTCAACAAAACATTTATTTTCCAATACTAATACTCTACATCTAAAAATTAAATGTGCTTTGAAGTTTACTATCGTACAGAATATCCATTACCGAACACAAGAAGAAACCGTTTAGTCTTATTCAAGGAAGATCACAGCTTCCCAAGACTTGCCATTAAAATAGGCATATGCTGTATCAGAAAGACTTTTCTGGTACATGATTTTTGTTTTCCCATTTTCCATAAGCATGCCATCTCTTGGAAAAGTAAAATGATTAGAAAACACATGTAAACAATGCCTAAATATCTCAAAATTAAGTTAAAGGAAATATGCATGAATATTAAGGAAAGTGATTTCAGTTAACCTTTCCACTTCTGAAATGGATAAGATAAGACCTCTTTTTCTCTCTCTTACTTACTGTCCCAGGATATCATTGAAGTGTGGATCTAGGTCTATGTGATACTTCTTCAGGTACCCATACAGCTCATCTGTACCCAGAACCTTGGCAATGCGAACAAGCTGAAACACAAAACAAACTGACCAAATCACTGAGCACAGAACTCACTGTGAGCCTGTGAGGCTGCTGTACCAGGGAATCAGAAGACTTCCAAACCACTAGCTCGCCAGAGCCCAGATGTACCTCTGGGTTTAGGGCAGGCAAACGGACTCAAAGACATGACGTTCACACGCGTGCAAATTTCCAAAGCGCCTTTAAAATGATAACATAACTTATGACAATAACCTTCTAGAAGCTGACAAGTAGGGGGGCATCACTATCTAATGACTAGACTGTAGTTTTATTAGACAAAGAGGTGCCTCATGTCCTCATAGATTCACTTTGGGAGTTCAACATAAATAGTATTACCTGTCTCTATTTCTGGGACCTGGTAACCATAGCCAAAATTCTGTGAAATTCCTTATCTTGAAGAAAAGCTAATATACAGGCACTGAGTGATACTTAGTGGTTTAAGAACAGTATTCCTACCTAAGAATGTTATTTTCTTGGCATTCATTCCTAAATAAATAAGAACCAGATAGTGTTTGCTCACCTGGTCATAGTTGTCCTGTCCATGGAAGAAGGGTTCCTTTCGAAAGATCATGCTTGCTAACATACAGCCCAAGCTCCACATGTCCAAGCTATAATCATACATCTGAGGAAATAAGGACAACCAGTCCACCAAAGGTGTCAGGAACCCCTTGTTCAGATCTGAATTTCTAGTCTTCATTTGACCTTTGCAGATAGGTCCCCAAAAGTAGCTGAAAAAACCCTAAAATTAGCATTTTGGGGTAGAATGATGGCTGGGTTTTGACTGTATCCAAATTGACTATGTAAACAACAAATCAGAAAAAGCCCTAAGCATTAAAAACAACTCAGAGCAGCTTTGCCAACACATTTACCTGATAGTCCACAAGCAGCTCTGGTCCCTTGAAGTACCTCGAGGCTACACGAACATTGTACTCCTGAGCAGGATGATAGAACTCTGCCAGACCCCAATCTATCAGTCGTAGCTACAAACAGGACAGAAATGAAAACATGTGAAAGGAGTGTTTCTAGATGCCTATGCCATAGAACAAGGCCATATCATATTACATGACAATTATTTGGCCACAGAGAATATGTAAGCAGGTGCATTGGTTAAAAAATACTTTCAGCAACTGCATTTTTAGAACAGAGCACTTGGAATGCTTTTTTTAAAATTTAAATTATCCTGGTTCATTACTCTCTCTAGATCAAGAACTCAACAATTTTTTTTTCTGCTTCCATACCACTTACACATCGTAACACGTTCCCCCTTCATTCATAGTTTTCATTATAAGCTCCAGACATAAGTGACAGTGTTGGGAACATAGGCCCCACTCCAGGATTGAAGCACTGCCCTAATGATTAATCGAATACTAGCTGATCCATTTACTCACCAATCAGGGACAACTAGAGTTAGATATCAAAAATATGAGGGACTCAAGTGTACTTTTAAGGTCAGGGCAGATTGGCCTACAGGTCATTAAGAAATGAAGCAGAAACCACAAGCTGTAGCTTCTTTCTGAGGCCTTCCAGAAAATGGTGACCAATATAAAACAAGTGACTACAGTTAGGGTCATCTGTTCACTTTCCTTGTAAATTATGCTATGCAAGGTAGAAGAAAACAACACTGGAGACTGGAGAAGTAACAATAACAAAAGTCTGCCCAAAAATACCAGCATGAGTCTACAGAAACCACCTTGGCACTGGTCAGCTTTTTGGTCTGTTCTAAGCCTTCTAATGAAGCTTGTTGCTGCCTGGCTGTGATGGTACCTTTTTCTGTTGGTGATCTATCATGACATTGTGAGGTTTCACATCCCTGTGCATGATTCCCTTGCTGTGGCAGTAATCCAGAGCCTATTAGGTAAGAAAGCACAGAAAAGTAAGCAAACCCTCTACCACCCAAATGCAAGCATCTTCTTATTTGTTTGTGACACTTTGACTTGAATAGTCTCTCAGGGGGCAGCTCACTGTAATGAAAGAGAAAAAACCTGCTTCAGAAGGTACCCCTTGCTCTTTGTACACCCTAGAGCCAGCAGATGCAGAAAGGGGGCTATGAAGAGCATGTCAAGGGCCATGATGAAGGTTTCTTTAAAAGTGGGAAACACTAAACCAGATTTGGGAGCCTCACTGGAGTCACCTTTAGCAGTGGTTCAAAGGACATGCCAGAATCCATGAGGACAAAAGAATGACATTCAAACATATCTTTCAACATGGCTTGTCTTGTACACAAGTGTCCCGTGTGGGTTTTCTAGATTAACAAGCATTAGTTTTTTCCTTAAATATACCGAGTCAGCTAACCTTTAACAACTACTATATGATTATTCTAACAGAGAAAATGGTTTCTTATAATTGATGTATAGATAAAATTAAGTATATAAGTCAGTTTTTAAGTCAGGGTCTTACTCTGTCCTCCAGACTGGAGTTCAGATCATGGGTCAGCACAGCCTCGCCCTCTTGGGCCCAAGCGATTCGTCTGCCCCAGTCTCTTGAGTAGCTGGGACTCTAGGTGCATACCCACCAAGCCCAGCTAATTTTTTGATATTTTGTAGAGACAGAGTCTCGCTATGTTGTCTGGGCTGGTCTCAAATTTCTAGGCTCAAGCAAGCCTTCTACCTTGGTCTCCCAAGATGCTGGGATAATAGGCATGAGCTAACCTGTCTGGCAGACAATGGGTTTGTTTGTTTTCTGAAGCAGAATTTATTGAGAGGACAGAAAAGCTCTCACAGTGGGAGGGGATCTGAAGGGGTTGCCCACTCAATGGTTTTTAATATGTTTATGGTTGAGCAACCATCATCACAATGCATTTTTTTTTTTTTTTGAGTTGGGCTAGAGTACAGTGGCACAATCATGGCTCATCGCCAACCTCAACCTTCTGGGCTCAGGTGATCCTTCTGTCTCAGCCTCCTAAGTAGCTGGGTCTACAGGCGTGTGCCACCACACTCAGCTAATTTCTTTTTTTTTTTTTTTAAGTTTTTGTAGAGATGAGGACTTGCTATGTTGCATAGGCTGCTCTCAAACTCCTGGGCTTAAGCAATTCTCCCACCTTGGCCTCCCAAAATGTTGGGATAACAGGCTTCAGTCACCACACCTGGCCTCCAATTTTAGAACGTTTCCATCAATCCCTACTCCTAACTACTCCCACCTCCCTTCTTGCCTTGCCTCCAACCAGTGATCCACTATTTGTTGGTACAGATTTGCCTTTTCTGGACATTCATAAAATGAAACCATACATGTATAGTATTTTGTCTACCTTCTTTCGCTCTGCATAATGTTTCTGAGATTCATCCAAGTTGTTTTTTCTTGCTGAGAGTAGTATTCCATTGTATGGATGTACTGGTTGGTAAGACATTTGGGCTGTTTCCACTTCTTGGCTATCATGAATAATGCTACTATGAACACTCATGAACAAGTCTTTCAGGGGACACACACTTTCATTTCTCTTAGGTAGATTCCTAGGGATGGAAGTGCTGGACTGTATGGTTAGTTTATGTTTAGCTTTTCAAGAAACTGTCTAATTATTTTCCAAAGTGGCCACACCATTTTACACTCCCACAGCAACACGAGGGTTCTGGTATCTCCACATTCTTGCCAACACTTGTCATTGTTCACCTTTTTGATTATAGCTTTTCCCGTGGGTGTAAAGTGGTATTCTCAATGTGGTTTTGATTTGTATTCCCACAATGAGTAATGAAGCTGAGGATCTTCTCATGGGCTTACTGGCCATTCTACATCTTCTTTGGAGAAATGTTGATTTAAATCTTTCATTTTAAAAATTGGATTTTAAAAGTTTTTAATATACAGCCGGGCTCGGTGGCTCAGCCTGTAATCCCGTGCTTTGGGAGGCTGAGGTGAGTGGAGACCCGCCTGGGCAATTTGGCAAGACCTCATCTCTACAGTAAAATAAAAAAAATTAGCCGGACATGGTAGCGCATGCCTGTAGTTCCAGTTGCTTGGGAGGCTGAGGCGGAAGGGTTGCCGGAGCCCAGCAGGTCGAGGCTGCGGTGGCCGGGAGTGGTCACTGCACTCCAGTGTGGGCAACAGAGTGAGACTCCAACTCAAAAAAAAAAAAAATTTTTTTTAATATAAAAATTTGTTCATAAATCTTAATTGCCTATCAAAATAACTACTTTCATAAATTTATTTTTATTTTTTATTTTTATTTTTTTTGAGTTGGAGTCTCACTCTGTCGCCCAGACTGGATGCAGTGGCCGCTCCCGGCCACGGCAGCCTCGACCTGCTAGGCTCCGGCGATCCTTCCGCCTCACCCTTCCAAGTAGCCGGAATTACAGGCATGCGCTGCCACGCCCGGCTGATTTTTTGATTTATTGTAGAGATGAGGTCTCGCCTGCCCAGGCGGTTCTCTTTTTTATTTTTTTGAGTTGGAGTCTCACTCCGTCGCCCAAACTGGAGGGCAGTGGCCGCTCCCGGCTACCGCAGCCTCGACCTGCTGGGCTCCGGTGATCCTTCCGCCTCAGCCTTCCAAGTAGGTGGAACTACAGGCGCGCGCTACCACGCCCGGCTAATTTTTGATTTATTGTAGAGATGAGGTCTCCCCAAGTTGCCCAGGCGAATCTCAAACCCATGGGCTCAGGCAATCCACTCACTTCAGCTTCCCAAAGCACGGGATTACAGGCTGAGCCACTGAGCCCGGCACTTGCATAAATTTAAAGTTAGGACCTTTGGCTCATCTCAAAAGCACTTGAAGTCTATGTAAGGCCAATGACAAACTCCTCAAATAACAGTGATAGCAGCCCGTAATCATCCCTATGGGCATGGCACTGAGTGAGAGCTCTTGGTAGGGTTTTCCATGGGACCAGTTTAGGGTTTCTCACCATCTCGGCACTGTTGACATTTTGGACCACATAATTTCTTTGTTGTGAGAAGTTCTTGTGTGCAAGATGATGTTTAGCAGAATCTCTGGCGTCTACCTAGAGCCCTTCCAGCTCTAACAATCAAAATATCCCCAGAGAACAAGCTTGACCTGATTGAGAAATAATGAACTAAACTATTAAGGACACTGAACTAGGTATCTTTATGTTGGAGGAATACATAAGCCAGAGAATGATCCCCAGGATCAGCATTCTAGAAATAAGCTCCTGGTCTGTATCAAATTGTGCTTTCCTCAGACTCAAGAGTATACAATGTATAATGCTTTTTATTTGAAGATCAAGAACAGGCAACACTAAACTACAGTGATAGAAGTAAAAATATACTCTTCAGAGGAGGAGATTCTGAAGAGAAGGGCAAATGAGAGCACTTCGGGATGTTCATAATACTCTCTACTAGTCCTGTCCAACAGAACTTTCTATAGCAAAGGATACTGCACTATACAATAAGGTACCCTAGCCACATGAAGCCACAGAACACTTGAAATGTGGTTAGTGTGACTAAGGAACTAAATTTTTAATTTAATTTAAATAGCTACCTATGGGCAGCAACTACCAACTACATTGGACAATGTAGTTCTATGTAGATCTGGGTGGAGTTTTATATATGTGGAAAAATCCAAAAAAAAGGGTACACAAGATTTATTCACTTCACTTATATTATACTTCAACTTTTAAATTTTTTTTGTTTTACAATAACTGTAGTAAGATTCCAAAGTGCCTCTGTGGCGGTGCCTTATGAAACCAGGGGTCACAAGGGCAAACCTCTCTGAATCTGAATTAGGAGATCAGGCTGTATGGCAAAGCCTCAGTGAGTTCTGAGCAATCACACTGCGGCCCTCAACCTCAGTTTCTTCTAAATTTTCAATGAAGTTACATTTTTACTCTTCCCACTCATTTTTCTTTTTTAAAGAGAAAATTTATTAAGTGTTGAATCTGCTATTTTGCCTAGTCTTTGCTCAAAGAAATAAACTAATTAGGACCACAATACTTGGCATGTGAAAAATACCTGATGAAAGCAAAGACTGCACAAATAACAGTAAGGTAATTAATTCTTTTACCAAGTTCTCTAATAAGACTCCCTGTCGAGTTACTGACATGCTTTTAAGTTCCTCGAGGAATTAGTTCAGTTTTAAAATCTCATACAGTTTCTGACCATTAAGCATGAAAGACATTTTCCAAGTTTCATATGGTATCTATGCCTCATTAGCAGAAAGAAGTATATGCCCTTACTGTCTTGCTATCACTTCCAGAATGCAGAAAGGACATCAGACATTGAATACACCCGCATGTCCAACCCTGCATCAGCAGAGTATCTTCACCTGATCTAAAGGTGAACCTGCTAGCCTATAAATCTTTACCTTTGGTGCTAGCTAAAACCCACAAATTAGCAAAACCACTTTAATTCAAATGAACTAAATGTGAGATTTGGATTATAGCTTTCATGGGGTAAGTGCATGGGATTTCTTGGGAAGCACCTCCAAAAAAGGAGCTAGCCTGACAGTTCACAGGACCATAACATGCAAATCTTTTCTACACTAAGACTTCATTTCTTATCTGGAAAGGACATGAAGAAAGATGAAATATATTAAGCTTATTTCTGTCTTTTTTAATCTGAAAAAAAGACCTGCCAGACATAGAGTGAACCCTTAAATTAACCAACTTGACTCTCTCTAATGAGAGAGAAAATACGTAAGAATCACATTCATTTCATAGAGCTAGTTCTTCAAATTCCCATCCCTAAAGCTCAGTTTTGATTCAATTTGGTATTTAGTTAAAGCAACTGTTTACAATCCCATCAAAACTCCATGTTGGCAATTTTCTTCAACAATGCCAGTACCTTAGACACATCATCCACAGCTCTCCTAATTTTTTTTTTGCAATACTGTATACTTACACATGTATTTTTAGGGGAAGCTCATAGCTTTCATCAGGTTCTTAGTGGTTCATGATCCTAAAAACTAGGACCCATTGGTCTGTTCCATTTTATAAACTTTTAAGACTTCTTTACCTAAGTGCTTGTCTAGACAAACTAAAAATGATCATTCCTCCACTAATCAGTAATTCCTCAAAATTTCACAGTGATTGGAATTAGTAACTCTCTTGACAGCCTATCCTCACTTTTCCCTGCAATAACTAGCCGAGGATAGAGAGGAAGGGTAGGTAGTCTCATACAAGGGGATGATGATAGATGGCAGAAAATAGATGCACACAAATGCTTGTCATCCCTGTATGTGTGTCCCTCTATTATGTAACTTTAATGCTTTTCTCATCAAAAAGTGAAATCTACTTCCCTAAATCTTTGAATCTAGGCTTGGTCATGTGATTTACTTTAGCCAACAGGGTATTAGCAAACACGACAAAGCAGAGTTGAAAAATGCCTACACACTGAGGTTTACCCCTCCCTTGCTGTTAGGAACACCAAGACCACCATACAAAGCAGTCCAGATTAACCCCCTGGAAGATGAGACCTCAGCTACACCAGATGCCTAAGATGAGATCCTAGATATGTGGATGAGGCCATCTTGGACCATCTTGTACCATCAGGTTGACCCAGACCTAAAGCATTACCCAGCTAACTCAGAATTATGAGAAACAATAAGTCATTTTTAAAAAGTCATTAAGTTTAGGGTGATTTGCTATATTCACACTAAGTATTAACTAAGAAGCAAAGAGAAAACACAAGAACCAAAAAGTCCAAATCTTTGGTAAAATGTCCCTGGTACCCCTTGACTTGGCCACCTTTTCATAAAGTTTCCATATGATGATCCTGAGATGGAGGCCCCAACGATAAGTTTTAAAGTTTCACTTAATTCTGAGAGTCAAAAAATATTCTGCTTGAGTTCTCTCAAAAACTTATGTAATGAGTAAGCCTGAAAATATTCAGTTTATGATTGACACTTACTTTAAGTAGTTCATACATATAAAACCGGATATCAAAGTCTGTCAGGATCTGGTAGAGTTGCTGAAACAGATTCCAGAAAACAAAGTTAATTTGGTCTCATTGCATCTTGTTATCTCAAGTGCAGGCCATTCTCTGTAAGCTTACTTAGGAATCCCACAACTTTGTACTACCTGATCTGGAACCAATGGGGACAAAGACTAAAGCTCCATTCTTTTACCAATTACAATTATCATCCACAATTATGTTATTGTGAAGTCTAAGTTGCTAAGCTCTCTTTATATTCTTACTGCACATCAAATAAACCCCACTGCAGCCCTACAGTGTAATCTGGAGAAGTGAGTTCTGACTGGACAGCAGAGCTTTGATGAACTTTATTGGCTGATGTGATAGAACAGTAGCAAGACAGGCTGTGAAAGAAACATGGGGAAAATAAGGTGCATTTGGAGCATCTGGAGATGGCAAGAGCTTTTCAAAAATCTATACTCTGCTTCCCTAAAACCAATTCCAGGCTAGAAAAAAAGAATTTCACAGGTAACAACTGATGGGGAAAGGGGAGGAAGAAGAAGAAAGAAGTGATGGAGTGAAATGTTAAAAAGTAAAAGACCAAAAATGATCACAAATCAAACAGAATAAATGAATGAAAACTTTCATTATTAATAATCCGAAGACTCAGCCACTGGGAATTTTTTAAAATTCCAATTTCTAGGAGCCATAATAACATTACTGCAACAAGGTTCATTAAAAGTATCACGAATCCTCGTCAGAAACTCTACTATTATTTTTTATATTCAATCAAACCCACATATATCTCTTTCCCTATCAATTCAAGCAATACTTTCTACAAAATTGATCAACACATCTTTATTAAACCTCTTGTTCCTCGACTGGAAGACAGACTCAAGCAACATAGGGAATCTCTCTAGGGAGCACTGAATGGTGCATACAATGTGTCGGTGTAAAAGGGGGAGGGGAATAAAACATCCACATTTTTATATCTGTAAAAAATGATATCTTTTATTAGAAATTAATAAAAAGTGGTTTCACATATATATGTGTAGAGGAATAGCAGGTGGAGTACAGGGGAATAAAGGAGACTTTTCATTGTATACCATCTTATATTTTGGATCCATGTTAAATTACATCACCTGTTCAAAAAAATTTAAGAAAAGCATCAAATTTGCCAAGAATCAAACTGAACTAAGAACACAGGACTTCGCTTCTTTCTCAAGTTTCCCCCTTTAGGTAAGAGCAATTCTCTCTTCTGGCTTAGGAAAAACATTTGATTTCATCAACCCCAGACAGCTGCTGGCTCAGGGCACTGCAGGGATCGAAAATGTGCAGGCCAGGACACGGTGCCATGGAGCTGCTCCAGCACTGGTGGCTGGCCTGGCTGCAACTGACCGCATTCAGGCAGAAGGGCACAAACAAGTTGCCGCTTCTGCTCAGGAGAGCTTCAGCTACATAACAAGCACCCCAATTTTTTGTTCTCCCTGGCTCTGTGCTGTAAGGAAGGCTTCTCAGCCAGTACTTGGCTGCACATCAACAGCCTGAATGTACAGACAGAGGCTTAAGATACCATCTCTTGAGTGTCAAAGTAGCTCCTCCTCTGCCAGTTAAGGAGATCACTCTCAGTCTGTGCTAAATTGAACTTCAAGTCAATAAACAGCCCATGAAAGAGAAAAGATCACATTTTCTAACCCTCAGAGGGCTGGAATATTTTATTTCCAAAAAACCAGTATGGCTATTTTATTAGGACTTTTATCTGTGGAAGGCGTTCCTTTCATAATATGGTATCTATACCATGTATCTGTGTAAGTAGTGTAAGATATAAAGTAAATGTCCTTGGACTCCCAAGACGGTATTTCTAGCTATTTCAACCAGTAGCAATTTAATAATTTTAATTATTTTTAATTATCTTTTAATAATAAAAGACACCAGTTGCACATTAGTGTTCAGGCCTAATATAAAGTCCTGAATGACTATCTGCCATTTGTCCTCACTTCTCAGAACCTCTGGGTGGGAGGAGACCAAACTATATTTGTAACATTTAACCCCCTGGGCCTGAAATTCAGGACTCTCTAGTGTCCAGTCTGGCTTCCTCCAACTTCTGAAGCTCTGCTCTTCACTGCGGCCCGCAGAACTCCCTACTCTGACACAAGCAGCCTGAGTTTGCCACCTCCCTTCTTCCCTCTCCAGCATCCCTGACCCCAATCTGGAATATCCTGCCTGCCACTCCCCCACCCCACCTGTAAAGATAATTGAAGAAACTGCAATCTCATCATCTGCTTTTTTTCTTTTTTTGAGTTGGAGTCTCACTCTGTCACCCAGACTGGAGTGCAATGGCCGCTCCCAGTCACCGCAGCCTCGACCTGCTGGGCTTCAGTGATCCTTCCGCCTCAGCCTTCCAAGTAGCTGGAACTACAGGCACGCGCTACCACGCTTGGCTAATTTTTTTATTTATTGTAGAGATGAGGTCTCACCATGTTGCCCAGGCAGGTCTCAAACCTGCAGGCTCAGGCAATTCACTCACCTCAGCCTCCCAAGGCGCGGGATTACAGGCTGAGCCACTGAGCCTGGTTCATCATTTGCTTTCTACAGAGCTAACAATGGTCTCTCCCTCTGTTGAACCCTGTGCCATTTACTGGTCAACTGGGGTGTTCACTGGACACTGAGAACAGCAGCATCTCAGAGTTAACATTCCTCACTCAAGTACTGGCAGGGTCCTTAAGTTCTCAAGGTAATTCTTCACTCTGTTGTATGCTCTGTGCATACCACAAGAGTCCCATATCAACATCCCCCGCATATCGTGGCACACACATGATGAGGAGAAATGGATACTGAGGCTAGTAGTGGTCACCAAATTTGGTGATTCAAGATGTCTGAACTCTCCCCATCCCCCAAGTAAGCCAAGGGTCCACTGAACAACTCGGTACCAACCCATCCCTTCCACACTGGACTCTCCAACCATATTCAAAGTCTTCAAGGAGCAGAAGGGCATATACTTTGTTAACTCCACACCACGTATGGTGGTTCTTCCCTGCAGAAGTGTTTTCATAATGCTCACCAGTCAATGGGACAAAATACAAACTGTCTTCCAAGGAAGAGAAGTACCAAGAGTCCATGACAAATTAGAAAGAGAAATTTCACAAGTACCAGATTTTCCCTCCATTCTTCTTAGCCAGCTATATGGAGAACATTGCTAAATGTTAAATGGAACAAGATTAAATGGAAAATGTTGGCAAGAAGTCAGCTTTGCTTACATTTTTCATAAAGTACGTGGCTTATGAAGAACGAGCCTATGCTTCCCAGAAGATCACAAAGGTAGTGAGGAAGAAACTACTCACCAATCCCAATTTGGTTCCAAAGCCTTAAACGCACTGCCATGCCCCTAAAATCAGTTTTACTACAGGACTACTCTAAAGGGTCCAAGGTGGTGGAAATTTCCTAGACCTTTCAATTAACCCCCAAAAGTCTGAGAAACAGAATGGCAGAAACTGCAATTTCATCATCAGACTCAGAAACTCCTTGGCCTAAAACCAGACACCCAGAATGGAAAGGTCACAGGCGGGTGTCCCTCCTCTGCAGCCACAAAGACTGAGCTGTTCAGACTACAGGTGCGGTTCAACTGCATTATAATGAGCATCAGATTCCAAGGCCCCACTCCCAACTCCACCATTCAGGAGGATTTCACACTTTATAAAAAGGTTCCCAGATAGCTCTGGTCACCTGCCAGATGAGGGAATCACTAACACAGAAAACGCAGGCCACACATAGAGCCTGCACATTTCCTGATGTATGCAGTTCAGTCTATGTCCATAAATCCCAGCAGTCCCCATGTAGAGAGAAGGAAAAGTCAGGGGAGTGAGTATAAAGTGAACATGAAAGAGGTGTTTAATGCAGCAGTCATCAGTTTAGGAATTGTTAATGTGTAACCCCCAAGATCCAGAAAAAACAAGGTCAACATTTTTAGAAACGTAAAGTAGAATAAATCTTTAATCAAGCAAATCAAAGTTACTACAAATCACCTGAAAATGTCACTGATTTTCTTAAAGTCCTACAAGGGAATGACAAAATAATGTTAATAACCATTAATAACAGTACATTTTGTTTCCCCAATTAAGGAAACTGTATTTAGCCTGTGAACTCAAACTCTAGCAGAATTAACAAGGCCTCACAGTATTTGCTAAGTCAAGGCCTACCTCTTTGTGAGTGATTTACAAATTCTCCAAACATCAGTACAATTCTACCATCTTCTTAGGATGGAGTCCATTTGGAGTGTATTATCAAAAAAATTTTTTGTACCTCAAAATGGTACCTTAGCTTCCCTTGAGACATTTTTGAGTATGTGAGTTTGCTACAACTGTTCATTCCAACTCTTAGAGATTGGCTTTTCCTATTAATCTGTTTTAAAGTTTTGTCTTTGTTCTAAGTATCTTTTATTATAGCTTTGGCATATACAGAGCACACCTGCTGACTTCAAGGAGAAAATGACCAAACCAATACCTCTACTATTAAAGCAAAATACAAGGAAATAAATTATTAAGGCCACAGAAAATCTGAACTAAATTAACAAGGTTGGTATAAAAACAACCATGTACTATAAAGCTACAAAGCAATCATCAACAACTTCAAATAATCAACATTATATAGACCACATTCTCTGTGGTACCAGTATCATGACTTATGTAGGAAAATGTCCTAGTTTCAGTGCTAGCATATTTATAATTAAAGTATCATTATAATGTCTGCAACTTACTTTAAGATGATTCAGTGAAAAACAGAGATAGAAGGGGGGATGGGGGCAGGGAGAGAAATAACTGCAAATGTGGTAAAATGTTAATAACTGGTAAATCTACGTGAAGGACATAAGGGTACTGACTGTGCTAATCTTTCCAATTTTCAGAGGCTTAGACTTTTTTCTTTTTAAAAATTTATTTATATATTTATATATATATATATATATATATGTATATATATATATATATATTTTGAGTTGGAGTCTCACTCTGTCGCCCAGACTGGAGTGCAGTGGCCACTCCCGGCCACCGCAGCCTCGACCTGCTGGGCTCCGGCGATCCTTCCGCCTCAGCCTTCTAAGTAGCCGGAATTACAGGCACGCGCTAAGACGCCCGACTGATTTTTTGATTTATTGTAGAGAGGAGGTCTTGCTGCCCAGGCGGGTCTTGAACCCGCGGGCTCAAGCAATCCACTCACCTCAGCGTCCCAAAGGCGTGGGATTACAGGCTGAGCCACCGAGCCCGGCTATATTTTATTTTAGCAATGTGGGGAGAAATTTTATAAGTAAAAAGTTTGGGGAGAAAAATTCACAAGTTTGGAAACCCGCACTTCTAATCTGAAAACTATCTAGAAGCGGGATCTGCTAAAATGATGCTTGAGGCTGTTCAGACTTAAAGCACAAGTATTATCAATCAAGAAAAACAAAGTCAGATGAGTTGACTTCAGCTCAGGAAGTTGGGGGGGGAAAACAGTGAAAACTGAGAAAGCTGAAGAAAAGTAATTGAGATGGGAGCAAAAACAGAATGAAAGACAAAAACAACAGCTAAGCAATACAGTCCACATCTGGTTCTTTTAAAAGATTAGTAAGAGATCTAACAGCAAGACTGATTTAATTTTTTTTGAGTAAAGGGCACAAATAATGTTTAAAAATGTATTATTTTTTTTTTTAGGTGACCAGTCAACAGCATAAAGTTTTTAAGTCCTAAGAGAATTCTTTATGCCAATAAAATTGAAAGTGAATACAATTTGTATTATCCAAAAAGACTCAAAAGAGACAGAAAACCTGGATAAACCTTTAACTCATAGTATGTTTTGAAAAGTAAAGTCTATCTCAAAGTCTTCCTCCCACCCCTGAAAGACACATACCCAGCCCAGATAATATCTGGTTTTTTTAAAGTAAGGGTCTCATTCTGTCACCTAGGCTGGAGTGCAGTGGCATGATCACGGCTCACAGCAGTCTCGACATCCTGGGCTCTGGCAATCCTTCCACCCCAGCCTCCTGAGTAGCCAAGACTGCAGGCACATGCCACCATACCCAGCTAATTTTCTGATCTGTTACAGAGACAAGGTCTCACTATGTTGCCTACTAGGCTGGTCTTGTATCCCTGGGCTCAAGCAGTCCTCCTGCCTCAGTCTCCCAAAGTGCTGGGATTACAGACGTGAACCACTGCACGTGACTGATAACATCTATCTTATACAAACTTTCAGAGACAAGGAGGAGGAAAAGCTACCCAATGTATTTATACAGCATAGCTCTGATACCAAATTCAGAGAAGGACCTTACAATAAAATGAAACTGCAGATCAATGTACATCATCAATCAACCACCAATATAAAATACTGAAAAAAATGGGCTGCAGGCTGCACCACTGTTGATTTACCCTGATATTAAGCCAGGGACAAACTCTCTGAATGATTCCTTAAAACCAGTTATTAACAAACTTTACACTAAAATAAAAACAAACTTTCCCAGTAAGATGGACACAGGACAAAACCAACTCATTTTGTTTGTGGCCTGCTGTACTATCCAGAATAGAAGATAATTAATTTTCCTACTGTGATTTGCTCTTCCAAAACACATACCTGCTATCTGGTATTTAGTGATCTCTTAACTAAAATGTCATGGTTTGAACATTCAAAGGGGACCTCCAGTTAAACATGGCACATCAAACACCTCTGTTTCTACCTGAAGCTCCTCTAAAATAACAATAAAAGGACAGGGAGCAGGGGGATTAACTCCCAAGAACCAACAGAATGGGGGAGACAACTCTGAAACTAGAAAGCATGTCCAACTGACTTAGTAGACCAAATATGCTGAATATTCTAGGAACAGTCAAGGGATCCAGAAGTAAATGGCTTCAAACTAAACAACTACAGAAAGGCTCAGGATTGGTGATCCCAGATAATGCTGAAACAAAGTAAACAGAGTATGCAGATAAAAGCAAAAATGGGTTTAAAACACCACACTGAAAACAAGAGAAAATTAAGTGAAGTCTGCACAACATTCCCCATAGCTCTCCTCAACTTGAGACTGCTTAAGATGCCGCAGCCAGGCTTGCATCCTTGAGACAGGAGCTGATGGCTCTTCAGAGCATCACTCTAAAATATGAGCAGACATTTTCAAGAACGATGACATTTTAGACAGAGACAAATAACGAAAAAACACACACACAAAAGAATCTGAAAGAAAAATAGAGAAAAGGTATGAAGAAGAAAAATATAATATTCTCAGTGAGAAAATAGAAGGTATTACATAAAACATAAAAGAACAGGACAACTATTTTAAAAAGTTCCAAGACCAAAACGGAGTTCTAAGATGTGAAGTCTAACATTTGGATGAGTTCTAGAAAGTGAGAACAAAGAAGAAAGAGGAGAAAATCAAAGAACATTAAAAATATTTTTCCAAAATGAGAGAAAAGCCCAGCAAGTATGCAGAACAAAAGATGAAAGGGACCCGGATAAAGGCACATCATTGTGAAATTTTAGAAGACTAGGAATGGGAAATCCTGAGAGCTTCCAGAGGAAAAAAACAAAAACTAAGATAAAAATGGAATGGCTTCGATGATAATACTGGAACAATCTCTTCAAAATTGAGGAAATTATAAATTGTAACTTACAGTTCCATACCCTAACAAATACATTAATTGGGAGGACAAAATAAAAATGTTTTTAGATATGCAAGTCTCAAAAAACCATGAATGTCTCATGATCTCATTTAAAAAGCTACTAGAGTATATGAAATATCCCCTTTGAGGGTTAAGACCCTAGAGAGGATTTCTCCAAGGAATGAGAATTCCTGCTAATTACTCTTCAGCATGTTACTCAATCAACAGAGCAGATGTCTTTTTAAGAAACACAAAATGCTGCAATGAAATTTTATGTGTGAGGATAGACAATTAGTAAAAACTCATTAATGAGGCACAGGCATTTAAGGAATTACACTCTGAAGTTCCATTAAGACCAACTTTTAAACTTTTGCATTAATGAAAAGCCTGTCTAGTACTCTAAGGCACACACACACACCTTCCCACTCATGTGTATCATGATAAACCTGGGTGAGTCACACAATCAGCTACATAGATCAGCACAGTACCCTGCTAGCTAAGCACCGTTATGCTACTGAACAGGAAAATTTACCTCCCACTTTTTATAGTCACCCATTACATATGGGAAACACTATACTGTATATAATACTTGCTTCTTATTGTCTTGTAAGTCAAAATATTCTCTTTTGCTTATTTTCATGAATTGACCTTGTTTTAGAATTTTAGATTAAAAAATTAAACATGAGAATAAGGTTATTTCGCCTTCACCCAAAAGCATCACTCCTGATACCAGCATCTTTCAACTGTTACTTTAGTTTTCTTTCTAGCTTCTGTTACAACAAAATCACAAGTATCTTATTCACTGACAGAGTTATAATCAACAAAAAGTCCTCCGAATGCCCCTGAAAAATCAACACCATTATTTTGCTTTTATGTTGGGTCTCACATTATGGTCTTAAAAAGAGTTTCTCCCATGTCTAATATACCTAGCCCCAAAACCTAATCAGAAGTTATAGTTCTAATGTTCAAGCAATACAAATTAATTCATTAAAAACAGTTTAAAATCATGCTTTTAAAAGAACACTTGAAAGTCTAAAATAATTTACATTATGGAAAACAAACAAACAAAAAACCCCGGACAGGGCTCTTCTAAAGCAGTGACTCTTACTAGTTTTTCTGTACAATGTCTTTGTATATAATGTGCATGAACACATGCTCATTTGACAGCTTAAAATGTATTGTTTCTTTTCACAGGAGCCCTGTCATCAGTTTATCCTCTCCTTTCAGCAATGTAAAATTTCTTAGGAAAATCAAAGTTAACATCCACAAAGAGCTATGCTATCTGAAACAGGAGTGTTATAGATGTTTCTGTAGAGTAAGCAAGGCAAAGAGTGATGAATAATCTCACCAAATGCAAGAACCCTAACGACTTTCTGCATCGTGTACTCATGCTATAAGGAATCCAGTTTGTTATCTGCTATTCTCACCTATGACATCTCTGGGCCCTTATGCTCTAGAGTCAATAGTACTTATCACCACCTCCCCATCCCTCATTAACCCCATGCCAGAAAGAAAAAGTATACGCACCTTAAAATCTGTATTATTGATATATTCAAATACCAAAGCTGGTGTCTTTGACTGCAAAAGAGAATATTAACGCTTTTAAAATTCCCAAACAATAATCAATGTTAATTTGCTTCTGCTACAATGGTCCAGCCCCAAATTTCACTTAGATGAAAAAGCGATTCACTTATCAAGGACAACCTGTGTAGAAGGAATCCTCTTGAAAGTGTATGATGTCTGGAATCTGCTTCAAAATAAGCAGGGGATAGTGGGAAGTGGTGGGAGTGCAGATGAAACAAGGTTGGCCACAGCAAATTAAACACTCAAGCTGGGTGACGTGTGCAGGAAGGTTCATTATATTACTCACTTTATTTTTGTAAATGGCTGACATTTTTCATAATACAAAGCTTTAAAAAGAATATATTCGCTGAATAACCTACCAAAGGGTCTTAGCCAACTTTCAATGGTTATGTGAAGATTTACACTTTGCAGTGTTCTGGCTTGCCAACTACAAAAGGAGTGACACATTTTCATCTTGGTTTAGCAAGCCAGGCATATTTATCATAGGCCTTGGGAATCTATCAGAGGTCTTTACAGGGTCCAAAAGGAAAACATAATCATCTATGAAATTATCAATATACTACACTGTGAAATTCCTGCCTGGGCTGGAGACCATTAAGAATGTCTTACCTTAAAAAGCAGATAACCTCCCCAAATCATATATAATCAAATATTTCTAAAGTACTATAACCTTTAGTGCAATGAGTACAAAATGTTCAATATTACCTTGTATAAACCTAGATTTTCAAATGTGAGGTTCATGTACGTGAAGTAATATAATGCTAATTGGTAATAGTAACTTCAAAATTGGGAGAAAGCAGGAGCTGAAAGGGCTATAGAAAGGGAAAAAAAGTGCATCTTGGAAAACTTGTTCAAGAACCAGGTGAAAGTTACCTAGGAAACAGGTCACAGTGCATGCACGCAGGTCTTTGTCAGGACAACTCAAAGCTCACACAGCAAATGATTCTTCACTACTCCCAATTTCCAAGGGTTTCATCAAGACTATCAGATATCTTCAGACTATGGAGTAAGTCTGATCCTCTAAAACTCAGAGCAAGGGCTCACTGTTGATTTTCATCAATGTCAGTTTACTTGTCTTACATATTATGCAAAATACTTCAAGTAACAAAATTACAAAAACAAGACAGGTATCACTAAGTTCTGTTAATTAAAACAAAAAAATCAAATGAAGATACTCAGGGTATACTATACACTGGTTCATACTTTTCAAATCCTTCTGAAATTTTTTTTTTTTTTTGAGTTGAGGTCTCACTCTATCTCCCAGGCTGGAGTGCAGTGGCACAATCTTAGCTCACAGTAGCCTTTACCTCCCAGGCTCTGGTGATCCTTTCCACCTCAGCCTCCTGAATAGCTGGGACTATAGGCATGTACCACCATGCCCGGCTAATTTATTTTTATTATTATGGAACGAGGTCTTGCTATGTTACCTAGGCTGGTCTAGAACTGCTGCGCTCTCAAGCAATTCTCTTGCCTTGGCTTCCCAAAGTGCTGGGATTACAGGTGTGAGCCACTGAGCCTCACCTAAAATTCCTATTTTTGCATGTTACTTTTTTTTTTAATGGCAACATTCATTTTTAATGTAGGCCTTTTTCAAACATTTGGCAATCTGGCTAGTCATTATAAAATCAATCTGTGCTAATCAGGCTGAGATATATTTTTAACACCAACCATCTCTTCTCAGTCTTTTCAGGGTCCAAAAGGAAAAACTTTCCTTATTCTTCAGTTCAACAGCACTGTGTAATCATGGACAAATTATTTAACTTCTGCATACTGAATTTTTACACCTGCACAATGTAGACAGTAATGGTACCCAACCCACTGGATTGTTGAGGACTAAATGACACGACACAGTTAAACCAGATAGTAAGCACTCAACGCATGTTAGCTACTGTATTATTACCATACAAGGATGTCTTTAGCAGACAGAAGCAAAGACCTATTTCTTAAATGAACAAAAAACCATCACAGGAAAAAAATAGAGAAATGTTTGTGGTAGAGCAGGTGGAGAACAGAAATGGGAAAGGAGAAGAGATATAAAACTGGGGAAGTGGGGAGTCTTTAACTTAGTTAATACAACACTTAAGGTCAAATTATTCCCCAGGGAGAGGAAACAAAATCTTATCTAAAATGGCTAAATATTAAGCACTAACAAAAATATTTTAGTCATATCTACATATACAATGGGAGGTCTAATGGTGGATGCTGAATTAAAGACTAATGTGAGAAAAAGCAGAATTCTTCCACCAGGGATCAGTGGGGATAGGATTTGCTCAGCTCTCAATGCTAGGCATCTATGTGGAGACATTCATTACTTCCTTGTATAAATCCAGATTTTCAAATGTCACCCTTACTTAAACGACGTTCAGTTACACAAATTGGCAGTTACAAGCTTTCAAAACTGGAGAAAAGCAGTGGCTTTAAGAAGATATTCACATGACATTTGTAGGTTGAGTAAAAATAATGAGGTGCAAACCCAGGACAGGGATTTTTCCCAGTACGTTTTTAGGTTCCATAAAAGTATGGTGACTATTTTATGACTAGGCCACATGATTTTTTTTCCCTGATTTTCAAAACCTTTCAGTAGTTAAGACAGACACCATCATCCCCACTGTACCATTACTTGAGGTTCTGCGTGTTAAACACCCCCCATCCGCACCCCAGTCTACAAGTACACTCTCCCACCACCAGGCACCTACCACAGGGTCCTTTACAGTGTCAATCAGCTTAATGATATTTGTTCCACCACGAAGGTTCTCCAGAATCTTAACCTCTCGTTTTATCTTCTTTTTCTTCACTGGCTTAAATATACAAGAGTAATCAGAAGTAAGACTCCTTTTGAAGTTAATATAATAAAACTTTAAAACAATGTTAGTCAATCAAATGGAGAGTATATTATCTTGCACACTGTGTTATGTTAAAGAGCATACCTAAATTAGAGAGAAAAAACTGAAATAAAATGGGCTTGCCCGTAAGAACCTTTCACACATCAAGTTAAATAATTTACAGAATCATACAGCTTATGTGTCAAGATCTTTAAGTAGTTACAATCAGGGCACTTAAAAATTTTGAGCACCCCGTCACACTTTAAAAATAAAACGACTGCTTACTAGATAACTGCTAAATGGAAAATGTTATAGCTCTGAACAGCTGTATATCATACACTCACAAATGGAAAAACTGAAACAAAATGGCGAGACACCTGCTCTTCCAATGAGCTACATGTAATGCTGTCTTCCAGGAATGAAGGCCAGTTCAGTGACATCAAGTTACAAACTTGTTTCCCAGCTGCTGGCTCCCATTTCCTGTTGCCACTCCCATTTCCTTAATATCTAGAATCTTAAATCTGCACCAAGCCAGTAATGCTTTCCAACAGATCCTACTCCTAAAGAAAGAGATGTTCTTTAGGAAGGAAGAAAATCAATCTCTGATACAGTAGTGACTGAAAACTTCTATCAGTTAACTGTTCAATCTGCTGGAGAGAAAGATTAAAGACATTCCTCAGAAACACTCACTTTACACATATTACTTATTGTCTTAAATGGGCTAGAGTTTGAAGAACAGAAGCAGTTCTGAAAACGCAAGCCTATCACAATCAAGTATGCTTTATATAAGGCACTCAGAACCATGACTGGCACATAGCACCCAATAAATGTTAGCTTTATTATTTTCAAAGTTTTAGTAACTTGTTATTTAGGTCATATTTAATCTTTACAAAACCTCTATGTAGTAGACTCAGCAAAGTTGAACTATTTGCCCAAGTCACACAGCTAATAGTGGACTGGGACAGGAATCACAGGGCGGTCTGACTCTACATGCTGTAGTTTTAGCCACTGTGCTTTTGTTTCCCAAGTTTGACTAACAGGAGAAATGTAACTAAGGAAAAGGAGTATTTCATAACTGAGACACTATTATAACAGCACAGGCAAAGATAGGCCCAGTGGACATGCCATGAAACAATACAACAAGATTTTAAGAGCTTGTGTGTGTGGTGGGGGGAGGGGAGAGACAGAACACACACACACATGCCAGAAAAACCTTCATCTTTTGTTGTCACTAAGATACGGCTTTGAACACATAACAAAACAGAGAGGGAAAACAGCACCTGCATCACCTATAATAGGGTGCTCAACTGACAGACCGGACTCTAGCTATGTCCTTGTGAGCCAGTTGCCACAATATGCGCACTCTCCACTTTGTCAGGGGTCTCAGTGAGCAGATCTGGCTGATGCACTGGTTCCCCATCCCCACATAGAAACCTTATTCCTTGGTCCCTTTTTAATAATTAGAGATAAAAATATTGGGAAAATGAAACACTGTACAACCCCATCAAAAAAACAGCCAGGGAAGGATATACTACAAAATAACTAGCCTATAAGCTTTATGTCAATGTCATGAAACAAACTGAGCAACGGTTCCAGATTTTTAACATGTGACAACTGAATGTAACACGTGATTATAACTGAATGTAATCAAATCATGTGATCTAGGACATTCTTTTGCTAAAAAGAACATTCTAAGGATAACTGGCAAATGTGAATGACGGCTATAGATTAGCTAACAGCACTGCATCAATGTTAATTTCTGATTTTTGAACACAATACTGTAGGGTTACATAAGAAACTGTATTTTTAGGAACAACATCCTAAAGTATTTAGGGATGACTGCGATGTACTCTCACTTAAAAAAATTTAATATATAATTATACAGATGTATATATGTACACACACATTTAAATACATGTGTGAATATATACATAAGAAAGAAGGATAAAGCAAATGTTAACATTTGAGGAATCTGGGTGAAAGATACATGGGAATTGTTGTAACTTTTCTGTAAGTATGAAATTGTCAAAAAGTTAAAAGAAAAATAAGAGTTGGCTATCTTGTACATAAGTTCAGCCAATGCTACAAGTCTATTCAATGCTTTTCAACAAAAGAAAATTCTAGAATTGTCATTCAGTATTGGAAAGCTGCTATAGATCTGTGGGAGTGGTAACAGAGAGAGAGAGAACAACAACAAAAAACTTCATAGCCAGAAGCCCACAGACACCAAAAAACCTTTTCTACTTCTAACTCCTTATAGGGGTAATCCATTAGATAAGTTGCTTTGATGATGCTGTTTGACATAAAGTATTGCATTGTTCTCCCGTTATTTAACAACAGGTCAGGTAGGAACATTCCTGGACAACCCAGTTAAGATTAAGCTATCTTGGCTGGGTTCGGTGGCTCAGCCTGTAATTCCTGCACTTTGGGAGGTTGAGGCGAGTGTGTGATCAGCCCTGGCAACTTGGTGAGACCTCGTCTCTACAATAAAATAAAATAAAAAATTAGCTGGGCATGGTAGCGTGTGCTTGTAGTTCCGGCTACTTGGAAGGCTGAGGCGGAAGGATCGCCGGAGCCCAGCGGGTTGACGCTGGGGTGGCCGTGAGTGTGCCACTGCACTCCAGCATGAGTGACAGAGTGAGACTCAAAAAAAAAAAAAAAGATTAAGGTATCTTTCAACACATCCAAAGGAATCCTACATAGCAGCTGAAGCATATTTTGCTGCCCATTTCCTGTCCAACAACTTCCCAAATGAGAGACTGGGAATAGCAAGGCAGTTTGGAAGTGGCACAATGAGGTTTTATAGCAGCTAGAGTCCTCATAAACTGACAAAAGACCAAGAGAAGATAGACAAAGAAGAATAGTGACCTACAGTCCAGGATGCTGCCCTCCAAAGCATCAAGAACCAGCTCCTTTCAGCCTCAGTTTATTTCTCTGAACCAGAGAGGTGCTCCAGAAATGAAACCACCAATGAACTCTAAGGAAGTGAGATGATTTTAATGCTACAAATGGAAGCAGAGAAAAAAAGCTAAGATTTATAAGGGAGGATTGCTGACATCCTAAGGAAAGAAAAGGATTAAGGATGCTTTGGCTCTCCTGTCCAGAGTTTGCAGTCATTCACCACCAGTTACACAAAATGGAGAAAATTCACACATTTCCACAATAATCTCATAATTTCACCCTGCATGCTAGAAAAAGCATTCCATCTGAGGTTCACTTATTCCAATTCAGAGAATATCTATTTAAAAGATTCAAACTGACTCAGCGATTCTCTAGATCAAAAACAAAAAACAACCCCCCCCCAAAGTCCAGTAAACAAAAGAAGCAAAAAAGTTAAAGAATTAAAGTCTTTTTTTTTTTTTTTTTTGAGTTGGAACATCACTCCTTTGCCCAGGCTAGAGTGAAAGTGGCACGCATGCTCACAGCCACTCGTGTCAACCTTCTGGGCTTCAGCGATCCTTCTGCTTCAGCCTTCTGAGTAGCCCAACTACAGACATGCACCACCACGTCCAGCTATTTTTTATTTTATTTTAGAGACAAGATCTCTCCAAGTTGCCCAGGCAGGTCTTGAACCTGCAGGCTCGAGCAATGCACTCACCTTGGCCTCTCAAAGTGCTGGGACTACAGGCTGAGTCACTGAGCCCGGCCAAGAATTAAAGTATTAAATCAAGTTTTAATAATAAATTTTGGCAAGCACCTAATGAGATATTTAAGGGGAAGAAAACTCCACTTAAATTTTTCTGTGAGTTTTTTCATTTTTTAGAACTCATGAAGACAAAGCAAAAAAAATTTTTTTTTCCAGAAGGTTTCTGCCTATGTGTTGATCAGTTCTAGCTATTCAACTATTTATCCTGTGTTGATCAGTTCAAAGTAATCCACAAATAAGGTTCTTTTTCTCTTTCCCAATTTACCAATATCTATAAATTTCAAAACAAAAAACAAATTTAGTGACAGGCTATTTAGAAAGACAAAAGTTGATAAAATCAGAAATCTGTTCTATTTACTCAGAGCGGCTTAAAAAAAAAAAACAGATTTGAAATTATTTCAACTACTTGCATGTAATTGTGATTAAACTTGCAACTTCTATCTACCATAAGAATTATGACCATAATAAATCCCAGCAAATATTAACAGGCAAAGCACAAATGAACTGATAAATCCAAAACAGGCAGAAATACAGCTCATAATTTTCAAATTTTAGATTACTCTTAGTCTATTATCAAACCAACAACGGTCCCACTAAGATAATAATTTCATCACCTGCAATGAACAACTACAATAAACAATGGTTACCAGGAATGTAAAAGGATAGGTAAGGAAGCAAGTTCAGCCTGGATAAAGGTATACTCTTTTTTTTTTTTTTTAAAAGAAAGGATTTATTGAGAGGACCGAAAAGCTCTCACAGTGGGAGGGGACCCAAAGGGGTTGCCCAATAATGGTATACATTTTATTACCTTGATAGCATCTTTAAAATACATTACACCTGAACTAAATATAAATATTATCTGAGCAATGTTATTTCTTTATACCAACTTTTTCTGTAATCTTTCAAGTCTCATCATCCCAAATACATTATCAACTCCTTGAGGGTAACTGTTTATTCTCAGGATTTAAAAATGTAAGGCATAAAATCAAAATGACAATCAGATACCGTCTTACACACATTAGAATAGCTACCATTAAAAAAAAAAACAAACAGAAAATAACAAGTGTTGATAAGGATATGGAGAAATAGTAACCGTTGTACAATGTAGTGGAAATTGAAAATGGTATAACCATTGTGGAAAGTTCCTTAAGAAAAACAGAATTACCTTATGATCCAGCAACTCTGCTTCTGGATATATATCCAAAAGAAGTGGAGCAGCATCTCAAAAAGATATTTGTACACCCATGTTTAAAACAGCAGTATTCACAATAGCTAAAACACAGAAGCAATCCAAATGTCCACTGACAGATGAATAAACAAAATACAGTATACACATGCAATGGAAAATTATTCAGCCTTAAAAAAGAAGGAAATCCTGATAAATGCAACATGAATAAACCTTTAAGCCATTATATTGTGTGAAATAAGCCAGCTGTATAATTTCACAAGGTACCTAAAGTAGTCAAATTCATAGAAACAGACAATAAAATGATTGCTGCCAGGGAATGAGAGGAGGGAGAAATGGAAAGTTGCTTAATGGGTACAGAGTTTCAGATTTACAAGATTAAAAAGTTATATAGATGGATGGTAGTGATGGTTGCACAACACTATGAATATATCTAAAGCCACTAAACCATATCATATAATAAATGTTAAGATGGTAAATGTTTTATGTATTTCAACACAATTAAAAAATGAGAAAAAAAGCAAGGCACAGAGTAGGACTTTTGAATCTCATCAAAAGAATGTTACAATCCTTTCTACTACTGGTTTTGCCTCTAAAATCGTTCAGTTGGCCCAAGGGTATACACCTATATTTCATTGCTTTCTCAGTGCCAGGCACTGTTTTAAGCACATTTAATCCCCTCAGATGAGTACCATTAGCAGTTTTACTCAAGGACATCAAGGCACAGACAGCTTAAATCAATGTTCAAAGTCATAGAGCTTCTAAGTTAGAATTAACATCTGGGCCATAACTGCCCATCTATCTATACTTTATCTGATTCTCCCCAAAACTCTGTGAGTTAAATAGGAAATGCATACCTATTTTAAAGATGAGAAAACAATTAAATGGGTATAAATGAAGAAGTTAATTCTGGAACTCAAGTCTTCTGTTCTCCATTTACAGGACTTCTTACACTGTACCCACTGATTATGAGGTGGCAGATCCTGAAATTAAACTCTAGAAACTATCTGAAGCTCTGCTCTACACATGAAAATGGGTACTTTATATCAAGTATCAATGGGTACTCTGTATCTCTATTTGTCTCACACATGGCTTACTCAAATTATTTGAAAAGAATTCTAACACATTAAAAGAATAAAACAACTCAAAACTCTGAAAGTGATCATGATGAGACTTGGAGGAACTGTATGGGTTAAAAAAGCATAAAAACACTGCTTACTGAGGCTTCAAACCAAGATAGTAAAGCAGCATTTAACTTATGCATTAAAGTATTGCTGTGGATACAAATCATAGAGAACCCCTGCCTGGGTCCCTATAGCTTCTCCAGGTATTCTTCGAGCCTGTACTTTAACTAGTAACCCACTGAAGTCAAATACTTCCTCTGATAAGAATAACTCCAAAAATTATAAGAGGCAAAATAATCTCATCTGACTTTTAGTGAGGGTTCCTCAATTCTTCCAGCATAGTGTAGTACATTAAAAAGCCAAATATCTAGCAAATGTGCTAAGACTCCACAACAGGTACACAGGGTTCTAAACATTGTGCTTCCATACCCCAACTACGTGATACTGAACAAATCACATCCTTTCTCTGAATCCTGGTTTATTTGTAAAAAGTGTCTGGATTCTAATGGTTTCTAAGCCCCCATGTTCTGTGATTCTGTTTGACACAGGTTAACTATACTCTCAATCTGTGACCCCACAGATATTGGAAATAGCCTAGTTCACATATAATTTTTAATTATTATTATTTTTTGACTTGGAGTCTCACTCTGTTGCCCAGGCTGGAGTGCAGTGGTATGCTCACGGCCACCCCAGTGTCGACCTGCTGGACTCCGGCGATCCTTCCGTCTCAGCATTCCAAGTAGACTAAACTACAGGCGTGCGCTACTACGTCCAGCTAATTTTTGATTTATTGTAGAGACGAGGTCTCGCCAAGTTGCCCAGGTTGCTCTTGAACCCATGGGCTCAGGCAAGCCACTCACCTTGGCCTCCCAAAGTGCTGGGATTACAGGCTGAGCCACTGAGTCCGGCCTATTTTTAATGTTAGTAATACTTTAATAATGGTGTTAACTATTTTTATGCCACAGGACATTAGTGAAAGCTAGAATTCACAAAAAATTTAGATAAATACCACTAGTGGGTTGCCTGAAGATATCTTCATACACACACCTAAATGGAGAATAAAAAAAACCTACTACTGGAGAAGGGAGAAATAAAGGAGAAAGCATCATTTTGACATAACAACAAGCACTAGCTCACTATGAAGTTACTAACAAAGATGTGTAATCAATGTCATCCCTCTTTTAACAGTACTTCTTACACAAAATTTAAAAAATACCTACAAATAAGCTAACCATGCTTATAAAATAAAACCTAATACTACCATTCTTTAAACTCAAGAATAAATTTCTAGAGGGAAAATATGGACAGCCAAGAGGTTTATTAAATAAGACTACTAGCAGAAGGCCTTATATGGGGATTTCCAAGTCATTGTAGTGCTGGTTCAAAATGCTGTACGTTTGTTTTTAAAAAATAGTATTGCTCTTAACTTCTATTTAGGAAATAGTAGTTTAATTTGAAAAATCCCAAGGGTTCCAAGAAATGTTGAAATCCACATACAGGGAGTATTAACAAAATGCTAAAAGATTTTTGTCAAAAATGGCCAAATGCTTTTATTTCTGTGTATATCTTTCTAAGAGGTACTACAAAGGAATTGAAGAGTTGATTTTTCACAATCAAAAGATAAAACTTATATAACTTTCTGCCCTGCTATATAAACCCTTACTTATTCCCTTCTTTTTCTCTTTTCTTCTCAAAGTAATTTCTGTCAAAAAAAGATATACCCTCTCTATTGATTGCAAAGTTTTAAGATTTTAGGCTCAGAATGTCACTTAGAGATAGACAGTAAAATTTTGGTCACCAGTTTTTAAATTCCTAAAACCTATTACCCAATTTATTTTAATCAATAAAATGCTTGGAAACCTGATTCAAATTAAATGATATAAAATTTCCCTGTGATCACTCATCATCTGACCATTCTCAGATATTAGAAAGAACTGCGAGACCAGCCCGGGCAACTTGGTGAGACTTGTCTCTACAGTAAATCAAAAATCAAAAAATCAAAAATCAAAAAATAAAATAAAAAGAAAGAACTGATATGAAATGTTATCAACAAGGAAGACAGTCTGTCTTCTATGCCAGCTACTATGTGTACCACACATATGTATATTAATCCAACTACAATCCCGCAGCAGAAATATAGTAGACTTACATGACAAGGAATCTTTTTCTAGATTCCTCCAAATTATGAGCAGCTGGTGCCCTGTTAAGGACCCAACTTCCTATGACCAAACACAACAGTAGATTATTAGATGTAACTTCAAATTATTTGAAGAAGGACAACATTGGACAAAGACCCTGTTCTTTTTAAAAACAAACAAACAAACACTTTCAATCTACTTTAAAAACAAAACCACAACAACACTATTAGTGGTTTCTTATCCCATCTTTCAGATAGTAACAAAATCTGGATAGAAATATCACAGGGCTTTAAAAAACATAAAAAAGTAAGTGTAGCTTTCACCAGTGCAAATATGGTGGTTTAGGCTGCACTGTGAAAAGAAACCACGCTGAAAATAAACAAAAAAACACTTCATTAACTAGAGTATCAAAGGGGTCTCCTAGTCTTATTCCCAGAACACTAGAACTTATTTCTGTGCTCAACATTAAAATCCTACCATCTAATGCTAAAACAAGCAGTAAGAGACAAAAAGAAATAGGAAACAGGACTTCTGGATAATGATCATTTCACATAACAATGTTAGATAAGTTTCTTGTGCCTAGGTCTCCCATTTGTAAAAATAACCTACAGCAGCTGCCATGTTGGGTTCCCTAACATATCTTGAGATTCTTTAAAGCAGAGAAAAAAACCACCCAGCAACCGACCCTATGAAGTTCTTTATAAAGGTATCTAAAGAACAATGTGATACATTCCTAAATGAACACACTGGTATTTATACATACACCTGAATGTTGTTCCTTTCAAAAAAGACACCACAGGAAATCACTTTTTCTAAAAATGCTGCCATTGCACAAAAGTTTAGCTATTTTTCTGGAATTGCTTTAGAGTCAGCAATTCATTCTTCTAAACGTACAGCAGTGAAATATGGATATTCTTAATTTTAATTTATGCCTTGTTCATGTCTTAGGTTTGAAGCAGCTCATATTCATGCCCGGCTAATTTTTTTATTTACTGTACAGACAAGGTCTCACCAAGTTGCCCAAACTGGTCTCAAACCCCCAGGCTCAGGCAATCCTCTCACCTTGGCCTCCCAAAGTGCTGGGATTACAGAAGTGAGACACTGTGCCCGGCCAGGAACAACACTTTAAAAAATATTTATGGTTTCTTTTTTTTTTTTTTTTGAGTTGGAGTCTCACTTAGTCACCCAGACTGGAGTGCAGTGGCCGCTCCTGGCCACCGCAGCCTCGACCTGCTGGGCTCTGGCGATCCTTCTGCCTCAGCCTTCCAAGTAGCTGGAACTACAAGCACGTGCTACCACACCCGGCTAACTTTTTTGATTTTTATTGTAGAGATGAGGTCTTGCCAAGTTGCCCAGGCGGGTTTCGAACCCACGGGCTCAGGCAATTCACTCACCTTGGCTTCCCAAAGGACGGCATTACAGGCTGAGCCACCGAGCCCAGCCTATGCTTATTTTTAAAAGACAAGCGTGAGATTCCAATTAAAAAAAAAAAGTCAGCCGGGCCCAGTGGCTCAGCCTGTAATCCCAGCACTTTGGGAGGCCGAGGTGAGTGGATTGCCTAAACCCATGGGTTTGTGACCAGTCTGGGCACCTTGGCAAGGCCTCATCTCTACAATAAATAAAAAAAATTAGCCAGGCGTGGTATTGTGTGCCTGTAGTTCTGGCTACTTGGAAGGCTGAGGCAGAAGGATTGCTGGAACCCAACAGGTCTATGCTGGGGTGGCCATGAGCATGCCAACTGCATTCCAGCCTGGGCGATGGAGTGAGACTCCAACTCAAAAAAAAGAAAAACCTTGTGACTTTATAGGTGCAACTCATATTTAGGCAATAGAGGAATCAGATTCATCTTCAACATCAATTCCTCACTTTTCCTCAGTGTTTCTGAGAGCACAAATAACTTTGCCTGTTTCTCTTTACCAAAATTCTCCTCCTTCATCAGTAGGTTAGAATGTACCGAGTGATAGAATTGATCATTTTTCAGAAAGGTGATAAAAAACATAAGTCTGACCTCTTATATTAAACAAGGATTTCTCCACAGCAGCCCTAACACACACAAAAAAACAGCTTTTCAATCCCACATTCTTTTTTTTTTTTTTGAGTTGGAGTCTCACTCTGTCGCCCAGGATGGGAGTGCAGTAGCATGCTCATAGCCATCCCAGTGTCCCCTGCTGGGCTCTGGTGATCCTTCCCCTCAGCCTCAATCCCAAATTCTTAGTACACAGATCCTCTGCGAAATGGCCGCACTGGAAATCATGTGTATTACTCTTGGATCTTCTCAATCCTTCACTAAATGACATGTACACACCTTAAATGATCTGGCAATAATGAGGACCCATCACAGATTCTAATAATTGCTTCTTCGTATACCCTATAAAATATTATCACAGCTACACAATTAATCAGTTACCTGAAGGAAAATGTAGCCAACTCTTCATGCTCATTAAAATCATGTCTTCATCCAAGAGATAACAAAAGGCATATCATTATCAAAATGAGAGCACTAAACCAGATATTAAGACAGTTGTTCCAATTATCACTTTAGTAATTGTTAAGTGTACCCTTTTACACTTTCACTAGCTGATAACTAACAACGGCTCACTGCTTCACAACAAGGATTCCCAGCACTCCTGACTCACTAAATCCATCCCACCTGAAACTTTTTTGCTAAGAGATAAGAAACAAGTGATTATCCTCCTGGGCTTTAAACTCATCTCTGAAGTTGCTCCAATTTTTTCCAACATTCCTTCTGGAATAACGCAGAGTATGCACGAAGAGTAACAAACACAGTGCTTAAGGAGACCTTTTTTTTTAAATCGGGATCTCACTCTATCACTTAGACTGGGGGGCAGTGGCATGATTATGACTCACTGCAGCCTTAACTCCTGGCTCAAGCAATCCTCCCTCCTCAGCCTCCCAAGTAGCTAGGACCACAGGTGCAAGTCACCACATCTGGCTAATTTTTTGCAGAGACAAGGTCCCACTATGTTGCCCAGGCTAATCTTGAACCCCTGGGTTCAAGCGATCCCACCTTAGCCTCCCAAAGGACTGGGATTATAAGCATAAGCCATCACACCAACCAAGGAGCCTTTAAATTTGTGGAATCTCCATGAAAAAGCTTTTCTTTCTTTTGTTATTTTCTGACAAATGGAGCCATTTTGGAATTCTTGCTTGGAGCACCCATAATTTACATTATACAACAAGGCTATTCCTGAACAGAGAGTCGGCCTTAGATTTGAGACCAGCCTGTATATTTTCTTGAAAGTTCACAGGAAAATGGGTTGGAAGAGGACTACGACGGAGGGACAGCAGACAAAAGATACATACAATTCAAGCTGGCACTGCTCTTTTTAGAATGTGGCTGAGGTAGCTTATATCCTTGTGACCTATGGGGGAAAAAATGTAATATGCCACTCATAGGACACTCACCTTGAGAATTTTCACAACCACTCTCTCATTGTTGGTGATGTTAATGGCCTCAAATACTTCACTATATTTTCCGCGACCAAGTTTTCGAACCAGTTGGTAATCATCTTGATTACTGTGAAAAGCAAGAGACACACATAAATGCCAGGATTTGGGATTACCAAGCCTATGGCCACTACACACTCCATCCAGTCGCTTCTATTAATCAAACACTTGGACCTGTCTATACATCAAGCCACAACTCATTCCCTAAATGAAAACCACAATGCAAACTTGGCTCCTTTCACTCTGCAGAGCTCCTAACCTAATTGGTCCCTCCTAACTTGGGGAGACAAGGTAGGAAGGCAACGCTAAGCCAATCTAGGGGGCAAACGAAGCATCCATCCCGGCGACCCAGAGGATGCCCCCTCTACCCGTAACTCCACAACACCTATTTCGCACCCTTAAGACAGACAGTGTCTGTTTGGAGAATCTGGACGTATTGAAGAAATTTCCCCCACCAAACCTCACTTCAGAAAACGAAAAGGAGAGAATTTTAATAGCTCAAAAGAACAGCTGTTGGCTTCCCACCCGAATAGAAACCCAAAAGTGTGGCAAGGAAGGGCTGCATCCTCACTTCCACCAGGCTGATACCTGGACCCTACACTTCTCCCTCCAGTAAGAAAGCATTCCTTGGGTGAAAAAGGTGCGCAAAGTGGGGAGAACGCGACGAAACGGGGAGCGGGAGGAAGAGGAAGACAAGGACATGTGCGAGGGGGCCTTTGCCTCCCACCGCAGACCGGAGGAAGCGCCGGCCCAGCCCAGGGGCCGCCAGGGAGACACCACTGGGGGTCGAGTGCGGTTTGCGGGGGGCGGCCGGACGGGGAGGGGTCAGCGGGCCCGGCGGGGGCGGCGGCGGCTTTACCCCCAGCTTGGGACGTGAGACTCGTAGTCCCAGTACTCGCGGCTCCTCAGGCTGTTCACCTCGGCGTAGACCCGGGCCCTGCTGCCCGCGGCCGGGCCGGGCATGGCGGGCGGGACCGGGGGGCGGCGCGGGACGCAGAGGGTGGCTGTGGCGGCGGCGGCGCGGCGGGGGGCGCGGGGCGGCGGGCAGAGGAGGCGGCGGGCCGCCGGGCGCCGGAGGCGGAGAAAGAGGTGCGCGGCGGCGGGCAGTCGCGCCAGGCCGAGCCCGCGGGGGCGGGCGGGCTGGGGGCGCGGGGGGCGCCGGCCGAGCCGGCCCGGCCCTGGAGCGGCCGGCGGGGCGGCCGGCGCTCGCGCTTCGCGGCGGTCTCCGCTCGGCTCGCGGCCCCCAGGCGGCGGCGGCGGCGGCGGCGGCGGCGGCACCGGCAGCGGCGGCCACCGGCCGGGAAAGGGGCAGCGGCGGCGGGGACGGAGAAGAAGGAGGAGGAGGAGGAGGAGGAGGCGGAGGAAACCCGGAAAAGGGGCCGCGCTCACTAGGAGCGGCCGCCGCCCGGGCTGGGGCCGTCCAGACTCACAGCGCCCCCTGCAGCGCGGGGGGGCCCGCCGGGCGGCGCCGCCCCGCCCCCGCCTCGGCTCCGCCCTCGACCACGGCCCCGCCCCGGCCCCGCCCTCAACCACGGCCCCGCCCCGCCCCTGGCCTCCCCCAGCCGCAGGCCTGGCTGTCCAAGTCGCCTCGTCCTCTGCTGCCCTGACCGCTCCCCACAGGACCTCCCCCTCCCACTGACTGTTGCCCTGGAGCCTTCTCCCTCGAGTCCCCTTTTAGGACTGTCCCGGAGAACCCACTCCCAGCCCCTCCACCTCTGCTCACCCAGAGTTTACCCACCTCAATTCTTCCCATACTAACCCTGTTCTGACCCTGCTGTCACCCAAACTGTTCCCAATGACTCGCTTGTAAACCTCAAAATCCCCCCACCTCAAGATTTCTCCGCCTCCCGGCACCCCCCCCACGACACCCTCCTTTTCCCTCTCTGGACCCTGCCCTATCACCACAGACCCTTCAATTCCCAAGACTTCCCATTTTTCTTTATCCAGTACTGTCCTCACAAAACCCTTCTACAATTTCCCCCACATTTCCTTCCAGAGCTTCCCTGAGAACCCTCTGAACGACCACTTCAGTGGTCAGACTGTGCCACTGCCAAGTTACAATTTTTCTCTTTGTAATTAATAAGTAATTTGTGAGGAGACATTTTGAGACTCTGTAAATATTCTTGTTTGGGAAGAAGGAGGGAGGGAGAATTTCCAGTCCCACCCGTAGGAAGTGGCTAAGGGTTAGGGATGGATTGAGTGGCAGATGAATTGAGAGTGGGATGGTCAACCAGGTTGGCTTGTCTTAGGATGTTGCCTTCTAGCCCTGATTTTCTGGGCCTTTCTTCTGTCTTGTTTGCCCATCCCGCACATTTTTTATCAACAGAACCTCTTCACCCAGTCCAGGTTGCTCTGATTCCAGTCCTTTTTCACATTCTGTTTTCTAGAGGAAACCTTGATCCCTCCTCCTTAATATAGCTAAGAGTACAAACTAGAGTCAGATCTATCCAGCACTGTTACTTACAAGATCTATCCAGCACTGTTACTTACAGATCTATGTCAGATCTATCCAGCACTGTTACTTACCGATCTATCCAGCACTGTTACTTAAATGGTGTGTGACCTTACACCATTTACTCAACCTCTCCATGCTACAGATTCTACAATATAAAACCATTAATAGCACTCACTTCACAGGGATGCAGAGAGAATTAAATAAGGTAAATCACATAACACACTTGGAGCGGTGTTCAATATTAAGATACTAAGTGTTCTTTCTGTAGGGCCTTTCTCCTATCACTCTTCCTTCCCTGCAACTGCCATATGCCCATCTTTCTGTTCCTGCCATCCTCCAAGTTCCCTTCCAGGGACTACCTCCCCTCCCCCATCTTCCCTCCTCTGGCTCATTTTTTCTCTCCAAGACTCCCCTTAAAGGTTAATTTATCTGGAGTTGATACTTCTCTATCTCAGCACCCTATCAAACTTCATATCTTGTCATTATTTGTTTACAAGTTTATTATCTGTCCCCTCCCCTTGTAAAAACAGCATGAGACCAAGGACTGAGTCTGGATGCTCACCACTGGCTAACTCAGTGTTTGTCCCAAAGACCTTCAAAGAGTACAGTGATACCCCATAGATAACTTATGGATTACAAGGGAACACCTAAATGTCACCACCTTAAGCATTACTCAAATTTATCATCAGCAGGGGATGGACTGACTCTTAGATGCAATGTACTAAGAAGGCACACATTCCCCCATGTAGTTCTCCTGCCAAAATATTTAACCTAAATCAAATCACAAGGACACCATCAGATAAATACAAGCTAGCGGACATTCTGTGAAACAGCTAGCCTGAACTCTTAAAAAGATCAACATCATAAGAGAAACAAAACCAAACGAAACTCTGGAGTAGTGTTCTTGAAAAATAAAGACTGAACAATATAACTAAATAGAGTGTATGATTTGGAGTTAGACCCTAGATTTGTTTTAAAAGTAGGAGGAAAAGGAGGGAAGGAGAAAGACTAGAAGGACAGGACACTCTTGGGGAAATTTGAATACAGGATATATATTATATAAGAGTATGCATCAATGTTAAATTTTGTAAGTGTGATGATTGTACTGTGGTTGTGTAGGTGAATTTCTTGATTTTAGGAGTTATATGCCAAGTGTTTAGGGATGAAATATAATATCTGCTGCTTATTCTCAAATGGTTCTCCAGAAAACCATGAGTTCCTGAGAGCATGGGGCAGGTGTGGAGGAGAAATTGGAGGGAAATTTTGACATTAGTGAAAATTTGACACTAGTTGAAAAGTACATGAGCTTGCAACTTTTTGGAAGGTTTTATTTTTCAGAATAAAAACTAGAAGAAAACAAAATGTATGGAATAAGTGGACGTTGAAATTTAATTCCCAAGCTTGCAAACCTCCCTAAATCTCTTTCACACTAGAAGATGTAAGATTTGTTCCTGACAAGTCCTTATGAGCTAGTCCAGATAGAGATTCTTAATCCCGAGCACTTGCATGAGCTTCCTGGGTTCCAGAAACCCCTGGGATTATGTGCAACATTTGTGGGCTAATGTGTGTGTGCGCACATTCTATCCTTAGTATACGTCAGATTCTCAAAAGAGACCATGACCCCATAGTGATTCCAAACCATTGCTCTAACTGCTATTTCCAGCCTTGTCTGGGGCCCCATTCCTCACCTCCACCCTCGCCCGCCTCTGACCCCACCCACTGCCTGCACCTTCCTCTCATCCCTCACCACCTAACCCACACCCATCTCACGTAACCTGCTCCCACACCTGCAGAATGCCTGAGGATTCACCCACACATCACTCTGGTGCAACATTCTTCTGGATTTGGCTGACACTACACTAAGTCAGCCCTGAAACCTGCAGCCAGTACACCCACGGCCAAATGGAATATATTTTCATGGTTTGTTGGTAGGTAGGGTAGGCACCCCATGGAACTGGCAGAGACCCTTCACCTCCCATTTCTGCCCACCTGCTGAAAGCTGTCTTGGACAAGTGGAGATGGTGCCCATGCAGCTCTCACTGAAGGAGTCTTACTTGAATGTGAAGAGAAACTGGCTGGTGTTCTGCAGGGTTGGTGACAGGGCAGGGAGGTTCAATGAACTAGAATTGATTTCTCCTAGTTATTCTGTGTGTGCAGTGTAGGGGTGAGTATAATTCGGGGCTGCACAAGGAGGATTGGAAGAGGGCATTTTGAGTCAAATAACCCAACGAGTTCATACCAATTTTTCCTATGCCCCCAAATTCTATCCAAACACCAAAACAAAAACAAACACATTTACATACCCTCTGAAGTCCACCTTCTATCTTCACAAGACTGATTTCAAAATATTTGAGTTTATAGGCTTTTATCCTGTGTTGCTACTTCTTAAGAGCCTAGCCTAAGAAAATAATAAAAATTATAAGCAGTGATGACAGTTTGTGTGTTCTCTACGTCATTGAATCCCACAAACCCCTACAAGGTCAAATCCTATCAAATTTACATTTTAAATGGATAGAAGCCATTTGTATAGTAGCCAAATTTTATCTCAAATTTAAAAAAAATCTATGGGGTTGGAGCTTTTGTAAGGATCCCCTTTTTGCAGTGGAGGAAACAAGACTCAAATGATAAGGATAACTTGAGGAAGAACCTAGATCGGAACTCCGGTCTTCTTGATCACTAGGTCCATTTCCCCAACCTCTTTCTGATTCATTATGTTCCCCCCAAACCGAGAGTTGTTCTTGTTAAAATCATCATCCTAAATCATGAAAATGTAAAATGATCTAACTATCACAAACTGGGGAACCAGTTAAATTAATTGTGGTATATTCCCTACAGTGAAATATTTAGCATTATCAAACATTATGATTATGAGGAATTTTTAGTGATGATAAAATTTTGTGCTATAAAGTTTTAAAATAGGCTTTCTTAAAAATTAAAGAATTAGCCCAGTTTTGTGTGTTTGTTGTCTTAGCTACTACTGGTGAGGCTGAGGTGGGAGGACTGCTTGAACCCAGAAGTTTGGAGTTACAGTGAGTTATACATGTGCTACTGTACTCCAACCTGGACAACAAAAAAGACCCTGTCTTCAAAAACTGTAGTAATAGTAAAGTTTTTTTTTTAAAGTTACCCAAGTAATTATTGTAAACAGAATACTTCTCCTTTTCCTACCCCAAAGATATTCACTTCCTAGTTCCCAGAACCTGCGAATATGTTACCTTACATGGGGGGGAAAAAAAACTTTGCAGATGTGATTAAATAAAGAATTTTCAGATGGAGAACTTACACCCTGGATCACCCAGATTGGTTGTGTAATCACAAGGGTCCCTATAAGTAAAAGAGGGAAGGCGACCAGTCAGAGAGGTAGATGTGTTTTTGAAGCAGTGGTCAGAATGATGTGATCGCTGGCTTTGATGATGGAAGAGGGCACGAGCCAAGGAATGTGGGCAGCCTCTGGAGACTGGAAAAGGTAGGAAAACAGATCCTCCCCTAAAGTCTCCAGAGGGAATGCAGTTCTGCCAACAATCTTGATTTTAGTCCAATGAGATCCACTTTGAATAAATTTGTGTTGTTTTAAGCCACCAAGTTTGTGTTAATTTGTTACTGCAGCAATAGAAAACGTATTTGGTAGTATAACAAAGACTAACAATAAAGACTCTCTCCTCTGACTAAAACATGAGTCAGGGTCCTGAGTCCTTTATGATAAACTTGACCTTGGACTTCCCTCCCTGTCCTTGTTGAATCCAGTTTGAACAAGAATGCTGCTAAGTCAGTTTAGCAAAAACTCCCTACCCTTGATATCCCACCACAGTCGATATCCCATCACCCTGGCCTGCCTTTAGCAATAATCCTACCACGTCAGTTTAGCCAGAAACCCCATCCTTGATGTTTCCTCTTAGTAATTTCCTCTCCACAGATCCCCACCATGTTCCTTGGTTGTAATCCCCACCTAATCTTCTTGAAGTGGAATTTGAGTCCAATCTCTCTCCCTCACTGCAGGACCGAATTTCATTGGGGCCTAAACCTATCGCCATGGCCCCTGTTGAATGAAATATGCCTCCCTATCTTCACCAAGTGTCATGAATATTTTTTCTTTAGCATTAATACATATTTTTCAAGAAATTCAAGAATCAGTAAGGTAAAAAGTGAAACTTGTCCTTCTTTGCTTTCCACATTTCCACAATTTGTTGTGTATCCTTCCAGGCCTTTTTCTGTGCAATAAGAATATGATACAACCTATGTTTTTTTTTTGTTGTTGTTGTTGTTTTAAGATGTGGGGTATAGGCCAGGTTTGGTGGCTCAGCCTCCCAGCACTCAGGGTGAGGCTGAGGTGAGTGGATTGCCTGAGCTCGTGGGTTGAAACCAGCCCGGGCAACTTGGTGAGACCTCGTCTCTACAATAAATCGGTCAAAAATTAGCCAGGTGTGGTAGTGAATGCCTACAGTTTCAGCTACTTGGAAGGCTGAGGCAGAAGGACCGCTGGATCCTAGCAGGTCGATGCTAGGGTGACTATGAGTGTACCAATGCACTCTAGCTTGAGTGATGGAGTGAGACTCTAACTCAAAAAAAAAAGATGTGGGGTACAATTCAGGATTAGGTATACAAGTAGATGTTCTTTTGCTTTGCTTTGTTTCAAAGCAGAATACCAAAGTATATACATATATTTAGTAGGTAAGATCTTGGGCATGTAACAAAAACAGAAAAAGAACAGGAAGGAGATACGTTAAATGCTTTAGGGTCTTGGGAGCATAAGATCTTACCTTCACAATGGCGGGTGGGGGAGGGCGGGGGACACAAAAACAAGATTTTCAGGTTGTTGACTATCCTAGCCCCTCCTCCAACAACTTGTGGGCTAATGGGGGCTTTTCACCAGTTAAGAAGGGGTAAAGGGTAAGAAAGCAGGATCTTGAGTTCTCTGTAATCCAAGGCATCCATGGGAGATTGTTAACAGAAAAAGTTCAGACAAATTAAGTTTAATAGGGTGTAATTGAACAAAGAGTGATTCTGGAATTGGGCAGCCCTCAGAACCAGAATAGGTTCAGCGGACTCTGGCCTGCAAAGTAGTCAGGCCACATGTATGGACAGAAAACGGAAGTGCAGTACAGAGACAGTACTGTTGGTTTCAGCTTCCTTATCTGAGCACGGTCAGTTGGCCTCCTGCAATTGACTTAGCTTGGCTTCTGTGATTTGCTGAGACTCAGCAGTTGGCTACAAAGTATACTCCTAAATTAGACTTTTAGTTAGCTTACCTGATAAGGTAGGTGGCAGTTTACTACCTAAGACCTCAAGTGGGGAGGCATCCTCATGCCAAATTTGGTTTAACAGAATGCTGGACTCTCACCTTTGGGTGTCTTTGAGGCTCCAGGCAGGTAAACCAAACATGCAAATTAGGGCCCAACTCACTGCACTTCACCTGGGTACATTTGCACACACATTTTTTAGGGATATTACTTTTTAATTCTTTTTTGTTTTAATCATCCTTACAGTGCGACCCCTTTTGTCCTCCAACTAGAGATGGAGTAACACAGCCTGTGTCAGGCAAAGGAGCCAGAGAAATGGACATTTTCTACTAGTGCTCCAGTGAAGACCCCTTTTATTTAGCATTGTCTGACTGGGAAAGGAGGTATATCTCATCACCTTTCTGCCAAACTGCGCTTCCACAGTATCTCCTAGTCCAACCAAATTGCCCAGGGTCACCATCAGCATCCACATCCCATCCATCTTCAAGTCCAGCTGGCTTCCTCTCCAGATGGCCAGTCATTTCCACACTCTTGTCCTGGTGCCCACAGCCTTTGTCCTGATTTAGGCCAGCTCCTCCCTGGGTTTTTCTGCAGAGGCCTTTCCCATACTGACCTCTGGGCGTTCAGACTCACCACATGCCAATCCAGGGGTCCTTAACTTGGGTTCATGGCTAGAACTCAGTGGGTTTATAAACTCAGATGAAAAAAAATACCTCGTTATTCATGAATATTTAACTAAAATTTAGCATCCCCCCCACTACAGGTGAAAACAAAACAAAACAAAACATGGCAGTATTAGCAATACCTGTGACTTTGTCACCAGTGGAAATCACAGATACTTGCTTGTCATATTACAGTTGGTGTTATTTTGAAGCAGTTAAGTTTGCTTTCCAGAAAGGCCAGCTACTCCAATTGTTGTAGGAGAAGAATATGAAGGAATCCTCCTGAGGATAAGCTTTTTCTCCTATATTCCAACTCCTACTCTTCCTCATCTTAGGGCTTCTGTTCTGGAGACTCTAAACTTGAGATTTGATAGTTTTTTATTTCCCCCAATAGACACAGCTGCACTACCCTAAAGAAAAACTAAACTAAGAGATGTTGCAAATGCAAGTTTGGCTTTTTGTCTTAGGAAGCACACCATTCTGGATGTTTTTGGAAGTCTTCACATTTGACTGGAAGATAATATAGAAAGCCTAGATCCTAATGATGCCCCTGTGCCAGCTCTGATGCCCACAAGAGCTTAGAGAATAGAAGAAGTTCTCATGGATGATCTTCCAACTCCAGAAAACACAATCAACCCAAGAAGAAGATCAAAACTCCACATGTCTGGGGCAATGGCCCATCACCATTGAGAAAGTGGTTGATGGCAATGGAGAAAGATGGTTGGGAGAAGATGGCACTGGTTACAACCACACTAGACATTAGTGTCTTTGTTTGAACCATCTTTCTGTCAAGAGGAACTTGCCATAATTAGCAGAACTGTGTCGTTCTGCCAACACCTATATATTAAGGTCATCTCATCTTTAGACACCATTCTAATTTTGCCATTTGCCTCAATAATGTCGTTTAGCACAGCAGTTCCCAACCTTTTGGCATCAGGGGCCGGCTTCATGGAAGACAATTTTTCTACTGCAGGGAAGGGGAAGATCGTTAGGCATTCGATTTTCATAAGGTGCATGCGCAGTTCACAATAGGGCTCGCGCTCCTGTGAGAATCTAATGCTGCTGCCGATCTGACTGAAGAGAGAGCTCCAGTCCACTGCCGCTCATCTCTTGCTGTGTGGCCCAGTGCCTAACAGGCCATGGACCTGAGGTTGAAGACCTCTGCTTTAGAGCAAGAGGATGCCCTCCAGAGCCCACACACAGGATTTAATTGCCATGTTTCTTTCATCTCTTTCAATTTGTGACAGTTTCTCAGTTCAGTGTCATTTTGAAGATTACTGGCCAGTTATTTTGTGGATTATCTAATGTTATCTAATGTTTCTACATGATTTGATTCAGATTACGTACTTTTAGCAGAAATGAAGCTGTGTTGTTTCCATTAGAATGCTACCAGGTGTCATAGGATTTTCTTTGTCCCATTACTGGAGATATTAGCTTCGGTCAGTTGATTGTCAGGATGGTGTCTGCCAGTTTTCTGCATTGCAAAGTTGTTCTTTTACCTTTTTAATGAATATGTATTTGGGGGTGAGGTATTTTGAAAACTATACAATTGTCCTTGTCCTCATCAAACTTGCTATTTAGTTCTTTATGTTATTATGGGCTCAAGGATTCCTATTTTATTCAATAAGTTATAATCAATTATTACCATGAGTTATTTTGATGCTCAAACTATCCCTTATTTGGCTAGTGGGAGCCCCTTCCAACTGGCTCCCAAATCCTTTTGACATGTCTCATCATCCTTTGAGCACTTTCTTATTTTTTGGCATAAAAGATGCTCCTGATTTTTACTTTTTCTGCCCCAGCAGAAACAACCAGGGCTGGAGTCAACAACGACTTTAAGGGATTAAACAAAGACTTCAAGGGATTCTCCTTTTGTGGAGAATAGCGTTTAGAAGACATGGACGTAAATGTTCTCATTGTTATTGAACTATTGCTGTACCCAGGTCCTCTCAAGTGACCTGAGCTAGAAAATGTATATGTACACACTTATACACCCCATTTATATCTTTATTTCTATGTTTATCAATGTATATGGAAAACCATAAGTTCGTTCCATTTCTCCAATTCCAATAGAACATCTTAGAATTCATTCTCATTTTCTTTTGTTCTGTACTTGCAACACTCTTTTCTGCCAATGGTAATACAGAGCTCTTTGAGGTGAAGGTGAATGTATTAAGAAAGGCCTCTCTGAGGAGGTGACATTTAGGCTGAGTCTTGAAGGAAGAGAGGGCATTAGCCAGCAGATTCTGGGAGAAAAGTGTTCTCGAAAGAACATGGCAGTAATTGCAATGGCCTTGAGCGGAAGTATGCTGCTGTGTTTGAAGAACAGCAGGAGTGGCTGAGCCAGCAGGTTAATGATGTCAGTCATGTAAGAGGGGATAGCTCAAGTAGCACCTTATAGACTAAGGACTTCAGTTTTCATAGTGACCAAGATAGGAAGCCATTAAAGCATTTTGAACACAGGAGCAACATTGCTTTATAAAGGGTTGCTCTGACTGCAAATGTAGAAGCAGGCAGGCCAGCAAGGTTCCCTGCAGAAAGCCAGGGAAGTGAAGAGGAGGGTTGAGAAGGTGGGGAGAAACACTCAGATTCAGAAATCATTTTTTAGGGAGAGCCAACAGGATGTAACATGTAGAGTGTGACAGGTGGTGGCACATGATGTTCTATATGGGGGGACCCCAAAAACCCAGAATTTATTTACAAAAAATTGTGTATTTATTCTTACATGTTTTAATGTCAGTCACTTTCAAAGTACTCTCTGTTTCATGCAATACACCTGTCGAGATGCTTTTTCCACTGCTCAAAACAGTTGTTGAACTTGTCCATTTTGATGCCTTTTAGTGTTTTTTTTGTTTCACTTCTCCTTCATCAGCAAAATGTTTCCTTTTCAGGACTTTTTTCATCTGAGGAAACAAACAAACAAAAAAGTCGGGGCAAGATCCAGTGAGTAGGGAGGGTGGGGCATGGGGGGGGTCATACCCTGTTGAGTCAAAAACTTCTGAACCCTCAGTGTAATGTCGACAGGTGTGCTTGTAAATCACTTATCATGAAATGGACAAACACATTGTAAGAATTGAAAAAAAAAATTCACTGACGCTGAATGCAGCCTCTCACAACAATACTAGCTGGTATACTGATGCCAATGGGCTCCTAGAACACTTACCTAGTGGGAGAAACCTATACTACCAGTTCCCACCTTCCAAAAAATAATTCTGTTTTTTTGGGGGTTCCCCCTGGTGTTTATTAAATAAATGAACAAATAAATAGAAAAATGGAATGCAAAGCTCTTAGCCCAAAGTGTGGCATACAATAAACTTCATCATTACTGCTGTTTATTCATTGATGAATGAAGATGAACACTGTTCCCTAACCCCATCGACCCAATTCTGGCCTCATCTCGCAATCCTGGATTACCCCTTGAGTAGAGCTACCCCTTTTCAACCAGAGCTCCATCATATCCCGTCCCCACCCTTCCCAGTGAGTCAAAACTCCCACTTCCTCTGAGCCCTGGCCCTGCTGGGTGTGGGTCAGCATCTGATAAGCTAATTCACAATAAGGTATTGACTTCTTGCAAGATGCCTACCCCTCCCAGAAGGGCTCACATTTTTAAAAAGGCGGCAACTTAATTTACTTACCTCTGGGAATGTGGTGGAATCTCTGACAGTCTAGCAGGGTGGTGAAGGAGGTCATTTTGTTGTGGGCAGCCCTCAAATAACACCTTATAAGGATCTGGGGCCTCCTTGAAGGGGCCCACCCAGGGCCAGGCTGCATTCCTCTCTCTTCTGCCTCACATCACAATCCCTGGCATTCATCACCTCTGTTTACCTCAAGAACCTGATCCTGAATGGCCAAAAGATCACCATTCTAGATGCTTTCCCCAGGGTGGGTGGAACTTAGTGTGGCTGCCCTGCCCTTTGGGAGCCCCATCTATGGGATGGCACAACAGAGTAGTCTTTGCTCATCGATCAGACTTAACCTACCAAGAGACATGTATAATTTGATGCCACAGGGCTGGATGCCTCAGATTATGTGCAGAATTGGTTTCTGTGCAAGCTTGATTTGAAAAGCAAGGCCACAAAGCCACAATAAGATACCACTTCTGTTACACCAAGATGACTGTCACAAAAAAGATGAATAATAACAAGGGTTGACAAGATGTGGAGAAATTAGAAGCTTCATACACTGCTTGTGGGAATGCAAAATGGCATGGCCATTTTGGTAACAGCTCAACAGCTCCTAGAAAGTTTACAGATAAAGTTGCCATAAGACCCAGAAATCCTACTCCTAGATTTATTTCTAAGAGAAATTGAAACATATGTCCCCCACCCAAAACTGGTAACAAATGTTTATGGCAGCATTTTTAATGATAACCAAAAAGTAGAAACAAGTCATATGTCATCAACTAATTACTAGATGCATAAAATGTGATATGTCTATCTAACAAAATATTGTTCAGCAATAAAAAGAAATGAAGTACTGGTACATGCTACAGCATGGATGAATCTTGAAAACATGTTAAGGGAAAGAAGTCAGACACAAAAGACCCACATATTGTACAATTCAATTTATAGGAAATTTCCAAAATCTATAAAGACAGAACATAGATTACTGGTTGCCAGGAACTGGGTGGAAGTGGGGACTGATTGCTAATGGGTATAGGGTTTATTTTTAGGTGACGAAATGTTTTAAAACTGATCTCACAACTCTGCAAATATACAAACAAAAACCACAACCCATTGAATCGCACACTTGGAGTGGAATTGAGTATATAGTATGTGAATTATATCTCAATAAAACATTTTTAAAAATGAAAGCAAGTAGGAAGGGAAGAAGGAAGAAAGGAAGAAGGGAGAGAAGAAGAAAGGAAGGAAGGAGCAAGGAAGGAGAAAAAAGAAAGGAAGGAAGGAAGGAATGAAGGAAGGAAGGGAGGAAAGGTCTCACCCTATTGTTCAAACTGGAGTCCTCCTTCGTCAGCTTCCTGAGTAACTAGGACTGCAGGCACACATCACCACATTCAGCTAATTTTTTTTTCTTTTCTTGTCTCCTTCCTTCTTTTTTTGTAAAGGCCAGGTCTCACTATATTGTCCAGGCTGGTCTTGAACTCCTGGGCTCCAGCAATCCTCCCGACTTTACCTCCCAAAGTGTGGAATTAGATGTGTGAGCCACTTACTGCACCTGGCCTTGGGAGGGGGTTTTAAGGAAAATTTTTATATACAGAAAACTTTTCTGTATTTCCCAATTTTCAACAATAAATATTACATTTGAGTTTTTCAACATTCTTTAAAAGAAAGTTAGCAAATAAACTTGATAGGAAAAAAATCTGAGAGTAACTTTAAAGACATTAGCCCCTTATCTGGGCATGCAGGGCAAGAGTGCTGAGAAAATGTATCTTCTTCTAGAAAATCATAAATAACTGACTGTAACAGAAATGAAGGAACTGAAAACTGGGTTCTACTAATTGGGTTACAGGTTACTGAGAGGACTTCAGATTAGTCTAGAGCAGTGACTTTCGACTGGGGGTGACTTTGCCCCCCAGAGGATGGTAAGCAATGAATAGAGACATTTTTGGTTGTCACAGTTTGGGAAGAGTGTACCACGGGTACCTAATGCATTCCAGCCAGGGATGCAGCTAAACATCCCTCAAGGCACAGGATAGCCCCACAACAAAGTGATCTGGTTCAAAATATCAACAGTGCTGTTGGTGAGGAATCATAGTTCATAGGAAGAAAGTCAAAGTGGGAAAAAATAGAATGTGAGGTGTCTGCACTTTGAATGTAATTACATAAACATAAAGGAAAGGGTATGGTTAAACTATGAGCACCTCATCCCCACCCACAAACCCTGCTCCCTGACCTCGATGCACTGCCCTGCTGCCATCCTCACCTCCTGGGGATAAGGAGAAACAAACAGGTGCTTATTCTTCTTTTCCTCTCTCTGGAACATATTTTCTGTCCCTACCACAGAACATTACATAGCTATCATAAAGAACAAGGTAGATCTATATATACTGACATTGAAAGGTGTCCAGAATATGTGAAAAAAAGCTAATTGCCCAATGGTATATAGAGCTTGATTCATTTTTTATAAAAGTAAACTGTTTAAAGGAGTGTGAACACTTCCTTATGTGCACAATGAGCCAGTATAAATCGCCCCAATTTATATCAGGGGAAAAATGGAAAGCATAGCTATTTTAATTTTAAAAAATAAACTGAGGGCAGTCATTTTCACTCCCTCCTGAAGCCCAACCAAAATCAGAGCCAATGAACCAAAAAGGTATAAACCCACAAAAGAAGCAAAATGAACTAGTGAGCGAAAATAGCAGACAAGAGTTGTTAACAAATTTTTGGAAGGTGAAAAGCAGATGAGTTCAGTAGAGCTGAAAATGCATGCTGATGGGGATGCCAACCAGCAGCCAGCTTGTAGTCTTTGTATGAGGAGGACGTGGCTTTCCTTCCTTTAGGTGCTTGACATCCATCTAGTGGGAGATTGACTTAATGTGCTGTCCCTCCCCCACTTTACTGCCATCTGCTGGAAAATTATCATAATAAATGGACAAAATGACAGTGTCTACAAGGTGAATGGCACCCCACTGTGTACTGCTCAACCTGCACACCTGTACTTAGGGACCCCCACAAGAAACAGGAACATGAATGGACTAAAACTCCAAAATGCAAGGAATTGAGTCAAAATGATGTGTTGGAAATTGCTATTGTTTGAATGTGCCCCCTAAAGTTTATGTGTTGGAAATTTTATCCCCAGTGCAACAGTGTTGGGAGCTGGGGCCCAATCAGAGAGGATTAGGTCATGAGAGTTTTGCTTTCATGGATGGATTAATGTCATTATTGTGGGAGTGGGTTACTTATCAAGAGAGTGGGCTTGTTACAAAAGCTGGTTCATCCATCTCTTGCTCTCTTTCTCTCCTGCCCTTTCATCATCTACCATTCATGCAGCACAAAGGCCCTTACCAGATGCTGGTGCCATGTTCTTGGACTTCCCAGTCTCAAGAACTGTGAGCCAAATAAATGTCTTCTCTTTATAAATTACCCAGTTGTAGCATTCTTTTATAGCAACACAAAATGGACTAAGACAGAGGTAGAATGATCTCGAAAACAGAAATATGACTGGGAAGTGGTGAGATCACTGTGGAGATTCTATTTTCCAAAGATAACCACTACACATATCTCCCATTCCACATGCTATTCCACATTGTGACTGTGACATTCCTCCTACTGAGAAATAGAATCTATGTCCCCTCCCCTTAATTGAGGCAGGCTCAATTCAAGCAACTCATTTGTGGCAATAGAATTCAGTGGAAGTAATGTTGCGTAATTTTCAAAGCTGGAACTCTCATGCTGGAACCATAAGCCTCCATGTAAGCAGTTTGACTACCTAAGACCACCATACTGTGAGGAAGCTCAAGGTAGCCCATATGGAAAAACCACATGGAAAGGCCCTGAGACTACAGAGAGATAGAAGGATGCCTGACCAACTCCCTGCTAATCCAACTTCAGTCATTGTTTGGCTGCAACAGCATGAGAGATTCCAAGCTAGAACCATCTAGCTGAGTCCTTCCCAAATTCTTCAGTCACAGAAACTATAAGAGATAATAAAATGAGTGCTGTTGTTTTAATTAGTTTTGTGTGATTTTTTACAAAGCAGTTATAACTGGAATAACCACCTAGGATCCTTTCTGAATCTGGTGCAGCCAGGCAACTACCCCTTCCCAATCTTGGTAGAAAGTTTGTTTTACAGAAAAGTGGGACGTAAGGACAACAGGCATGGCAGAAGGCAGGAGAGGCACCATACCAAAAACAGGGACAATATGTGAACATCTGTATGAATCCTGGCCCCTTCTGCCACTTGGTTGTAAGGATTCTCTCAGCCAGGCATATATTCTCCCACAGCAGGAGACTGGAACGTTATCACCAGAGAAAACCCAGAAAATGAACCATTAGGCCAAGCTAGGTCTCCATGTAAAAACAAGAATGAGCCTTTAAAAATATTGTTAGATCTCAACATAACTAATACCCTTAGAGAGAAAATATGATATTGCATCCATACCATAAGATTTTATTTTAAAATATGAGGCATGTGTATCTTGGTTTGGGTTTTCCCAGAAGCAGACTCTGAGACAATGATTCCAGTACAAGTAAATTTTGGCAGTAATCCCAGAAAATACTAGTTGAGGATTTAGGAAGTGAGACAGGGAAGGGAAGAAAGCTGAAGAAAGGTGTGTTGTCAAGCCAGTTACTGCTGTGTACAAGTGGAGCTTGATCTTGCTGTAGAACTCTGGGAGATGGTATAGAACTTGCCTCAGTGGTATCCCAACCAGTGGGCAAGAATCCATTCCCTGCTTTCAAGGGAATTGACCTTCATTTCCTCCAGTTTGATCTGCACTTAGGCTGAGGATTCTACCTGGAAGATAATAGCCCTTGGGCAGAGTCCTATATATTTATAGCAAACAACCTTGGGCAGCATGCAAGGCAAATGCCGAGGGCTTACAGATAGGAGATCAACAGTGTCTGCTACAAAAAACAATCAATAAACAAGAAAGAGCTAGTGTATCTCTGTCCTGTTCCATTGGTCTATGTGCCTGTTCTTGTTCCCCTTGTCCCCCTTCTGGGAATATACCCAGAGGAATGTAAGTTGTTCTACAAAAAAGATACCTGCACATACATGTTTGTTGCTGTACTATTCACAATAGCAAAAACATAGAACCAATCCTATTGCCCATCAAAAGTGGACTGGATAAGAAAATGTGATACATATATGTGATGGAATATTATGCAGCTCTACAAAAGGACAAAATCATGGACTTTGCAGCAAATTGGATGGAGTTGGAGACAATCATACTTAGTGATCTATCACAGAAACAAAGAACTGAACACCACAGTTCTCACTCATAAGTGGAACCTGAATATTAAATACATAACATAAGGGAGGGATAGGCAGTCACAGGACACTGCCAGGGGGTGGGGGAGGGCACATGGCAACATAAAGCGTACTTGGTCCTAAACCAGGAGAAATGAGGACCAGTTGGAGGCCCAAACTTCATCTGTATGTAGATTATTTATGTACCTAATCCCGACTTGCACCCCACATTTCTATAATAAAATTGATTTTAAAAAAAGTAAATGAAAAATGTGGGAGCAGAGATAAAACATTCAATGGAAGAATGAGGAAGATAAAGTTAAAGAAACCCTTCAAAAATAGAATAAAAAGAGAGATGGAAAAGGATAAAAATAGAAAATTTAAAAACCACAAAAAGTCCAACATACAAATAATAGGAATTTCAGAAAAAGAAAATCGAGTATGTGAAATTATTATAAGAAAAATTCACAGCAATTTTTCAAGACCATGACTTTCCAAATTGAAAGGGGCCATCAAATGTTCAGCAAGATGAACAAAACAGATCCATATCAGAGCACATCACCACAAAATTTCAGACTATACGAGTTAAAGATAACAACCTAAGAACTTTTACAAAGATGAGGCAGGCTTTATACAAAAGATCAGGAATGAGAATGGCATTGGACTTCTCAAATACCACACTGGAAGCCCAAACATAATATAACAAAAATCCTTAGGAAAAATAATTTCTAACTCTAGAACTCTAAACCAAGTCAAAGTCTCAGTCCATCAAGTTGATGGGTAGAATAAGAACATTTTCAGGGTCTCAAAAAATACACTGCCAGGCACCCTTTCTCAGGAAGCTACTAGAGGATCTGGGCGACCAAAAAGAAGACAGTAGATGGTACTTTGAGAAAGAGAATACAGAAAATAAAAAAAGCAACACAGAAGAAATAGAGAGAGCTGTGAGCAGGTCACACAGACAGAAACCTTCCTGCAGTGGAACAGGGCATGGGGTGCCCCAGAGGATCCTTGCGGGAAATGGAACTTACAGATGACCTGTTGTGTTTGACAGTGGGTTTAGCACTCAGAGGGGTTTTACATTTCTGTTGGAGAGTTTAAAAAGAATTAGTGACAGAGACAGAAAACTAAGCAGGTATAAAAAAGGAATAAAAATTTTCCAGGGAACAACATTGAACAAGGGAAACAATATAATCACATGTGGCTTGACAACAGTGGTTCTTACTCTTGACTGAACATGGGGATCACTTGGGGCATGTCAAAAAGTCCTGAGCCTGGGCCCCATTCCCAGATAGCCTGACTGAGTAGACCTAGGTTCAGCCTGGGCTTTGGGATGAGCTAAAGATCCCGGGGTGATTTATTGTGCAGTTAAAGTTGAGAACCACTCCTTGGCAGAAAAAAATAGTTCTAAAAATAGTTCTGTGATCACAATAATGTAAACAGATAATTTAACCAGAATATTGTCCTGTAACTATATGAGAAGAATAGAGAGAGGAGAAGCAGGTGAGTGGGACGGCAAATGTAAAGCAGGAAATCTGCTTCTACTACAGTAGGAGGGCAGTCAACTGTGTCTACAGTTGATAAATCAAGAAATCACATATAAGCATCTTGTTCAGAAACATGGAGGTAAGTCCCCGAGGAAGTAGCTGGAAGATGACAAGTAATTTTCTTAGCGGAGTAGGACTCAGAGGTAGAGTATGTGCCGGGGGCAGGGGGAATACTGATTTTTTTTTTTTAGTTGGATTCTCACTCCTTCACCCAGGCTGGAGTGCAGTGACTTGCATGCTCACCCCAGCGTCGACCTGGGCTCCAGTGATCCTTCCAACTCAGCCTTCCGAGTAGCCAGAACTACAGAAGTGCACTACCACATCTGGTTATTTTTATTTTATCATATAGACAAGGTCTCGCCAAGTTGCCCGGGCTGGTCTTGAACCTGCGGGCTCAGGCAATCCACTTGCCTTGGCCGCCCAAACTGCTGGGATTACAGGCTGAGCCACTGAACCTGGCTGGAATATTGATTTTTTTCAATAAGCCTTGTAGTATTATTTGACTTATTAATACCATGAATATTCATGAATTTGATCAAAGTGAAAAACATTTTTTATAAAGGACAAAAGAAGAAATTGGAAACAACCTAAATATCTATCAATAGGAGAAAGATAAATAAACTATGATAGATTCATGTAACAGAATACTATGCTGTGGTTAGAATGAGGCTGGTCTTGTACATCCAACATGAAGCAGTCTTCAAGACATAGTAAGGCTGGCAAATACTAGGTGTGACATATCAGCATTTATGTAAAACACATGCACACCAAATACAACTCTCTATTTCCCATAGAAATAGACACATGTATAAATTAGGAGATGGAGGCAGGAGGATTGCTTGTACCCAGGAACCCAAGGCTGCAGTGAACTACAATGGCGCCACTGCACCCCAGCCTGGGTGACAGAGCAAGAAACCAGCTCCCAAAAAAATGACACGCAAAGGTGGGGAAGAGATAACAGGCATAACCCACAGGCTGTAGCAAGCATGAATTCAGATGAGGGGTAAAAGTCAAGCCGAGATTTTATTTCTTATTTTTCTCAAAGAAGAGACATTTCCGTGTTACTTGCAAAATTAAATTTTAATTTTAAAAATGTAATATGCATTAAACAAAGTCTGGAATGCTCCACACCCATCTGTTAATAAGGTTTCCTTTGAGGCAAGGGCTGGGATAGAGGGCAGGGAGGAAAATGGTTCTCTTTTTCCTCTGTTATTCAGTAATAACTGTTTTTATTTTGCAAAGGTGATAGTAAAAAAGACTTTTGCATAGAATGGGATCCTGGGGTCTCGGTAGTTCTGGCCTAGCTTGTGTCTCCTGTGAGAGGTGGGAGGAGGGCCAGGGTTCTTGCTTGGCAAGGGCAGGCCCCAGCTCCAGCGGGATCTGGTGGAACCAGCAGTGATGTCAGAAGGGTATGTTGACAGGTGACTCACCTTCCAGAAGGGGTGGAGATGGCTTCCTCCCCTCCTTCCACACCACCTGCCTGTGGAGCCGGAGCCTCAGAGTCCTCTGCTTCCACAGTTCTTAAGGAGGAGTCCTTTCCAAAGCCGTAGAAACCCGGGACATTTCAATCTCCGCCTTTGTGGGGAGTTCTCTTGCAGCCGGCCTGCGAAAGTTGCAGGAGGTCCTTGACTAGAGCAAAGGGTAGAGGAAGGGATGGAGGGAAGTGAGAAGAGGCTTGGAAATGGGGCTCTGGGCCTTCTGCGCCTATGATTGGGGGAGTGAAAGGTTTTAATGATCCCTCAAGCTTCATTTGTGACCTTTTATTATCCATGAGCTCCTAATTCTAGTTGTTTTCTATTTGACCCCCATGACCACTAGGGGAAGTAGATGGAACTGGTGTAGATATTCCTATTTTCCAGATGAAGAAACTGAGGTCCAGAGAGAGCTATTAGGCCATTTATCAGAGGATCAAGTTAGTAACTGAGTCCAGCGTCCTACCAGCCTAGCCTGCAGTCTCAGCTACAGGGTATCTCTTTGAGAGGGAAACAGAGAGATACCACTGTCCCCAAGACAACAGGCTCCCTCCTTGGGAATCTAATATTAACTCAGCAGCTGGTGCTAGACTGGCAGGAGCAGAGGGACCCTCTGCCCACACTGGTCTTGCAGCCAAGCGCTGGTCTCTCAAAGTGAGTCATTGCCTATGCATCCACCCAACGTCGACCGAGTGCCTACTCTTGGCTGGGCACCGAGCCGAGCGCTTTACATACATGATCTCATTTCAGTCTCTCAACAAGCCTGTAGTTAAGTGATATTATTATCACCTGTGGCTAGGCTTGGGCAATCTTGTAACCTTGTTTTTATATTTCTTTGTTTTGTTTTTAACATATAGGAGTAAAACAACAACAACAGTGACCCAGAAGTTTCTTGATTCCTGTTTGACTCTGTTTATCTAGCACCTGCCAATCAAGTGCCTGGTCTATGCTGGTCTCCCCCAGGCTTGGGGATAAACAATAGACAAAGCAGATAGTATCCTTGCCTTCAAGGAACTTTGGGTCTCCTGCGGGTTGGGGTGGGACAAAGAGACCATAAAGGTATGTTATCACTTTTGATTTTCATAACATGCTGGTGAGGAGGGAATGGGAGGTCCAGGTGGCTTTCTCTAAGGTCATGCAGAACATGGCTGACAGAGAACTGGGAGCTTCTGTAACCCAAATAAAAACAAATGAAACCACAAGCATGGAGGAAAGGGACACCTGAGAGCGCCCCAGAGTCCTGAGACTTCAACAACACAGTGACCAGAGAATTCACGCTGTCAGCAATTCCTCCCCGCAGCCATTATTTTATGTAATTTTGTAAGCAACCATCTGGGGGAGGCATGCAATGCTTCTTCATGTAAGGGAGGCTCAGAGAAGCTTGCTCAGGTCACAGCTAGTGGGAGCTGATATAAGACAGAGGACTTCAAGGCCAGTTTCCTTTCTCACCCCATCACTCAGAAGAACTCGGAGGAAGGAGGTTGGAACTAAGACCAAAAGGAACTCTGTCTTCCCAGACTGACATCCCTAACAGGGTCTGATGCTTGAAGCTTCGTAAAGCACTTTGACACTCCTACTCTTGTAGCACTGTTTTGTCCCTTTGTTTGTGGTCCATTAGGGCAGAACTCACCTATGTTCCAGAAGTAAGTGAGCATGTGCGTTATCAGGGCACAGGGGGCACATTCAACTGGGCCACAAGGAGCATGAAATAGATGGTCTCTTTACAAAGGCAAAGACAGGATCCAGAGAAACCACCAAGCGTGGACGCAGTGCCTGGGGCCTGCAACAGAGGAAGCCATCATGCCCCCTAGTCTGAAGGGGCAAGGAGTGAATGGTGGACCCAGGGAGAAAGGTGCTCTACGGAGAAGGCACCTGGGCAGGAGCTGGGAACTTCAGTGGGGACACACAGCCAGCCCACAGAGACCTGGAGGAGAAGCAGCTTGAAAATACACACCCTGACCTTACGCTCCTCTGGCCCTCCAGACTCCTACCTGTGCCTCCCATCCGCTGAACCCAAATTAAACCAGAAGGCAGCGGACCTTGTTTTTGTCATCCTCCAAGACACAGAGCAGGGAGGAAAGGATGGACAGTGACTATGGAGGGGCAGATGGAAGAGATCCAGCACAGCACATGACCTGGGATTGGTTCAGAGATGGTGTGTGACCCAAGCAGACCAATAAGCATCAGCCCTGGGACCTTCACAGAACTATTAGGAAAGTGCAACTCTCCCCTTGCTGGGATTGCTCAGCTGGTGCCATATGCCATGTGGCCACCACTGACCACCTTGCTGCCATATAAGAAGAGCCTGCCTCAGGGTGAAGTCAACACAGAGGAAAACTCAGTCCAGAGGAGATGGAGGGAGTTGGTTCCCTGGTGGCATAATTACTTGTATCCCCGGATCCGGCCATGACTGATGGTGAAAGAAGCACCTTTGAAACCTATGGATCATTGTTTTGTTTAATTTGACTGGAGTCAGAATTTTGCCACTTGCACCAGAAAGGGTCCTGATGGATACACGTACCTGATGTACAGATGCAGGTGCCCAGGACTGAAATCAGGCCAGAGTAGAAGTCCTCCAGTCCAGAGCCATGAGAGATACTTGTGAGCACCAATTCTCGAGGACTGGGGGAGTCCCAAGAGCCCAGTTTAAGCAACGAATCTAAGATTGGGAAGATGTCTCCAAAGGCAGCAACCTTTATGAGAGGTCATGACAACCATTAAACTTGTCTAAAACTTGCCAACTGCTGCATCACACATTAAATAGTGTCATCCCCTCCAAAATCCTCTGAGCACACTACGTCTCTGTTTTACAGATGAGGACACTGAGCCATGGAGACATGAAGTCACTTGCCAGAGCCAGGATTTGAAACCAGGTAGCCTTGCTCTTCTTATCCACCTTTCCTACTCCTCTCCATGCAAACTGTCCCAAATAAAACTGAGTGAAATCCCAATATACCAGTTGGGCTTGGTGGCTCATGGCTGGAATTCCAGTGCTTTGGGAGACCAAGGCATGAGGATTGCTTGAGGCCAGGAGTTTAAGACAGGCCTGAGCAACATAGTGAAACCCCTGTCTTTACAAAAAATTTTTTTAAAGCATTAGCTAATTATGATGGTGCAGGCCTGTAGTTCTCACTACTCAAGAGGCTGAGGCAGAAGAATCAGCTGAACTCGGGAGTTTGAGGCTACAGTGAGCTATGACTGTGGCACTACACTCCAGTCTTGGCAAAAGAATGATACCCTGTCTCTAAAGATAAATAAATCTCAATACATCAATATATAAAACAGATATATTTTTAAAGCTGCTCTGAGGGTAGAGATCAAGATCAGGGTTCGGAGAACAAACTACAGAGCTCTCTGAGATTCATCAAGCACTGTGAAATTACCACCACCTCCCCATTTGAGCATTACTAGGAAAGGGTCTGTCATGGAGAGTAGTGGGGTAGCAGGGAGGTTATTTGGACCTACATTCAAGAAGAAGCTCAAATGTAGACTTTTGGTGTAACTGCCTTATGGGAAACTCAATTATATTTCTCTCTCTCTCTCTCTGGTTTAAAAACCATTGGTTTGTTAAATGTAAACACTTAAAACATATTGCAATATTTATAATTTTTTTTTTGGCATTCCTCCTTCTCCTCCTCTTCCTCCTCCTTCCCTCTATTTAAAGTTGAAGTATAAATTCTCCATTAAAAGGATGAAGAATGTTTACAGAAATGGATTCCAGCTTTGGGTGAGGGAAGCATAGCTGAACATAGTTTGCTAGAAAGCAAGCAAGTACATTAAAAAAAATGATGGGGGCATATCAAAAGGCCACAGGAGCTAGCCTGAAGGGGCTTCCATTAACCAAATCTGGTACAATTTGAGCATTACTGCTCATAGTATAAAATAAGAATCTATGAGTCCATGCGATAAAAATGAAGTCGAATCCTGACTAAGAAATGATGAAATTAGAAAAATCACCATTTGGCAGCTGTCATAGTAACAATTTATTTGGGCCAGCATCACCAATGAATGCTAAAACTGGTGGGTGAAAGGATGATGAGAAACAGGATATTTACATAAACTCAAAGTAGCTCATAAATTACAAAGGGAAAAGCAGAAACTTTACAGTAGAGAGACCTGGCAGGCACCATCTTACTAAGTGTCAAAGATAAAAACACTGCATAGATATCAAATGCCTCCTGCACTGAGAACAACCTTTAGTTCCGTGTTCTTCCTGCCCCAAATGGAGAACCTGAATCAAATCATGAGGAAACTTCAGAGAAGCCCAGATTGAGAAGCCCTGTTCAAAAATAACTGGCCTTTACTCTTCAAAAATGTCAAGGTCACAAGACAAAGACTAAGGAACTGCTCCAGATAGAAGGAAATGAAAGAGACATGACCACTAAATGAAATCCTGGGACAGAAAAATTGATTTCTAAATTGTACCATAAAAGATATTAGTGAGAAAATTGACAAAATTTAAATAATGTCTCTATATTAGATAACAATATTATATCAGTGATAATATCTTGAATTTTACACTCATAAGAAAATGTCTTTGTTTCTAGGGAATGCATGCTGAAGTATTTAAGGGATAAAAGGTGTCAGGTTTGTAAGTTACTCTGAAATATCTCAGAAAGAGAGAATGATAAAGTAAATGTAATAAAACATTAACATTTAGGGAATTTGGAGAATCTGAGTAAAGGGTGTATGGCAGTTCTTTATTTTGTAATCGAAAATATTTCATAACAAAAGTTGAAAATAATGCAGTATTCAAGATATATCTCATATAGTATGATTACTAATGTGATTCCCAAAGGGGCAATTTATGACCTGAGGCAAGAGCCTAGATGATCACAGGCAAATTCATCATATATATTATTTTATCAGATAAAATAAGCTAATTGGTGGTTTTTTTAAATCTGAAACTTATGACTTTTCAGGTTATTACTAATCACAAATAAATAAGTACACAGTTTTAAAAATCAAAGTATAACATACATATAGTAAAGTATAATTCTGTTTTATACGTATGTGTAAATATGTAAGTACACACACACACACACACAGAGAGAGAGAGAGAGAGAGAGGGAGAGACTCACGATGTTCGCTCATTATTATTATTATTATTATTATTATTTTCATGGTCAAACACGTCCCACAATCAATCATTATTAATCCAGGAACCTGGCCAGTGATGTCATAATCTTCATTTTATAGTATCTTCATTTTCCATCGTTATTTTCATGCATTATCTTCATTCTACACTATCTTCCTCAGAAAACTGAGAAAGGTGCTACACTAGCAAAAATCCAGATTTTTGCTACATCTGAATCTACAGAATCCAGATTCAAACCATTGTCTTTTGAATTCCAAAGCCAGTGTTTTTTGTTTTTGAAAGTCAAGATCTTACTCTGTCACCCAGACTGGAGTGCAATAGCATGGTCATGGCTCACCATGGCCTCGAACTCCTGGGCTCAGGTGATCCTCCCAAGTAGCTGGGACTACAGGCACATGCCACCACATCTGGCTAATTTTTAAAATTTTTTGTAGAGATGAGGTGTCACTATATTATCCAGACTGGTCTTGAATTCCTGGGCTCAAGTGATTCTCCTGCCTTGGCCACCCAAAGTGTTGGGATGACAGGTATGAGCCACTGCACCAGGCCAAAAGCCAGTGTTTTAAGCACTCTGCTGCACTAATTATTGATATGATTGTCACCGATAAACATTGATTGAGTACCATTGCTTTACCTCCCTGTGTCTCAGTTTCCTCATTCATGAAACAAGATCATAACAACACATGCTTCATGAGTTAAGACAAGTTAAGTGCTCAGAGCAGTGCCTGCACATAGTAAATGCCTACATGTGTGAGTTATTACCTACAATGCACAAGGCACTAGATTATCACGAGATTTAAGATGCCATTCGCCATTCCTGGGGCTGCTCCCTAGCTAGGAAGACAGAGCACGATTCCCCAAAGATGAATGGCTACCCCAGTCAATCCATACAGAGGGCTGGTCTGTGGCTATCTGGTGGAACCAGAGAGAGGGACGCTTTGGCAAGCAGAATGTGGAGTAGTTCTCCCAGCATCGCTCCTCGTTTGGCAGCAGTCATTCTGGTGACTTCCTGGGCCACCTAGAGCATGTCTAGCCCTCCTGTCTCCCATCCTGCAACACATCTCACCTGTCACCATCATTGCAATGGTCTTGGTAAGTGAAACTTGTACTGGAGATCTCCCTACTGACCTTGGAGGTCCCTGCCAGGGTCAATCAGGGTTCAATCAGGAAAAGAGAAACGATTCTAAAGCATCTAAAAAGGGTGTGATGGCTGGAGACTGAACACACAAGTGATGGAAGAGTCAGAAAGCCTAAGAGGCACAACAGCAGGGAGTCCCCACTGCCCCCAGCTGGAGGGGTGAGGGAGCAGGCGATGCTACTGCAGCCCAAGGATGAGATGCAGCCACAGCCAGAGATGCTGCCTGAGGCAGAGAGAGGGAAAAACTCCCCAAGCTTCCTCCCTTTCCCTACCTGCGGGACTCTAGCCAGTGCTGTCCAGCCGACCCAGAGGCCTGGGAAACCCAACCTGAAGGGCTCAGCGTTAACTCCTATACCTCCTCCTTGCCCTCATCAAACACACACATAGACATGAAGGAGGGGAAGGGCGAGAAATAGATGTCAGGGCACAGGAGGCCAGCACCAGCCTGTGGTCTCTCCATCTGGATATTCCAGTGACTCCTCCCGTGCCTGGCACAGGTCTGGGATTCAAAAATGGATTTGAACAAAAGATTGACTATTGTCAATCTTTTAAGCAGAGCACAGTGTTCCATGCTGCTGATTGTTTTATAAAGTGAGTGCCTGATATAATCACTCTAGAAAACTATTTGGCAGTAGTTACTAATGTGGTACATCCCATGACCTAGCAACTGCACTCTTAAGCATATACCTAACAGAGCTATGTATGTATGTTCACACACACACACACACACACACACACACACACACACATGAAGACAATTACTGTAGTGCTTATTGCAATAGCCCCAGCTGGAACTCCCCAAATACTTATCAACAGTGGAATGGATAAACACAATGGAATATTGTACAGCAATGAGAATGAACAATCTATAATTACCTACATTAAAGTGAATGACTCTCATCAACATGATGCTGAGTGAAAGAAGCCAGATACAGAGGTTTATGTGCTGCATGATTACATTTATTATAAGTAGAAAAATAGGAAACGCTAACATTTGGCTTCAGGAGTCAGGGTAGTAATTACCTTTGGGGGTCATGGTGATGGTGAAGGAATATTTGAGGGGCTTCTGGGGTGCTGGCAGTGTTCTGTTTCTTCAACCATCTTTTGGCTGCACAGCGGTTCAGTTTTTGAAATTGTGTCAGACTGTACACTTAATGATTTGTACTCAGTTTCTTCTATATAATTCTTTAATAAAAAATAAATGCCCCAATGGAGGGACTGTTTCCTTTTCCCATTTCCTGTTTCCCCCATCTCAGCCCCAGTGAGCTTCGCTGGAAACTGGATGAAGGAGAAGGCTGAGTTCATGGCCAGATAATAGAGAGGAACAAACCCAGAGGACTGGGCCCTTTTTGGTGCCAAGCCCTATGCTGATCTCTTACAGGAATTGTCCAGTGACCCCCTCCATCACACATAGACGCACATTCCTAGGGGGCAGCAGTATTTTTTTTTTTTTTTTTGAGTTGGAGTCTCACTCTGTTGCCCAGGCTGAAGTGCAGTGGCACACTCACAGCCACCCCAGCATCCACCTGCTGGGCTCCGGCGATCCTTCCGCCTCAGCCTTCCAATTTGCTGGAACTACAGATGTACACTACTATGCTTAGCTAGTTTTTTTTTTTTTTTTTTTACTTTATTGTAGAGATGAGGTCTTGCCAAATTGCCTGGGCTAGGCTTGAACCTGCGGGCTCAGGCAATCCACTAGCCTCGGCCTCCCAAAATGCTGGGACTGTAGGTTGAGTCACAAAGCCTGGCCGGCAACAGTATTATTATGAGGAATGAGACTGGCGAGGTGAGGTGACTTGCTCCATCACACAACTAGTAAGTGACTGGGGTATGATTTGAATCCAGGCTACATCTTAACTCCCCAGTCCAGGCTTTTAATCCCTGTGTTCCTCAGTGATCCAGAGGGAATGGGAGACATGAGTAAAACCAACTATGGCTCCTGGCCCTTAGCTGCGTGCCTCCAGTGGATTTTAAAAACGAGAGTTACCTTGTCAGTGAGCAAGTCCCAGCTCTGACACTTTCTGGGAACTTTCTGCCTCTGCCTTACCCTTGGCTGGGACAAAGCAATCTCTAGACACCAGAGATGTCTACTCATGCCTGATGTCCCCCTCTGCTTCTGAAATAAGGTCAAAAGGCTTTGTCCTGGCCTGGAGATCAGGTCTAGATGGGGGCCCTGTAACTCTGGGAGGAATGGAACCAACTTCAGCATGGACACTAACAGAAAGCATTCAAACTGCTCACACTAGACAGGGTGGGCAAAGGGAACCCTCAGAGGATTGGAAGGAAAACCAGAAGGTGGATTTTGGTAATGACCTTCTCAGCTTTGGTCTTCTGAAAGGGTGAAGAAGACTCACCTTCCTTCAGTTCCCCAGATGTGCTATCTTTCCTCTCTGGGTCTTTGCACGAGTTCCTTCTTTCTGGATACCACTCTTCCCTTGGCCGTTGCTTGGGGACTAATGTTGTGGTTGAATTTGGGATAAAGAGTTTGACTCACATGGATTTGAAGTCTACTCTGTCTTCACATCCCAGCTAAGACCTCACTGGCTCCAGGAATCCTTCCTTGGTGCTTCAAAACCTGAGGCAACTTGAACTTCTCCTCTTACAGCATTTATCACCCTGGATTATTATTGTCTACACCAGACTGGAAGCTCCCTGTAGGCAGAAACATCATCAGCTTTGCTGCTGCTCATTGCTACATGCCCAGGTACCAAGCACACTGTAGGTGCTCAATAAATAGCCATTGACCGAATGAAGGGGTGCTCTGGCAGCCATCAGATGACAGGCAATCTCACACAGCTGGTCCCTCTTCCATAACTTGCAAATTGCCACTCGTTCGTGAGTCTGAGAGGTTTCTCTTCTGGGGAAGAAGAGACTGGCACTTCTTATTTATGGTTGAAGCTCTATGAAACTTTGATCTGACCCTACGGTTCAAAGTACAAGATTCTGCAAAAATGCAGGCAGGGGCAGCATCTACATGGAGATACTAGAGGCTAAGACAGAGGAAGGGGTCCCTGAAAAGTGGGAACAATGGGTGGACAAAAGAAGGTGGCTTCTGGATTTTAAGTCATTCACTCTGAGACCCTTTCTGTGTGTTGCTGTCTGGATTAGCAGGCAATTCTCATTGCTTTCCAGAGAAGCACCTCTCTAAAGCAGGGTTTCTCAACCTCAGCACTAGTGGCATTTGGGGCCAGATAAGTCTTTGTTATGGGGGCTGTCTTGTATGTTCAAGGGTGTTTAGCAGTGTAGTGAGTTGAGTAGTTTCCTCCCAAAATTCATGTCCACCTGGAACCTTAAGACTGTGACCTTATTTCAAATAAGGATCTTTGCAGATGTAATTTGGTAAGGATTTCAAGATGAAATCATTCTGGATTTAGGCCTGGCTCTAAAGCTTATGATTTACAATTATTATTGGTCAATTAAGGAGGAGAAAAATAAATCTAATGACTCGTGTCCTTTTAAGAACAGAAGAGGACACACAAAGACAAAGGGAGGAAGGCCATGAGAAGGTGGAGGCAGAGGCTGGGTATGCTCATGCCTATAATCCCAGAGCTTTGGCAGGCCAAGGTGGGAGAATCCCTTGAGGTCAGGAGTTTGAGACCAGCCTGGGCAATGTAGCAAGACCCCATCGCTATGAAATAAAAATAAATTAGCCAGGCGTGGTGGTATGTGCTTGTAGTCCCAACTACTCAGAAGGCTGAGGCAGGAGGATCACTTGAGCCCAGGAGTTCGAGGCTGCAATAAGCCATGACTGTGGCACTGCAATCTGTAATAAAATGAGAGACCTTATATAAAATAAAATAAAATAAAATAAAATAAAATAAAATAAAGGAGGCAGAGATTGGAGTGATGCAGCAGCAGTCAAGGGTTGCCAGGAGCCACCAGAAACTAGGAAGAGTTGTGGAAAAATTCTCCCCTAGAGCCTTCAGAGGGTACGTGGCCTTTGCCAACACATTGATTCCAGACTTCTAGCCTTCAGAACTGTGAGAAAACAAATTTCCATTACTTTTGTGGTGATTTGTTACAGCAGTCCTAGGAAACATACAAGCAGCATCTCTGACTCTATACCCACTAAATGCCAACAGCGCCCCCTCAGTTAATGCCTTAGACATCGCAAATGTCTGTGGGGGTAGGGGGTGCTGCAAATACCACCAACTTCCTGAAAGCCCCTACTTTAATGGGGCGGGTGGCTATAACAAAAGGGCAGAGCAGAGTGGGACGAACCTGGGTTTGAAATTTAGCCCTGCCCTGGAATAGCTACATGACCTTAGGCAAGTTGCTTAATTTCTCAGAACCTCAGTCTCCTCATGAGTAAAATGGGGGCTAATGAATGTACCTTATCTCACAGAATCATCATGCTGATGAAACGAGATAACTCGTAGAACGTGCTTAGCACACTATTGGTCATACAGCTAGCACTCAATAAATAGTAACTGAAACAGTAATTGTTATGTGTTTTTATTAAGCAATAATAATATTACCTAATTGGTAAGAAATATATCAAGAAATAACAGTGGCAATTAAATGATTATTATTATTATTTGAAGTCTGCAGTCTGACTCAGTTTTTCGGGTCATAATCTATCGTAGACTGCTGCCAAACCAGGTCAGTAGCTCCTCCCGGGCGGAGGAGGTGCTGGGGTGCCCATCTTGGTGTCAAACTTTCCAAACGATTCCTTCTTCTTACTCCACCCAACTTGAACCTGATAGTATCTTTGTAAGATGCATAAGGTGCTCACTTAAAACGTGTCGTTCCCATTTTACAGAGATGGAAACTGAGGGACAAAATCATTAAGTGATTTAGCCAATCCTAATTCCAAACCAGGGCTGGAACCCTGAGTCATTAAAAATACAATCTGGGCCGAGCTCTGTGGCTCAGCCTGTAATCCCTGCATTTTGGGAGGCTGAGGCGAGTGGATTGCCTGAGCCCATGGGGTTTGAGACCAGCCCAGGCAACTTGGTGCGCGCCTGTAGTTCTGGCTACTTGGAAGGCTGAGGTGGAAGGATCGTCGGATGCTGGAATGGCCGTGACCGTGCCACTGCACTCCAACCTGGGCAACGGAGTGAGACTCCAACTCAAAAAACAAAACAAAACAAAAAGAACCAATCTGCTCCTGACTCGCTCATCTCAAAGACATTCCTGTCCCCACTTCTTTCAGATGCCTGATATTAACCCCTCCCCACCCTTACAAAGCCTGACTCTAAGGAAGGAAGCTAATGACCTATAATTTAGAGTGACTGTATTCACTAGTTCTCTCTCCGAGGGCTGTCCACACAATAAACCCCTCTGTCTCATGGGCGAACAGTTTTTGGAACTGAGATGAAATCGTCAGGTAGGTGGATTTCAGGTGTATTTACTAGCCAGAGTCCTGTAGGAAACAGAATCCTACTTGGTTCTATGGAGGGGACCTTAGTTGATGGGACTATTGACATTCACACAGGCAGAATTAAGGAAACCAACGAGGATGCTGAGGCACTCAGGAACCAGCAGCATCCTAGGTTTGAAGGGAAGGGGAAGGAATGGTAAAACCAACATCCAGCGAGGGTTGGCACTATAAGGGGCCCAGACACGAGGTGTGGCCATAGAGAGGCTATGCCCCACAGAACTGTGGTACCAAAGGGAGGGATCAAAGAGTAAAAATACCCTGGGTGCTCTCTTCTCACCCTCGGCTCCTGTGGATGCCTCTTTTGGTTGAAATCAGCCAGAAGTCAGCCAATAAGGAACCTTAGGAAATGGAGTTCAAGGGAACCAGCATCCCAGGGTATGAGGCAAGAGGGTTAGGATTTGGGGAGGAAGTTGAGGGAGGGAGCATCACTAGCACAAAGAGTGGGTAGAGTGGTGATTTGAAGGGGTATAGGGAGAATAAGCAGCATGGACAAGAAGTTGATGTGGTGATTGGCTTTATTTGTTTCAACTCTTCTGCTAGGAACAGAAACCCTGGAAACACACTGACTCACAGAGACTTTGTATTCTTGATGCTTGCTTTTAAGACAACCGGTTTTGTTTGCTAAGTTGCCAGGACTGAGATGGGGGGGGGAGATATCTTTGAAAGATAATTGAATCTGAAGGAGGTGAAGGGATGACCCTGAAGGAAGAGTGCCCAGGTAGAGGGAACTGCCAGGATGAAGGCTCAGAGGCAGGAGCATGGCTGGCATGTTTGAGAAACAACCAGTAGACCAGTGTGACTAGACAGGATTAAGTAAAGGGGTCAGGGGAGGAGATGAGGTTGGAGAGGAGACAGCTGGGGTGGTAGAGAGGGTGGACCACAGGGGGGGGACTTTAGTTCTTCCTCTGAGTGAGATGAGAAGTCATTGGAGGATTCAATGAGGAAGAGACATCATGTTTAACTGGCTGTTTTGTGGAGAATACACTACAGGAGGTGGAGGTAAGGACAAAAGGAGATGAGATTTTGGAAGTTGGCAATATTCCCTCTCTTCTTCCTTCCTTCTCTCTTCCTCCTGTTCTTCTCCTCCTCCCTCTTTCCCTTCTTCTCCCCTCCCCCCTTCTAACCCCCCCTTCCTTCTCCTCTGCTACCTCATCCTCCATTTCCTCCTCCTCTTTTTCTTGCAGTTTTTGTTTTGTTTTTGCACACAGCAAACTTCAGAGTAAGGAGATAACTGCAATAATACAGGCAAAAGGCAATAGATGATGATGGCTTGGACCAGAGGTTGTAGTAATGAGATAATGAGAAAAGGTCAAGTTCTAGATTTGTTTTGAAGATCGAGTCAGTGGGATCTGCTAAAAGATTAGATGCAGAGATGAGACAACGAGGGGAGTCAAGGGTTAATCAGGAATTACTCCCAGGTTTGTTCAACAGAGTCCCTAGAAGATGGATTTGCCAGTGACTGAGATGGGGAAGAATGGGTGAAACACAGGTTTGGAGGGAAAAAAATAATGAGTTTTGTGGGGGTATAAATTTTACATGTCCATTACACATGCAAGTGCAGATGTTGAGTAGGTGGTTGGATGTACAAGGCTGGAGTAGAGAAGACAACATGTTTGTTTGACAGCTGTGTTGAAGTGTAATTGATATCCAGCTGTATATTTAAATATTGTACAGTGTACAACTTGATATGTTTTAATATGTGTTTCCACTCATGAAATCATCACCCTCAAAAGTTTCCTTGTGCCTCTTTGTGTTCCCTCTCACCCTATTCCCACTTCCCTGCCCCCTCCATATGCTAAGCAACTACTCATCTGCTTTTCATCATTCTAGATTAGTTGCATTTTCTAGAACATACAAATAAAACCATATAGCATCTACTCTTTTTTGGTCTGATTTCTTTCACTCAACATAATTATTTTGAGATTATACATGTTGTTGCTTGTATCAGTAACTCATCTCCTCCTCCCCCACTTTTTGGATGGATAGTGTTCCACTGCATGGATATGTCACAATTCCTTTATTCTTTCATTTGTTGGTGGACAACAAATTACTTTTAGTTGGGGACTAGTTGGGTTGTTTCTAGTTTGGGGTTATTAAAAATAAAGCTGTTATGAACATTCATGCCTTTGGACATGAAGTCTTTGGATGAACATATGCTCTCATTTCTCTTGGCTAAATACCTTAGAGTGGAATGGCTGAGTCATATGGTAGAAGTGTCTTTAGCTTTTAAAGAAACTTTCTGTTTTCCAAAGTGATTGCACCATTTTACATTTCCACTAGAGGTGGGAATTTTTGCCTAATGCTTGGTATGGTCAAGTTTTTCAAATTTTGTGCATTCTAATAGGTGTGTGGTAGTAACTTGTGGTTTTAATGTTCATTTCCTTAAGGACTAATGATGTTGCCCATCCTTTCATGTGATTATTTGCCATCCACAACTCTTCTTTGATGAAATGTCTGCTCATACTTTTTGATCACTAAAAAAAAATGGGCGTTGTTTCCCTTCTTATGATTGAGTTTTGAGAGTTCTTTATTCTGGATATGTCATTTTTCAGATATGGTTTGCAATTTTTTTTTCAGTCTGAAGCTTGTTTCCTAATTCTCTTAACAGTGTCTTTTGATGAGCAGAAGTTCCACTGATCTTTTTTTTTCTTTTGGTGTTGTATCTAAAGTATCTTTGCCTAACACAATGTCAAAAGTTTTGTTTCTACATTTTCTTATGGAAGTTTTATAGTTTAGATTTGATATTTGGGTCTATGTTTCATTTTGAGTTAATTTTGAATATGGCATGTGGTATGGATTACATTTTATTTTATTACACATGGATATACAATTGTTCCAGCACAGTTATCCTATCTCCATTCATTGCTTTTTCATCTTATTCAAAAATTACTTGACTCATGTATGTGTGAGTCTATTTCTAGACTTTCTGATTTGTTCCACTGACCTCTTTGTCTCTTTGACACCAATGTCATGCTGTCCCAATTACAGTAGCTCTATAAGTTTTACAGGCAGGCAATGTAAATTCTTCAACTTTGTTCTTCTTTTTCAAAGTTGTTTTATTCTTTGTTCTTCGCACTTCCATATGAATGTTAGAATCAGCTTATCAATTCATTAAAAAACACCTAGTGGAATTTTAATTATAGTTACATTGAATCTATAGATTAATTAGTGAGGAAATGATATTGAGCCTTTTGGTCCACAAGTGTGATATATCTCTTCATTTATTTGGGTCTCATCCAGTTTCTCTCAGCAATGTTTTGTGGTTTTCAATGTATGAGTCTACACATATTTTATCTGATTTCTATGTAAGTATTTCATAACTCTTGTTACCATTGGAAATGGTATTGATTTTTTATTTCAGTTTCCAATGGTTTGTTGGATTGCTAGCATATAACAATACAACTAATTTTTGAAAGTTGATTTTGTATTCTGTAACTGTGCTAACCCTCACTTGTTAGTTCTAGTAGCTTTTTTGTAGAATTAATTGAATGTTCTATATATACAATCATATCACCTGGGAATAAACATCGTTTAACCTCTTCATTTCCAGTGTGGACATTTTAAATTTCTTTTTCTTGTATTATTACACTGGCTAGAACCCTTCAGTACAACGCTGAATAAAAGTGATGAGTGAACATTCTTGCCTTTTTACTGATTTTATTTATTTATTTATCTATCTATTTATTTATAACCCATTTAAAATGGAGACAAGTTCTCACTATGTTGCCCTGGCTGGTCTTGAATTCCTGAGCTCAAGTGATTCTCCCACTTTAGCCTCCCAAAGTATTGGGATTACAAGCGTGAGCCACCATACCCAGCTTTGTTTCTGACTTTAAAAGGAAGTATTTGTCTATCACCATTTTGGGTTTTGTTGGCCTTTTCTTTTCTGATTTCTATTAATTTATTTAATTTTTAAAATTGTGGTAAAATATGCATTATAGCCATCCTAAAGTGGATGATTCTGTGTCATTAAGTGCAGTCACACTGTTGTGCAACTGTCACCTACCCCCATCTATCTCCTATTTCAGATGTCTTATGGCAGAAGCTTAAGGTCATAGATTTAAGTCAGTCCTTCCTTTCCTTCTTTTCCTTCCCTTCATTTTCTTCTTTCCCTTTATTTTCTTCCTTCCCTTTTTTCCTTTCTTCTCTCTTTTTCTTTCCAATACAGGCATGCTAGTGTTTTAAATTTGGGCCTAAATACAGCTTTGGCTATATACCATAAATTTCATTATGCTGTGTTTAATTTTTATTTAATTCAAAGTGCTTTCTGATTTTCTTATTGCTTTCTTTTTTGACCTATTTGTGATTTAAGAGTGTGTTATCTTGTTTCCAAATTTTGGGATTTTTCAGATGTCTTTCTGTCTTTCATTTCAATCTAATTCCATTGTGGTGAGAGAACATACTTTGTATGACTTAAATTATTTTAACTTTTAAAAATAGACTGTTTTAGGAATATAGTCTTCTTAATAAATGTTCTGTGTGCACTCAAGTGTGAAGGGTGGTGTATTCTATAAATGTCAGTTAGGACAAATTGTCTAATAAAGCTACTCAAACCTCCTTACTTATTTTTATGACTACTTATTCTGTCAATGATTGAAAAAATGGTATTGATATCTTAAAATATTTAATTATGGATTTGTCTATTTTTTGTTGTTGTTGCAGTTCTGTTGGTTTTTGTTTCATGTTTTTTGAAGCCCTGTTGTTAGGTGCATAAATGCTTAGTATTTATAAATTCACTCCTTTATCATTACGAGTTGATCAATATCAACAGTTCATCAGCAATATTTGTTGCTCTGAAACCTACATCTGACGTTAACATAGCTACTTCAGCTTTCTTTTGATTAGTGTTTGTATGGTATATATTTTTTCATCTTTTTACTTTTAATCTATTTGTCTTTATATTTAAAGTGCATTTCATAGGGGCATTATATAGTTCGATTTTGCTTTTCTACCAGTCACATAATCTTTGTCTTTTAATCAGTGTTTAGAACAAAACATTGTATGTAAATTATTGATATGGCTGAATTTAAATCTATCATCTTGCTATTTTTCTACTTGTTCTTTTTTAAAAACAGCTTTATTAAGATATTATTCACATACTTTACAATTCACCCACTTAAAAGGTACAATTCAATGGTTTTTAGTATATTCAAAAGTTGGGCATTCATCACTGCAATCAATTTTAGAATGTTTTCCTTACCCCCCAAATAAACTCTACATGCCTTTGCCATCACTTCTCAGACTCCCATTACCCAGCCTCAGTCCTAAACCACAATAATTCTACTTTTTGTCTCTATGTATCTGCTTATTTTGGATATTTTATACAAATGGAATCGTACAATATGTGGTCCTTTGTGATTTGTTTTTTGACATAGTATAATATTTTTGTGGTTCATCCATGTTGTAGTGTGTATCAGTACCTCATTCCTTTCTAGTGCCAAATAATATTCCATTGCATAGATATAACATGTGTTTATCCATTTATCAGCTGATGGACATTTGGGTTGTCTCCATTTTTTTTGCTTTATGAGTAATGCTGCTATGAACAGTCACGTACAAGTTCATGCATGAATGTATGTTTTCATTGCTTTTGAGTATGTAATAGGAATAGAATTAGTGGGTCAAATGGTATCTCTATGCTTAATCTCTTAGAAACTACCAAACTGTTTTTCAGGGAAGTTGCACCAATTTACTTCCCCACCAGCAGTGTATGAGGGCCCCAGGTTCTCCATATTCTTACAAGTACTTGTTAGTATCTGTATTTTTTATTATAGCCATCCTAGTGGGTATGAAGTGATATCTCATTGTGGTTTTGATATAATTTCCATGATGACTAGTGATGTTGAACATCTTTTCATATGCTTATTGAACATTTGTATATCCTCTTTGGAGAAATGTCCATTCAAATCATTTGTCCATTTTCAATTATTGAGTTGTAATAATAGTTATTTATGATTCTGAATTATAAATCCCTTATTTTTTCTCTCATTCTATGGATTGTCTTTTCACTTTATTTTATTTAAAGATGTGGGGTACAAGCCAGGATTAGGTACATAAGTGGTCTATGTACAGGTTGTCCTTTCACTTTCTTGATGGTGTCGTTTGAATCACAAAAGTTTTTTATTTTGATGAAGCCCAATTTCTCTCTCTCTCTCTCTCTCTCTCTCTTGTTGCTTGTGCTTCTGCTTGTTCTTTCCATGCATATTTCTCTTTTCCTCTTTTATGCCTTTTTGGGGATCAATAGAGATTTAAAAATTCCATTTTTGTCTCCTTTATTGACTTGGTTGTATTAGTTTCATATGGCTGTTGTAAGCTATTACCACAAATTTTGTGACTCAAAACAACATAAGTTTATTCTCTTACAGTTCCAGAAGCCAAAAGTCCTAAATGGGTTTCACTGAGCTGTGAAATCCATGTCAGTAGGGCTGTACTCTCTCTAGAAGTTCCAGGAGAGAATCCTCCAATTTCTAGAGCTTTATTCCTTGCATTCGTTGATGCATGGCCCCTTCCTCCCTTTCCTTCTTCAAAGCCCACAATACACCATCCTCAAATCTCTCTCCCTACTGAAGTTGTCACATTGTCTTCTCCCTTCTGTAGCAGAATGTCCTTCTGCCTCCCTCTTATAAGGACACTTGTGATTACATTTAGGGCCCACTTACATAATCCAGGATACTCCATCTCCACACCCTTAACTTAATCATATTAAGACCTTTAAATAAATATATATATGTATACATATATATACAGACACACACACACACACCACACACAAACACACACACACACGGTAACACAAACACACACACACACACACACACACACACACACACACACACACACACGGTAATAAGCAGATTCCAGGATTATGACCTGGATATCTTTGGGGGCCATATATTGTCTATCTCTTAGACATTCAATCTAAAGAGTTAAGCTGAATAGCTTTAATTCTCTTAGATTTAACTCTTTATTGTGTCATTCCTTTAGGCTTTACAGAACATATCCTTAACTTATTCCATTCTATCTTCAAGTGTTATTATTCCATTTTATATGTAGTATAAGAACTTTATACCAACATCCTTCCATTTCTCCTCTCTTGGTTCTTGCACCATCATTGTCATACATTTTACCTATAAACCTTACAATATAAATGTTATAAACTCCACAATGCATTGCTATCATTTCTGTTACATAAATGGTTGTTTGTCTTTTAAAGAGATTTGAATAATGAGGAAAATACATTTATTTACCCACTTAGTTACCATTTCTAGTGCTCTTCTTTTTGTGTGTGTGTGTAGATCCGAATTTCTATCTGCTATCATCTTCTTTCTTCCTGAAGGATTTCCTTTACCATATCATATATAATGATGTTCTTCTGGAAATAAATTCTTTCAAGATTTTGTATATCTGAAAAAATTTTAATTTTACCCTAATTTTAAAAAGATATTTTTGCTGTGCAAGGAATTCTAGTTTGATGCTTTTATTTTTTTCTTTCCGATCCCTGCCAGCTTGAATTGTTACCTACAAGAAATCTGTTGTCATTTTCATCTTCTTTTCTTTGTATATAATGTCTTCTGTTTCTGGCTGCTTCTAAGACTTTCATTAGAAGTTTTACAGTCACTGACTGTAAGCAATTTAATTATGATTTGCTTTGGTGCAGTTTTCCTCATGTTTATTGTTCTTGAGGTTTGTTGAGCTTCTTAGATCTATAGATTTACAATTTTCATCAAGTGTGGAAATATTTCTGCCATTATTTCATCAAATATTTTTTTCGGTCTGCCCCTCCTTCCTTACTTCTGAAGATGAGCAGCATCGAGGAGAGGGCACCACAAAGGAAAATATCTACGTCTGTACTAAGCATCTTACATCTACATCTTGCACATTTGCATAGTCAAGTCTCTCATCTATGAGAACAATGACCCACAGCTTACTCTATGACCGGTACCTGGTTAAATGCAACCTCAGTGAATTCTTCTAAGACCTTAGTGGGAATGGCTTTGGATGGAAAGGAAGGCCCAAGATGAGAAGAAATGAGTAATGATTAAAGGTGCAGGTTTTGTTCTCTGGCTTTGCATGTCTCCTGCTGTTTGACCTTGAGTAATTTACATTGTCTTTTTGACTTTAGCTTCCTCCTCCATACAAGTGAGGATACTAGTAGTACCTGCCTTACAGGGTTAGAGTACAAAGCACCCAGATGTTGGCTATTATTACTCTTATTTTTTGTATACCAATGTTTGAAATACCCTCTCCCTTAATTCTTCCTTAATATTGACTAGAACAGTATATGTTGTTGCACTGTGACTGACTCTACTGTTTTAGGTTTTAGCCAGAATCTGTTTCTTTCCTTCTTCAGATTCATGTCTCTGGAGCTTTCCCTGGGATATGGAAGTTTTCAGTATTAACAACCAGATGAGATAGCCATCTCAGGTCTGCCTTAGTCTCCTTTTTCCATCTTGTTTTTTCTTCTCTCTTCCTCTTCTCCACTCTGTTGTCATTAGATTCTCCAGGGTGGATTCAGAGAGGAAAATGGGAGAAGTAAGGGACAGAAGAGGTCTCACATGACAGAAATGGTTTCAGGCTTATGCTCCTGTGACCAGAGTGTGTCCCAAACCTCTTGAAGGGCTAGTGTGGATTCCCTAAAGATTCTCCTACTGACATTCCCTGACAGGGTCCACAATGTCTTTTTTTTTTCTTAAGACACCTCTTCATCTTCTGCATTTCATGATATACCTCCAGTCTCTTTCTATAAGGACATCTGTCCTGTGAAAACCCTTTGTCTTTTTCCATTTTGATGCCAGAACAACTCACTCCCTGGTAGCCCTTGTTCCCTGCCACCTGCTTAGATGTGCTGATCACTCCAGCCTCTTCTTTAGACTTCTTGAGGCATGAGGCAGATGCCAGTTCCTTGCCTCCTGAACTCCAGAGGTTCAGTAGTCTCTTCAAGTGGCACTCTGTAGATCCATCATTTGACTTACAGAATGCAGTCACCCTTCCTATGCACTCCTTTACAGGGAAATTCCAGAGTGCTAGGACAACTCTCTTCAAAGAATTGCCACCTCTCAATGATGAGCCAGTGAGAGAACCAGTGAGAGAGTTCTATCCATGGTGTAGGAAATAATTCAGGAGTGCATTGTCTGTAGAGACTGTCAAAATAATAATAAAACCACCTAAAAGTTTTTTTAAAAATTATTATCACTATGTGCTAGCAATACTAAATAATGAAAGCAACAATATTCTCCTCCCCCCAAATTCATTTGTGGGTCTAAGTCCTAAACAACTGTTACAGTTACTGTTGAGTATTAATGATATATAACTTAACTCCAAATTGGCCTATTCCAATTCTGAGAACTCTTGCTATACAGCCATCCCCTGATACACACAGACTCAGCCACATTTATTTTTTTGAGAGTAAGTTCTCATAGGTTTGGAAAAGTTTGAGCTTGCTTTGAATGAAGTTCTTATTTCCAGCCCCTGTGGTACAACATATTCTTGCATTTGAAGAATGGATTCAAAATAAGCAATGATAGCACAGTGATTGTAAAGATTAAGAAAAGGGAACTTGAGTTATTTCACTTTTGTTACTCTAGGTGACGTTTGGAATTTTAATCTGTGTTTAAAATTTTAGGCAGTGATGGAAGCAATTCAAGTCCCCATTGATGGATGAATGGATAAACAACATGTGGTATATACATACAATGGAATGCTATTTAGCCTTAAAAAGGGAGGGAATTCTGATACATGCTACAACATGGATGAACCTTGAAGGCATTATGCTAAGTAAAATAAGCCAGTTACAGAAAGACAAACAGTATATAATCCCATGAGCATAAGGTACCTAGAATAGTCAATTTCATAGAGATAGAAAGTAGAACCATGGTTGCCAGGGGCTAGGGGGAGGGGAATGTGGGTATTGAGTTGCTGTATAATGAATATTGAGTTTCAATTTTGTGAGATGAAAAGGTTCTGGGGATTGGTTGCACAACAATTTGAACATACGAGTACTTAACACTACTGCACTGTACACTTAGAAGTGGTTAAGATGGTACATTTTATGTTGTGTGGTTTTTAAAACCACAATTTAAAAAATGTAAGGCAGTGTGAACAGCAAGGTGTAATATTTTTATTTGATAAGTGCAAATTTTAGTTCATACATGCAATATCTTACTAAATTCTAATAATATCTTAAAAAGTGAAAGCTATTCTTTGTGTTGGTTTGAATCCTCCAAGTCAAGGTAAAGAGTTTCATTTCTTGGGGAAAATGTCTGTAATGAACACAGGAGAGGAAGCTGGAGTAGATAAAGAGAGCCTTCAGATGGCCATGAAGGTCTGACACTTTGGAGAGGAAGGAGGGAGGATCAGGGAGCAAGTATCTCAGATCAAAGCACAGTTCTAACAAAGTTTCAACCAGCCTGATGGAGAGTGTTTGAGTCAAAATTGCTAATTAGATAACAACCCTGGGACCACTTTTCCCTCCATACCACTTTCAGTTCTGCCCATTGGGAAGATTTTCCCCCTCAGCTGTCTTTCACAATCTTCCATGAAATGGTTATAATACAGCCACCGTCCATTTTTGACTTGGACCCTCATTCCTAGACAATCTCACTTGTAAACCAAGTTCAAGCTTTTTCCTCCTTTTTCAGGTGGTCATGACCTCCTTTCCTCCCACTCCCTCCATGGGGTATAGTGTGAGCTGGGGAGGGAGTACTGGGTCAAGTGTGGTGGATGACACATTGGTCTGGACTACCTGCTCATATAGCTTACTCATGCTCTCTGGTCCTGAAGGGGCTTGATCCTGGATGAACGTTTTCCATTTTACAATGGACTGAAACTACTTTATGACTCAGTGGGTACAACAGAGCCCAGCTAGTAATGGGCAGGACTGGATGAATAGTCACTTGGAGCCCCACGTGTCAAACGTTTTGTCTCTACCCAGGTGTAGTAACGGGCCAGGAGTAGTTTCTCAAAAGGCATATAATTCTCTGCTGTAGTGTGCATGGCCTTGTTCCAGAATCCTGGGTCTTCTGTTGTGATTCTCCCACTGGGTCTTGCTTTAAGCTTCCCACTGCATCTTTTTCTACCACCGACACCCCCAATGCCATAGAGTCTGTTGGTGTCATATGTCCCAGTTGGCAAGGCTGTTGTCTATGAGGCACAGTGTGAGGCAAGGTGTTGTTACTATCATCACCCCTCCCTTCCCCTTGTAGTCACTTTTAGGGGCTGTTTTCCTCACTTAACTGGGAGTTCCCTGAGAGCCAGAATGGTCTTTTTCATACATTACCCTGGGATACTGAGGACATAGCATATATTCAGTGCCTGTTTAGTGATGTTTCTTGAATGTATACCCTTTCTAAATCAGCCACAGGTTTTTTCTTGTATCACAGTCTGGACTTGCTGCCAAGCCCTTTCTTGCCCTGGGTTCACCTGGAGCTGGCACTCATTTATGTCGCTTAGGGCTGGTATCCATTTGGGCCACCTGATATATGAATGTATTAAGTATTTCTAAATGTGGTCTACATTACCCCTAGTATCCAAAGAAGCCTAGTGGCAGAGAAAAGAAGGTGATGGTAGGGCTTAGCCTCTTTGCTATCATCTGGAATAATTCTATTCTGACCCCAAACTCATGTACTCTAAAGCAGCAAAACAAAAGATCTTCAGAGTCTTGTTACTGCCTGTTGATGCTAAGGCATGTCGCTTGCAGGGGAAGGGGGCTGACCCACACCCACATAGTTTATCACAGCTTGTTTTCTAACAACATCTAGTACCCACGCTAAGAGAAGTCTGCCCATCCTTCCATCCGTCCTCTTCCATCCCAGTAGGGAAGAGTCAGAAAGCTCCCCTGTTGCCTTCCTGATGTTTGCCATGTCACAGACCAGTGTAGAAGTCAAAAACATGGGCTTTGGGTTCTGCTACAGTTTGATTATATTTCTATGTGGATTGGAGTCTAAGTTACACAATTCCTCAGTTTCCTGATCTGTAATATGAAGACAGTAATACCCTTTTCATGAGACTGATCTGAAGATTTAATGAGTAGTTGTCTATGAGGCACAGTGTGAGGCAGGGTGTTGTTACTATCATCACCCCTCCTTTCCCCCTGCAGTCACTTTTACGGACCGGGCTGTTTTTCTCACTTAACTGGGAGTTTCTTGGGAGCCAGGATGGTCCTTTCCATACATTACCCCAGGAAACTGAGGACATAGAATCTATTCAGTGCCTGTTTAGTGATGTTTCTTGAATGTATCACCTTTCTAAATCAGCCACAGTTTGTTTTCTTCCAGCAAGTCAGGACGTTGATATCCAAAAGAAACTGCAGTTCGCACGTATGAAGCACCAAGTAGGCAGGGTCGCACAGTGAAGTAGGGGAAGGAGACACTCATAAATTGTAGTAACTTCCTGGGCCCTAGTTTCCTCATCAGAGAATGAAGAGAATAATAGGCACTATTACAAGGTTGTCGCAAGGATTTTCCATGCTTAACACGGTGCCAAGTATATAGGAGGCACTGAGCAAACAGTAGCGGCTATTATTGCTATCACTTGAAGAGCAATTGTCAAAGAAGTGAAAGTGACGCGCTTAGGTGTCGGGTCAAAGCCAGCAGCCTAGCTCTGGCCAGCGCGAGACGGCGCTGGGGAAGGGGAAGCGCTGGGCGGGGCCTCCGGAAGCCCCGCCCCTTCCCCCGCTCGTGATCGGTCGTCCCGGCAACGCGGGTGACGCGTGGCAGCAGGCACCCGGCGCTCCTAGGCACACTTGGCATTGGCAGGGGCCGCTTCGGCACAGTGATGAGTGATGATGAATCCGAGAGTGTGGGCTCCGAATCCCAGACGGGGGAGGAGAACGAGCTGCCTGTTATCCAGCTGTGCCAGCTGGTGGAGGAGCTCAGGTACCTGCCGTCGGGCTCCAGGGGGCCGCGCGTCCTCATCGTAGGGCCTCGCATCGGGCGGCCTTGGACCCCAGGTCTGGCATGGAGGAGATCCAAGCCCGCGTTGAACACTGGGGGAACTTGACTCTGCCCGTTTACCCCTGCGTGTCCACGGTTACTGAGCTAACAAGCCGCTGATGGGGCCAGAACAGGGAGGAGGGGCGAGGCAGGTGGGGCCGGGGGTGGGAAGCCCAGAGAGTAATTGGGAAGCTAGAGCCTCAGCCTGGTGGGGCTGTCTGGTGCCAGACGTTGTGCTTAGCCGCTCCCCTCTTCTGCCGTGTCAGGTTGAACCAAGGAACTTCTAAGCCCCTTTGCGATGCTAAGATTCTATGATAAAATTAATTTGGCAGCAGAATAGAAAGGATGCTTATCGAGATGACTTTAGTATGAGGCACCTTGTGTCTGAACCAGGGTGTCAGCATGGAGATGTCTGGTCCAGTATTCTGCATTTTTTGCAGTTTATTTTATATATATTATAGCAAGTAAGTTGATATCAAGATTCCATGATGTAGTTAAGGTTAGTTGCACAACTTATTGGTGTTGCACGGAATATCCTGGCTCTGGCAACTGAAAACATGTTACTTCTCTACATCTATAGGAGTTTGGGTCAGAAATGGGATATTACTAATAGCTACCATTTTTGAGTGCTTGTTATGTACCATACGTTATTTATTTATATATATCCTTATATAATGGCACAGCAGCCATAGGAGGTGGGTAAAGAAATAAAGACAGAGGTCAAGTCACTTCTCTCTAAGTTCACACAGCTAGTCAGTGGTAGGGCAGCGATTCAGACTCAGGTGTGACTCCACAGACTACACCCAGGATGTGATATATGCTGAAAAAAGGCGCTTTGATATAGTATGCTTTTCCACTCGTCTTAAAATTCAGTCCAACAGAAATTAACTCAATAATATAAGAAAACAAAGCCATTCTCTCTCATATTTACATACATACATGTGTATTATACACACACACACAAGAAGTTAAGAAGTTAAAAGGTTAAAATCTTGACATACACAGGAAAACTAGGTTTGTCATTTCTAGTTTAAAAAAAATCTATTCAAAGTTTTTCACAGTTTATAATATAATAAACTACCAGTTTATTACTTTAGTCCATAGGTTGTCAGAAGTAAGACAGCTGAGAAAAATAAGCCAAAGGAAAAATCTGAAGACTATAGGTGTATGTAATTTCAAGAATGTAGTATTTAGCAGGAACTTCACAAATGGGTTGGATGATACTTGAAGATAAAATCTGTAACAAAAATTTTTAATGTAATTCTAGTGCTCTGAATTTTGTTGCTTATTAAACATACTAGTAAAAAATAGCAAATACTTAATTAGTACTATGTGTCAGGCACTGTGCCTTTGTAATCCTGAAACCCTAAAAGGTAGGTGCTGTTATTATTCCCAATTTATAGATGAGACAATTAAGGTATCAAGAGGCTAGGTGTCTTGCAGAAAGTCACAGATGGCTTAAGAGTATTAAATACTAGTTATTTGAAGTTTAAACTCTTATTGCTAGAAGTTACTCAAGTACCCTCTGTCTTGCAGCTATGGCAACTCTGCTCTCAAAACTGAGACAGAAATGTTTGAGAAATATTACGCTAAACTGGAGCCTGGGGATCACCACCTTCCACGATCATTAGAAATTAAGATGTCGGCAGCAGAATACTCACAGGTACACAATGGAGAATTAGAAAATTATTTTATTATTTGTTCTCGTAAATGCAAGTGGTATTTGTGTATCTGCCTTTGGTGTGCCCTCTTGGGCTAAGTGGCCATGTGACTTTCTCCCTGTTCTACTTTTGATTTTTCCTTCCCCCTTTAAGACTTCTCCTCCAAGTGAGTGTGAAGAGAATTGGGTTCAATTAATAATGGACTGACTCTCCCAGTACATCTTAGTTTATTGGAACAATTCTTTTAAGTTGAGGGCTCAACTGTTTACAGGGTCCAGCCAGCATCCTAGAGGAGGGAAGCCGACCTGGCATGGGCCCTTGTCTCAAAGGGCTTATCTGTATAGATCTGTTCTTTGGGGGCCTGTACATACATTCTCTGTACTACACACTTGTGACCTTGGCCTTAAATGCATAGAAAATCCAAGATTTGTGTTTATTTATCTGTTTTGCTGAATACTGTGCCCCAGATGCAATTTCTCTTCTATGTTCAGTTTGGGAAGCATTGAGCTCTGGGCTTCCCTGCCTTTGATTTGAATTCTAGTCTACAGCAGGTTCACAGTCTTTCTACCCTCAAGATCTTTTAACACTAGTTATTTTCAGTTCATTGTCAGACATCAGCCTTTGATGTCTTTAGTGCAGAGCCTTAGGATGACTTGAGAAATAAACATCATCTCAGGCCTAATATCTAGCATCCTTCCGCCATGAGTTTTTCTCCCTGACTGTCATTCAAGGAAACTTCTAGCAGGTCTGAGGGATCATTTTGATGCCTACCCAAGGCTGCCTTATTACCAATTTCTCTTTGACAGTGGCCTTGTTTTTTTTGAGCTGCAGTTACGAGCTAGGCGTAAAACCAGAGCCCGCACAGGTGTGGACCATGGGTTAGGCCTCACTGTGGATCAAAAGCTCGAGCTGGTACAAAAGGAGCTGGAAGACTCGAAGGATGAGATAAGGCACATGAGGGCAAATGCTGAACAGGATCTGCGGCATCATGAGGTACATGTCTCTCTCAGCGTAGGCCATCCTACCTGGGCTCCCCACTTTCCGCCCCATCAAGAAGTACCGATAGAGTGTGTCCATGTAATTGTTGGTGCTTTGGAAGAAACATGGGCAGGAAGAGACAAATCAAGGACCTGATTTTAAGGAGTTGTTTAAGAGGACAACATATTTTAAAACGTTTTTTTAATGGAAAATTTAAAAATACCCCAATGTAGACAGGCTAGCACAACAATCTTCAGTGTATTCAACAGTCAGATGCAGCAATCATCAACATATGGCCACTCTTCAATCATCAGTGTCCCAACCAACATTCCCTTCATCTCACTGGGTTATTATGAAGTGAGTCCTAGACGTGTCATTTGTCCATAGATAATTCAGCATATGTCTTTAAGATCTGGATTATTTTAGAAAACACAACCACAATAAGCCTAAATGCCCTTAAAAATTTATAACAATTCCTCAGTAATGCAAGGGATTTGACGCTTAAGTCACTGAATTAGGTGAAAAAAATCTCTCAGGCAGCGTTTTATACAGCATGCATGACCACAGGCTTGTCCTGCAAGAGACCAACATACTATCCCTTAGTGCAGGGGTCCCCAACCCCCAGGCCACAGACCAGTACTGCACAGCAGGAACTGAGCCACACAGCAGGAGGTGAATGGCAGGAGAGTGAGTGAAGTTTCATCTGTATTTATAGTCACTCCCCATCGCTCACATTACTGACTGACCTCTGCTTCCTGTTAGATCAGCAGCCACATTAGATTCTCATAGGAGTGTGAACCCTGTTGTGAATTGCACATGCGCAGGATCTAGGTTGCATGCTCCTTATGAGAATCTAATGCCTGATGATCTGATGTGGAGCTGAGGCAGCGATGTTAGCACTGGGGAGTGGCTGCAAATACAGATTAACATTAGCAGTGAGGTTTGACTGCACAGAGACCATAATAAATCAATTGCTTGCAGACATAGCAAAAGCCTATCAGTGGGTGGCACCTGAGCTGATTTACCTCAGTTGTACAGCTGCACCTGGTGGCAGGCTTTAAGTCAGAATCTGACACTAATTTTTGTCAGCATGTGACCCACCCATTATTTTATTTACTGCTTCTGTCCGTGCTTTTTTTTTTAAATGGTGAGTTGTGTAATTATTTCACTACATATTGCAATGTAATAATAATAGAAATAAATACACAATAAGTGTTATGCACATGAATCATCCCAAAACCATTGCCCCCCCTCACCCCACACCCCAAGTCCATGGAAAAATTGTCTTCCATGAAACCGATCCCTGATGCCAAGAAAGCTGAGGACTGCTACCTTATGAGTCCAATAGTCAGTTTCCTCCAGAAAAAAAACATTACTGTTAATTCAGTTGCCACGGGATAAAGTTGTTAGCTTGCATTTGAGAACCATGCTTGTATGAAAAATAGATTCTTCTGTTCTCTTTCTAAATTTTTATATTTTTCTCTTTCTAAATGTGGACACACACAGAATTACACTCACTCCCTCGAAGGACGTATCAGTGGACTCGTGTCTGCCATTGATGGAACCGTCTGTGTCTGTATCACATAAACCTATCCCTCCATCCCCCTCTACCTCCCTCCGACTCTCCCACCTCTCTCCTCTCTCTTTCCAAATATGCATTGTTGAAGTCTAACAAGTTAAAGGAGCTCAGGATATGGCAGCATTGTCCTAACCTGCTAGATTGTGTGATATAAAAACATCAAGTGCAGAGAGAGGCTAGATGCAGTGGCTCACACCTGTAATTTCAGCACTTTTGGAGGCCAAGGTGGGAGGATCACTTGAGACCAGGAGTTCAAGGCCAGCCTGGGCAACCTCGTCTCTACAAAAAATGTTTTAAATTAGGCAGGCATGGGAGTGCATGCCTGTAGTCCAAGTTATTCAGGAGGCTAAGGCAGGAGGATTACTTGAGCCCTGGAGTCTGAGGCTCCAGTGAGCCATGATTGTGCCACAGCACTCCAGCCTGGGTAGCAAAGTGAGACCTCATTTCAAAGAAAAAAAAAAAGAATGCAAGCTGGGCTCGGTGCCTCAGCCTGTAATCCCGTGCCTTTGGGAGGCTGAGGTGAGTGGATTGCCTGAGCCCGCGGGTTCGAGACCCATCTGGGCAATTTGGCGAGACCTCATCTCTACAATAAATCAAAAATTAGCCGGGTGTGGTAGCGTGCACCTATAGTTCCAGCTACCTGGAAGGCTGAGGCAGAAGGATCGCCAGAGCCCAGCAGGTCGAGACTGGGGTTGCCAGGAGTAGCCACTTCACTCCAGTCTGGGCGACAGAGTGAGACTCCAACTCAAAAAAAAAAAAAAAAAAAGAATGCAGAGAGAGGAAGATCAGTGTGGGCAAGAGTGCTCAAAAATACTTGGTTGAGGAGGTGGGGCTTAACATGGTGCTTGGCATGACCCTGAAGAATGATGGTGTTTGTTTAAGGCATAGGGCAAAAAGGGTACCCCAGGTAAGGAGAATGAGGTGAGTAAGGACATGGAGGTGGACATGAGCATGGCAAGCTCATGACATTGAAGACACCAATGTGATTAGAGAAGAAGGTGTTTGGGGAGCTGTATTAGGAAGTCAAGTTGAGGAGAGCAATGAGAACTTGAAAGCCAGGCAGAGGAGTTTATCTTTGGTGCCTTTGAAAGCTGAACCCCATGGAGAATAACTGAGCAGGAGAGTGACGTGTAGAAAGCAGTATTTCAAGAGGATTGATGTTCCACCTCATGGAGCTGACTGGGGATGGGAAAAGGGGGAGCCTGAGGTCAGCCAGTGAAGATGCTTTTGCCTTTTGGTACCCAGGGAAAAGCCTGAACTAGGATGATTTGCTGTGCGACTACAGATACTTTCCCGTTTACTTTTTGAAATTGTGTGTATCTGTGTGTGTGCATGCACGTGTGTGTTCTTATTTCAAGTCTATATTATAGAACACTGAAAAATACAGTTAAGCTAAAAGATCATTTGAAAACATTCACAATGTTACCAACCAGAGGTAATTACTGATGACTTGCATTTATTGCCTTCTAGAGATAATTTTCTATGCATATATGAATTTATTTTGTAAGTATGCTATTTTTAAAATTGTATTTTTGTCAATATATTTATTTTATTTTATTATTTTTGAGTCAGAGTCTCACTCTGTTGCCCGGGCTGGAGTGCAGTGTTAGGATCACGGAACACCACAGCCGTAACCTTTCTGGCTCAGGCAACCTTTTTGCCTTAGCTTCCCGAGTAGTTGAAACTACAGGTGCATGGCTCATTTTTTTATTTTTTGTAGAGACGAAGTCTCATTATGTTGCCCAGGCTGGTCTGGAACTCCTGGGGTCAGGCCATCCTCTTGCCTCAGTCTCCCAAAGTGCTAGGATTATAGGCGTGAGCCACCACACCTGGCCCATATATTTATTTTATAACATCTTTTTTTTTTAAGATACAAGATCTTGCTATATTGCCCACTCTGGAATACAGTTTCTAGTTACGGTTGTGATTATCGGGCACTAGAGCCTCAGACTCCTGGCCTCAAGCAATCCTCCTGCCTCAGCTTCCTGAGTAGTTGGGACTACAAACAGATGCCACCATGCTCAGCTTTATAACATCTTTTTTTATATTTACTTTCCTCCTGCTCCTAAATACTCTGGCTTGGAAATATAATACCGCTTCTAAAGTAACTGAAGTATATAAAAAGAATGCTGCTTTATCTCCCCATTAATCCATCTCTCAAGATGTAACTGTAGTTCATGTTTTGGTATATATCCTTCCAGATATTTTAAATATAATTTGTAATGAATAAATAAGATATAAAATATGGAAATACTTCCCAGATATCTGATGTGCTATTTTTTATTTGTTTGCTCCATTTTGTAGACACTAATTTTCAAGGGATGCTTTTGTTTTTTTGTTTTTTTTTTTTTTGAGTTGGGGTATCACTCTGTCACCCAGGCTGCAGTGCAGTGGCACAATCATGGCTCACCACAGCCTTGATCTCCTGGGCTCAGGCCATCCTTCCTCCTCAGCCTCTGAAGTAACTGGGACTACAGTTACATGCCACCATGCCTAGCTAATTTTATTTTTATTTTTTATTTTTGTAAGGACAAGGTCTCACAATGTTGCTCTGGCTAGTCTTGAACTCCACCCTCCCACTTCGGCCTCCCAAAATGTTGGGATTATAGGCGTGAGCCACTGTGCCCAAGGAAGAAATGCTTTTTAACAATAACATTTATATGGTCTAGTTTGTATCTTAAGGTATCTTTCTAAGGCTAAGAAGAAACATTCTGTATTGGGACACGAGGAGGCCTGGGAACTTGGGTTTCCTGAGAGGATAAACCTTGAGGATTCTTGGAAACTCGTCTCTCTTTATGCTGACTCCCCCAGGCCATCATTGAGGAAGCTGAGATCCGAGGGACTGAGGTTGAGAAAGCAGTGCATGAGTTTGAAAAAGATATTCTAAAAACCATATCCAAGAAGAAAGGGAGTATTTTGGCCACTCAGAAAGTGATGAAGTACATCGAGGACGCAAATCGACGGAGGGTGAGTGGGCAGGCAGGCAGAGTTTAGACCTGGCGTATCTTCTTGAGAAAGGTGTGAACCTGAGCTGGTTCAGCCTGTCTAGTCAGGCAACTGTGTGGAGTGGGACTATTAAATCGCAAACTCCTAGTTTTATGGTAAGCAGGTGTACTTTGGGCTGTTATGGGAAGGAAAAGAATTTGGGGGTACTCCATTTCCATATATTTTATAACATGTCAAGCTTTGAACTCTAACATGTTATGATTAATACAAACTACGTAAACTACCACAAGAATAAAAGACAAAAAAAAAATAAGATCATTTTGTCAGGCAAAGCCCCTATGGTAGCATACACCCAAATAATTTTGAATTTTAAAGCAATATAAAATTTGTGTGACACAAACCCACTTTTCTCTGCTTCTTGGTCACGGAATGTTATAGCAGCACCAACCTGGGTAGAAGTAAAAATACCTGAAGTGAGTGATTAAAACCAATAGGGAAAAAGTAGAGGAATGGATTATGTGGATTAAAATATGCCTTTATTTTTTAGGATAATATGAAGGATAAATTACATTTGAAAAATGTTTCTCTCAAAGTTCAGAGGAGAAAAATACTTTTACAATTGAGGCAGGTATGTGGCTCTTTGTTTTTTTTTTTTAAGCTTGCTATGGTAGGCTGAATCATAGCCTCCCCAAAATGTCCATGTCCTAATCCCTGGAATCTGTGAATATGGTAACTTACATGGCAAAAAGATTTTGCAGAGATGATTAACTTAAGGATCTTGAGACAAGGAGATGATCTCAGATTCCCTGGGTGGGCCTAGTATAACCTTCTTCAGGAGAGGGAAGCGGGAGGGTACACTGATGGAGGGTATGGAAGCTGAAGTCAGATGGAGGAGCTTGCACTATAGAGGAACAGGACATGAATCAAGGAATGCAGGCGGTCTCTAGCAGCTGGAAGTGGCAAGGAAACAGATCCTCCCCTGAGCCTCTAGAAGCCCCCCCAATGTCCTAATTTCAGCCCCCAGCCCATTTCAGACTTCTGACCTCCAGAGCTGTAAGAGAATAAATTTTGCGTTACTTTAAGCCAATACATTTGTGGTCATTTGTTACAGCAGCAATAGGAAACACATACAGTTACTGAGCTGAAAGTCAGGGGTTTTCTGTGGACAGGGTTGGCTTGAATTTAAAAGACCCTCAAGACAAACTTGTTGGCCCTTTTGGAGAATGTGGCCTGGATGACAGTTAGGCTGTGCTGTGGCGAGTCCTTGATCAGACTTTGACTCTAACAGCTCCTGATGAAAGGCAGAAAGGCAGACGTGGTTCAGGGCCTCTAGAGTGTGACATGTGGCTCTATCCTTTTCCAGCTTGGTATTTTTATTATTAACTTGAGTATGGGCGCTGATGGCATGTGCATCAAAGGGGCCACTGATAAGATCACAGAATTGGACAGGAGAATTAATCTGTCAAGGAACTATTGTTTGATTGACTTGAGATCCAAAAAAGATGTCCACAAGCTGGGACAAATTTAACAACACAGAGTGACTAAGGACAAATAAAATATCCTCCACTTTGATCCTCTCAATATCTGCACAAAACAACAGTGCACAAGTACAGGCTGGCTTAGCCCTAGAGTACCTCATAGAGTCAGCTCAGCTGGCGGCGGTTCTATGGCTCAGGCTACACTGGAGAAACACAGCGCTCAGACCAAGGCCGGGAAGCCGCTCTCTACTCTGTATGAGCAGTCTCCACCTGCAGTGTCCATCCCAAGGTGTGCTCCACACGCGAAAGAATGTGTCAACTGAAGTTCACGTAGAAGAGTGAGTGAGTCAGATGGCAAGGGGAAGAGAAGCCTCGTCAGAGGGCCTGGGACTAATGGGCCCAAGGAGAGAAGACCCAGGAGAGCCATGACCTCTGTCTCTGAATGCTCAGGGCTACTGCGGGAAGAGAGAACACCCCAACCGGGAGGGTACGAAATTCAGTGCTAGGGCTGCAGGTGGTGGTGGCAGAGAAGGAGATTTGAGCTCAGTATAAGGAAGAGCGTTCCTTATACCCAGTGGAGCCGCCTGTGGGTCGTCAGTTCCTGGTACTCAGAACATCAGTTTCTTCATGCTCAGGCATCTTGAAGAGGGGTTTAAGCTTGAGATGGGGAGTAGATGGATGCCCTTTCACCTAAACGCCACTGCTGCACAGAGATGACAGACACGAGACCTGCCCTCACGAGCTCACAGACTAGTGCATAGCAGTGTCTTGAGAAAAGACGTGCGTGTGTGACAGAGCTACAGTAATAGGGACCATGGAGCTAAAGGCTCCAGAGGTTCAGCGGAGAGAGGGAGTACTTTCAAGTGTGGAAAACAGGTTGGGAGCATTGGAGCTGGAGGATGGGTCATATTTGGGCTTAAGGAAGTTGTTGAGTTGTTTTGGGGAGGCAGCGGAAGGTACATCTTGGGAGGTTGTACAGCATGAAGAGTGGAGCATGGGAATGGAGAACAGCAGTAGTCCCTGAGTCGGGCCTCCATCTGCCACAAGTGTAAGGTGGCAGATCCCTGGCAGGGCATGTACAGTGGACCGGGTCAAGGAGCAAACCTGACGCACGAATGAGCCTGCAGTGCAGAAACATCATAAGATCAAAGAAGGGGAATTTATGGGCTGCTTTTCCTGGGCTTTCCACTTTAGAAGCAATTTTTAGCTGGACACAGTGGCTCACGTCTGTAGTCCCAGCACTTTGGAGGCTGAGGCAGGAGGATCTCTTGAGCCCAAGAGTTCAAGACCAGCCTAGGCAATATAGTGAGATCTCATCTCTATAAAAAAATTTTTTTTTAATCATATGGGTGTGGTGGCATGTGCCTGTAGTCCCAGCTACTCGGGAGGCTGAGGTGGAGGATTGCTTGAGTCCAGGAATTTAAGGCTGTAGTGAACCATACTATGTCACTGTAATCTAACCTTGGCAACAGTGAGACCCTGCTCCAAAAAAAATTTTTGTTTAATTAAAACACTGAAAAGAAAGAAACAACCTTTAAATGTCCTGGTTCTTACTCTTCCTTCACAACTCTGTTTAGGCACCACCTCCTATAGGAGAGAACACCCCAACTGGGAGGGCACAAAAGTCGGTGCTAGGGCTGCAGGTGGAGGTGGCAAGGAAGGAGATTTGAGCTCAGTATAAGGAAGAGCGGTGACCCAGTGGAGCTGCCTGCAGGTCATCAGTTCCTGGTACTCAGAATGTCAGTTCCTGGCTCAGCCCTTCATCCTCCCTGGCCTGACTCAGGGGCTTCTGTGCACCCTCTGCCCCCATCCACCCCATTGTCCATTGTTGGGTCAATACCTGCAGCCTATCTGTGAAACCTCATATGCACTCCTTGAGACCAGGGAACCTTCTTTTAATTCTGTATTCCCAGTGCCTAGAACCCATGCCTTGCACCAAGCAGATGCCCAATAAGTGTTTGTTGAATGACTGAATGATGACTGACCCTCAAAGTCTTACCAAGAGTTGCAAGATGTGAGTCACACACATTCCACATCACAAGTAAAAGAACCATCTTTTCTTCTTTCTGAGCTGTAGAAGGAAGAGGTAGGCGAGGCCCTCCATGAGGTTGATTTTCAGCAGCTGAAGATAGAGAATGATCAGTTTTTAGAGACAACTGGAGCAAGGAATCAAGAACTGATCCTGCTGAAACTGGCATCTGGAGACACCCTGCAGGTCCTCAACGCCTACAAAGTAAGGCCATCCCTGATGCCTAGACACCCCAGGCTTCCTGCACCTGCCTTCTGACCACCGGGAGGCTGCTGTGCCTTATACAGTTTCACACAGTGCTTGGGTGTCCCTCACTGTCCCGCTGCTTTCTCTTGGCTCGACAAAGCCGTGTCTCCTAAAATCTCTTGGATGCTCCCACAACCCTAGCTGTGCATAAGAACCACCTAGGAAGCTTTTTCATGTTTAAAAAATATACGGATGTCCTAGTCCCACCCTGACTAATTGAATTAGGAGGTGAGAGCCATGCATCCTGTTTTGTTTTGTTGTTTTTAATTCCCCAAGTGATTTTTATGCATGGTGAGCTTTGAGAACTAACCATATTTGTGCCCTTTTTAATTTGAGCACATAATGAGCACTTCCCTGCTTAAAACTCTGTAAGGGAAAACAGTCTTTGCTATGAATCAGAAAACTACTACATAATTTATCATCCAAACAGAACACTTTGGGGAAAGAAAAGCGGCACTATTATTAATTAAACAGGGACTATAGGCCTGAACAGGGCCCATCCCCAGCAGACCAGACCATCTGGTCACCCTATTAGTGACCATCCAATGCAGTGGTCGGCAAACTGCAGGCCACTCAGTCCCACCCACTAGTCTGTGAGCTAAGAAGCATTTTACAGAAGAATATTTGCAACTGATTTGATGTTAGAAAACACTAACTTTGAAGCCAAATGAAGCAAAATTTGTTTCTCCTCCTCAGAAATTTTATTTTTCTCATAGTAGACCTGAATTCCAAAATATTGTGCTCATTATATTTTGAATTTAATCAATAAATCATTTGTAGGAATTTTTTCTCGCGTTAATATAAGTACATAGTACTCACAATTTTGCCTCTGGGCTTGCACTGCTTAAAGTGTTTTCTGTCTGGTCCTTTGTAGAAAAAGTGTGCCAACCCCTGGCACAGTGCCCAGGTGGCAGCAGTGGCCATGGGCTTAGGTGGCTCAGAGGTGGGCTTCATTTGGCCCACATAGTTTAAAAGTGTGAATGTGTTCAGACCAGGTTTATGCTTGCTCAACATTTTCCTTTTACAAATGAAAAAACTGAGGCTCAAAGATGTAGAGTATTTGCCAAATTCAAGCAACTAGTTGGTAACAGTGCTGAGACTCATAGTCTAGTGTGTGCCTCACCCAAGTGACTTCTCCTGGCATGAAGTATGTAGAAAACATCATGCTGGCATTCTAAAATTCATGTATTGTAAACATCTGATAGATCATCTACATAGACCATATCTCATCAGCGTTTTGCTTATCTGCTCACTGCTATTTCAAGATGAAGCCAATTCACGTGACTTCCAGGCCTTCGTTGCCTGGAGAGTTGGTAGCACGTGGTTAGATCACATTGGACCTTAATCTTATCCTGCAGAATCAATTAAGTAGCACAGGGCCTGTCTGGTCTTGTGAGGAAAAGTCAAGAGTTTTGGAAGTGGAGCTACTGGTTTATAAAATGAAACTCCCAGTTTGCAAGAGCCTGAGCCCCTTAGAATGAGTCTAAACACACAGTGTAGATTGCTTGTAATATCCAAGCATTAGCCGCAAGCCACAGTGGGCAGCATGGCAGCCATTTTGTGTCTCATTCTCAGGTTTCCTGGGGAAACAGAAGCAGAACAACTGTGAGTTGCAGAGTCAGGCCTCACCTGGGCTTGAATGTGGGCCTGGCTCGGGGAGGTGCTTCATTTGGGCAAAATTCTTTACCTCTTGGAGGCAAGTTTTCATGTCTTGCCACCAGGATGGAGCCCTGTCTAGTCTGTGCTGTTTCCTCAGCAGTGAGGACAGTGCCTGGCCAAAGTGGGTGCTCAGCCAACACTGTCGAATGAACTGCTGGCAGTTAGGCGTATGTGTGGTGGTGGTGGGGGGGGTGACAGGAGGGACCACTTCAATGAAAATATCAGACAGCCAGCAATCAGAATGTATCAATAAATAAACAGATAAATAAATAGATATCAAATTCCTGGTTTGCTATGAAGACCTTGTTAAAGATGTGCAGAATAATTTTCCTCTATGCCCAAAAGTACTGATACCCACAGTATGGCAGGTTCAGTGCTAAGTGCTAAGGGTACAGCATTTAGACAGCACATGACAGACACAGTCTCTTCTGTAAGTTTCATGAGTGAGCCTGAGTCAAGAGGCTCCTTTTTCTCCAGCTTTATGCCCTCAAGCCCTGCCTGGTGGAGTCTGGTAAGATATAAGCATGTGACTACGGCTGGGATGAGTCACCCTTGACTGTAAACGAGTGATCCATGTCTTGTGGTAGGTAGAATGCTAAGATGTCCCCAGGACTCCCCACCCCCTGGTGTCTACACCCTGTATATGCCCAGCCAGGACTGGAATGAGATGGGCTCTGTTGTTGGGTTCTGCTGTCTTCCATAATTAGGTTCTAGTCTATGGCACAGTTGACCTCCAAATGGAAAGACTCCCCAGGTGGGCCTGACTTAATCGCATGAATCCTTCAAAAGTACAGAGTTCCTTTGGAAGAAGTCAGAAATGGGAAGCATGAAGAGAAATTGCTGGAGGAAAAATTCTCCACTGTGGCTTTGAAGATGAGGCCATGTGAAAGGGATTCAAGAATGGCCTCTGGGAGCTGAGAGTGACCTCCTGCTGGCAGCCGGAAAGAAAACAGGGATCTAGGATCGACAGCTTTAAGGAAATGCATCCCGCCAACAAGTGAGCTTGGAAGAGGACCCCAAGCTCCAGACAAGAACCACATCCCTGGCAGACACCTTGATTGCAGCCCGGTGGGACCACAGGCAGAGAATCCAGTCACACTATGCCCAGATTTCTGAGCTTTACAAACTGAGATAGTGAGTAAGTGTTGTTTTAAGGCACCGAAGTTTGTGATAATTTGTTTCACAACGATAGAAAGCGAATGCCTGCCTTTGCAAAGCTGCATTTTGAATCAGCATTACAAATTCAGCTCTCATCACACCGTTGTGAAGACCCTGCCCCGGCAGAGCCAGGATGGCCCTGCTGCCACGAGACGCCATCCTGTCCTGCTGCTCTCAGTGGTTGGGCGAAGGTCTTCTCTCTGCTCTTCTTTCCTCTCACCCGGATTGCTGGTTTGCTAGGAAATCCTGCCAGCCTGCCCATGGCCCACAGACAACCCCTTCAATCTGGGCTGTTATTCACTTTTGCTTTCCTAAGAAGAGCCGTTTTCATTCAGGTCCATGGAACAAGAAATGGAGCCTTCAATTAGTGAGGGCTGGAGACAAGAGAAGTGGGGAGAGGAATGGCCCCAGGTACCTGAAGGTTCCCTGCAGGTGGCCCCAGGTTCTTCTGCCAAGTCTAAGTCTTGGCAACGCCCCCCGCACCATCCTCCCTCCACCTTCCCTTTGACTGTGGCACCAAAGCTCTCTCACCAACTCTCCCAGCTCCTGTTAGACCCTCCTCTCCTGGGTTGCCTTAGCCTGGAATGTTCTTCTCTTCCCCACCTAGACATACTGACTCAACCTTCCAGAGCTTCCTTTCCAGTATACCTTCTGCAGGAAACCCTTCTTTAACCACTGTCCCAGCACTCTCACAGCTTGGCACCATTGCAGTATTATACTTCTTGCAATTATCTGCCTCTTCACCTCCACCCGGGTAGTGAGCCGCCCTCCTACTGGCAGAACCTAGGTTGTCTCGCTGACCAACACCTGGTGTGAGGAGGGTGGATTCTCAGAGTTTCTCAAGTGAACCCCCTGAAATCACTGGCTCCTTCCCCTGGCTCACTGCTCAGCCCAGTAGAGCATACCCCAACTCTCTGGGTGACTCTTTCCCCCAGGGGAGAGTGGTCCAAAGGGGCCAATCTGAGAAGCAGGGGCCTTCAGGAGCCAGCAAAGGGCAGATGATGCACTGGGAATCTACGAGGCAGCTCCCACAGGACTCCTCTCTCACCATCAGGCCCAGCCTCATTAGGCAATGGAAGCAGCGGTGGCGCTGTGGGCTGTAGGATCTCACTGCCTGGGCTCAGTTACAGACTCTGTGACCTGGGGAAATTGTTTCACCTTTAATGGTCAATTCCCTCACCTGGAAGTGGGGATAGCAGGAGCACCCACCTCATGGGGAGTATTTCTCTCTATCTGTCCACATCAGTCAATGGCAGCTATTTGTTGGTATTTTCCATGGGCCAGCAACTATGTTCAGCACTCTACAAGCCTCTCTACAATCCTACAAGGTAACTGGACTGAGTTTAGAGAGGTCCTGGGACCTGCCCAAAGTCTCCCTTGGTGAACAGTGAGGCAGAATTTGTGTCCTGGTGTGTCTGACTTCTCTACCATTCCAGCTAAGGACAAGACCCCGAGGTCCTCTTTTCCCCTGCAAGTTTCCATACACCAGGATTCTGAAAATCTGGGCAACTGTGAGGACAGTTTGAAGTTCCAGGATAGTCTTGCTTTTCTCTTAACAAAGAGCTATTTCTCCTTCCTGCAGTCCTAGAGGTCATCTTAGCTCAAGACTTACTGTGTTGTTATATTTCAGAGTAAGCTTCACCAAGCAATGGAAATGTGCATCAATCTGGACAAGGAGATCTTGCTGCGAAATGAGCTACTTGAAAAAATGGAAAAAGAAACCCTGCAAGTAGAGGAGGTAGGAGAGGGCAAAACATGCCACTTCTGATGTCTGTCTCCAGTCGACAAGAGCTTGAGTCAGTGTGCACCAACATCCAAGCCACCTTGGTTGTTTATCTAGAAAAGCCTATACCAAAAAAATCAAAATAGTTGTGGTCCATCAAAGCAGAAAGTGGCACCTGCGGATCCACACTCCAGCTACTGCTGGGCTAGGTTCTAGAGCAGATCATAAGATAAAAATTTATGAAATGTTTTTCATCCAAATAAGACTCGAGAATTCCTTAAGTGATCCAAGTACAATATTCAAAGTTTGGGTCTACAATCCCATAAAAAATGTATAATACATACAGTAATGTACCTGATATGAAAAAGTATACGTGCTAAAATATAATGTTTTATGTAAAGGAGAGAGTGGGAGAGCTCTTTAAACACTTAACTCTCACCTGGTGCACAGCCTGCCGGAGAGACCTCTGTCCTGGGCTCACTCCAGGCCTGTGTCCTTGTGTGAAGTGGTGGGTGGAGTCACTTGAACTCCCTGCCTAGGAGCAGGTAGCACAGATAGCTGAATTTCCATAGCTGAAATGCACATAAGATGTGATGCAAAGAGGACTTTTTTGGGAGAGTGGAGGAAAAGAGCACTGGGCTCCTCATTGGAAGGCCTGACATCAGGTTTGATGCCGCCAGTTTCTAGTCCTAAACAAGCCTTTAAATAGGCAGGACTGTTTCCACATCTGTAGAGGAGAGGTCACAGCCCTTGTTGTAGTGAGTAGATAGGACTCTCTATAATGATGCTTTGTCAACCTCTGAAGCCGTTCATACAATGATTAGTGTCATTGTCTTGTATGGGCCTAAAAGTGTCCTCATCAGTGTATGTGGCCACAAAGCTGCCTGCAATGGCCAAAAAAGCCACAGGATTGGTACATTTGACTCAGTTTTTGTCATAGCGTCCACATCATTTCTTTGATGAAGCATCAACACTTTCTGCAAAAAGCCAGTTTCAGTATAGAGTGCAGGTAACTAAGTTAGGGTGAAAACCTGTGTACTCTATGAAGAATGTCTGTGGTACTTCTTTTACCCTTTGGTTGAGAGTTATTAGATTACAAGCAAAGCTTAAAATTGATTTTTAAAAGCCTGGCATTCACTACTCAGTATATTTTAGTTTTCTTGTTAACTGTCTCTAAACAACTTGGGATATAATTCGCATACCATAATAGTCACTCATTTCAAGTGTACAGTTCAATGGCTTGTAGTATATTCACAGAGTTGTGTAACCATCAGCACAATAATTTTAGAACATTTTCATCACCCCAGAAAGAAAGCCTATACCCATCCTTCTCCATTCCCCACCTCACCATGCCCATACCACCCCCCATACCCTCCAGCCCTAGGTGACCACTGATGACCACTAGGTGACTTTCTGTCTCTGTGGATTTGCCTATTCTGGACATTTCATATAAAAAGGGTCATACAATATGTGGTCTTTCCTGACTGGCTTATTCAACTTGGTATAATATTTCCAAGGTTCACATTATAGCATCTATCAGTACTTTCTCTTTGTGACTGAATAAAACTCCATTGTATGGATAGATCACATTTTTTATCCATTCATCAGATGGTGGACATTTGGATTTCCACTTTTTTAGCTATCATGAATAATGCTGATATGAACATTCTTGTGCAAGTTTCTATTTTTTTAATTTTTAATTTTTTGATTTGGAGTCTCACTCTGTCTCCCAGGCTGGAGTGCAGTGGCACGCTCACAGCTACCACAGCCTCAACCTGCTGGGTTCCAAGCAGCTGGAACTACAGGCACACACTACTACGCCCGGCTTATTTTTTGATTTATCATAGAGATGATGTCTCACCATGTTGCCCAGGCTGGTCTTGCACCCCTGAGCTTAGGCAATTCTCTGGCCTTGGCCACCCAAAGTGCTGAGATTACAGACTTGAGCCACTGCACCAGGCCATTGTGCAGGTTTTTGTGTGGATGTGTGTTTTCTTTTCTCTTGGACATATACCTAAAAGTGGAATTGTGGATTATATATACTAATTCTATGTTTACCATTCTAGAGAAAGTGTCAAATTTTGGCAAAGTGGTTGCACTGTTTTAGATTCCCACCAACAATGTACTGCCAACAATGTACAAAGGTCCCATGTTCTGTACATTTTTGTCAACACTTGTTATTTTCAGTTTTTTTAAATTTTGGTGTTTAGTGGCCATCCTAGTTGTTATGAAGTAATCTCATTGTGGTTTTTATTGAATTTCCCTAATGACGCTGAGCATCTTTTCATGTCATATAATGATCATTTGTCTGTCTTTTTTTTGGAGACATGTCTATTCAAGTTCTTTATTCAGTTTACAGTTGGGCTATTTATCTTTGTAACTTACCCATCGTAAGTTGAAAATATCATAAGTCAAAAATGCATTTAATATTCCTAACCTACTAAACATCATAACTTAGCCTACTTTCATGTGTTCAAAACACTTACATTAGCCTACATTTGGGCAAAGTCATCTAACACAAAGTTTATTTTCTGATAATTTGCTGAATACTGTACTGAAAGTGAAAAACAGAATAGTTGTAGGGGTACTCCAAGTATGATTTCTACTGAATGTATGCTGCTTTTGCACCATCATAAAGTCAAAAAATTGTAAGTCAAGCCATCATAAGTCAGGGACCATCTCATATGATTTGCAAATATTTTCTCCCATTCTGTGGATATTCTTTTACTTTCTTGATGGTATTGATTGCAGCACAAATGTTTTTAATTTTTATGAAGTCCAGTTTATCTATTTTTTTCTTTTGTGTTTATGCTTTTGGTGTCATGTCTAAGAAACCATTGCCTAACCCAATATCATGAAGGTTTTCTCCTTTGTCTTCTTTTTAAGAGTTTTCTTGTTTTAGCTCTTACCTTTAGATTTATGATCCATTTTGAGTTAATTTTAAAAAATGGTGTGAGCAAGGGGCCAAAAAGCTGAAAGAAGATGAAATATTTTCTCAATGTTTGCTATATTGACCTTTTGATTTACCATTCATGGTTCTTTCCATTTCTTCTTGTGGATTTGAGATACCATCTGGTGTTTCTTATTGTAAATAAGCTTTGTTTCAGCCGGCTTTCTCTGTGCTGTTACTGCCAAATATATTGCATTTTTACATGTTATAGTTCCCCAAATATAATTAGTTATACTTTGCTTTATGCACTTGCTTCTTAAATAAATTAAGAGTAGAAATATGTAACCAGAATGTCTTTTATAATTATCCACATAATTACCTTTATTTGCACTAATTTTTTTAATATGGATTCCAGATTACAGTCTGATATCACTTGTTTTAAGCCTAAAGAGCTTCCTTTAGTATTTCTTATAAGATGAGTCTGCAGCAATAAATTCTATAGGATTTTTGTTAATCTGGGATTGTCTCTATTTATACTTAATTTTTCAAAAATGCACTTTTTATTTTATTTATTTATTTTAAGTCAGACTTTACTCTGTTGCCCAGGCTGGAGTGCAGGCACAATCATGGCTCACTGTAGCCTCGACCTTTCAGGCTCAGGCAATCCTCCCACTTCAGCCTCCCAAGTAGCTGGGACTACAGACACGTGTCCAGCTAATTTTTAAATTTTTTTGTAGAGATGAATTCTTGCTATGTTGCTAGTCTCAAACTCCTGGCTGGTCTCAAACTCCTGGGCTCAAGCAATCCTCCCACCTCAGTCTCCCAAAGTGCTAGGATTATAGGCATGAAACACTGTACCCAGCCACATTTTTATTTTAGAAGTTTTAGATTTACAAGAAAACTTTGAATACTCATATACCCCATACCAAGTTTTCCCTATCTTAACCTCTCATATTAGTATAACATGTCTTCTGTAACAACTAATGAATACACACACACACACACACACACACACACACATACACACATATCGAATTGGGGTGTGGCTCTGTCGCTCAGGCTGGAGTACAGTGGCACAATCACTGCAGCCTCAAACTCCTGGGTTCAAGTGATTCTCCCACCTCAGCTTCCCAAGTAGCTGAAAGGTATGTACCACCAAGCCTGGCTAATTTTTTAATTTTTTGTAGAGATGTCTTACTTTGTTGCCCAGCCTTGTCTTGAACTTCTAGGCTCAAGCAATCCTCCTGTCTCAGCCTCCCAAAGTATTGATTGTGAACCGCCATGCCTAACTGATGAACCAATATTGAAATATTATTAACTAAAATCTGTACTTTATTCATATTTCCTTATTTTTACCTAGTGTCTTTTTTTTTTTTTTTGAGTTGGAGTCTCACTCTGTCGCCCAGACTGGAGTGCAGTGGCCGCTCCCGGCCACCGCAGCCTTGACCTGCTGGGCTCTAGCAATCCTTCCACCTAATGTCTTTTAATGTTCCAGGATATCACATTACATTTAGCATCATGTCTCCTTAAGCTCCTCTTGGCTGTAACAGTTCCTCAGAATTTCCTTGTTGATGATCTTGACAATTTTGAGGAGTACTGGCTAGGTATTTTATAGAATATTCCTCAATTGAGATTTGTCTAATGTTTTCCCCATGATGATACTGGAGTTTATGTGTTTTGGGGAGAAAGACCACAAACATAAAGTGCTGTTTCATCACATCATATCAAGGTAGCATATTACCAACATGACTTCTCATTATTGATGTTAACCTTGATCACTTAGATGAGATAGTATTTTAAACGTTTCTCCACTGTAAAGCTACTCTCCTTTCCATACTGTATTCTTTGGAAGAAAGTCATTATTCACAGCCCATAGTTAAGGAGTAAGAAACTATGTTCCACATTCATTATTTGGAATTTTTCTGTATATGAGAGAGTTGATCAAGAAAAATTTATCCCCTATTTTTCTTAAAATCATTAATCAGTTTTAATTCATGAATATTTATTTTATGTGTTGGGTGATAATCTCACACAGACATGAGTCATTTCACAATGGGGATATATTCTGAGAAATGTGTTGGTAGGCTATTTTGTCATTGTGTGAACATCATAGAGTGTACTTACACAAATTGGATGGTATAATCTAGTACATATAATCTAGGTTATATGGTATAGACTATTGCTCCCAGGCTATAAACCTGGACACTGTAGGTAACTGTAACACAACTGTACTTAGATACCTAAACATAGAAAAGGTACAGTAAAAATGGAGTATTGTGGTCTAGTGAGACTACTATTATATGTATATGAGGTCTGTTGTTGACTGAAATGTTATGCAACCCATGAATGGGTTTTTTTCTCGTTCGAATCATTCCATGATGGCCATAGGGAGCTTTTTTGTTTGACTTCTGTGTCCTTTTGACTATCCCCATTTTTGTGAGCTGCTTGTTATTTTTTATTTTTTTGAGGACTTCCTTTCTGGCATTAGAAGATGCTTCAGGCTCATCTTGGATGTTTTCTGCCCCAGTCCTAGAATAGGCCACTTCTCCAAGAAGTCCTGGTTCCTTTTATGTGAGAATAGGATTAGAAATCAAGGTCTGTGTGTGCCTCATTGCTTGCTTTAATTTTTGAAAGATCATTTTGTTTGTTTTTGTTTTGTTTTTGACTTTCAGCACTTAAACTATGTCATCCCAATGCCTTCTGTCCCCCATTATTTCTGGTGAGAAATCAGCTGCTAATCTTGTTGGACTTCTCTTGTACGTGATGAGGTATTCTGCTTCTTTCAGTGTTTTCTTTTTGTCTTGTTATTCAACATTTCAAATATGATGGATCTGGGTGTGGGGTTTTTTTTTTTAAGACAAGGTTTTCTCCGTCACCCAGGCTGGAATGCAGTGTCAAAGTCATAGCTCACTGCAAGCGTCAAATCCCTGGGCTCAAGTGAGCCTCCTTCCCCAGCCTCCTCAGTAGCCATGATGGTCCTACAGGTACATGCCACCATGCTTGGCTACATTTTTTAATTTTTATTTTGTAGAGACAGGTCTCACTGTGTTACTTAGGCTTGGATATGGATTTATTTGTATTTCTTCTAAGTGGAGTTTGTTGAGCTCTTTGGATGTGTAGCTTAATATTTTTTCATCAAATTTGGAAAAATTTCAGCCATTATGTCTGAATAATTTTTATTCCTCTTTCCTCTTCCTCTGCTACTTCCATTATCTATGTGTTTATACAACATGGTAGTGTTCCACATTTCTCTGAGACTGTTAATTTTTCTTGTTCTTTTTTTCTCTTTGTTCTTCATACTGCATAATCTCTGTTAAGCATCTTCGAGCTTACTGATTCTTTCTTCTTCTGGCTTAAATCTATTGATTTCCTCTAATGAATTTTTTTCATTTTACTCATCATATTGAAAAGACTCCAGATTTTCTATTTGGTTTGTTTGGTTTAATAGTTTCTACCAGAGAGTAGATATTCTCTACTTGATGAGACATTATCACTGTGTATTCCTTTAATTTTTAAACATAGTGTCCTTTGAATATCTCCCTTGAAGACTTTGTCTGCTACATCTGCCATCTGGTCTCCCTCAAAGGCAGTTTATATTGCCTGATTATTTCACTGTGTGGGTCACACTTTCATGTTTCCTTGCCAATCTCATAATTTTTGTTGAAAGATATATATTTTACATAATGTGGCAACTCTCAATATTGCCCCCTTCGTACCTTTCTTGGGCTTGTCATTGTTTTTTCTTGTTGCTTGTATAGTGACTTGGCTGGATTAGATAAGTAAAGTCTATTTCTCCTTATGTTAGTAGCCTCTGATATTTCTCCTTGGTCATAGATAACCAGGGATGATTGTTATTTAAGTTAAGTTCTCTTTGACTTAAAAAAAAATCACCTAAACCCGTGGGCTCAAGACCCACGTGGGCAACTTGGCAAGACCTCATCTCTACAATAAAGCAAAAAATCAGCTGGGCGTGGTAGCGCGCACCTGTAGTTCCAGCTACTTGGAAGGCTGAGACAGAAGGATTGCCGGAGCCCAGCAGGTCGAGGCTGCGGTGGCTGGGAGCAGCCACTGCACTCCAGTCTGGGTGACAGAGTGAGACTCCAACTCAAAAAAAAAAAAAAATCTTCCCACTAAGTTTCTGGTTATTTTACCTTTGTGGGCGTCATACTCAGCTGTTAGTTCCATTAACTGCAAAAAAGATTGCTCTATTGCTTTCAATTACAATGTAAGACATTAATTGCTTTATATTCTAATCCAATTAAAGTCAGACCACTGCAGGAGCAAAGTGTTGCCAGCCTTTGAGGTTTGCTCCAACCCTAAAAGGGATCTTCTTTGTGGTGGTCTCTATGTGGTTCTGGTGAACATCTAACTGGTCTACTGTTTTTGCTTGTTGCTACTAATATCTTGGAAGGACCCGCCTCCTCTAAATTGCTTACCTCATGGATCTCCATTGTTTCCCACAAAGTTCTTGGGTAGGAGCTCCCCCAACTTTGCTCCAAATAAAGTCAGTCTCCTTAGGTAGCATTTCAGAACTCTGATTTATAACCTCTCCCCCTGGGCAAATCTTATGCACCCCTGCCCTGGAGCTGAGGGAGGGAATTGTAGTGATAACTTTGTAGAGAGGCTTTACAAGTGGGGTGCTGGGTGGAGATTGTAGTCTCTAGTCTTCTCAGTATGTCCATCACAGCTGTAGTACTTACGTTTTAATGCCTCAGTTCTTGCTGCTTCATTATATTTTATCTTAGATATTCTCAAATGATCATCCTATCAAGAGTATGCATTGATGGTTCTGGACACATTTTTTGTTTGTTTGTTTTTTGAGTTGGAGTCTCACTCTGTCACCCAGACTGGAGTTCAGTGGCTGCTCCCGGCCACTGCAGCCTCGACCTGCTGGGCTTCGGTGATCCTTCCGCCTCAGCCTTCCAAGTAGCTGAAACTACAGTCGCGCGCTACCACGCCTGGCTAATTTTTGATTTATTGTAGAGATGAAGTCTCGCCAAGTTGCCCAGGCAGGTCTCGAACCTGCGGGCTCAGGCAAAAGTAAACACTTGATCTTAAAACAAACAAATCAGAAAAAATAGGCAAAAATCTTAACATTTTACAGGAAAGCTAAAAAATCTGAAATGTGAAATATGTTCTAACTCGCTCATAGTATGAGATATACAAAATAAAGCTATAATGGGATATTATTTTTCCTCTCTTAGATCAAGAAAGATCAAAAAGCTGGTATAAGACTGTAGTGGGAGGATAGGGAAAACAGGCAGTGTCAAACTTTATTACAGAGGTGTAATTGGCTTGATCATTATAGAGGGCAGTTGAGAACTGTTTGTCAAACATTAACATGCACGTACACTCAGCACAGAGTTTCTCAGCCTAGACACTATTGCTATTTGGGGCTGGATAGTTCTTTCTTGTGAGGAGGTGTCTTGTGCATTGCAGAGTGTTTAGTAGCACCTCTAACCTCTACCTACTAGATGCCAGCGGCACCCCCCTAGTTGTCACAAACAAAAATGTCTCTAGATATAACCAAATGTCCCTTGTGGGCCAAATCACTTCTGGTTAAGAACCACTGCTTTGTTCTAAGCAATTTCACTTTTAGTAGTTTATTCTACTGATGTACCTGCATATTCGCAATATGATGTATACCCACAAGTTTAGTAATTGCAGCATTGACTGTTGTAATAGCAAGACACTGAAAACCTAAGTGACTGTTTGGAGGAGACTTTTTAAATTGTGGTACATCCATGTGGATAATTATGCAGCTGTCAAAAAAGAATGAGTAAACTCTATATGCCAATACAGAAGTATCTTCAAGATTTACTGAGTTAAAACAAAAGTTGGAGGAATAAAAACTAGAGTATGTTATTATTTGGGTCAAAGAGGGAAACATGTTTGTATAAACAGATTTCTAGAAGGATGCCACAAAACCTCAAAACAGTGTATGGTTCTGGGAAGGGGACCTTTGTGATAGGGGCAGGGTGGGATAGGAGTTCATCACACAAAAAAACTGGTAAAATAAAAATTAAAAGGAAAATGCTATTTTATTAAAAAAAATGCATTCTGTTAGAAAAGGGCTAGTTAATTTTACTATATGATAATTTTTAAACAAAAATTTTAAAGACAAGTGTTCCTCAAAAATTGAAGTACTACAGCTTTCAGTAATTCTACATCTGGGCATATACCCCCTAAAATTGAAAGCAGGGACTTGAACAGATTTTTGTTTACCCATGTTCATGGCAGCATTTTTCACAATAGCAAGAAGTGAAAGCAATCCAAGCATCTCAATGGATGAATGAATAAGCAGAATGTGGTATATCTATACAAGGGAATATTATTCAGCCTTCAAAAGGAAGGACATTCTGATACATGCTACTGCATGAATGAATCTTGAGAACATTAAGCTAAGTGAAACTAACCAGTCACAAGAAGGCATATAACTGTACGATTCCACTTATATGAGTACTTAGTCAAATTCATAGGAACAGAAAGTAGAATGGTGGTGGCCAGGGCTGTGAGGGAGGAGGGAACAGGGAGTTCCTGTTTAAAAGGTACAGAGTTTCAGTTTTTTTTTTTTGAGTTGGAGTCTCACTCTGTCACCCAGACTGGAGTGCAGTGGCCGCTCCCGGCCACCGCAGCCTCGACCTGCCGGGCTCCGGCGATCCTTCCGCCTCAGCCTTCCGAGTAGCCGGAATTACAGGCATGCGCTACTACGCCCGGCTGATTTTTTGATTTATTGTAGAGATGAGGTCTCGCTGCCCAGGCAGGTCTCGAACCCGCGGGCTCAGGCAATCCACTCACCTCAGCCTCCCAAAGGCGCAGGATTACAGGCTGAGCCACTGAGCCTGGCTAGAGTTTCAGTTTTACAAGATGAAAAGGGTTGTGGAGATGGGATATGGTGATGGTTGCACAACAATGTGAATGTACATAATGCCAGTGTACCGTACACTTAAAATGGTTAACATGGTAAATTTTATATTATGCATATTTTGCAATAAAAGACAGGAAAGAGAATTGAGATGGATCAAATCAAAGTGTGCTTCAATACACAATTTTCACACCAAAAAACCCCTAAGAAGTCAAAATAAGTAAAACATATTAATAAGAAAGAAGGAAAGGAGAGGGAGAAAAGAGTTAAAGAAAAAAGACGTTTGGACTGCACTTGGTGAGCTGGATGAAAACATCACAATCTGGAAAAAATCATCATCTTGTGGTTTCCCCCCACTCCTACTCCTTTGAAAATGTAAGCATTATTTTTAGAATTCTATTGAAATTGTGGGGAGACAGCAGGGCCAGTGAGTCCCCAAAGCAGAAGCTGCTGGCATAATCGGTCCTTCCCACCCCAGGACTGGGCCAAAGCCAAGGCCATGAACAAGAAGCTACGGAAGCAGCTGGCTGAGTTCCATGTGCCACCAGTGATGATGTACATCCAGGAGAAGATCTTAAATGGGGACCTGGAGAAGAGCATCAAGATGTGGGAAAGGAAAGTGGAGATAGCAGAGGTAAGACAGAGAATCCCAAGAGGTATGGTCTTTTATGCCTCAATGTTTTGTCGAGAATCTTGTTTATTGGGCTAAGAATACAGATGTTTGGACATGTAATGTCGGTGACAAACCTCAACAATTACTCAACTATTAAACCAAAATGAAGGATGATTTTTTAAAAATTCCTTTTTCATTGTCAGGCACAGGGTCTTTTCAGTTTCAAGAACAGACTTTGTAGTAATAGTGTGTTTTTAGTTTCTTGTTTTTGTAATGAATTCTAGAAGCTTCTGAATCCCTCTACACTATTGGTAATTTAGTGTTTGCTACTTTATACATGGAGAAGCCAGTTTTTTGTTGTTGTTGTTTGTTTTTTTAAGAAATGAGATAATGGGCTGGACTTGGTGGCTCAGCCTGTAATCCCAGAACTTTGGGAGGCCGAGGCGAGTGGATAGTCTGAGCCCACGGGTTCGAGACAAGTCCAGGCAACTTGGAGAGCCCTTGTCTCTACAACAAATCAAAACTTAGCCAGCTGTGGTAGTGCGTGCCTGTAGTTCCGGCTACTTGGAAGGCTGAGGCAGAAGGATCACCGGAGGCCTGTGGATCAACACTGGGGTGGCCGTGAGTATGCCACTGCACTCCAGCCTGGGTGACAGAGAGAGATTTCAACTCAAAAAAAAAAAATGAAATGAGATAATGGATTTTTTTTTTTTTTGAAACGGGTTCTAACTGTCACCCAGGCTGGAGTGCAGTGGCACAATCACAGCTCACAGCAGCCTTGACTGCCTGGGCTCAAGTGATCCTTCCGCCTCAGTTGAGTAGCTGGGACTTACAGGCATGTGCCACCATGCCCGGCTAATTTTTTTTTTTTTTTTTTGTAGACATGAGGTCTTGCTATGTTGCCCAGCCTGGTCTTGAACAATAATGGATTTTTAATGTCACTCGGAACCTGATTCCATGCATGTACATACTTGCCATGGGTCTTTTTGTTTTTAACTAGTACCGCAGCCTTTGAATACAGAAGAGTGTGACAGGAAGCACCCTTGTCCCTCGCAATGTGAAAATAATATGCTGATGTCAGAAAAAAAAAAGGCAAACACCCACACTGTCGTGGCTAGGCTACAACTAAGTCACTGAAGGTGTCATTAGAGTAGCTTAGAAACCAGCAAGTCACTGGGAAACTGGGACTTTGGCATTTTCACTTCTGGACCCCAGCTCCATCCTCCATGTTACTTTTTCCTGCATCTCTTGTGGCCACATAGTAGTGGGAAGTAAATTAGGAGCCAAACTTGGGCCCCTCAGATCTGCAGCTGAGAAGTATCAGAATCTGGCAGAAACATGCAATTTCTCACTTCACTGAACAGAAAGATACTCTTTAGAAGAATCTTCTGGGTGGGTGCTGCCCCTTGGTGGCTCCTGCACAGCAGCATGCCCAGAAAGAGACACTGTCCCACATGGGGCCATCTGTGCCTTCAGTGGACTAGATGAGGGTTGCATTCTGAATCATCACAGTCTTTCCCAAGTGACCTTCTCCTTCTTGCCTTCTCCACCGCCCCCACCCAATTTTTCCCCCCTTTTTGCAGATGTCTTTAAAAGGCTACCACAAGACTTGGAATAAAATGAAAACAACCAATGAGCAGTTGCAGGCAATTTATCTCCCTGGGAAATAGCCAGAAGCAGGCCACGACTTGTAGATCAAGACTTGATCCATTAAAGTAATCAGCTCCTTTCTGGTCCCGGGGCCTCTCACTGTTTCCTGTGCTGGCTGGTGTCCCCAACGCCCCAACCAGGTTGAGCGTCACCTCCTGAGCCACATCTGCCTGTGAGGAGTGTCTTCACAGTCTGGACCCTGGAACCATTAACACTGAAAGAACCACAGGGCACTCTAATGGTTTGACACTTGTTAGCCCACATTTAGTTCACAAGCACAAACGAAAGTGACCTTCCCGCATGTGGAAGTGGGACAGAGGAAGGAGAGACAGTCCAGTGTGTGCCACAGGCCTGTCTGTAGCAGCCCAGGTGTGCAACTATCAAAAACAGACACCAAAACAGCGTGGCAAATGCCTGGCACTCAGCATTCTGAGCTTACTCTTCAGTGTGGTGGGTTAGCTCCTAAACTAGACACTGTTGCAAAAGAAAAGCACAAAGGAAACCAAGATAATTTCTTGGGGCTGATGCACCCTGTTCTGACCTGCAAAAGGCCCGCCCTCCCCAACCTCCCCACCATAATAGTCATAGTATAAGGGTTGTATGGATGGCTCAGAAGACCTGCCCAATTCCCTTACACCCTTGTCCCTAACTTCTAGACCATCTCTAGCTAGCTGTGAATGCCTGATGTTTTTTAGCTGTGAATGCCTGGTGGCCCTTCTTTGTCCTTGGAAGTATGGTTGGGTCCGTCCAACGTGGTCCAGTCTAGGATGTGTCTCCTGTGTTGTGGCATCATATGACCCATCATGGGAGAAAGAAAGAAATTTCTCCCAGTAGTGGAGTGAAGACAGGATAAGGCCAGCCCTCTCAGCCTTGGACGTGATCCAGTTGCTGTAGTCTTCCACTCTGGTGTACAGAAATAGGCCAGGGCACATCCCACCACCATAGTTCAGGATTCCTCTCAGAACCCACATATTCAATTTCCGTAACTGGCACATCATCGGACTTCCTGGATCCCCCTGTGACAAAGGACAGAAGGCTTCAGGTCTTAGAGGAACTTTAAAAAAAAAATTCTATTCTTATGCAATTTACTGTTTGTCCTAGAAACATTTTATACTGGTTCTCACTGCAAATGGAACAAATTATAGGATACAATTTCAAATCTAGGTAGCCACCACCACAAATTCCAACAAGATGACTTTTCCTCTTATTATGCAAATTATTTGTGGACTTCTACAGATTGCTTATAGCTTCCTGGTTCATATTTCATTTTCTTGCCCCTTTCCAGTCCTTTGACTAAATCCTCCCGCTCTCAGCTTCTCAAACTCCTGAAATTCTGAAGTGTTGGTATTTCTTTCCTTTCTGGCCTGAGATGCTCACATGCTCCCTTCTCCTCTCTACCTGGCTTCCATCCTAGTTTAAGCTGCTTCCTCCCACCTGGCCTCTGTCTGCTATTCCCCTTGCACACCAGCCCAGGTGGTCATGCTCTTGGACTTCCCTGCTCCCAAGGAAGCAGTCCTTTGGGCCTCTGGAATTCTGCCACACATACCCTACCTCACTTAAGATGAGTGGGCAGAAGCCTGGCACACTTAACACATTCTCTCATCCAAAGTGGGAACACAGTTAATGCCTGTAGTACATGCAGAGCACATAAAACAATGCCTGGCACACAGTATGTCATCAGCAGAATATTACCTACTACTATCTTGATGTTTATAAAAGGCCATCATTTTTCTGTGAAAAGTTGATAAAAATGGGAAAAGCATCCAGACAGCTACTAGGTATGATTTACCTCATCTGACCTGACCCCTTCTCCCAAGATCTCCTCTCAAGGAAAACCTCCCCCGCACTCCCCTCCCCATTATGCCAACATGGTCTGTCTTGGTCCTAGAAGGGGGTTGTTATCCAAAGGTTCATCAGCCATCTTTGCCCCGTGTGGCCAGCCTGGCTAGAGGGCTGGGCAATGACATGTTGCTCTTGCAGTTTGGACTGAGACACAGAGTGGGGCTGTAATTGACAACAGAAAACAAATCAGAACAGACTGAACCACGAGAAGCAGAAAGGCAAAAGAGCGGCCACCTCAGCCCTTTCCATCCCGAGGCCTGGGTGTGTGGTCTGTCTTGGGTATCCTCTTTCATTTAACCTCCTTTTTTCTGAGGAAACCCCTCCAAAACAGAGACAAAGGCAGATGGGAGAAGAAAGGAGCAGCTCTGCAAGCAGGCCAGCAGGAGGCTGCTCTGCAAAACTGCCATCATTCCCTGGTGGTTCCTGGTGGCCAAGACCAGACACATGAGGAAGGCATCGTGGACTTCATTCTGTGCCTCCCCTTGGACGGATGAGTGTAGGACTCTTGGCTTTTCAGTTTTTCACAATCTACTGTTTCACCCCTTGCTGCCAGACAGCAGCAGGTAGAGGTTTTGGCCAATTATCCTAGGACTGGAGGGCCCTAGGCCCTCATGTGTACCTCACTGAGTCTACCTAGGGTATGGGGGCTCCTGGCCAAGGATGGTGTGATCTCCTCCCCTCTTTCATCAGTACCATTTCTAGTTTGTCTTAACTGTGGTTTTATAGCTCAAAGAGGAAAAACAATGCAATTTAGGACAAACAATTCGATGAACAACTGGAGGTAGACGCCCCTGGCAATTGCATGGTTCTACAGGGTGCTATTCTACCTGGGTGCAGTATAGGCTCTTCCCCATAACTGCGACTTCTGAAGCCCAAGTAGCGCAGACAAAAAGTACCACGTGCCCCTCTGGAGCTGTCCTACCTCATCTCCTAAGGGAAAGGCCACAGCACAGAGGAATTATTTTATTCTGTGATCCTCTCCCTTAACATTCAGCAAAAACCTAACAGTTGTTGAAAAAGGAGGAGGGTTAGTTCAGAGTGATTCTGTTTTTGCTGGGTTTCTAGGGAAACCCAATAGGCAGATTCTGAACCTGGTGGTTTATTCTACAAGTGAGAAGTATGGCTTCGAGGACCCCTGGACATATGAACACATTTTGTTTACAGGTGTGCCACAGTTAAAAACCAACCTGAACTTTGCAGGTAGATTTAAAAAGGTGATCACTTCAAATATAAACAGCTTATCATACTCCATTGAGCATAAGATACACTTAAAAATTAACATCTTTGAAATTAGAAGGGTCTTTTAACCAGTTGATATTAAAGTTTAACTGGCAGCACTTTCTCTTTCTTAGTATTACATAAAATAATGGTACAGTCTACAAATGGTGGCATCTTAGATTTGATGAAGTATGAGACTGGATAATGGAATGAATAAAGGTAGTATTTTGTTAAATAGCAATGTCTTATACCGTATTTTACACATTACCTATTTAAGAAGTTGTTAAGATCCTCCTCCTGGCAGAGGACCCAGTACAAAATAAGCACTCAGTAAGTGTGGAACCAACTTTGGAAAGCAAATGTATTGCTTAATGAGAGGCAGTCCTTCATGCTTTGGCAATAAAATGACTTTTAGAAAGAATTGTCTGTATGTATTTTTTTTTAACTTTAACAAACTTGCACTTCTAGATCCTCTGGGGGAAAAAGTTTCCGATCAGTGAGTCCTGAAGATTATTTAGAGGAGAGTAGGTGATCAGCATCTTGGAAAGACAATTTTAGAGGAGAGGAGAGAAGCTCTATCTGGATCTCTGGTAGACCTAGGTTTTTGTCTTTGCTTTAATATCACTGACTGTGGGATGCTTGGAAGCTACACCTTCTCCAGGTTTGGACATGAGGGACTTGGGGTTTGTGACTTTTACACATTTTCCTGAGATAGTAGAACAGCCAAATGAAGCCATTCTGTATAGGCTTCATTTGGATGGAGGGTGGAGCTTCTTACAGAAGAAAAACCCAATAACTGATAGCATCAGAAGGGAGTCTAAGTTCCGTAGAAGCTGAATACAGTGACCCTCCACTGTAGACCTGCTCAAAGTATATATGCATGGATGGTTTGGACTTATACTTTCAAATTTTTAGCTAGTTAAAAGACATCTGTTACTTAGACATGCTTAATCATGTTACACTGAAAATGGTGTCTGGTTTGTTCATTCAGCAGAGTTTTATTGAGCACTAGCTATCTGCCAAGTGCTATTCACGCCAGAGACAGCCATGAATTCCATCATGGTCCCTGCTCTCATGGAGTTCCCCTTGATGTGATCAGTGCTTACTCTTAACATTTAGCTTCTACTTCATGATGTTCTTACCAAGCAGACAGACTTTGTTTTCTTTTGTGTGTGACTGCCACATCCTGTTTTCTGGAGTTTGTGTGAGGGACACAGATCAATGTCTTTCACGGAGATTTTCCTCAGGATACCAGTGGTCATATGATTTCCTGTCTGGACCATGCAACAGAGAGCCCAAGAATTATTAACAAGAAGGCGGTCTCCTAAGCAAACATAACTGCAACTCACATATTCAAATGGGAGCGAGGGGGAAATGTTCATAAATTCATTTTCGTCATATAAATCAGAACCTGCGTCTGAGTTTTTACTGAAAACTACCTTTGCTTGAATGTGTAAACAGACAGCAAGCACCCTTTCTCTACAATGAGAGAGTATGCATTTCCTTGTTTCTTTCTTTTCCCAAAATGAAAGAAAACAAGGATGACTTAGACAAGAGGACAATCGACACTAGTTCAGAGAACAATATCCCCTCACCCCTCTATAACCTTGCACTCATTCCAGGCTGTCCACTCCCTGTGTATTTTCAGTTTGGGTGCACAGCCAGAAGAAATTGGACCAATGCAATGAAATGTGAGAATGGCCAAGGAAAGGGCAAGCACTGGGAATCCTGACTGATTACATTAGGGTTTTAGCCCAACTCTAAACCTCAAGTAAGCTCAGTTGTTAAATTAAGGTAAACCCTAGAATGGTTCATCCAAGTCTCCCCCACTTTTAGCACACACATAGCCTCCTCTAGGAGAAGGAATGCATTAACTGCAGCTGTGGGATTCCATCCTGACACCCAGCAGTTCCATAAGACTGGTGGCACGTGCAGCTTTTTGTCAAGGAAGCAGATGGACTGGACCAGGCTGCTGAAGTGCATCGCCGTATCTGTCTTCAGGAGGGCTATGTTGTTGTTCATTGAATTGTTATCAAAATCCTCATGGATGATGATGGTATTGATCGGATACTCTGTGTGAGCAATCCCTCTGGGATCCATGTTATCTATACCAACTATAGCGACAACGTCCTTCCTGGAGAGAGAGCAAGAGAATGTTGAGAAAGCAAGGCAGTAAGGCAGCTTTACACTTCTCCGTTCTCATATTTACTGCTTTTTCAGCCTGGAATGCCCATCCTTTGCATCTTCTCTCTTAATTTTCACTCGTCCCACTAGGCCCAATCTCTAGGAAATCTTTTCTGAGCCCCTGGGCTTGTGCCTTCCTTTGTGACTCTGTAGAATCTTGGGGATTCTTCTATCTTAATACTATTTGTCCCACCACCCAGAGATAATCTGTTAACATGTTATTGTTGATTAACATTTTTCTATGCATGGTTTTTTTTAAACATATTTGTAGTTTACCAAAGTAATGCCTATATTTATACAAAAGATGTAATCTTGACTCCTGCTTTTAGCACTTAACATTTTAAAACAAGCACCATTCCCTACCAGATGCTCTGTAAATACACTTTGGAGAATTCCAGTTTTGATTATGATAGAACTATGCTGAGTGTTTTCTCTTTCTTCTCTTGGGAATCACCCAAGCAACTACAAGAATGAGACACAAATGCAAACACCATAAAATCAAGAGACACTAGAGAATTCTGAGACAACCTGATGAAGGCAATGAAGGATAGCAGGAGTGCAAAGAGTAATAGATGACACCAACTACCACAGAGCTCAGAAAAAGCTGGTCAACCATGGCTCTCAGCAAAGAAGTGAAAAGAAAGGAAATAAAACCATCACCAAAATGAAGGCCAATCTGGAAGTTGCATAAAGGAGAATAAAGACCCCAGAAAACCCAATTAAAGACATTGAGAAAGTAACCAAAGTGAAATGGAAATTAACAAAGATTTTTTTAAAGGGAGGCAAGGAAAACAAAAGCTATGGCAGTCAGAAGAAAGCCAGCAAATCACAGAGAAAGTAATAAAAATAACAAAACAGGAAAAATATTTCATGATATAATTTAAGAAAGTTTTCCAGAATAAGAGTTGAATCTACAGTTTGGAGATACAGAATAGTCAACAATGAGACAGACCCTGGTCACGTCCCAACAGGAAACAGATGGCACTCAAATAAGGCAATGTGGGAGAGTTTAATAAAGGGACTCTTTACAAAAAGTTTTGGCAGGATGTAGGGAAACCATCAGGAAGAGTGCCATATGCTCTAGGCAAGAGGACAGAGTGGTCAGACAGAGCTGTGCAGAGGGGCCACTTAGCTGGTAAAAACAGCTTATCTGCAATATTCCTCAGGAGAATAAAGACACTGATCATACTCTTCCCACTTCCTGTTACCTCTTGCCTCTTATCTTTGCCCCTTGACCAAACCCATCTGAACTCCAGGAGGCAAACGAGCATTGGTATAACCCATACAGGCAAGTTTTCTGGGGCCTAGCAGCACAGAAGAGAGTGGCCCCAAAGAGGCAAATGTGAGAGAGCTAACATAGCTAGTCAAGTAGCTGGGCTTGAGTGACAAGGAAAGAATCCTTGGGCATCCAGACCAATGAAGATGAAGTCACCTTCATTAAGTTTGGCCTTATTGCCTAACCCAGGGAACTTGTGAGCATGCAGAGAGGTGCTAAGATGCTGGGATAATAGTTGTAAACCAGGCCTCTCCCAGGTATACGAGGATGTGTGGTCACACTCCTATAGGGAGAAAATCAGAATGGCCTCAGACTTCTCCACAGCAAGCTTTAATACAAGAAGCCAGAGTGGGATTGGGAGGAGGCGATTCCTTAAAAGTTCTCAAAAGATCTCCTGATTATTTCTTTTGCTGTGCAGAAGCTTTTTTGTTTAATTAAGTCCCACTTATCTATTTTTCTTTTAGTTTCATTTGCTTTTGGGGTTTTAGCCATAAATTCTTTGCCTAGGCCCATGTCCGTAAGAGATATTTTTAGGTTTTATTCTAGGACTTTTATGATTTCAGGTCTGACATTTAAGTCTTTAATCTATCTTGAGTTAATTTTTGTATATAGGGAGAGATAGGGATCAAGTTTCATTTCTCTACTTGTAGCTATCCAATTTTCCCAGCACCATTTGTTGAATAGGGTATTCTTTCCCAAACCTACAGAATGGAAGAAAATATTGTCAAACTATACATCTGACAAAGATCTAATATCTAAAATCTACAAAGATTCAAACAAATCAGCAAGAAAAAAGCAAATAGCCTCATTAAAAATTGGGCAAATGACATAAATAGACATCTCTCAAAAGAAGATATACAAATGACTAACAAATATATGAAAAAATGTTCAACATCACTCAGTCAGGGAAATGCAAATTAAAACCACAACGAGATACTACCCCCTTACACCATTCAGAATGATTTTTTTTTTTTTTTTTGAGTAGGAGTCTGACTCTGTTACCCAGGTTGGAGTGCAGTGGCATGCTCGCGGTCACCACAGCCCTGGCCTGCTGAGCTCAGGCAATCCTTCCATCTCAGCCTTCCAAGTAGCTGGAACCACAGGCATGCACCACCATGCCTGGCTAATTTTTGATTTATTGTAGAGATGAGTTCTCACCAAGTTGCCCAGGCCAGTCTCGAACCCTCGGACTCAGGCAATTCTCTCACCTCCACCTCCCAAAGTGCTGGGATTACAAGTGTGAGCCACTGTGCCTGGCTTTTATTAAAAACAAACAAACAAACAAACAACAGTTGCTGGTATGGATGTGGAGAAAAGGGAACATTTAAACACTGTTGGTGAGAGTGTCAATTAGTACATCCTCTATGGAAAGTGATATGGAGATTACTGAAAAACCTAAAGGTAAATCTACCATTTGATCCAGCAATCCCACTACTAGGTACCTACCCTAAGGAACAGAGGTCGTTATATTAAAAAAAAACAAAAACAACAACACCTGAACCCACATGCTTATTGCAGCACAACTCATAATTGCAAAGATGTGGAATCAACTGATCAGTGGATAATAAAAATGTATATGCGATCTAACAATTAAATTTGCAAACTCATCCTAGAAAAAGTGCTACATTCCTCATTGGTAACTATCACTATGGTCACCACTAAAGCAATTTTGAAACTTGTTTTCTGGAATGGCCATCAGAGTTGTGAGAATTTCAGAGTTTTAATTCAATTTAAATTGAATTAAATTTAAATTGAATTAAAACATTAAATTTCTTGTTAAACTTGGCAAGACTGGAAGCGAAATCAGGGACAAGTTAGTCCAAGTTTATGAGCACAATGCCATGAAGAAAATGGCAATGTACAAATGGATTAAATATTTTTCTGAGAGGAGAGAGTCACTGATGAAGAGAGGTCAGGATGGCCAGTAACAAACAGCACTGACAAAACATTGCAAACATGTGCTGCATTGGGCATCAAAATTGTCAGCTGATTGTGAGAAGCATAGCAGACCAAACAAGCATCAGTACAGAAACAGTTAGGAACATCTTAACTGAAAATCTTGGCATGAGAAAGATGTGTGCAAAAAATGGTCCTGGAGGAGCTCTTGCATTGTGATAATGCACCACCTCACACAGCACTGTCTGTGAGGGAGCTTTTAGCCACTAAACAAATAACTGTATTGGAACTCCCTCTTTACTCACCTGATATGGCCCCTGATGGCTTTTTTTTTTTTTTTTTTTTTTTGAGTTGGAGTCTCACTCTGTCGCCCAGACTGGAGTGCAGTGGCCGCTCCTGGCCACTGCAGCCTCGACCTGCTGGGCTCCGGCGATCCTTCCACCTCAGCCTTCCAAGTAGCCAGAATTATAGGCATGCGCTACCACGCCCGGCTGATTTTTTGATTTATTGTAGAGATGAGGTCTTGCTGCCCAGGCGGGTCTCGAACCCACGGGCTCAGGCAATCCACTCACCTCAGCTTCCCAAAGGCTCAGGATTACAGGCTGAGCCACCGAGCCCGGCTTGATGGCTTTTTTCTTAACCAAAAGATAAAGGAAACATTGAAAGGAAAACATTTTGATGACATTCAGGATATCAAGGGTAATACGATGACAGCTATGATAGCCATTCCAGAAAAAGAGTTCCAAAATTGCATTGATGGGTGAACCAGGAGCTGGTGTCAGTGTATAGCTTCCCAAAGGGAATACTTCAAAGGTGATTGTAATGACATTCAGCAGTGGGGTATGTAGTACTTTTTCTAGATGAGTTCACGATCTTAATTGTCAGACTCTGTATATACACCATGGAATACTATGTAGCCGTAAAAAGGAATGAAATTGTGTCCCTTGCAGCAACATGAATGGAACTGGAGATCATCATCCCAAATAAACTGACTCAGAAACAGAAAACCAAACGCTGCATGTTCTCACTCATGTATGGGAGCTAAACGATCACAAAATGGAAATAATAGACACTGGAAACACCAATAAGCAGGGAGGGGAGAGGGGAGCTGGGTTCAGAAGCACAGTGTTAATTATCTGGGGAATGGGCCACCTGAACCCAATCCCCACCCCTATACCATATGACCATGTAACAAATACCCATGTGTACCCCCTGGATCTAATTTTTTTGAAGTTCTCAAAAGGAAAGAAGGTGTGAGTCATGAATTCTGTTATTCAGAATGCATGTGGTCATTAAGTGGTCATTCAGGTTTAAGGACAGCACAGCTTTTGTGAATATACAAAGATCAAAGGAATACTGTATGGTTCTTGAGAGCCCTTTAAGAAACGATTTAAAGACAAATTTTAGCCAAACCTATGGTTGAATGAAGAAAACCAGCAAAAAGATTGTCAGGAAGTAAGGAATTATATTTTGGGACTAAAATTAAAGCAAAAGAAGAAATTTAAAAGTTATACATTGAAGTAAAAAAAGTAAAGCTTGGCAGTAATACAATACTATAATGAAAGTGAAAAATAAAGTTGAAGGTAGGAGTCTAAACATAAACATATAATTATCTACAGTTAATATATGAAGTTATAAGTGTGTACAAATGTGTGACTGAATTGAGGTAAACACTAAAACACATATACAGTCTACTAAAATTGGGCAAGAGAAGAGATAAGGGGAAAGTGAATAGTAGGAATGGTAGTACTGGCCATAGTAGAGTCTAGAGAGGATAGTCTGGAAAGAAGCAGAGGCTATGAAAGCACAACTCTTAGATGAAATACCAAAATGAAAATACAGACTTTCCAAGTGTGTCAGAAGCGACATATAAATCAAAAGAAATATAACACAGTGAAAAGGAAAACAAGAAGCAATAAAAACAGAAAACAACCTAAAATAAAAACAAGAAGCAGGAACCATATTCTGAACGTCAATTCAGAGTAGAAGTAAAACAAAGAAAAGTTCTTAATGATAAAGAATTCCATCTACAGTGAAGACCTCGCATTTATAAATCTCTGTATTTATAAATCTCGCATTTATAAATCTCTGTAGCAAGTGACATAGTATTCACTACAGGATATAGGATATAGGATATAGTTTTAATTCACGTCTGTCAACCCGTGACAGATCAAGTAGACTCCCTCTCCCAATCTTATCTAATAAATGACACACCAAGCATAGAGAATGAACTTTTACATTTACCTGTGAAAAATATCCACATGGACCACCTTTGTTAGACCACAGGACAATCTCAACAAACTCATAAATAGGTCAACACAGTATAATTCATTAATGTTAGAAAACAAAACACAAAACTCTGACACTTGGATATTTTAAAACTCTGTCTTTACTAAAACCCTTGAGTCAAAGAGAGAATCAAAACCAAAAAAGCAGACTAGATCAAAAATAGCCATAATGACAACACTACAGAGAAAACAAAACCTCCATTGAGGACTGGCTGGCAGTAGCTTACAGGACTACAAATATATTTTTTTAACTCAGTGTTACCACTCTTAGGATATTCAACTACAATATACTTGCATGTATGTGAAATAACATGTGTGCAAGAAAATCTGTGGCAGCATTTTTTGGTCCTAGTAAAAGATTGGAAACAACCCAAACTTCCATTAATAGAGGACTATGTAATTATGGTATATCCATAATGGGATACTGTGCAGCTGACAAAAAGAATGCAGTATCTCTCAATGCATCAATGAGAAACGGTCTCCAGAATTTACGAAAGTGAAAAAGTTAAGAGTGGAATCATAAGTATGGTGTGCTACCAGTTGTACTGGGAGTATGTGTTAAGGATAAAATTGTGTCCTCCTGAAAATGTATAGGTTGAAACCCTAACCCCAATGTGACCAAATATTTGAAGACAGGACCTCTAAGGAGGTAATTAAGGTTAAAATGAGGTACAAGGAGGGTGCCCTTATAAGAAGAAGAAGAGACACCAGGGATGAACATGCACAGAGATAAGGCTATGTGAGACATAGTGAGAAGGCAGCCATCTACAGGCCAAGAAAAGTGGCCTCAAGAGAAACCGAACCTGTTGACACCTTGATTTTAGACTTCCAGCCTCCAGAACTATGAGAAATAAATTTCTGTTGTCATCCTTAGCAAATTAATACAGATTTACAGATTTTCATACTGAAAACTAGGGTGCTACTATAACAAATACCTAAAAATGTGGAAATGATTTCAAAACTACATAATGGGTAGAGGCTGGAAGAGTTTTGAGACCCATGTTAGAAAAAGCCTAGATTGTGTTAAGGCATTGATGGTGGAAATATGGTTGGGGTGATTGTGGTGAAGTCTCAAATGGAATTGAGGAACTTTTTGGAAACAGGAATAAAGGTGATCTTTTGGCAGATAACTTAGTCAAATTGTTTTCTAGTATTTTGTGGAAAAGAAGAAGTTATAGTGATGATCTTAGATATTTAAATGATGAGATTTCTAAGCAAAGTGTTGAACCTGCAGCCTGGTTTCTCCTTACTGCTTACAGTAAAATGTGAGAAGAGAGATGTGGATTGAAGAAGGAACTGTTAAGCAAAATGAACCAGAACTTAAGATTCTGGAAAAGTAGCCGGGCTTGGTGGCTCAATCTGTAATCCCGCGCCTTTGGGAGGCTGAGGTGAGTGGATTGCCTGAGCCCGCGGGTTCAAGACCTGCCTGGGCAACTTGGCAAGACCTCATCTCTACAATAAATCAAAAAATTAGCCAGGCGTGGTAGCGTGCGCCTGTAGTTCCAGCTACTTGGAAGGCTGAGGAGGAAGGATCACCAGAGCCCAGCAGGTTGAGGCTGCGGTGGCCAGGAGCGTGCCACTGCACTCCAGTCTGGGCAACAGAGTGAGACTCCAACTCAAAAAAAAAAAAGATTCTGGAAAAGTCTCGGTCTATCCATTTTGCAAAAAATAGGAAAGCGTGTTCTAGAGAGAGCACTAAGGTTGTGGCTGAACTATCACTTAATAAAGATATCATGGAATTATACCAGCAAAAACACTGTCAATTTGGGCTAAAGGAGACAGAAACAGGACAAAATGAAGTAATACTGTTAGATTTTTGGATTCTAAAGGACAGGATAATTGAACAAACATGCTTTATCTTTCAAGAAAAGGGCAGAATGACCCTATAGATGATTCAGAGATCAGCAGGGCTGCCATCCTTACACAGGCCCAGGGCACACAGGCCTGGGGGACAAGGCTGTCTCCTCCTTAGATTCAGTGGACCAGGCTGCCACAGCACAGTGTCTCAAGGGCAAGGCCCCCATCCAGAACTACAGAGGAAGGACCATTGCCCAGAAATGAGGGACAATGCTGTTATACCAATGGACCTAGAAGGCAGGGCTCTCACCCCAGTGAGACCAGAGGGCAGAACATCAATCCTAAAAGAGTTGTTCTTGAGCTCTAAGATTTAATGGAATTTGCCTTGCTAGGTTTTAGACTTGCCTAGAACCCATTGCCCCTGTCTTCTTTCCAATCTCTCCCTTTTGGAATGTGAATATCTATCTCATGCCTGTCCCACCATTGTAGTTTGGAAGCATATAACTTGTCTGGTTTCACAGCTGAAGAGGAATTTTGCCTCCAGATGAATCATACCTTGAGTTTCACTAATACCTGATTTAGATGAGATTTTGGACTTGAAGTTGATGCTGGAATGGGTTAAGACTTTTGGAGCGCCAGGCTCGGTGGCTCAGCCTGTAATCCCAGCACTTTGGGAGGCTGAGGTGAGTGGATTGCCTGAGCCTGCGGATTTGAGACCCGCCCGGGGCAACTTGGCGAGACCTCATTTCTACAATAAATAAAAAAATTAGCCGGGTGTGGTAGTGCACACCTGTAGTTCCAGCTACTTGGAAGGCTGAGGCGGAAGGATTGCCAGAGCCCAGCAGGTCGAGGCTGTGGTGGCCAGGAGCGGCCACTGCACTCCAGTCTGGGAACAGAGTGAGACTCCAACTCAAAAAAAAAAAAAAAAAAGACTTTTGGAGCTGTTGGAATAGGGAATGTGTTTTCCTTGCCAGAAGGGCATAAATTTGGCGGAGAGAGAGGGCTGAGGACAGAATGTCATGGACTGAATTGTGTCCCTTCAAAATTCATAGGTAGAAGCCCTAACCTCCAATGTGGCCGTATTTGGAGATAGAATCTTTATCTCCATATATGGAGATAGAAGTAAATAAGGTTAAATGAAGTCATATGGGTAGGACCCTAATCCAATAGGACTGGTGTCCTTATAGGAAGAGGAAGAGACACCAGAAGTGCACATACACAGAGAAAGGGACATGTGAATACACAGTTGGAAGGCAGGTATCGGCAAGCCAAAAAGAGAAGCCTCAGGAGGAACCAAACCTGTCAACACTTCCATCTTGACTTCTATCCTCCAGAACCTAAGAAATAAATTTCTGTTGTTTAGGTCTGCAATATTTTGTAGAGGCAGTCAGAGCTGACTAATACATGGGGGAAGAAAATTCTCTGTCAGTAGACATAAGAATCAATAGAAACAAAGAACTGAATACTGCATATTCTCACTCATAAGTGGGACCTGAACCCTAGTCACATTAGCACAAGGGAGGGATCAGCAGTGGCTGGGCACCGCTAGGGGAGGGAGAGAAGGAAGAGGGCAGGGGCACATGACAACACAAAGGGTACCCAGTCCACTACCAGGGGAGTGAGGACCAGCTAGAAGCCCAAACTTCACCTGCATGCAGTCTACTTAGGTGGTTAGCCCTCACTTGTACCCCACATCTCGATAATAAAATTTTTAAATAATTAATATAGTTAGACCTGTAGGTGTATAGATATCCATAACTACACAGAGTATTTAAGGAGAAATATCCAAGAAATTGGTGACAGAATGTAGTTCAAGGGAGGGAAACTAGTGACAAAGCAGGGAGGGAAGAAGCTGCTTTTCACGCTATACCTCACGAACATTTTACTATGTACATATATTTTCAATTAAAAACATAAATCATACTTTAAAATATTTAGCAGCTGTACAATCAAGGGTTTATACTATAATTTATTTAGCCATTCAGCCAATTACAGTAATTTTTGTTTTTGTTTTTTTGAGTCAGAATCTCACTCTGTCACCCAGACTGGAGTGCAATGGCACATTCATGGCTACCGCAGCCTCGACCTCCTGGGCTCAGACCATCCTTCCACCTCAGCCTCCCAAGTAGCTGGGACTACAGGCATGTGCCACCAAGTCCGGCTAATTTTTTTATTTTATTATTGAGATGAAGTCTTGCCATGTTGTCCAGACTGGTCTCAAACTCTTAGGCTCAGGTAATCCTCTCGCCACAGCCTCTTAAAGTGCTGGGATTACAGACTTGAGCCACTGCACCTGGCACCATTATAGTAATTATACACACATGTATGTATTTATATGTAAGTGATTATGTGGGGAGTGCCAAAAAATGTATACATATTTTGAGTATGACGTTTGCTCAAACGAATGCTAGCATCACCATGTAACAGGCAAGGCAGTCAACAAAAATGGCAGAAGCACAGTTGAGGGAACGTCATATTATACATTGCTACCATAATTTAATTCAACTTCAAAAAGCAGTACATAGATAACATCTCTTAAAATATGTATATATTTTTTGGTACCCCAGGTATATTATGTGCTATATACTATATTACTGCATAATATATAGTATATTTTTATATATAGTGTGTATGTATGAGGCATTATATTATATTTAGTTGTGATAATTAGACACTAGGTTTCTTTTTGGTGTTATGTGTATAATTAACCATCCTATGAACAACTTTGTCCATAAAGCATTTCCAGTAATTAAAATTAGTTCCCTAACATTGATTCTCAAAAGTGAACTCATTAGGTCAAAAAGTGAACTATTTTACCAATATTACAAAAATTTTTTACAAATATTTACCAAAGCTTTATGATTTCTGTGACTTAAAAGAATGCATATTTATTGTACAAAACTTAGAGACTACAGAGAAGTTCAAAGAAGAAAACAGAAACTGTGTTTTCTGAGCATTCAGAGATAAACATTCTTAAAGGTGTTTCTGGAACTGATACCAATCCTACTGAAAGTATTCCAGGCAATTGAGAAAGATAGAACTCCCCACAAATCATTTTATGTAGCTAACATCACATTGATACCCAAACCAGATAAAGATCCAACAAAGAAAGAGAACTACAGGCCAATATCCTTGATGGACATAGATGCTAAAATTCTCAACAAGATTCTAGCAAACCTGATCCAACAACATATCTCAAAAATCATCCATCACGACCCTGGGATTCAGGGCTAGTTCAACATTTACAAGACCATAAATGTAATTACATACATCAACAGATGTAAAGTCAAAACCACATGATTATATCACTAGACAAAAAAAAGCTTTTGATAAAATCCAGCACCCCTTGATAAAAACCCTCGAACATCTAGGCATAAATGGAACATACCTCCAAATAGTAAGAGCCATCTATGAGAAACCTACAGCAAGAAAACTGCTAAACACACAGAAAATTGGAATTATTTCCCATGAAAACCAGAACAAGACAAGGAGGCCCACTCTCACCCCTCCTTTTCCACATAGTTTTGAAAATCCTAGCTAAAGCAATCAGACAAGAGAAGGACATCAGTGGTATCTAAATAGGAAAAGAGGAAGTCAAGTTATTCCTCTTTGCAGACGACATGATTCTGTACCTCAAAACCCCAAGAGAATCTGTCGAAAACGTTCTTGCACTGATAAAGAACTTTGGCAAAGTCTCAGGGTATAAAATAAATGTATAAAAGACAGTCGCATTTCTATACACAAACAACAAACAGAAACCCAAATAAAAAGCACAATCCCACTCATAATAGTCTCAAAAAAAATGAAATACCTTGGCATCTTCCTAGCCAGAGATGTGAAAGACCTTTACAATGAAAACTATAAAACACTGCTCAAAGAAATCAAAGATGTCACAAATGGAAAAATAGTCCATGCTCATGGATTGGAAGAATCAACATTGTTTTGTTGTTGTTGTTGTTTTGTTTTGTTTTGGTTTTGAGTTGGAGTCTCACTCTGTCGCCCAGACTGGAGTGCAGTGGCACGCTCCCGGCCACCGCAGCCTCGCCCTACTGGGCTCCAGCGATCCTTTCACCTCAGCCTTCCAAGTAGCTGGAACTACAGGCATGCGCTACCATGCCTGGCTAATTTTTTGATCTATTGTAGAGAGAAGGTCTTGCCAAGTTGCCCAGGTGGGTCTTGAACCTATGGGCTCAGGCAATCCACTCACCTCAGCCTCCCAAAGCATGGGATTACAGGCTGAGCCACCGAGCCCGATGGAAGAATCAACATTGTTAAGATATCCATCCTACCCAAGGCAATCTACAGATTTAATGCAATACTCATTAAATTACCAGCAGCATTCTCCTCAGACCTGGAAACGACAATATAGGAATTCATATGGAAACATAAACAACCACGAACAGACAAAACAATCCTCAGCCAAAAAAAAAAGCAAAAAACAAAGCAGGAGGGACCACACTCCCAGACTTTAAAGTTTATTATAAACCTGCAATAAGCAAAACAGCCTGGTATTGGTACAAGAACAGGCATGTAGACCAATGGAACAGGATAGAGATTCCAGAAGTAAAACCTCAATTTCTCAGCAAACTCATCTTCGACAAAGACTCCAACCATCAACCACTGGGGAGAGGAGTACCTATTCAGTAAATGGTGCTGGGAAAACTGGCAGACTACATGCAGAAGATTAAAACAAGACACCTACCTATCACCATACACAAAAATGAACTTTAAATGGATCAAAGACCTAAATGTAAAATCTCAAATTATGATAGCCTTGGAAAATGCAGGAGACACCCTTATGAAAATTGGAACTGGCAACCAATTCCTGATCAAAACCCCAAGTGCTCATGCCGTAAGAGTTAAGATAGACAATTGGGACCTTATCAAACTGACAGACTTCTGCAAAGCTAGAGAAACCATCAAGAGAGTAGGGAGACAGCCCACAGACTGGGAGAAACTATTTGCCAACTGTATGTCTGACAAAGGACTAACATCTAGGATCTACAAGGAACTAAAATGGGCCAAAAAGAAAAAAACATACAGCCCCATTACAAAGTGGGCAAAAGATATGCATAGACACTTCTCAAAAGAAGACATACGAGCAGCCAACAGATATATGAAAAAATGCTCAGCCTCACTAGTCATCAAAGAAATGCAAATTGAAACTACACTGAGATACCACCTAAGTCCAGTCAGGATGGACATCATTAAATAACTCAAAAAACAACAGATGCTGGAGAGAATTCAGGGAAAAGGGAACATTTTTACACTGGTGGTGGCAGTGTAAACTAATACAACCACTGTGGAAAATAGTTTGGCGATTCCTAAAAGATCTAAAAATCAACCTTCCATATGACCCCGCAATCCCCCTATTGGAAATATACCCAGAGGAACTCAAATCACTCTATGAAATAGATACTTGCACATGTATGTTTATTGCAGCATTGTTCACAATAGCAAAAACATGGAACCAACCGTGCTGCCCATTGAAAGAGGATTGGATTTTTAAAAATGTGGCTCATACACATGATGGAATATCACACAGCCATAAAGAAGGACAAAACTATGAACTTTGCAGCAACTTGGATGGACTTAGGGTCTATAATACTGAGTGATCTACCACAGAAACAAAGAACTGAGTATCACATGTTCTCACTCATAAGTGGACCTTGAACAATTATCATAATACTTTAAGAAAAGAATTGACAGTAGTGGGAAACTCCCAGCGGGGGGGAGCACACCTCGTCAACAAGGGTACCTGCATAATGAACATTTAGATACCTAACCCTGAATTGTGCCCCACATCTTCAAAATACAAAATTTTAAAAAAATTAAAGAATGTCAGGATTAAAAAACAAAAAAGTTGTTTCTATATTTCCTTTGAGCCTCTTCTCTGTACATATATTTGGAGCAGTGACATTGATAAGGCCCAAGGTCAGTATTTTGAGGTAAGGGCTCCTATGGACCGCCTTCACAGGATAAGCAATAGGAACGCTATTCTCTCTGATTTTACCGCCATCCTAGAGGCGCTGGCTCTTAATGCTATTCTACCGGCATAGAATGGAGGAATAATCATGTCACTTCCCAGTTGTAAGGCCTAAATTCCTCACAGCAGACACTGGTGATTGTAGGGCCCTGAGGCTCAAGGCAGAGCAAGGGCTGAACTGGCAAAAAGCCCCATCCCCTGGAATCCACCTGGCCAGTCCTCCCCAGGCTGAGCAGAATACAGAGCCGCTCCCACCCCCACCCCTGGGAGTGGCATGGGCCCCAAAGACAGGGGTACTGGCCTGTTCTGAAGGGCGGACGCGATGCTGAGGATCCAGAACTCACTGAGGATGCAGCCGAAAGCCAAGTGGGTGTACTGGAAATCCTGCAGTGACACCAACCAGGGGAACTCCATACTACTGACCAAGTCCTCCTCGGAATCCTCCAAAGTATCGACTTTCCGGATGCCACAACCTGCAGAGGGGTATGGGGCCTGACTGTTGGGACAAGGAGACCTCAGGACTCCCTCTCCAGCTGGCTGTCCATATTGCTTGTGCTAACTCTGCCACCTGTTTCTTCCTTTTTTTTTTTTTTCTTCCTCGACCTGCTGGGCTCCAGCCATCCTGCCGCCTCAGCCTTCCGAATAGCCAGAATTACAGGCATGCGATACCACATCCGGCTAATTTTTTGATTTATTGTAGAGATGAGGTCTCACCAAGTTGCCCAGGTGGGTCTCGAACCCGCGGGCTCAAGTGTTTCTTTCTTTTTTCTAGAGGGTGTTCTTTCTCATAAAAGGTGCTTAGTGGCATCTTCAAACCTCAAAATCACGTTAGACTACTGATGATAACTCTTGTCTGTTGAGCACCAACCAGTACACACTAGGTAGATCTGAAACCCTGAGCCTTTTAGAGACCTGCAAAGTTGAGACTATTTTCATAAGAATACTAAGATATTAATTGCATTTTTATTCTCTTTCACCAGTGCACATTGGAATTTTCCAGAGGCTACAGGATGTCATCACTCTGATGGCTAATAGTATGTGAACTTGAGTATTCCTGTGTTTAAAATTTTTCCTAGTTTTAATTTCTAATACAGTAAATATGGCAAGATATACCCCATAAACAAAAACTCTTTAGGGGTCCTCAATAATTTTTAAGAGTGTTAAAGAGATCCTGAGACGAAAAGGTTTGGGAATTGTCGGTATACACTACTTCATACCATTCCCCCAACAGTCCCGTGAGATGGACATGGTCTTTCTCAGTTTGTAGATGAGAAATCGATTTTAAAGAAGGCAAGCACTTATCCCAGTTGCACAGCTGGTCTAAACCCCATTCTCTCAACCCCTCGCAGTGTATGTATGTTCTAGTCACATATCATATTTGCCCTTATTCTTCCTCTGCAGGCTGTTAGCATGCATAGCTCCTCCCTACATGACTGTTTTCCCTGCCAGTTTACCCCTCAGTGCTACTGCTGCCTGGCACATAATAGGTGCTCAATAAATCTGGTGCATGAACAAAAGGTCCTGGCCAACAAGGCACACCTTGACTGCTTGTTGTCAGGGGCTATAAGGTTCTGGAAGATGGAGAGAGTCTCTGATTCCCCCAGGCCTCTCAACCCTTGCCTCCTCCAGCCCTCTAGTGGGCCAACTCCAACCAGAGTTTCTTGAGTAACCTGGACTTTGTTTCCAATGAGAGTTAAGTGTTTGTTGTTGTTGTTTTGGGAGGTTTTTTTTGTTTTGGTTTGGGTTTTTTGGTTGGTTTTTTTTTTTTTTAGTCAGGGTCTCACTTTATCACTCAGACTGGAGTGCAGTGGCAGGATCACAGCTCATGGCAACCTCGACCTCCTAGGCTCAAGCAATCCTCCCTCCTCAGCCTCCCAAGTAGCTGGAACTACAGGTGCACACCACCTACTCAGTTAATTTTTTAATTTTTTTTGTGGAGATGAGGTCTCTCTATGTTTCCCAGACTGATCTCGAACTCCTAGGCTCAAGCAATCCTCCAGCCTCAGTCTCCCAAAATGACTGGAATTACACGCATAAGACAGCACGCTTGGTAAGAGTGAAGTATCAATGTTTTCAGTGATATGCTCCCCACTGAAGGAACAGAATAAACAGAACTTTGGGACTGATTAGATGTGGCAGATGAGTGACTCCAGGGTTTCTGACAGAGCCTACTGTGGGTCAACACCTGTTGTAGCCATATACATAGAATGTAGATGGTGTTTGATGACAGCTCACAGGATTGGGAAAAGTATTTGCCAACTGGAATCTGACAAAGGCCTAATATTCAGAATCTACAAGAAACTCAAACGTGCCAAAAAGGAAAAAAAGCAAATAACTCTATTCAAAAGTGGGCAAAGGATATGAATAAACACTTCTCAAAAGAAGATGTACAAGCAGCCAACAGATACATGAAAAAATGCTCAGTTTCACTAATAATCAAAGAAATGCAAAGCAAAACTACACTGAGACACCACCTAACCACAGTCAGGATGGCTATCATCAAATAACTCAAAAAACAACAGATGCTGGAGAGGATGCAGAGAAAAGGGAATACTTCTACACTGTTGGTGGGAGTGTAAACCAGTATAAACTCTGTGGAAAACAGTGTGGTGATTCCTAAAAGATCTAAAAATTGACCTTCCATATGACCCAGTAATCCCCCTTCTGAGAATATACTCAGAGGAACTCAAATTATTCTATAAAAAGATACCTGCACATGCATGTCTATTATTGAAGCTTATTCACAATAGCAAAAACATGGAACCAACTTGCTACCCATAGAAAGAGAACTGGATTTTAAAAAGTGGCACATATACATGATAGACTATCATGAAGCCATAATAAAGGACAAAATTATGGACTTCACAGCAACTTGGATGGATTTAGTCTATCATACTCAGTGATCTATCACAGAAACAAAAAACTGAGTACCACATGTTCTCACTTATAAGTGGACCCTGAAAGTTTATCATAATACTGTAAGAAAGGAATCGGTAGCAAGGTGCTGCCAGAAGAAGGAAGGTGGGGGACATAACATCAATAAGGGAAACTGATCTCAAACCAGGTGAAGCGGGGACCAAAGGGAGGCCCAAACTTTACCTGTACAATGACCACTTATCTACCTAATCCTGAAATATATCTCACAGCTTTAAAATAAAATAAAATAAATTTTTAAAACAAGAAAAAAAAATGATATAGTCCTACTGCCAGCCCTGGTTGGTCCAGAATGGCTATATTGTCCCTGGATTTAGAAAAAAAAAAAGTTTCATATCCATAGAATCGTGGAGAGTGTTAGGATGTTAGAATAGGAAGAACCCTTGAAAGTCATTTAGTCAGAAAGGGGAACTGACTTACTGCAAGCCCTGGGTTGGGCAAGCAGAGACTCTTAGTTTCCAGGCGCCATCACAGCACAGCATCCACACGAGCAGTTTTGCTCTCTCCGGCTGCTGGCTCCCCACTGCCCCATCCTCCCTCGCCAGTCACTAGGTCCTGTTTGATGAGTCTGCATGCCCATAGGACTAGTTCCTGGACTCCTCCTTGGACTTAGGAGTGCCCTCTCACCCTCACCTGAGCAGAGTGTAGTGCTCAGTCCCAACAGCACATGTCTGCCAGAATCCCAGGGCACTGCATTTTCTAAAAGTTCCCCAGGTTAGATTCTAATGTGTGTTTAGGAAGGGCCCAGATACAGAGTATGTTGTGAAACTTTGGGTGAGCTACTTCACCTCCTGGGTTCCTTATGAAACGTGGGGTAATAAACCTGTTGTGAAGATCACATGAGGTGAGGTCATGGGAAAGTGCTTTGCAAACTGGGTCCCCATGACCGATATTGCCAAACCAAGGATGGAATAGACAATTCCATTTTTTAAAAAGATAAACCACTGCCCTGTTACCTTTTATAAATCCCGAGCACAAGCACCCAGTGCTTGCTTCTTATTCAGTGACCTGGTTCATGAGTGTCACATGAGGGGTACCTCCAGCAGTCTGTGTGGATAGGACCACTGGTGATTGCTTTTTCAGTCATTCATCCCACCTCACTCAGCCCTGTCAGATACTGAGCGAAGGCCTGGGCTTCCGGGCATGAATTTCAGGAGACTGTTACCGTGACATTGCTAAAGAGTGGTGGCCATACAGAGAGATACATGACACAGGGAGTGTGTCCAGAGTATACGGAGGAGGGGGCATGAATTCTGCCCAGGGCATAAAGTCTAGGAGGGCTTCTTCCAGGTGGTGATCTTTAATGTGAGGACCAAGACCAGAGTTTTCAAACCATGATGCTAGAATTGATTATAACATACAGCGTTATCATCAGAGGACCACTGAGAACCTCTCCATTATGGGGCATCGAATGACCAAATCCCTCCATTAACTGACACCTAGAGACTTGTGCTGGAACAATGACAGAGCTAGTTGTTGGTAAGATGATGTCTGGAAGGTCACTAAGTGCTTCAGAACCACCAAAGACAGGATTCCTTATCAGTCTGATTTTTTTCCTTAGGATGTTGGCAACCTCTGATGCAAGGTGTTAACCAATCCTTCCTAACCCAACAAGAACCTACAGGTGTGTGATGACTTCTGCTTTTTTAAAGTTATAGTTGGCTAGCTCGTCTGACCGTACAAAGCCCTTAGAAGGCCAGTATATAAAGAGGAAATCTGACCCAGAAGCAAAATGTTTGCTCTGGCCTTTTAAGAAGGGAGAGGCCCTTTCTGGGTTTCCTGGGAAGCCCTCTTGGGGCTTCCAGGAGGCAGAAGAGGTGGAGAAGGCTGAAGGAGGTGGAGGGCTCCCCTCTGTATGTGTGTGTATGCACGTATGGGACTTTCACCTGTCTTCCATCCAACTCCAGGAAGGCAAGGCAGAGCTGGCTGAGATAGCAGCAAAGCGAGACAGAACCTGCTTTAGCCAGGCATCCCCTCGACCTGCCCCTTTCTAGGCTGAAATTCTTAGTCCTGAACAGCCTTGAGGTCAGAGGAGAGGGGATTTCAGCTGCCACTCCTGCCGTCTGAGGCTCTGGCAGCCACCAGGACACCGACAGCAGTAGAAGCCCCCATGCTTCTGGGTTAAAAGTTTGCAAAAGAGCAATATGCCCCAGGAAGGGCAGGGCAGGTGTGAGTATGAAGGCAGACCTGAGGCTGAACCCTCTGCCCAGAGGGCCTTATTTTTCCAATCATACTCTCACCCCAAGGACTGGCTCTGACATCAGTCTCCTCCATCTGCATCCCATGATCTGCTTCTTTGCCATTACATGCTGCCCAGATCAGAGTTCTGTGAGTCACCTTTCCCATGCCCCTCCCTGGGCATTAAGGACCACTTCATCTTCCTGGGTGATCTCCCTTCCATGCGACACATGCAGCTAAAGTTCGACAGAGGAAAGCAGCACACTCACCAGCAGAAGAGTGGAGAACGCAGAGCAGCACCAAGAGCACCCCTCGCATGCCTTCCATCCTCAGAGAGACCCGCAGCGGACACCATGGGTGGCTGGAAAACAGAAAACCCTATGACTCTGTCCACTTCCAAACACACACGGGGGCTTCCTCTCCTCCCCAAGGGGGCAATTCTCCCAAATCAGAGGTTCTGCCTCTTTCCTTTCCACAGACAAGGGTTCCAAGATGTGGGGCACCAACCTGTCACATCCCGAGTGCTTGGTTCTGTGCCGTCAAGAGGCAGGTCCAGCTATTCCGTGCTGATGTTCAGTCTGCAGTTTGTAAGATACCCCAGGAAGAGAAGGCAGTTCACACTTGTCAGTTTTTTTTTCAGTTCAGCCTGGGACCCTGGGTGTCCCAGAGAGTTGGGTCTCTGAAAAGGGCTGCTTTTTGACTCGTGGAATTCAACCTCTGCCTTAACTCTGTAGCCATAAAATGCTGCTGAAAGAAAAGGTAGGGTTTTAGTGGAAACCTAGGCTGGGATTAGAGTCTATGCTGTGGTTTTACCCCTTCTACTAAACTCTGCGGGCTAAAATAATGCTGCTGTTTCTTTGAACTAGTAACAGCCTAGGCTTTTACACAGTAACAGCGCCAGCCTTGAGTTCCTTTCATTTGCTCAACTGCCATAGGAGGTAGACACTCTCATTATCCCCATTTTACAGATTCAGAAACTGACACTTAGAGTTATCAAGTAGCCAGCCCAAGATCACACAGCTACCAAGTTGTGCAGCTGGAATCTGAGCTCAGGGCTGTCTGAATCCAAAGACCCAGTGTCACCACGTTCTGCTCATGACACCAGATGTTTCTTGTCCTCAGGATGGTCCTCAGAGTTCTGTGAACTGCTCCTGCTCAAGGAGAAATGAACTCCCTCTGGTCTTACACAGCAGAGTTCATCAGAGGAATTTCTTCTACCACTTTGAGAAGAATGTTCCATTGTGGCATCACCGTTACCATGGCGTCACCAAGCAAATGTCTGGATATGGGGACCGAGGAGGAGCTAGGAAGAAAAGCCTCCTTGTTACCTCACCTTGGCAGGGCTTATCTGGAAGCCAGGTTCTCCCCAAGTCTGGCTGAGAAGACATCTCTTTTGCCCTCTCTGATGATGGCCATGGTCTATCTACTCCACTCAGCCCCCGTCCTTGTCCACATGAGTTTGTCAGACTGGACTGAGGAAGCCCACAATGAGAGTGGGTCTGGGATTTCCAGTCCCTGTCAACATCTTACTCTCCCAGTGTGGTTACTTTCAGATTCAGCCTGATTTTCTTTAGCCCCTTTGCTTACGGGTCCACACTAAGCTACCAGACCAGCTCTGCCAAGCCGTAGGGCCAGATGGAATCTGTGTCTCAGCCACTGGGAGCAGCTTTGGTTTCAGAACAAATGCCAGGACTGGAGAAAAGTGTTGACAATGTGTGGTAAGATGCAACTCCACAGAGTCACAGAGGGAGGGCTGGCAGGCTACTGGCCCAGCCACTCAAAAGATCCTCACTGGATGGGTTAGTTGAGTGGTTGATGGAAGGCTGGAAAGCTGGGGAGATCTGAAACCTAAGTCAGAAGGGAACTGCTACTACCTCCTTCCCCTACAGTTCCCCTGACATCCTGCGTGCCTCCCATTCTCTAACTTTCAACCCTGTACAGGGGTTGGCTTTACTATGAGAACAGGATGGGGACAATTTTTGGCAATGGGAGAAGTAGGAGTTGATCCTTCAATGTGTTCCACATCGCGGGTCTCAAAGAGATATCTCAGACATGTTCTCATTCACCATCCGCACTCACCCTGGCAGGATGAAGGCATTTCCTGAGCTTTCTGGGTGAGCGCCTTAGAATGGGAAAGTCATTTCCCTAGAGTGACACAACTAGAAAGTGACAGTGACGGGACTCCAATCCAGATCCTTCCAACTCCAGAGTGGTGAACCATCTCCAGGTCTGTGTTTCTCGGCCTGGGCCCCGTGCTGCCTTCAGGCAGAAGCAGAAATGGGGCTGTTCTTAAAGTGGGATGCTGAGGTCAGCATACAAGACCCCAGCTCTCTCCAGACTGCTCTCTAAAGCCCTCTATGACAAGAAGTCACTCTCAGTGCAGACCAGGGAGAGTGTTCTGTCTCCTCACAGGAATGGAACAGTACAACCCAGATAAGGAAGTCTCAGGATCCTGTGGAGGCCTAGCAGGCTTTAGGAACAGTGGGCCTCAAGTTTTCAGCCTTTCTGGATGACGTAATTCAGACCATCAACTTTGCAGAAATTTTATTTTTTATTATTATTTCTTTTTCTCTTTATTTTATTTTAAAGATGGGGGCATACAAGTCAGGTTTAGGTACATAAGTGGTCTACATACAGGTGAAGTTTGGGCCTTCCACTGGTTCTCACTTTCCCTGGTCTAGGATCAGATGCCCTTAGTGGTATTATGTGCCCCTCCCTTCCCCTGTCAGTGTCCCGCTACCGCTGATCCCTCTTGTAGTATTGTGATAAATGTTCAGGATCCACTTATGAGTCAGAACATGTGGTACTCAGTTCTTTGCTTCTGTGATAGATCACTGAGTATGATAGACTCTAAATTCATCTAAGTTGCTGAAAGCCATGATTTTGTCCTTCTTAATGGCTGCATAATATTCCATCATGTATATGTACCACATTTTTTAATCCAGTCCACTTTTGATGGACAGTGTGCTTGGTTCCATGTTTTTGCTATTGTGAATAATACTGCAGTAAACATGCATGTGCAGGTATCTTTTTTGTAAAATTATTTGAGTTCCTTTGGGTGTATTCCCAGAAGAGGGATTGCTGGGTCATATGGAAGGTCAGTTTCTAGATATTTTTTAAGTTGCCACACTGTTTTCCATAGAGGTTGAGCTAGTTTGCACTCCCAGCAGCAGTGTAGAAGCATTCCCTTTTCTCCACATCCTTGCCAGCACCCGTTGTTTTTTTGTTTTAATAATGGTGGATATTCTTACTAGAGTTAGGTAGCATCTCAGTGTGGTTTTGATTTGCATTTCTTTGATGATTAGTGAGGCTGAGCAGTGGCACACTCATGGCCACCCCAGCAACGACCTGCTGGGTTCCGGCGATCCTTCCACCTCAGCCTTCCAAGGAGCCGGAAATACAGGCATGCACTACCACACCTGGCTAATTTTTTATTTATTTATTGTAGAGCCGAGGTCTCACTCAGTTTCCCAGGCTGGTCTTGAACCCACAGACTCAGGGAATCCATATGCCTCAGCCTCCCAAAGTGCTGGGATCACAGGCTGAGCCACCAAGCCCAGCTACCCACTTTTTAACAGGGCTGTTTGTTTTATTCCTTTTGGCTCATTTGAATTCCTTGTAGATCCTGGGTGTTAGGCCTTTGTCAGATATACAGTTCATAAATATTTTTTCCCATTCTGTGGTCTGTCTCCTCACTCTCTTGATGGTTTCTTTTGCTTTGCAAGCGTTTTTCAGTTTTATGAGGTCCTACTTATCTATCTTATCTCTTATGGCATATGCTTTCGGGGTTATGATCAAGAATTGGTTACCTATTCCAATGAGCATAAGGGTGTCTCCTGCGTTATCTAAGATTCTTACATTTTACGTTTAGGTCTTTGATCCATTTAGCATTGATTTTTGTGTGTGGTAATAGGTAGAGATCCTGTTTCATCAGAAATTTAAAAAATATTCATCACAATTTTTTTTTTTTTTTGAGTTGGAGTCTCACTCTGTCACCCAGATTGGAGTGCAGTGACTGCTCCCGGCCACCGCAACCTCGACCTGCTGGGCTCCGGTAATCCTTCTGCCTCAGCCTTCCAAGTAGCTGGAACTACAGGTGCGCGCTACCACACCCGGCTCATTTTGATTTATTGTAGAGATGAGGTCTCGCCAAGTTGCCCAGGCGGGTCTTGAACCCACGGGCTCAGGCAATCCACTCACCTCAGCCTCCCAAAGGCGTGGGATTACAGGCTGAGCCACCGAGCCCAGCTTCATCACAATTTTTTAAACAACTATTTAAGGTTAATACTAACAGTAATAATAAGTGTTATGTCTTTGAGAGGACATTTATTTGCAATCTGACATCAGGGACCCATATCTAGGAAAGTGACACCATGAAATGTATGTGGCTTCTCAATTCGTTGTCCAATTTTTCTCTTTATTTTTATTAAGTTAGAAAAGCGTAACTCTCAATTAAAGGGCATTTGAAATTGCAGCAAGATCTGGAGATTCCATCAGATAGTTCTGGATCTTAGATTGAATGTGGACTCCAAAAGCATGGTGTGGTCTTCACTGATGACTGTTCTCAGGGTGCACACGAGCCCACCCATCACACTCAAAACCTGGGGAGCTTTTCTTCTGGAAGTTCAATGTCTCACCCCAGGAGATAGTGAGGCATGGATTTCTAGTCTACTTGGTTGCTTTTCTCTCTGGAAAGTTTCTTCATGTTCTCTTGCAGTTTTGGAAAATTTGGTATTTGAATGTGCCAGGAATAGCTTTACTACATCCAAAATTTCTACATTCAAAATTAACAGAACAAAAAATAATCAGCTACTTCTCCCTTGTTTACGTAGTGCACATTTCTAAGCGCTGCTTCATATTCATCAATGGTGTGTTGAACTGTTAAGGGAAATATCTGTGCACCCAGATATACCATAGTCATTACTCCATTGCATGGTGTGCTCTCAATACAGATGTCACATCCTTTGCAGTCTTTTGAATAGGAATTTTGTCAGTGACTCATGCTGCCTTCTCTTCCTGTTGTTTTTCATTAGTGTTGATGCTCATTGCAAGCTCTCAGCCATGGTTTGAGACATACTATGAGAAGTACAACTTTGAATCAGGTTTTTGCCTTTAAATATCTTCCCTGCTTAGTAAAATTTTTAAAAATAAAGAACCTTTTGGAAAGCATTATATATCTTGCAAATTCTATAATTTATTCACCAATCACTGTGCTTATTTGAAAATGACCAAAATATGGTTTCATGTCATCATTTGGCAGTTTTATTTTATTTTCAGAGCTCTGTGTTGGATTTGCAAGGTTTTAGTGAAATAGATTAGTCATAGAATTTTTTATCTTTCTAAAACTGTTTAAAACAGAATATCATGTTTGCCATATTTTTAACTCCTGAAGAAGAGCTTGTATATGTGTTTTTCAATTTTTTAAAATTAAAATGAAAACCATTGTGTTAGTCCCTGACCCTTGAAAGTCAAAGTACTGAATCGACAACCATTGAGATTGACAGATAATTAACATTTGTACCACATGTAGGTGTGTCTACTAATGTAGATTTTAGTCCAGGTGTGTCTACTAATGTAGATTTTAGTCCATTAATGTAAATTAAAGTCCAATGAAAACTTTTGATTCCAAGTTGTTCAGTTTGAAAGAAACATTTTTTTAAAAAACTCTTTTTTTTTTTTTTTGAGTTGGAGTCTCATTCTGTCGCCCAGACTGGAGTGCAGTGGCCGCTTCCGGCCACCGCAGCCTCGACCTGCTGGGCTCCGGCGATCCTTCCGCCTCAGCCTTCCAAGTAGCTGGAACTACAGGCGCACGCTACCATGCCCGGCTCATTTTTGATTTATTGTAGAGATGAGATCTCGCCAAGTTGCCCAGGCGGGTCTCGAACCCACGGGCTCAGGCAATCCACTCACCTCAGCCTCCCAAAGGCGCGGGATTACAGACTGAACCTAAAAACTCTTTGTACCATTAAATTTACCATACAACAGAGGAGCTGGCGAACATCACCATTATATTGTATCTACCTACAAGTTTCATGCTACCTCTCTCTCATTTTCCTGCTTCCAAGGAGAGAATATGTTTCTCATTCTTTTGCTTTGTTTAATATTTATCCATTATGTATGCCTAAACTCTATTTTTTAAAATTTTTGTTTATTTATTTATTGAGTGTGGCTCTCACTCTGTTGCCCAGGCTGGAGTGCAGTGGTACAATCATGGCTCACCACAGCCTTGACCTACTGGGCTCAGGTGATCCTTCTGCCTCAGCTTCCTGAGTAGCTGGCACACGGCACTACAGTCAGGCTAATTTGGTATTTTTTGTATAGACCAGTTCTCACTATGCTGTCCAGGCTGGTTTGAAACTCCTGAGCTCAAGTAAATCTCCTGCCTTGGCCTTTCAAAGTGCTGGGATTACAGGCATGAGCCACTGCACCCGGCCACCTAAATTCTATTAAATATGTGTGCAAGGGAGTACACCTAGGAGTAGGATTGTAGGTTAGAGGATAGGTTAAGATATGCATAACTTTACAAGATAATGCTAAATTGTCTTGTAAGGTGATTGCGCCACTCTATACTTGTACCAGCAATGTGTGTGGGTTTCCAATGGTTCACATCCTCTCCAACACTTGTTAGGCAACCTTAATTTTTTGCCAATCAAGTGGGTATAAAATGATATCTTATTGCTAATTTGTATTTTGTTGATTACTAATAAGGCTGAGGATATTTTCTCATGTTTATTGTCTGTACAAGTTCATATCTGTGTCTTTGCCCGTTTTTTTTCTGTTGGGTTGCTTGTCTTTTTTCTTACTGATATGTAGAAATTCTTAATATGTGGATGGTGTTTTCGATTTCTTTTTTTTTTTTTTTTTTGAGTTGGAGTCTCAGTCTTGTCGCTCAGGCTGGAGTGCAGTGGCACACTCATGGCCACCGCAGCCTCAACCTGTAGGGCTTAGGCGATCCTTCCACTTCAGCCTTCCAAGTAGCTGGAACTACAGACACCTGCCACCACGCCCAGCTAGTTTTTTGTAATTTATTGTAGAGACATGTTCTCACCAAGTTTCCCAGGCTGGTCTTGAAACCCTGGGCTCAGACAATACGCTCGCTTCAGCCTCCCAAAGTGCTGGGATTACAGGCTGAACCACCGCGCCCAGCCTCGATTTCTTTATGGTACTTTTGAATAAGAAGGTCTTAATTTAAATGAAGTCACATGTATTCATCTTGTACAGTTAGAATGCTTTGTGTCTTATTTAAGAAACTATTTCCTAGCTAGGCATCAGAGCTCTATTCTACCACATATTCTTAAACCTTTAAAGTTTTGTTTTGTACATGTCTAGACCCATTTGTTGTGGATTCACTCTTTCCCATAGGGACACCCAGTTGTGCCAGCGTCATTTGTTACAGGTCTCCCACGTGACTCTGGCATGCATCTAAGTATACATATATACTTTTTCTTTGTGGACCTTCTCTTTGAATTCTGTTTTCTCATTTATTACTTTCTTCCTTTGTCTTTGTTATCTGTCTGCTTCTACCTTCCTTGAGTTTGTGTTATTTTCCTAAATTTTTAGCTAGCACTTAGTTCATTGACTTTATCCCTTCTTTCTGATGTAAGTCTTTAAGGCTATATATTTCTCCTTAAGTATCATTTCTCTGCACCTCGTAAGTTTTGATACATTGTGATTTCCTTATTTCTACCTTTTCATTATTATTTTTGTTTGATTCTTGAACTACTTACAAGTGATTAAATTTCCAAATAGATGACTAGTTTTATTACTTTTGTTTTTTAAGTTAGATTCAGGGGGTACTTGTGCAGGTTTGTTGCATGAGTATATTGCACGATGGTGAGGTCTGGACTTCTATTAAACCCTTCACTGAAATAGAACATGGTACCCAATGGGTGGTTTTCAACCCATTCCCCTTCCCAATTTTAGGAGTCCCCAGTGTCTGTTGTTCCCATCTTAATACTCATGTGTACACAAATATAACCTGACAATCTCTGTCTTTTAGTTGGACATGTATACTCCTCTTATGTTTATTCAGGTCACTGATATATTTAGAACTTTTTATCTCTTTTTAAAAAAATTTGGTTTGTTCTGCTTTTTCTGTCCTTTTCCCATCATCTTTCTTACCTTTCTTGTTTTGCCTATTCTACATTTTTTTGTTACTTGCTTGGAATCTGTACACTCTTTTTCTATTCTTTTAGAAGATGCCATTAAAATCTCACCATACACACTTAATTTAATCACCTCTAACATTAATTACTATCTTAACTACTTCATGATAATATCACAACCTTAGAATACTATAACTCTAAACTCTCCTCATGATTTACTTGCTATTCTTGTTCCATATTTTAGCTTCATGCTTTACATTTTATTGTTATTTTATTGACAATCATTGTTTAGATTTGAATAATATTTATACATTATTTGCTCACTGTTCCTTCTTATATCTTAGACCTTGTATCTAGATTTTGTAACTCTTTCCTGAAGAATATTCCTTAGAAATTTATTTAGTACAGGTTTCTTGATGGCAAATGTTCTCAGTTTTTGTTAATCTGTAAATATCTTTTTTGTATTCTTGTTCTTTGAAAAATAGTTTTTGTAGTATACAATTCAAAGCTGAGTATTTTCTATCAATTCTTTGACTATATTCTTTCTCTGTCTCAAGGAATCTTCTGGATTCCTTTCTTTTGAGAAGTCTCTCCTCAATCTAATTGTTGTTCCTTTGATCCGTCCTTTTTCTCTGACTCCTTTTTAATAATTTATTTTGCTTTTAGGGTACTACTGTTTCACTATGATGAGCTAAAGTGTGGATTTATTTTTATTTATTAGGTTTAGGATATGTTGTGCTTCCTAGCTTTATGTATTTATATTTTCTTATAGGTTCTGAAACAATCTCAGTCATTATCGTTTCAAATATTGCCTCTTATTCAGGCTTTCTCTACTTTTGGGACTCCACATAAATATATGTTAGACTTTCTCATTCTATACTTCATATATCTTATCAACAATTTCATATTTTTTCTTTTTATTACTTTGTGTTACATTCTGGGTGATAGCTATGAATATACCTTCCAGGTTATTAATTCTCTCTTCATCTATGTCTAATTTTCTGTTCAACTATCCTCTGAAGATTTTTAAAATTCAACAAAGAAATATTTTTCATTTCTAGAAAGATCCATTTTTAAAAATCTCCCTGTTTCTGATTGTATCTTATCAGGTGCTCATCTTTGTCGCTGCATCCAATATTTTTGTAACAATTGCATATGTATCTGTTCTTTCTTTGATATTTGATAGTTCCAAGATCTGCTATTTGAGGAGTGCGGGATCCTAAATCTGTTTGTTGTTTTGTCTGCTATCTCTCATTCAAAGTGGCTTGCCTCTTCTGTGTATCTTTATAATAATTGTGAGTTTCTTGTTCATCATCTATTGGAATCCTAGGTATCTAAATTAGATTCACTTTCTTCCAGAGAAAATTAGCTTCTGCTTCTGCTAGTCACCAGAGGGTGCCACTAACCTGGGACTGTTACTTGGCTTTCCACCCACCACTGGTTAAGTATTAAGAGCTGTGCTGCGGAGAGACCCTGCCCTAAGGCAACTCTTTCTCTCCCAACGGTTAGCAGTTCTGACCTCAACTCATTTTCCTTGGAATCGTCTCCAAAGTTATGGGAGCAAAGATAACTCAAAGGATGTGTCCTCTGCACTGTTTTGCAATGACAGGGCTTCTTAGATCACCTAGTCTGCACTGAGACCAGTGCTTCTATGATCTGCACTGATGCTCAAAGCTAAAAGGGACTGAGCTTTACAACAGACCACACCGTGGAAACTGGACTTATGGATGTCCAGTAGAGCAAAATGTAATTTTTAGGTAGTCTTCATACTTCCTACTTGCACTTTTGGATTTTGGTTTGCTATTGTTTGGCTTTTTTGCTCAAGTTTTTGACTGCTTACTTGAATTCATCATACTCTCAGATTCTCTTATCCTAATAAGTGAATGACACTTGAGTCTCAGCTGCTCTTCTACTGAATTATTGTACTTAATGCTTCTATTTTTTTATCACTACTTTTACACTTCACTACACCACTTTTTATCCTTCCATTTATTTTTGTGAATCAGGATTATAATGCCACACAAGCCCAATATCCCCATAGGCTCAGGGTTGTACCCACAACCAGGTCTGTCAGATCCTCTTGTCCCTGTAATTTGAGTCTTAAGCCAAGGGACAGAAAAAATGAAACAGCTGGAGCTGCCAAACCAGGCCAACAGCTAGCTCTGCTGTCTCTGCTACCACACTGAATACTCTTTCCCGTGCCATCCTCCCTGAGACCAGTGCTTCTGTGATCTGTCTCAAATCCTAGCAGTAAACTTGTTTTCTGCATACTAGCCAGAGACAGTTTCTTTTACTTCTGACCAAAGAAAACCTGACTGATCCACTGGTCTCATGCTTATAGCATGTTTCACACTTAAGAATTTTAATTCCAGGTCTTATAAATGACTAGTGCCAATAAAGTTTCTTCAACAATAAGAACAGCACTGAACAGCCTTAAGCCAAGGTTCAGAAAAATCAAAACAGCTGGAATACAGTTACTGAAATACATCGATATGTTAGAATAGACTTGGGTTTCATCTTGGTTGATGTCTATAGATTTGTTTTTATAAAAATACATTGTGAGTTTTTTTGTATATACAGATAAATACATTTAATGAATATACAGCAACAACATAAAAACAAAAATAATTAACATTGCCAGGTACCCACAACCCAGTTTATGAACTAGACCAGAGCATCATTATAAATCTGAAGCCCCTTCTTGGTCCTTCTCCAATCATATTTTTCTTCCTCTCCAGCAAGGGTAACTCTGCAATTATTTTCAGCCAGAAAAGTATACAGCATCATCCATTCGTATTTGCCCCTGGGATGCAAGGATGATTCAACAAATGCAAATCTATAAATGTGATATAACACATTAACAGAATGAAAGATAGAAAAAATATGATCATATCAATAAATGGAGAAAACCATTTAACAAAATTTAGCCTCCTTTCATGATAAAAAACCTCAACAAATTAATTACAGAAGGACTGAGTCTCAATATAATAAAGGTCATATATGACAAGTCCATAACTAACATCATATTTAGCAGTGAAAAACTGAAACCTTTTTCTCTAAGATCAGAAGCAAGACAAGGATGCCCATTTTCATGACTCCTATTTAATACAGTACTGGACATCCTCACCAGAGCAACTAGATAAGAAAAAGAAATAAACAGCATCTGAACAAGAAAGGAAGAAGTAAAATTGTCTCTGTTTGCAGATGACATGATTTGACATATTAAAAACCTAAAAGTGTCACCAGAAAACTGTTAGAACTAATAAATTCCATAAAGTGGCAGGATACAAAATTAACATACAAAAAGTAGTAGCAATTCTATACACTAAAAATAAACCATCTGAAAAAGAAATCAAAAAAACAATTCCATTTACAATGGCATAAAAAATTACTTAGGAATGCTTTTAACCAAGAAGGCGAAAGATATATACACTAAAAACTATAAAATATTAATGAAAAAAATGAAGAAAACACAAATAAATGAAAAGATACTCCATGTTCATGGATTGAAAGAATGAATATTATTAATATGTTCATGCTCCCAAAGCAGTCTACAGAGTCAATGCAATCCCTATCAAAATTCCAATGACACTTTTCATAGAAATAGGAAAAAAATCCTAAAATTGATACAGAACCACAAAAAATCCTGAATTACCAAAGCAGTCTTAAACACAAAGAAGAAAACTGGAGATACCACACTTCCTCAAAATATACTACAAAGCTATAGTAATCCAAACAATATGGTGCTGGCATAAAAATAGACATATAGTCCAATGGAACAGAATAGAAAGCCCAAGAATAAATCCACACATTTATGGTCCATTAATCTTCAACAAAAGTGGCAAGAACACACAATGGGAAAGAACAGTCTTTTCAATAAGTGTTGTTGGGAAAATTGGATATCCACATGCAAAAGAATGAAATTGGACCCTTATCTCATGTCACATGAAAAATCAACTCAAAATGGATTAAAGACTGAAACTGTAAATCCACTAGTCAAAAATATAAAGGAAAAGCTTCTTGACGTTAGTCTGGGCAATGATTTTTTTTTTTAATTTGGCCCCAAAAGCACAAGCAACAAAAGAAAAAGTTTTGCACAGCAAAGGAAACAACAGAGTGAAGAGACAATCTACAGAATTGGAGAAAATATTTGCAAACCATACATCTGGTAAGGGGTCATCATCCAAAATATATAAGGAACTCAAATAACTCAATAGCAAGAAAAGAAATAACCCAATTTAAAAATGGGCGAAGGACCAGAAATAGATATTTCTCAAAAGATGACATACAAATAGCCCACAGGTACATGGAAAAAATGTTCAACTTCACTAACCATCAGGGAAATGCAAATCAAAACTACGAGACATTTCCTCATACCCATTAAAATAGCCATTATTTAAAAAACAAAAGATAAGTATTGGTGAGGGCATGGAAAAATAGGGAACCCTTGTACACTGTTGGTGAGAATGGAAACAACCATTGTGAAAAAGAGTATGGTTCCTCAAAAAACTAAAAATAGAACTACCATATGATCCAGCAATCCCACTTCTGGGCATATGTACAAAGAAAATGAAATCAATACATCAAAGAAATATCTTCACTCTCATATTCATTGCAGCATTAGTCACAATAGCCAAGTTATGGAATCAACCTAAGTGTTCATCAACAGATAATGAAAACATATATACCAGGGGTACCAAAAAAACATATACACATTTTAAGAGATGTTATCTAGTATTACTTTTTGAAGTTGAATTCAATTACAACATTTGCTCAAAAGATGGCATTCATCAAATGAGTGTTAGCATCACCATGAGACAGGCAGCACAGTCAAAGAAAATGGTGGAAGCATCGTGGTCATTCGAGGAGCACAGACCTACATTTTGAAGTGGTATTTGACCTAACACCCCTTGACTTCTCCCTGTGTGAGACCTTAAAGGGTGTAAGGGTGTGGTGTACCACAGAAAACCAACTACACTGGTATTTTGGGAAGAAATTGAAATGGTATGCACAGTGACACAAGTGGACACTTTGGTCAACATTGCCCAAGCAGTAGCTCACTGTCTTCACAAGTGTCTGGTCACTGACAGTCACCACTTTGAGCACCTCTTGTAATTGCAGAAGTCAAATGTGACTTGTATTCAACTTTTGTTACCAGTATGTATTGAGTATTACAATTTTTTCCTTTCTTAAAATGTGTATACATTTTTTGACACCCTTTGTATGCACGATAGACTACTAGTCAGCTTTAAAGGAGAAAAAAAAATTCAGTTCAACAACATGGATAAAACATGTAGGACATCATGCTAAATGAATAAGCCAGGCACAGAAAGACAAACCCTGCATGATCTCACTTACATGTGGAAACTTTAGGACGTCATGCTAAATGAATAAACCAGACACAGAAAGACAATCCCTGCATGATCTCACATATATGTGGAATCTTTTAAAAAATCAAATTCATAGAAGCAGAGACTAGAATGATGGTTACCAGGGGCTGGGGGTTGGGACATGAAGAGATGTTGCTCCAAGAGTACAAAGTTTCAGCCAGGCAGGGTGAGTAACTGAAGATCTAGTGTATAGCATGATGGCTATAGCTAATTGTAATGTATTATATTCTTAAAAATTACTAAGAGTGTAGATTGTAAATGTTCTCACACACAAAGAAAAGATTAGTATGTGAAGTCCTGGATATGTTGATAAGCCTAGTTGTGATCATCATTTCACAACATTTACATATATTAAAGCATCACGTTGTACACCATAAATATATACAATTTTTATTTGTCAATTATACCTCAATAAAGCTAGAAAAAATAAAATACGGGCAAAAGAAAGACTCTAATAAATTCTAAAATATCAAAAAGAAGGAAAGAAAGAAATTAACATCACTGGTGAAGGTGAAGTCCCCAAAATGGCCCAGACAGGCTGTCTTTTTCCCGTTCTCTCTCCCCAAGATCATCACTACAAAAACTCTGGTATTTTTACACTTTCACAGCAAATTACATGTATCCATAAACAATAAGCAGCATTTTGTCTGTTTTGAAAATGATCTCCCACCATACATATTATTCTGGTACTTGCTCTTTCACTCAACATTATTTTAAGATCTAGTTTATTCATTTTAATTACTGTCAACTTAACTGCTGTCACTATGAACACACCTCAATTTATTTATTCAGTCCCCTGCTAAATGGACCTTTGAATTGCTACCAATTTCTAAGATATTAACACATAATCCTACAGTAAATGTTTTTGTGCAGGTTTCCATATGCAAGTATAAAAGAATTTTCTTTGTGTTCTGTAGAACTTGACCCATTACAGCAAAGACATGTCATTGCTAGACCGTGCTGAGTGAATGTCACAATGAGTTTTCCTGGGAGGAACTTTTCTTTGACATAAATCCACTTATCATTCTATTTCTCAATGTCAGTGACCAAAGCCCTGGAGGAAATGGAAAATGTTTCTAAACATGCTCTATCTGGGCTCTGTGGAGTCCCCACAGTGAGACTCAAATCTAGAAACAAACCCTCCTTTCTGCTTTCTGGGGCTGGCCATCGCCCAGTTCCGCCTGGGACCCCCTTCCTGCCCGGGGAGGTTTGAAGTTTCCATGGGTTGCAGACACATGGCATCTAGCCACAGGCTGCTGCTTTACAAAGGACAAATACAGCCCTTTTTCCAAGGATCCCTTTGCAAATTTAAGTTAATGGCTTCAAGGTCAAGGTCTGCTTTTTCTACTAAAGATGGCGGGGCTCAAGGCTATCCATCCCTGTAAGAACAAATTCTGGATAGAGAGAACTCTTCAGCCCAAACAGAATGGGGTGTGATTCAATGCCTGGATCATCCACTGTTGACAAGAAAAGCAAACTTCAAAATAGGATTCAGAGTGTGGCTCATTTCTGTTTTGTTTTTTTTTAACAGTACATTTATAAAAAGATACACATAGAAAATGTCTGAATACTAGCTACATCCACACTTCTGTGGACATGTTAAGAATGTAAGGACGGTGGGGAGGAGACAGGAATCTTTTACTTTTTACTTCATTTAAGTTTATACTTTCTCTTTAATAAGCATATGTTACTTTTATATAGTACGGAACATTTACAGAATGCAGACTGTAGTCCCCAGCCTTTATGCGGAGCTGAAAGGAGCAAAGTTCATTTTAACAACGTTGTATTATAAACAATTAGTAACAAAGATTATTGGGTTTCAAATAATACATAATCTCTTTAACATTTATCAGCCAATAAGCAGTCATTGAATAAAAAGTTAGACTGAGAAGATCTTTTTCTGGAACCAAAGGTGATATATCTAAACCAACCAATAAGGAAGGGTTCCACATGCCCCTCACCATAAAATAAAGCAATGTAAGATTTAGAGGACAACCTTCCAAGTAGATGGAACTACAGGTACATGCCAAAAAAAAAAAAGGCTGGGCTCAGCCTGTAATCCCGCGCCTTTGGGAGGTTGAGGTGAGTGGATTGCCTGAGCCCGCGGGTTCGAGACCTGCCTGGGCAACTTGGCGAGACTTCATCTCTACAATAAAAAAAAAAAAATTAGCTGGGCATGGTAGCGCACACCTGTAGTTCCGGCTACTTGGAAAGCTGAGGCTAGAGGATCGCTGGAGCCCAGCAGGTCGAGGCTGCGGAGACCGGGAGCGGCCACTGCACTCCAGCCTGGGCAACAGAGTGAGACTCCAACTCAAAAAAAAAAAAAAAAAAATAGTTGCTTCAGCCTGGTGCGGTGGCTCACGTATAAATCTCTACACTTGCCGGCATGGTGGCTCAGCCTGTAATCCCGTGCTTTGGGAGGCTGAGGTGAGTGGATTGCCTGAGCCCGCGGGTTCGAGACCTGCCTGGGCAACTTGGCGAGACCTCATCTCTACAATACATCAAAAATCAGCCGGGCATGGTAGCACATGCCTGTAATTCTGGTTACTCAGAAGGCTGAGGCGGAAGGATCGCCGGAGCCCAGCAAGTCGAGGCTGCAGTGGCCAGGAGCGTAACGCTGTACTCCAGTCTGGGCGACAGAGTGAGACTCCAACTCAAAAAAAAAAGAGAGGAACCATCTGTCAGATGGATTGTTGACATATGCTGTCTCACTGTAGGAACAGACATCCTCGATGCACACATCACCTTATTGACACATACAGGAGGGACAGGAAATTCCAGGCAACAAATTTAGTAGCCACCTTCCCCTCTTATTCATGATTTCAGTTATCTGCAGTCATCTATGATCCTCAAATATTAAATAGAAAATTCCAGAAATAAACAATGAGTTTTAAGTGGCTTGCCATTCTGAGTAGTGTGATGAAATCTCACACTGTCCTATTGTGTCCCTTTTTCCTCATAAGAGGAAGAAAAGTGAGTGCTCAGTATAGTAAGATATTTTGGGAGAGACCGTGTTCACATGTTTTATTACAGAATATGGTTATAATTGTTCTGCTTTGCTATTAGTTATTGCTGTTAATCTCTTACTGTGCCTAATTTATAAATTAAACTTTATCATAAGTATATAGGTATAGGAAAAACACCATATTTATAGAGTTCAGTGCTATCCACAGTTTCGGACATCCACTGGGGGTCTTCGAACATGTCCCCTAAGGATAAGGAAGACCTACCTTACTTCACCTGACAGTCACAAGAGATGTGGAAAAAGCCAGAAGTGTGTCCCAGTTCTCAGCATGGCACTTGAGTTCCTTCCAATGCAGTCTTCTTTCCCAGCCTCCTCGTCTGCCACTTCCATCTCTCCTCCACCCCCATGGCATCCTGTGGTTCCTGCCCCCTCCCCACTGGTCCCCCTGCCTTCCCCACCCCCTCCACCTTGCTGCCAGTCATCCGACTCTGTACAGCTTTGCCTAGGTCTGCCCTTACCATCTGCAGGCAGGAGGTCTCCAGCACTAAGCCCTCTGCCTTGCAGTTCCTGCCAACCTGTCTAGCATCATCCCAGTCACACCCCACCTCTGCCAGGTGGCACACCACATCTCACTGTGCCAGCAAGGCCCAAGACACAGGCTCACCTGCCCTCTTCCTGGAAGTCCCCTACTCTGCTCCTGCCTCTCTGGTGAAGAGTGTGTGTGTAGTGTTTAAATCTAGTCCTTAAGACTCAAATTCCACCTTCACCACTTAAAAACAGCTACCATTAATAATATGCACACTGCACTATTATATTATTATCTCATTTAATTTTCACAATAATAGTTCCTACCAGAACTATTATTGCCATTTTGCAGATGAGAAAACTGAGGCCAAAAGGTTAAGACTGAGGCTCTGAACCCAAGTCCCTGTCACTCCAAGTCCTGGGTTCTTAACTCCTGAGCCACATCAGAATTGTTTGTGGATATGCCTGTCCTCTGTGCTGAAGCAAGATTTTTGAGTTGGAGTCTCACTCTGTTGCCTAGGCTGGAGTATAATAGCACACTCACGGCCACCCCAGCATCTATCTGCTGGGCTCTGGTGATCCTTCTGGCTCAGCCTTCCGAGTAGCCAGAACTACAGGCACACCCTACCACACCCGGCTAATTTTTGATTTATTGTAGAGACAAGATCTCGCCAAGTTGCCTGGGCTGGTCTCGAACCTGCAGACTCAGGCAATCCACTTGTCTCAGCCTCCCAAAGTGCTGGAACTATAGGCTGGGCCACCCAATCTGGCCAGCAGGAGATTTTTGAAGGGATTAGCTGTGTGTCTTAATTGTCTTTATATTCCCAAGGCTGAGCACCAGACCTGCCACAAAAGTACAAGGATGGAGAGAGGGAGGAAGGGAGAGGGAGGGCAGGAGGAGGAAAGTCTTTTTTTTTTTTGAGTTGGAGTCTCACTCTGTCGCCCAGATTGGAGTGCAGTGGCCGCTACCGGCCACCGCAGACTCGCCCTGCTGGGCTCCGGTGATCCTTCCGCCTCAGCCTTCCAAGTAGCCGGAACTACAGGCACGCACTACCACGCCCGGCTGATTTTTTAAATTTATTTGTAGAGATAAGGTCTCGCTGCCCAGGCAGGTCTCGAACCCACGGGCTCAGGCAATCCACTCACCTCAGCCTTCCAAAGGCGCGGGATTACAGGCTGAGCCACCGAGCCTGGCTGAAAGTCTTTTTCAAGTTTAATTAGGGAAGGCATAATTGGGCACTGGCATCCTTGGGCATTCACTTCTTCATTCATCCAACAAATGTTTATTGAACAACTACTAGTGCTGGGCACAGCTCTAGAGGTATGAACCAAATAATGTCCTTACTCAAGGGAGCTCTCACCTTCTAATAGTGAAGATAAGTTAAATACACACAAATCAATACACTGTAATGTTCGTGTTAAATGCTAGTAAGAAAAATAAGGCAGGTGAGAAACAGTGTGTGTGTGTGTGTGTGTGTGTGTGTGCGCTATTTGGGGGAGTAATCAGGGAGGAGGTTGTTGTGTGGAGAACTTCCCACAGGGGCTACAGCAGAGGGGACTCCACTCTGGAAGCTTTTAGAGCACCTCACCTGATAGTCACAAGAGAGATGGCAGAGGCTCTGGCAGGGAGATAAAAATAGGTTTTAGTGAGAAGTAGTCGGATTCAGGGTCTATTTTGAAAGTACAACACACAGGACGGGAATCCAAAGATGATCTTGGCCTAGTTCTTCACCACACTACACTCATGAAGGAGGGGGCAATTTTACTTAATAATGTCTTTATTTATTTATTTATTTATTTTTTGAGTTGGAGTCTCACTCTGTCGCCCAGACTGGAGTGCAGTGGCCGCTCCCCACCACCGCAGCCTCGACCTGCTGGGCTCCGGCGATCCTTCCGCCTCAGCCTTCTGAGTAGCCAGAATTACAGGCATGCGCTACCACGCCTGGCTGATTTTTTGATTTATTGTAGAGATGAGGTCTTGCTGCCCAGGCGGGTCTCGAACCCACTCACCTCAGCCTCCCAAAGGCACGGGATTACAGGCTGAGCCACCGAGCCCAGCTTGATTATTGTATCTTTATAATAAAGTTTAAAGTCTGGGATTGTGATACCTCCCTCTTCATTTTGTTTTGGTTTTTTTTGTTTTTTGCTGAAGATTGTTTTGGTTATTTGTGGTTGTTTATGTATCCATATGAATTCCTGTATTGTCGTTTCCAGGTCTGAGAAGAACGCTGCTGGTAATTTAATGGGTATTGCATTAAATCTGTATCTGTAAATTACCTTGTTAGGATGGACATCTTAACAATGTTGATTCTTCCAATTCATGAGCATGGAATATTTTTTCATTTGTTTGTGTCATCTTTGATTTCTTTGAGCAATGTTTTGTAATTTTCATTATAAAGTTCTTTCATGTCTCTGGTTAGGAAGATGCCAAGGTACTTCTTTTGTTGTTGTTGTTTGGTGGCTACCATGAATGGGACTATGCTTTTTATTTGGGTTTCTGTTTGTTTATTGTTGGCGTGTAGGAATGCAACTGTCTTTTGCACATTTATTTTATACCCCGAGACTTTGCCAAAGTCCTTTATCAGTGCAAGGAACTTTTTGATAGATTCTCTTGGGTTTTTGAAGTATAGAATCATGTCATCTGCAAAGAGTGATAACTTAACTTTCTCTTTTCCTAGTTGAATACACCTGATCTCCTTCTCTTGCCCGATTGCTCTAGCTAGGACTTCCAATAGTATGTTGAACAAGAGGGGTGAGAGTGGGCATCCTTGTCTTGTTCTGGTTTTCAGGGAAAATGGTTCCAATTTCTGCCTGTTTAGAAGTATGCTGACTGCGAGTTTCTCGTAGATGGCTCTTACTATTTGGAGGTATGTTCCATCTATGCCTAAATGTTTGAGGGTTTTTATCAAGAAGGAGTGCTGGATTTTATCAAAAATTGTTTCCACATCTAGTGATATAATCATGTGGTTTTTGTTTTTACATCTATTGATGTATTTAATTACGTTTATGGTCTTGTAGATGCTGAACCAGCCCTGCATCCCGGGAATGAAGCCTACTTGGTCATGGCGGATGATTTTTGAGATGTGTTGTTGGATCCAGTTTGCTAGAATCTTGTTGAGAATTTTAGAATCTATGTTCATCAAGGATATTGGCCTGTAGTTCTCTTTCTTTGCTGGATCTTTACCCAGTTTGGGTATCCATGTGATGTTAGCTTCATAAAATGATTTGAGGAGAGTTCCATCTTTCTCAGTTGCCTGGAATACTTTCAATAGGATTGGTATCAGTTCTTCCTTGTGTGTTTTGTAGAATTCTGTTGGAAGCCATCTGGTTGAGGGCTTTTTTTAAATGGGTAGTTTTCTTATGACCTAGTCGATTTCCTGGGTTGTTACTGGTCTATTTAGGGTTTCAATTTCTTCTTGTTTCAACCTTGGAAGGTTGTGTGATGTCAGAAAGTCCTCCATTTCATTTAGGTTTTCAAGTTTGTTTCCATACAAGTGTACATAGTAATCTCTGATAATCTTTTGTATTTCTTCAGGGTCAGTTGTGACTTGATCTTTTGCCTTTCTGATTGTGTTTTTTTTTTTTTTTTGAGTTGGAGTCTCACTCTGTCGCCCAGACTGGAGTGCAGTGGCCGCTCCCGACCACCGCAGCCTCGACCTGCTGGGCTCCAGCGATCCTTCCGCCTCAGCCTTCCAATAGCTGGAACTACAGGTGCGCTCTACCACACCCGGCTAATTTTTGCTTTATTGTAGAGATGAGGTCTCGCCAAGTTGCCCAGGCGGGTCTCGAACCCGCGGGCTCAGGCAATCCACTCACCTCAGCCTCCCAAATTGCTGGGATTACAGGCTGAGCCACCGAGCCCGGCTCTGATTGTGTTTATTTGGACTTTTTCTCTCTTTTCCTTGGTCAGTCTAGATATGGGTCCATCAAACTTATTTATCCTTTCAAAGGACCCAGCTTTGTGTTTCCTTGGTTTTTTTATATTTTTGTCTTCTATGTCCTGAATTTGGGCTTTTATTTTGGTGATCTGGATTCTTCTGCCGAAGTTAGGATTTTGGTGGTCTTGCTTTTCCATCTTCATAAGATGATTTGTTAGGCTGTTAACTTGTGATCTTTCCATTTTCTTCATGTGTGTTCATAGACATATGAATTCCTCTCTTAGTACTGTTTTTCATGGCATCCCAGAGGTTTTGGTAAGATGTTTCTTCATTTTCATTTGTTTCCAGGAATATTAATTTTTGTTTTGATTTCCATGTTGACCCAGGAGTTGTTCAGCATCATGCTATTTAGTGTTCATGTCTTTGTGGGTTTTGGGAAACTTTGTTGGTGTTGATATTTACTTTTATTCCACTATAGTCTGAGAAGGTGCATGGCAGTATTTCAGTCTTATGAAATTTGTTTATGTTTGATTTATGGCTGAGGATGTGGTCAATCTTAGAGTACATTCCATGTGGTGATGAGTAGAATGTATATTCCATGTTTGTTGGGTGGAGTGTTCTATAGGTATCAATTAAGTCCATTTGGGCAAATGTCACATTGAGGTTCCATATCTCCTTATTGATTTTTTGTCTTGATGATCTATCTAGGGTTGTTAGTGGGGTATTTAAGTCTCCAGCTATGATAGCGTTAGAATCAATCTTTTTTTGTTGTTTGTTTACCTAGAAACTGCTTTATGAAAGTTGGTGCTCCTGTGTTGGGTGCATATATGTTTAAGATGGATATTTCTTGTTTATAGGTGAAACTTTTATCATTATGTAGTGACCTTCTATATCTTTTTAAATTTTTGATGGCTTAAAGAGAATTTTGTCTGATATTAAGATTGCAACTCCTGCTTTCTTTTGTGTTCTATTTGCCTAAAAATTTGTTTTCCATCCTCCTTGAGTCTGTGAGTGTCCTTTCTGGTGAGATGAGTCTCCTGGAGACAACATATTGTTGTATCATAATAGTTTATCCAATTTGCCATTCTGTGTCTATTCAGTGGTGCATTTACTCCATTCACATTCAGGCTAATTATTGAGATGTAAGAGTTTATCCCTGTCATGAGGTTCTTATAGAGCTTGTTGTTGCCACTGCTGTTTATTTGTTGTCTTTCTTTTGATTTGGGGGTTATTTATGTGTGTTTTCAGTCTTTTTCCTACATTCTTGGGAAAGGTGTGGTCACTCTTTTTTTCTTTCTTCTGTGTTTAATCCTTTCTTAAATATTTCTTGTAGAGTTGGTCTAGAGGTGGCATAAGCTCTTAGGGATTGAATGTCTGGGAAGGATTTTAACTTTCCATTGCTGATGAAACTTAGCTTAGCTGGGTAGATAATTCTTGGTTGAAATTGTTTATCTTTGAGAACTTTGAAGATTGGACTCCAATCTCCCAGCCTGAAGTATTTCTGTAGATAAGACTGCTGCTGTTCTAATTGGTCCTCCCAGTAGGTAGTCTGATCTTTCTCTCTTGCTGCCTTTAGAATTTTTTCCTTTTATACCTACTTCGTGTAAGTGAATTCCTATGTGTCTAGGAGATATTATTCTAATTTGTTGTCTTGCAGGGGTTCTCTGTATCTCTTGTGTTTGAATGGCTGTCTCTCTGATGAGATGAGGGAGGTTTTCTTGGATAATTTCATGGAATGTTTGTTCCAGGGTGGTCTCTGTCTCTTAATCTTAGGTGTTTGGAGCAGGTGTGGTGGCTTATACCTATAATCCCAGCACTTTGGGGGGCTGAGGTGAGAGGATTGCCTGAACCCTTGGGTTCAAGACCAGCCTGAGCAACTCGGCAAGACCTCATCTCTACAATAAATCAAAAAATTAGTCAGGTGTGGTGGCATGTGTTCCAGCTACTTGGAAGGCTGAGGCAGAAGGATCACCTGAGCCCAGCAGATCAAGGCTGCAGTGGCTGTGAGCATGCCACTGCACTCCAGCCTGGGTGACAGAGTAAGACTCCAACTCAAAAAAAATAATACTATAATCTTAGGTTTGGCCTCTTGATATAATTGCTTATGTCCTGGAGGCTTTGTTCTGTCTTTTTAAGTTTCTATGTTTTTAACAGTTTGGACTAGCTCCATATTTTGGTTCTCAAGCTCTGAGATTCTTTCTTCTGCTTGATTAATTCTGTTCTCCATGTTTATAAGTGTGTTATTTATTTTATTCACTGTATTCTTTATTACTGTTATCTCAGTTATCAGCTCCTTCATTCTTTTCTCTTATATCTCCTCATTTCTATTTATTCTCCCTATTAATATCTTGATATCTGGGTTTGTGGTTTGAGACCATCATTCTGGGATCTCTTCATTGTTTGAGTTCCAAAGTTTGTATTCTCAGTTGTTGTCCTCCCAGGCATCTGTATGAGACCCATATTCTTCTTTTGGTTTTTCTTCATTTGTATAGATTTTTCTCCCCTACCACCCCCCTTTTTAACCTCTTCTTTAATTCTATTATTCAGTTATAGCTTTTACTTCTGTTTGCTTAAGCTCCCATTTTTCCTTATGCAGATCCTCTGGCTTTGTTCAGTTTTGAAGCTGGACTGGGGGTGGGGAGCTGTGCTTTTGTAGTTTTGAGATTTAATTAAGGGGGGAGCTGTGATTCAGAAGCTATCTGCAGATCTCAGTATCCACTGTCAGGTGTGTGGGCTCCCTGGAACCCACTTCTCACTACCTTACAATCTATTCATGCAGTGGGGGTGTATGTTTGCACCCTGAAAGCAAAATGAGATAAGCAAAAGGAAAAGAATGGAAAAATGAAGGAGGAAGACAAAAGGAAGGTGAAGAGTGAGAAGAGGGAAACATACAGGCACACCAACTAACAAACAGAGAAACAAACAAAGACAGAAAAGACAAAAAACCCAACAACATACAAACAATCATACACATAAACAAACAAAACCCTCCTGTTGATGTACTCACCCTCAAAAATACCCATACACAAATAGAAAATCTTAAAAAAAACAAAACATCAAAATAACAGAAACAAAGCAAGTACAAAAACATAAAAACAGAGAGAAGAGAGAAGGAAAAAAACTCGCTCTGTGGCCATTTCTATAACTCCAGGTTCCTTTCTGCTGCCGCCACCGCATTAAGCAGCAGCTCCGATTTCCAGTCCATCCCCTCCACTCTCAGCCCAGGCTGATAGGGTTGCTCTCAGTGTGGGTCAGGTGCCCCATGAACTACTGTGGGAGGAGGATGGATCAGACCCGGACTCACCTGACTCGTCTGCTGCTGCCGCTGCTGTCAAGTTTCCCACTCAAATCTGAGGTGCCTGTGCCTGTTCCAGCATGGGGGAGGAGCATCTGTCTCACTGAGTCAAATAAGGGGATAACCTCTGGGTCCCGGGTTGGAGGCTAGACAGGCTGGGCGGGGCAATGCAAGTCTGCCTGTTCCTGAGACAGAGAAGATGGCGCCAGTCTGCATCTCCTCACCAGTGGTGGAGCGCTATTCCAAATTTCCACCCCTGCCTTCTCCACAGTTCCTGCTGCTCATGCCCAGTCTCCTGCTACAGGTGATGACGTGGACCAGGTAGCAGGTGGTGAGGAGCAGCTGTTCTCTGCTGCCTCCTCTCAAGAGAGCCCCTGAGAACGGCAGATGATCCTGTGCGCTGGGGGTTCTAATCTCAGGGCAGTGGTGGTTGCAGTCACCTCCAGAGGAGAGCCCCTAGTGCATGAACCCGAGTCTCCCCTCAGATGAACTTTCACTCACCCACTGGCACACACCCACTCATGCAGAGAGTCTTTATGGATGCAAGCTTTTGCAGAGACGCTCACACTCCAACCTGTTCCATCACCATCTTGCTTCCAATTCTCTCTCAAATTCTCAAACCAACTTTTCTTTTTCTTTTTCTTTTTTTTTTTTTTGAGTTGTAGTCTCATTCTGTCGCCCAGACTGAAGTGCAGTGGCCACTCCTGGCCGTCGCAGCCTCGACCTGCTGGGCTCCGGTGATCCTCTGCCTCAGCCTTCCACGTAGCCGGAACTACAGGCGCGCGCTACCACACCCGGCTAGTTTTTTAAATTTATTGTAGAGATGAGGTCTCGCTTGCCCAGGCAGGTCTCTAACCCGCGGGCTCAGGCAATCCACTCACCTCAGCCTCCCAAAGGCGCGGATTACAGGCTGAGCCACCAGGCCTGGCTCAAACCGACTTTTCATGATTTTTAAATATTCTGTGTGGTGAAATAGGAAGCAATTCTGCAAACCAGAGGATACTGGTTATCTCAGGAGATAGTGCTCTGTGATTGAGTTGCCAGTCAAACTAGCCCCCTTGAGGATGAAACATTTTTGCTTGAAAGAATGACTGACAGACAAACCGTGGTTGCTCAGACTTGGGTATTTGGTTGACATTTTCTCAAAAATAAATGAAGTAGGCCTATCACTTCAAGGAAAACAACTGAAATATTTGTTGACAGTGATAAGAGTTGAGCTTTCAAACGAAAATTTGCAGTTGGAAAACCTGTGTCCACCATTATAAACTTGGCAGCTTTCCAATACTTGCATATTTTTCTGATGAGATTGGTGGTGATGTTGCCAAACGTGGTATTTAAATTTTGTATAAGGAAAACATGTGGAAAATCTGCAATAACTCAATGAAACAATATTTTCCAAATGACCAAAACACAGTGTTACAAAATCATGCATGAGGAAAGATCCATTTGAAGAGCAAGGCAAACCATGAATTTTTTGTGTTTTGTGTTTGTTTGTTTGCTTGTTTGTTTGTTTTTTGAGTTGGAGTCTCACTCTGTCACCAGGCTGGAGTACAGTGGCTTGCTACTCATGGCCACTGCAGTCTCGACCTGCTGGGCTCAGGTGATCCTTCCAACTCAGCCTTTCAAGTAGCTGGAACAACAGGTGCACGCCACCATACCCGGCTAATTTTTTGTGATTTATTGTAGAGACGAGGCCTCACTAAGTTGTCCAAACTGGTCTCGAACCCCCAGGCTCAGGCAATTCACTTGCCTCGGCCTCCCAAAGTGCTTGGATTACAGGCTGATCCACCGCACTCAGCCCCAACGAGTTTTAATATAAGAGAAGACAAAATTAATGGATGTGTTTTCAGATTCCACATGCAGCCAACCTATGAGATGAAGTATAAATTAAATTTTCATAGAGTATCAAAGAATGATACTACAATTGTCTCTTTAAAAATTATTAACATATTCGGCCTTTTCCAACTACATATCTATGAGGTCAAACTTTCTTCATATATATATGAGTCTGGTAGGGCTGCCATAACAAATACCACAGGCTGTGTGACTTAAAGAGCAGAAACTTATTTTCTCACAATTCTAGAAGCCAGAAGTCCATGATCAAGGTGTCCACAGGGCTGGTGTCTCCTGAGACCATCCTTGGCTTGTGATATGGTGGTCTTCCTGTGTCTTTGCATGGTCTTCACCTTCACTCTGTGCCTATGTCCAAATATCTCCCTCTTCCAAGGACATCAGTCAGAGTGGATTAAGGCCCACCTTAATATTCTCATTCTAAACTATGTCTTTAAAGATGCTATCTTCAAATACAGTCACATTCTGAGGTACTAGGGGCTAGGACTTCGACATATCCATTTATAAGGGGTAGGGAAAATGGACACAATCCAGCCCACAACAATATCCTTCAACTAAGTAACATATTGCAAGAGATTGAATAAAGAAGCCAGGATAAGAATTCAGCTGTCTTTTATTAAGCTAGATATTTAAAAGATTTACAAAAAGGTAAAATAATACCACTCCTTTCCCCAATTTTTTTGTTCCACAAAATGTTTTGTTAATATGCAATTGCTTTATTATTTATAAAAGAATAAATAAATAATAGCTTCAAACTTTCTCAGGTTAAATTTCTAATAAGGAACTTATTTTTAGTAGAAATCTATGTAAACAAAAGCTTTTTGGAGTTCTCAATATTTTTTTTACAGAGTAAAGGGGTCCTGAGACCACAAAGTTTGAAAACCACTGATTTGCAATGATAATTTGTGTTCAGATCTTTTATCTGAATATCCCACTAGGAGCCTGACCTCAGGGTATTTGCACTTGCTCCCTGTGGGTACTCACGCATCATGTGATAAAGTATTGTAATAAAAGGGTGTTTGAGGGTGTCTCACCCATCTCCTCCCCTTCCTGACACGAGCAATTGTTTTCTCAAGGACATGCAGCTTCGACCCCCTCCCTCCACCATTAATGTCCCAAGTTATCTCCTGTTCAGAAAATCTGGAGTTCGATCATTCAGGTCTTACTTTAAATGTCACTTCCTTGAGAAGACTGCCTGAAACTCCCTCCCACACCCTGCTCCATAGATCAGAAACAAGCTCTTATGGCACTGTGTGTTCTTCCCTCATGGCACCTACCAGGGAGTTTGTAGAGTTACTTCTGAGAGTATTCATTTCATGTCCCCTTCCCCACTCAGAGTGGATCCATGAAGCTCTTTTCCTGGTGTCTGTTACTCACTGCTGTATTCTCTGTCTCTAGGACATTTGCTTAAAGAATGAATGAATGAAGGTGTGCATCCAACAGCTTGCGGACTGGTCAAAGCAACAGGTGTGGCGAGACTCTGTAGCTGCGCCCGTGGGCATGCAACGTGGAAGCATGGCTGTGCATTGCCTGATTTATAAGGATACTTCACATTTCACACCACAGCAAACTTCATTAGTGAATCTACTTTTCAGAGCACTTATAAAACAAGACATTGCTGTATTGAGTAAGAAGTGGGTACTCCTAGGATCACTGCAATCTTTACTTCATACCCCAACCCTATCCCCGCTTTTTTACTCCTGACAGGTGAGCCCACTGGAAACAGGCCACCTCCTTCCTGGAAACTCTTTTCACTCCCTCCTCTCCAGGAAGAAGGCAGGATGCAAATCAGGTTTTTTATCTAGTGTGGATTTGGAAAACATGTGATTTAGAGAGGTCCCGTGTGCATTTTGTGGCAGATCCAGAAAAATAAGGTGGTTTTTTTCCCCCTATACGTTCATCCTTCTTTATGACTGCATACAGAAAAATAAGTTTTAATGATGAGGAAAGGAAATTATTGTCAAAATATGACTTCATAAGGCACAGTCCCTGGGGGCCTATTTTGGCAGGAAAGATAATTAAGTTTACCTTTTAAAGGTCAGATTCAAGCCGGGCTCGGTGGCTCAGTCCGTAATCCCGCGCCTTTGGGAGGCCGAGGTGAGCGGATTGCCTGAGTCCGCGGGTTTGAGACCCACCTGGGCAACTTGGCGAGACCTCATCTCTACAATAAATCAAAAATTAGCCGGGCGTGGTAGCACGCACCTGTAGTTCCAGCTACTTGGAAGGCTGAGACGGAAGCATCGCTGGAGCCCAGCAGGTCGAGGCTGCGGTGGCCGGGAGTGGCCACTGCACTCCAGTCTGGGCGACAGAGTGAGACTCCAACTCAAAACAAAACAAAACAAAACAAAACAAAAACCAAAAGGTCAGATTCAGCCAGCTCATGAGGTAAATGGCAACAGTAACATCATCCTAGTCCTCGGTATCTATGGCAACTGGATCTCTGAGCTGTGATTAAACATAAAACTAGAACTACTGCATTAGTCCCAGCATCAGCCACAAAAAAATATCTGAGAACAAAGCAGGTGAACTTCACACATCCTTCTGGACTATTCTGGGGGTTTCCTGGGAAAGCAAGCAATAGAACCTGCTGTTAAACCTGCTTACTGACAAGGCCAGGTCTGGAGCCTGTATAAGAGGAGGACTGATCCCAAATCAATTGCTTCTTGCTCATGCAGTGGTCACAAGTTGGAGAATAAAGGTAACAAAAAAAGTGATTACTTGGACATTTGAATTATCTTTTTTAAAGGTTTTTTTTCTAATCACAAAATAATGATTAAAAAATCATCACGTCTATTGTAGAAAATGTCTAAAATTCAGACAAATATCAAGAAGAAAAGAAAAAAGTGCCTGAAATCCCAATTTGTATTTCTTTCCTGTCTTTGTTCTGTACATATATTTATTTTATAAAATTCTAATTTATATGATTTTGTGTCCTGATTTTTTCCCATTAATAGTATATTATGACTTTCTTTCCAAATCGTTATTCTTCAAAAGTACAACTTTTAAAAATAAAAGCATAAAATTCTACCATGTGAACCTACGATAAATTATATTCTATCTCATTTAATCCTCAGTATAAGATTAGTCCTTTTTACAGCCTCTCTCAGCAGGTCCTGCAGAGGACGTGGAGTTCCTAGCATCTGTTTGCCTTGCTCTCACCCCATTTTGGAGCTTCAGCTGAAGCTGAAATGAGCGTCACACTTTACAATCTTGTTACTTACAAAGAGAAATTGTAGGGAAGTAACTAAGATAAATCAATAGAAACACAATATTGGTGGTAGACTTTCGCCCACTTTATTTCAGACCTTGCTAGACTAGACAGAAAAAAAAAGTAAGGATATTAAAGATAAGGAGAATATAATTACTAAATGTTCTGAACTCTATCCTGTCAGTTTAATGGAAAAAGTTTTTTTTTTTTAAAGCAAGATTTATTAAGAGGACAGAAAAGCTCCCACAATGGGAGGGGTCCCCAGGAGATTGCCCAGAAAAAGTTGTAAGTGTCCATCAACAGATGGATACGTAGACAAAGGTGTTACACAGTTACAATGGTATATTATCTACCTTTAAAAAGAAGGACATCCCGTCATCGGTGACAATGTGGATAAATCTGGAGGACATTATGCTAAGTGAAATACGCTAATCACAAAAAGACACACACTGCATGGTTCCACTTACATGACATATCTAAAGTAGTCAAACTCATAGAAACAAAGAATGAAATGGTGGTTGCCGGAGGCTAGGGGGAAGGAGGGAATGGGAGTTGCTAATTAACAGGTATAAAACTTCAGTTGTAAACCAGCTCGGTGGCTCAGCCTGTAATCCCGCGTCTTTGGGAGGCTGAGGTGAGTGGATTGCCTGAGCCCACGGGTTCAAGACCCACCTGGGCAGGCGAGACCTCATCTCTACAATAAATCAAAAAATTAGCCGGGCGTGGTAGTGCACGCCGGTAGTTCCAGCTACTTGGAAGGCTGAGGCGGAAGGATCACCGGAGCCCAGTAGGTCAAGGCTGCAGTGGCCAGGAGCGGCCACTGCACTCCAGACTGGGTGACAGAGTGAGACTCCAACTCAAAAAAAACCAAAAAACAAAAAACAAAAACTTCAGTTGTGCACAATGAATAATTTCTACATGTCTGTTTATGCAACAGGGTGCCTATAAACAATAATATTTTGTTGTACCCTTAAAAATCTATTAAGAAAGTAGTTCCCATGTTAAGTGTTCTTACCACAAAAAGATAAAATAAAAATAAAAATAAACCCATTGTACATAACAAATTAGAAAATATACAGGCCAGGCTCGGTAGCTCAATCTGTAATCCCTTGGGAGGCCAAGATTAGTGGATTGCCTGAGCCTGCAGGTTTGAGACCAGCCTGGGCAACTTGGCGAGATCTTGTCTCTATAATAAATTTTTTAAAACAATTAGCCGGACATGGTAGCACACACCTGTGGTTCCAGCTCCTTGGAAGGCTTAGGCGGAAGGATCGCTGGAGCCCAGCAGGTTGACACTGGGGTGGCCATGAGAGTACCACTGCACTCCAGCCTGGGCAACGGAGTGAGACTCCAACTCAAAAAAAAAAAAAAGAAAAGAAAAGAAAAAGAAAATATACAAATCACACTCTCTGATCATAATACAATAAACCTAGAAATAAATTTTAAAATAAAGCAGAAAGTCAGCCATAATAATTTAGAGGCTTTCTATCAAACTACTCTTGGACAAAAAATATATTTATAGAATATTTGAGAAATAATGCTTATGAACACGCACTGTATATCAAGGCTCATAGTTAAAGGTAGAGCTGTACTCAGAGGAAAATGCCTAGTCTTAAAACGTTCTTTGCCAAATATGAAAGAAAAATAAAATACAGCAGTCAACCAAGTTTGCCCAAGAAGCAAGAATGAGAAATATTGTTTTTCCTTTGTGAGCTCCCAGTGGTGTTCATTTTATTAAACGTCCCAAAGCCAAATACTTTAGATGCAAAACAGTAAATATTACAACTCCAAGGCTTATTCAGAGCTCAATAAGTTAGACATTGCTCTGTTGGGTTTTTTTGAAAAGCAAATATATTGAGATATAATTCATATACTGCACAATTCACCCACTTAAGATGTAAAATCCATTGGTAATTAAAATGTTGTAAATTGTTTGTGGTGATGAGTACAGAAATCTACAAATGTAGTAAAAAACCACTGAATCATGTGGGGAGAGAGAGGATAGAGAATGATTGCTTAATGGGTACAGGCGCAATAAAAACGTTCCAGAACTAGACAGTGTCAATGGTGTAAAACTGTGAATGTAGTTAGCATGACTAAATTGTATACTTTAAAATGATTAAGATGGGTGATTATATGTTTTGTGTATTTTACCACAGTAATTTTAAAAATTCAAACTAAGAGAAGCCAATATTTGCGAAGTCATTGGACAGGACCATATCTAGTCTAAGAATTAGTCATGAATATTTAAGTGGATTATTTGTTGCCAGATTGTATTAAAACAGCAGTCTCCAACTTTTTGGCATCAGGAACAATTTTCACGGAAGACAATTTCCACAGACTGGGGGAGGAAGGATGGATGGGTTTGGGATGATTCAAGTGCATTACATTTATTGTGCACTTTATTTCTGTTATTACTACATTGTAATATATAAGAAAATAATTGTATAACTCACCATAATGCAGAATCAGTGGGAGCCCTGAGCTTGTTTTCCTGCAACTAGATGGCCCCATCTGGGGTGACGGGAGACAATGACACCGAAGTGTGTTGCTCATATCTGGTCTACTCCATAATCTCATTTTGGTTGCTGCCACTGAAGAAAACTCTGCTTCACAAAGATAGGATGTTGGAAACGGAAGTAGGTTTTTCAGTGTTTTTGTGGCAATCTCAGGATATTCTGCTTTGATTTTAATCCAGAACGTATGGCGATTTGAGTTTATTTCAAACATACTTTTAAGGCCACCATCTTTGTGATCTCAAGCAGTTGATCCTCTTCTAGCATGAACAAAGTCAATTCTCCTGGCTTATTTAAAATGGGTCATGGATCCTTCCTTCCCAGTCCAGGGGTCTTTTGTGGTTGGGGAGTGATGCTCAAACTCTTTTGAAAGCTGAGACAGATGACCATGCACCAGCTGGGGGGAATAAAAGGCCCTGGCTCAGGCTTTCAAAATCTCTGCTAACGTTTGAAACATGTCAAAAACCTCACTGGTCACTAGTCACCTCCATAATTCCAGTTTGGCTTTGGATGTAGCTGCTTATCAGTCGACTTGAACACAGTTGTCATTCTCCCCTAAAGTGACAGATTGAGTTCATTGAGCAGGTTGAATATGTCGTACAAGTAAGCAACTTTTGCGACCCATTCTGTGTCACTGAAATGTGCTACCAGTGGTGACTTTTTTTTTTTTTAAGATGCGGGGTACAATTCAGGGGTAGGTATACAAATGGTCATTGTACAGGTAAAGTTTGGGCCTCACTTTGGTCCCCACTTCACCTGGTTTGAGATCAAGTACCCTTATTGATGAAGTGTGCCCTCCCTCCCCTGGCAGTTTCCCACTACTGCTAATCCCTTTCTTATAATATTATGATAACTGTTCAAGGTCTGCTTATGAGTGAGAACATGTGGTACTCAGTTTTTTCTGTGATAGATCTCTCAGTATTATAGACTCTAAGTTCATATGAGTTGTTGCGAAGTTCATAAATTTGTCCTTTGTTATGGCTGTGTAATAGTTACCACATTTTTTAATCCAGTCCACTTTCAGCGGGCAACATAGTTGGTTCCATGTTTTTGCTGTTGTTCCTAATGCTGCAATAAACATGAGCATGCAGGTAACTTTTTCATAGAGTGATTTGGGTTCGTCCAGGTATAGTCCCAGAAGAGGGATTGCTGGGTCGTATAGAAGGTCGATTTTTAGATCTTTTAGGAATCGCCAAACTGTTTTCTACAGAGGTTGTACTAGTTTACACTCGCACCAAGAATGTACAGTAGAAGTGTTCCCTTTTCCCCACATCCTTTCCAGCAACTGTTGTTTTTTGAGTTATTGACAATGCCCATCCTGACTGGAATTTGGTGGTATCTTGGCGTAGTTTTAATTTGCATTTATTTGATGACTAATGTGGCTGAGCATTTTTTTCATGTATTCTTTGGCTGCTCATATGTCTTATTTTGAAAAGTGTCTATTCATATCTTTTGCTCACTTTTTAATAGGGTTTTTTTTCTTTTTGGCATATTTGAGTTCCTTGTATATCCTAGATGGTTGGCCTTTGTCAGATATACAGTTGGCAAATATTTTTTCCTATTCTCCCCACTCTCATGATGGTTTCTTTGGTTGTGCAGAAGCTTGTCAGTTTGATGAAGTCCCTTGTCTATCTTATATCTTATGGCATGGGCATTTGGGGTTTTGATCAGGAATTGGTTACCAGTTCCAATTTCCATAAGGGTGTCTCCTGCATTTTCTAGGGTTCTTGTAGTTTGAGGTTTTACATTTAGGTCTTTGATCCATTTAGAGTTGATTTTTGTGTATGGTGATAGGTAGGGGTCCTGTTTCAATCTTCTGCATGTGATCAGTCAGTTTTCCCAACACCATTTACTGAATAGGTTCTCCTCTCCCCAGTGGTTGGTGGTAGAGGCTTTGTTGAAGATGAGTTGGCTGAGAAATTGAGGTTATGTTTCCGGAATCTCTATCCTGTTCCATTGGTCTATATGCCCATCCTTGTACCAGTACCAAGCTGTTCTATGGAGCGGCTCTCATAACTCAAAAACTCTGGCCAGTGATCTACCTTTAGAAAGCCACCTCACTTCTGCATTTAAAAGAAGACGTGTGTTCTGTGTCCATCTCCTTACAGAGTTGTGCGAACAAGTATGAGTTAAGGGCATGTACTTTTTAATGGGGCTGATAATTTTAATCACATCCTGCAAAAAGTTCAGGTGACATTTTTTGGCTAGTTATCATTTCTCTATGGATGACACAGTGTGTAAACTTACATTCAGAAGTGACCTCTTTGACCTGAGTAGTGAAACCAGAAAGCTGTCCTCTCACAGCAGCTGCTCCATCCGTGCATAAATACGAAATGACAAATTCAGTTTTCCTGACATGTAATAATTCAAAGACTTGAATAGTTCTGCAGCTGTGGTATTAGTTGGCAACAAAAGTACATATAACATACCCTCATGCACATCCTCCTGAAAAATATATCACACAGAAACAAGCATTGTTGCTTTGTTGTTAATATCGGTAGACTCGTCAACCTGGATTGTGTAACATGACTCATTAATTCTCTCTAACAGTTGTGCCTCAATATTTTGTTATTTCATCAATTTCGCTAGTTACGGTGCTAGCCAAAAGAGGAACACATGCCACCTTTTGAACTTCAGCCTCTCCTAAAAGTTAATGACAAAAAAAGCAGGCAGGATCGACTCTTCACCAATAGTGAAGGACTTTTTAGCTTTAGCAATGCAGTTAGAATGATGCTCTCAGTGCAGACAACATTTGATGAAGTGATCGCCTTCAATGATTGCTTCTGTTCTTCATGTTCATTTTTTAAAAATTATTTTGAAAAACTCCAAAGGCTTGTCTTTTAGCTCAGGGTGCTTGGACTCTATGTGGTGAAACAGTTTTGAAAGTTTCCTGGCTTCCTTGGATAGCCAGTTGCCATATATGACTCAAAGTGGGCTTGGAGAATGTGAATCACCTGTTGCAATAAACCTGTAATTTAAGTACGACCCTGGTATTTTCCTTTAAATGTAGCTTTCTTTTTTGGCAGTCGTAGAATCTTCTGCTATCTCATCATTGGGTCTTTCTTCCTTTTCAAAGAAGCTCTACAGTAGCATTTGTTTTTTATTCATTTTGGCTAGGGTTAGCTTATGGGCTTACCAAAACTGTGACTGAGACAAGTGCACAGTGCAGGAAAGAGGCACAGATAGAAGTGGTAAATAAAATAATGGGCGGGCCATGTATGGATTAAATAAGTGTCAGATTCTGACTTAAAGTCTGCCACTAGATGCAGCTGCACAATTGAAGTACATCAACTCTCTTGCCACTCACTGATAGGGTTTTGATATGTCTGCAAGCAATGATTTATTATGGTCTCTATGCAGTCAAACCTCACTGCTAATGTTAATCTGTATATGCAGCCACACCCCAGCACTAGCATTGCCACCTCAGCTCCACCTCAGATCATCAGACATTAGATTCTCATAAGGAATGTGCAACCTAGATCCCTGGCATGTGCACTTCACAATAGGATTCCTGAACCTATGAATCTAATGCCGCTGCTGATCTGACAGTAAATGGAGCTCAGGTGGTAATGCCAGTGATGGTGAGCGGCTATAAATACAGACAATGCTTCACTCACTGCTGCTCACCTCCTGCTGTGTAGCCTGGTTCCTAACAGACCACAGACCAGTACAAGTCCATGGACTGAGGATTGGGAACCCCTGTATTAAAAGGAACAACAAACATTGCCTGGAAAATATCACCCAAAACAACAAATATTTATTTAACGAAAACAAGATTAGCTATTTTGTTTCTTCAACAGGAAGGTATAATAATTTTAGCAAAGCAAATGTGGAATTGAAAAGTGTTTTAGCTATAAATATGAAATGTGTCATTGTATTTAATATACTGTTATCTAAATGAATATGACAGGCTTGGAACACTAGGTTATGAGACTGACTTCACTCTGTTCTTTAACAAGCCCCCCAGAATGTCTCACTACAGTGGCATTAAGCAGCACTGAAACAACAAGCTAGGCTGGCTTGGTGGCTCCAGCCTGTAATCCCATCACTTTGGGAGGCTGAGGCGAGAGGACTGCCTGAGCCTGCGGCTTGAGACCAGCCTGGGCAACCTGATGAGGCCTCGTCTCTACAATAAATCAAAAATGAGCTGGGCATGATAGCACGTGCCTATAGTTCCAGCTACCTGGAAGGCTGAGGCAGAAGGATTCCCAGAGCCCAGCAGGTCAACACTGCAATGGATGTGAATGTGCCACTGCACTCAAGCCTGGGCGACTGAGTGAGATTCCAAGGAGCGGGTGGAGAGAAAGAAGAGAGGAGGGAGGGAGAGAGGGGGGAGGAGAGAGAGGAGAGAGGGGAGAGAGGAGAGAGGGAGAGAGGGGAGAGAGAGGGGAGGGGGAGGGGGAGAGAGAGGGGAGAGGGGGGAGAGGAGGGGAGAGGGGGGAGAGGAGGGGAGGGGGGAGAGGAGGGGAGAGGAGGGGAGAGGGAGGAAGGGAGAGGAAGGGAGAGGGAGGAAGGGAGAGGAAGGGAGAAAGAACAAAACTATGGCTTGACTGGCCTCCTTCCACCAATGGGGAGGTGGGAGAATCACAACACCCTTCCCCCAGCAGCTCTAAGTCTTGCCGGTAATAACACCCAGAGAAACAGCATTGCATTCTAGAGCAGATTTGTGCTAAACATCCTTCTGTTTCCATGTGAGAGACCATTAGAGTCAGCTTCTGAATGGTTTGGGACTTAAAAAATAAATCTATTCAGAAAACTGCCACCAAGCATGAGTGCAGTGATTTGTGATCTTAGCTGCATATTAGAATCATCTGAGAGCTTTTAAAATCGTCCATGCCCTGGTCACACCCCAGACCAATTGTTTCAGACGCTGGGTGTGGGACCCAGGCATCATCGTGGTATTAAAGCCCCCCAGGTGATTCCAGTATGCAGCAGCTGGATGTAATAGCAATAGAAGCGTAATAATTAAGAAATTTGAAACACCTTCCACGTGGCCCTGTGAAGCTACTCAACTTTGCAGGAATAAAATCTGTAGGAGGAATCAAAGTCCTCCCAAAGGAACCCTTCAGAATCTCTGTTATGAAAGCTCTGGATAAGCTAAGTCGACAGAAGAAACACTACAAGGGACAAGTAAACCTCACTTCCATTCAATTACTCATTCATTCACTCATTCACCCACAAAGTAATTTATCACTCAGTCACCCATTCATTCATTCACTTATTTGCTCAACATTCCAGAGTTTCCTCTCTGTGCCAGGTCTTAGCGAAACTGAAACAGAAGAAAGCCCTGGTTTCTATCCCCAGAAAACTTGTGGTCTGTGTGGGATTAGGAGCAAGAGATGGTGGAAATTGAGTTCAGAAAGTGCTGTGGAAGAAGCCTGTGGTGGTATTGTGGAATATTGCCCAGATGTAGACTTTTCCCCCATACCTTGCTTCTTCCTGCCCCTCCCTTAGGAAGCAGCCTCTGGCCAAGGCTGGTCTCTGAAGCATTAATACTCCCAGTAATGAGTCATGGGAGGCAGGTGACCAAGCAAAGCTGAAAACAATGTAGTCCCCAAGCTTAATCAATGGAATTGTCCACAACATATAGGAATATGAATGATGCCAGCTTGGTGGCTTCATATCTGTAATCCCAGTATTTTGGGAGGCCAAGGTGAGAGAATAGCCTGGGTCCAGGGGTTCAAGATCAGCCTGGGCAACTTAGCAAGACCTCATCTCTACAATAAATAAAAAAATTAGCCAGCCGCGGTGCACATACCTGTAGTTCCAGCTACTTGGAAGGCTCAGGTGGAAGGATCACCTGAGCCTAGCAGTTCAAGGCTGCAGTGGCCGTGAGCATGCCACTGCATTCTAACCTGGGCAACGGAGTGAGACTTCAACTCAAAAAAAAAAAAGATTGGCTTGAGTTCGTGGGCTAGAAAACTGCTTGCTATACTTCCCCAAGGTGTGAATTCTTCACACCAACAGCCACCATTGTTGCCTCCTGTAAGTTTTAATAAACCAATGTCTTTCCCTGCTGGACCTCTGGGTAACTTCTTTGGAATAGGTAAACATTGTGCACAAGCCCTCTCAGATTTGGGGTTACCGCATTACAGGTGTTACAGGGAGTTGAGGGGAAGAGGCATGTTACCCAGCTGAGGAGGGGGGATGAAGGGGAAGGGTAGGAGGAGGGAGGGGAAGGGTAGGAGGAGGGAGGAAAGGGAAGGGTAGGAGGTCGCCTGTAGTTCCAGCTACTTGGAAGGCTGAGGCGGAAAGCGTGCTGGAGCCCAGCAGGTTGACGCTGGGGTAGCTGTGAGTATGCCACTGTACTCCAGCCTGGGTGACAGAGTGAGACTCCAACTAAAATAAATAAATTTTTAAAAATCATTATAATGTCTTAATTCAAGTGAAATTTACATAATGTAAAATTAACAATTTATTGACATTTAGTACATTCACACTGTCATGCAGCCACCCTCTCTACTTGGTTCCAAACTTTTTTTTTTCTTTGAGTCAGAGTCTCACTCTGTTGCCCAGGCTGGAGTGCAGAAGCATGCTTACAGCCACTGCCGCCTTGACCTGCTGGATTCAGGTGATCCTTCTGCCTCAGCCTTCTGAGTAGCTGGAACTATAGGCATGCACCACCACACCAGGTTGATTTTTTGATTATAGAGATGAGGTCTCGCCAAGTTGCCCAGGCTGGTCTTGAACCCCTGGGCTCATGCAATCTTCTCCCCTCTGCCTCCCAAAGTTCTAGGATCACAGGTGTAAGCCACTGTGCCAGACTGAAACTTTTTTTTTTAAGTTGATCTATTCTCTTGGCCAGACTGGAGTAGAATGGCACGATCATGGTTCACAACAGTCTCTACCTACTGGGCTCAGGTAATCCTTCCACCTCAGCCTTCCAAGTAGCTGGAACTGCAGGCATGCACCACCGCACCTGGCTGATTTTTTTATTTATTATAGAGACGAGGCCTCACCAAGTTGCCTAGGCTGGTCTTAAAGCCCTGGGCTCAGGCAATCCTCTCACCTCTGCCTCCCAAAGTGCTGGGATCACAGGCGTGAGCCACTGCACCAGGCTGAAACTTTTTTTTTAAGTTAGTCTATTCTATTGGCCAGGCTGGAGTACAGTGGTACAATCATGGCTCACAACAGTCTCGACCTACTGGGCTTGGATGATTCTTCCACCTCAGCCTCTGGAGTAGCTGGGACTACAGGTGGGTGGCACCATGCCCCGCTAATTTTTTTTAAGTTTTCTTACAGAGAAAGGGCCTTGCTATATTGCCCAGGCTGGTCTTAGACGCCTGAGCTCAAGCAATCTTCTCACCTCAGCCTTCCAAAGTGTTAGGATTACAGGTATGAGCCACCATGCCTGGCCCCAAAACATGTTTATCACCCCAAAATAAAACCTTGTGTACCCTTAATCACTCCCATCCCCCCTGCCCCCAGTCCCTGGTGACCACAAATCTGCTTTCTATCTTTATAAGTTTAACTATTCTGGATATTTTTGAGCCATACAAAATGTGGCCTTTTGTGTCTGCTTCTTTCATTTAGCACAATGTTTGAAGGAGTTTCATTCATATTGTAGCACGCATCAGCACCACATTCCTTTTTATGGCTAAATAGTATTGGATCTACCACAATTTTTTAATCCACTCATTCATTTATGGACATTGGGTTGTCTTCAATTGTAAATAGTGCTGCTATGAACATAAATGTACAAATATTTGTTTAACATCTGTTTTCCACCCTTTGGGGTATAAACTGGGCATCTATATTTTTTTAAAACCTCTCTAATGATTCTAAAATGCAGTCAAGGCTGTGAACAACTGAATTTGAGTGGTGTCCCCCACCAGTGGCTCTGGTTTAAGAAATTAGATTTCCCAGCCTTGGCTCTGGGAAGTCACTTAGTGAACTCAGAAATCTCTCTCTCCTTGAATGTCTCTCTTCCCTGTGTTGACAGATACCTACCCATATACCTACCCATCAGCCTTGGGAGTGTCTCTGACAATGATCCCCATCCCCTCCAGAGAGAGGTCTCACTCCCAGTATATCAGTACATCTGAACTATTCAAGACCTCCCAGGCTAGAGCCCATGCTAAGTAAGGCCAAGATGCCCCCTCATCCTCCCTGCTTGGGCCAGCCTCTGCTCCTGATCTGTGGGCAAGTCTTGGGCACTCACATCCCCCAAGAACAAACAACCACATTTAGAGAGAGTGCAACATGAATCCATCTTCAAGACCCACACTCTCTAACTCTGTAAGGACACAGGCTAAAAATTTGTGGCTCACCAGAATGTCTTAGTCTCGAGCACGGGTATTCAGGTTCCAAGTGACCGCACAGTTGTCACCCATAACCTTTTACATTTGTGTGACTAAAAGGCTCATCCTGGAGATTCTTCCCAAGCAAAGGGAGCTGCTGCAAAAGTGATCACTCAGCCTCCAGGGACAAGACACTGCCAAAAACTTTCAAGCAGAACTTCCCCGGTTTCAGAAAAAATAAAACTCACAAAGCACTGGTTATTAAAATAAACCAAAATTGTATAGATCTAGGCAGCAGTGTCAAATTCAAGGACATTGTGGGACCTCTTTGAGTGTCTACAAACTTACCTGGTATGACCTCTAGCAGGGGCGAAGCAGCCACTTCCTGAGAATCAGAAAGCCAGGACTTTTTTGTCTTTGTGCAAGGGGCCAAAAATAAATAAACGGCAGAACTTTTAGAAATACTCTCATATCAAACAACTCCGACTCCACAAGTCAGAGAACAAAACCATTTTAACACCTTTAAATACCGAAATACTTATAACAATTACTTATTTCTCCCATGGGCCAAACTCTGTACTCAACGCATGAACACAAATCAGCCCATTTACTCCTCACATCAGCCATGTGAGGAAGAATTTATTATCCACATTTCAAAGATGAGGACACTGATGCCTACAGAGGTTAAACAACGTTCCCGAGGTCACACAGCTGGTAAGTCAGAGAGCTGGGATGCAAGCCCAGAGGTAACCTTTAAAGGTGTGCTCCAAATGCAGATATTCTCTTGACAAGACACATGTTGGGAAAGGAATGACCTACTGATGTGCATAGACACTGCCACTACTCGGAGTAGTAAGGAGGGTCTAAAAGCTAACAGCTAGATATGTAGTCTTTGAGGCGATGGACGGGGAAACATCCTCATGTTCACAACACAAGGCCCTGCCCTGGGCATAAGTAGTGCGGGGAAAGACTGGCCACGCTGGCATCCCATTGCCTGTAGGAGGGGCTAGTGATTCCTGTGGCTCCCAAAGCACCGTGTTTTGTGGAAGAAGTTATGTGCTGGACTGCTCTTTAAACTTTAATAAACCATAAATGAATACAAATGTCTTTCTGAGAGCCCGTCTTTCACAGGAAGGTGAGTTTGTAAAATATAATTCACTTTCAACAACATATGCTGTTCCAGAGGCACAGAGAATTCCAGAAGGGTTACAACAAAAATGGGAACATTTTTTTTTCTCACCTGAGTAAGTACTGTAATTCATTTCCTGAGATGACCACATAAACATTATCATGTTGTATTACCCAAGAAAGTAAAGTGCTCCCCACGCCCCCAACCCCTCATCCCCCAAGAGCCCAGTAGGCCAAATGCGCACTGGCGCTTACGTGCGATGGTCATTTCTGCCGGTAGGTGGCAATCTTGCTTGCAACATTCTACATTCAGGCTTTCTCAAAAGGCCAGACGTGGCACTTGAGAAAATTAAGGTAAAAGGCTTCAAGGCTGATGATTTTTTTTTGCGTTGGAGTCTCACTCTGTCCCCCAGACTGGAGTGCAGTGGCCGCTCCCGGCCACCGCAGCCTCGATTTTGCTGGGCTCCGGCGATCCTTCCTCCTCAGCCTTCCAAGCAGCCGGAACTGCGGGCGCGCGCTACCACGCCCGGCTAATTTTTTTGATTTATTGTAGAGATGAGGTCTCGCGTGCCCAGGCGGGTCTCGAACCCGCAGGCTCAGACAATCCACTCATCTCAGCCTCCCAAAGGCGCGGGATTACAGGCTGAGCCACCGAGCCCGGCTAGAGCTGATGATTTATTGGTTGAGAAATTGTTTGCAAACAGCAAGAGAAATGTGCTGAAAAGCAAACACGCTTTCCTTGTTTTCTGATCATTGTTTTTGGGAAGAACTACTTTTAAAAAAAGAAACTACTTTTTGTCAACTCATTGAAAATGTTAAAACTTCAGTTAAATTTTGGGTTTATTCTTCTTTTCTTCATTGATGTCAGGTGGCTTTTAAATCAACCATCTGGCACTTGTTTTGGGGGTTTGTTTTTTTGAGTTGGAGTCTCACTCTGTCGCCCAGACTGGAGTGCAGTGGCCGCTCCCCGCCACCGCAGCCTCGACCTGCTGGGCTCCGGCGACCCTTCCGCCTCAGCCTTCCAAGTAGCTGGAACTACAGGCGCGCGCTACCACGCCCGGCTAATTTTTTGATTTATTGTAGATGCGAGGTCTCACCACATTGCCCAGGCTGGTCCCGAACCCATACGCTCTGGCAGATCGCTCACCTCGGCCGCCCAAAGTGCTAGGATTACAGGCTTGAGCCACCGTGCCCGGTCACCTGCCACCTTTTTGAAAAATCATTTCTGACTTTTTGGTAATTGACCGCGACTTTCTATGAAACGATCTGTCCTAGCAGATTGACCTTACATGAAATTCTCTGTGACTATCACCCTCACTGAGGGGCAGTGTTTAGAACATTATTTCTGTATCTATGAAACTTGGGCTTCCAGCCATTCTTTGACCTCCTTTGCAGAATCCTGTAGACCTGAGTGAACCCAGAAGACTAAGCAAGCCTTTCCAGCCCCAGCACTTGTTTTCATATTGGGATTCAAAGGTAAGATTTTCTATGATGGAAATCTTCTGTTGCTCTAAAAATCAACCAACCTCAAAAACTATTTTACAGAGGTCCTGGCATGTCAGGTGGCACAGAGAGGCGGCTGAGGATTAGACTCCCAGTCTCTTGTCACAAAAAATAAATTAGGTTGACAAAGATAACGCCCCTGGCAGAGATGGTGTTTAAACCTTGTCATGGTCAATGCGATTATATCTCAGAAGTTAGTGTTTGTAAACTTGAATTCTAAATGAAGTCCAAGAAATCCAAGCTTCAAGTGGAAAACTGTCATCACAATTATATTTGAAAATGACCGCTTTCAGACTTCCACAAAGTAGAAATCTGCTAAACTCTTTTGTTTGGGGGAGATGGGGGGGGTCTCATTACTTAGAGCACAAAAAGATAAGCATTCAGGAGCACACCTGGCAATGTGATTGCACTTCATCCCCGAGTCAGGACAAAGTGCTGGGTGAGAGGAAACACCTGGATGGCGGGAGGATTTCCAAGTGAGCTGATAATGAACATCCGCTGGTCTCATTCAGACTTTCCTCCTGGGAAAGAAATCAGTCCTTACCTGATTGGCAGGGTGGGGCAACTCCCCACTGCCTCAAGGGAAAACCTCAGTCTCTGTTCTGTACTCTAGCCCTGACCACAGGTGGTGAAGAGCCATTATGGATAATTTTTGTCTTTAGAAAGGATGGTCCAACTCCCTGCTCAGATGGTCCAACTCACTCGGTTTACGTAAGTGGGGGGTTGGTGACTTGTCTGTGTCCCTTTTGGTAGCACAGCTGTGGCTGGAGGCAGCTGATCTGACATTTAGTTGGGAGCTTTTCCATTGCATCCCAAGGGATTCAGCTTAGCGGGACCTCACTAATCGGTTCAGCTTAGCGGGACCTCACTAATCGGAAATTGCCCTGGAACTTCTTATGACCAAGTTCCCAGAGAGTTCGTTTTTGATCATTGATGGAACTTAGTTTCTATGACCTGAAAACCAAAGGAACGATGAGTTTTGGGAATATTCTGTTTTTTTCATGTTCACAATCTGTTTAATAAAAGAGTTTTTCAACATACCAGCATGATTCAGTTGATGCAAATCTTGAATTTAGGTTAGACATGGTTTCAAACTCAGAAGGCCTTTCATCTCTTCTCCAAGAGTCTCCCCGTGTTTCCGGCCCCAGTTCTATGTCCTGCCCTCCACAAGGTCTCACCCTCCATTAACCTGGGGAACATGATTGTCTTCCTTCTCTCTCTTTCTCTCTTTGTCTCTCTCTTTCTCTCCATTTAAAAAATTATACTAAAATTACCTCTCCCAGCCCCCAAGTCCACAAGTTTATCCAGAGCGTCAATATATGGGTGTCTGTCTTCCTTACACTTGTGTTATTAACGTCTATTATCTTTGCAACTCTGATATGTGAAAAAATAAATGTTCTTTTTTTTTTTATAGGAGTTTGTAAGCTATTTTCTTTCAGTCAGACATCATAAGCTGTTTTTTTTCTGGGGCTGCCTATTCTTTCCCTTTGTCCATTTTCTACTGATTTTTTAAAATTAATAGGAACATTTTATGTATTAAATAAATTAACTCTACCTAAGATAGATCATGCAATTCAAAAATATATATTTAATTATGGCTGAGTGTATTGACTAACACCTGTAATTCCAGGAATTCAACAACATAGCAAGACCCCTACACAAATTATTTCAAAATTAAATTTTAAAAATTAGCCAGGGGTGGTGGCTCAGACCTGTAATCCCAGCTACTCAGGAGGCTGAGGCAGGAGAATCCCTTGAGTCCAAGAGCTTGGAGCTGCAGTGAACTATGATCACACCACTATATTCTTCTCTAAGAAAAAAAAATGGTTTTAATTCATTTGTTATTAAAAATATTGTTTGTAACATGTTTTTTTCTGTGCAATATATTTTAACGTTCATATCATTAAGTTTGTCTTTTTCTTTAAATCTCCTTGGTTTTCTATCTAGCTTGGAAAGAACTTCTGCATGTCAAGATTTTAAAAACACTTTATCCTATATTTTTTTCAAGAGCTTGTAATGGTTTCACTGTATTTAAATCTTTGCTCCATTCGAAATTTATTTGGGTATGCATTGAGTATTATATTGAGTATACACTGACCATATAGTGAGTAAATTGGAATTCAACATAAAAATTTCCCCGACCTCATTTATTCAATAATCTACCTTTCCCCCACTGATTTAACATGCCACCTTTATCAAAAAGCAAATTACTTTTTGGGGTTTTCTGAGCCTTCCATTCTGTCCCATGTATTTGCATGTCCACTCAAGTGCCAGTGTTTAACTGTTTTACTTCTTGATTAGTCTTACGGTATTTTTACTTTCCACCTTACATTACAATTCTTTGTATGCATGCCCTAGCTCCTTTATGAGACTATAAATTCTCTGAGGGCAGGGAAAATATGCTGTTCATTTTTGGAAACTCTGTAATCCCCTCTTTACACCAGGCTGGTGTTCAACATGTATTTGCTGTTTTACTGGATAAATGGAGATGTCTCCAAACTGAAGACTGGGTTCATAAATTCACAGCAATGTCAGGATTTGTCATACTTTTCATTTTTAGGGCCTCTCCCCCCACCCCTGATGGATCCCTCTGGACCTTTTCTCTTCTCTCTTAAACCTACTTACTATCTCTATCACGTATCTAAAGCTTTATCTCTTGCCATTTTTTTCTCATGACTCATGTGTTTCCTTCACCTGTCTCACCAAGGCTGTCCTCTCGTTAAAGGCTAGGCTGATCTTTCATGTACCAACCATGTCTCCCTCAAAATCAAGGACAGGGCTAGACACATAGAGACTATCTGAAGATACTATTGAAAATAAGTCTCAGAATTGGTAAGAATTAACATGATGCTTTTGAATCACATTTACGCTTGAAACAATCTCGAGAATTATTCCTTTTTCAACAGCCTGACAACTTTTTTATTTCCAAATTGTATCCAAGTTTATTTAAAATTTTTTATTTATTTATGGTAAATTTTACATTTTATTATGTATTATTTTAGTATTTATTATACTATTTTACTAACTTACTATTTTGACCATTATAAGTATACATTTAGTAGCATTAAGTACATTCACCATCCATCTCCAGAACTTTTCTCATTTTGCAAAGCTGAAATGCTATACTTAATACACACTAACTCCTCATTCCCCTTCTCCCCAGCCCCTGGCAACCACCATTCTGCTTTCTGTCTCTATGAACTTGACTAGACCAGACTACACTAGATACCTTATGTTAGTAAGTGGAATCGCAAACTATTTGTCTTTTTGTGACTGACTTATTTCACTTAGCATAAAGTCCTCAAGTCTCATCCATGTTGTAGCATGTGTCAGAATTTCCTTCCATTTTGAGACTGAATAATATTCCACTGTATGTAAACACCACAATGGGTTTTTATCTGTTTATCAGCTGATAGACACTTGGGTTGCCTCCACTTTTCAGCTATTGTGAATAATACAGCTGTGGACACTGGTGTACAAATATCTGTTCTAGTCCCCACTTTCAGTTATTCGGTTTCTTCAACCCAGAAGTTGAATCATATTGCTGTGACAAATGGTAAATCTATGTTTAATTTTTTGAGGCACCTCCATGCTATTTTCCATAGCAGCTGCATCATTGTATGTTCCCACCAGGAATCCAAAAGAGTTGTAGTTTCTCCACATTCTCATCAACACTTGTTATTTTCTGTGTCGAGTTTTTGGTTTTGTTTTTATAATAGCCATCCTAATGGGTATGAGGTGATATCTTATTGTGGTTTTGATTTGCATTTCCCTAATGATTAGTGACACTGAACATCTTTTCATGTGCTAAATAGCAATTTGTACATCTTCTTTGGAGAAGTATCTATTCAAGTCTTTTGCACATTTTTAAATTTGGCTATTTGTTTCTTGTTGAGTTACAAGGGTTCTCTAAGTAGTCTGAATATTAACCTCTTTTCACATATGTGATTTTCAGATATTTTCTTCTATTTTATGGGATGCCTTTTCACTATGTTGATGGTGTCTTTTGATGCATAGAAGGTTTAAATTTTTCTTTTAGCGGTAGCGTGTGCCTGTAATTCCAGCTACTCGGAAGGCTGAGGCGGAAGGATTGCAGGAGCTCAATGGGTCGAGGCTGCGGTGGCCGGGCGTGTGCCACTGTACTCCAGTCTGGGTGACGGAGTGAGACTCCAACTCAAAAAAAAAATTTATTTTAGTGCAATTTACCTATTTTCTTTTGTTGCCTGTGCTTTTGGTGTCATATCCAAGAACAATCTGACAATTTGACAGTACAATGCATTCCCTCAAAATGGGCTCTCACGCTAAAATATTAGAAATTCTAGTAAGAGAGCCTAGGCCAGCCAATTACATAGGTTTTTCCAAAAAGTGTAAATATATATGTCCTGACTCTCGTATTCAATAGATGTGGCCCTACAGATCACTGTAACATGTTTTTATTACTGGATGAAACTCTGTCCTCAGACCTTGTCAGAAGTAGAAGGGAGCAGACATGGTCCTACAGACACAACTAATAAGAAAAAAATGTTGACAAGGTCATCTCAGAAAAGATTGTTACTCTTAGAATTTTAATAGGCCAAATTGTATTATAAACTTTATCTGAAAGGCATAACAGCTATGTAGAATACCATTTATACTTCAGAAAACAAAGGAGGATTAAGTGAACATTAACTCTAATCATAGGACAGGAAGCAAGGACTGAGATGTGCCCTGCTGGCAATTTTGTGCTTATCTTGGTTACCAGGACTATTAAAAGCTTCAAGTACAATTTCCAGAACATTCTGCTTAACCCAAAAAGTATTTATTCTTGTCACTCATTTATGGTATTTATAGAGTTATCTGTATCTGCTCTATATGATTTAAAGAAATTTTTCTTACATTTTCCCCAAATTTAAAACAGCAACTTTCCATTTTGGGGACTTGTGTGAAAATGTCAAACTCACATGAATATGAGACTAAAAATACAGACACATCCTCAAGTCACCAAAAGTACCTGAAGGTCAAAACTACATTTTAAAATTATATTCTAATGCCGGGCTCGGTGGCTCAGCCTGTAATCCCGCGCCTTTGGGAGGCTGAGGTGAGTGGATTGCCTGAGCCCGCGGGTTCAAGACCCGCTTGGGCAGCGAGACCTCATCTCTACAATAAATCAAAAAAATCAGCCGGGTGTGGTAGCGCGCGCCTGTAATTCCGGCTACTCGGAAGGCTGAGGAGGAAGGATTGCCAGAGCCCAGCAAGTCGAGGCTGCGGTGGCCGGAAGCGGCCACTGCACTCCAGTCTGGGTGACAGAGTGAGACTCCAACTCAAAAAAAAAAAAAAAACAAAAAAAAAATAAAATTATATTCTAGTTTGGAATTTTCAAACTTTTAAAAATCATGAGCTTTTGTACTAAGATGTAATTTGATCTTTTTCAAACACTAATTTTACTAATATGTAGAACAGAGATTATAAAATTTAAGTGAGTTGTATCTAGCAATTCATATTAATGGAGAGTTTTAAGAAGATAGAATAATGGCAATAACATTTCAGAGTTACTTGATTAGAAATCAAGATTATAATAAATTTTTCTCTTTTCTTTTCTTTTTTTTTTTTGAGTCAGAGTCTCACTCTGCTGCCCAGGCTGGAATGCAACTGCCTGTTCACCACTACCATATCCTCAACCTGCTGGGCTCAGGTGATCCTTCCACCTCAGCCTTCCAAGTACCTGGAACTACAGACTCATGTAACCACATCCAGCTAATTTTTTTTATTTATTGTAGAAATGTGGACTCGCCAAGTTGCCCAAGCTGGTCTTGAACCCCTGGGCTCAGCAATCCTCTCGCCTTTGCCTCCCAAAATGCTGGGATTACAGGCCACTGCGCCCAGCCTTCCTTTCCTTGTGAGACTCCAACTCAAAAAATAATAATAAAATAAAATGTTGCAACAGGGTCGGGCACAGTGGCTCACGTCTATAATCCCAGCACTTTGAGAGCCCAGGATGAGAGGATTGCCTCAGTCTAAGAGTTGGAAACCAGCCTGGGCAACCTGGCCAGACCTCATCTCTACAATAAATCAAGAAAAATTAGCCAGGCATGATGGCACATGCCTGTAGTTCTAGCTTCTGGCTGAGTCAGAAGGCTCACCTGAGCCCAGCAGGTAGAGACTGTGGTGGCTGTGAGCGTGCCACTGCACTCCAGCCTGAGCGACAGTGAGACTCCAACTCAAAAAAAAAAAAAAATGTTTCAACATATCCAAATCAAAGAAAAACAAGTATAATATATTTTCTACCTATAGGTGGCAATATTTGTACAATGAGCATCATTTCTATTAATCGTAAATTATTAAAAATAATTTTTATGCGAACATTTTTAAACTTTATATTGTGGAAATTGCCAAGCACACTCAAAGGTAGAGAGAGTGGTATAACCACTGTGTTCCCCACCCACGGCAGCAGTTACCATGGCCAGTCTTGCTTCATTAACCCACATGCCCTTCCCTTCCATCTGAATTACTTTGAAGCAAATCCCAGACTACAGCTAAATTAAAATAGAAAAATAAGCCGGGCTCGGTGGCTCAAAGTGTAATCCCGCGCCTTTGGGAGGCTGAGGTGAGTGGACTGCCTGAGCCCACGGGTTCGAGATCCGCCTGGGCAGCGAGACCTCATCTCTACAATAAATCAAAAAATCAGCCAGGCGTGGTAGCGCATGCCTGTAATTCTGGCTACTTGGAAGGCTGAGGCGGAAGGATCGCCGGAGCCCAGCAGGTCGAGGCTGCGGTGGCCGGGAGTGGCCACTGCACTCCAGTCTGGGCGACAGAGTGAGACTCCAACTCAAAAAAAAAAAAAAAAGCATCCAATCTCTGAAAGTGGTTGCTCCTTTTGTCCTTCAAAAGTAAAATAATGTTATTGTCATTATTTTATTTTGTACTGTTCAAGCTATTTTATTACTCCAAAAATTTGGGTTTCAAAGTCTGTGACTTCACTGTCATTTTTTTTTCTTACAGAAATAGCATTTTTGCTTGGAACTTTTTTAAAAAATGAAACATACAAATCAGCCCTTAAAATTGTTTAAACAAAGCCGGGCTTGGTGGCCCAGCCTGTAATCCTGCGCCTTGGGAGGCTGAGGTGAGTGGATTGCCTGAGCTCGCGGGTTCGAGATCTGCCTGGGCAACTTGGTGAGACCTCATCTCTACAATAAATCAAAAAATTAGCCAGGTGTGGTAGGGCATGCCTGTAGTTCCAGCTACTTGGAAGGCTGAGGCCGAAGGATCACTGGAGCCTAGCAGGTCGAAGCTGCGGTGGCCGGGAGTGGCCACTGCACTCCAGTCTGGGCAACCGAGTGAGACTCCAACTCAAAAAAAAAAAAAAAAAAAAAAAAGAAAAATAAAGTTATGATACCACTTGAAAAACGCCTCCAAAAAATTGTACCCATGGAATCCTAAAAATAAATAAATGGGCAAATAAAGAACAGACAAAAAGCAACCCTCCTGCAATAAAGACGAAAAGCACCAAATTCAATATCATCGTGTGATGAGAACTCTTTGTCTACCACACAATGAAAAGTTTATAGCACATAGGTAGCATGTATTCAGGTAAAATAAAAAGTGGTGCTGTAAGTTTTTCAGAGCAATTACTAAATCAAAGAAATAACAAAATACCAAATGACAATATATGACATGCACATTCTTCTTTGGGGTTAAAAAAAAATGACAAGATCACTTGTAAATTAAAACTAGTTAATAATAATTTTTTAAATGATCAGTCTAAATTAGGAGATTTTGCAGAGTGAGTGATTAGATACCTAAAGGAGATAGAGTAAGCAAGGGGAATGGAAAATTACTTACTTGTTAGAAAAAGCCGTGACAGCTGCTAGATCTAAAATTAGGAACGGAGACAAGAGATTTTCAGAGCATCACCAAACAAGTCACAAAGGCTTGATTCACCAAGCACCTTTCAGAAAGACTTTAAGCCCTGAAAGAATACATGCCGGCCTGTCTCGGTGGCTCAGCCTGTAATCCCAGCACTTTGGGAGGCTGAGGCTAGTGGATTGCCCAAGTTCGTGGGGTTCGAGACCATCCCAGGTAATTTGGCGAGATAATAAATAAAAAATTAGCTGGGCGTGGTAGCTCGCACCTGTAGTTCCAGCTACTTGGAAGGCTGAGGCGGAAGGATTGCCGGAGTTCAGCGGGTCAACGCTGGGGTGGCTGGGAGTGTGCCATTGCACTCCAGTCTGGGTGACAGAGTGAAACTCCAGCTCAAATGAACAACAACAAAAAAGAATACATGCCAAGTTATTGCCAGGCTGATCATTCAGAGCCTGCTCACTTTCGAAAACCTTGCTGTTCATTGAGTCCAGGACCATTTCTCTACAGAGCGCTACGCTTGAACGAATGAGAGCTCAAATGAAAACCAAGGACAGAGAGTGTGTGCCTCTCTTTAAAGTCTTCTGTATTTTCTGTGCTTTCCTGAGTCTTTTCTGATTTCACAGTCTAAAAGTCCAGCACATTCCGGGAGTGCCACAAAAATGTATACACATTTTAAGCGATGTTACCTATGTATTACTTTGCAAAGTTGAACTGAATTACGATACCAATGTGTAGTATGATATCCACTATTTTTCTTTCTTTTTTTTAGAGTAGAAAGAACAGGTTTATTGAGTGTGCTGTAAGAAGCAGCAGGCAGAAGAGTGATAAGGGAGCTATCTGTCCACTATTTTATTTGACTGTCCTGCCTGTCACGTGGTGACACTAGCATTCATTTGATGAACGCCATCTTTTGAGCTAACATCATACTTAAAATGTGTAGACATTTTCTTTGCACTCCCTGTATTACTTAGATCTTTATTGTACTTTTTGAGTTCTTCCAGCCCAAACTCTGGAAATAAAATGCTTACCCAAAGCGCTCTAGTTGCATCACAAGGAGTATGAATAGCTTTAGGCACTTGGATAGTATATTCTTTCACTTAAATAATCATTGACACTAAATAGTCAATGATACTTTTAAAAAAGTCTTACATAATAAACTGTAAACAGTAGTTCTGCTCTCAGGATGAATGGGGGCAATTTTGGTAGCCCAGAACATGGTTTCTAGGTATTTCTCTGCCCTGGAATGACCAAGGACCTCAGACTAGCCTCTCGAGGATTTAGTGTCCTACCCTAAGAAGAGGGAGTAGTCATACTTGTCTTAACTAAGTCATGGGAGACCAAGAAACCAAAATGTCATTAAAAACACTGCTCTCAGGGGTGTGCTTTGGGTGCAGTAGATCCTCCCCCACCTTTGATGGGGCTGGAGGCTCAGGCCTGGCCACAGGGTGACAGGAGCTACAGTGGGGGAACAAGTGGTTTGGATGAGGTGCTAGGGCACTAATGAGTGTTCTTTCTTGTGCTTTCTTGCTGGACTTGAACCTGGAAGGATGTGAGTGTGTTTAGCTGTGATCACCTTGCCTCCATGTGAAGCCTTACACCCAGAGTGGTTAGAGCCAAAAGACCAAGAGATGGAGACCTAAGCCCACCACTTTAAGGCCCCAATCCAGCTGCCCTAGAAACTGCTCAATACATTCCCATTTTGCTTAAGCATCTTGGGACTGATCTTCTAGAACTTACCATAATAAGAATTTAACTGACAAGACACTTGCTTACTTGGTGTAAGATACTTCACAGCATCATACTGTCAAAAGACAAAAGTACAACAAATGCAGTTTTATTTCTAAGTGACTTTTATTTGTGATTAATGAATTGAGGTGCCTCTATTCTGTAAAATACAATGAGAGCTCCCATGGGGAAATGGCAGAACAGTGGATTTTGTAAGTTGGGAACAAGGAAACAGAACAATAGAAAAATAACTGACTGGGCATGGTGGCTCAAGCCTGTAATCCCAGCACTTTGGGAGGCTGAGGGGAGCGGATTGCCTGAGCCCGTGGTTCGATAACAGCCTGGGCAACTTGGTGAGTCCTGGTCTCTACAATAAAAACCAAAACATTAGCCAGGCGTGGTAGTGTGTGCCTGTAGTTCCCGCTACTCGGAAGGCTGAGGTGGAAGGATCACCTGAGCCCAGCAGGTCAACACTGGGGTGGCCATGAGCGTGCCACTGCACTTCAGCTGGGCGACGGAGAGAGACTCCAACTCAAAAAAAAAAAAAAAAAAAAGAAAGAAAAATAACTGGTTAACTTCAGATTACTTTCTTGTAAGGGTTAAAGCAGAGGAAACTTTCTTATGCTGATTCAGGTAGACTGAAATCTCCTTTTTTCAGGTGAAACTGGTCTGTTTGGGTTATTAACATTTAGCATGAATGACTCCATTTTGGTTTCATCTGGTCCACTGGGGCCTAGTGCAGGAGATCAGTGCAAAAAAATGGCCTCCCAGAATTTTTGTTTAACAATATGGAGAAACTAGCAACATCACTAAGTATCTGACTTAAACTCTGGGATTCATTTAGTCACTTAACTTACAGATTCTGGCACCACCCTCGATTACTTCTAAATTAGAACTTTCAAATAATGTCTAACCTTGCTTAGTTTCACTTCTTCTTCGGGGAAATCGGGAAATACCAGTACTTGGAATTTTGGAGATTTCTATCATAAGATGTTGGTTGCCAAATGGAGAGAGAGAATTATCTGGGCACTATATATTTCAGACTAATTGATACATGCTGGCACTAATGTGGCACTATTTGCTACAAATAAATGAATTTGTGGATTACATCCATTTTCCAGACCACTTGAGGGCCAGGAATTTGAAAGCACTCTTGCATAACAACTAAAAGAAAGAATCCTAATGAAAAAGTCATTTCCAAAAGGCTGGGATATTGATAAAATGTGTGGTTCCCATCATAAGTGCCAAAAATTTGAAGTAAGATGTAGGAAAGTGTTATAAAAGCATCACCTAAGGTCAAGTTTTCGAATCATTAAAGGGAAAAGACCACCCAGAAATATTTTTGTTGGCAGTAGACTGAAATAATTAGAATCTCCCTGGGTCTCTTTTCAGGGAAAGGAGATGGTTTTCAGTTCCATTATGTTAGCTATGATTCCTTGATTGGAAAGCTATGGTCAATGTGAAGCAAGGAAATCTCACTATTATGTAGATCAAGATTTCTCAATTCCAATACTATGGGCATTTTGGCCACAAAGTTTCTTGTTGGAGGGTTATCCTGTGATTATAAAATGTCTACCAGCCTCCCTGGGCTACCCACCAGATGCCAGGGGCACCTGCTCCCCAGTTACAACAGCCAAAAACGTCTTCATAAATGGCTAAGTGTAGCCTCATGGACAAATTGCCCTCAGTGAAGGACCACTGCTGTACAGATTCAGCCACTGAAGCAGGACTGTCACCAAGTTGAAACTGAGCTGCTTACATCTACACAGAACTCGAAATACCATCTGCTGCAGTCATTATGAAGATTAATGAAGGAGCTGTCTACCATGGCACGTCTGGGAAATTCCAGAAAGTAAAATATGAGCTGTTCAGCCTACAGTGTCTGAATGACCTGACTGTAATATATTCAGTGATTATACTGTAAGAAATTTCAGTTTACTAAAGTTTCTTTTCTTTAAATCAGTATTTTAGTGTAAACAACAACTATAAAACTATAGCTTTTGTATGAGTCTACTTTACTGGCTACCTAGAGTAGTCAAATTCATAGAGACAAAAAGTAGAATGGTGGTTACTAGGGGTTGAGGAAAGGACGAAATGGGAAGTTGTTGTTTAATAAGTACAGAGTTTCTATTCTGCAAGATGAAAAGAGTTCTGGAGATTGTTCACACAACAATGTGAATGTACTTAACACTCCTGAACCGTACACTTAAAATGGTGAAGATGGTAAATTGAGTGTTAGTGTATTGTATCATAATTTTTTATAAAGCCTATAGAGTTTGCCTCATTTGTAGCTGAGAGAGTAAACATTTTCTACATCCTTCTTAGCTCCAGGTTTATAAACCCAGAGAAGGGCTGTGATTGGCCAGGCATTGGACATGTCCATTCCTGGATCAAAGGTGCTCAGGTTGGGAGCATCCTGATTTGCCCAGGTTATGGGAGAGGAGAAAGAGCAGATACTGATCCCAATTAACTCTAGCCAAAAATGTGGAGTCTACAGCTGTCAGCTCCCACTCAAACCACATGTCTGACATGGACAGAGAAGCTTGCTCCATGCAAAAGTCAACTCCAAATGAACTAAAGAGTTGAGTGTAAAACCAGAAACTATGAAACTGCTAGAAGAAAATATAGGGGGAATGCTTCATGAAATCAAATCGGACAAGGATTTTTGTTTTGTTTTGCAAGGTTGTTTTTCTTTTTTTTTTATTAAGAAAAGTAGACTTACTAAAAAGAAGATATGTTGTAAAGGGCACAATGGGCAGAACAGCAGCAAGAGTGTCTGCTGACTGCTAGGATTTTTTAAAAAATAAGACCTCAAAAGCACAGGCAACAATAGTAAAAATAGACAAATAGATTGCATTAAACTAAAAATCCTCTGCGCAGCAAAGAAAACGATCAATAAAATGAAGGAACAACCTACAGAATGGGAGAAAACATTTGCAAACTACGTATGCGTCTGACAAAGGCTTAATATCCTGAATGTATAAGGAACTCAAACAGTGCAATGCCAAAAAACAAATATTCTTATTTTTAAATGGGCAAAAGAATTGAATAGACATTTTCTCAAAGAAGACCTATAAATACTGAACAGGGATATAAGAAAATGTTCAATGTCGCTAATCATTGGGAAGATGCAAATCAAACCCACAATGAGATATCACTTCACCTCAGCTAGAATAAAGACAAAAGAATAACAAATGCTGATGAGAAAGCAGATAAAAGGAAACTCTTATATACCGTTAGTGGCATGTAAATTAGTGTAGCCATTATGGAAAACAGTATGGGAGTTCTTAAAAATTAAAAATAGAATGACCATATGATCTAGCAACCCCATTGCTGGCTATATAGCCAAAGGAAATGAGATCAATGTATAGAAAAGATATGTGTACTGCAGCATATTCACTATAGCCAAGATATGGAACCTACCTAAGTGTCCATCAAAAGATGAATGGATAAAGAAAATATTATATATATATATATGCATATATATATATACACCAAATGGAATATTATTCAGTCATAAAACGGAATAAAATTCTGTGGTTTGCAGCAACGTGATGAACCTGGAGGACATTGTGCTAAGTGAAGTAAACCAGGCACAAAAAGACAGACACTGCAAGATCTTACTCATATGTGGAATCTCCAAAAGTTTATTTAATAGAAATAGAGAGTAGAATATTGGTTACCAGAGCCTGGGGAGGATAGAGAGAAGGGAGAGTACCAGAAGTTCTCAATGGGGACAAAGTTACAGTTAAACAGGAGAGTAAGTTCTGATGTTCTATTATACAGTAGGGTGACTATAGCAAATAACATTGTGGTGTATATTTCAAGATAACTAGAAGGGAAGATTTTGAATGTTGTCACTGCAAAGAAATTATAAATGTTGAAAGTGATATATGTAGTAATTACTTCATTGATCATTATGCAATGTAGACACTAATTGAAACATTACAGTGTAACCCATAAATATGTACAATTATTATATGTCAATTGTAAATAAAAAATTAATTTTCAAAAAGATGCAGGTGAAAGAGGTTCAAGACAGACAAAATAATGACTTAATCCAATATTCAATCACCATAAATATGATCTGCTGTTTTCTGTCCTTGTTGCCTCTGTAATCATTGTTACCAAGTTGAAACTGAGCTGGTTACATATATACAAGGCTTGGAATACCATCTGGTACCATCATGAAGATTACTGAAGAGTTGCAGGCTTCTGCAAAGGGAAACATATGATTTCCAAAAACGAAGCCTGTGTTGAATAAGAGCCTATACTGCATAACCTGGGAAGAGACTGGAGTTGACCCAGTTAGCTTTATTCATTGCCTTGTCAATCAATGCATTAGACATTAGAATGCCATAGACAGAGCTATACCACAACAGGATTTAGAATCATTCACAGCCCAGCTCTACCACTTTGCAGATCACTTCACTTCTGAGCACTCCAGGTCCTTGTGAAAATTAACCCAGGAAGCAATATAGAGCACCTGTATTAGGCAGGCTTTAGAGGAACAAAGATGGTAATTGGGGGCTTATCATAGGGCATCTGCCCTCCGTCAGGTTCTGCCTGCCAGACTTCGCAGAAACAGCCATTGGCAGGGCCTGATGAAGATCCATGTGGTAGTAAGGATGAAGCCTGACTCTGACACCAGATTATTTTGCCACCATCCTCCCTCTCTCTCTCCTTGTTCAAGATACCCTGCTCCCAGACAGCCTTCTACTTCTCCATTCTGCATCTTCTCTACCTCATTGCTTCTGTTTATTTGTGGCCATCCACACCTAATAGGTTCCTGCCAGGCAGTTTTTCACCTGCTTTTGTTACTAACCTAGTCTTCCTTTGTATTTTCCAGTAAAATTCCCAGAAGAGAATCTGATATGTCCAGCTTATCATCATCAACCCTGATTGAGTGGAACTTTCTCAATAGGGCTTGTCACAGGTTGCTAATTCTGTGGGACAGACTGATCTCAAGTCAGCTCCTCATCCCTGGTTTGGGCATCAGTGACCAAGAGTAGGATTTCATGGTGTGGAAAGTGGCTACCTGTGTCTGCTCCCTCTGCAGAGAACTAGGGCAGAGCTGTTTTTAGATTTCTCTCTTTACCTTTTGACAGTTTAACAATAATGTGCCTTGGAGAAGACCTTTTTGAATTGAATGCCTATTTGGGGAATCTCTGAACTTCCTATATCTGGATGTCTGTCTCTTGCAAAACTGGGAAAAATTGCAGCTATTATTTAATTAAATCCATTTTCTGTGACTTTGCCCATATTTCTTCCTTCTGAAATTCCCAAAATTCTAATATTTGGTTGTTTTACGGTGTCCCATCTGTCACGCAAGTATTCTTCATTCTTTTTTCATTTCTTTTCTTTTTTTTTTTTTACCTGACTGGGTTATTTCAGAAGACCTGTCTTCAAGTTCAGAAATCATTTCTTCTGCTTGATCTAGTATACTGTTGAGGTTGTTCATTGTATTTTATTTTATTTTATTCTTTGAGTTCTTCAGTTCCAGGATTTCTTTTTTTTTTTTTTTTCATGATATTTATTTCTTTATTAAATTGCTCATTTAGATTATGAATTGTTTTCCTGGTTTCTTTGTATTGTTTATCTGTGTCTTCTTATATATCACTGAATTTCTTTAATATTATTTTGAATTTTTAAAGGAACTTTATAAAAAAATTTTTTTGAGGGCCCCATTACTGAAGATCTTAGGAAGTGTCACATTTTCTTGCCTTTTTATGCTTTTTGTTCCTTCCATTGATATCTGCACATCTGGTATAACAGTTACTTCTTCCAGTTTGATGAGTTGGCTTTCATAGGGAAAGACATTTTCTTTATAGATTTTTTCTATAGTGTTGGTTGGGTGGGGAACTTTGGTTTAGACTAAAGTTGTTAGTGGAGGCTGTAGTGAAGTTTTTCTGGGGACAGAGACATCAGGTCAGCCAGTCCTCAGGCACCAGTGGTGATGGCCTGTCCTCCAGTCCCTGAATGGTGTACGTGGGCACCAGCAGCAGGTAGGATAGGTTGATAGTCAGGTACCTAAATAATGTGAATGGGTGCCAGGCACAGGTGGAATTTACCAGTCCTTGGGTCCCATGATGACATGTGCCAGCACTGGAGGTAGCTGGTGGAGTAAGTCTATATCCTGGCCCTTGGACAATGTGTATGTGCGCACCAGCAGTAGCAGGTGGGGTGGATCCCACATATGCATTTTGAAAAACAAAAATGAAATTGTGGAATATGTCTTTGCAACTTTTTTTTTAAACCTATATACTAATCATTTTAGCTTTCCAGGCGCATATAAATTTAAGTTGTTCTTTAAACACCTCATAATAGGAAAGAGGACTTGAGGAAGCAATGTTTAGGGTTAAGAATAGACCTCTTTTGATGTTTTTGCAGGAATATAAGTGAACATTGGAAGTATCTTTAATTATCACTGGTCACTGGGGTGTGTTTCTTTGAATGCCATAAAAAGCTGAAATGGGCACTGAATTTATTCTGTTTATATTAGAGAGATCCCCTAGGCAGTGGGGTGGAGGATAGACTTATGGAAGATGAGACAGATGGTGGGTCCAATTAAGAAACTCTTGAGGAAGCTAGCTCAACATTTCATGTAAGAAATGATCAATACCCAGAAAGGAGATGAACTCCTGGGTTGTTTAGGAATTCAGAAGAACAAGAGTAGTGACTGGTTGGATGTGGATGACAAAGAGTAGGAAACGTCTAAAGTGCCTTTCAGTTTTCTATCTCAGGCAACAAGGAGATGGCACCATTCATAGAGACAAGAATAAAGTAGGATGATGAATTCACTTCTGAGACCTGGAAGAATTTGAGTGCCTATGGCCAGCCACACCGGAGTGCTTAATAGATGGTTGTAATGTGTAGGTAATCTTAGGAGTCATCAACCTGGAAGTCACCACCTCATAGGGCATATAGAAAGTCATGGCAGTGGATGAGGTCAACTAGGGATGTGTGTAGACTAGAAAGGGAGAGGGACGTAAGGACAGTATATCCCACAGAAAGAGAAGAAAATATGTGGCCAGCAAGAGACCCTAAAAATTGGTGAGAGGCAAGAGAAGGACCAAGGTTGAATGCTATAGTGGAATGCAAGAGAAGAGAAAATATCTGGAAGAACAGAGTGGCAAATGGCATCAAACCAAATGCTGCGGAGAAACCAAGCCAGGTAAGATCTAATGGGGGTAGGATGTCATGGATAAGTTCAGTGACCTGGAGGGAGCAGAAGCCAGAGAGCAGGCTACAGGTGACAGAGAAGTAAGTGTGGAGCAAGAGGTGGGCACAGCAAGAGTAGACCATACGTCTGAGAAATGTACACTCCAGATGAAAGGAGAGGAGTTAAGCAATAGTTAAGGCCACACAGGGTCATAGGGATAATTTTGGACTCATATCATAATTATATAGAGAGATGAAAAAAATAAACTTCAGAGTTCTCTTCAGTTTTATAAAATCAAACATGTCAAGTTAATGGACCTTACTTAAGTGAGTCAGACCCCATTAGAGCAGATGATACTTGGCTGTTATAGGTACCCAGCCATGACTCAGAAATGCTGACATCAAGCCACATGGTGCTATATATTACTAAGCAGTGCCTATGCATTGTCAAACAGTGATTAAAAAGATTGCACAATGGTATACAGCTGGCAGAACAGTCCAGAACTATGGAAATTACATTTCTTTTTGTGGAAACTTTGGGAATTTGATTAGAAAATGCCTTGAGACTGTAAAATCAGTAGATACAGAAAATTTACAGCTTTCTTCACATCAAGGTCTCTGTAGGAAAAATTGACTCTGAAATACATTGATCCAATTCCATATACTATTTTTTTCTACTTCAAGTAATTAATTTTTCTAAAGAAAACAGGTGAGTATGCTGTAGTGGTTAAGAACACAGGCAATGAAATTCAGCTAACTTGAGTTTTGAATCATGGTCAACCTCTTAGGAGCTATGAGATCTTGGGTAATGTCTTAGTCCATTTTGTGCTGCTATTGCAGAATGCCACAGACTGGATAATTTATAAAGAACAGAAATGCACTTCCTCATAGTTCGGGAGGATAGGGCATTCAAGATACAGGCACTGGCATCTGGTAAGGGCTTTCTTGCTGTGTCATGCCATGGCAGAAGGCAGAAGAGTAAAAGAGCCCCCAAGCACGGAGGAAGGGGGATGAACTCGCTTTTATAGCAAACCCACTCTCACAATAATGACATTGATCAATTGATGATGACAGAGCCCTCATGACCTAATCACCTCTTAGAGGTCCCACCTCACAACACTGTTGCATTGGGGATTAAGTTTCTGACACAAGCTTTGGGAAATGCAAGCAAACCATAGTTGGTAAGTTCCTAATTTGTTATGAGAAAAATAGTAGTGGACCTCCCACAGAGGGTTGATATGCAGATGAAATGAAGTCACACATAAGCAGTGCTTGGCACAGTACATGGCACTTAGTAGGGGCTCAGTTAGCACAAGCCAAACTTTGGCTCACTGGGGTCAGCAGGTTGATCCAGGTGGAAAGAAAGCCCCAGACACAAAGGGCTGAAGGCAATAATGACAGAGACTCAGTAGAGAGAGGAGAGGGTTTGGGGAGAAAACTGACAGAAACTGAAGTAAGGGAGGTCAGAGTAAAGTATATGGATCTTTCGTGGGGCAAAACAATAGAGCAAGACTCCACATAGTATCAGTATTTTATGTAAACATATGTATAAATATATTATATGTGTGTATATACATATACACACTACATGTTACCACCAGAATCATTTCTGTGCTTTGTTTAACCCATGACAGAGATATTCTCTGAGCCACTGTATCTCTCAGTATCAAGTAACAGAATCTCAGCTTTAAGCAAGAGGTCTGACAATTAAGTTCATGAACTCATCCTAGAAAAAGTGCTATATATCTCATTGCTGAATATCACTATGGTCGCCTTCCAAGTACTCACCTTGGGAAGCTATGCACTGATGCCAGTGCCTCGTCCACTCATCAAAGCAATTTTGGAACTCTTTTTCTAAAATGGCCATCAGAGCTGTTGTATAAGCCTTGATGTCCTGTCATCAAAATGTCTTTTTTATCTTTGAGTAAAGAAAAAAGTCAACGGGAGCCAGCTCAGGTGAGTATGGAGGGTGTTCCAATATAGTTATTTGTTTACTGACTAAAAACTCCCTCACAGACAGTGCTGTGTGATCAGCCTCACTGGCTCCACCTCTCAGCTCTGCTTGTCTCTGTGGGCCCCCAGGTTGTGCAGGTGCCCCCTGTGGGTGGCAGCATCCCTGATCTCTACTCACTAGATGCTGGCACACCTACCTTCTCCCTCCTGTTCTGACAACCAAAAATGTCTTTAGACATTAACAATCATCCCCTGGGGAGCAAAATTGCCCCATTAAGAAGCACTGCTCTCCACAGTGAGCACTGTGATTTTCCCAGTTTTTAAAAAATAATTATGTAAATAAAATCCAATTGTATTAAGGGATTCCAACCACAGAAGGTGTTTAAGTGAGTACAACTGGCTTTGGGGGAGATAGGGAAAGAAATCCTGCAAAGTAGCTCAAGTAAAAGTAGGGTACCACGAGAACCCCAAGAGTCCTCTTGCAATCCGGAGAAAGCTGAATTGGCACATCTCTAGGCAGGGGCCCTCTCAGCCCCTTCTCAGTCCCACTCTGCTTCTGTTTCTCCAATATCCAGTGCCAGCTAAAACTGAACTTTGGGTCAATTCATGCAAATATTTCAAGGGAGGAATCTTTTGGTTCAGCTCATCTCTTCAAGCCTGTGAATCGTGCTCTGTTTGGATCAGAGCCCATCCAGTCAGCCTTACTCAGGGCTGGAGGGAAGGTGGAGTCCCATGCCTCAGAACCTGCCCTCTCATACAGCAGGGCTGGGACCACACTATGAGTGAGTGGGCATCTCAAATACATCTACATGGTGGCGAGACGGAGGGGCAGAGGCATGTAGGTGTAAGACCTGGGTGACTACCTGCCCCAGTTCACCTGCGACTAAATAGGTTTTATTTTCATTTTTTAAAATTTTTATAGTGGTAAAATATGCATAACATAATTATTACCATTCAAATTGGTTTTTTGTAACTATTTTTTAATGACCCAATGCCAGCAGAAAAGCAGTAACCATTTGAAAACATGCAGTTCTGTGGCATTGTTATGCAACCATCATCACCATCCATCTCCAGAACTTTTTCATCAAAGTAAAACTTTGGGCCAGGCACTGTGGCTCACACCTGTAATTTCAGCGCTTTGGGAAGTGGAGGCAAGAGGACTGTCTGAGTCAAGACTAGCCTGGGCAACTTGGCAAGACCTGCCTCTGCAATAAATAAAAAAGTTACCTGTGGGTGATGGTGCATACTGTAGTCCTCGCTACTTGGAAGGCTGAGGCAGAAGGATTGCCTGAGCCCAGAAGGTTGAGGTTGTGGTAGCCTTGAGCTCCAACAGAGTGAGTCTCTGACTCAGTCAATAGCATGAAATTTTGTATCCATTAAACTCCCTATTCTCCATCTCTCCAGCCTCTGGCAATGACCATCCTACTGTTTATCTCTATGAATCTGACTACTCTAAGTATTTCACGTAAGTGGAATTGTATAGCATTTGTCCACTTGTGATTGACTTATTCATTTAGCGTAATGTCTTCAAAGTTCATCTACGTTGTAGCATGTGTCAGAAATCTCGTCCTCTTTAAGCCTGAATAATATTCCACATTTTGTTTACCCATTTATTCATCAACAAACACTTGGGTTGGTTCTACCTTTTGGCCATTGTGAATGACCCAATTTTATCACTAAAATTCCTGTATCCCAAGAAATCCCTCAGTCCTGGGCAGACTAGAATAGCTGGTCACCCTAGACAAGGACCTAGCTAGTGCACCAGAAGCCAGGACAACAACACAAGTGGCAAGGACACCACTACCAGGCGCACTCCACCTGCACAGAGCATGATTTTGGTGTTTCAGGAAAGGTTGCCTTTCCTGCACAGCCTCTGAGGATTAAGCAGGACAAAGAGAAATGATTATCAGAGGTCCCCCAGTGGAGCAGTCGATTCTCAGGGACAGAATCCATTGCCCAAATGGGACACCAAAGATGTCTCTCACTCTCTCTCTCACTATCCCTCTCTCCTCTCCCCATCCCTTATCCCTTTCTCTCTCTCCCTTTCCCTTTCCCCCTCCCTCTCTTCTGTCTCTCTTTCCCTCTCTCTCCCTCTTTCTCTCTCCCTCTCTGTCTTTCTCTCTTTCCCTCCCTCAATCCCTCCTCCCTCCTTCCTCTTTCACAGTCCACAGGATTCAATTTTGCCTCAACCTGGTCTTATTTGTAAATACCAGAATGCATCAGTAATCAACTCCTATAAAGCTGAGAGAGTTTTCCATTAACAGGAAATTTTATAAAAATCATGCATTTTCAGTAAATCCGAGGTCTATTTTTCCTTCATATTTTTGTGCATTATTTCTTAAATGTAGTTGCCAAAGGTATCACTTTTTACTCTCTATATTTTTTTTCTCACTGCATTACTTGCAAGAAAACAGAATGCTCAATTTCTGGCATTAAACATGCTTTTTGATATTACTGTCAGTACAACTGACAAGGCTTCTGTTTTCTGTGGTCGGCAACGTGGTTTGGTGTGTGGTAGGAACAGGAACAGTAGGTTTTGGGGAGGTGTAATGTTCTATTTGCACTGGTTTCCCAACTGCTAGTGCTGGCAGATTTGAGCATCTTTCAGGTCTGAAACATTTTTGATCTTTCATGGCATTGGAGATGGATGAAAGGAAAGAAGTTTGTTTAGTTTTGTTTTTAAAATAAGTATTTGTTCTCTTTATCATGGAATCAAACCATACTTTTTGTACTCTAAATTTCACATTTTAAATCTAAGCTGCTTGATACTGTCTTTTGTTTACTGGTAGTGTGGGATACAGGATTTTTAAAGTGTAATTTTATAGACTCTTCAGTTAATTTTTCTATTTTCATTAAATAAAAACTTTGGGGTGGGCACAGTGGTTCACACCTGTAATTCCTAGCACTTTGGGAGGCTGAGGTGGGAGAATTGCTTGAGCCCAAGAGTTTGAGACCAGCCCAGGCAACATAGCAAGACCTCATCTCTACAAAAAAGAAAAAGAAATTAGCTGAGCATGGTGGTGTGTGCCTGCAGTTCCATGTACTCAGAGACTAAGGCAAAAGATCACCTGAGCTAAGGAGATCGAGGCTGCCATGAGCCTTATGCCACTGCATTCCTGCCTAGGAGACAGAGTGAAATCCTGACTCAAAAAAATAAAAAATTTATCTCCTAGGGAGATGTTTCATCAACAAATATGAGATGAACAGTATAAACAGTAAGAAAGTTTAAAAAATGATATGATATTGTGTAATGACAATGTGATATTGATCATCATAAACAAAGCAAACAGGCAACTGGGTCTGTTTCTGAAGATCAGACAAGTAGAAGAAGCTTCACTTCAAGAGATCAGAATTGTTGGAGGGGCTTTCCTGGTACCTGTCAAAGCTCAGGTCTGCTTTCTCCTCAGTACACCCTTCAGCTCAACATGTTAGTACATAAGAGCACCCATGTGTTTGGGGCTGATGAAGGATTTAAAAGTTTTAATTATGTGAAATGATATTGTGGAAGATAAGAGCTCCCCTGGGCCTGAACCATGGTGGCTTGAAGTGGAGTCACGGGCTGTCCACACATCCAGCAGCAAAATATTGGGAAATGGTGCCTTTGTCACTTCATGGGGTATATGACACCCTTCCCCTCCTTGAACTTATAAATTAGGAGACTCAGGTGGCCTTCTGAGGTGGGCACATGTTGCCCACATGTTACCTGGGATCCATTCCCCCACCTCCCAGTAAAACCTCTGATTTCCTGCATTGAAAGGGGCAGAGGATCATTATGGCACACAAACTGTTGGTTTGTCAGCTCTCATCTCTGCTTTCACTACAAAAAAAAATTATTTAAATTTCACATATGCTTTATTTTTAAATTTCTTAGAGTTTTCAATGTAAAATTTATACATGCATAGGTTTAAAATACCAAAAAGATACACAGTGAAAAGTAAGTCTCCTTCTCTCCTGGCCCTCAGCCTCTCAGTAATCCTTCCTAGAGCAAACCACTGTTGCCATTTTTATTAATATCCTTCTAGAAATAGTCTATGCAAATACAAGCATATTTATAAAGATATAGTCCCCATTTTTTAAAAAAAATGGTAGCATGCTACACACGTTGTTCTGTGCCTTGCTTTTTAAAAATTACACTTTTAAAGCCATTTGTTGGTTCATATGCAATTATAAGGAATACAGATGTTCCTTGACTCACCAGGGGCCACATCCTGATAAACCCATTGTAAGTTGAAAATATCATAAGACGAAAATGCATTTAAGGCACCTAGCCTGCCTCACATCCTAGCTTAGCCTAGCCTGCCTTCACTGTGCTCAGAACACGTGCACTAGCCTACAGCTGGGCAAAACCACCTGGCAACACAGTGTACTGTAGCATATCAGTTGTTGACCCTCTACATCCCAGGGCTGACTGGGAACTGCAGCTGGCCGCCACTGCCCAGCACCAGGAGAGAGCATTTACTACATATTGCTAGCCCAGGAAAATATCCAAATTAAAAATTTGAAGTTCAGTTTCCATTGAATGCTGAATGCATATGTATAGCTTTCACACCATCATAAAGTCAAAAAATCCAAAGTCAAACCATTTTAAGGCAGGGACCATCTGTACTGTAGAAAGACCTGTGGACTCTTTACCCAGTTTCCCCCAGTAGTAACAGCTTGCAAAACTGTTTTACAACATCACAACCAGAATATTGATACTGATACAATTCATCCACCTTTTTCAGATTTCCCCACTTTTACTTGTACTGTTTTTTTTTTCTTTTGAGTTGGAATCTTACTCTGTCACCCACGCTAGAGTGCAATGACACCACTACAGCTCACTGCAACGTCAACCTCCTGGGCTCAGGTGGTCCTTCCACCTCAGCCTACTACTCGGGAGTGCTCCACCACGCCCAGCTAATTTCTCGATATTTTGTAGAGATGCAGTCTTACTATGTTGCCCAGACTTATCTCCAACTCCTGGGCTCAAGCAATCCTCTCATCTTGGCCTCCCAAACTGCTGGGATTACAGGCGTGAGACACCATGCTCAGTCTACATGTACTCTTTTATCTGTGTTCTGCTTTATATATAATTTTATCACATGTATAGGTTTGTGCATCCACCATTACAAAGTTCAGAACAGTTTCATTATAACAGAGGTCTCTCATGTTTCCCTTCTATAACCATACCCAACTTCCTCCTGTCCCTTTCCCTGTCCTGAACCTCTGGAAACCACTAATCTATTCTCCATATCCAAAATTTCATCTTTTCAAAAATGTGATATAACAGGAAATATGCCATATATTATCTTTTAGTATTGACTTTTTTCTCTCAGCATAATTTTCTGGAGATTTGTCCAAGTTGTTACATGATGAATTACCAGCTATTCATCATGCAGTAGCTTATTCCTTTTCATTGCTGAGTAGTATTCCGTGCTATGGATATGCCACAATTTGTGTAGCCATCAACCTGCTGAAGGACATCTGGCTTGTTTCCAGCTTGGGGCTATTACGAATAAAGCTGCTATGAGGCTATGAGCATTCATGTACAAGTTTTTGTGTGATTTATAAGTTTTCCTTTCTCTAGGATAAATGCCCAACAGTACAATGCTGTGTCATATGATAATTGCATGTTTAATTTTATAAGAAATTGCCAATCTGCCTTCCAGGGTGATTGTACCATTTTATATTCCTACTAGCAGTCTGGTTTCTTTGTGTCCTCACTAGCGTTTCGTGTTGTCAGCATTTTACCTGTATATAAGAGTAGTTTCATTTCTTCCTTCTTAAACTGTATGCCTTCTATTTTTATGCCTTATTGCAATGTTTTATTTTCACTTCATAATATGACTTAGAGAGCATATCAGTAACACAGATCAACCTCACGCTATTTAATGGCTTTGTAATGCTCCCTAGTAAAATCTTGTCATTTAGGTTGCCAGAGTCTTATCAAATGATTCACCATTTTGGGTTTACTATTTATGTCCTGCATCTTCCTCATTTTTGGACTTATTTTGATAATTATTCTTGATGAGGTATACCTTTGAGTAATTATTCCTAAATAATCCAGAAATCACAAAATTTGTGAGTCCTAGACTATCTAAATAAACATTTTTGTATTTTGACCTCACACTTGAATGTGTGATCAGTTTGATCAGTTATAGAATTCTTAATTCAAAAAATTTTTCAACAGAACTTTGAATATATTGCTCTACTACCATCCAGAGTTTCTGATAAGAAGTCTTATATCAATCTAATTCTTAAGAGTCCCTTAGTCAATAACTTTGTCCTCTCTGGAAAATCTTCGAGTTTTCTTCCTGTCCTTGGATTTATAAATTATGAGCATATGTCTGGGTGGAGATATCCTTTTTATTTATTCTGTTTAGAACTGAGAGGGACCCTTTAATCTAAGGGTTCATTTCTTCAGTTCAGGAAAACTTTCTTTTATTCTTTCTTTTTTTTTCTTCTTTCTCTGCATTCTCTCTCATCTCTTCCTTTAATTTCTATTAGTTGGGTATTGGTATTCTGGATCTATTCAACACATTTCAACTTTCTTGTCATAGGTTCCATTTTACTGTACCTTTGTAAGGCACTCTGGATGAATCTCTCAATTGGTCTTCCAATTCATTATCAGTTGAGTCTATTCCACTGTGCAGCCTACCTACTAAATTTTTTAAAAATCATGGTGATAATATTTTTAATTTTCAAAAATAAAGTGGTTTTTCTCTTAGTAGCTTTTCTCTGAGAATATTAATCATACTTTTGTTTTGTTTTGTTTTTTGAGTTGGAGTCTCACTCTGTCATCCATGCTGGAGTGCAGTGGCACATTCACAGCCACTGCAGCCTCCACCAGCTGGGCTCAGGCAATCCTCCTGCCCCAGCCTTCCAAGTAGCTGGAACCACAGGCATGTACCATCAGGCCCAGCTAATTTTTATTGATTTATTGTAGAGACAAGGTGTCACCAAGTTGTCCAGGCTGGTCTCAAACCCCTGGGCTCAGGCAATCTTCTTGTCTCTGCCTCCCAAAGTGCTGGGATTACAGGCATGAGCCACCATGCCTGGCCAATAATTATTTTAAAGTCTTCTTATTAGTTTATGAATTCTGCTTATTTGGGTGTTTGTTTTTCTGTTTACTGAGTTTGGTGGGGGTTTTTTTTTTCCGCATTGCTTTTCCCTATTGGTGATCCTTGGCTATTTATCCATACCTATAATTGGAGTTGGCATTGAATATCTGTCTATTTACCTGTCCACCTGTATCTGTCTGTATATCTACCTATCTGTCATCTGTTTTTGTAGCTCACAAGTAAATCTTGGGTCTCCTCATTACAGACCACCAGATGGAGAAAGGATGATATGCTTGTCCTCTGAGTGAGAGCACTTTTCAGGGTCATAGCTTATTTGGAGCACCTCCCTCTTCCCATGGTCCGAGTTTCAGAAGTCTCACTTTAGAGAGCTCTGTGCAAGGCTTCATCTAGGACAGATGACCCAGCACAGATGCTGAGTCAGTATTTGTGGGAAAAGAGACTTAGAAGACCTGGCTGTTTTTTTTTTTATTTTCTCTTCATCTTTCTTAACTTTTCATTAAAATATAGCATGTATCAGAAAATTGCTCAAAGTTTATACATCTTTGGAACCAGCCCCAAGGTCAAGAAACAAAACATCACCAACATCCAGGAGCCTAGCATCCTGTTCCACCAGTCACTGCACCTCCAAGAGTAATCACTATCCTAACATCTATTGCTGTAAATGCATGTTACTTTATTAAAACATTATCCATGGAGTCAGGTTGTTCTGTGTCTGTCTTCTTTCACTTGGCATATTTGTGAGATTCATCCACATTGTTGTGTGTGATTGTGGTTTATTCATGCTTATTGATGTATACCATTCCATTCTATGAACACATATGTACCTATTCATTTTCCTGTTGATGTATATTGGGTAGTTTTAAGTTTGAGGCTATTATTAATAGTGCAAATACATATTTTCTTATAAGTTTATGCATGGATTACTTCTGGAATAGGAATAGATGAATCAGAGGGTAGGCATATGTTGGCTTTAATAGATACTGCCAATAGTTTTATATTCTTTTTTTCTTTTAGGCAGGGACTCACTCTGTCACCCAGGCTGAAGGGCAGAGATAGTCATGGCTCACTGCAGCTTCAGCCTCCTCCTGGGCTCAAGCAATCCTCCTACCTAAGCCTCCTGAGTAGATGAGACTACAGGCACATACCACCATGCCCAGCTAATTTTTTATTTTTTGCAAAGATAAAGTCTCACTATGTTGTCCAGGCTGCTACCAATAGATATCACAGTGGTTGTTCCATCTTATACTTCTGTGAGGAAGTTCCACTTGATTTGCAACCTTGCCAACGCTTTTCTGTCCCTTTCATTTTAGTCATTCTGGTGGGTGGTATTGTATTTTGGGTTTAATTTGAATTTTCTTCATGACTAATGAAGATGGAAATGTTTTTATAAGTTAATTTTCTCTGATTTTTTTCAGTTTTTCATTGTAAAAATTTTCACATATGGAAAGTTGAAAGAATGCTATTATAAACACCCATTCACTTGGTATCTAGAGTCAAACTATTGTTAACCTTTTGCTGTGTTTGCTTTTTGTGTCTCTGTTTATGTAATTGTTTTGCTGATCAATGGTAAAGTAAGCTGCAATCATAATGACACCTGACCCATAATTAGATCAGAAAATATCTCCTAGAAATAGATATTTTCTATATAACCACACAACCATGATAATACACAATTAAAAATAATTTTCTAAAAATGTTATGTAATAGTCTGTGCTCAAGTCTCCCCAGTTGTCTCCAAAGTATTTGTAATCTACTTTTGGGCCAGAAGTCAATTGAAACTGACTCCTTGAATTTGATTGTTATGGTCCTTAAATAGATTATTATCTTCCCTGCACCCCACCCATGGCATTTACATTTTGAAGAGGCAAATTCTGTTCTTAAAACAACTTTTTTTATTATATTTCACAATTTTGTGGGTCAAAAATTCAGGCAGAGCCCAGTCAAGTGTTTCTTTTGTTTCACATGACATTGACAAGGTCACTTAGTGGTTTTCAGTTGTCAGATGGACTGGTCTGGAGAGTCTAAGATGGTTTTAGGACTCTCATGTCTAACACCTTGGTTGAAATGGCAAGAAATCAGTCCTGCTGCCACGTTGATCTTACATTTTCAGCCTCCAGAACTATAAGAGAATAAATTTCTGTTGTTTATGCCACCCAGTCTATGGGACTTTGTTCTGCACCTCTAGCAGACTAGTAACAGAGCATGAAAGACTTGTGACTTACCCAGGAATTTAAAATGTATTCTGTAACCAATACAGAGCCACTTGGGTTGTGAGCATGGAGTTAACCAGATTAGATCTCTGGGGTAGAGAGATCACTGAGAGTTGTGCAAGGGAACTTTGAAGAGAGGAGAGGAGAAGCAGAGAGACCATTTAGGAGACATTTTAAGATGACTGAAAAATGATGAAAGCTTGAAGAAAGGCAGTTTGATGAATAAAAGAATGTTAAGAAGGTTGAATCAGCAGGATTTATTGACTGGTTGGATATGAGGAGGTGAAAGCGGAGGCAATACCAAATCTTTCCCAGGTTCCTGAATTGGGTAGTGATTATAGTGGGCATTGTTTTCTATCCAGCATCCTTCTCCCTAAAGGCACCCAGATTTTTGCTCAGGACAATCTCTCACCCTCCCCTGTGGTTCAGCCCATGAGCTTTGAGGAAGCTGACTGCTGTCCCAGCTTTAGAGGTGGGCTTAGACTGACTTACACTAATTAACACATTCCATGGTTCTCACTATTGTTTTTGATTCAGGAGTGACAATCTGATCTAAACCTGCCAATGAGGATCAATGTCAGAACTCTTGATTGGAATCCTGGGACCTAAGTACCCTCTCCCACTTGAAGCTTGTCAATCTTACTTAATTGGCAACCATCTTATGATCCCAGGGGAATGAGTCATAGACTGCTGGAGCTGTGTGCAGGCCAAAGCAAAGATAGATCCCCAGTGGCACATTCAGGCTGTTGAGTCAACCACCCATGAAGTTTTCAACTCTCCTGTTATGCTGTCTAGAAGCCTCCTTGTTGTTCAAGCCAGTTTGAATTGGATTTTCCTGTTACTTGCCGTATAACAATAAAGATAATTGGGTGGATGGGGGAGCCATTAACTGAGATATGCAGTGCAAAAGGAGGAGCAGGTTTGAAAGGAGAGATGTTTTGTTCTGAACTTTCGTAATACCACATCTTTGTTTGATGCTGATCCTTGGGCCTGGAATGACCTCTCCTCACACTTGTGGGCCTGCTGAAAACGTACTACTCATACTCTAAGGCCCTATTCTGGTGGACCATCCTCTAAAACTTTGTAAACCCCTCTTATGCCCACATCAGCATTCATCATGACTTCTGAGCCTCCATACATGTTGGACATGGCTCTATCATCACTTTTATCACCATGTTACTGTGTCCTTCCCTCGGAGCTGACTGACCTCATTAACAGTCCGAACATGTCATACTCATTCTTGTGTCCATGTCTGCAGCCCCAAGGCATCTAACAGGCACCTAAATATCTTGATGAGTACATGATAGCTGTTCTTCCCCATTTTCTCCTCAAACAAATGAGTTTGCTCACCACCTATCCCCTTTTGACTGAGAGAAACTGGTCATCCAAACTGTAAAATAAATTAAGAAATTACCAGAAAATATGAAAATATAGGAATGGTAGGAAAAGCTTTTTTTTATGGAACTAAAAACACAGATAAAGAAAAGCTGGATTAACAAGTACTTCTATTATAATGATGCAATATGTTTACATATGATTTCCACAGTGGATGGGCCATCTTACATTTCACTAAGGGAGTTCCACTTGATTCACACCCTTGCCAACGCTTTCTGTGCTTTTCATTTTAGCCATTCTGGTGGGTGGTATTGCATTTTGGGTTTAATTTACATTTTCTTTATGACTAATGAAGCTGGAAACATTTTTATAAGTATATTTTCTCTGATTTTTGTTTTTTATTATACAAATTCTCACACACAGAAAAGTTGAAAGAATGGTATAATTAGCACTCATACACTTAGTATCTAGATTGGAACAACTGTTAACCTTTTGCTATATTTGCTTTGTGTGTGTGTGTGTGTGTGTGTGTGTGTGTGTGTACTTATTTTGCTGATTCATTGTAAAGTAAGTTGCAATCATAATGATACTTGGTCCATTATGCTAAGAAGTATCTTCTAGAAATAGACATTTATCTACATAACCACAAAGTCATGATCATATCTAACACAATTAACAATAATTTCCTAAAACTATTATGTAATAGTCTGTGCTCAAATCTCTCCAGTTGTCCCCAGAATAGCTGTAATCTACTTTTTGAACCAGAAACCAATCAAGACTGAATCATTGCATTTGATTGTTATGGCTTTTTAAACAAAATCATCATCTTTCCCACCCTCTACTCATAGCATTAACATTTTGGAAAGCCAAAGTCTATTCTAGAGATCCATATTTTTTTAAAAAAAATTTAAAAAGAAACTCAAAATTTTAATGGCTTAAAACAACTATTTTATTGTATTTCTCAAATTTTGTGGGTCACAAATTCAGGCAGGGCTCAGTTAAACAATTCTTCTGTTTTACATGACATTGACAAAGGTCACTTGGGTGTATTCTGTTGTCAGATGAACTAGTCTGGAGAATCGAAGATGGCTTCAGAACTCTTATGTCCAACTCTGTGGTTGGGATGACAGAAAGGCTAGGATCAGGGGAGACTAGCCACCAGAGCATGTCCTTGTAGTCTCTCTAGCATGATGGCCTCAGGTAGTCAGTTTTCTTATGTAATGACTCATGGCTCTGAGGATAGGTGTTTGGGGAACAGGACAAGAGCTGTATACCAACAATGTGCATGCACAGGGGACAGGACATATGAGAATACAACAAGAAGATGTCCATCTTCATGTCAAGGCAAGGTCTCAAGAGAAACCAGCCTTGCTTGATCAAACTGGGTTAATAAGTACCTCTATTCTAATGATGCAGTATCTGCTTCTTTGTCAAGTTATGACTGTGATACACACACACACACACACACACACACACACACACACACACACACACACACACTATCTCTGAATATATAAAAGATGGGTTTACAATTTCTGTTAGAACTGCAGAAATCTGTGGGAAGAATCTAAAATTGGTGCTACCCACACATAAGGTCGCACCATGCCCATCAATTTATTTTGATCTCATGGAAGGCGGTTTTGGATCAGTGCTCGAGAAATAGCTCAACAAAAAGAACATTGAAATGATGCAAAACTGAACTCCAGTGATTGAAATCCATTAACCTTACATAATAAAATTTCAAACATAGGACTGAAATTTTAAAACACACAAAAACTTTAATAATTTTATCATAGGATATAAATTCTACCTGACTTTTTGCAGGAAAAAGTTGAGTTGAAGAACAATAATTTATAACCTTCAAGTTATAACATTTAGTAACTTGAATTGGAGAGGACACAAGTGTAGCCAAGCCTAGACCAATGAGGATAATCAATAACAATAGTTATTTAACAGATTTTATTGAGTGCTTGCTATGTGTCAGGTATTGCTTGAGGTGCCAAGGACACAAAGGTAAACAAATATGTACAAATAATTATGATAAGATGGACATTCAATGAATTCTTACTGTGGGCCCTGAGTTCAGCACTCTGTATACAGTTGACTTTTGAACAACATAGATTTAAGCTGCCTGGGTCCACTTGTATGTATATTTTTTTCAGTAAAATGATACCAAGTGCATCTGCCTCTCCTGCCTCCCTGTCTACTTCCTCCACCTCTCTCACCTCCACCACCCTGAGACAACAAGACCAACCCCTCCACTTTCTCCTCTTTTTCAGCCTACTCAATTGAAGATGATGAGGATAAAGACCCATGATAATCTACTTTCACTTCATGAATAGTAAATAGAATTTCTCTTCCTTGGGCTCACTTAATGACATTTTTTTCTTTAGCTTACTTTATCATAAGGATACAGTATATAATGCATATTACATACAAAATGTTGGTTAATTGACTGTTTATATTATCAGTAAAGCTTCTGGTCAACAGTTGGCTGTTTAGTAGTTAAGTTTTGAGGAGTTGAAAGTTATATGCAGAATTTTTACTGGCAGGGAGTTGGTGCCCCTACACTCTTTATGATTCAAGGGCCAATTGTATATCAGTTAATTTGTTCTGCTCTCACCACAACTCTATGAGCACTATCATTATTCCCATTTTGCAGATACAGAAGCCTCCAAGAGGTAACTCATCCAAGGTCACAAAGTCAATTAAAGTGATGGAAGTGGGACCGTACCCAGGCCTGTTGAATTTCTGAAGTAACAATTGAGTAGAAAGTCTGCTGGAAATGTTTTATAGGTAAGAAACTAAGCCATTTAAAAATATATCCACTCTATTTGCTCAAGCATTCCTTTTTTTTTTTTTTTTGAGTTGGAGTCTCACCCTGTCGCCCAGACTGGAGTGCAGTGGCCGCTCCCAGCCAACGCAGCCTCGACCTGCTGGGCTCCGGCGATCCTTCTGCCTCAGCCTTCCGAGTAGCGGAATTACAGGCATGCGCTACCACAACTGGCTAATTTTTTTATTTATTGTAGAGATGAGGTCTCACCTGCCCAGGCGGGTCTTGAACCTGCGGGCTCAGGCAATCCACTCACCTCAGCCTCCCAAAGGGCGTGGGATTACAGGCTGAGCCACCGAGCCCGGCTATTTTTTTTTTTTTTTTGAGTTGGAGTCTCACTCTGTTGCCCAGGCTAGAGTGCAGTGGCACGCTCATGGCCACCACAGCCTTGACCTGCTAGGCTCAAGCAATCCTTCTGCCTTAGCCTTCCAAGTAGCTGGGACTACAGGCGTGCCATGCGAGGCCAAATTTTGATTTATTGTAGAGATGCGATCTCGCCAAGTTTCTCAGGCTGGTCTTGAATCTGTGGGCTCAGACAATCCTCTCACCTCGGCCTCCCAAAATGCTGGGATTATAGGTGTGAGCCACCATACCCAGCCAAGCATTCCAGTTTTATAGTTGGTATAAAGGTAGAACTCAGTACAGTGGAGCATAATCAGTGAACTTTTCTTATGACATTAGTGGCCTAAGTTCATGAATTTAAAGAATTAATGTGACCAGCCTGTGCCTTGGCAAACCATTTTAACCTCTTTAACATCTGGTTATAAGTGTTTCCCTGCTACATTTTGTCACCATTGTAAATCTACATGTTTACCTGTACGGTTATTTACTTAAAATTTTTACTTGTTGTTTTTAAAGGAAATGTAATGTCACTGCTTATATATAAAGAACCACTCTTTCATTCAATAAATATTTATGATATGCCTAACATCACCAGGCAGCGGGGATACAGCAGTGGGAAACAGACTGAAAAGAATCCCCACCCTCATGGAGTTAATGTTCTGATAGGGGTGACAGACAATAAGCATGATAAATAAGTAAAAGAAATACTACATTAGAGTCAGATCAGTACTAAAGGGATAAGGGGGGTGTCCATTAGTCCTTAGTCCATTTTGTGCTATAATAGAATATGTGAGTCTGGGTAATTTAGAAAGAACAGAAATTTAATCTTTCACAGTCCTGGAGGCGGGGAAGGCCAAGATCAATGTGCTGGCATCTAGTGAGGACCTTCTTGCTGTGCCTCACATGGTGGAAGTCAGAGGGACCAGAAAGGGGCAAACTTTGTGTCCTCACATGGCAGAGGAGTAGAAGAGATATAACCCACTCCCCAAAGTCCTTTTTCATAACAGCACTGATCCATTCATGGGGGTGAAGACCTCACAGCCTAAACACCTCCCACTAGGCCCCACATCCCAACACTGTTGCATTATAGTTTAAGTTTCCAACACATGAATCTGGGGACACACAATCAAACTGCAGCATGGCATATCAAGTCTGAGTGGGAAATAGTTAAAATTGTAGATAAGGTAGCCAGAGAAGGCCTCATTGAGACAGTGGTTTTTGGTAAAGGCCAGCCATGTGAAAATCCAAAAGAAAGACATCCAGTTAGTGGAACAGACAATGCAAAGCCCTGGGGAACAAGTGTGTCTGGGGTGTTCAAGGAACAGCAGGGAGGTCATGGAGAGAAGCAAAGAGATAGAAACCAAATGCAACGCTGGGTGTGGTGGTTCATGCCTGTAATCCCAGCACTTTGGGAGGCTGAGGCAGGAGGATTGCTTGAGCCCAGAAGTTTGGGACTAACCTGGGCAACTAAGCAAGACCCTGTGTGTACAAAAAACCAGATGTGGTGGTGTGTTTCTGTGATCCCAGCTACTCAGGAGGCTGAAGCAGGAGGATTGCTTGAGCAATTGCAGTTTGAGGATGCAGTGAACTGAGATCCAACCTGGGTGACAGAGGGAAACCCTGTCTAAAATAAATAAATAAATAAATGAAGAAGAAGAAAGCTAATATAAAAATACAAGCAAGAGAAGCTGGTGGCTTGGACCAGAGTGATAAGAAAAGGTCAGCTTCTGGAAATATGAGAGTCAACATTTGCTGATGGCCAGTTACAGAAAGAGTTTAAGTGTGAGAGAAGGGATGAAGGAAAACCCCACATTTGGCCTGAGCAAGCAAGTGGAAGGATGGAGTCCAATACATTTATTTTTGTTTTTTTTTTTTTGTAGTGAATCATGTGTACAGCTTTGTACATTTCTTTTTTTTTTCTCTTTCTTCCTTTCCGAGAGTTTGTCCTCCCCACCCCCAGGATTTGGATTTCTGTCACTTGCATCACAATCTCCCCACTCAGTGAAAGAAATTTGGAAAGCACTGGTATTCAAAAGCACAGACTTAAAGCTGCTTGTGGTTTCACTCATCTAAAGCCTGTGTGTTTTCTGAGGCTGTGACTTCTGAGACAAGGTCATAAAAGGTCATACAGCCACTGTCCTGTTCACTAAAACATTTGCTCTGTGTTCTGGAACATCACAGCTCTATCCTTCTGAAATCTTGAAATGATTGAGTGGAAAAGCTACTCAAATTTTCAGGGATCCAGCAGACATCTTTCAGAATACTGAAATGCTGTATGTTGTAAATATTCTGAATATATTCTAAATATTACAAGATTACTGAAATTCCTTTTAGTGTAATTCTGGTGCATGGATTGGTTGTCTGGGTGCTAAAGAACACAGCTTTCTCAGAGCAGAGAAGTACTCCTGCTGTTAGAATTTAAGCTATAAACAGATCTATCCTTGATAAACCATGTGCCACTTTTGTCAAATGAATTGATGCATAATAAGCTCCAACTTTCACTAATTTCACTTTTTCTGGCTTATTCACTGTTTATTAGTTCAAGGAGAGAACAGATTAACTGGAATAATGATATATATACAATGCCTGACAGTTTCACAATGGGCTAAGTCATTAAATAAGAAAAACAAAGACCAAGTGCAGTAGCTCACGCCTGTAATCCCAACATTTTGGGAAGCCAAGGTGGGAGGATCACTTGAGCCCAAGAGTTCAAGACCAGCTTAGGCAACACAGTAAGACCCCATCTCTACCAAAAATAAAAAAATTAGCCCAGTATAGTGGCGCATGCCCATAGTCCCAGCTGCCTGTAGTCACAGGATTGTGTCACTACACTCCAGCTTGTATGACATAGTGAGACCCTGCTCAAAAAAGAAAAACGAGGCAATCTGGTTTTTCTTAAACTGGCCTGTTGCTTTAGTATTAATAATAGCGGTATTTGAGCTTAGAGCCAATGTTCAGGACTCTGTGCAAAAGTATTGCTTTTCTTTGGCATCAATAAATCATTAAGCATCTATCTTAATTGTTTCAACATTTAAAAAAATAACTTACTGTCCTTGGCAGTAAATAACTATACTGCCTTCAATGAGACAAATTAATTTCTATTTCTATCCCAAGCTACATCCAGTACTATAGACACATCATCAGATCAATTCTAAATTAATACTACAGATTATGTTTACTCTTATATTGGATTGGATTGCAAATGAACATTTAAAACATGATAAAGAAAAAACCCTCCTATAACTACCTCTAAATGACGCCTCCAAGAAAAAAATAAAAATAAATGATGCCTCCTAACTCTAAAGCTTCCCTGCTGGTTTTTCCACAGGGCTGCAGACCCACCTGATAAGTTGCTCTTAGACTCCACGTGTTCCAACTGAACACATCCTTTGCCTTAAACTTCCCCTAGTTCTGTGCCTGTGTATCTACTAGTGATATCTCCATCCACCTGGTCAATCAGGTTCGAAACTTGAATCTTTGATGCCTGTCCATCCTACACTTCCTATAGCCAATTAGTTGCCAAAGACTGTCTACTGAAGAACTTCTAAACTGGCTTCCCAGCATCTAACTTCTCTCTTCACCCCACTGCGAGAATTTTCTTCTTAAAGCTCAGATTTATTTTATTTGCTCAAACACATTACAATTTTTCTCCAATTTTCTGTGGAATAGCCTAACTGCTTAGAAGGGTAGCCAAGGCTTTACACAGTTTGGCCGACTCCCCACTGCATCTTGTCTTCATTGTCTTCAGAATTTAATTTCTGGAGGCAAAGTTTTGTTACAGTTCTCAAGAGAAGGGAGCATGACACACTACACAGGGCCACGTGAGAAAGGATTAGGGCCAATTAGGAGGCAGAGGTGGCAGGGAGACAGCATGGTTCAGAGCCTTCACTGCAGTTTCTGTGGGAAGGATTGACTGAGGCAGGGCAGGCAAGCTTGCGCCAGTTTAGGACTGAACAGTTTGAATAGTGTTGGCAGGCTCTGGGAAATAGGGACGATCTCTAGTTGTCTGGTACTTGGTTCTGGTGTGATTTACTACTGTGATTTAGGGCAGGGGAAATATTGGTGTGTAAGTTAGATAAAGGAAGGATGGGGATATAGGCTTGGATATAAGCATGTGTTCACAAGCAAGTTGTTTGCTAACTCCAGGAATCAGCTAACGCTGGAGGAGGCAATTCCTCCCCAGGTACACAAGGGCCCAAGATGTCAAAGCACCAGAAAATACAAACCATGATTAACACACATCTCCCCTCCCCCACACACTATGGTCACAGTTCTAGTAGCCCCTGAAAATGTTCTTCTACATGAAGCAAATTCTGTAGCACAGTTCTTAACAATCTGCCACCATCCATATCCCTTGCTGAGTAGAGCCACCAAGTCTGGGACTATGTGACCATGGCCCTTCTCATTCGCCCTCTCCAAGACACTGGATCAGCGATGGCATCTGACACAGGCATCTCATCTGCAGGGTGGCTGGGGATCTATGACCATCGTGGTCCGCCTCAAAAAGCTGAACTAGACCAATCAGATCTCTTATTTTAAATTAAAAGTCACAAAAGGAGATTGTCAGTTTATGATAAAGTGCGCTGGGGGACCGGAGAGCAGACTCATGACTTTTGGTCTAGTGCTCCACCCCACCTCTACCCCCACCAAAACAAACAAAACAGTTCATAATCTAGGCCAAAAATTCTCTGGAGTTAGTGCTGGTTTTTGGTTTTTTGTTGCTGTTTTTTTTATTTTTTAATGTTTCTTTCAAATACCGAGATTAACAGAGCTGCACTGTGTTAACAAAAATCTGTGCGAAGTCAGATTTGATCAGGCCTGGAGTGGAGGACACACGATACCTTTATTGTAAGCCACCCAATGTGTTTAAAGTGTTTTTAATTTCACGAAAGCATTTAATGGACCACAAGAACACAATCTAGTGCGAACGCATCATGTAGCATCAACGGGTTCTTTGAAACGTTCCCACACTAGGCTACACGCGGAGACAAGGCAACCTCCGGCGGCCCCGCCTACTGCCCCTCACCCTCACCCCGCAGTCCCGCTGGTCCAAGTCCGCACACTTGGTCGATTGCTTCTGCCTGGGAATACCTGCCCGGATCGACTGCTCCTGTCTGTTCCGTCCCCGGGCGCGGGAAATGAGTTTTAATCGACTTCCCGAACTTCAACTATCCTGCTTGCCTCCTTCTCCTCTTTTACACCCCTAACTCCCTGAGGTCCACGAGAAGTGGAAGCGGAGAAGTTCAAGACGCTGACATGTCCGAGGCGTATTTCCGGGTGGAGTCGGGTGCGCTGGGGCCTGAGGAGAACTATCTTTCCTTGGACGACATCCTGATGTCCCACGAGAAGCTCCCGGTGCGCACGGAGACCGCCATGCCTCGCCTCGGCGCTTTCTTCCTGGAGCGCAGCGCTGGCGCCGACACCGACAACGCGGTCCCCCAGGTCAGTCCTTCGACGAGGAATCCCGCCCGGAAAGACTACAACTCCCGGCGGGCCCTGCGGCCGAGGACGCCGTGTCGGCGCGCACTGCCCTCTGGGATTTGTAGTTCGGGGGAGATGGGGGCCGTAGGCTCTGAGGACCTCATTGCGACTCTTGTAGTGCGTAAAGTGGCCTCTGGACTTGGTGTTCGCCACCGATGGGGAAACGACGTTTATCCTAGGTCGCCAGGCTCCCTCCAGCACTGGTTCATTTTTTAAATTGCCCATATTATCAGTGTCTTCCCCCAGCGTGTGTTGAATGCTTAAGGGTTGGCTCCCACTGAGTACTTAGGGATCAGGGTTCTGATTGTGTTTGCCCTAGAACATCTGTGGTTTCTATAAGAACAGATTCATCAGCACCATTTACTGAGGGCTTACTTAGTACCAGCATGGATGGGGTGGGAGGAGTAGGATTTTCTGTCTATTAGCCCTTTAATCCTACAACAACCCTGTAGTTAAGTATTGTTGCATACAAGGAAACTGGAATCCAGAAAGGTCCCACAGTAGGTAGTGAGTTGGGATTCAGAACCTAAGGCCCTGTGGCTTCAAATATAAATTTGCCCCAGGAGCAAGACTTGTAATGGTTCGTTTTGTTTTCCTCTTTCACCTAACTTTTGCTTAGAAGGGTGTTTTTGTTTGGTCTCTTTGTTTTGAGTTGATTTTTATCAATGTAATACATACACAAAGTTGGTTTGGTTTTTTTTTTTTGAGTTGGAGTCTCACTTTGTGGCCCAGGCTGGAGTGCAGTGGCACTCTCCCGGCCACCGCAGCCTCGACCTGCTGGGCTCCAGCGGTCCTTCAGCCTCAGCCTTCCAAGTAGCTGGAACTATAGGCCCGGCTAATTTTTGATTTATTGTAGAGACGAAGTCTCACCAAGTTGCCTGGGTGGGTCTTGAACCTGCGGGCTCAGGCAATCCACTCACCTTGGCCTCCTAAAGCGCTGAGATTACAGGCTGAGCCACTGAGCCCTGCCTACACAAAGTTTTTAAAGTCAAATAATACCAAAAGGTCTATAACAAAAAGTAGCAGACCCTGACTTGTTTCTCCCATTTTCTTTCCAACTCTGCAGGGCCTATGTACATTTTTAGTGGTGTTTTCAAGGTTCATCTCCATATTTCTAAATAATATTCTAAAACTAGGCCAGGCATGGTGGCTCAAGCCTGTAATCCCAGCACTTTGGGAGGCTGGGGTGAGAGGATTGCCTGACCCCAGGGGTTTTAGACCAGCCTGGGCAACTTGGTGAGACCTCATCTCTACAACAAATCAAAAAATTAGCCAGGCGTGGTAGCATGTGCCTGTAGTTCAGGATCGCCTGCGCCCAGCAGTCAAGGGTACGGTGACCATGAGTGTGCCACTGCACTCCAGCCTGGGCGACAGAGTGAGACTCTGATACCAAAAAAAAAAAAAAAAAAAACCTCTAAAATGTACTCTTCTTGATTGTTTAAAATGTAGACACTATTTGTTGACTTCCCTTTATAGTAGATGAGGATTTGGTTCCCATACTCTCTGGTAAACATGGAGATGTGCTGCCCATGTTTTATTCATATTTCCTTAGTTTTTATTTAAAGTCTTTTTTCTGTTCCAGTATCCTATCTTAGGATACCACATTGCATTTAGTAGTCATGTCTCCTTAGGCTCCTCTGGGCTATGGCAGTTCATCAGACTTTCCTTGTCTTTAATGGCCTCCACTGTTTGTGGGGTGCTGGTCAGATTTTTGTAAAATGTTCCTCATGATTAGACTGTGGTTATGGCTTCTGGGGTAGAAGACCACCAAGATAAAGTGCCATTTTCATCGCATCGTATCAAAGATGCCAGCAATCAACATGACTTTTACTGTTCATATGAACCCTGGTGAGAGGATTGCCTGAGCCCAGGGGTTTGAGACCAGCCTGGGCAACATGGCTGAGGTAGTGTCTGTCAAGTTTCTCTACATGTTCACACTGTACTCTGTGGAAGGAAGTCATTATATACAGCCACACTGAAGGAATGGAGAGTCATATTAGACTTCCTTAAGGGCAGATTGTCTACCTTAATTGTTTGAATTCGTCTGCATGGAGATTTGTGTAGGAAGGTTTGTGTGATATTTCATTTCATTTATAGATATAGGACTATTCAGATGTTATATTTATTCTTGTGCTAGTTTTGTTATATTCGTTTTTAGCTGTGAATTTGACCACTTCATCTAATTTTCAACACTGTTCGTACAATGTTCGAAATGTCCTTTACCACCTTTTTGTTTTTGTTTTTTTGAGTTGGAGCCTCACTCTGACGCCCAGGCTGGAGTGCAGTGGCACACTCACGGCCATCCAGGCATCGACCTGCTGCATCAGCCTTCCAAGTAGCTGGAACTACAGGCATGCGCTACCATGGCCAACTAATTTTTTTGTGTACTGTAGAGACGAGGTCTCACCAAGTTTCCCAGGCTGGTCTCGTATCCGTGGGCTCAGGCAATGTCCTCACCTCGGCCTCCCAAAGTGCTGGGATTACAGGATTAAGCCATCGCGCCCAGCCTTTACCAGCTTTTAATGTCAGTGCCACTATAGTGATGTCATTATTTTTATTCCTTTTTTTTTGAGTTGGAGTCTCACTCCATCGCCCCAACTGGAGTGCATGGCTACCCTAGCATCAACCTGCTGGGCTCCGGCAATCCTTCCACCTCAGCCTTCCAAGTAGCCGAAGCTACCATACCCAGCTAATTTTTAATTTTATTGTAGAGACAAGGTCTCGCCAAGTTCCCTGGGCTGGTCTCAAACCCACGGGATCAGGCAATCCATTCGCCTCCGCCTCCTGAAGTGCTGGAATTACAGGCTGAGCCACCAAGCCCAGGCTTTTATTCTTAATATTGATAAATTGTGCTGTCTCTCTTTCTCTCTTTCTTGATTTGTCTTTTCTAGGTCATTAAGCTCTTGCCTTTTTTTTTTCTTTTTTTTTTTAGTTGAGGACTCACTTTGTCGCCTAGGCTGGAGTGCAGTGGCACAGTCATACAGCCTCAACCTCCTGGGCTTAAGGGGTTCTTCCACCTCAGCCTTCTAAGTAGCCGGGTGCAGTGACTCACACCTGTAATCTCAGCACTTTGGGAGTCCGAGGCAAGAGGATTGCTTGAACCCAGGAATTTGAGACCAGCCTAGGCAATACAGCAAGACCCTGTCTCTACAAAAAAAAAAAAAAAAAATTTGCCGGGCACGGTGGTGCATGCACATAGTTCCAGTTACTTGGAAGGCTAAAGTGGAAGGATTGCCTGAGCCCAGGAGGTCAAGGCTGCGATTGCTGTGATTGAACCCCTGCACTCCAGCCTGCGCAACAGAGTGAGACCCTGACTTAAAAAAAAAAGATTTTCTGTTTCTTGGTTTTCAGCAATTTGAGTAAGATATGCCTAGTTGTGATTTGATTACTATTTATTCTACTTGCTCATGATGGTCGTTGAATCTGTGGTTTGATATCTTTTTTTAATTTTGGAAAATGTGCAGCCATATCTCTTCAGATATTTCTTTCACCTCAACCTATCCCTCCTCCTCAAATGACATGCCTGTTAGACCTTTTCTCTCTCTGTCTCCCTCCATCTATTTAAATTATTTCATATGTCTCTTGCTGTTTTCTCTTCAACCAGATCTGGATATTTTCTACTCATCTTTTTTCTGATTCATGGTTCTCTCTTCATCTATGTCAAATCTAGTAAACCTGTTAAGCTGCATTTAATTTATTGACTTCTTGGGTTCAATTATTTTATTTTTCAGTTCTGGAATTTCTGTTTATTTCTTTTTTTTCTGTTTATTTCTAATTTATTTTAAAGCTGATGCCTACTTACTCTGATACATGGGACCAAATGTTGGACTTACTTCTCTCCCTTCTTGCTTCTCTCTCTTCTCTCCCTTGGCCCCTCATATCCTGGCTGCTTTGGCACCTTAAACTCAATACTTGTCCCTCTAGTCCTGTAGAGTTTGCCGAAAGCTCTGCTTCCCACAACCCCCAAGACTGCTCCCACCTTTTACAACAGTTCTTTCTTGTCTGAGTTTTAGACTTTTGTTGCCTCATTCAAGCCAGTTGCCTTTGATTTGGAGGAGATTTCTCTTATTTTCTGATTCATCATGGCCACCTCATCTTGTCTTCAAATTCTGTTAAGGCTTTAAAAATACAGAGACATGACCAGGCATGGTGTCTCACACCTGTAATCCTAGCACTTTGGGAAGCTAAGGTGGGAGAATCACGTGAAACTAGGAGTTAATGACTAGTTTGAATAACACAGTGAGACCCCACACATGGGGGGGACAGCCATGTGTGGTGGGTATGCCTTGATTTCTAGCAACTTGGAATGCTGAGGTGGGAGGATCACTGAAGCCCAGGAGCTTGAGGCTTCAGTGAGCTATGATCCCACTACTGCACACTAACCTGGACAATAGAACAAGACCCTGTCTCTAAAAGAAGAGAGGGATGGGGGTGGAGAGGGGTATATATGGAATAAATATTGAATATTCAAAGAAAGTAGGAACATTAATTATAGCTCTGAAGTATCTGCAATTGGACAGTTTGGTTTTCTATTTGTTTGTTTGTTTGAATAGAGGCAGGGTCTCACTATATTGCCTAGGCTGGTGTCAAACTCTTAGACTCAAGTAATCCTCCTGCCTTGGCCTCCCAAAGAGCTGGGATTATAGGCATGAGACACTGAGCCCGACCAAATTAGACATTTCTTATTAGTTAGAACACTGACCTCTCCTTATGCTATATTTTTGTTCTCTACCATGTTTTTGTTGTATAAATCCATTTTCTGCATTCCATTATTACATAAAACTTAGCCCACACCGTTCATTTCTTCAAGTTACAAATAGGTCTTTGACAGTTAACTCCCCCAAAGAGAACAGGCCTTCTTGCTTATATTTCCTTTTTGTCACATATATTTACATGTTATCTGTTTTTAAAATCACCATTATCACACAATGCAGGGCTCAAAGCTTGAAATTCCCTTGTGGCTGGCAAAAGGACTTTTTGACAACAAGCGACGGATCCTTTCTGTGGAACTTCCCAAGATCTACCAAGAGGGCTGGAGGACTGTGTTCAGTGCGGATGCCAATGTGGTGGACCTCCACAAAATGGGGCCACATTTTTATGGGTTTGGCTCCCAACTCCTGCATTTTGACAGTCCAGAGAATGCAGACATTTCCCAATCTCTACTGCAGGCAAGTAGTTGATGTGAAAACCCAGGGCATTGCATGTGTCTCAGGAGCCAGCATGGTAGTCCCCACACATCACTTTTATCCAGAGCAGTGTATTCCTTATAAACTTAGTTTGTTATTATTACAGGTTGGCCTATAGTTGCATTGTATTTGCCAAATACCTGTGTGTATGTGTGTGTGTGTGTGTTTGTGTGTGTGTGTGTTAGTTATGACTTCTCTGCTGTTCTTTATATTTGCTTTCTAAGATTTGAAACCAGCAGGAAGTCTAGCAAATAGGATGATGGTGGGTTACAGGTGACAGGCACTTAGGTACACAGTCCCAGGCCTGATCTGAGGGTTCTTGTTGGAAATCCATGCATTACTGGGTTGTTTCCTTCCCTCGTTCTGGGGTTAAGACTTAGCTCTGCCATGAACTAGCATGTGACTTGGTCAAACTGCTTGACTTCTCTAAGCATCAATTCTTCACCTGGAAGATGAAGATAATAATACTGCCTAACTAGGCATGGTGGCACACACCTGAAGTTCTAGCTACTTGGAAGGCTAAGGCAGAAGGATCGCCTGAGCCCCTCAGGTTGAGGCTGTGGTGGCTGTGAGTGTGCCACTGCACTCTAGCCTGGGTGACAGAGTGAGACTCTAACTCAAAAAAAATAAAAGTAATAATACTGCCAAAATTAGAGTCATGGTAAAACTATGTTGTGATGTGTAATAAACGGTAACTATTGTTATTATTTTATTTTATTTATTTATTTATTTATTTTTTGAGTTGAAGTCTCACTCTGTCACCCAGACTGGAGTGCAGTGGCCGCTCCCGGCCACCACAGCCTTGACCTGCTGGGCTCCGGCGATCCTTCCGCCTCCACCTTCCAAGTAGCCGGAATTGCAGGCATGCGCTACCACGCCCAGCTGATTTTTTTTTTATATATTTATTGTAGAGATGAGGTCTTGCTGCCCAGGTGGGTCTCGAACCCGCGTTTATTTTTTGAGTTGGAGTCTTACTCCATCGCCTGGGCTGGAGTGCTGTGGCACACTCACAACCAACCCAGGTGTTGACTTGCTAGGCTCCAGAGATCCTTCCAAGTAGCCAGAACTACAAGAGTGCACTACCACGCCTGGCTAATTTTTTATTCATTGTAGAGTTGAGGTCTCACCAAGTTGCCTGAACTGGTCTCAAATCCACGGGCTCAGGCAATTCACTCGCCTCAGCCTCCCAATGTGCTGGAATTGTAGGCTGAGCCACCGAACCTGACCATTATTATTATTTTCTATGGACATACATCTGTTCCCTTCCTTTATGGCATCTCCTTACTTTAATGTTGTATAATTATTTTTTAATCTGTTTTTAGAAGAAATCATCATTTCTGCCTCTTGGAACATAAATAACCAAAATTTAATTCACTTAATTCCTCATTTCGTGCTTTATACGCACTGTTGACTTAAAAAACGTGTGCTCTCTGGGCTGCTCTAACACCTTTCACCAGGCTCAAGGGCCGTTTAGCTGGCCACATACTAGATGTAGATAGTAAGGGAAAATATTGCTCTCCATTCAACAAAAGAAGTCAATGCATAGACTACAGATAGTTCAAGTTTAGGAAACTCTTTTGAGTAGAAAGCTATTCTTAAATTGGAATCCTGCCCTTTTTTAATGAGTTGTATGTTTTCTTTCTATCACTGTTTGAAGTGCTTTAGATTAGTTGCTTACAGATAAGGTGACTTTGCCATGAAGCAATTGAAGAAACCGGAGCCAGGGCTTACCATTTGTGCTCAGAGCCAATAATGAAATAGCAGCCCTGGATATTGTGTGTCTCCATCCTGCTTGCAGACTTAACAAAACTGCATTCCATTAAATCAGGAGTCTCTTCTGATTAAAAACTATCTGCACGTGGCCACAGTACATTATAATGGCCTTTGTTACTACTAACAATAATAGGTATTCTTTTCAAGGAGTTTGCTGTGTGGCAGCTATTTGCTAGGTGCTTGCATGTACTATTTCAATGGTTTTCTTTCTTTCTTTCTTTCTTTATATATAGTGAGTATAGTTATTTTATTTTATTTTTTTAGTTGGAGCCTCACTCTGTCACCCAGGCTGGAGTGCAGTTCATTAGTTTTCATAACAACCCAATGGATTTTTATAACAATCCATTTCATAGACAAGGAAATTAAGATTTGGCAATGTGCAATAACTTATTGAGTGCTTGAGGGGAATCAGATCTGACTCAGACTCCTGACTGAGTCCTGAGACCTCATTTATTCTTTTCATGCCATTTCAATGTTCAGATAAAAGTGGATCTGGTTTTATGGGGTGTGAGATCAACCCTAACTTCTCTTAACTCCCACCCCCTTCAGACTTTTATTGGACGTTTTCGCCGCATCATGGACTCTTCCCAGAATGCTTATAATGAAGACACTTCTGCACTGGTAGCCAGGCTAGACGAGATGGAGAGGGGCTTATTTCAAACAGGACAGAAAGGACTGAATGACTTTCAGTGTTGGGAGAAGGGACAGGCTTCTCAAATCACAGCTTCTAACCTTGTTCAGACTTACAAGAAGAGAAAATTCACTGACATGGAAGATTGAAATCCAGGAGAAAACAAAATGGCTCCTTATATACTTATCCCTCCAAGTGTCCGTGATAAGAACTGGTTAACTTTGTACAGGACCAGAATCCTTCACATGTCATGGGTGATTTCCTGTAGGAGTCTCAGGAGTGGTACCATTTGGTGGACATTGACGTGCTGGAGGAAGTCCCTGGCCCTGTAAGTCTTCCAGGACTGTCCCACCCTGTGGATCCACAGTTCATGCCCAAAACCCACAGCCAAGGAGAAATCAAAGTTCTTCCTAAATGAGGATCATTGACATAAACATCACAGTAAGTTGCAACTGGGATTCCTCGCGTCTGGAAGCTTGAACAACCTCAGATGTCCAGTTTCACTAGCTGCAAAGGGCAGGTACAAACTAGGTCATCTTCACCTGCTCTGAAAATGTTCTCTTGATCTTATTTGCCTCATCTTCCTCATGGTTGTGCAGAAGACAGTATCTCCACCATGCTGGCCTGACTTGTATACATCTCCTGCCGCCCACCTGTGGGGAGTTACCCCAGTTTCCAAAAACAGTCACCAAGAATAAAGAAGGAAAAGGGAAAGGCAGATGAATGGTGTGGCTTTTACTAAAGAAAAGACATTTGTTTCATGCTTTGCACCAGGGCTTGGTGAACTGAAACTCGCATAACGCTACAGTCATCCTAGAGGGGAAATGGTTAAACTGAGCTTGCTTTTGTCTCAGATCTTCAGAGCACCCGTGCATTTATTCCATTCCCTGTCTAGAAAAGCTGTCAGGGAGTCATTTAGAATTGCAAAGTAGTTATTAAAGGGTGTTAACCCAGCCTTTATTACATCTGGAAATCAGGACTTGAGGGTTGCTGGCTGTGAAGAACTGTGTTTGAGAAACTTTACATAGCAATTATAAGTGGGCAGTAGGACTCGATTGTGTTTTTTTCTCTTTTGCAAAATTTGCAACTTTATCACAGCACATCCCTGACCTAGGAAGCTGTTTAAACAAGCACAAAACTCTTCCCCTGGAGGCCTAGGGGGCAACCTCAGGCTGAGTAAGAAACAATATTCCCTGGACTCTTTGGACTGTTCACAGGGCACCACTGCTCCCCCACTGACACCCTAGAACTAGCAAAAATTATCTTTGTCATTGGGAATTACAGAGGGATTCGAGTTTCCAGATTGTGCAGATGTCTTGATACAAACTTAGAATGACAGAAATGTTTTTTAAATGCCTGTTTTAAGATGGAATTGATGTTTTTATAGTTTGTTCTTAGTGCTGAATAAATGATTGGCTTTTTGCATAATTATGTTCTGTACAAGTACTATTTCTATCACTCTAGTACTACAGATGATCAACAATGCTTTGATCATAATTGACAATAATGCTCACATAAATCCATGTTCTAGGAACTGCTCTTTTGCTTATATAATACACATAAATATGAGGTACATTCTCTGTAGGAATGTGCTATGTCCTAGGAAGATGAGATATTTATTACTACCACAGCTTTTATATATAGCTGGGTCCCCAGAAACCATTCATAGAGTGAGAAAAGCATATTGTTTAACTTTTGGCATTATTCTTTTCGCAGATAGCTTTATATTTAAAGGCAATCCTAAGACTGCTGCCATTTTTTCCTTTTACTAAAAAAATTCCTCAGGGCCACATGTCAGGAATATGTGGATCTGCATGTGCATAATTTATTTTCTGGTTTAAGTTTTGAATGGATTATATTACAGTTAGCTTTTGAAAACCCATGTTCAATTATCAATCTGCCTTCAAACCTGTCAGGCCACCCCTCTTCCCTGCAGCCCCCAGTCCTCTTGATTACCATTGGGTCCTTTCAAAGAGGTGAATTTTTCAAAAAAGACTCCACAAATTCACTCAGATACCAAATTGCTCTCAAAATCCAGGGAGTATATGTGTGTCCTTTCTCCTGAAGGGCTCTGTTCCCACATAATTGTGGCCTTCATTAGAGACACAAGACCTCACCATATGCAGGTTTTTATGGGACAACCTGGGTTGCTGGGGGGGAGAGGGGCAGCGCTCTGCGTCTGTCAGTTCCTCCTGTCCTCACCGACCTCTGAACTTTGGGCAGCCTCCAAGCTTAATCCTTGGATCTCCAATTGCGTGCTGTTGACTCCCAACCTCGTACTTCCAGCCCAGATCTCTCTCTCCAACTCCAGACTTGTATCCAACCACCTGCTTGATGTTTCTGCTTCAACACCTGACCTGCCATGGCTAATAAGATTGAGTTCCTAATCTGATCCCCAACAATCTACACCTCCTCTGATCCTTCCCATCTCTGTCTTTGACAACTCCATCCTTCCCTATGGCTCAGGACAAAAACCTGGTGTCCTCCTTGACCTTTCTCCTCACTCTCCATATCTTTTGAGTCTACTTTCCAATCATTCACAGCTTCTGGCCATCTCTCCCCCACTTCTAGTTCTGTCACCCAGGCCCACCATTTCTTTCCTGGATCGTGAGGGTCACCCCCTAGCTGCCTCCCTGTGTTCACCCTCCATACCACCTTCACACTCTTATAGCAGCCAGAGTGGTCTTGTTCAAAAGTAAATCTGGTCTTATCAATTCTCTGCTCAAAATCCTCCTCCCAGCTCAGAAAAGGGCCACCCAGTCATCCAACATGATTTGTTGAAAAATTCACTTTTACCCCAGTGATGTGATACTGATCTTCCTTAGTGCTTCCACAGCAGAAATGGTTTCTTATTTTAAATAAAAATTCCACTTTCTCCCTAAGAGAACTCTGAACGTCTTACAGAGTTGCTCATTAACCTGTCAGCACTATTGGGCCTGAGAAGTTTCTGGAATACTGTGTCTGAAGTAGTGAAACTGTCATGCAGAAGCATTAAGTGACTCACTCAAGTTCAAACAGCAGTCAGTTCCATCCTGAGTCTATCTGTTCTTTTCTGTTCCGTTATCCTTCAAGAAACCCCAAGAGAGAGCTTTTCCTCTCTGTGCTTGAAGCAATTATGTTTAAGTGAAAATATAAAATTTTAGACTGACCTTGGCAAAAGAAAACAACTGCAAATTCTGTATATATGTCTCTCAAAGTAGGCATTTTTGTGTTTAGGAGAAAAATCTATATTTGAAGTAACTTGTAGGATATATGCTTCACTATAAGAATTAATCTGAGAACTGCAATATCGATACTCCTTATCTAGTAAAGGCAAACTTAAAATGTTAATGTTGAGTCCACAGAAATTGTTTAAAAGATAATCAGGGCCAGGTGTGGTGGCTCATACCTGCAGCCCCAGCACTCTGAAAGGCCAGTCCCAGCACTCTGAAAGGCCGAGGAAGGAGAATTGCTTGAACCCAGGAATTCAAGACCAAACTGGGTAACATAACAAGGCCTCGTAAAAAGAAAACAGAAAAAAGACAAAAGATAATTAAATGCCCTAAACCTAAAGAAAAAGCATCTAAAAGTTGGGATTCTGTTGCTAACTCTTGATATTACCCTTTGAATGAGCAGCAGTAAATCTTCCTTCCTTAATAGTATTGAATAAAATGTACAATGAATCACCTCTTCCTGAGAGCAAATGACTAATACAGGTGACGGGTGCAGCCTGCTTTTGTTTGAGCTCATTTTGTTGATTTTTCTAGGCTTTTGCTTTTCTACCTATTTGATCAAAGGAGACATGGGACAACCAGATAAATCTTGCTTGCCAAGAATAGAAGCATTCTTCCTGGCACACAGTCCTGTTGCCTGCTTATGTCCAGGGAAAGGTACAAATGCCACCCCTAAGCAGAGCTCACCTTTCTGTGTCTGCTTTTCTGAGATCAGGGTCAAATCACCTAGAGGCATCATTTCATGAAACTTTATTTGGAAATAATTTAGATTTCTAGAACAGTTACAAAGATAGGACAAGCTGGGCTCGGTGGCTCAGCCTGTAATCCCACGCCTTTGGGAGGCTGAGGTGAGTGGATTGCCTGAGCCCGCGGGTTTGAGACCCACCTGGGCAGCGAGACCTCATCTCTACAATAAATCAAAAAATCAGCCGGGCATGGTGGCACATGCCTGTAATTCCGGCTACTCGGAAGGCTGAGGCGGAAGGATCGCTGGAGCCCAGCAGGTCGAGGCTGCAGTGGCCGGAAGCAGCCACTGCACTCCAGTCTGGGCGACAGAGTGAGACTCCAACTCAAAAAAAAAAAAAAGGACAGAGCGTTCCCATATATCCTTCACCCAGCTTTCTCTAACATCTTATACAGTCATGGTGCATCTATCACAACTAGGACATTAACATTACTACAACACTATTAACTAACCGCAGGCTTGATACAGATTTCACCTGATTTTTCACTAGTGTCCTTTTCCTCTTTGAAAATCCAATCCAAAATCCCACATCACACTTAAGGGGCTATTGGTTTTGAAAGCAAAACAAAGCATCAAACTCTTGGCCACATTAATGTCAATAGTTCAGCTTACTGGAAAGGTTTTGCTGCATTGGGGCCCAATAAGGGCTAGGTGGAACTTGCATAGCAGCAAACTGCTGGTAAACTCATCAATAAGGAGAGAAGATTTGCTTTCACCTGAAATTTTCACTTTTTCCCCAATACTTGCAGTTGACAGAAAAAGGACTCTCATTTTACTTAAAATTTTGCTTTTTTTTGGTAGAGATGGGGGTGAGGGTCTCACTATGTTGCCTAGGCTGCTTTTGAACCCCTTGGTCTCAAGCAGTTCTCCTGCCTCAGCCTCCCAAAGTGCTGGGATTACAGGTGTGAGCCACCACACTCAGCCTTCTTTGTTATTTACTTTTTTAAAATTTATTTTTGCATTCTGTGTCTCCGATAGCAATAACTTGATTATCTCTTCCTTTCTCTTCTGGCACACTCTCGCTGATTTTCTTTCTTTCTAAATGAGTTTAAGATGAGCATGACTTTCTACGCCAACATTATTAACAAGTGTTAGCACAGCTCTGAAAATAGTGCCTGGGAATTGCTAGTGTTTCAGAATTCATAAGGGAGGGGCACACAGAATCAGTGCATCCTGCAAACATGTCCTACCAGGGCTAAAGCACACACACAAAAACAGATTTCAATCTTTTATGGCATTTTCTGTTCCTGTATCACCCTTAAGAGAGAAGTTCATTTTATTCCTACATGATTTGCATGTCTCCCTTTGAATAACAAAATTCTTCCCTGAGGACATTTTCCCTTTTTTTGGACACTAGAAAGCCAATGAGTAGCTAAAAGGAAGGTGAGAGAAAGATGGTGTGACTTATTGAAGGAAAAGTGTGGTTGGAATTTGTTTTGAGGCTTGAAGAAAGGCTGGAGACAGAAACCAGTATTAAAAGCCAGCAGCGCCAGTCATTGAGAGGAGGCATGACAATGGTTGTTTCCAGAGAGTGGCCTTATTATCTTAATAGGACCGAGAGGACCTGGCACTCGGCTATCTCTTTGGTTCAGGAGCAGAACATTTTAAAAACTGTATCAAAGGACACTGTCATTTTCCAATTTAGCATTTTATGTTTACTCTTACTTCTTTATCCAAGAATATGGGTAAATATTAAGTAATGTACTTCTTTTTAAATAATTAAGCAGTCTAGGAAGCCTTTTCTCAGGTTTGAAGCAGCTCAGACATTGATCAACATTTCAGAGGATTCACCTGGCTAAATTTCTAGATCGTTTCAAAGATTTGTAGGGAAGAGGAAGCTATATAATATTATACATCATATTGTATATGGCCAGCAATAAAAATCCAGATCCCTAACGTTTAAGGCATTTTTTAAAGAAATCAATAAAAAGTAAAAACCTCACTCCATTTTGAAAGACTATTATTTCCATAGTGACTTTAAAAGGCTCTTCTGCCTTTTAAGCAAAGGAATCATAGAAAAACAATCTGTCTCGGGTTATTTTATGTGTGTCCCTAAAGAACAAAGTGTTCAGCTGAGTTAAATGGACATAAATGTGACCCCTCGCTTGATTACAGTTCAAGCGTACCCACCTCCTCATGTCATCTGCATGCTGTGACAAGGTCCCTCTCAGACCAACTCACACTGCAGAGCATATCTCACAGGAAAGTGGTTATGTTTGCTGGCCCTGAGGTGGTCATTAACACTAAGAAATCAAAGAGAACTAATGCAGGGATAACCAGATGATGGAAGTTGTGCAGAGTTTGTTATCAGATCTCCCTAAACTGGAAGCTTCTACACAATAGCTCAGAAATCAAAGCCTAGAGCTGAAGGGGACCATAAGGATTGACTAGTCCAGACTGTTAAAAAATAAAAATAAGCCGGGCTCGGTGGCTCAGCCTGTAATCCCGCGCCTTTGGGAGGCTGAGGTGAGTGGATTGCCTGAGCCTGCAGGTTCGAGACCCACCTGGGCAGCGAGACCTCATCTCTACAATAAATCAAAAAATCAGCCAGGCGTGGTAGCGCATGCCTGTAATTCTGGCTACTCGGAAGGCTGAGGCGGAAGGATCGCTGGAGCCCAGCAGGTCGAGGCTGCGGTGGCCGAGAGCGGCCACTGCACTCCAGTCTGGGCGACAGAGTGAGACTCCAACTCAAAAAAAAATAAAAAATAAAAACAAAAACAAAACCAGATTGGGTGAGGTGGCTTATGCCTGTTATCCTAGCACTTTAGAAGGCTGAGGTGGGAGTATGACCTGAGCCCAGGAGTTTGAGACCAGCCTAGGCAACTCAGATCTTGTCTTGACAAAAACCCCCTCAAAATAGCTGGGCACGATGGTGTACGCCTATAGGCCCAGCTACTTGGGAGGCTGAGGAGGGAAGATTGCTTGAGCCTGGGAGACTGAGACTGCGGTGAGCCGTGACTATGCCACTGCACTCCATCCTGGGCATCAGAGTGAAACCCCAGCTCAGAATAAAAACAAAACTTTCATATTCGATACGCACAAAAGAACATACATAACATGTTTTTACGCTATAAAGTGTTATAATACAATGAACACCCATGGACTTCTGCTCATTTGAGTTGGAGAACATGATCATCGCTTCCTCCTGTGAACCCTCTGCCACCTTCTACCCCCGATTTCTCTGTCACCCTCCACCCTTAGTAACCAGTAGCCCAGATTTTATATTTATTATCCCCTTGATTTTTTTACCTAATGAATATATTATTGGGGTTTGTTTTTGAACTTCATAAAAATAAGATCATGGTGCACGCAGTCTGCTGCGTCTTGCTTCTTTCACTCAATTTCATGTTAACTTTCAAACATATAGTTGCTGTTCATTTTTATAACTGTTTGCTATTCTACTGTGGGACCATGCCACAGCTTCGACAAGCATTTGCTTATCAGTGGACATTTGGTTCGTTTCCTGCCTTTTTTCCATTACAAGCATCGTCACTGTGTGCATTCGTATGCAGTACAAATTTCTCTGGGGTGAATACCCAAGTGAAATTGCTGGCTTGCAGGGCCTGCGAATGCTGTATTCCACAGGCTACTTCCAAATTGTACCACCTTATTCTCCCATCAACAATGTGTAAGTTTCCATTGTTAGAACTCTTAATTTTTTTGCCAATTTAATGGGTATAAGATATATATCTATATCTCTCTGTGATCTTGATTTGCATTTTCCTGAGTGCTAATGAGGTTTCTTTCTTTTTTTTTTGAATTAGAGTCTCACTTTATCGCCTAGATTGGAGTGCAGTGGCACACTCACCATCACCACAGCCTTCACCTACTGGGCTCAGATGATCCTTCCACCTCAGCCTTCCAAGTAGCTGGAACTACAGGTGTGCGCCACCACACTGGGCTAATTTTTTAAGTTTATTTTAGAGATGAGGTCCTTCTACCTCAGCCAAGTTGCCCAGGCTGGTTTCGAACGCCTGGGCTCAGGCAATCTGCTTGCCTCTGCTTCCCAGGGTGCTGGGATCACAGGTGTGAACCACTGCAACTGGCTTGCATATTTTTTATACAGTCACAGGCCATCCATGCTTGCTCTTTTGTGAAATACCTGTTTACGTGTTTTGCCCATTGTTCTACTGGGTTGATTATCTTTTTACTGATTTATTGGAGTTCTTTATATGTTTTGGATACTAATTCGTCAGCTGTCTGTTTGGCAAAAATCTCCCGGCTTGCAACTTGTCTTTTAATTTTCCTTGTAGTATCTTCTTTTTTAGAGACAGGGTCTTGCTCTGTTGCCCAGGCTGAAGTGCAGTGGTGTGATCACAGCTCACTGCAGCCTTGAATTCTTGGACTTGAGCAATCCCCTTACCTCAGCCTTCTGGTAAGGCATGTGCTACCACACCCAGCAAATTTTTAAATTTTTTTTTTTGAGTTGGAGTCTCACTCTGTTTCCCAGGCTGGAGTGTAGTGGCATGCTCATGGCCAACCCAGCATCAACCTGCTGGGCTCCGGCAATCCTTCAGCCTCAGCCTTCCAAGTAGCTGAAACTGCAGGAGCATACTACCAAACCTGGCTAATTTTTTATTTATTGTAGAGACAAGGTCTCGCCAAGTTGCCTGGGCTGGTCTTGAACCCGTGGGCTCAGGCAATCCTCACCTCAGCCTCCCAAAGTGCTGGGATTACAGGCTGAGCCACCGAGCCCGGCCAATTTTAAAATTTTTATGTAGAGACAGGGTCTTGCTATGTTGCCTAGGCCAGTCTCAAACCTTGGACTCAAGCAATCCTCCCATCTCAGCCTCCTGAGTCACTGAGATTACAGGCATGAGCAAACACGCCCAGTGATGTATCTTTTGATGAACAGAAAAGTTCTTAACCTGTTTTTTTATATATATATATATAGATGGGAAAATGGGCACAAAGAGGTAATGTGACTTCCTCAATATTCAAATGTTACTAATAATAGCTATTAGTTATTGAGAGCTTATTCTGTGCCAAGCATTGTAATAACTATTTGATATGTGTTAGCTCATTTAATCTTTACAACCACCCTGAGAGAATAAATGGCTATTACCCTAACTTTAAAGAGAATAAGGCAGACTCAGTGAGGTGAAGTAACTGCCCAAGGTCACACAGAAATCAGTGCTGGGCCCGGGGCTGCAACCCAGGCCAGGCTAGTTCTGAAGGTGAAGCTCTTACCTGTTCCACTACACCATGCGGTGAGCAGCGGAGCCAGGCGAGGGCAGCCCCCTTCCCGTGACACCACCAGGCATCTCTCTCCTCAGTTCTGGTCCTTACAATACGGCTTCCACAGGACTCACCATCACACCTAAGTGTCTCCTTTGGAAAAATTGGCCCAGGCTATGCCCACGTCACATAACCATTATCTGCAACTTAAATAGGGCCCCGCTTTCTGTTTCAAAACACTGCTCATGTCATTGACAATTCATGCTCATTCCTGAGATTGCAAGCTGCTATTTTTGAGAAGTTATTTTTCATGGCCTTTGGCCTCAGGGGCCCTTGGTCCATTTTCCCCAGGTATCTCAGCTGGCAGAACACTGTGTGGCCCTCAGGATTTGATTATGTGTCTAATCTTCTGCAAGGCTATTGCAAAACCTCCCCTGCCTCTTTCTGCCTCTCCCTCACTCCCTTGCTCAAAACTAAGTGAGGGATGGCTGATGCGTGGCCTGGGGGAAGGGAGGTTCGCAGAAAGAAGAATCCATGTGGTTCAACCTGTTCCCTGAAGGGCAGGGTTGGCTGTTTTCTGGCCTCTTCTACTGTGGATTACATTGAGAGCAGAAATGAACCCCATACATTCACTGTCCCCCTCACCCTTTGATAAGGGTCCTCCTTCTGCCATGCTGGGCACAGAGTCTATGGTGAGGGGTGGAGAGGTCATCCCTCCCTGTTCTTCTGTAGTTTACATTCTAAAGGACAAAGCGGACTATAAACCATACTGCAGTAAGTTCTGTTACATAAACTTGAGGGTGTGTGTGTGTGTGTGTGTGTGTGTGTGTGTGTGTGTGTGAAGGGAACAGCTAAGGAGATCTTTTTTTTTTTTTTTTTTTTTTTTTGAGTTGGAGTCTCACTCTGTCACCCAGACTGGAGTGCAGTGGCCGCTCCCGGCCACCGCAGTCTCCACTTGCTGGGCTCCAGTGATCCTTCCGCCTCAGCCTTCCAAGTGGCCAGAATTACAGGCAAGCGCTACCACGCCCGGCTTATTTTTTTATTTATTGTAGAGATGAGGTCTTGCTGCCCAGGCGGGTCTCGAACCCGCGGGCTCAGGCAATCCACTCACCTCAGCCTCCCAAAGGCACGGGATTACAGGCTGAGCCACCGAGCCCGGCTAGGAGATCTTTTTTAAATAGTGAGTTAGTGAGTTCAGGGAAGGTCTCTCAGGAAGGATGCAGAGCTGGCTGGCCAGGTAGTGAGCCCAGGGAAGTTCACTGTTCCAGATAGTGAGAGTAGCAAGTACCAAGGTCCTGGGGCAGGAAAAGGTGAGGTGTGTGGCTTGGCCTGCTTTGAGGAACAAAAGCAGGTCTGAGTGGCAGAAGTGTGGACAAAAGTGACAGGAGATGAGGAGGGGGAAGGAAACAGAGAGCAAATCCTTTGAGGGGTGCATAAGACAGGCCCAGCTCTATGCATGAAGCTGACCATCAAGGAGTCAGGGGCATTATTAGAGCATCACAAACATGAGCCTAAAAGGGGCTATAGAGATGGCAGGGCACCTTCCGTGTCAGGGTGTGTCAGGGAGGGCCTTTGGGGGGAGGGGGGGAGTAACACGTAAGCCAAAACCTACAACAGTGGTTCTCAAAGTATGGTCCCCAAGCCAGGAGCATCAGCACCACCTATGAATATATTAAAACTAGTGCCCTACCCCAGACCGGTGCCTCGTCTTCCAGAGCACAAAGCTCTCCAGAGCACAAAGCTCTCAGAACCTTACACATGTTCCATCCGTGGCCACCAAATTGCAAACTGTCAAGTTCCAGAACATGACCCAGTGTTAAGATGCACAGAGTCGTGCGGAAAGGGCATACCCCAGCCAGCAGGCCATACCCACCATGTCATGGAGCAAGGACAGGGCCTGGTTGGCATGACTTAGCTGATTGCAAGGTGCCAAGGTAGAGACAGAGATGGTCTCTGTAGTTCTGCCGGGTGAAACTTCACACTTGGCTTCTGTGCACCTCGGGCAAGGTGTGAAAGGAATTAACATTCACTGAGCAGATTTGAAGCCTTCAGACTAGTTCTGAGTTACAAAATCAGGCAAAGAAAGAAAGAAAAAGAGTAGGAAAATTAGGTTATCTTCAATCTCAGTTAACTCAAGACCAGCTGCAGAGAACATCAGCAAATAAATTATCTGCAAAGAAAACCCACCCTGGGACTGAGAGTAGGTAGGCCTGAGACTTCCACCCCCGGGGTCCTTTTGAAAAGAAAGTTCTCTGCCTGAAAACAGTTGCTCACCAAGGCACCTCCTCCACAGCTTGCAGAGCATCAGGCCTCGACACTTTAATTGCTCTGATGGAAACAAGCTAAAGGGGTTTTAATAAAAATAGAACCCAAATAGGCGTTGAGTCCCCTATTTTTTGCAACCGGAGGTACTGCCAAGGTTTCAGTTCCATGGGTGCTAGCTAGGGTGGGCTCCTTCATGCAGCCGGCCCTGTTGGGAATGACATAAGGGAAACGGCTTATGGAATCAGTGTTGGAAATGTCAACAGAAGCAGCAGACCTCTGCCAAGGATAGCCCGGAGGGGAAAAACAGGTCAAGTCACATCCCAGATGGCTACAGGAAGTAAAAGCTTGGTGGGGATTGGGGAGCGAGGCGTTCTCGGGGGTCCTGCTCCCCAGCACCAGGGTGACCAATGGAGTCCATTGGCCACTTCCCAAGCCAATTGGAATCTTCAAAAAATAAGTCAGGTAGCCAGGCTCGGTGGCTCAGCCTGTAATCCCGCGCCTTTGGGAGGCTGAGGTGAGTGGATTGCCTGAGCCCGCGGGTTTGAGACCCACCTGGGCAGCGAGACCTCATCTCTACAATAAATCAAAAAATCAGCCGGGCATGGTAGCGCATGCCTGTAATTCTGGCTACTTGGAAGGCCGAGGCAGAAGGATCGCCGGAGCCCAGCAGGTGGAGGCTGCGGTGGCAGCACTCCAGTCTGCGGCCACTGCACTCCAGTCTGGGCGACAGAGTGACACTCCAACTAAAAAAAAAAAAAAAAAGTCAGGTGTCTGTTTTTATCTCATTAGTATTTCAGGCAGAATCATTCAGTAACTTGGGGCCCCTGGCTCTGAGCTGAGAGCACCTGGGTGGGAACCCTAGCCCTGCCACTTTGCAGTTGCATGGCCTGAGGGCACGCCGCTGGCCTCTGTGCCTCACTCTCCTCGCCTGTAAAATGGGGAGCATAATCATGTTTACCTTGTAGGATCTTGAGGAGCACCAAAAGGGTTATTTGTAGCGTGCTTAGAGCCGTGCCTAGCACATGGTAAGCCCTTGAATAATGTGGAGTAGTGAGGAGATTGGGAATAAACAAGTACAAATGAGGATTTCAGATAGTGACAGAACCATGAAGATGAACAGGCTGAGGTGATAAATAAAGAGGGCAAAAGGGCCACACACAAGTCTGGAGTGTCCAGGTAGGGGACAAGAAGTGCAAAGCCCTTGGGACAGGAAATAGCGTAAGTGTTCCAGAACGGAGAAGGGCTAGCCCAGCTGGAACAAGTGATGTAGGAAGAGAAGCTGGTAAGAGGTGATCATAGATAGGTGGACAAGGGCCAGGTCATAGGAAGAGTTGGAGACAAGGTAAAGGGTCATATTATAAAATCAGCAGGAAGGCTGGGTGCAGTGGCTTATGCCTGTAATCCCAGCACTTTGGGAGACTGAGGCAGGAGGATCGCTTTAGGCCAAGAGTTTGAGACCAGCCTGGGCAACATAGCGAGACCTCATCTCTAAAAAAAATTTAAAATATTAGCTGGGTGAAGTGGCACATCCCTGTAGTCCCAGTTACTTGGGCAGCTAAGGTGGAAGGATCGCCTGAGCCTAGGAGGTTGAGGCTGTGGTGAGCCATGATCATGTCCCCACACTTCAGTCTGAGTGACAGAGTGAGATCCTGTCTCAAAATAAAATAAAAATAAATAAATAACAAAAGCAATGGGAAACAGGGAACTGCTGTGACCTGTTACTGAGAGACCCAAGAGATTAAAAAAAAACTCTAAGAGAACTATTACTATATGAATTCCTACCCCACGTTCACTGTATTCGTTTGCAGTGTTTGTACTTAGAATTTTGTTAAGTTTAATTTTTGTTTGTCTCATAAAATAACCGATTGCTTCCGCAACTGCTGCTAGCAGTATGTGAATGTCAAGTAATAAACCCCTCCCGGACATTCTGTTGCTTAGCCGGCCTGCTTGCTAAACCTAGCTTATCTGACATTCCACTCTGCTCATTTAGCAGCTTCCCCGTCAATCACAGGTAGCTGAGCGGACCAGACCAATCCCAAGTGCCCCCGTACCCATTAGGAGAAATTACCCTATCATGTAAAAACAAGTTTAAAGTTCTTTCCCCTCCCTCTGTAATGATATATAAAAACTGCTTGCCATGCTGGATCGAGGCTCTCGTCCCTGAAGCTGCTGCTTCAGGCGTGAGCCCAGACTCGAGCCTGAATAAAGACCCTTGTATGTTTGCATCAGAGCTGGCTCTTTGTTGGTCTCTCGGATTCTGAAATTTGGGTTTAACATTACCTTTACAAAAGGTTGGAGACCATTGTGGGGGCTGTGCAGAGACAGATAGGCTCAGGGAGGGATGGCCTTGGGAAACCAGGAGACCCCTTAGGAGGCTACCGTGAGAGTGGAGGTGAGAGATGAAGGTGCCAGGGACCTGAAGAGCAGCAGTGGGACGTCAAGAAGTGAAGGGGACCAAGAGGATATGGTGATGACAGAATTCCAGGTGACTTACAGGTTTGTGCCTTAAGACCTGGGATGCAAAAGCCCCAGGAAGAAATAGACTTGGGCCAAGATAGCATAATCCCACCAAGGCCCTCCCACTTTTATCCCATCTAGCAGCACTTGTGCAATTTCACACTTGGCCTTTGTCACTTTCCACACCACTCTAAGAGCTAACAATTATTGCTCTTACTTAGGACATAAGAGTGTGTCCTGGCCGGGCACAGTGCCTCCATCTGTCATCCTAGCTCTTTGGGAGGCCGAGGCGAGAGGATTGCCTGAGCCCACAGGTTGGAGACCAGCCCGGGCAACTTGGTGAGACCTCATCTCTACAATAAATCAAAAATTAGCTAGGCATGGTGGCGCACGCCTGTAGTTTCAGCTACTTGGAAGGCTGAGGCAGAAGGATCATCTGAGCCTAGCAGGTTGAGGCTACTGCACTCCAGCCTGGGTGACAGAGTGAGACTCCAACTAAAAAAAAAAAAAAAAGAGTGTGTCCAATACGATGCGTCACTGTTTATGTAGCCATCTTTCCCTGCTGGGGACAGAGCCTGTTGCTAAGCCAGACAGGAACTAAAATCCATGTCCTCTTCCTGAGACGTCCTGTCAGTTTGCTAATGAAACACTTGAGTGGCCCAATGGGGGGATAACATTCATTTTAGAGTTTGGAAGGCTTATATTTTAAAACTCTTTCATATTTCTACCATGTACTTTTAAATTGTACACAAACAATACATGATCATGCTCATACAGACTTGTAAAAGACTAACTAATCCTGAACAAAACATCAGGTCCCCTTCACCATCACCTCCCACACCCACACCCAGCTCCTATGCCTTCCCGGGAGGTAAAAACATCAACAAACAGATGGCTTCCTTCCAGCCCCTTCCAACGCCTTTATGCTCACACAAGTCCTTGGTGTAGGCTGGATCTTATTATACTTCTGTCCGTAACCTCCCCCTTCTTTTTTTTTTTAACCAATGTATCTTGTCAGAGCTCTAACTACCTTATTCTTGTTTTGTTTTGTATTTTAACAGCTGCAGAGTTTTTCAGAGTATGGAGATACCATGTTTTATTTAGCCACTCACTTTCTCTGAAGGGTTTGGGCTGTTTATAAATTTTCACAACATTGCAGTGAATGTCACAGGATTTAAATTCAGACATTTGTGCAAGGATTTCTGTAGCACAGACTCCTAGAAGTGGAATTGATGGAGCAAAAAAAAAAAAATTATTATTATTATTTTTTTTTTTGAGTTGGAGTCTCACTCTGTCGCCCAGACTGGAGTGCAGTAGTCGCTCCCGACCACCACAGCCTCGACCTGCTGGGCTCCAGCGATCCTTCTGCCTCAACCTTCCAAGTAGCTGGAACTACAGGCGCGCGCTATCACACCCGGCTTATTTTTTTTTTAATTTATTGTGGAGATGAGGTCTCGCCAAGTTGCCCAGGCGGGTCTCGAACCCGCGGGCTCAGGCAGTCCGCTCACCTCAGCCTCCCAAAGGCACAGGATTACAGGCTGAGCCACTGAGCCCGGCAAAAAAATTTTTTTTATAGCTACTACCAAATTATCTTTCCAAAGACTGACTTTTTCTTTAAAAAAAAAAGTTTGATTACAAAAGTAATTCATATTCTTCAAACAGGACCAGAAAAATAAGTTTTTTTTTTTTTTTTTTTTTTGAGTTGGAGTCTCACTCTGTCGCCCAGACTGGAGTGCAGTGCTGCTCCGGCCACCGCAGCCTCGCCTGCTGGGCTCGGCGATCCTTCCACCTCTGCCTTCCAAGTAGCTGGAATTACAGGCATGCGCTACACGCCCAGCTGATTTTTTTGATTTATTGTAGAGATGAGTCTCGCTGCCCAGCGGTCTCGAACCCGCGGGCTCAGGCCATCCACTCACCTCAGCCTCCCAAAGGCGCGGGATTACAGGCTGAGCCACCGAGCCCGGCTGAATAATAAGTTTTAAAACACCCATGATTTTATCACCCATGAATGACAACAACTATTAACATATATAGACTATTTGAGTCTTTTTACCCATGCATATATGTAGATATGAATTTTTTATAAAAATATGGTCAGAACATGGACTATCTTTAGTAACCTGCATTTTTTCAGTTAACTATATATTACAAAGATCTTCCCAAGTCATTAAAGAGTCTTCCATGGTGATGTTCTAGGTTGTTAACATGGTTTGAGGGCAAGGAAAGGAAAGCTTTAGTTTTTTTAAAGACCCCGCTTAAAGTGACATTGACCACTCATGAGTTTGTTTATGTAGGAGGATTATTCTACAACCCCGGTTCCTAGATGTCTTTGAGAATGATAAAGCTGTCTTCTTCCCAGCAATATGTATGAACACACAATTTGCATATAATTTCAGGGGTCCACTCCGCTCCACTAGAATGCTCAGGAACGAAATCCCTTAACTACATCATGTTAAACAGCTGCATTGAATGCCTCCATATGGTTAGAGCATGGGTTATTTAACCCTTAAAGTAGTTGAGAGTATAGGCTCTTAAGTCGGACATACGACTCATGACTTCAAATCCCAGCTTCACCACATGCTCTTCAGACCCTCTGCCTGTTTCCTCACTCGTAAAATTCAGACAACACTAAGCAGGCTCAGGGGTAGGTTACTGTGAGCTTTAAATTAGTTCATATTCATAAAATGTTTGCAGCGAGGTCTGGTACACAGTAAGTGGTAATTAAATGCCAGCTCTTATTCTTTCCAAGGTTTTGTGCTTTTGACATTTCTAACTATATTTTTGCACACATCTGTGATTACCCCCGAGAAATGAATTCCTAGATGTGGACTAGTTGGGTCAAATCATTAGCATATTTATAAGATTTTGGAGACATAAAGCAAAACTCCTCTAGAAAGATTCAGATGCAATTATTATTCTAGGACTAGGTTTACAATGGTAAAGAAAATGGATACAAATCCTTGCCCTCTTGGAGATTCCACATGAAGAGGAGTAGACAGTAAGCAAAATAAATAAGTGACCTATTAGGAGGTGACAAGTGCTATGGAGAAAAATAAAGTAGGGATGAGGTTTGAAAGAGCTAGAACCGGACGGGGGCTGCAATTCTGAAGAGAGAGTCTTCCCTGAGCAGGTGACATAGGAGCAAAGACCTGAAGAAGGGAAGGAAACACGTGGACACCTTGGGGAGGAGGACAGAGGGAACAGCAAGTGCAAAGGGCCTCAGGCAAGAGCTTGCCTGGGTGTGATGGGGAAGAGGGGAAGAGTAGGACAGAGCAGTGAGGGGGTAGGGACACGATTCGGAGAACCTGCAGGTTAAATTGAGCGATGCCTTGGAGCAGTTTTAATTCAATCCAACTATAGGTCTAGGAAGAATGAAGTAGGCATTCAAAAAGATGATTAGAACAAGTTGAAATTATGTTTTCTTTGTTTCAACTTATGGTTAAGAGCACTAAAAGCAAGTGTGTCAACTCCCACTGTTTCCCAAGAAAATCTGAGGGTCCCTGTTTTCTCAGTAAAACATGTGAATATTTCAGGCTGTGTGTGGTGGCTCACGCCTGTAATCCAAACACTTTAGTAGGCCGAGCCAGGCAGATTGCTTGAGGCCAGGAATTTAAGACCAGCTTGGGAAACATAGTGAAACCTCATCTCTACAGAAAATCAAAAACAGCCCGGCATGGTGGCGCGTGCCTGTAAATCCCATCCACTTGGGAGGTTAAGGCCGGAGGATTGCCTGAGCCCAGGAGATTAAGGCTGCCTGAACCCTGTTGTGATTGTCATGATGATTCCACTGCACTCCAGCCTGGGCAACAGAGTGAGAGCCTGACTCAGAAACAACAAAAACGTGAATATTTCAGATACTCAAGTTCAGATGCTTTTTTCCTAGAACACTAAAAACCAAGAGTAAAATAAAAAGACACAAGTTTGTTACTGGGCCATGTTCCCAGCCAAGCTATTGGCCAGGTGTGCAGCTTTGAGACTGAATCTATCAAGGGAATTCAGGTCCCAGATGACACTGCCCAGGGGTAGAGGGTACCTGAGCCAGAAGCCTCACTCCTTCCTCTTCCTCCCACACTGCCGGGCACAAAGCCTCAACCCCAGGGACACATGCAGTTGGCAGAAAGTCTAGCTCAGAGGTTGCAGTTCAGGGCGAAGAAGCAGTGAACCACAAGTTCAACCTGGGGACCACCGTGGCTGAAATAAGTGACCTGAAATTTCCACCCACTTCCCCAAACTGCAGAGCCGTTGTCTCGAATAAACTAAGAAGCTCCAGGGACTTGGGAAGGGCCAGACTTTGAGCTGAAATGGTTATAGATGAGGGGAGGTGAAATCTTGGCATAGAATTGAGGCTGGTGGATGTGCCGTTGGCTTCGAGGGTCAAAGATGAGCCCTGGCATGATGAAGGGGCATCTACACCTTTGCCAGCCTTCCGTGTATTGCTTCACTTGTCGACAATATGTCACTGATCACCTACCGTGTGCAGGCACGGGGCCAGGTGCCAAAAGAAAGAATGGAAAGAAATCTATCTGAAGGAGCTGCCAGTTCCTGCGGGGGAGGGAGGGACACTCTGCACCGCGTGAGCCTTGGCTTGGGGCCCCACAAGCCTTCCCTTCTCTGAGTCAACACTCATCCGCTTGCTCTTTTGCTTCCCCCTCCCTCTTTTCTTTGTTTTCATTCTTTCTCCTTCCTTCCATCTCTATCTTCTTCTTCCTTCCTTCCATTTTACATAGTACACTTTTATCCTTATGAAGTGGGAGTTGGTAATAGATCATTTATCCTGATACTTTTACCTTAGTTCACTTTCATTTTTAGCAGAAATAATAAACGCTTGTTGAAAAAGATAAAACAATATGAAAAATCCAATTAAAAAGGAAAATCCTCACCATTTCAACTCCCGAGACACTCACTATTAAACAATTTAGTATTTACTTTTCAGATAAGACATTGTTCCCAAGCACACACATATTTCTGTGTTTAATTTTTATACAGAAAAGGAATATGAATTTTTCCTGTTTAATTTACTGTTGTGTTCCCAGCTTCTGGCACATGGCAGGTATTGAAAATATTTGTTGAGCGAATGAATTATGAATTTCTGAAATTTGTCTCTCTTATACAAAAAAATATACTATGGCCATCCTTCCATATCACTTCCCTCATTCTTTTTTTTTTTTTTTTTTTTTTTGAGTTGGAGTCTTACTCCGTTGCCCAGACTGGCGTGCAGTGGCATGCTCATAGCCGCCCCAGCATCGACCTACTGGGCTCCGGCCATCCTTCCACCTCAGCCTTCCAAGTAGCCGGAACTACAGGCACTCGCTACCACGCCCGGCTAATTTTCTGATTTATTGTAGAGATGAGGTCTCACCAAGTTGCCCAGGCTGTTCTGGAACCCGTGAGCTCAGGCAACCCCCTCAGCTCGGCATCTCTCATTCTTTTTATGGCTGCATAGAACTCCGTAGAATGGCTGCATCAATGTTCAAACAGATCCCTATTGTCAGATGTCAGACTGTGTCTATATTTTCAATATTTGAAGTCATTACATCTACATTCTTGCACTTTTATGTATTCGGTAGGCAAGCATGACCTTCTGTAGAAAGAATAATGGCCCCCAAAGATGCCCCACCCTAATCCTCAGAACCTTTGAGTTTGTTACCTTGCATGACCAAAAGGACTTGAAGATGTGATTAAGCTAAGGTTCTTATGATGGGGAGATTATCCTGGATTATGGGTGGTCCCGATATAATCATAAGGGTCCTCACAAGAGGGAGGCAAGAGGGTCAGAGCAGGCAATGTGACAAGGAAGCAGAGGGAAACAAGGAGATGAGATTTGATGACAGAAGCAGAGTTCAGAGTGATACCATGCCTGAGGGGGCCACCAGTCAAAGGATGAGGCCCCCTCTAGAAGCTGGAAAAGGCAAGGAAATGGAGGCTCCCCTGAGGCCTTCAGAAGGGGTGCAGCCCTGCTAGCCCATTTTGAACTTTTGTTATCCGGAATGTAAGATCATACATTTGTGCTGTTTAAGCCACCCAGTTTGTGGTAATACGATATGACTTCAGTGAGAGACCCAGAAATGAAATTGCTGTTGTCTCTGTCCATTCAGGCTGCTGTAACAAAATACACTGGGTGACTTATTAACAACAGAAATTTATTTCATAGTTCTGGAGGGTGGGATATTCAAGATCAAGGTGCCAGCAATTCCCCATCTGGTAAGGTCCCTTTTCCTGGGTCATAGATGGCACCTTCTCGCTGTGTCTTCTAATGGTGGAAGGGGATAGTTAGCTCTCTGTGATCTCTTTTATAAGGGCACTGATCTGAATCATGAGGCTCTGCCTAATCACTTCCCAAGGGGTCCCACTTCCTATATCATCACCTTGGTGACATGAATTTGGAGGTGGTGGGGACACAAACATTCAGACCATAGCACTGGTTCAAAGTGTACACCCATTTTCTCAATTCATGAATCATTGCTCATATATACACATGGTTTCCATCCTGGTCACTGCCCTCCAGATGCTCTCTAATGTTCCCATGACCTCAAAACATCAGTCCCAGAACATCCTGTCCAGCCAGACCCTGCTGACCGCACAGAGTAAGCGTTTTGCTCAGTTTAATCAGCATATTTGGGAACCGCACATTAAGCTACACTCCTTCAGCTGGAAATGAACCGAATTCTCCAGTCTTCTTCAGTCGTATCTCTGCTGTCCTGTTCTCATGCCATTGGTTTGTTTTGATCTTGGGGCAGAACTTTACTTTTATACCTCCTAAATCTCACCTCATCTAAATAATCAGTGAGAGATTAGACTCATCAGCATCAGGTTACTGACCAGTGCTTTGTTGCCATTTAAAAAGTTCCTGAGCCCGCTGGTTCATGATCAGCCCAGGCAACTTGGTGAGACCTCGTCTCTACAATAAAATAAAATTAAAAATTAGCTGGGCATGGTAGCGTGTGCTTTTAGTTCTGGCTACTTGGAAAGCTGAGGTGGAAGGATCGCCGGAACCCAGCATGTCGATGCTGGGGTGGCTGTGACTGTGTTACTGCACTCCAGCCTGGGCGATGGAGTAAGACTCCAACTCAAAAAAATAAAATAAAAATAAAAAGTTCCATGGACCTTTGGAGGATGGAAAGAGCAAATAGATATGGTCCTTAAGCCTCATAGAGAGAACACAAGCTAATAGAGGCAACATCATACGTAACAGAGAGGAGGAAAGCCTCTGTATCAGAAATGGCTCAACTTCAGAGCTTTTAACACCTAAGAAGTGATATTTACACGGGAAGCTTCACAGGAGAGCCCAGCTCAGAGCAGGGACTGGAGTTATATTGGGAATTTTATTTTGTCGTTAGTGCCAGAGCAGCCAAGTCACCTGGGCGCTGCTGGCCTCCTCCAGTGCAGACAGAGGAAATGCTCTGCAAGCCCACAGACTGCACCCCCATAGGCCAGACACCTCCCATGAGTCCCCTAGGACTCTTCCCAGCATGCAGCGAGCAAGCTCTCAAGGGCTGACATTCCCCTGGCTCTTTATATTCTGGTTGAGGATGGGAGGTTTTACAAAACTGTAGCAAGTTAGAATTTGGAGAGAGCTAATTCCATCTCTGCCCCACCTTTTACAGATGGGGAACCATGCTGGGGAGGGTAGATGTCAGAGTTTCCAGACTGTGCTTCGTGGAATTTCCTCATGGAAGGGCTCTATGAGCATTTTTTACTCTGGCCAGTGGCAAACTGCATGGCTGAGAACAGCAGAGATTGATTCTGTCACAGTTCTTCAGGGTAGAAGTCAAAAATCAAGGCCTCAACAGGGACATACTCCCTCTGAAGCCTCTGGGGGAGAATCCTTTCTCACCTCTTCTGGCTTCTGGTGGTTTCCTTGATGTTCCTTGGCTTTCAGCTGCATCTCTCCAATCACTGTCTCTGTTGTCACATGGCTGTCTTCTGCCATGTGTCACTGCATTGTCTCCCCTCTGTACATGTCTGACTCTGTGTCCAAATTTCCCCCTTTTTAAAGAAACCAGTGCTACTGGATTAGGGCCTATCCTAATGGCCCCTTCTTAACGTGATTACATCTGGAAAGTCCTTATTTCCAAATAAAGTCACATTCACAGTTACTGGGGGTTAGGACTTCAACATACATTTCAGAGACACAGTTCAACCCCTAGCAGACACCTTCTACCACGAGACAGAATGAAGCTGGTGACAAAGGCTCAGGGACACAGGTTCTGTTAGCTAGACCCTGGTGAGACTCAAGGGCACCTGGACAGGAAGCCCTCAGAACTAGTATCCGTGGGCCACATGTTTGCTGTACATTTGGAGTGGAGGCTGACCCTGAATGGAAGCTTGTAGAAGGAGGGGCTAGTGCAGGGCCCAGCCTCTCCTCTCCTGTCCTGGGCACCCCAACTCAGCAAAATGGAACCCCTGGAGTTCTTTAGTCGCCTTCCTCAGGATCCAGGTAGCCACTCATGTTATTACTTTTATTTATTTATTTATTTTTTGAGTTGGAGTCTCACTCTGTCGCCCAGACTGGAGTACAGTGGCACGCTTCCAGTTACCGCAGCCTCGACCTGCTGGGCTCTGGCGATCCTTCTGCCTCAGCCTTCCAAGTAGCTGGAACTACAGACGCGCTACCATGCCCGGCTAATTTTTTTATTTATTGTAGAGATGAGGTCTTGCCAAGTTGCCCAGATGAGTCTCGAACCTGCGGGCTCAGGCAATCCACTCACCTCGGCCTCCCAAAGCGTGGGATTACCGGCTGAGCCACCAAGCCCGGCTCAGCCATCTCCATGTAGGGGCTCTCCTCCCTTACCCCAAGAGGCTTCCCAAAGACCTCCTTCCTGAGTGAAGTGCTTAGGAAGGCCCCACATACAGCTTTCCCTAAGAAGAACTCTAGTTAATTCATATGAATCTCACCCTATTGTGGCATTTCCAATGTGTCATGGGGCTCCTTACCCTCTCAGACAGCTCTCTGGCCCACCAGCCCTTCAGTCAGGCTCTCGTGGCAGCTGTTGGCCTTGGAAAATGGGGCTGCACCACTTTCAGGGTCTTGCTGTCCAGGGGAGCCTATGCCTGTGTGCTTTCTGGTCTGAGAATGTTGCCACAGGCCTGATTGCTCTGATCCTTGCTAAGACACAGTACAGTCAAAGTTTGCAGGTATATCAAAATCTATCACCTGGAAAATACCAAGAACCATCCTGTCCTGTCTGCATGCGGCCACTCAGCTGACAGATTCCACAGGGGCGGTGAGGGTGGCCTGGACTACTTCATTCCAAGTTCTTTCATCCTCGACTAGAAGCATTTTCCAAGCCCACTGGTAGCCAAGATAGCAGGCTACCATTGCAGCAGAGCCTTTTCATCAGGCAGTTCTAGAAATGCCACCTAAGAGGACTTCCTTCTGCTGAGTGTGTGTGACAGAGCCATACGTATGAAAGTGTGAACATTCCCAGCTGTTCCAGGCCTGCTCTGTTTCCTTCCATACACTCCCTGGAGGGTGCTGCCATTGTTGGACAAGTTCTGGGAGATAGAAAGGAAGAGAACTGTCCCAAGTGAACCAAGGTCAATGGAAGCACATCTGTAGCAGGTGGTAACAGGGCTTTCATGTCAGCCTGTCCACTGAACATGCTGTGAGTGGTGCCTTCTGGAACTGAGCCCTGGCTGCAGTGCAGAGGCCTTGCAAGGGTGGAGGAGATATACATGGAGGAAGGGAAGTATTTCTGTAGAAGAATGTGAGCATCTCATGGGAGTTGCATGGTGTCACAGAGGACAATGACTTGGCCAGAGGTGTCTGTGCCTTGTGTTCTCTAAGAGACATGAGCACTTGTTGAAATTCCAGAGGGCTGTGTTTCTTTGAGACCCTGCCCAAGACTGGACCTAATGGGTCTCAGAACCTCCATAGGGATCCATGTGCCTTACCCTCTACAGTCTTCACAAAACCCTTGAGATATTGGTGCTATTATTATCCCCATTTTATAGATGAGAAAACCAAGGACCAGGCAGGTCAAATGAAGCAAGGGTGGGTAAAGGTCAGAGCTGCAGAATCAAACTCAAGTCCTGCTTCTTCCATGGTGTTGGCTTTGCGACCTCAGGTAAGTGAGCCAGGCAGGAAAGGCCTGCACCTGGGACTCAGCTCATGCTCACTGCTGCTTTCAGTCCATTCCAGCATGCAGTCTCCTGGCCAGCACCCATGCCTCTGACCAGGACACATCCTCCTGGAAAGCACTCCTCCCCCTAACCAGCACCCATCTCCCTGACCAGCACCTATTTCCCTGACTCTGACCAGCACCTATTTCCCAAACAGCACACATGCTTTTGACAAGCAGCCATATCCTGAGAAGCGCACATTCCACTGACCAGCACCCATCCCTCCCGACCATCATTCATCCCTTCCTAACAGCACCCATCCCCCTCAACCAGCACCCATCCCCCCCAGCAGCCATTCCCCTTGGCCAACACACAGTGGAGCAAAGGGAGTGGATGTGTGGACAAGAATCCCTGGTGTTTGTTATGGAGACATGCCCAGAGTTTGGGATTCAAGCAGCCCAACTTGGGGGAGAGGGTGAAATCTTCCAGAAGAAGGGCATCCGGAGCCTAGGCCCCTAGCGCTTTGTGAGAGTGCCCAAGAGGAGACTACCTCAATCTGCAGGGCTCCCTGCTTCTCCATCCCAGTGATTTCTTGGTATGTTAAGGGAAGACACCCCACACCCCACACTCATTCACCTATGGCATGTTAATTGGGAGCCAGAAAACGTGCACCCACCAGGTCAGAAACTCCTTCCCGGGGCTGCTTCCTCTATTATGGCTTTCCGTGCCCTTGGCTCCTGCCTGTCCAGAATGAGCAAAGAAGTCTCTAATCCTCAGGGTTGGTTTCTCTTTTGTCACCAGGGTCACAACAGACCCTATCTCCCAGTGTGGCTGTGAGGGTCCACAGAAGATAACAGGGGAGAGGAGCTTAGTTCAGCACCAGTGCCTAGTAAATGGTAGTTATTGTATTAGTATTCTTGTTATTGTATAATAATTACACTGAACTAGAATATAAACTTCTTCAGGGTCAGACTCTTTCATTCATTTTCCTTCTAGAATGTAAGAAGGTGGAAGAGTGTTGAATTGGGAGTCAGGAGACTCAGGTTTGAGTTTTGACTTTGTCATTTATTCACTCAGTCATCCAATGACTGAGGATTGCATTCCTACTGTGAGGTCTGTGTTTGGTACTAGAGGTTCAGTGTTGAACACAGCAGACAAGACTCCTTACCTCATGGAGCTCACAGGGGACAGGGGAGAGTCAGGCACTCAAAAAGTAAACATACAGGCTCAGTTTTGTCAGTGATCACTGTTGTGAAGAAAATACGATAACAGCACTGGCAGTGATTAGGATGGGGATTCCTACCTAGCACCACATGTCTGCCAGGTGCACCCAGAGACAGCACACTCCAAGGTGTGAGTAAAGAAGGTTTATTCATGAAAGACTATATACAGAGATATGGGCACAGTTCTGGGAACCACCAAGGTGATGCACCCAAGAACTGGCAACATCAGGAAGACTTTACCTCTGTCAGCTCTGAAAGGGAAAGGAGAGGAAGTTGCCACCAGAATCCAGCAAGATCTGCAGGAGAGGGCCACCACACAGAAGCTGTGACCTGCTATGCTCTGTTGTGTCCCCACAAAATTCATATGTGGAAACCTGTCTTAGTTCATTTGTGCTGCTATAGCAAAATGAGACTAGATGATTTATAAAGAACAGAAATTTATTTTCACACAATTCTGGAGGCTGGGAAGTTCAAAATCAAGGTACCACAGGTTCAGTTGTCTGGTAAGGGCTATATTCTCTGGAGGGTGGAACACTGTGTCCTCATATGGCAAAAGGTGGAAGGGCAAGCCTTTTATATGAACCTTAATCCCATTCACCAGGGAGGAGCTCTCATGGCCTTATCACCTCTTAAAGGCCCTACCTCTCTTTTTTTTATGCCCATGCTAGAGTGCAATGGCACTATCATGGCTCACTGCAGCCTTGACTCCCTGGGCTCAGGCAAACTTGCTACCTCAGACTTCTAAATAGGACATACCACTATGCCTGGCTAATTTTTTTACTTCTTAATAGAGACGAGGTCTTTCTATGTTGCCCAGGCTGGTCTCAAATTCCTGGGCTCAAGTAATCCTTCCACGTTGGCCTCCCAAAATGCTGGGATTACAGGTGTGAGCCACCATATCCAGCACCTACCCTTAATACCATCACATGGCTGTTAAATTTCAACCCTTGGATTTTGGAGGGGACACTCAAACCATAGCAAAACATAAGCCCCAATGTTATGGTAATGGTGGGGGGGTTTTGGGGATGTGATTTGATTAAAAGGGTGGAACCCTTATGAATGGGATTAGTGCCCTTATAAATGAGCCCCAAGGGAGTTCACTTGTCCTTTCTACCATGTGAGGACACAGCAAGATGGCACCATCTAGAAATCAGAAGGTAGGCCCCCACCAGATGCTGACCCTGCCATTATGCTAACCTTGAACCTTCCAGCCCCTGGAACCATGAGCAATAAATTCCTGTTGCCTGTAAGCCATCCAGTCCATGGCATTTTGTTATAGCAGTTCCAACAGATGAAGAAACGTTCAGAAAAGGATCCAGCCACTGCCAAACCAAGTCCTGGAAGGGGACGCATCAGGGAACACCCCATCCCACTATTCTCCCTCTAGTCTACTGCCAGTCTTCCCATTGGCTGAAGCCATCAAGTAACCAGGGGACAAGGGAGCTTGGGCAATGGGGCACACACAGGTCCACCTTCCAGAGCCCAAAGCAGCCTGAGGGGAGGATGGTGGATGTGAAGGGACAAATGAAGAATAGTCAAGTCTGGGCAGGCAGGTATCTTACGTGTAAAATGGGGAGTTTCACCAGGAGGCTAGTGAGTGACAGGAACCTGGCCCTTCAGTTATCTGGGCCTCAGTGTCCTCACCTGTAAAATGAAGTTTTGAATCCAAAGAGCGCCAAGGCCCCTCCCCCCACCATGCTCAAATCCCAGAATTCCGGCTGTCATGGCAGCCTGGGCCTGGGCTCTGCTCTTTGCACCTGCTACGTCCACAGTGGAAGGGATCAGCAAGTGCTTTTGGAATGTGACGATGAAGCATGGCATTTGACAATGTGCAAGGAGTTCCCAATGGGAGGGAAAATGTGTTTGCAGTGATTTTATCTTCAAATGTGGAACATACAGAGTATGATTCCACCTGTGTTAAAACAAAAAATAATAATGAATTGAAGTATTTTTAAAAAGGCTGAAAGACTTTAAAGATTTTAACAGTTATGGTCTGTGGATTTTTTTTTTCTTTTTACAGTTTTCTTTTTTTTTGAGTTGGAGTCTCACTCTGTCGCCCAGACTGGAGTGCAGTGGCCGCTTCCAGCCACCACAACCTCGACCTGCTGGGCTCCGGTGATCCTTCCCCCTCAGCCTTCCAAGTAGCTGGAACTACAGGCGCGCGCTACCATGCCCGGCTAATTTTTTTGATTTGTTGTAGAGATGAGATCTCGCCAAGTTGCCCAGGCGGGTCTTGAACCCGCGGGCTCAGGCAATCCACTCACTTCGGCCCCAGTGACTTCCATCTGGAAGCTTCCCTTGGATCAGGGCACTAGGGAACAGAATAACCCTGGGGTCACAGACCCCCACTAGTTCAGAGCTGTGCACAGAGAGTCTGGTTCCAAGATGATATTGAAGAGCTTGGAACAGTCACTCCCTGGGGAAATGCTGAGAGGGGTGCTTGCAGCTCCCTGGCTGATTGGTGCCTGGTCCTGAACCTAACCATGGACATGAACCACAGACTTTGAAAGTCACTACTCCTGCAGCTATGCTATCTTAGTTCAGGCTGCCATAGACTGAGTGAATTAAACAGAAAGGCTGTCAGGCCCCAGAAACATGACACCTACAGCCTCTAGTCTCCACACCACTACCACCCACGTAAAGAATGCATCAAAACCCCACAGGCTGTAGCGGGAGATTGGGGGGGTGGGACCAGGTTCTTTCCTGATTTCACTTTAGGCTGAAGTTTGCTGCAAAAGACAAAGGGAGACTGGAATGGGATCCCATTTCTGGAGAGGAAAGGGCCAGACAATGAATGGCTGCCCAGAGCAACTAGCTGGAGAAACAGGGTCTCCCAAAAGACAGGTGAGCAGAGCACAGCAACAGAAAATTTATCCAACAGACAGATATGAATGAAGTGTCTGCTGCTTGTCAGGCCCCGTAGAGGCTCTGGGATACCCATAGACCACAGACTACAGAGGCTTATTGGTCCACAGCCTCAGGTGCAGCTCTAGCTCCCCCACTTAGCAACTGTGTGGGGCCAAGAACATCCGCTTCTGTTCCTGCCAGCATCCATTCTCCACCCCTCTGGGAACCATCCTGTTTCCTCTGGGGAACCACCCCCTTGGTTCACATGTCCTCAGAGAAACTGAAAGTCCAGTTCCAGGGAAGGAGCCCATGATCCCCCTCACCCTAAGCCAGTCAATACCTTTCATCCCCCTAGCCATGATGGGAGCAGGCCCATGACCAAGTCAGAGCCCTGAACACAGCCCAGACATGTATGGATTCTTGTTGGACTTGAAACCAGAGAGGAAGTAGAAACCAGAATGCCTGTCCCCATCTGGCCACGAGACAAAGCTTGAAACTAAAGCAAACACAGTAGAAGCAAAAGCCAGAGATGAGGAGAAACTGAGGCTTCCCTGGGTCAGCCATTCCTGAAAGAGATGCAGCCCCAGACCTTTTAGTTCAATGAGTAAATTAATGAACTTTTTCTTTTAAGTTATTTTCTGCATAAGCCAGTTTAAGTTTCTGTCACATACAACTGTTCTAATACATCTTCACACATAAACCAAAGACATGGTTCTAAAAAACGGGGTGTGAACAAAAGACAAGCGTTTGTTCATGTTGCATTCGCGATTAGTGAGGAATTTGTCAAAAAGTGGCGGATTTATTTATGATTTGTGTTAGAACTTATCTGATATAGGCTGAAGAGCTTCTCATCCCAGTGGCCTGACCTTTTCCCCTTCTTTTTTGAGGGTGCCACACAGGCAGACAGATCACTCCTTGGGAATCCCAAAGGGAGAGGCCTTCACCCACCACCTGAGAGACTCTGAGGCTACAGGCCTTTGACTGCCCACTCTGACAGCCAGCAATGGCCATAGTTCAGATAGGCTCACTGACTCCAGAATTAACACGTTAAACTCATCCAGGAACGGAATTCTTAGATCAAGAGAGGGATAAGGAAAGGCGCATTTTTGGAGAGAAAATGTCTGCAGAGCAGAAGAAGGAATTCCATGTCCAGGTGGGGAGTGGCAGGCAGTTGCTGGATCTTTCTTAGTTAACAACGAGAGGCTGGCACCCATAGGTGCCCAATAAGCTGGTGCTTCCATAAATATGAATGAATAAGCAGACCTCTCAGAGGTACAGCATATGGAGATGGCTGTTACACAGACAGTTTCCCCAAGACCTCGGGATATCACTTGGCAGAGAGCACCCCAAATTTCTCATTCAGATTTTTGCCATATTTGCATGCCACCTGTCACTAACATAATATTTTATTTAAAGTAACTATCTTTTTTTAACTTAAGAAATATGCCACTATGGCAAGTACATATGCAACATAGATGCAATGAGGCCAGTCTTTCTTTGTTAGAAGGATCAGGAAGAGCTAGAGAGGTGTTAAAGACATTCTAGCACCAGCAGAGACTTGCTTTTTGATATAATCAGCACTGAAGGAGTAACTTACTATGAGATTTACTGCTATTGAATTATGCGTCAGGGTATCTACTTTAAAACATCTTATGGCCAGGTGTGGTGGCTCATGCCTATAATCCCAGCACTTTGGGAAGCCAAGGTGAGAGGATTGCCTGAACCCATGGGTTGGAGACCAGCCTGGGCAACTTGGGGAGACCTCATCTCTACAATAAATTTAAAAAATTAGCTGGGTAGGGTGACGTGTGCCTGTAGTTCCAGCTACTTCGAAGGCTGAGGTGGAAGGATCACCTGAGCCCAGCAGGTCGAGGCTTCGGTGGCCGTGAGCATGCCATTGCACCCCAGCCTGGGCAACAGAGTGAGACTCCAACTAAAACAAGCAAACAAACAAACAAAAAAATCTTATAAGCTGGGCACAGTAGCTCATGCCTGTAATCCCAGCACTTTGGGAAGTGGAGGTGAGAGGATTGCATGACCCCAGGGATTCAAGACCGGCCTGGGCAACTTGGCGAGACCTTGTCTCTACAATAAATCAAAAAATTAGTTGGGTGTGGTGGCACACATCTGCAATTCCAGCTACTTGGAAGGCTGAGGCAGAAGGATCACCTGAGCCCACCAGGTCAAGGCTGTGGTGAGCTTGTTACTGTGCCACTGCACTCCAGCCTGGGCAACAGAGTGAGTCTCCAACTCAGAAACAAAAACAAAAAACCTCTAAGTTGTGAACTTTCAAAAATGTGAACGTGTGTTCACATGTCCAATTACATGGTTAGTTCATGTGCCTGGCGTACATTGTCACATGCTGTACTATAAGATTAAAAATGTTTGTGTGTGTGTGTGTGTGTTTTAGTTGAAGTCTTGCTCTGTCACCCAGACTGGAGTGCAGTGGCCGCTCCTGGCCACTGCAGCCTCGACCTGCTGGGCTCCGGTGATCCTTCTGCCTCAGCCTTCCAAGTAGCTGGAACTACAGGCACACACTACCACGCCCGGCTAATTTTTGATTTATTGTAGAGATGATGTCTCACCAAGTTGCCCAGGCAGGTCTCGAACCCGCGGGCTCAGGCAATTCACTCACCTCAACCTCCCAAAGCGCTGGGAATATAGGCGGAGCCACCACGCCCAGCCTTTTGTGTTTTTTTAATGTATTGTTTGTGTGAAAAGTATTATAAACATATTACATATTACAGTGTAGTACTCTATAGCCTATTGTGTTAGTTGAGTACCTGAGCTAACTTTGTTGGACTTACAAACTGAATTTATGAAAGTGCTCTTGGAACAGAACTTGGTATAGAGGGGACTTATTGTACTGTGGTTTGTTACCGATGATGATAATAGAAAACTGCTAGGTTGCAGTAGAGGACAAAGAAAAGAAAGATGTAATCTTTTTTGCCCATTGCTTTAAAATGAAGGTTTTATTATTATGCAACTGTGGTGAAGTCAACAGATCAGGAGATGACTGCTGCTGAAAAGATAGCATGTATTAGATACCACCACATAATAATTAGGATGACTAAAATTGTCAATTAATTAGAAACCTCAAAAATTGCTAAATGTTAGATGGTGTAGCCATTGTGGAAAATAATTTGTCAGTTCCTCACAAAGAGTACCATATGATCCAGAAATGCCATTCATGGGTATATTACCTAAAATAAATAAAAACATATATCCAAAAGAAAAGATAGCATGTTAATCACAGATCCTGAAGGAGGAAGCATGCCATACCATGCCCTGCAGGGCCATATGGGGAAACTCCGTGGTTGGTCAGGAGGCAGAGGAAACAGGAGGAAAACTGGGCGAGAGCCTTTATTGTGGTTTTTGCATGAAGGAATGAATAAGACAGGGTAAGCAGGTTTAGGATTGGCTAGTTTGAATAATTTCAGCGGGTGCTAGAGTGCAGGGCCCGTCTCTGGTTGTCCGGTGACTAGGGCAGGGGAATAGTAACCCAGAGTGAATGAGCTGGTTGCAGGAGGCAGTTGTGGGGTATGGGCTCTGGATAAGTTAGGTGAGTCATCTACTTGCTCCAGGAATTGGCTAGCCCTGGGAGGTAGCAGGGGAACTGGCTGAGCCCTAGAATCAGCAAGATCCTAGATGTCAAAACATCAGAAACACGTGGTTAATTCACCCAAATTCATAGACCCTCTGAATTTTACCCATGGTCATCAGGTTAAGAACCCTATCTGAGAAAGCCCCCAACTGAGAATGGCAACATTAAAACCTGAGAGTGTGAGGTCCCAAACCCAGTGCCCTGCAGTGTCAGGCAGATGAAATCAGTGAGTCAGCTGTAAAGGATAGAAACTGGTGGGGGCTGTGTGGACCAGATGCTCATGCCTCACAAAAGCCAGCTGCAAGTTAGCTGGGTGTGGTGGCACATGCCTACAGTCCTGCTTCTCAGGAGACTGAGATGAGCCATGATCGGGCCCCTGCACTCCAGCCTGGGCAACATTTTCAAAAATAAAAAAATTAAAAGCCAGCTGCTTTCAAAGGCTCCAGCCAGTCACTTCCCAGTGTTGCCAGATAGTCTGAGCTTCCAAGAGAAGTTGAATGCAGTGTCTAGATTGTGTGTGTGTGTGTGTGTGTGTGTGTGTGTGTGAAAATTCTAATTTTTAAATGTTTGCAATCTTTAAAAAAAATTGTATAAATAAACAATTTTGGGGTTGCAACAGGTCTGATGCCACCAGTCAGAAGCCTCTGCCTTAGTTTGTCCTTATCTCAGATTGTCCAGCTCTCCCAGGGTCCTTCTCATCCTAAAGCATCTCTCATCTTGCTGCAGGGGACAGTGGCTCCTCTGATTCTGGGCTCCACCTCCTGGGCCCAGGTGATCCTTCCACCTCAGCCTCCCAAATATCTGGAATTACAGGCATGCATCACCGTGCCTGGCTAATTCTTTGATTTTTGTTTGTTTGTTTGTTTGTTTGTAGAGATGAGGTCTCACTATATTTCCCAGGCTGGTCTTGAACTCCTGGGCTCAAGTGATCCTCCTGTTTCAGCCTCCCAAAGTGCTTGGATTACAGGTGTGAGCCACCACATCTGGCATTAATCACAGTAACTTTATCCTTTCGTTATTATTAAAATTATACAGATATTTTAAAAATTTAAAACAGTGAAAAAGAAAGAGAAGTATAAAGAAGTTTAAAATCCTCTTAAATTCTGCCATCCAGATATAGCCACTCAACATTTGGTGAACTGGATGCACCAGTAAGAACCCAAGCTGCTTCTTCCTACCATGATCTGGTACACTATATTTTTCAGGATTTCAGGCTCTCCTACACCCTGTTTGATTGCTGAGCCTGGGCACAGAGAAAGCCAAGGCCTTGACCCTAGTAAGCCGACACCCTGATCACAAATCACAGGTCTCAGCTCTGAAGTCCACCAGGCACGTGTGAGTGTGGATTCAAAGAAGAAAACAGCGATTGGGAAAATCTCTGCTGATTAATCAGCCCAATGAACAAATGTAAAAAACACACTCGTTTTTGACAAACAGAATTATTAAATTAGCAAAAGGGAACATATTAGACCCAGCAGAACTGAGTTTCCAAATGTCTTTTTGAAATAATTAACTCCAAGCAGCAGGAAGAAGTACATTCCCTGCAAGTGGGAAGCGACTGCAGAACTGCAAATGGGAAGGTGGCCCTGGAAGGGGTGCGGGGACGACAAGAGCTCGAGGAGGGGGCTGTCCGAGGAAACCAGACCTTTCCACTATTAGGAAGAGGCTCTTTGGCGCAGAGGTTAAGAGTGTGGGCTTGGAGATCCAGGCTAGGATCTTTGCTCCACCACTGACCAGAGATAAGATTGTCAGCAAGTTTCTTAGCTTTCCCAAGCCTTGTTTGTCTCCTCTGTCAAATGGGGACAATTTAAATTCCTACTTGTAGTGATATATATAGGGTATTTCAGTCTATGGTGAGCATTCAAGTCTTGCTGGTGATAATTGTGGTGGGTCCTATAATGAGTGAGTTAAAAGAAGGACAAGTATGTTCATGAGGGACACAGCTAATTTTGGATTAGAAGGACACTGAGCACCGCCAAGGTCACTGAAATCACGAGACCTTAGAACCAGACTCTTGCTGAGTCACTAGAGGCAAGAAATCACACAGTGAGATCTATTTTTTTATTTTAAAAATATGGGGTACAATTCAGCATTAGGTATACTGTGAGATTTAAAGCAGACAAATAAGTCAGGCATGGAAGCTCATGCCTATAATCCCAGAACTTTGGGAGGCTAAGGCAAGAGGACTGCCTTAGTCTAGGGGTTTGACACAGTCTGGGCAACATGGCGAGACCTCATCTCTACAATTAATCAAAAGATTAGCCAGGCATGGTGGTGTGCATCTGTAATTCCAGCTACTTGGAAGGCTGAGGTGGAAGGATCGCCTAAGCCCAGCAGGTTGAGACTGTGATGGCCAGGAGTGTGCCACTGCACTATAGCCTGGACAACAAAGTGAGACTCCACTCAAAAAATTAAATAAGCAGACAAAGCTGATCTCAGGAATCTCTTGAACAAAACAAATTGCTCCTGGTAAACTAGCTAGTTGTTGCTACAGTAATGCTGCCTAATGAGCCATGCCCCTCCCTGACCTCCCCATACCTACCAAGCACCCACTGGCCCAGTCAGGCACCAAATACAATGCAGAGGGATGCTGGCGCTCAAGGCTCATGGCTTCCTGGACATTGATCACACAGATACCTTGGTTGTCTCATTGCCAGCAAGGTCGGGGGGGGGGAGTCCTCTTCAAGTTGTACTCCCAGGTCTGGAGAAGACTTTGATGTAGTTCCAGCTTCACTCACCCATGCCTCTAGGGAGAGGCATCTGCAGAACAAATGTCAATTGTCCTGGGTCCAAGAATGGTCGCAACAATTGGAAATGGCTAGAAAGGTCACAATGATTGGAAATGGCTAGAAATAGAGAGATCAACAATGCTCCGTTGGAGGAAGTGAGAGATGGTGAAGTTTGGGAAGCTCATCCCTTTAATTCTCAGGGTCTGAGGATGGAGGAGGGGCCTGGGAGACAGGGAGGACTCTGGAAGCTTATGACTCTTTCCAGGAGCATCTGGAACAATCTTCGGCAGAGTGCTTGGTGTTTAATTTTGTACCGTGGGCCACCTGCTTTGGAATCACCAGGAAAGCTTATTAAGGACACAGATTCTTTGGGTCCTGGGTTCAGGGTCAGGGCTCAGGGGCTTTGTGGGTCATAACATCTCCAGATGATTCTAAGAACTTTCCACCAATCACTCAGGACCTGGGAGTTTGGGGCTTAAAAGTGGGGAAGAGGCTGGGCTTGGTGGCTCAGCCTGTAATCCCAGCACTTTGGAAGGCCTAGGTGAGTGGACTGCCTGAACCCGTGGGTTCGAGACCAGCCCAGGCAACTTGGCAGGACCTCGTCTCTACAATAAAAAATTAGCCGGGTGTGGTAGTGCACGCCCGTGGTTCCGGCTACTTGGAAGGCTGAGGCGGAAGGATTGCCGGAGCCCAGCCGATGGACACTGCGGTGGCCGTGAGCATGCCACTGCACTCCAGCCTGGGCGACAGAGTGAGATTCCAACTCAAAAAAAAAAAAAAGTGGGGAAGAGAAACAGAGATGCTGCCCTCTGGTTTTCTGTGGTAACATTTCCCAAAAGCCTTGAATTCTGAGGAAAAGGGAGAGTTCATTCAAAGGTGGGCAACTTCTGTGAGAACTTGGAGTTTTCACTTTCACTTTCCAGAATTCCACGGTGCTAGCCATGGTTTTAAGCAACTGCCACATGCAGCTAGTACCCATCTTGTAGACATGGGAACTGAGATGAAGGAGCGACCAGCTACTGCTTAGAGCCCAACTAATTCTGCCTGTGGCGCCCTTGGTGTCTCCTCCTCTCCAGACTTTCCTTCCAAAAGCTCTTTTCTTGGTATTTTTTCCCAGCCTTTAGTGTCTCTCAGGCCCTGCGCTCATTGCTTTAATAGACTCTCTCATTTAATTGTCATAATGACTCAGTGAGGTGGTTAAAGAGGAGAAAAACAATGCACAGAGAGATTTAGCAACTAGCTCAGTGTTACACAGCTCCAAAGCTGTGGGCTCCCAGAACCCTGGAGACTCTGCTCCCAACCTTAATGCTACTTCCAAGCACCTCTTCCCATTCCCCTGGGTGAGGAGGAAAAGGATCTTTACTGGTTGCACTTTCAGCTAAGAGACTCAGAAGAGGCAGCACAAATGTGTCTAACCATGAGTGCTTAAATCCCCCTCCCACATTGACATACATGCCACACGCGCACACATACCACCCGTGCACACATACCACCCGTGTCCCCTACCCCACCTATGCACACATCCAGGCGAAGGGAAGGTGAGCTTGGACTCTGCTGCTGCTGCTGCTGCTTGCTCGGGGAAGTTGGGAGCCTGCTGCATGTATCAGCTGGCTTGGCAAAGAGGAAGCTGTGCTCACAGGGGGTTCTTGTGAGTGGGAAGAGGGTTCAGGCTGCCGAGACCCAAAGAGGCTGTAAGGGGAGGGGAGAGCAGAGAGTAAGGCTGGGGTGGGGGCGGGTGTGCCCTTGGTCCTCTCCAGGGGACATGGTGAGGTCGCAGCTTCTGGCAGGCAGCATCTGGGCCCCTGCGGGAGGTAGGTAATGGGCCATAAATAATGCACCAGGGTAAGGCAGGAGGTGGGTGGGGGGAGAGAGCAACTCTGGACTCGGAGGCAAGAGGCCCCGGAAGGAATCCCACCCTTGCCTCGGATGGTTGGATGCCTCCCTCTCAGATGCTCTATTTCTAAGTGTAAGCACTGATCATTATGCCCAGCTTCTGAGAGGACGACAAGGGAAAAGAGGAGAATGTGTTGTAAAAACAAAAAAGGCCTGATCCAAGTGTGAGGTGGTGTCGCAAGGGAGGGAAAAAATATTTTTCCTTCTATCCTCCTAGATTCTCTGGCTGGACCCTGAAAAAAAAGACAGATTAACAAGGGGACAGCAGACAGAAGTTTATTAACATGTGCATCGTGCACACATGGAATTTCAAAGAGGTGGTTAGAACTTGGGTAATTCAACGAGGTGGTTAGAACTTGGGTAATTCAAAGAGGTGGTTAGTTACATAGCATCTTAACAAGGACAATAAATTCTTAGAGTTTAAGAAGTGAAAGACAAAGGGAAAGAACTTAGGGTTTCTAGAAAGGCAAATCATGGGAAAAGTAAATATATGGGGGAACTAGTGGCTGGTATGGCTAGTTAGTAAGGTTTGGTATATAATTGGTCTGGTGCCAACTCTGGGCCCAGAGTTGCCTCTGTTTATTAACTTGTGTCCTTCCTGGTAGAGAAGGAAGGGGAGATGTGTTTACAAATTTATGTCCTGCTTTTAGGCAAATAGAGACCAGAGAGTGTCTCTTTTATCAATTGTCTTCAGCTAAAAATAATCAATATGCCAAAGTGGCATAATTTGGTATTATAATTATCATATTTTAATAATATACTGTTATTATAATTGCAATTCTATAGATATATATTATAATTACAGATCTATATTTTATTATAATTTTTATTCCATCTGGAGAGGCAGTAGAGCATAGTGGCTAAGAACAGTGACCCTGGAGTCACATCGCCTTTGTTCGGCAGAGCCAATTACTGACTGTGTGAGCAGGCCTGTTTAGGTCTCAGTTTCCTAATCTGTAAAATGGGCAAAATGATAGCACCCATCGTGTGGAGCTGTTATGAGGACTGAATGGGTTAAGGATGCGCAGCTCTCGGAAATGCTTAGCCTGGGGAAAGAGTACATCAGGGCTGGTTGTTCCCTCTTCTGGCAGGTTGGCAGCATCATGGGCTATATATGGTAGGCTGCTGGGCTGATTTGGTGGGAGGCTTAGGACCTGGCCTGGCAGAGGTAGAAACTCAATGCATGATGGCCCTAATGATTATGCAGGCAGCCGTTGTGGCTTCCCAGGCCTGAGGCCATGGGTGGTCCCAGGATGCTGACGTCTACCTGCCTGCATCACTGTTCACTCACCAGCCTGTGGCTCTCTTTTCCTTGAAGCCTCCTTGTTCACTCCCTGTGAATCACCCAGCCCAAACGGCTGAGTCAATGACTTGGTCTCAGGACCAAACCCACCTGAGACCTATCAATTAGGCCCCTCGTGTATAAATCCAAAATATCAAAAGCACTTCTTTTCATGCATCTTTCCTGATAGTAAGTGGGGTGCTTATAGCAATACTCCAATTTGATGCCACCATCATTTAACAAGGGACACTAAGTGTGAGTTATGATCTTTGGCTTTGGGGGTAGGGCACTATGTTCGTTTGTTAGTGAGGTTATTTTTAAAAAATGACTACACCAGGGACCTACAACAGCACAAATTTATTTTCTTACAGTTCTGGAGGTTCTAAGTCTAAAATGGATCTCTCCGGGCAAACACCAAGATGTTGGCAGGGCTGCATTCCTTTGGGAGGTTCTAGGGAAGAAGCCACTTTCTTGCCTTTTCCAGCTTCTAGAAGCTGTCTGCTTTCCTTGGCTCATGGCTCTTTCTTCTTGTGTCTTCACATTCAGCAACACTATCAAGCCAAGTTTTTCCCTTTTGTTTCTGCCTGCCTCCCTCTTCCACTTTTAAGGATCCTTGGGATGACCTTGGGCCCACCCAGGCAATCTAGATCAATTCTACTGATCAGTAACCTTCATTCCATCTGCAACCTTCAGTCCCCTCTGCCAGGTAATATAACATAGTCACAGGTTCCAGGGATTAGGACAAGGACAGTGGGAGGCAGAAGGGGAGCACAAGTACCAATATTTGTTTATTCCCCCAGTATGCCAATCTGCACTGGCACTTTACAAGCATTCACCCACTTGCTCATCATTCATTCACTTATGCAGCAAAGATTGAAGGAGGATTCCAATCTACTGAGCCCATATAGGCAGCACGCCCAGCGCTAGAAGCAAGGGCTAAACAGTGAGCTCACAGTCCAGGGCAGAGACAAATCTGCACACAGACAACCACTGCACGGGCTGGGGGAGGGGAGCTGAGCCATTTATTTCAATTCTGTGTATCTGTTTCTTCATCTGGAAAATCAGAAAAATAGTTACAGCCAGCTCTCTAAAATATTGAGAGAATCAAACAAGATGATATACGGGGCAGGGGGAGGGATACCCAGAATTTATTGTTTTAAAAATTGTGTATTTATTCTTACATGTTTAAACTTTAGTCACTTTCAAAGTACTCTGTTTCATGCAATACACGTATCAGGATGTTTTCCCACTGCTCATAATAGTTTGTGAACTCGTCAATTTTTTTTTTTTTTTTTTTGAGTTGGAGTCTCACTCATTCGCCCAGACTGGAGTGCAGTGGCTGCTTCCGGCCACCGCAGCCTCGACCTGCTGGGCTCTGGCGATCCTTCCACTTCAGCCTTCTAAGTAGCTGGAACTACAGGCGTGTGCTACCACACCCGGCTAATTTTTTGATTTATTGTAGAGATGAGGTCTCACCAAGTTGGCCAGGCGGGTCTCGAACCCACGGGCTCAGGCAATCCACTCACCTCGGCCTCCCAAAGTGCTAGGATTACAGGTTGAGCCACCGAGCCCGGCCTGAACTCGTCAATTTTGATGCCTTTTAGTGCTTCTGCTGTTTTTTTGTTTCACCTCTTCCACATTGACAAAATGTTTCCCTTTGAGGACTTTTTTCATCCATGAAAACAAACAAACAAAAAGTTGGTGGGACAAGATGGGGTAAATAGGGAGGGTGGGGCACAGGGGTCATGCTGGTTTTGGTCAAACACTGCTGAACACTCAGCACAATGTGGGTAGGTGCACTTATAAATCACCCATCATGAAATTTCAGGGCAAATGCGTTCAAAGAATCTTCAAAAAGAATTCACTGAAGCCAAAAACAGCTTCTCACCATGCTAGCTGGTACACTGACACTGGTGGGTTCCTAGAACACTAACCTAGTGGGGAAACCTGTACTACAAAGGGCTTGCCCTCCAAAAAATAATTCAGTTTTTTTTGGGGGGGTCGGGGGAGTTCCTCTCATATGTAGGTAATGTCCTTAGCACTATGCCTGGCACAATAAATGCAGAATATTGTAACAATTTAAGAGGGCAACCCCCTCGGGCTCCCTCCCACTGTAGGAGCTTTTCTGTCTTCTCAATATATCCTACTTTCAAAACAAACAGTTAAGCATGTGACTCAATGGGAGCACAAAGGAGGGGAGTCAGGGAATGGGGGAGTCAGGTGAGGTCTACATTGACACTCAAGAGATGAGCAGGTTTAACTAGGGAAACTGTTGGAAGAGGTAGGCCGGTGGTGAACAGTTCCCTCAATCCTCATGACACCTCAAAGCCCCACCAGTCTCTTCCTGCCTAGGAACTTCTTGGATCCCACAGGGGAAACCATGCCTCACCCTTGATGCCTGAAGTTCCCTCTCTCCTCCTGCAGAGAGCAGGGTAGGTGAGCTCCCTCAAGCACATGCTTGGGCCAGCAGGAGCACTGTGTTGAGGGAAGGCCTGGATGGCTACCCACCACCATGAGGGATGCCTTTCCTTAGACCAAGCCCCACCCTTCAGGGAAAACCCTTGAATCAAGGAAACTTTAGCTCTGGTCCTTGTGACAAAGTGTAGACTCAAAAACACTAGCTCCTGAGACAGAAGCCAAATAGTTCATGCCTGGACCTGTTTCAAGATTTGTTTGTCTTTTTTCTTTTTAAATGATTATGGATTTACAAGAAGTTGTAAAATCAGTACAGAGAGGTCAGGTGTACCCGTCATTCAATTTCCCCAAATGGTAACATCTTATGTAACTATAATACAAGCTCAAAACATCAGCTTTAAAATGAGGTTAACAAGCCGGGCTCGGTGGCTCAGCCTGTAATCCCGCGCCTTTGGGAGGCTGAGGTGAGTGGATTGCCTGAGCCCGCGGGTTCGAGACCCGCCTGGGCAGCGAGACCTCATCTCTACAGTAAATCAAAAAATCAGCCAGGCGTGGTAGCGCATGCCTGTAATTCCGGCTACTCGGAAGGCTAAGGTGGAAGGATCACTGGAGCCCGGCAGGTGGAGGCTGCGGTGGCTGGGAGCGGCCACTGCACTCCAGTCTGGGCGACAGAGTGACACTCCAACTCAAAAAAAAAAAAAAAAAATGAGGTTAACATAACCGGGAAGGGAGGGCTGATAACAACCCCCCTCCTTCCCGTGGATTCCCCCAAGAACCTGTGCTGGTATGAAGACAATCTTGTTGTAAGCATGCATTAGTCTCCTTCTGAGGGGAATGGTCTGGCACTGGCAGGAAGTCAGAGATCAAGTGACCAACAGGAAGACTGCAAAGTGGTCTTATGAAGTCAACCACGACATGTGGGCAAAGCAGGTTTTTGGGTGGATTGCTTTTGACATCATTTCCAAAACAAAACAAACCCAGAACATCCTCAATGCTCAACAATATGGGATTGGCTAAGAAAATTATGACCCACCCATGCAACAAAGATAAAGCAGCTATTATAATTATATTCCTGAAAAAAATATATATATATTTTGAGTCAGAGTCTCATTCTGTCACCCAGGCTGGAGTGCAGTGGCACACTCATGGCCACTGCAGCCTCAACCTGCTGGGCTCAGGCAATCCTTCCACCTCAACCTTCCAGCTGGAACCACAGGTACACACCACAACACCCAGCTAATTTTTTTGATTTATTGTAGAGATGAGGTCTCGCCAAGTTGTCCAGACTGGTCTCGAACCCCTGATCTCAGGCAATTCTCTGGCCTCTGCCTCCCAAAGTGCTAGGATTACAGCCATGAGCCACTGTACCTGACTGAGTAAAATTTTTATCAAGGTAATTGTTTATAATATATTGGCAGTGAAACTCCCCCCCAGATATGTGCTGTATGATTTCTTTGGGGGAAATGTATACAGTGTCCCTCAGTATCCGTGGGGATTGGTTCCAGGAATACTGTGGATACCAAAACGCTTGGATGCTCGATTCTAGATATAAAATGGCTCAGTGTTTGTGTATAACCTAATGCACATCCTTCTGTATACTTTAAATCATCTCTAGATTACTTATGACACCTAATACAATGTAAATCATTGTTATGCTGTATTTTTAATTTGCATTATTTTGTCATATTGCTATTCCTTATTGAAGTTTTTAAAAAATAATTTTGACTTGTAGTTGGTTGAATCATGAACGCAAAACCCGTGGATATGGAGAGCTGATTGTGTGTGTGTGTGTGTGTGTGTGTGTGTGTGTGTGTTTGTGTGAACACAGACCTACATAAAGTGCTGAAGGTCATACCCTCCAAAATGTTGACACTGGCTATCTTTAGGCAGTGGAATGATGCGTGATTTTTATTTTTCCCTCTGCATCTTGTGTGTGTGTGTGTGTGTGTGTGTGTGTGTGTGTGTGTGTGTGTTTGAATAAGTAGGAATTTATTTAGAAGATAGGAAAGCTCCCAACAGTGGGAAGGGACCAGAAGGGGTTGCCCTCCCTCTGCATCTTATAAATTTTTTGCATTAAATACATATATAACTATTGTAATTTTTACACAATATTATCAGATTCACTTCCTGCCTTGACTCAGCACCAACCGGGCTTCCATGTGTCTGCCAAAGTGTCCTGGGAGGTGGAGGAACATTTGCAAAGGGCACTGGAGGGGGTTCTACTATTCTGAAGAACAGAGGAGACAGTGGGATACCCGGAGTTACCTGGAGAGCAAAGGGCTGGCCCTGCAGGGAAAAGGGTTCTTATATGTCAAGGGAGAAAAGGAGCAGCAACAAAGTCAGTGAGAGGTCCAGGTGTCCCACGAGCAGGGAATGGATAATCTGGTGGCTAATGAAATTCCGGAGTCAGGCTGAGGCCAGGCACTCTTCCCAGCCCACTTCCTCGTTCCAGCTTCCTCACCATCTGCTCATACATACCCAACCTTCACCACCCCAGTTCAAAAGCTCCTATTGGAGGGAAGGACTGTGATGTGTTCCACTCTATGCCTACCTGAGTTTAGCACAGGGCCTGGCTGACCCAATGTAGGAAGGAAAAAAGGGAGAGAGGGAGGTAGAATGGATGGATGGACAGACAGATGGGTAGTAGGACGGATAGATGAACAGACGGATGGAAAGATGGGTAATAGGATGGATGGATGGATGACTGACAGACAAGACAGATGGACGGATGAATGGAGTTTGGAGTTCTCCCTCATTTACCCCGTCTCCTATCTGCATCTACTGACCTCTATATCTTTCAGGCTCAGGTGCCTCCTCCTCCAGGAATCCCTTGCTGAGCCCTCCACTGCACTCAATCATAACCTCAATTACACATCTTAGCAGAGTTTGCCCTGTACCCAGACTGTGGGACTCTGAGTTGGTTTCCTCCAACAATGCATGAACCTTAAAGGCAAGGTCAATGTCCTGGTCAGCTCTGGTTCTCCAGAGCATAGGACTCAGCAGCAAAGAGGTACTCAATCAATACTATAAAAGGAGAGAAAGGATCCTCTCTTTTCTCCCTGAGGCCATTTGGCTCACAATTAGTGAGGAGGGAGAGTTAGTGGGGGGGGAACAGTTCCTGCTTCTCCCACCCCTGTTAAGGGATGAAGCTTCCTTGGTCCTAAGCTCATCTTGTGCCCCCTGACTCCATCAGCTGGTTCTTTCTACTTGCTCCCAGTCATGGTCACAAGGGGACCAGAGAGGGATGGTGACTCAGCCCAATTCATCACCACAATGGAAAAACCCAGTCACCTGTCTTCCTGGCAGCAGGACCGGAGCTGCCTCTGCCTCTGGAAGGGCAGCAAACCATTCTGTTTTCAAGGTCCTTTTGTCTTTCACCTGCTGAAACATTCAAGATTAAAGTATGGAGGAGCAACACTGATTGACACTAGATTTACAGTGTGACACGAATCTCCACGACCAGGGCCTATGTGTTCCCTCTGTGCCAGGCTCCAAGTTAAGTGTCCATGCGCATCATCTCACAACAGTTTCACAAATCCATTGTCATCTGAAGTGGTTACTAGTCACTCTTTTGGCCACCAGCATCTAACACGCCCCTCCTACGAGGCAGAGCTCAATTCCCACTAGACAAACTGAAAACACCTTTTCCCAGTCTCCCTTGCAGTTTTGTCAGGTACATGATCTGGGCTCTTCAGGACATGGATCACAGCTCACCACAGCCTTGACTCCTGGGTTCAGGCGATCTTTCTGCCTCAGAGTCCCATGTAGCTGGGACTGCACTATTGCTCTGGTGCTGAAACCACCACTGCCATCCCTGGGCCAAGAAGCTGCAGCTGGTGCCACCCCTGGACATGGGCACTGGACAGTGCCAAAAGGACCATGGTTGCCTTTGAAGCCAGAGGTAGCTCCACTGCCACTGCTACCATCCTCCCCACAACGGATTCCGCGTGTTCTTGGCTTCCTCATGTCACCAGTTGCTAATTTGCAATCAAGAATGGAATGTTTGGTCAGGTCCTGAGAGCCACCCCACCTTCCTTCTGACAAAGCCTCTTTCTGCGTCAGTTAGCCAGAGTGGGTCTCTATTTCCTGCAACTAAACACCCTGAATAATAAATTAGCCTGAATTTACAGATGGGGAAAGGCAGACTCATTTGAGATCTTCAGAAAGGCTGTGTCTCATCTCCAGCCTAGGTGCAGCCCAGCCAATCTTCTGCCCATTTTACCCAGCAGTGACTTAGGGAGCATATTTCAAGTAATTAAGAGTAAGGCTGGGGGGGACACTTTTTAGAGGACCCCTGGCCGAGGCAAGAGCATGGGCCTTTGCAATGTTCTCTTTTCCACCACTAAAATTCCTGCCATCTAGCCTGCCCCAAACATCACGCTTCCTCCACAGGGTGCTAAGATGAAGAGAGCCCAGCAGCACCGGGGATCATGCGCACTCTTCTGCCAACTCAGCAGTGACTCCTTTGAGCTGGGCACGACAACTTTTCCAGAGGGGTGGGGACCCCTCAACCTGCCTATTCCCTAAGCACCTTTGCTTGATGCAATAGCCCTGTGTGTGGGGGGGGGTGTCTTACAATCACGTTTCTTCATCATCTATTAAGTTTCCATCCCTGAGTTTGAATCTGCAACCTGACCCACCAGAATGCTCACTTGGAGTTCATGAATTATCTGAGCCAAGTGGATTGTCTACTTGAGTTCAAGGCCACTGCAGACATCACTCCTCACACAGACAGCCATGCCACAGTGTCAGAGTTCTTGTTGGTAGCCTTTTACATCCTCCCGGGGTCTGTGTTCCTCCAAGGAATGCAGAACAGTTATACCTCATGAATTGTTACTAGAACATCAACAATTAATTTTGTGCAATGAATAGGTCTGAAATTACTGAATAGGGTAGAACTCAAGAAAGCCTGAAAAAATCGCTAATGCAAGAACAATTTCATCATCAATAACAACAGCAACCATTTATCGAACACTAACCATATGTCTGGCACAATACTAAGCATTTTCTTTACAGTCTGTCATTTAATGCTTACAGGAGTCCTCTGAGGTCAGCATCATCCCAGTTTCACATGAGGCTCAGAGAGGGAAAGCAGTTTGCCAGACGTCACAAAGCCGGGAAATTGTAGAACCAGCCTGTGCTCTTAAGGACTGGCTCCTGACTTCTATATATAGAACTAAGCCTGGTGGATGTTTCAGAAATAGAGGTTCACTTCTGTCATCACCGACCTCCCCCACCCCTTCACAAAGTTGGAAATTGAGAGATTCTTTAAGGCGAGGAACCTAAGTTTGCTGCCTCCTGGGCGATTTATATAGGGTAACCCAAGCAGGACAGAGCTAGCCCAACTGGGAACATGTGCCCCATCTGGTGCCCAAATTTTATCAGCTTCCTCAGCTGGTGGGTTGGTTAATTCACGGCCACCTCAGCTGCCACAGCCCCCTAGAGCTGAGGGAAAGCAGGGCCTCTCCACAAACCAGCCTGGACAGAGACCAGTTGAGGGGAGAGGAGGCTCCTCTGACCTTCCACCCCACCGCCATCCCGGACCTTCGAGGTGACCTGCTCCATCACAGTCCTACTGCACAAAGGCTGGAATCCAAGGAGGGCGGAGCCTGCCCAAGGTCAGGGCAGAGCCTGAATAGAACCCGGGTCTCCAGGAGCCCTCTCTATCTTGAGCTGCCACGTGCAAATTTTTTCAGGCCATCAGATTTTCACACTCTCTAGAGTGGGACCCCATTTAGGACCTTTGGCCCTCCCGTGGGAGAGGAGAGAGGAGGTGACAGGTGGGAGCAACACCACTGGGCCAGAGAGGGATGGGACTGAGGAAGCCAGGGCCCCCTTTCCAGCTCAGATAATGGATGAAGAATTAGGGGAAGCAGGGACCTCCGCACACTCTCGGCGGTTCCCTGAGGACCCAGAACACCTTTGCCAGGAGACGTCGCTCCCGCACGAGTCCCCCCAAAAAACTCTGGGCCCCGAAAACGGGGGAAGACGCCCCAAGGACTCCTGGGCGCCTGGCTCCTCGCTGCCCACCCCACCCCCCTTTTCTCTAGCGGTTCCTGGGCAGCGGCAGGTGGCGGGAGCGGAGGTGGAGATGGTGTCTCAACAAGGCTGAGGTTCCCCTCTGAAGTCTAAACAAAGACTGAGACCGAGACCGCTCCTCCCCCGGGAACCCGACGCCGTGGCCTCAGGGGGGACAGGAGGGCTGGCAGGGCCGCACCCCTCACGCGGCCGACCGGGCCTCTGAGAAGCGGGCGGGGGCTGCGGGCCGACCAGGGGTCTCCGCTGCACTCGCGTCCCCGCACCGCGCTCGACCTGCCCCCACTGCCCCCGGGCGCCCCCGCCGCGGAAGGAGGCGGAAGCCAGGCTCCCGGGACAGCGCTCGCGGTCCGGCCTCCAGGCCCGGCCGGCGGAGCGTCCACGCCCGCCACACCCACGTGGGCACGCCCCCCGCGGCGCGCCGCCCCGGCCCCCGCCCCTGGCAGCGGCGGGCACGCGGAGGGGCTCCAGCACCTGCACCCGCGCGTTGGCGGCGGCGGCGGCGGCGGCGGCGCCGAGTCCCGGCTCCCGCCTGCGCGTCTGGCTCGCTCGCATCCCCCGGGTGAGTCGCGGCGGCCCTCGCCCCTGCTCCCCACCCCGGCTCTCCGGCCACTGCGGCGGCGGCGCGCCCACGGCCCCAGCCCGGCCATCGCGCGCGACCCCGGACGCGCCAGCCCCGCACCTTCCCGCCTGGGCCACATGTCGCCCGCGCGAGGGCGGCACCCCTCCTTCCTCCCCCACCCCCCTCCCCCCGGCCTTCCGTCCCCGCGCGGGGGGACCCCCTCCTGGGGCCACGGCCCAGGCCCGCCCGCGCCTCCCCCACCGCGACGCCCGGGGGCGGCGGGCCGTCTTTGTTCCGGCGGCGGGCCGTAGGGGGCCCCCTCCCGCGGCGTCACCGCACCCAGCCCGCGCGCTCCCTCCGCCTCCTGGAGTTCACCCCGACCAGGTGGCGGCGGGCGCCTTTTGGGGGTGCGCGGCCGTGCAATTGGCGGATTTTTTTACACCGCTCTGGAGGGGGGAGCGCGGGGGGCGGCGAGAGCGCTCCCAGCGGCGCGCGGCTCCTCCCGCCGCGCTCCTCGCCCTCCTGCCGCCGCTCTCGCTCTCCCGCGCTGCGCTCGCGGCTCTGCCGAGCGCTTCCCCGACGCCGCAGCCCCGCGCCGGGCCGCGCCGGGCGCCGACATGAAGGTGCTGGGACACAGGCTGGAGCTGCTGACAGGTACCGCCGCCCTTCCCTGCGGCCGGCGCCACTTTCCCAGCCCGAGCTGGCTCCGGGCGCGGGGGCCGGGGGTTGCGGCGGCTCGGGCCCGAGCAGGAGGGGGTGCGGATGCCAACTAACTCCTAGTTTGTGCGCTACCTGTTTCCTTGCGGAGTCCGACCCGGGGAGAGGACTTGAGGCTGCGCCGCGCCCGGCTCTGCCGTCCGCGTCCCTGGAGGGTGGAGCGCGGGGTCAGGGGAGCGCCCCCTGGGTTCTCCGACCAGCCGAGCTCGGGTCAGAGCCCATGCCCTCCAATCAGAGTCGCTCGTGCCCCAAGGAAGGCGCTCCCTGGCTCCCACCGGGACCCGTGCCGTGGCCCCCCTTATTTCCTGCCCCTGTGGCAGGCTGAGCCTTCTTTCTCTGGGGGGAGAAGTTTTTTGCTGGGAGTAGAGGCCAAGTGACCTGGGAACTGGGACGCCGGTATGGACCCTGCTGATTGGGACCCTCAGCCTTGGGGCCTCTCTGGAGAAGTGACCAGATGCCCTGCTGGAACCCACATCCGGGGGGCAGTGCTGGAGAGTAACAGAGAACGCCCGGCTATGCCCGGAAGAGGGTGTGGGAAGGGGGGCAAGGACAGGGTGGGGGGTGGAGGAGGCAGGGATCTATCCGGTGGGAGAAGCTCTCCCAGGCCTGACTGGCACAGGCGGCTGCCGTGTTCCGCCCAGGTTGTGAGAGGCTCCGACAGGAGGAAAGGGAAGCAGTTAAGATTCCACCAGGCCCGGGACTTGTAGGTGCTCAATCCCCGTGTGTTGGATGAGCCCAAAGATTCCAGTAAATGTGCTCTGGCATCTGGAGGTCTTTGGTTCCCGCCCTCGAGGACCTCACTGTGTGGTGCAAGAGAACAGAGCCCCGTTGGAGGGCGAGGCGGAGCGGTCATCTGTGGGTGCACTCGGGAAACAGGTTGGAGTCTGTAGTCAAGGAGCAGCTTTGGAAGACCCTGAAAGAATTTCTGTCAGTGGAGAGGGAGGTGGCACTACAGGTCACAGAATCAAGGTACTGGCCCATGCTCTGGGTGTGAGAAAGGCTTGATCTGGAAGAGGTGTGGAGGCTGGAGGCAGAGAGAGAGGTTGTTACAAGGTGGTGGCAGGGAGGGGTAGGTCGGGTGGGGTTTTAGGCTGAGAATGTTATTAAATCGGCAGTAGCTCATGGCAGATGCACAGAGAAGGGAAGGCGGGGCTGTTCCTGGGACACTGGAAACTGGATGGGTGCTTAGAGTGCCAGCTCTGAGCCCAGTTAGCCACGGGACTGGCACCCCATCCAGTCCTCTGTCAGTTTTTCCTCGTAGAGCTCACTTGACATAGGCCCGGCCCACCCCAGTTTGGAAGGGAATTGCACAGGCTACGCTGAACTTGCTAACCCCTGGAGGGAAGATTTTACAGCCTGTATGGAGGACAGAACTCCTGGATCCTCCCTCCTCCTCCCCTTCCTGCCCTCAGAGGGCCTGGAGAGGAATTGCTCACAGAAGGAAAAGGAGGGGGGAGCTGTCCAGTGGGGGTCTGGCTTTGGGGTCCCCATGCAGCATGCCCTCATCTCTGGGTGCAGGGACAGAACACCTCCTCTGTCATCAGATGGGCTTACCAGGTTCTGGCAGACTTTCTAAGCCCCTGGCCAGGCTGGAACAGGACCCTCTCAGTCACTGTAGTCACAGGCCTGCATTGTACTTCGAACCTGGCCCTGGGAGACAGCCTCTGTTGCTGTTTAATGGTCTTTGCAGCCTTCTTTCTCTCCCCAACCCCTCTTGTCCTCTTCCTCATCTCGTAGATCTGGATTCCAACTCCAGTCCCACCACGAAACCAGCTAGCTGTGTAACACTGGGCAGGTTGCTTAATCTCTCTGACTTTGGTTTTCTCATCTTAAGGATGAAACTACGGGTCCCTCCTTCTGGAATCTCACTCTGTCTCCCAGGCTGGAGTGTAATAGCACACTCGCGGCCACAACACCTCAACCTACTGGATTCAGGTGATCCTTCTGCCTCAGCCTTCTAAGCAGCCACACCTGGCTAGTTTTTTATTTATTGTAGAAAAGAGGTCTTGCCAAGTTGCCCAGGCTGGTTATAAACCTCTGGGCTCAGGCAATCCTCTCACCTTAGCTGAGATTACAGACATGAGCTGCCACATTAAAGATGGAACTGTTGGCCCCTCCATCTAAGAGTTGGTGTGAGGTTCATCGAGCTAGTGCATGTCATGCACCTGGTTGGAACCCAGGCCCTGGTGAGCACCTCTTGGACTTTGTCTCCCTTCTGGTTTCTTGATCTTGGCTGTCCCCATCATGGAGAACTCCACTTGTCCTGGCTGCTTGGCCATTAGGAGTTTAGCTCTGCCCCCACTCCACTTAATTCCTGCTCACACATATCTGTGAGATTTGACCCTTTCCCCTGTTGGATGCTGAAGCAGGTCACAGGCAAGGTGGGGGCTGATTTATTGTGGTGGCACACAGCAAATGCTCAGTGATTGTTGACTGAGCCCAGCTCACATAGCCTGCTCATCAGTTGTGTCTCTAGGATAATTTTGTAGAGGCCTCTAACTCCCTGCCCCCACATCAGCCTTAGGAAATCATTTCACTGAATTTTTTCTAACTCGTACCTATTTAGTTGTGCTTAAGTTTTCACATTCTCCCATTTTATGATTATGCATATTTCATCGTGGAGTCACTCTCTTCCTTACATTCATACAACTAAGAAGGGGTGGCCGCTGGATTCAAACCCATGTGTCCTGACCAATGGCATTTAACTGCCTGGCTTCGGGCCACTCTCATAGCTGTTCCACACTTCACTTTCTTCATCTGTAAAATGGGACCATCATGGAGCGTCCCTGCTTGCATCTTCAGAGATTAGATGTGAAGGCATGTGCAAAATGTTGAGTGCAGCTTTTGGGAGGCAGTCAGCAAATGGCAGTTTCAGGGCTGTTGTCCCTGAGCTGTCCCTCAGTGTCTTGGGGTCTCCTCCTCTTCATTTGTTCCAGCTTCTAGACTCCTTCCTCCAGGGCATCCCTGTTCCTTTGCTGGGTTCTCCACACAATCCAGACCTCTCTAAGGTGTGTCTCTGGGGGTCCCTATTTAGGTCTCAGGTTCCTGTGACTGGGTATAATATCTGGGGATGAGCCCTTCTGGCCAGACATCCACAACTCTGATGCCAGTGGGGAAAGCCAGGTGGCCCCCCACCCATGGGACTGGAAGAATGCCTGTCAGTCGTCATGCCCAGGCCCAACATGTCCTTTCGTTTTGAGATAAGAAGGGGATGTGAAGCCCTTCCAGAAGCTTCACTGAGAACTAGTGCTTGTCGAGGCCAGCCATTTCCAAGCCTCCCTAACAATGTCTTGCTGCAACAGGAGCAAGGAAGGCAAGGATTTGGGAATTGGAGGATGTCAATTTTGGGGTCTCCACTCTGCTTCTCAGCTCTTGGGAAAATTCTTACCCCCTCTGAGCCTCGGTCTTCTCATCAGTAAAATGGGAATAACAGCCCTACCTCATTAGCATTATGAGACGAGCCAAGATGAGACTTGTGAGGGGGCCTAGTACACTGTCACACCCACACACCAGCTCGGTACATTTCTCGGGACAGATCCTTAGTGGCTTTGGTAGCTGGGGGAAAGTGGGACACTAGTCTATTTGCAAGTAGAAAGACAGTTGTTTCCATGCTTTGGTGCTCAAGCAATATGTTTCCAGAATGGTTCAGAGTCAGAGCTCTAAAATAACAGATTTGGGGCTCTGAAATCATTGCTTAAACATTTTTAAAAAATCCTTGATGTATGATTAAGAAGAAGTCTAGAATTTTCGTTTCATTTTAATGCATGGGATACCTAACCCCACTCAGTTCTATAGACTGTCTAAATAGTGCTTTGGGGCTGGGCGAGGTGGCTCAGCCTGTAATCCCAGCACTTTGGGAGACCGAGGCGAGTGGATTGCCTGAGCCCACAGGTTCAAGATCAGCTCGGGCAACTTGGCGAGACCTTGTCTCTACAATAAAATAAAATCAAGTCTGTAGTTCCGGCTACTTGGAAGGCTGAGGCGGAAGGATCGCCGGAGCCCAGCAGGTCGAGGCTGGGGTAACCGTGACCGTGCATGTCACTGTACTCCAGCCTGGGCGAAGGAGTGAGGCTCCAACTCAAAAAAAAAAATATATATAGTGTTTTTGGATGTTGGCAGATGTGTTGACCCACATTTTACATGTGGCGGAGACTGAGGCACAGATTCACCCTAGGAGGCTGAAAATCGGACTCTGAAACTTCATTCCCAGTTCATCTACTTCATTGCTTCCCCTGGGTGCTGTGGCAGAGGTGTGGCAGGCACATGGATGAGAAGGAGGCATGGTCCCCTGGAGGAGAGGGAGACGTGTGGATCACGAGGGCCTCAGGGCCTCCAGTGGGGCGGGGGGAGGCGGGTGTGCTGTTCCCCTGGCCAGACGAAGGGAAATGGTGCAACTCTTATGAAGGGCAAGCTGGCTGTGATGTATCAAAAGCTCAAAAATATGTGTGATCTGTGACTCAGCAGTTGAAGTTTGGGGAACAAATGGAGATATGTGCAAAGGTGTTTGTTCAAGGATATTTAGCCCATCGTTGTTTACAGAAGAAAAAAACGGGAAACAACCTAAATACCTGACAGTAGAGTGTGTTCACATCAGAGAGCCAGGTAGTTCAAGTTATGCTGCCAAAGGTTATTTTTCCACCTGAACAGATGTCACCTTAAATATGTGTAATAATAATGGTGATGACAGCTCACACTTGTGTGACATTTGCTTTGTGCCAGGCACAGTCCCAAGTGCTTGCTGTACACTAACTCATCATAACAACCCTCCGAGGCAATGCTATTGTTTTCTCCTTTTTACAGATAAGGAAACTGAGGCACAGACAGGTTAAGTAACTTGCCAAAGGTCACACAGATGGCAAGTGACTGGCTAGAATTCGAACCAGGATATCTGGCTCCAGAGTCCAAAAGATGTTTCAAAACAGTGTTTTTTGTTTTAGAAAATTCTTTTTCAGTGTCTAGGTAAGCATCGAAAGGAGAAAGAAAGGCTACAGGCCGGCATGTTAACAGTGGCTTCCTCCGGCTAACGGTATTATGTGTGGTTTCTGCTTTCTTCTTTTTGGTCTTCTGTTTTTCTCAGTGGATGTGTATTACATGAAATTCTAGTTCTTTTTTAGGAACTAAAAAATTAACCGATGCATGGGGTAAGGGCTAGGGGCTTTGGTGCTGGTGAAACCAACCCCATGGTAATTCCGAAGTCGAGCTGGAGTCCGGTGTGTGGAGGGGAAAAGCTGAGGGAAGAGTAGCTCAAGGCCCACGGGAGAGTTGTCCTTCTTTAACTCTGAGGAGGAGGAAGTTGCTGCTGGGGCCACTGGAAGCACGGAGGAGGGTGTGCTGGACTGAGTGGTGGCCCCAAAGATATGTGGATACTAATCGTTAGAACCTGCGAGTGTTGCTTGTTGAAGTTAAGGATGTTAAGATGAAGAAGGTTCCTTTGATCATCCAGATGGGCCCTAAATCACATGTGTTCATAAGAGAGGGAGGCAGAGGATATTCAAGGACAGAAGAGGTAATCCAGTGACTGAAGCAGAATGCTCTGCTGTTGGCCTTGAAGACGGAAGAAGGGGCCATGGACCAAGGTATGCAAGGATTGTGCTCTAGAAGCTGGAGTAGGCAACTGGACAGATTTTCCCTGAGGGTCTCCAGAGAGAGGTGACCCTGCCCACACCTTGATTTCAGCCCAGTGAAACTGATTTCAGACTGCTGACTCCAAAACTGTAAGATAATAAATGTGTATTGCTTTAAACCACCGAGTTTGTAGTGACTTGTTACAGTAGCCACAGGAAACTAGCAGGGTGTGTATACAGACCCGACAGATGCCTCAGCCTCCACTGAGGGCAGCATCATGAGTGGTGGATGGACAGCAGGGTTGGGGTCTATGAGCCCGACTCTGATCGGCCCTGGCTGTGTGGCCTTGGGCTGAACCTGGCTTTGCCCCCAGGGTTGTTCTGATATCAGCTTGGGAAGCACTGGAGAGCATCCCACAAACCTGAGCAGGATGAACGTTTCCACCTAGTCTCACACAAACCTGGTCTTCTTGTCAGGCCGGAGAAGCTCTCTGCACCCTGCCTCCCACCCCCATTCTAAATCCTCAAAATGCTTTAGACTCCAAACCACAGGTGAAATGTATGCTCCAACCAGTGACCAGGGTCTTAAGCCCCATAAACAAATACCTCTGGGGACCTAGATGCTTTTTCAGTTCACCTGTGGGTTGGGGGTGGCAGGGCAGGTGCTGTGTGCCTGCTGATATGTCCCACTCTAGGTAGGGAGATGGAGGAGGCAGGCCCAAGCCTCTTGGGAGGGAACAGAGGGGGAGTATTGCTGAGATGTCTTCTCCCCAGACAGTGTGTGAGTGCAGAGGGGGCAGGATCCATAGCCAAGTCCAAGGTCTGCAGCCCTCAGCATCAGACTCTGTGCATGCCGAACTGATCCTGTTTCCTGACAGCTCTAAGTGGCCGGGCGTGTGGGTACCAGAAATGGCTATTAGCAAGATTGCTCACTTGGTGTTCTAGAGATGTTCTGTTGGAGCCGGGAGGGCAGTTGGCTCCTTCCAGTTGTTGGGAGAGCCCTTGCACAAGCCTTCACCCCATCCATCAAGGAAGGGCGCTGAGCCCACTGCTCCCCAAGCCCTTCAGCCTCTGAGTAGTCACTGCACACTCCAAGAGAGGAGCAGGGGGTTGGGCTGATGCAGAGATCCCTTGCTCCCCAAGGTGATCATCCAGGAGGATGAGTCAAGATGGCCGGGGATGATTTTCACCATTACAGCTCAGGAGTCATCCAGGAAGTGCCTGGGTTGGTTAAGAGCTGAACTCTCCTGGAGGGAATCATGGTGTTGCTGTTCAAGTGAAGTGGGGGAGACCATCAAGCCCACGGAGCCTTCTGAGCCCACCCTGGGCCCTGGCTGCCTATGTGTGACCGCCAAAGCGAGATGGGCAGGATACTGGGTTTCGCTCAGCCCCTGTGGACCATGCAGGAGAAGAGAACTTAGAAGTTAGGTCTGTTGGTTGCAAGAGACAGAAACCTAACTTAGACTGATACAAAGGGGAACATAGGGTGTCCACAGCCAGCATGGCGGACCCAGGGCCGTCAGATTCTGCCTCTCTGCCCCTCGTTCCTGTTAGTTTGGTTCTCGGGGTTGAGTTCTAGGTCAGGTCCTTCCTCACAACAGCCACATAGCTGCTGGCTTGCAGACTATCCTCCTGATAGCCCTACTGCTGGGAGAGCTTCTCTCCTCAGAGATTCCAGCCTTGGCACTGCTTGGAGGCCACGCCCCTCCCTGAACGACCTCTGAGACCGGGACGTGTGTTCTGTCCACTTTGTTTCCAGGCCACTCACCCCGCTGACTGTCTCTGACCTCAGTGGCTCCTCACGCTGCTGTTTTCTCTTCCTGACTTTTTCTAGGGCTCAGTCCTAGGACATCTTCCCGTCCTCACTCGCTCTCTGGATGACTTCATCTGATCTCATAGCTTCATATTCTATCTCTATGATGAGGTCTTTGGAGTGGCTTCCTCCCAAGGGTCTGAAACACAAACTTCTTTATTTGTTTTTTAGAGATAGGGACTTGCTCTATCACCCAGACTGGAGTGCAGTGGTGCACTCATAGCTCTCTGCAGGCTTGAACTCCTGAACTCAAATGCTTCTCCCACTCCAGCCTCCTAAGTAACTGGGACTTCTGGCATGTGCCACCATGCCCAGCCTGGTTTTTGTTTTTTGTGGAATTGGGGGGGGTCTCACTGTGTTACCCAGACTGGTCTCAGACTCCTGGCCTCAATCAGTCCTCCTACCTCAGCCTGCCAAAGCACTGGGATTACAGGCATGAGCCATCCTGCCTGACCTGAAACACAAACTCATATCCACCTCCCCGTGTGCAGCTCCATGTAGCTCAGATCTAAGCCCAAACCCCTCATCTTTCCCCCAGACTTCTTCCCAAGGCCTTCCCTAACTCATCCTGCCAGTGGCTCAGAACAAGCCCCATCACCAGATCCCTAGACCTCTCTCTCTCTCTCTCTCTCTCCTGCCTCATCTGATGCATTTGTGGGTCCTGCTGGCTCTACCTTCAGAACATACCCCGCCTCTGAGGGCTTCTCTCCCGTCCCCCACTGCTGCTCTGTAGCAAGCCTGCAGCGCCTTTCTTCAGGTTATTACAATATCCGGCCTCCCATTTCCATCCTCACCCCCTGGGTCTGTTCTACACATAGTAGGAGGGAGGAGTCCTTTATGATGAAAACCCTGTCATGTCACCCCTCTGCTCAGATCCTTCTGTGCCCTTTTACACTCGGTCAAAATCCAAGTTTTCCTAACAACCTTCAGGGCTAACCAGGACTGGCACCCCTGCCCTTACCTCTTTGTCCTCATCCTGCTTCTCCCTGTCACTCACTCCACTCCAACTTTATTCATTCTAACACGCCAGGCAAGCACCTGCCTCGGGGCCTTTGCACTTGCTGTTCCCTCTACCTGAGTGCCCTTTCCAGACATCCCCAAGGTGTGCTTCCCAACACCCTTCAAGTCTTACTTATGTCCCCTTCTCAACAAGGTGAATCCTCTTACTACCCTGTTTCAGATGACTCTCTGTTCTCTTCTACAACATGCTTTCTCTGCTGCTCTTAGAACGTCTGGCATCGTATTGCATATTCACTTACATTTGTTGACTGTTTGCTTCTCCCCCTAGAAAGTTCCACAGAGGTAGGAATGTTTGCAATGATCAGTATTTTCTCTCTAGTGCCTGGAACATAGTAGGTGCTCAGTCATTGTCTGGTGAGTGAATAAATGAAAGAATGACTTAGGCCTGGGCCACCTGCTCGTCCCTGGGTTATGGTCGCCCCTGCCTGAACCACATAGATGAAGAATGCGGTGGGGAAATCTCCTAAAGGGAGACACAGGTGCTGTTAGAAGAAAGGACCTGGGTTGGGTGGGCACTGGTGCAGGTAACCCCCTTCAGTAGACATTGTATGTGAGGTAGAAAGACTCTGAAAGTGCCTGGGTAGAGAGGCCTTCCCTGTCAGGCAAATGCCATTCTTCAAAGTACAAATATATGAGGCATTTCAGAGGAGTAAGGGGCTTTCCATAAGAAAAATACCCATTGAGGAAGATTCCTCTTCAGGCACTCTCTTTACTGAAGACTGTCATGCAGACTTCTGTGCTAGAGGCGATTCATGCCTCAGCTTACCTGTTTGGACCTTGCACAGAGATCCAGGACAGATGTGTCTTTGTTTCTGGGAAATTTGCCAAATTGGGCAAAGATACACAGCTGGATTGAGACGCCTGTGTGAACATGAGAATTTATGACAAAAAGTGCCCTGCGAAGCTCTTTAACCTTTTGCTGTGATCCCTGGTCTTCCGTGTTGAGGCTGCTGTTGTGAGTGTGTCCGGTGAGGATGAGAAGGGGCTGGCTTGCTTGTTTGAGCTGCCTGGGGAGAATCGCATTATCGATTTTGCTGTCCGCTGGAGAGAGGAAGCTACAGGTTCCAGATCAGCTCCAGCATTTTTCAATTTGCCTTTGGGAAAGCCCCATCCTTTCCCTTTTCCTTGACTTCCTTTAACATGTTAGGCTGAATCTCCCAGCCCCCCAAAAGTCCCGAGTTTAAATTAGCTTAAATGCCTGCACAGACAGATTAAACCAGACAAAAGTACATTTATCTTTCCTAAACACAGTCTGGGGATAGACCAGCCCAAAGCATGGCTTCGTGATTTCTCAGCACCTAGACTCAGCATCTAGTATTGCTGCTCTGTCACCTTTAGGGTCCTGCCTCAGGGTCAAAATGGTGGTTCAAGCTCCTGCCATTACACCTGTATTCTTTTTTTTTTTTTTTTTGAGTTGGAGTCTCATTTTGTCGCCCAGACTGGAGTGCAGTGGCCACTCCGGCGATCCTTCTGCCTCAGCCTTCCAAGTAGCCGGAATTTCAGGTGTGTGCTACCACGCCTGGCTGATTTTTGATTCACTGTAGAGATGAGGTCTCGCCAAGTTGTCCAGGTGGGTCTCGAACCCACGGGCTCAGGGAATCCACTCATCTCAGCCTCCCAAGGCACGGAATTACAGGCTGAGCCACCGAGCCCAGCTTGCATCTATATCCTAGCCAGTAGGCAGGAAGAAGACTCAAAGAATGGCACATCTCCTCTTTTAAGAACACTACCCCAAAGTCCCATGCTTCCAGTTACAGCTCACAGGCAGAACATCACATGATCATCAGTAGGCTTTATTCCCAGCATCCACCTACCCATCTAAAATGCGGGGATCTATTATTAAGGAAGGAGGGGAGAAGGTTGGACAATCCGCTGTCTCTACCACAGTAGAACTCTTTCAGTGCCTCCATACAGAACCTGCCCAAATGGAATGTGCTATGGGGATTCCGGTTCCATCTGCCCTTGCCATTGGGGCTTGAGGTTTATTGTGTGTGTTTAACACCTGGAGTCATGTTGTGTAGAGAAATAGAGTTTACACATTGGTGTTGGGTCTCAACTTCAATTTTATGAAAGAGCCATGTGTGTCCATCCTAAGATGCACCTTTTTAATCACACCGTAACAGCTGGGTTCAGTGGCTCAGCCTGTAATCCTGCACCTTGGGAGGCTGAGGTGAGTGGATTGCCTGAGCCTGAGGGTTCGAGACCCACCTGGGCAACTTGGTGAGATCTTATCTCTACAATAAATCAAAAAAATTAGCCAGGTGTGGTAGCACTCACCTGTAGTTCCAGCTACTTGGAAGGCTGAGGCGGAAGGATCGCCAGAGCCCAGCAGGTCAAGGCTGCGGTGGCCAGGAGCAGCCACTGCACTCCAGTTTGGGTGACAGAGTGAGACTCCAACTCAAAAAAAAAAAAAAATCATAACGTAACATCTCTAAGATTGAGGGGCATCACACAGTGTCTGTTGGTGAGGTGGCATCATGACTTTGCTGTTCTCACTGGCACATGAGCACCAGAATTTGCAGAGTGGATGTCAGCAGCTTGGAAGGAACTCCTGGAGATGGGTGACACGCTCTTGAGAAATGCTGCATCACCAACATTCTTGGTGCCAAAGAAACCCAGATTGTGCAAACTAGCTTGGGCATCATCAACTCCAAGACAGAGATGTTCAGAGGCATCGGACTTGGAATGTGAAGAAGTTTTAGGAAGACCGTAAATTATTTATTTCAATTATGTTTTTCTTTATGAGAATTCACAAGAGTAATAGATGCTTTTAAAAAAAAATCAGGATTTAACAAAAAGACACCTGCATGCCTATGTTTATCATAACATTGTTCACAATAACATAATCATGGAATCAACCTAAATGTCGCAACCACAAAAATGAATGAAACTGGCCAGGTGCAGTGGGTCACGCTGGTAATCCCAGCACTTTGGGAGTCCGAGGCAGACTGACTGCTTGAGCCCAGGAGTATGAGACCAGCCTGGGCAATATGGCGAAACCTCATCTTTGCAAAAAAATAAAAAATAGCTGGGTATGGTGGTACTTGCCTGTAGTCTCAGCTACTTAGGAGGCTGAGGCAGAAGGATCACCTGAACCCAGGAGGTCCAGCCTGGGTGATAGAGAAAGACCTCAACTCAAAACAAACAAAAACCAAATAAAAGAATGAAATCATGTCTTTTGCAGCCACATGGATGGAGCTGGAAGCCATTATCCTAAGTAAAACAACTCACACGTTCTCATTTATAGGTGGGAGCTAACAGTGGGTACCATAAACATACAGAGGAAATATTAGAGACTCTAAAAGGGGGGACTAAGAGAAGAGGGTGAGAGTTGAAAAATTCCCTATTGAGGCAGTGGTCACTGTTTGGGTGATGGGTACGCTAGACACCCAAACCCCACCACTACACAGTATATCCATGTAACACACCTGTGTATGTACCCCTGGATCTATAAAAATAAAAAAATATGGGGGGCCAAATGTGGTGGCTCATGCCTGGGAACCCAGCACTTTGGGAGGGTAAGACAGGAGGATCACATGAGCCCAAGAGTTTGAGACCAGCCTGGGCAACATAATGGGACCTCGTATATACACAGAAATTTTTTAAAATTAGCCAGGTGTGGTGGCAAGTGTCTGTGGTGCCAGCTACTTGGGAGGCTGAAGTGGGAAGATTGCTTGAGTCCAGGATGTCGAGGGTGCAGTGAGCCAGGATCATGCCACTTCACTCCAGCCTGGGCAACAGAGTGAGACCCTGTCTCTAATTAAGTAATCTGGATCTAAGTCTAAAAGAGCTCTTTCGGTCTGTCCACAAAAACTTGAATGATACAAACTCATCATGCAGGTGGTAGTTCTGACACTACTTTTATGTATCCTAGGAATGAACAAATGAGCACAAATATTGTGGATAATGCAAGCCAGATTGTCACCATTGGAGAAAAAAAATTACAAATAAAGCAATTTTGGCTGGGTGTAGTGGCTCAAGCCTATAATCCCAGCACTTTGGGAGACCAAGACGAGAGGATTGCCTGAGTCCGCGGGTTTGAGACCAGCCTGGGCAACATGGTGAGACCTCATCACTACAATAAATCAAAAAATTAGCCAGGTGTGGTAGTGTGCCCCTGTCGTTCTGGCTACTTGGAAGACTGTGGTGGAATGATCGCCTGAGCTCAGCAGGTGGAGGCTGCGGTGGCCGGGAGCAGCCACTGCACTCCAGTCTGGGTGAAAGTGAGACATCAACTCAAAAAAAAAAAAAAAAAGAAAAGAAATTCTGTGGTGTTGAGTTGGAATTACAGGTATCAGTATAAATTCTAGATTTTTAATATATGAAGGGAAACCCCCAAAAAATATTTATAAAAAATGGTGTATTTATTCTGACATGTTAAAACTTCAGTTACCTTCAAAGTACTCTCTGTTTGATGCAATACACCCTATCAGGACACTTTTTCCACTGCTCAAAACGGTTTTTGAACTCATCAATTTTGATGCTTTTTAGTGTTTATACCATTTGTTTGTTTGTTTCACCTCTTCCACACGGACAAAACGTTTCCCTTTGAAGACTTTTCTCATCTGGAGAAACAAACAAAAAAAGTCACTCAGGGCAAGATAGGGTAAATAAGGTGGGTGGGGCACAGGGATCATACCATTTTGGTCAAACATTCCAGAACACTCCTTGCAGTGTAGACAGGTGCACCTGTAAATCTCCCATCATGAAATGGGCAAACACATTGAAAGAATCTCCAAAAAAAAATTCACTGAAACTGAATGCAGCCTCTCACAACAGTGTAGCTGGTACACTGATGTTGATGGTTTCCTAAAACACATACCCAGCAGGGGAAGTCTATACTGCAAGGGACCTGCCCTCCAAAAAGGAATTCTGGTTTTTTTTGGGGGGGGGTCTCCCTTGTATATACAGTGTGTTTACAAGTGTGTGTGTTAGTATCTTAATATATTTTCTAGCTCTGCCTGCTGAGAAGGGCTAGGCCAGTGACATCCCAGTAGCAATGGACACACCTAATGCCCAGATCTTGGTTTCTAAATGCCATTATTCAATTTTAAAAGCTAAGGCTCCTTGGATAAATGGTTGATTCCAGGGTTGATGCAGAGAAAGTACAAGATGAATTTTTATTTTATTTGTTAATTTTTTTTTTTTACTTGGGAGTCTCACTCTGTCACCCAGGTTGGATGGAATGCAGTAGCTTGATCACAGCTCACCACAGCCTCAATCTCCAGGGCTTAGGCAATCCTTCTGTCTCAGCCTTCTGAGTAGCTGGGACTACAGGTGCACACCATAATGTTTTGATTTTTTTTTTTTTGAGTTAGAGTCTCACTCTGTCACCCAGACTGGAGTGCAGTGGCACGCTCCCGGCCACTGCAGCCTTGACCTGCTAGGCTCTGGCGATCCTTCTGCCTCAGCCTTCCAAGTAGCTGGAACTACAGGTGCACACTACCACGCCTGACTAATTTTTTATTTATTGTAGAGAAGAGCTCTCACCAAGTTGCCTAGGCAGGTCATGAACCTGTGGGCTCAGGCAATCCACTCACCTCAGCCTCCCAAAGTGCTGGGATTACAGGCTGAGCTACCGAGCCCAGCCAATATTTTGATTTTCTGTAGAGATGAGGTCCCACTATGTTGCCTAGGCTGGTCTCAAACTCCTGGCCTGAAGCAGTCCTTCTGCCTCAGCCTCCCAAAGTGCTGTGATCACAGGCACAAGCTACCACACACTGACCAAGATGAGTTTAGAACACCTGATGAGGCTAGAAAATTATAAACTACTCAAAAAATGATGGGTACATGTTGAAAGCACACAAGAACCAACTTGAGGGAACTCCCAATGGCCAAATCTGGCTTAGTTTGAACAATGAAATAAATAAGCATTGGCTTCTAATCCAGAGAATAAAATCAACATCCATGAGTTCGTATTGATGAAATTAAATAAATGAGAAAGGACAGCTCTTTTCTTACAGGAGAATTCCAATTAATAAGTATAGAGGGGATAGTGGAAATAGAAAATCATCTTCTTCCTTTTCCTGGAAAATAATAAAAAAATTATTAGAAAAGTATTAGTAGTCAACCACCAAAGTAATATTTGTCATTTCATCAATAGTTGCTAAAATTAGTGGGCCAAAGAACGATGAGACACAGAATGTTTGCATAATGTCAAGGTGTCATCCCAAAAGATAATTAATTATGAAGGGAAACTTTCAGTGTAGAGACCTGGCAGACACCATCTTAATCAACTGATCAAGGTTAACATGCCCAGTAATAAGACAGACTTTTGACACCATGTACCCCTGATAGGATGCACTGAGAAGGGCAGATCACTTCTGTTGTACTCTTGTCAAAATATACATATAATCATGAGAGAACAACAGACAAACCCAGACGGCGGACATTCTACAGATTAAGTGGCCAGTGCGCTTCAAAAGTGTCAAGGTTATAAAAGACAAAGAGAACTGTCCCAATTAGAAGAGACTACAGAGACATGTTCATGACAGGCAATGTGGCATCCTGGATTGGGTCTTGGATCCAGAAAAAGGCATTATTGAGGAAACTGGTGAAATTTATATAAGGTCTGTATTTTACGTAAGAGCATCGTATCAGTGTTTTACTTCCGGGTTTCTCTAATTGTGTTATGGATCTGTAGCATGATAACATTGGTGAACATTGGTGAAGTTGGGTGAAGCATATATTTTTTGTTTGTTTTTTGCAATTTTTCTGTAAGCCTAAAGTTTTTTTCAAAATAACAAGTTAAAAGTATTATGTCTTAATTTAATTGGCAGTGTTTTTAAAAAAATTCTTGTTGATACATAAAATGTCAGTGTGACTTATAATCTGTAGTATCTTAGATTTGATCAAATTGGGTACATAGGATAAAATATCTCTCTTTTATACTCTTCCAAACCTATATCCTTCCCTAGAGATAAACATATATGCACTGAAATACACTGATAAACATTGTGACAGTTGACCCTGAATCATTTGCGGATTTTCTTTGAGGTTGCCAATATATGTACTTTTTCAGTGCATATATATTTTTTTTACATAAATGGGATTGTTTATACACATTATTTTGTGACATACTTTTTTCTCTTAACTGTATGTGATAGAATAATTTCCCCATCTGTTTGAGTGTAGCTGCCTCATTTTCTTAATAGTTACATAGTACTCCAGGGTATAGATGTCCCATAATTTATTGAATAATTCTCCTGATGTTCATTTAGGTTGTTTTCAGTTTTTATTATTTCACACAGCGCTTCAGTGAACACAGTGAACATCTTTGTGCACTGCCCCTTAGTGTACATGTGGGCGTGTTTTTTAAAAAATAAATACCTAGAGGCAGAATTGCAGAGTTGAAATATTTGCATTTGACTAACTACCAAGTTGCCCTCCAAGTGAAGTTGAACCCACAGCCATTCCACCTTTGGTTTCTGAGAGTATGTACCTGTTTTCCACAACCTCACCAACACTGTATGTTTTCCATCATTTGGCAGTTTAAGATCTGTGTGAAGAATGGTTCATTCATTCATTGGCTCATTTCATTGAACAAAAATGTGGTCGATTGTCTGCCCTGTCTCCAGCACTGTCGTAGACACAGGGGACGTCACAGTGAACCAGACAGAAGTCTTTGTCTTCTAGGAGTGTCCGAGTTGATGTTTGAGTAGGTGATGATGCCTCCATTTACCTGATGACTCATGGGTTGGTGTGAATGCTTTTCATCTGTTTTCATGTTGGTTCTTCTCTGAACTCCCCGTACCAGAGTTTGCCCATTTTTTCATTGAGTCTGTGGTCTTTTCTTTCTCTTTATTGAACCTAGAATGGGAGAGCCACTAAGTCTATTCTGCTTTAGGGGATTTTGGAAAGCCCAGTAGGGAGACCAGAGACACAAGTGGGATCTGAGAGTGAGGGGAGGACCCAGATTAAATGCACAAGGTGGGGAATGTGCTGAGGCTTCATCAGTCTCCAAGATTGTGGCCAAACTCTTGCCAGCCAACCCTGTTAAGCAACATTCTACCAAATGGTGGCCTCTCTTGAAAGGATCTCCAAGCCTTAGTGTGGTGCATTTGGATATATTTTTTAATTGCCAATATATGTACCTGTTCAGTGTATTTTTTTTTTTACATAAATGGAATTCTTTATGTCTATAAATGCCATTGGAACAGTGGCATTTGAGCTACAAAAATGTTTTTTCTGTGCCTTCCTATAGCTTCTTCACAGGCAGGTCAACTTCGAGGATTTCTGGTCTCCTCAGCTCAGTTCACCAATTATTAAGCCTTTATTTGGACGTTGATGAGGTTGGACAGATGCACAAGATCTCTGTTCTCTGGGGGGTTACAGGAGGGAGATTAAACCATTTGTCCATGCATCAAAGTTTATCAGGGTGATATAGCCCAGACATCATGGATTCAAATCCAGGTTTCCTCATTTACCAGTTGTAAGACCTTGGGCTGGTTATTTTACCTTTTGGGCTTCACTTCCTCAAAAACAAAATGAAGACAATAATTGTACCTACCTCTGAGAGGAGGTGGAGGAGCAGGGAATGAATTTATACATATACAATGTTAAACAGTGCCTGGAACATAGTAAACACTCTGTAATGGTAACGTTTTAGTTATTGTTACTGTTGTTACTATTGATATGATGGGGAAAGGCATCTCAGAGAAAACAGCAGGAACAAAGGCACATGCTTCCCATGGTGGGATGTGCTGCCACATCAGCTAGGGTCTTGAGCTCTGAGTGTGAGAATTCGAATATGGCTACCATGAGACAGTGGGAAAGTGCTGGATGGCAGTGTATGGTGGGGGTGGGGTGGTATAGGAATTCATAGGCACCCAAGAAAAAGGCAGAAGTACTGACCTGGTTCAGGCTGGGCATAAATCAGGGAGCTGTAACTAGAAAAAGGACATGGAGCCTGGGCTGGAAGAAAGAAAAATTTGCATGCCTCCATTCTCCTGTCCAACCACTTTCCCAGGGAGGCAGAATACACACAGGGTGGGGTGAGAGCACAGGCTTTGGGTTTCGTACTTGAATCTGCAACAGGAGGATTTGCTTCATCACTCCTTTCTGTGTCTTTTCCCTCCTCATTTGTGAAGTGGTGATGCTGAAGGAAGGTCTAGACCCCATCCCAACCCTGCCCTCAGTACTGCTCCACCTCTGAGGTCAGGATGGGGGCAGGGAGAAGAATACAAGGGGCCATCTCCTTGGATAGCCTCAGATCTTCTGTATAGTGCAGTTGGAAGGTGATTCCTCAATTTCTGTGTTCCCAGGTTTCTGGGCATCTTTTCCAACCAGTTGCTGGTGCTGTGTTGGGGAATGGGTACCCTATGTATCACTGAGCCCTGATGCCGACCCTAGACGGGGGGACCAGGCCGATAGTGTCTGGAAGGGTGTTTTGGGTGGACAGACTTGGATGTGAATCACGTGCGCCCCCTTTGTCACCTCATTCTTTACCTGCAGCGCAGACCCCTCCCCCAGGCTCTCCCTTGGCATCCCCCTCCCAAGTTGGAGCTGCCCAGGTCCTGTTGTGTCTTATTTCATTTGTTTGAGGCTTTTCTCGTAATCATGGGACCTAATAACTGTCAGGTGTGGGGCATACTCAAGGCAGCTTGGGCCTGACCTTGACTCTGACCTGTCAGGGTCCCCTTCATGCTTGCAGTTGAAAGAACACAAGCCATTCCACAGACGTGCCTCTGCTCTTCTCATTCTGTCTCTCCCTGTCCTGTAGGCCTGGCTCATCTGTCTGGCTTCTTTGGAATATACTCCTCACGTACTCTGTGCATGTCTTGCCGTGTTTCTCATGGGGACAGCCACAGTGTTTTGGGTGGGGAGTGCTTCCCCTTCTCGCCTGTGGCCCCTGGGCATTATTATGGGGGTGGCGCCCTCTAGTCACTGAGACCACCACAAATCCTGTGTATTTCCAAATATCCCCTACCGTCCCCTACCACTGGGTGGCTCCCCCACATTCAACAATTGTCTTCTGCTGTGGGATGTGTAACTCCTGCTGATCAATTTATTGGATAGTTTGAGGAATAACCATAGTCATCACTCACATTTTCAACCCTGATAAATCTGAGAGTTCACATGACTCGGGTTTCAGCATAGAATCACCTTCACAGAAGCACACATCAGCAATGAGAAGTAGCTAAAATGAAATGCAGTTCCTCTTTTTTTTTTTTTTTTGAGTTGGAGTCTCACTCTGTCGCCCAGACTGGAGTGCAGTGGCCGCTTCCAGCCACCGCAGCCTCGACCTGCTGGGCTCCAGCGATCCTTCCGCCTCAGCCTTCCAAGTAGCCAGAATTATAGGCATGCGCTACCACGCCTGGCTGATTTTTTGATTTATTGTAGAGATGAGGTCTTGCCTGCCCAGGCGGGTCTTGAACCCACGGGCTCAGGCAATCCACTCACCTCAGCCTCCCAAAGGCATGGGATTACAGCCTGAGCCACCGAGCCCGGTCCTCTTTTTTTTTAAATCCATCTGGAGTTAATGTTTGTATATGGCGGCGACAGGGGTCTCCATTTCTCTTAAAGAATCCAGCCACATTAGCCCAGCTCAGGAGCCCCTTTCAACACTCCCAATGCTCTTTTACCCCAAGGGACATCTCATACGTCTCTGTCCCTCACCCAGAGGGGCTGTGTTTCCTCTCCCTCATTTCTGTCCCATTCCTTTCCTGTGTACATTAGCTGAGCGTCTCTGCCAGCAGGCTGAATCCCTCTAACAGGAACAGGAGAAAGAGAAACTCCAGAGTTAGTTAAGTAGGCAGAGAAAGGTTAGAAAGACCTTGATCACCTATGTTAAATTATTTTTGTTTCATTCAAATATGTATACAAATCTTCCATTTAAAAGCCATTTTGGCCAGGTGTGGTGGCTCACACCTGTCATCTCAGCACTTTGAGAGGTCAAGACAAGAGGATCACTTGAGGCCAGGAGTTCAAGACCAGTCTGGGCAAAAGACCAAGACCTTGTCTCTTTTTTTAAAAAAGCCATTTTATATGTATGCCTCTGTTGCTCTTCAGACCTTTCTGAAGTGGGCAGAGGAAGGCTAATGCTCCCATTTTGCAAATAAGTGAGACTTTGCGTGATGTACCCAGAAGACAGCTGGGCAGCGAGTGACAGAAGAACTGTTGGCCTTGGTTTTGATGACTCCCAGCCTTAATGCTGATACATAGAAGGGTTGGGATTCATCCCAGGCACATTTGGTGTTTTTGGCTTCTTGTTCCCATGAGGAAATAAGGGATCAAGAAGAAAAACGCGGCTGGGCGCCCTGGCTTACACTTGTAATCCCAGCACTTTGGGAGGCCGAGACAAGAGGATTGCCTGAGCCCAGGAGTTCACGACTAATCTGAGCAACATAGCAAAACCCTATCTCTTAAATAACAAAAAGAAAAAAAGAAGAAGGAGAAGGAGAGGCAGAGGGAGAGGGAGAAGAAGAAGAAAAAGAAGAGGAAGAAAAATGGTAGAAAGAGCCATCACTGCCTACTTCATAGACCCCTAGGGACTGCCAGCCCCCTGCTATTTATTCCTTGCAGACCTTAACCAGGCTTTGTTAATAGGATTCTTTCTCTTGTAACGTATCACCTAGCTGCTTGTTTTTTTAAAAAGTCAAAACTTTCTTCAGAAGGAACTTCTCTGCTGTGGCCTCTGTGTCCTGGAGCCCTGCAACTCCCTGCCAAGCCCTGGGCTGTTTTCCATGGGCTGAGATATTACTGGGTCTCTGGATGATAAGGTCTCTCCCTGCCCCCCTCCCTGCTACTTCCTCCACCACAGGCCATCTGTCCCTGCACTGCCCACTCTCAGCCCTTTTAATAGCATTGTCCTTGGGGAAGATGGTCTCTGGGGTGGTTTCATAACAGGCCTGGGGGAGGGCGGGGACACCCCAGTGCTCCCGAGGGGTTGCACTGAGATGGGCGTCCAGGGAGCCAGGCAGCTAAAACCACCCTCAAAGTCCGACAAGAGACTAATGGAGGAAGAGTCTTCCGCGGTGGGGGCCCTTCTTCCGTCTCCCCACCCAGATGGACGGATGGGTGTGCACACATCAGAAGAGATGGCAGGGAAACAGGAGGGGGAGAGCAGAGAGGATGCCTTTCTAAAAATACAGCCCATCTGCATTGTGTCAGCTAGTTTCCTCGGAAACCACCGGGAACCAGAGCTTTGTCGTGGCACAATGTACAGGGACCCAGGGCCTGGACAGGCAAGAGCCTCCTTGCCTGGCCTCCTCTGCAGAGGCTGAGAGCTCCCAGGAGGCTCTGCGGCCCTCGCTGGGACTTCCATAGGACCTGGGTGACCAGCAGCTCCCAGGCCAGCTGCAGCACCTGTGAACCCCAAACTAGAGTCCAGCAGGGCCCTCCACCTCCACTCATTCACAAGGCGCCATCCTTGTAAGACTCCCGAGGGCCGATGCTTCTTGCTTCAGGGAGAAAAGGAAACCTAGGGAAAGTCCAGAGCTGCCACCAGGTCTCATGACAGCAGCCCTGCTACCCAAGACACTTTGCCCTTGAGCCATCTTCTGTCACTGGGCCAGCCTAGGGAGAAGTCAAGGGTAGGGGGTGAGGTGGGTGGGGCATCTTCTGACTGACCAGCTGTGGGGACTGTCAGTCTTTCAGGGCAGAAGGGAAAGTCTCAGGGCTTTACCCTTAAGGGAGGCTAGAAATATTGTTTCCTCGTGGCTCAGAAGTAAAAATGTTCAAAATAGAGTTGGAAAGAGAGGGAGGGATGGAGGAAGGGAGGAAAAGAAGGAAAGAAAAGGGAAGGGAGGAAAGGGGGGAAGGAAGGAATCTATCCTTCCAGGTTAGGCGGACACAGTGTTATAGAATAAGCACTGAGCACTGGACTAGGGTTCCAGTCCTAGCCCTATCTGGGCAAGCAATGGAACCTCTTTTATTAGCTTGGTTTCCTCATCTTAAGTTCCCGTCAGGGTAAAATAATATAGCACAAGAAAATACTTTGTGAGCTGTGAAATACTTTGCAAGAACAAGAAATTATTACAGGTCTTCAACCAAATAGCTTTTTAGGAAGATTTTTTCCTGACTTTCAGATTGTAGAGCCCAAAATTCAGTCCTCCACCCAGGAGGAGAGTCTCTGTGAACTTTTTCATGGGCAGCCTTCCATATTTTTTTCCGTAGGACTATTTGTATGTCTCATACATGGGATAGCATTGTGTATTTCTTTTTTAACTGTTTTTCCATTTACTATAACATAGGCATTTTCTCATTTTATTAAATAATCTCTCACTGGTTATCGACTCATTTATCTAATGCCCTGTTGGTGGTCATTTTTTTCCTCCAGTTTTTCTCTATTTTAAATGGCCCTGGGGTGAACATTCTTGCAAGTAAATCATTAGTTGCTATCTCTGGTTTCCTTAGGAAATTTCTTCCAGCAGAGGAATTGCTGAGTCCAAAATTGTGAATCTTTTAAATAATTTTAATTCATTTACAAACCTGCCCTCCAGAAACATATATCCATTTAGACACCCACAAGCAATCGAAGAAAGTACCAGTTTCAGTACGTCTTTGCTAACACTGCACTTTGCCAATGCAATTGGAAAAAAAAAACAACCACCATATTTTAATTTGAATTTATTTAACTTCTAGTGAGATTGAATATTTTTCCATGCATTTATTTGCCAATTTTAATTCTTTTATGAATTTCCAGATCATATCCTTGGCTAGTTTTTCTCTGGGTGCATTCTAATCTGTGTCATCCTGAAATCCAAGTGAGGGATGGTGGCGCCAGTCCCTGAAGAATTGTGGGGCTGGTTGGATGCAACTCACACCTGTAATCCTAGCACTTTGGGAGTCTGAGGTGGGAGGATCACTTGAGGCCAGGAGTTCGAGGCTGCAGTGAGCTACAGCAGTGCCACTGCCCTTCAGCCTAGGCAACAGAGCAAGACCCTGTCTCTCTAAAAAAAGGAAAAAGGAGTTATGAGTCTGGGCCCTCTGTCTTCCTTCCGCCATGGCTGTCTCCTACACACACATGCGTGCGTGCACACACACACCCATGCATGATGCCGATGGCCCGTTGTGATTGGCACCCGTCCTTCAACACCACTCTGCCACACCGCTGGTATCCCCCTCTTTCCTTCCCAGGGCCATCGTCACCAGGCTTGTCCTTCAAGCCCTCAGGGGAGTCCCCAGTTCTGTTCCTCTCCAGCCTCTCTGTCCTCTAGAACGCCACCGTTCACTTGGGACACTGAGAGAGCTGCACAGGGGGCTTTTGTCTGCTTCTGAGCTTTAGTCTGGCCTCCCTACATGTGCTCCTCTGGCTTCCCAATAAATGCAGGATTTTGCTTGTTTTAGGGATCACCGTGTGTTGATTTTTTTTTTTAAACCTGTTTTAACTTTTAAGAGCAAATACTATTAATGTAATGGCATCCCCTGAGCCAAACAGGCCGGTCTTGCGGATACTGGCCTTGGGGCCCTAGATGCTCTGGGGGAAGCGCTCAGGGCGAGGGGGACGGGCCAGCATTGTCCCCGATGCTCCCCTCAGCTCTGGCGTGTGCTGTCATTTCCACCCCGCCCCCGAGAAATTCAGAACAGGGCCCAGGTGTCTCCACGACAGCAGGCCCCAACCTCGCCCTCCTTCCCTAGGCCTCCTGCTCCACGACGTGACCATGGCAGGCCTGCAGGAGCTGCGATTCCCGGAGGAGAAGCCGCTGCTCCGGGGCCAGGACGCAGCCGAGCTGGTGAGTCGCCCCTTCAAGGTCCTGGTGCCGAGCGCGCCACCTTGTGGCCAAAAGGGGAAACCGCGCGCCTTTCCTGCAGCACAGACGGTGGTAGAGAGCTGACCCTCCCCCCGGGCCAACCACCCTGCGGAGCCCTGCCGCCGCCTTGGGAGAGTTCCCAGGCGGCTTGCGTGCCCAGGAGACCGAGACCCAGCCAGCCTCAGTGTGCCTTCAGCTGCCTTTGAGGTTGAAGGCGCTGCAGGAGAGTTATCCCTATTTTAATGATGAGAAAACAGTTACAGAAAAGTGAACCCACTTGGCCAACGTCACACAGCTAGTGGGGAATGAGGCTGTACTCATCCCCCGGTTCTAGATCTCCCGTGAGCCCCAAGGGGTCGTGCTGCCTCCAGCAGGACACAGTGCTCCTCCATCTGTGGGACCTTGTCTACCTCACAAGCCTCTGGGCTATAGCAGGACAGGTCCTACCAACAGCACTGCCAGGGGCAGTGAAACAGAGGCACTCAGAGGTTATAATTTTATCCCAAAGGCCCCTCTGTCAGGGACCAGATGTAGAGTGTTATCCACCCCACGCTTCCTTGTTGGAGCAACACCCTGTCCACGTTCCCTCTTTCTCTCTCCCGGTGCCACCGTACTGGACACTGTGACATAAACAATTTGCACAGAGAAGTGTGGGTCCCCTACTCAGTGGGTCCCTGGGCATGAGGCCTGGGGATCCTTGCTGATTATGCTACCCAGGCCCCCTCATTTACAGATGGGGAAGCTGGGATCCCCTCCCCTCAAACCTTCTGCCCTGCCTCCCCAGCCTCCTGCCACAAGGAGGAGAGCCCAGGAACCACTGAGCAGCATGGTTTGGGACCCAGCGACTAGCCAGGGCCCTGGGGGATCCAAACACCTGGGGCCACAGTCCTGCCCCAGAAGGATGCAATCTAAATCTTACAACCAAGCCTTGAGCTAGCCGATAAGCCTTGCGATCTATGAGGGCAGCCATCAGGGGTGAGCTGGCGAGCTGCCTGCTTTGAAGTCCTTTTATTCTTAAGCTCACTCGCTCCCTAGTCCAAACAGTGCTGCCAAGGGGTTGCATTGAGATGGGTGTCCAGGGAGGCAGGGAGCTAAAACCTCCCTAAAAGACTGATAAGAGACTAATGGAGGAAGAGTTTTCCAAGGGGAGGGCCCTTCTTCTGTCTCCCCACCCAGACGGACGGATGGGTTGCTTGCAGGAGCCTCCTCACTGGTCGTTTTGGTTTTGCCTTTTCTCCGTACAACCCTTTTAAAAATGCATCATGTCACTTCTCTGCTTGATGAGCCTGCCCGCTGCCATGTCACTCAGAGGTGGGGCCCTGCGATCTGAACTTGGGTACCCTGTCTCCCAAGCCTTCCCTGGGTTCATTCCTCTCCAGCCTCCTTGAACGTGCCAACCATATCCCCGGGATACACTAGTCCAGAAATGTACATGGCTGATGCCCTCCTTGTTTTATTCAGGCCTCTGCTCAAATGCCCTCTCCTCAGAGAGGCCTTCTCTGACCACTGGGTCTGATATTTTCATCCCAAGGCCTGGTGCAGTGGCTCACACCTGTTATCCCAGCAGGCGTGAGAGGCAGAGGCAAGAGGAGTGCCTGAGCCCGAGGGTTTGAGACCAGCCTGGGCAACTTGGCAAGACTTTGTCTCTACAACAAATTAAAAACCATATATACGTTGTTACCCCCAAACGCTCTGGCCCTGCCACCACAGGCTCCTGGAGCAGAGATCAGTTCTGTTTTGTACCCAGGTCTCCCTGGCACCCAGCACCGCACACAGTAGGCCCTCAGCAAAGACATGGGTTGAGTGGGAGCCCCAGACTGTGATACGGCTCAGAAGAAAGTTTCTGAGAACTTTCTGAAAAGTCCCTCCTCCCCATACCAGCCCACGTGTGTCTTGAGGCGTGTGAGCAGAGCCCTCTTGTGAAGTTTTCACAGGGCGGTCAGTGGCCCTCAGGGACCCCTGCATCCTGTCACAAGTGTGCCGGTTGCAGGATGGCCGCAGGAGGTGCTGCCTGCTGGTGGAGGCATGCCTCTGTGCCCCAGACCAGCCCCCAGTGGCTAGAGCTGAGGGCCCAGACCAGACACAGTGGGGAAAGCTGAGGGCATCTGGACCTGACCCCTCCTCTGTCTGTCTCTTCTATCCCCCCACCCGGAGAGACGCCCTGTACCCTTCTCTGCCCAGTCTGGCCCAGCCCCTTGCTGCCCCTCCCTCCCTGACTCAGTGAACACACTCCCGCCTGCTCGTGCCCTCCCCTCCCCTCTCCTCCCCTCCCACCGGGTGGCCTGGCTCCACTGCAGTTGCTGTCTCACTCCATCCCACCCACTGCCAGGACCAGAGTGTACCACCAAGATGTCCCCACCCCTGTGTGAAGGTCTGCGTTTCAGTCTCCCGTGGAGGCTTTTCTCCTGTCTTGAGTCGCCACAAACCCCATGCTGTGGGCCTGGACACTTCTGCTTTTTCCAAAGGTGCCTTCAAAGCCCCAACTCCACGCCCCAAACAACCTCCTGGGTGCTGGCAGCATGACGCTCTGGTGCGTCCTGCCCCCTCTCTGCCCTCAAGAGCTATTCTGGTGGGCTGGGACTCTCACAGGCAGAATTCCCTTTTCAAGTGTCTATCCTTTTTCACTTTTTTGTTTGGTTTTATTATTTACTTATTTTTTAGAGATGGAGTCTTGTTCTTTCTCCCAGCCTGGAGTGCGGTGACACGATTAGAGCTCACGGCAGCCTCAAACTCCTGGGCTCAAGCAGCCTCCCAGAGTGCTGGGATTATAATCAGGAGCCACTACACCCAGCTCCATTTTTACTTTTTAAATCTTCTGCGGTTTGCCAGGTGCAAATTCTTTGAGTCCAGGGAGAAGTGAATATGTCCACACGTTTACCCACAAGTCGCCCACCCACTGCTGGGGACTGGCTTGCCTTTGGAGACTTGAATGTCTGGCATGTCCATGGGAGAACTGCTTCTGGCTCTCCCAGTGCCTGTGTCCCCCATTCCCGTCTCCCACACATCACTCCTGGGCCTTTCCACCCCCTCTCGGCTGCGCCCTCCCTCCTGCCTGTTTTCCTCTGGGTGCTTACTCAGCTCCCACAGGACCTCAGGGACCCTCGAATTGGCTCTTCTTCCTGCTGTGTCTTGGTTTTTTGGTCCTGTACCTCCTTCTTCATCTCCTGGAGCCCCCCTGTACCTAGAGAGTACACAGCACACACCGCCATGATCTGCCTCATCTTTTTTTTTTTCTGAGTCGGAGTCTCTGTTCCCCAGGCTGGAGTGCAGTGACACGATCACCATGATAACAGCTCATGGCAGCCTTGACCTCCTGAGCTCAAGAGCTCCTTCCACCTCAGTATTCCTAGAGACTGAGACTACAGTTGCACACCACCACACCTGGCTAATTTAGACATCTTTTATTTTTATTTTTTGTAGAGATGAGGTCTCACTATGTTGTCCAGACTGGTTTCCAATCCTGGGTTCAAGCAGTCCGCTCACCTCTGCCTCCTAGAGTGCTGGGATTATAGACTTGAGCCACCATGCCCCCAGCCTGCCTCATCTTTTTTCGCCGACTTTACAGCAAAACTGCCTCCCCCTCCTCCTCTGAAATAATTGCCCTCCTAAGGTCTCGCATATATAAAATCTCCCACCCCCCACCCCATGTGCAAGGTCTCAGGGTGATAGGATCCATCAATAACCAGCCCCCAGCCCTTGTCCTCTTCCCCCTCCCCCATGCAGAGCCCACAGGCCTTGGGTGAACCAGTAAGGGAGGGCTGGCCACGGGCGGCCCAAGGCCTGTCTCTCCTCTTTAGGCGTGGGAAGCCCTAGTGCCCCCTGATTTCCTCCATCACCCCTGCCCACCAGCAGGCAGGCAGAACTTCTCCTTATTTTGAGAAAAACGTCAGAAGTGCCGGTTCCATTCTTCTCCTTTCCACTCAGGTGATTTGGGGTCATTTCCTCTTTGTGCACTGTAGCCCACTCCTTCTCTTGTTCCCCTCCATAGCATCCCGTTTCTAAGCGGGGGATCAACAGCACATGGAGTCCAGTGCAGGAGTGCAGGGTGGCGCGATAGGCAGCACTGCTTCTCATTTAATCCTCGCACACATACTGAGGCTCACCTGCCCGGAACCCACAGCCTGGCAGAGGGGAGCAGAGAGGTTTCTAGACAGATGCAGCGGAAGGCAAAGCAGGGCCTGTGGATTGTGCTCGACCTGGACGTGTGCCGGTCCCTTCTAGGTTTCTTTCCCGGGGACCCAGAGAGGGCGAGTCACACGGCCAGGCCAGGCCCCAGCGCAGAGTGTCTGGGGGCCGCTGGGTCTCAGGGAGAGCTGACGACTCAGACACAGGGTTCTCCCCTCTCCGTCCGTGCAGCCTCGTAACCCATGCTGCATTCTGAGCCTTGGTCCCCTCATTTGTGCAGGCAGCGTGTTCATTCAGACCTGAGTGGAGAGAGCACAGCCCCACGGGGCCCTGCCCTCGAGGCACCTGCTACCCAGTGGGTGGAACAAGCGCTAACCCGAGCGTGCGTTGTTCCGTGTGAAGTGAGCCCTGGTGACAGGAGATTGCAAAGCAGCATGTCTGGAAGAGGGGAGCAGCTGCCACCACAGTGCCTTTGTATGGGTTAAAAAAGGTTCCTCGAGCTGGGCTTGGTGGCTCAGCCTGTAATCCCACGCCTTTGGAAGGCTGAGGTGAGTGGATTGCCTGAGCCCACGGGTTCGAGACCCGCCTGGGCAGCGAGACCTCATCTCTACAATAAATCAAAAAATCAGCCGGGCGTGGTGGCGCATGCCTGTAATTCCAGCTACTTGGAAGGCTGAGGTGGAAGGATCGCCGGAGCCCAGCAGGTCGAGGCTGCGTTGGCCGCGAGCGGCCACTGCACTCCAGCCTGGGTGACGGAGTGAGATTCCAATTCAAAAAAAAAAAAAAAAAGGTTCCTCATTTCTCCTCACTGTGTGGGCCTCAGCTTCCCTGGCTCTCAAGGGGGTGTGATGGTCATACCCACCTCTCCGTCCCTCCCCTGCCTCTGTCCTTGTGCCCTCATGGTCAGACCATGAAAAATGTCTGGGGGCTGGGAGACTGAGGCAGGAGGATCACTTGAGCCGGCAGTTCGAGAACAGTCTACGCAACAATGGTGAAACCCTCCTCTCTAAAATAATTTTTTAAGTCAGGCGCAGTGGCTCACGCTTATAATCCCAGCACTTTGGGAAGCTGAGGCGAGAGGATTGCCTGAACCCACAGGTTCGAGGCCAGCCCGGGTAACATGGCAGGACCTCGACTCTACAATAAATCAACAAATCTGCTGGACATGGTGGTGCCTGCCTGTCGTTGCAGCTACTTGGAAGGTTGAGGTGGAAGATTCGCCTGAGCCCAACAGGTCAAGGCTCTTGTGGCCGTGAGCGTGCCACTGCACTCCAGCCTGCACGATAGAGTGAGACTACAACTCAAAAAATAAAAAATAAAATAAAGTAATTAAAAAAAAATAGCCAGGCACAGTGGCTTAAATCTGTAATCTTTTCTACTTGGGAGATTGAAATAGAAAGATTGCTTGAACCCAAGAACTCAAGGCTACAGTGAGCTAAGATCGCGCCACTCCACTCCAGCCTGGGCAACGGAGCAAAACATCTTTATATTTAAAAAGAAAAAAAAAAATCCTACCAGAGCAGAAGGGCAAAGTGACCAATAGCAAGGACCTGGAATCAGGGATTCTACCACTTTCTAGCCTTCTGACTCAGACTCTCTGAGTCTCGCCCTTCTCACCTGTAAAATGGAGATCTTCACATCTGAAGTGAATAAGCTTAGTATCTGTCCAGTATTTGACAGCCAGATACCTGGCACTGGGCAAGTCTTTGGTCACTTCTGTTCACATTAAGGAAGATTGGGGAACAGAAATGGAATCTGCTCAAGTCAGAGCCCCATGGGCCCCCCAGGCCTGCTGGGGACTGACATGTCACCCTCTCCTTTTGACTTCCCATAGGAGAACTCCGATGCCTTCCTCTTGGCTGTGGACACAGACTGGAAGGTAGGTCAAAGTTCACCCTCCAGCGATGCAAGACCCACGGCTGGCTGACCCCATGCCCCACCCAGCCAGGTCCCAGAGGAGGGTCCCAGCCCCCAGCCTGGAGCCACCAGGACCACCCCCACCTCACAGTGACTCTGCCTTCCCCCTGTCCAATGGAGAGAGGCCCGGGCAGGATGTGGTCTGGTCCTCCCTTGTGAGCAGGACAGCAGGGAAGGGAAGGGGGCCCCTGGGGGGATTGAGGATGGGGAAGGGAGTGAGGGATGTTGTCATCTGAATCAGCATTTTCCTCCAATGAAAGCCAGGTTGGTGCTCCAAAATAGCTCCTGTTTCCATGGCAGCTGTTACCAGGACAACCACGTCCTCTTTAGTTGATGCCAGGTTCTCTGTGAAAACTGAAAGTGCCCTTTGTTTTCATTCCTCCACATGAGGATGCTGCTCACTTGGCCAGCCGTTTCTCCCCTCTGAGTCCCATGGTGACTGTGTATTTCCGGGTCTTGGAAAGTGTCTGACAGCAGACACAAGGGTGCCTCGCCAGGCTCCAGGGCCCCACTGGCCATACTGAACAAAACCAGACCCTTCCTCCCGGCAAGGTGGAACCAGCCACCCCGGCCAGCTCGCCTGTCTGGGCCTGACCTGGATTTGGGTCAGTCTCCAAGCCTCGTGACAGCACCGGCCTCGTGGTCTGCATGGCCGGGTGACGCAGGAGATGGGGCTGCCCACTGGCTCCTCCCCAAGTGTGAGCCGATCTACCGGTGGGGATCTGGGGGTCTGTCCACCAGTCACTAACTCACGCACGCGCCACTTCAAGGACAGGGGGAGGTTTCAGGGAGTCAATGTGCACGAGCTCAGATTTCCCGGGAGTACCATCTCCACACACAAGCCCTGGAGGAGATGGGATTCTGGCAATGGGGAATGAGTGGGAGCCCAGGAAGAGAGGTGGTGGGGAGTGGGGGGTGGCCAGAGGTGGCCCAGGCTGGTGGGAAGGAACAGGAGATTAGAGTAGGCATGCAAAGGGGATCCCTCTGTCCTCTATTCTTTGACTGAGGTGGAAATATGTGGACAAAGAGGCTCTGGAGGAGGGGGTTGACCAAATGAAGCCCTGGATACTGGCCCCACGATGGGGGAGGCCAAGGCCAGCAGCACAGATGGTCAGCCCCCAACACACGCCCATGGCAGAGAGGAGAATCCTGGGTTCATGGAGGACACACCGCCACACCTTTGGGTGCCCAGCTGCTTCTGCAAAGCTGCCTCTCTGCCCACTAAACCCGCTGAGCAGCAGCCTGAGTCACAGGGCACATCCCAGGGCAGCTGTCCACAATGTAGGACTCTGGTTCTCAAGATCCTTCACTTGGTAAAGGGCAGGTTGTGTTAAAAGGCACCTTCCTGTCCACTCCGGTCACACTGTGTGGAGTCAGCTGCTTTGTTTTAGAAAAGCAGCCACGAGGATGGTCATTATCTGGGCTAAAGCCTCTGTGGGGAGGCGGGGCCGGCGGGGCTGGCGGGGCGGGCTGGGAGCCGCGTATAAACCCAGCGGTGCCCTGTCGCAGAGCCGTGTCTTCCTCTCGAGCTGCCCCCTTCCTCTGGACCCAAGTGACTCAGGCCCCCCTTGCCTCAGTGGGGCCAGCCAGTGGGGGAGGCAGCATGGCAGAGGGAGCAGTGAGAGCCAGGTAGACCTAGGTCCAGGTCCTGGCCCTGCCACTTAAGTGCCCTCCAGCACAAGTCGTTGCACTTGGGCACCTCATCTTCACAGTGAGACAGGCAGCAAAGACCCCCTCCTGCCAAATGCTTATGAGGTGACAGTGCTACAGGCTCAGCACTCACTTGGCTGACTGACGAGAGTGTGGAGTTGGAGCCTAGCTGTGTGATGCTGGACAGGTTACCAAACCTCTCTGTGCCTCATTTGCCCCAAAGTGGGTAATTAAGAGGATAAGATGAGTGCTTGCTTTAGCAGCACACATACCAAACTGGAACCATTCAGAGAAGACTATCATGGCCCCTGCGCAAAGATGACATGCACATGCATGAAACTTTTCACAGTTTAAGGAAAAACTATTTTTTAAAAGGGATAGCCACCGCAGCCTTGACCTGCTGGGCTCTGGCAATCCTTCCACCTCAGCCTTCCGAGTAGAAGGAACTACAGGTGTGCGCTACCACGCCCAGCTAATTTTTTGAATTTTTGTAGAGATGAGGTCTCGCCAAGTTGCCCAGGCTGGTCTCCAACCCCTGAGCTTAGGCAGTCCTCTTGCCTCAACCTTCCAAAGTGCTGGGATTACAGACTTGAACCACTACACCCGGCGGGTGTTCACTATTCTTGTTGGTGAGAAGAGGAGAAGCTGGTAAGTGCCACTTCTTACAAGCTGAGTAGGAAAATGACCTGTTCTCTCTGCGCCTCCGTTTCCGCATCCTCTCTCACAGGTTTTTGAGGATTCTATGCATTATCCTTGTGATTATCTGTGCAGTAGTATGCTGTTTCTTCCATTTAAATATGCAGGCTCAGAGAGGTTGATTGACTTGCCCAAGGTCACAGACAAAGAAGTAGCAGAGCTATGACTGGCACCAGGGTGTGGCTAGCAAGACCTGAGCCTGCTTTGTCTGGCCACAATGACTGCACAGCCTCCAGGGGAGGCGCCAACAGTTTGGAGAGAGACACAGATTGTCCCATTTCTCTCCTGTGGGGTCTGGGCAGAGGTGGGGCCTGGGCAGAGGTGGGGCCAGGCCTGGAGCAATTTAGGCAGGTTTTTTTTCTTATTCTCCTAGCAACTCTGTGAGGAAGGCACACAATTTCTGTTTTACAGTTGAGAACCCTGGGGCACAGAGAGGTTAAGAAGCCTTGTGTGAGGTCACCCAGCCAGTGGAGGCCCTGGAGGGACTTTAACCCAGATCTGTGTGTTTGCAACTAGTGAGCTCCGCAGAAATGGGGACAGTAGCTTAAGGGGGCAGCGTCACAGGTGAGCTTGTCACTGGGTCCAAGGGTGAGAGCTTGAGGGCTGGAGTGGGCATAGGATAGGGTAGGGTAGGGACTGTGGGGAAGATGGGAGGACTTCGTGGGCAGAGCAAAGGGCAGGGCTGTGGCTCTGCAGACTGTCTCAGTTGTCTGAGCCTCTTCCTGTGCCACCGTGGCTGCAAGAATAGGGAGCGTGGCCAAGAGGTGAGGGGCCAGGGATGCCCCGTTCCACATCCACCTCCAAGGCGAGAAGTCAGAGATGGGCAAGGAAAGCAGAAGACATGGCTAGGAGAAGCGTGCGTGGCAGGTGTTGGCCAGGTCACCTGGCACCCGGGGACAAGGAGCTAGCCACCTTCCAGGAAGACAGCCGGCCAGTGTACAGGCTGTCAGCACAGGCTGGGGTGAGAGGTGTGTGTGCCTTCATCAACAAGACAGAATGGGGGCACAAGCGCCTAGCAACACCCCCTCCCCCCGTTCTCCCAGCCCTCAGGCCCTCTCCTCTGCTTGCCTCCTGGCCTGTCTCCTCCTCTGCTCTCCTGTGTCTGGCCCTCTTCTCTTTTGTTTTCTCAGGCTAGCTCACCACTGAGCTCCTGCTGCCTAGGAGGACAGGGCGTGGAGCCCGAGGTGACTCTTGGGTCCTGCCACCCCAGAGATCTGGGAGCCAAGCCCCACACTGGTTGCCTCCGGGAAAGAGGGCAGGGTGGGTCTGCAGGAGGTGGGCATGTCAACTTCAACAGGCTGCCTCCTATCCCTCCCCTCCTTCTCGGTGGTCTAGAGCCCCTGGCAACAGGGTGGGTTGGGGAGGACAGGGCTGGCGTGTGCCCCACCACATCCATGTTCCTTCAGACTGACCAGAGCCCCTGGCCCTAGAACCCTGCTTTTCAGCAGTGTGGGCAAACCCTGGGCATCCATGTGGGCAGAGTGGGGGCTGTCCCAGGGAGAAAAATCCTTGGTAGGTGGAGAAGGAGCCGTTTTCTGACTCAGGGAAATGACCCAGGTTGCTCCTAAAAGCAGCAACTTCCCAGGCTTACGTGGCCAAGGCCTTCCTGATGGGGATCCCGGGCCTGAAGGTCCGGTCCCCAGGATGCTGGACTTGGGGCCCTCTCAGGCCCTTCATCCTCTCCAGAGCGTGGGCCGCGGGCTCTGCCATCCCAGCAGGGCTTGCGTGTCCTGCCCCGCCTCGCAGGTCAGTGTGCGTGTTGGAGAGGCCCCTGCGTCCGTGGCGCGGATGAGCCTGTGTGTGCGGCCTGGGCGCCTGTGTTCCCAGGACCCCGTGTGCGGCTGCATCCGTTGGCGTGTGCTGGGGGCGGGCTGCAGGGGCTGGGGACCATCAAGGATGTTGTGCTGCGAGGCGGGAGGAGCAGCGACAGGGCTTGGGCGAGCCAGGCCGCGGGAGCCAATTGGGAGCGGGCTCGTTTCCCAGCAGCCAATCCGGGATCGGGAGCTCCCGTGAGCGAGTGGCTGCTGAGAATCCCGGCGGGAGGCGGGGCCGGCGGGGGGGCGGGGAGCCACGTATAAACCGAGCGGTGCCCTGTCACAGAGCCGCGTCTTCCTCTCGAGCTGCCCCCTTCCTCTGGACCCAAGTGACTCAGGCCTTTGTTTGCCCTTCCCGGTCGAGTCGGCAAGATGCCGGAGTGCTGGGATGGGGTGAGTGAGGGCTCTGGGGACAGCGAGGCGGGCAGGGAGGACCGGGCATCCTTGTGACCGCAGGGAGGTAGCGCATCCCTCGGTCCACGTCTGGCGGCAGCTCCGCCTTCACTTGCCTCACCTTGGGAGTCACTGAGGCGAGGCCAGAGGGCTCCGGTCTCCCTGGTTCTTAGGAGTGGTGGGGGCAGTTGCTGGGCAGGGCAGGGGGTAGGGGAGCAGGGAGGGGTGAAATCTGAGGAAACAGAGTGCAATGTCTGTCTTGTCTGCATTGCCTGTGTAGACCCGTGTGAGCATGTGTGTATGACTACTGATTGTATGTCCCCTGGCTAGCATGTGCCCAGCTGGTTTCTGCCGCCTCTGGGACCATCAGCCCAGGGGACGAGGAGGTGTCCTCTGAGTTCCTGAGGCTGGGGATAGAGTGTGTCTGGCGTCTGTACCCGGCAGGGTCCTGTCCGTGTGGGTGGTTGTCTTGCTTGTTTGATGGCTGCCCCAGAGTGCTACGAGGACAGGTAGCCTCTTTCTGGAAGCTGCCTGAGCAGGGTACCGCGGAGGCAGGGAGGTCTGAGCCTCAACAGTACTGAGGAGGGGCCCGTCGCGCCTTGTTTTGTAAGTGGGGGAAGGAAACACTGGAGCCAGGAGCCAGCGGAGATAGAGGATCCCAGGTGGGCCCCAGGGTGCCTCCTCCTGCCCTGGGGCAGCAGGTCCCCAGGCCCTGCACTGCACTGCTCTTTCTCCAGGAGGGAGCAGCAAGGGCAGACCTGTCCTTCCTTCCTCCCCCCGCAGACCTTCCCCCATGCACCTGCCCTGCCTGATTCCAGACCATGGGGTCGTCTGGCACAGGGCAGAGGCGACAGCTCAGCATCTGCCCACCCATGCAGACCCTGTCTCCTGAATGATTGACATGGTTGTCAGGCAGAATCACAGAACTGTCACCAGCCCCCACACTGGCGCTGGAACACAGCTCAGACCCACCCTACCCCCCCACCCCCGCCCCGTCCTCTGCAGCGCTCAAGGTCACAGGCAAGGGGAGACTGACAGACTGAAAGTGGACGTCAGCGCCCCCTCCCCTACTGCCGCATTGCCTCCCACTGCACCCACCTGGGGGTGGGGCGGGCTCTGACGTCACCGAGAGCCAATGGGAACGCTCGGCCTGAGGGGTGGGGGGCTCTGAGCGCAACTGGCTGCAACCCTTGGGGCGCCCCCCTTGTGCAGCACCCAGAGGGATGAGGATGCTCGACTTCTGCCATCCTGAGCTGAGTCTGCGCTCCCCTCAAGGGTTGGTGGAGGCCCAAGAGAGGCCAGCAGGAGGGTTCAGCCAAGGTCACTGAGCCTGGGGATAGATAACACTGCTGACGCCGGAGGGTTGGCGCATGCCAGGCCCTTCCTGCCTGGGAGCTGAGCCTTAGTAGGATGAGCCCTGCAGGGCTAATTACTACCACTGGGGGATGAGGACAGGGATAGCCACACCAGGGCTAGGAAGGGAGAGACAAGGCCTCCTCTGCAGCGGAAGGCAGACACCTCTCTGCTGGCAGAAGTCTGGGTTCGAAGACACCACCCTGGACTCTGACATCTGCCCGGCAGGTTGAGAACTGCCCTTTATTCAGCAGGAAGCGCACTGCAGCTCTCACACTGAGTCCCTCCTGCCCCCAGCCCCACCCTTCAGAGATGAGAGCATGGGACAGACAGCTTGGGGGGATGGGGAGTTGCTCAGGCAGTCCCTTGGGAGAAACTTGATCTCCTCCTTAGAATATGCCGCCTTCCTCCACAGCCCTGGCCCCTGAGATTGCATCTGGCAGGGCCCACCTGGCCCACTCTCAGTGTGACCTTGGGCAAGTCATTTTCTCCTTTCCTGGCCTAAGTTTCCTCCTCTATGGCTTGGATCCGTGCGAGGAGCAAATGAGATGACACGTGAAACGTATCTGGTCAGTGGTCAGTGAGCAGGAAGCGTTCCTTGATCTGATGGGTCCTGAGGGAGGACAGGCCTTTGATGGGAGAGGCTAGGTGGACCCAGGCCTACCTGGAGGACCACACAGAAATGAACAGAGCTGCCACACAGAAGTGTTACCACCTTTGCCGCCCCCACTGGAGACACAGGCCTCGACAGTGGTCTTCTGAGACCAAACCCGATAAGGCCAGTCCCTGAAAAGCTGTTTCCTGCTACTAGGTCTCCTCTTTCCTGTTGGAGGCAGGAAATAGGGTTATTTTTGAACAGGGAATAGGGTTCCTTCTCCTTTGGGTAATACTTGCTGTTTTCTTCCTGTCCCTGACCTCAGCCCCACCTCCAACTCACTGGGCCACCCACTGCTGTCCACAGGGCCCCCATGGTAAAGGGCAGGGCTGTTTATTCTGCTCTGATAGAACTTCTTGGAGTTTGCCCAGTTGGGTGGCCAAAAATGACCAGCTTGCAAAGGGACCAGCCAGCAGGCCACATCCTCAAGGCCCGGGGTGCCCCAGCACAACAGCCCCCATCCTGGGACCCTCTCCGCTGTTGCATAGACATCAGCTTGCTTAGTTCTCACAAAGTTCTTGTGAGATGGGTCCGGAGGAAGAGGCTGCGGGCACAGAGAAGTGACGTGCCCAGCTGAGAGTCACACGGAAGGGGTAGAGCCGGGTCTTCCTAAGGAACTGATGACCCTGAGCAGCAAAACCAAGAGTGTGAGCTCAGGAGTCCAGAGCAGGCGCTCAAAGGTCTTTGGGGGTGGGGGTCTGACCCTGTGTGCCTGAAGGGAGGTCTTAGGGATGTCTGGCTCACAGGGAAGGCATCCAAGGTGAAAGGAACAGCATGAGCAAGAGCCTGGGGGAGGGAGCCGGGGCAAGTGTGGGGGTCAGGAGCTGGGCTTGGCAGGTGGGGGGGTGTTTATGGAGGATTCTAGACAGGGCTGTTGAGGCTGTTTCCCTTCAGGAGCAAGAAGCCCTTGAGGGTGCAAGAGGGGTTTGGAGTAGGGTGGCAGAGCTGTCCAGGAGGGGCTGTCATGAGGCTTCACTGGACCCTTGAGGGCTGAGTTCAAGGCAGGGGCGGGGCTGGGCCAGCAGCCATGGCTACACAAGCCACTGGCCGGTTTGCAGAGAGGACCGGAACTTTCCCACACAGACCAGTTCCTGTGTTCCTGTGTCTCTGAGAGGGCGTGCTCCATCTGGTCTCTCCTCTCTGGGGGTTTCCTGGGGTGATGAGAACAGGTACCCCAAGTGGGAGACCCCACCACAGGCCCAGTAGCCCCCAGGCTGCTCCACTGCCTCGCTCCCCAGAAGAGCCAGGAGTGGGGACTGCCCAGAGTGTCTGGCGCGGTCTCTCCCCTCCAGGAACACGACATTGAGACGCCCTACGGCCTTCTGCACGTGGTGATCCGGGGCTCCCCCAAGGGAAACCGTCCAGCCATCCTCACCTACCATGATGTGGGCCTCAACCGTAAGTGCCTCCCAGCCTCATTCGGCCCTCCTCTGCCTCCAATCTGTCAGAGCAGTGAGGCTCTCCCTCCCTCCCCACAGGGCCTTGTAGATCCCACTCACAGCTCTGTGACCTTAGTCATCTGACTTCCCTGCTGGACCCTAAGGCTGATGACCTGTGCCTTACCCACCCTCTCAGGGCCCACTGGCCTCCCTTCCGACCCCCCACCCCCTCTGCTCAGCTACAGCTGAGAGGTGTGTCTTTGCAGACAAGCTATGCTTCAACACCTTCTTCAACTTCGAGGACATGCAGGAGATCACCAAACATTTTGTGGTGTGCCACGTGGATGCCCCCGGACAGCAAGTGGGAGCTTCACAGTTTCCTCAGGGGTAGGTACCCAGACACCCCCTCCCCATCCCCAGCTCTGCGTGCCAGGCTGCACCTGGGCCCTGACCTCCTGCTCTGCCTGCAGGTACCAGTTTCCCTCCATGGAGCAACTGGCTGCCATGCTTCCCAGCGTTGTACAGCATTTTGGGTGAGTCTCCGCCCAGCCCCTGCCCCTGTGCTGGGGGTCAGAGGCTGCTCACCACCACCACAGAGCCACCTGGCTCCAGCTGAGGGCTTCAGGCTGTGGCGGGGCCTGCTCTGGATGGCATTTATGGGAAACAGCACCCCCAGCCCTAGAGTGACCAGCCTGCTCTGCACCAGGTTCAAGTACGTGATTGGCATCGGAGTGGGAGCCGGAGCCTATGTGCTGGCCAAGTTTGCAGTGAGTCTCCCCACCCCACCCAGAACCCCAGACCCCTTGCAGAGCAGGTGTCTCCCAGACAACCCCGCTCTGCTCTTCCTTCTCCCCCCACCATCCCTTCACATAGAAAACCCCCTCTTTTTCTTCAAGGAAATTGACTTTCTTAAATAAGAGGTTCCTTTCTCCAATATCTCCTCAAAAGACTATAAATTATAACTTGTTTAAGCTATTATCCAAAACCAAAATTTCTATTAGCAACATACTATATGAGTGATTGTTGTAAACAAGAATAATCCTTCATTAATTACAATAGTATTTAAACATGAATCATTTTTTAACAAAAAAATTACACTTACATCAAGATTGGGAGGTTTAAAGAAGCCACATTTCAAAAACTTCATTTTGATAGGAGTCCACAAGTTTTTCATCTCTAAAAACAAAAAAGGCTAATATTTTAGGATTCAAAACATTTCCTTTTTTTTTTTTTTGAGTCGGATTCTCACTCTGTCATCCAGGCTGGAGTGTAGTGGCATGCTCATGGCCACTGCAGCCTCAACCTGCTGGGCTTAGGCGATCCTTCCACCTCAGCCTTCCAAGTAGCTGGAACCACAGGCATGTGCCACCACACCCAGCTGATTTTTTAATTTATTGTAGAGACAAGGTCTCATCTTGTTGCCCAGGCTGTTCTTGAACCCAAAGACGCAGGCAGTCCTCTCACCTCAGCCTCCCAAAGTGCTGGGATTACAGGCGTGAGCCACTGTGCCCGCCTAAAATATTCCTTCTTCAAAAGAAATGCCCAAGAATTTCCAACTCCGGTTTCCATTTCAGCACTTAACCATTTTGTTAACTGTAGACCAGCCCTTGCCACTCCACACTTGATGTGGTTACAGTGTTGTGTGCCATTTTTCCCAAAACATGGGCCAACAGTTGAAGAGAAAATGCAAATCTCTTTTACAATGTCTAACACAAACCAGTCTTTGAAAAGGTCAGTTTCTTAATTTATATTACAAGGGCTTCGTTTTCTGTAAAAGCAAAGAAACAACATGTTTAAGATTTTAAGATGTTCAATACTCAGTTGTGCAATAGCACCATCTTCAAGAATGCATTAAAAGGGGTGGAAAATGGTGATAGACATTCTAAACAAATACAAGAACTGTCAAAGGTCTGAGGTGGGGAGGACGACAAGCAGGACATCTGGACATGAACAGGCCCAGTGCTAGTTGTCATCAGCAGCATCTTGAAGACTTTACAGAGGCTTCCAGCTCTCGCGACCTTTACAACCACCTGTGAGATAGGCAGGGCCAGAAGTTCACAGGTCATCTTCTAGGTGGGAGGGTCGGAGCTCCCTGTACCAATCCCTGGCTTGCCCAGCCCTGTCTCCCCTCTCATGGCAGCTCATCTTCCCCGACCTGGTGGAGGGGCTGGTGCTGATGAACATTGATCCCAACGGCAAAGGCTGGATCGACTGGGCAGCCACCAAGGTGGGCATGATGCCCTGAGGTAGGGCGTGGGGTGGGGGTGGGGGTGGGGGTGGGGGGGCAGGAATCGGTAACCGGTGAGGGGCAGCCCTCACACAGGCTTCCCCCCTCTCGTGCAGCTCTCTGGCCTGACTAGTACTTTACCTGACACAGTGCTGTCTCACCTTTTTAGTCAGGTAAGGGTGCGGAGCTTCTGCAGACCTGGGGCCCTCCCCAGGATCAGGGGCAGCAGGATGAGATGGCATGGGGCCTCGGATAGCTGTAAGGCCTGGTTCTGTCTATTCTTAGCATTTAGGCTCCTGCCCTTCCCAGCCCGGCCAGGAAGAGGCAGGCAGGTGATATTTGGCATCTGACCTGTCTCACTCCATTATCGTCTCCACGATGCTGTAGCATCCAACAGATGGGGATGGGGGCTCCTCCCCTCTGCTCCCCTTCCGAGGCCCCACTTCTGCCTTCCCCCACCCTCCTACCCCTGCCCTGCTGGGAGTAGGGCAAGGGCTGCTCCAGCGGTGACCTCTGCGGGTCCCCTCTGAGCCTGCGTCCCTCTGTCTGCTCCCCCGCGCACGCCCACCTGTCCCCCATACCCAGGAAGAGCTGGTGAACAACACAGAGTTGGTGCAGAGCTACCGGCAGCAGATTGGGAACGTGGTGAACCAGGCCAACCTGCAGCTCTTCTGGAACATGTACAACAGGTACAGGGCTCTGCAGCCCTGGGACCCAGTGCCCCCCAGGGGGGCCCTCCCATAACTAACCATGGGCAGAGGCCGGGCAGGCCACACGCTCACCCCACTTTGCAGATGAGCAGGTTACGGAGCCTCGGAGGGGTTCGTTTCTTGCCCAGGGTCGTGCCCTATAAGGGACAGAGGGGGAGCAGGGCATTGGACTCTGACTCTGGGCCTTGGGCCCTTCCACTTCTCCTCTTCCCTTGGGGCACTGCTGACCAGGAGCGCTGGGGGATGTTGGTGACATCTCTGACCCCAACACCGCCCGTCTTGGTGTTGCAAAATGGGGGAGGAGGTCAGATGAGCCCAGCGTTTGCAAGCTGTGCTCCTTGGAGCCTCTTTGGCAGTTTCCCTGCAGGTGGTGGCTCCCACTGGCCTGCCCTCCCTTCTCTTTCTCCTGCATATATCTGTTAAGCACTTGCTGTGTGCATGGTGCTAGAAAAGCAATAGAGAATAAGAGAGACCCAGGGCCTGCACCCCATGCAGTCCAGGAGACAGGCCAGCAACAGAAACTCCCATAGCACAGGAGGGGGCACACATGGCTCTGAGGGGGTGCAGAGCAAAATCTGAGAGCCTGCCTGGCAGGGGTGGGGGGTGTCTGGAAAGAAGTCCCAGTGAGGAGCCATTTGGTCCCTGATTATGCAGAGCAGGTCCCTGTTTGACCAACTGGCAGCGTTGGGCTCGGGGACCTCCTCTACCCAGTCCTAGATGCCTGCCTCTGTCTCTGCCCCTCCCCCGCAGCCGCAGAGACCTGGACATTAACCGACCCGGGACGGTGCCCAATGCTAAGACTCTCCGGTGAGTGATCCCGGCCCTCCTGCCTGCCCTGGCCTTTGCTCCCATGCCCTGCCCAGACAGCCCTTTTCCTCTGTGTCTGCAGCTGCCCAGTGATGCTGGTGGTCGGGGATAATGCGCCCGCTGAGGATGGGGTGGTGAGTTGGGGCTGTGTGCTGACTGGGGGTGGGAGGTGGGCACGAAGGGCTCAGTGGCCCCGAGCCAGCAGGGCCTTCCTGATTCCGCCCAGGGTAGCCTCCGGGAGTGGATGGTGGGCTCCTTGTCCACGACCCACCACCTTACCATGAATCACCATCTGCCCCCATCCTTGCAGCGAGGGGGCCTGGGGATGAGGGGAGCTGGGGCCAGGGTAGCCCGCCGGATGGTCCCCTTTCCTTCCCCGGCAGCACAGCCCTGTCCTCAGTCTCTATCTACCTCAGGCCCAGAGCCTAAGATCATTTTCTCTAAAATGTTGTTGACTCATTATAAAATAAGTAATGTGTTGGACACAGTGGCTCACACCTGCAATCTCAGCACTTTGGGAGGCCATGGCAGGAGGATCGCTTGAGCCCAGGAATTTGAGACCAACCTGGGCAACATAGCAAAACCTGGTCTCTACAAAAAAATTTTAAGAAAGATTAGCATGGTGGTGTGCACCTGTAGTCCTAGCTACTTGGGAGGCTGAGGCAGGAGGATTGCCTGAGCAAGGAGGTGAAGGCTGCGGTGAGCCATGGTCATGCCACTGCCTTCCAGCTGAGTGACAGTGAGACCCTGACTCAAGAGAAAAAAAGCAATGGATGTACACAATGGTATGGTCCCCCTTCCACTGCCACTGGTACCCATTATTATTGGGGATAGTGTGTCGTCTCTCTTGGTTGGAACTCTGGGAGCAAGTGGCCTGGGGGTGGGGTACCCCATCAGCACAGAGCTGCCCTTAGGCCTCAGGGTCCAGAAGTGTCCAGAGCAGCCCCTACTGTGCCTGGACAAGTCTTTCTGTGCCCACATGGAGGGCCTGGAAGAGCGGGGGGAGGAGGGTGGCAGGGGCTGCACCAGCCTCTGGACCAGGCAGCAGCCTCAGTATCCTGTGGCCACTTGGCAGCCCTCACCTCACTGCCAGACTCCTGGGGCTTTCCCAGGCCCGTCCTGTCAGGATGACCCTGAACCTCTGTGTGGGCATTCCTAAACCATGCCCATTCCCACTCTACCAGCAGTTGTGAGGTGGGTCCGAGGGTCCAGACCCCTTGGGAGGCTGCTAACTGGGTGGCCCTGAGAGAACACCTGGGGAGAGGCTATCTTCCTCTGCCTCCCTGCGCCCTGCCCAGCTCTGGGCATAGAACCTGCCTTAGCAATGGGGTAGGGCCGTTACTGAAGCTGACTCCTTGTCCCCAGGTGGAGTGCAACTCCAAACTGGACCCAAGCACCACAACCTTCCTGAAGGTGAGGCCTTCCTCCCCAGCCCTGAGCCAGCTCTCCCACAGCCCAGCCTCAGGGAGGGGCCAAGGAGGGGCCTGTCTGGGTCCTGGCCAGGATGGGAACCTATCCAGGTGTGGGGCCCTTGCTCAGCTCACCCCACTCTCTCCCTTGCAGATGGCAGACTCTGGGGGGCTTCCCCAGGTCACACAGGTGAGACTCTTGTACCAGCTAGTTTGGAGATGGGGGTTGGGGGAACGCCTCCTCTCCCCGCCATCCCATGTGGCCAGTCAAAGCACGTGCCTGTCTTACCTCCCACAGCCAGGGAAGCTAACTGAAGCCTTCAAATACTTCCTGCAAGGCATGGGCTACAGTAAGTATACCTCCACCCACCCCTCCAGAGGCTAGTGGGCAGGCAAGGGTGGGGGAACATGCTGGCAGGACTGGCACACAGCATCAGGTGGTGCTGAGAAGCCTACGGGTGAAGCTGTTGCCTGGGCCCCGATGCTGGGCCACACACAGCCTCCACCTGGAGGTGGAGGAAGCCTGGGGACACTGTTCTGATGGCAGTGCTGGGCCTACTGGAGACGGGCCTGTTCTCCCAGGCCAGGGGGGCCCAGGGCCTGGGGCTGGGTCCTGCCAAGGAAGCCTGTCTGAGGGTAAGTCACACTCACCACCCACCCCTGCTCGCCAGGGTCATAGTTGGGCCCCTAGCACCTGAGAAGAACTTTTGTCACAAGTGGTGGATGTGCCCAGGGACATCCTGGGAGTGGGCTTGGAGTCTGGGGACCAGGGACTGCAAGCGAAACCCTCTAAATGTTAGGAGAGCTGAAGACAGCTGAACCTGGAGTGACATATCTCAAGATCCTGAGTTAACAGGGTCTCTGGGGTAGAGCCAGACACACACACACACACACACACGTCTGACAGGAGTCTGGTGGCTTGTATCTCCTCGATCCACCAACCTCCCCCAACACACACCTGCTCCCCTCCGGACTTCACCGTCTAGAACTGGATGGGAGGTGGGTGGGCCTGATGTTGGGAAGCACACCCTGCAGTAAGAGTCCCTCCAGAGCCAGACACACACACACACACACACACACACACACACACACACACGTCTGACAGGAGTCTGGTGGCTTGTATCTCCTCGATCCACCAACCTCCCCCAACACACACCTGCTCCCCTCCGGACTTCACCGTCTAGAACTGGATGGGAGGTGGGTGGGCCTGATGTTGGGAAGCACACCCTGCAGTAAGAGTCCCTCCAGCCTTAGACCCTCCAGCCTCTCTGTGGAAAAGCAGGGCAGAGAGGCGAGGCCGGCAGGAGCGCGGAAGCCGGGCCCTGGGCGGGGATGGCACTCGATGAACACTTGTCAGGTGAATGGATAAACAACCCTTGCTCAGGTGCTGGGATGTGTGCTCAGGGTCAGGCAAGAAGTACTCCCAGGCAGCGCAAGAGTTGGGAGGATGTGGGAGGTTGTGCAAGCCTCCCCATTCTAGACACAGGGAGACCAAGGTCCAGCAGCATGGTGAGGCTAGGAGTATGGGTCCTGAAAGGCCGCGTCAACATGAGCCCCTCTGCGCCCGCAGCCCAGGCTGGAGAAGTCGGGTAGATTAGTACCAACACCGCTGTCGGGCTCCTCGGGGCTGTGGTTCCTTCTGGGGCCCCTGCGTGGGCAGGCGGGAGTGGGCTTTCTGAGGCTCCGGCCCTGTCCCCAGCCTCTCTGTGCCTGTCCCTTGTCTCCTCTGTGGCCACCTCAGTGCCCTTGCCTGTGCGGCCTGCTCTTCACTGTGTCCTGTGTCTCCCCTGTCCCCTGCCCCCTCTGGCTCTGTCTTCTCTCTTAGTTGCCTACTTGAAGGACCGAAGGCTGAGTGGAGGAGCAGGTAGCCCCACAGCCCCTCCCCCATGCATGGACCCCGGCCGCCCCGCTCGCTCCTCCCTCCATGCAGTGCTGCAGCCAGGCTGCATCTCGCTGTGGTTTGGAATCGTCCTGTGTCCTGTTCAACTCAAAAGCTCCAAAAAGTCTCGCTCTTCTGCAGACCCTGGCCCACTGTGGGCTCTAGGTTGGCTGGGTGGCAGAGCAGTCTTGCTTCTGAGTTGCCCTGAGCTGCGTGGCTTCCAGAGCTCTGGGGGCCGGAACCAGACCCTCCTCAGAGGTAGATCCCAGACCCCGCCCTGCCCAAGCCACACAGGTGGCGTTCTGGAGGGTAGAGTTTGCTCCCTGCAAGTCTCGCTTGTGCAGCTATCAATGAGGGCAGAATCTGAATTTAGGACAGTGTGAGGCCACCACACCGTGTCCTCCTTTACAGAAGCAGTCCTACTTCCCCACCATCATCCGCTCTTGAGAGAGGCACAGTCGGAAACCCAGCGCCTCTCTGCACCGGCTTAGGGGTGCCTAGTCAGCTGCTGAGAGGGCCCTGCTGGCTGTGGCCCCTTTGGCCCATCACTGTCAATGGTACTGCATGCCCCCAGGCCTGCCAGAGGTGTCGCCAGTGCCCTGGCTTGGGAGGGCCTCCGTGCCCTCGGTGGAACGGCTCACTGGCCGCTTTGCTTGCATCATCCTCCTGCCAGCAGGCGCCTGGTCCTGCCTGCCAGTCCTCACGCCCATTCCGTCTCTGCCCACAGTGCCCTCGGCCAGCATGACTCGTCTGGCACGCTCTCGTACCGCGTCCCTCACCAGCGCCAGCTCAGTGGATGGCAGCCGCCCGCAGGCCTGCACCCACTCAGAGAGCAGCGAGGGACTGGGCCAGGTCAACCACACCATGGAGGTGTCCTGTTGAAGCCCTCGGTCCCACCGAAGACACCCACCTGCCCACCCGCGTCGAGGTCCCACTGCCATCTTTGCGCCAGCTCATTTTCCCTTTAGTTTATTTTTGTGGGGGCAAAGGGGTTACTTCTCTTGCGTGTGAAAAGACAAGGGGATCCATCTTAGATGCTGCAACGGAACAGTCTCCAGATGGTGTGAGGGGCTCACTCCTCCCTCCATCCCACTCAACATGCTGACCTGGCTGACTCCTGTCATCCCACTCCCTGCGGCCCAGGCCCGGGCAGGGCGGGGCAATGGGAGGCAGGAGATGAGCGAAGCATCCAGGCTGTTCCTGGATTCAAGCTAGTTCGCCTTGGGATGAGCCCTTGGACAGGCAGGTTTGAAGATGGGAGGGACTTTGAGGGGGTGGGTCCTGGGCCAGCAGGAGCACGAGTCCCGCTCAGGCCCTGGTGTGGGAGCTGGAGGGCCCCTCCCCCACCCGTCACCAAGCACACCTGTTTGTCTTGTAGCACATGTGACAATCATCTGGACAGTGGCCACAAGGGGTGCTCCGACCAGGCAGCAGTTTTCCTGGTGCTCTCTGGGCCGGGCTGGTGCTGTAGGGCCAGGCAGGCAGGGGCTGAAGGGGTTTATCTGCCTAAGGAAGACAGAACATGGAGAACCCTGAAGGCAGGAATGCCACAGATTGTCCCTTCTAGCCCACACACTCTGCCCCCTCCTGGCCCTGTCCCATTTCTGAGCCGAGGTCTCCCTGAGGCGGAAGGTCACCTGGTCCTCTTGTCTCCATAGTGAGCTGACTAGGGGGTGAGGGAGAAGGCTGGGATGGCCAGTGTGTGTTGTGTGCACCTCCAAGGACTTTGCGGTGACTGCCTTTGAGAGCCAGCAGGTAGCCAGAGGCAGGGGAAGCTGAGAGTCTTTGTAGACCCCTCTTTGCCCCCAAGTTCCCTAGAGGACAACCCAGTCAGCAGCAACGTGGTATTTCTAGGCAGAGCTCTGGTCAAGTGTGCCAGCGGTTCCTGTAGGCATCACTGACGAAGAGAGTTTATTTGGCAAGAACTGGCCCGAGGCAGCGAGGCTTCTGCAGCCCCACATCCACATCTCCGCCTGCTGGACAGGGCTTGGGCTAGGACTTGCTGGGTCCTGGGTGTGGGCTGAAGGTCCTTGAAGTGAACGAGTGATGAGTGCCAGGTAGAGGAGAAAGGCTCTCCACACGCCCCAGCCCCCTCCTGCCCCCCGAAGCCCAGGACTGTGCCGTATATGTCCTGTCTAGCCACCTTACCCAGGAGACTCTCCTGGCCCAGAAACCAGAGCCACTCACCTTGGAGCCTAGATCAATGGTCACAAACCCCGAAACAGGAGACAGCTGTGAACAAATGAAGGGCTGTGGGCGGGGAGCTGTGGGGTGTTCTGAGGCTGAGGACACCTACATCCATGTTTCCTCCATACACATCACCCTCCTTCTAGAATCTTAAGCCATGACTAGACTGCTCTAGAGCCTTGTGGAGTGTTCGTCTGTCCCAGTTCTATTCACTCACGTGCTTCCTTTGAACACTGAATGTGACTGTTTGAAAGCTGGTAGAATTAATCCCTCTTACTGTAGATAGCAGTGCGAATCTTGAATTTCCTTTTTTTTGGCTGTGTTTTCAGGTGAGATATCTATAAATATACATTATATATATATATATATGTATATCAGGTCCTCCTGCATATGGTTTTCCCTCGGAGGTTGTCTCTTCTTTGGTCAAGGTAAACTTTTAATGGAGTTTATTATTTTCTTCTCTGTACAAAATGAAGAGCCTACTTTTGTGTATTCTGGTGGTTGATGTCATGAGATTTTGAGATGACAAAATGTAAACAAGATGAAAACCCTTGTCAACGTAGAAAGAGTTAACTGTGCTGAAAAACTAATAAAGAGCCTAAGAAGAATTGGAGTGTGGTGACACTGTGCCTGCCATGAGAAGCTTTTTTATTTTTATTTTTGAGTCAGAGTCTCACTCTGTCGCCCAGGCTGGAGTGCAGTGGTATGTTACAGCCACCTCAGCCTCGACCTGCTGGGCTCTGGTGATCCTTCCACCTCAGCCTTCCAAGTAGCTAGAACTGCAGGTGTGCGCCATTATGCCCAACTAATCTTTTTATTGATTGTAGAACCAAAGTTACCAAGTTGCCCAGGCTGGTCTAGAGCCCTGGGCTCAGACAGTCTTCTTGCCTCAGCCTCCCAAAATGCTGGGATTACAGACATGAGCCACCATGCCCAGGGAAACTTTTGAAGAGATACAATGTTTAGGCCAGGGCTGCTGGTGCAGTGTGGGTTTGGGGTTGACAGTGCCAGGAGAGGACAGGGACTGTCTCCACCCATCCCTACTTCTAGTACTTGCCACACACATTTTACCTGGAAGACAAAATGACAAACATAAAAAACAGTATTTTCCCATTTCTCCTTAAACCCCTGACTCTGACAAAATACAGCTCTCCAGAAAAATGCTTTAAAGACAAAACAAAACACATGCCTCCCAATGGTCTCTTGCCTGAGCCAATACATTCCTTAAAAGATAAATGATCAACAGGTTTATGACTATACTTCTACAATCTATAGTCAAATATACTATAACCAGATATTCCTTTGTACCCAAACTTTTTTTTTTTTGAGTTGGAGTCTCACTCTGTCACCCAGGCTGAAAGGTGATTCTTCCACCTCAGCCTTCCAAGTAGCTGGAACTACAGGCATGTGCCAACATGCCTGGCTAATTTTTTAATTTATTGTAGAGATGAGGGCTCGCCAAGATGCCCAGGCAATCCTCTCACCTCAGCCTCCCAAAGTGCTGGGATTACAGGCATGAGCCACCACACCGGGCCCAAACTCTTTTTGTTTTTTGGCACCATGCTGGAGTGAAGTGGCACCATCATATTTTTTTTTTTTTTTTGAGTTGGAGTCTCACTCTGTCGCCCAGACTGGAGTGCAGTGGCTGCTCCCGGCCACTGTAGCCTCGACCTGCTGGGCTCTGGCGATCCTTCTGCCTCCGCCTTCCAAGTGGCTGGAACTACAGGCGTGCACTACCACGCCTGGCTTATTTTTTGATTTATTGTAGAGATGAGGTCTCGCCAAGTTGCCCAGGTGGATCTCCAACCCGCGGGCTCAGGCAATCCACTCACCTCGGCCTCCCAAAGGTGCGGGATTACAGGCTGAGCCACCAAGCCCGGCTTGGCACCATCACATTAATAGCTCGTAGCAGCCTTGAATTCCTGAGCTCAGGCAGCCCGGCCTCCACCTCCTACCTCATTCTCTCAAGTAACTAGGACTACAGGCGTGTCATCGTGCCTGGCACCAGGCTAATTTCTTAAAATGTATATAGTAACAGGGTCTCCCTATGGTTGCCCAGGCTGGTCTCCTGGCCTCAAGAGATTGTCCCACTTCAGCCTCACAAGATGCTGGCCTCTTACACCCAAACTCTGGTATGGTTTTTTTTGGTTTTTGGGGGGGTTTTTTTGAGTTGGAGTCTCATTCTGTTGCCCAGACTGGAGTGCAGTGGCCGCTCCCGGCCACCGCAGCCTCGACCTGCTGGGCTCCGGCAATCCTTCCGCTTCCGCCTTCCAAGTAGCTGGAACTACAGGCGCATGCTACCACACCCGGTTAATTTTTTGATTTATTGTAGAGATGAGGTCTCACCAAGTTGCCCAGGCGGGTCTCAAACCCGTGGGCTCAGGTAGTCCATTCATCTCAGCCTCCCAAGGCACGGGATTACGAGGCTGAGCCACCGAGCCCGGCTGGGGTTTTTGTTTTTGTTTTTTTGAGTAGGCGTCTCTGTTGCTCAGGCTGGAGTGCAGTGGCACACTCTTGGCCACCACAGCCTCAAACTTCTGAGCTCAGGTGATCTGTCCCCTCAGTTTTCCAAGTAGCTGGAACTACAGGTGTCCACCACCACGCCCAACTAATTTTATTATTTATTGTATTGACAAAGTCTTGCCAAGTCACCCATTGGTCTCAAACCCTGGGCTCAAGCAATCCTCTCGCCTCTACCTCCCAAAGTGCTGGGATTACAGGTGTGAGCCACTGCGCCCGGCTTAATTCTTTAAAAGCTTCACTTGGCTTTAAACAGCATGCCAATCTCTACATATTCTATAGGGTAGGTATGTCATTCCGTTTCACAGCCGAGGCAAAAGCTTCAGAATAAAAGATTTGCCCTAATAAAAAGACCAACCTGAGTGCTGAACTTTGGCACTGCTTTTTGCTTCAAAAGCCACATGTGTAACCTCAATATATGCTGCCTCGTTTTCTTAAATTTAATAGCATGCTGCTTCCACGTGTTTAACCACAATTTGTTCATTTAATTCATTCATTTATTCCGTAAATACTGAGTCTCTTGCCGTGTTAGCTAATGAAGCAAGTTAAAAATAAAACCGGTCAAGTGCTATGCCACTGATGATGAAAACCAGAGATGTACTAGCAGTTGATGGCAGAGGGGGGTCTCTTCTAAATCCGGGAGTCCTCCAGGCCACCCGCTCCAAAACACGCAAACCCTGCTAACTGATCAAGTAACAATGGAATGGTTGGATGGCCTCAGCAACAAGGGTGGCTGTCACGAGGGGTGCTGGCTGTGCTGATGGGTGCGCTCACCACCTGCCAGGTCCTGGCTTCCAGGTCAGAAACCCATTTTGTTCTTACACCCAGATTTTTACTCCATCCATGAAGTCTCAGCTTTCCGGGCAGGCCAAAGGGGTGGGTTGCACCTGGCTCAGAACCAGGCTCGGGCGGCATGGGGACACGGGACTTGAGGCTGTGTTGGATTTTTGTGTTTGTTTGTTTTGAGTTGGAGTCTCACTCTGTCGCCCAAGCTGGATTGCAGTGGCACACTAACGGCCACCGCAACCTCGACCTGCTGGGCTCAGGCATCCTTCCGTCTCAACTTTCCAAGTAGCTAGAAATACAGGAATGCGCCACCACCCCGGCTACTTTTTAATGTTTATTGTAGAGATGAGGTCTCGCCAAGTTGCCCAGGCTGGTCTCGAACTCCTGGACTCAGGCAATCCTCTCACCTCCGCCTTCCAGAGTGCTGGGATGGCAGGCGTCAGCCACCGCGACCGGCTCCAGGCTGTCTTCAGCAGGAGGGGGGTCCACCCAGCGAGAATTCCCGCGGGTCTACAGTGTAGCCGCGGAACCCGCACCACGTGGTTCCGGCACCGGGGCGGGCCCGCGGCGCCGGAAGTCCCCGCGCGATCGGCAGACCGACCGGCCGGCCGAGCGCCCTCGGACCATGGCGGCCCGGGCGAAGCGCCCGCGGGTGAGTGGCCGGCGGCCGGCGCGGGGCTCGCTCGTCTCCGCCGCGCCCGCCCTACCCCGCCCTACCCCGCCCGAGTGCCTCCCCGCGCACGCTCTCTCCCGCGCCTCCCCTCCCCCCCAAGCGCTGCCCGCGCCGCCGCGCCGCGGTCTCCGCCCGCCCCGCGGGCTCTCCAGGGCGCGGCCGCGTCACTACGATCGCTTACCTCAGGTGGCGGGGCCCAGGGACGACGGCGACTCGGACCCGGTGGCCGGCTTCCTGAGCTGGTGCGGGCGGGTGGGGCTGGAGCTGAGTCCCAAGGTGAGTGTGTGGGTGCGCGGGGCAGAGGGGGCGCGGCGGGCGCGGGGCTGCTCTGACCCGCCCCTCCTCCCGCGCAGGTGGCGGTGAGCCGGCAGGGCACGGTGGCCGGCTACGGCATGGTGGCCCGGGAGAGCGTGCAGCCCGGGGAGCTGCTGTTCGCGGTGCCGCGGGCGGCGCTCCTGTCGCCGTATACCTGCGCCATCGGCGGCCTGCTGGAGCGAGGTGGGCGCGACGCGGACGCGGGCGCCGAGGGGGCCCGCCAGGCCGCGCCGGGCGCTCACCCGCCCCGTGTCTCCCTCAGAGCGGGGCGCGCTGCGGAGCCAGTCGGGCTGGGTGCCGCTGCTGCTGGCGCTGCTGCACGAGCTGCAGGCCGCGGCCTCACCCTGGAGGCCCTACTTGGCGCTCTGGCCCGAGCTGGGCCGCTTGGAGCACCCCATGTTCTGGTGAGAGCCTTGGGAGGGGGTGGGGAGCGCCCGCACCGCAGTCCCCAGCCCCCCTTCCCGGAGACAGAAGCCCCCCCGCACAGCACCAGTTCTACCCAGTAGCGTGTGAGGGGAACCTCAGTGGCCGTGTCTGCAGGCCAGAGGAGGAGCGTAGGCGCCTGCTGCAGGGCACAGGAGTACCCGAGGCCGTGGAAAAGGACTTGACCAACATCCGCAGCGAGTACTATTCCATCGTGCTGCCCTTCATGGAAGCGCACCCCAAGCTCTTCAGCCGCAGCGTTCGCTCCCTAGAACTCTACCGCCAGCTCGTGGCCCTCGTCATGGCCTATAGGTCAGTGAGTAGAGCCTTGAAGGAGGGAACCCCGTTTTTTAGAGCTCTGTTGAGGGCCAAGAAGGGAAGAGCAGGGAAGCCCATCCCCAGTCCCTTAGCCAAGTTCTCTGCCAGCTTTCAGGAGCCACTGGATGAAGACGAGGATGAAAAGGAGCCTAACTCCCCCTTGATGGTGCCTGCTGCAGACATACTAAACCACATAGCCAATCACAATGCCAATCTAGAATACTCTGCGGTGAGTGACTCCGACCTAGTTCATATTCTTCTGTGCACCAATTGAGCATTTGATTCAAGCTAGTGTTATTAGACTCCACTCTCTTGCTACTGCTAAAAATGAGGCAAAAACAGTTCCTGTACATACTTTTAGTAAGCATATTACAGTAAAATCATTAAAACACACAACATATATATATATTTTTTGAGTTGGAGTCCCACTCCGTCGCCCAGACTGGAGTGCAGTGGCTGCTCCCGGCCACCGCAGCCTCGACCTGCTGGGCTCCGGCGATCCTTCCGCCTCAGCCTTCCGAGTAGCCGGAATTACAGGCATGCGCTACTACACCCGGCTGATTTTTTGATTTATTGTAGAGATGAGGTCTCACCAAGTTGCCTAGGCAGATCTCGAACCCGCAGGCTCAGGGATTCCACTCACCTCAGCCTCCCAAAGGCGTGGGATTACAGGCTGAGCCACCGAGCCTGGCTATCTTTTCTAATGTCTTCAAAGTTGTGGCTAATCCTCTGATAAACTATACTACCATGTATTTGGTGCTAGTGACTGGGGGGAATGGTCTGCATAGCCATGTGTCACTTCTTGCTGCCTGCTTTTGTCAGTAAGCCAGAACTATGTGGTGGTGGTGTTTTTTATGGGGGGGGCGAGGGGGTTTTACAGTCCAGATGTCTAAGATGTCTCTCAGGGCTGTGTTTATACCAGTTATATTCTATATGAAAAGCTGCAGGAAAAGACACGTTTTAGGAATTAAAAATTAACAAATATGGCTATTTCTTAACCCTTGCCTCCATTTGTCTTTCCTACCTTGAGCTATACGTAGTTTCATTTGTAAAGTTAGTAGTTTTGGGGGGGGGGTTGAATTGGAGTCTCATGCTGTTGCCCAGGCTGCAGTGCAGTGGCAAGCTCACAGCCAACACAGCCTTGACCTGCTGGGCTCAGGCAATCCTTCCACCTCAGCCTTCCAAGTAGCTGAAACTACAGGTGCATGCCACCACACCCAGCTAATTTTTTGATTTGTTGTAGAGATGAGGTCTCACCAAGTTGCCAGGGCTTGTCTCAGGCAGTCCTCACCTCTGCCTCCTGGAGTGCTGGGATAATAGGTGTGAATCACCATACCCAGCAAAGCTAGCAGCTTTTTTTTTTTTGAGTTGGTCTCACTCTGTGGGGTGGGGCCCGGAGTGTGCCCAGATTGGAGTGCAGTGGCATGCTCCCGGCCCCACCACAGCCTTGACCTACTGGGCTCCAGCGATCCTTCCGCCTCGGCCTTCCAAGTAGCCTGAACTACAGGCGCGTGCTACCACACCTGGCTAATTTTTGATTTATTATAGAAACGAGGTCTCTCCAAGTTGCCCGTGTGAGCCTCGATCCCATGGGCTCAGACAAACCCCTCGCCTCAGCCTCCCAAAGTGCTAGGATTACAGGTTGAGCCACTGAGCCCTGCCGCTAGCAGCTTTTTAAATGTTGAAGATGACTCTGCAGATTCACTGAATAAAACATGGAGCTGACCTTTTTAAATTAGCCTCGGGAGGCTGAGGTGAGTGGATTGCCTGAGCCCGCGGGTTCAAGACCCGCCTGGGCAGGTGAGACCTCATCTCTACAATAAATCAAAAAATCAGCCGGGTGTGGTAGCACATGCCTATAATTCTGGCTACTTGGAAGGCTGAGGCGGAAGGATCCCGGAGCCCAGCAGGTCGAGGCTGCGGTGGCCGGGAGCAGCCACTGCACTCCAGTCTGGGCAACAGAGTGAGACTCCAACTCAAAAATAAATGAATAAAATAAAATAAATAGCCTCATCCTTTCATTCTACAGTACAGGGTCAAGCAGGAAATGAAAGTGAAACCTTGGTAGATAGCACATCAGTCCCTGCTGGAGGCTCTTCCTGAAGGCAGTAGTCTTCATGGGGCTGGCCTGGGAAAGGCATGGCCCCAGCTTCTTCTTTTCACCCCAGAATTACCTTCGGATGGTAGCCACTCAGACCATTCCTAAAGGCCATGAGATTTTCAACACTTATGGACAAATGGCTAATTGGCAACTGATTCATATGTACGGTTTTGTTGAACCATATCCTGACAACACAGATGACACAGCTGACATTCAGATGGTGACAGTTCGTGAAGCAGCATTACAGGGTGAGTGTTTCATTAACTCAATCTTTTGATACTGCTGGCTATGTCTATACCTGCCTCAGGTTAAATGGCTCTGCCTAGACAGCAGTTGACTTATAGACTAGGTGGTAGACTACGGGAAAAATGAACCCTTTGGTGTACTGAGACTATTTAATAGCATGCTACTTCCCTGTGTTAACTTCACAGGAACAAAAGTTGAAGCTGAAAGGCTCCTACTGTGTGAACGCTGGGATTTCTTATGCAAACTGGAGATGGTAGGGGAAGAGGGAGCCTTTGTGATTGGGCGGGAGGAGGTGCTGACTGAAGAAGAACTGATCACCACACTAAAGGTAAAGGGCTGACAACTGCCATAGTGAAAAATAGCTCAAGTATTTGGAGCAAAATAACTAGAAGATGGGGGGGGGTGGAACGTTGGGTAAACACTTAAATAGGCTGGGTTTCCTGTAAATCAATTTCAGAAATATACAAGTAGTACAACCTAATTTAAAGGGCCCCTGTGGTTGCTTCTAGGTACTGTGCATGCCTGCTGAGGAGTTTAGAGAGTTTAAGGACCAAGATGGATTGGAAGATGATAAAAGAGAAGAGTGCAGCCTAGCAATCACAAATATCCCCAAGCTCAGAGCATCATGGAAACAGCTTCTTCAAAACAGTGTTCTGCTGACCCTGCAAAACTATGCCACAGACTTAAAAACTGAGCAAGATTTACTCAATAATAAGGAGGTCTATGCCAAACTCAGCTGGAGGGAGCAGCAAGCCTTACAAGTTCGCTATGGTCAGAAGATGATCTTACATCAGTTATTGGAATTAACAAGTTAGCAGGTTCCCTGTTGCCGGAAGAACAGCAATAAGAACTTATATTCTAAGCTGATATTGTTGAAAATAAAGAAAATTTGTTTTTTTTTTTCCTTATTAAATACCAAAAGGAAATGTAGCAAAGATGTCATGCTAGGATTAACTCTGAGGTTAAGGTGATGTAAGGATTGCATGACTTGGGAATCACTGCTGGTTGTTACTTAAGAACACATTCTGTTTTGTCCTGTTTTAACCAAAGCCTTGGCCTCCTTTATTTGAAAGACTCTTAGAGGATTTAATAAGCTGTGTTACTGACACTCAGTGGCTGCTTTAAATCCACCCAAAATTATATAAGTCAGCAGTCTGGAGCTTGCTCTAGTGGTACAACTTACTTTGTCCAGGGAATAAACCCTAAGACACCACTCCATAGAACTTCAGCTATTTAATTCTGAACGTTTTGTCTTTTCTGGCCATAAAACTTGGCAGTCATTACAGGTTGAGGTAAATTCTAACAGTGGATACGTTTCAAAATATATATAACCATTCATTTTCTTTTAAAAATACCTTAAGGTAAAGGATTTTAAAGAAACCTGGGCATTTTGTAATTCAGTTTAACCAAAGAAAACTACTCTGCCAATTTTTCTCCTTTGAAAAGGGAACAGGAAAAGAACACTGCAAAAATTTCCTTTCTTGTTTATTAAGCATGCCAGCTTAACAGTGGGAAAGATGTGCCTTTCAGTAAGAAGCTGGTGTTTCCCAATGATCCCAAGCTCTGAGCTGTCTACTTGCCTCACCACCAGCACTGGTTGCTGCTACTGAGAAAGGCACAGTGGGCTCCATGCCTGTCATGACTTTAATGTTTAACTACAGTATGCACACACATACAGGTAGGGGAGCTAAAGCCCAGGAGCCAATACACTTACAAAACGTTCAAAATCCTCACAAAAGGGGCTGTACTGGTCCTTTTTGACTTTGTCATTCGGCCTGTACAGCCATTCAGAAGGGGGAGATGGGAGAGGGCAATTCATGAGATTTGGTTCCCTTTTTCCACAAGAAAAATTCTTTTGTCACAAGAGGGATGAGGGAGATCTTTAGTCACAGTCTGGTTTCCCCTTATAAAAACAGTTGACCCTGTTTCACATGGCCAAGTGTACATTCTCCAGCAGAAGTGAGAAGCTACTACAACTGTTGCTCTGTAGTCCGCTTTCAAATGGGTTTGGAGAAAGGAAAAAGAAAAGCCCATGAGATCCCTATCATGAGCCCTTCCCATGCTCCCTGGCCTATCAAATTCTAGCATATCTACATTGTTAATAACTTAGTGATTATCAAGGTCCCTTGTCCACATTAAAAAAAATAAGGTTACATAATATTTAAATTGGCTAGCTTGCTATTTCTTTGGGTCACCAAGAATGTCAAGACATGGAGTTATGCTGGCAGACTCCATGTATATGGCATCAGCAGCCTCTTAATTACAAGGTACCAGATAGTACACAAACCCAAGAAGTTCCAGACAGAGGTTTTCTCTTTCATATATTTACACAAGTTCAAAATGATATTCACAGCATCTTCTAAATTTTGGCCAAGTGTCAAAAAATGCATTTAAACTTTGGAACGTGCCCACATAAGACAGGAGGCTGACCCCAACAACAGCCGGGGCAGATACCCGAGAACCATAGGACTGGGAAAGTCAGGTAGGGTTGAAAGGATTCTTCAGTCAGTTTATGAACTTAGGGCAGTGGGACCTCCAGGCTGACACATTTACAATGGAGATGCAGTTCCATCTAACTGGCACCTGTCCCTTCCATTACTTGCTGAGCCTGCTTCTGTCCCATGCAGCACTGTGCGACCGACTGGAATAACCTGAAAAATGAGTTACAAATTCGTGAGAAAAGTTCAGGCCTAACAATGCCCTGCATCTCACTTGCTTTAGCTACAAATCACTAAGTCAAGCTAGAGAAAAGTGATTTCATGCTCCTGTCTCATTCCTAGACAATTAAAAATTACTTTTAACTCACTTTTCAATTTCTGGGGCACAGTGTACAAACTCGTGGTTCCAGAACTTAAACGCTGGATTTTTAATCAGTTCAATGAAGGTAATAAGAAGACCCCAAGGATGTGGCCTATTTACAATCAACCGTTCCAAGAGAACCCTGAAAAAGGAGAGAAAGGGTTAGTTAATGGCAGAGAAACATACAAATTCCTGACCATTCCTCCATTACCTTTCTTCTCTTTCCCTGAGTATTAAACCATCTGCAAAAGTATTTACCCTTAGTAAAGACAGATGGATTAATCGCTATACTCAATACAGTATGGCTAATGAATAATGAAGATGGATTCTGGTTAGAATACCTTGGTACTTACTGAGCCCTAGAAGACAAAGTATTGACATAAAGACAATTGCATCTATCCCAGAACTGTTCAGAAGGGGGATGGGGGTGTCGGCCTGGGGGAGCCACATAAGTCCACAGAGCCCACAAAAAGCAACCACTTCAAGAACAAATAACCAGTGAAAGTGAAGAAGTAGGAAATAAAAATTCTAGCACTGCCGGGCTCGGTGGCTCAACCTGTAATCCCGCGCCTTTGGGAGGCTGAGGTGAGTGGACTGCCTGAGCCCGCGAGTTTGAGACCCGCCTGGGCAGCGAGACCTCATCTCTACAATAAATCAAAAAAATCAGCCGGGCGTGGTAGTGCACGCCTGTAATTCCGGCTACTTGGAAGGCTGAGGCGGAAGGATGGCCGGAGCCCAGCAGGTCGAGGCTGCGGTGGCTGGGAGCGGCCACTGCACTCCAGTCTGGGCGACAGTGTGAGACTCCAACTCAAAAAAACAAAACAAAAATTCTAGCACTGTTAGTGAATGTGTAAATTGGTAAACTTTTTCTGAATGGCAGTAAGTACTGGTTTAAATATTCATATCCTTTCACCTACCAAGTATACACGAAGCATAAAAACAAAAGATTAAGTACAAGGAAGTTTACTGCAGCTTTATATATAATCATGAACAAAATGGAACATTAGGCATTCAACAGTAAAATGTTAAATTTTAGTATAAATCTAAATTTTGTAAGCAAATCTAAAGAATACCATATTTAGCAGCCTAGGCAAATGGCTAGGTTTTAGAAGTCCAGCTCAACATTTAAAGTATATGTAAGCTGGGCTCGGTGGCTCAGCCTGTAATCCCGCGCCTTTGGGAGGCTGAGGTTGAGTGGATTGCCTGAGCCCGCAGATTCGAGACCCACCTGGGCAACTTGGTGAGACCGCATCTCTACAATAAATCAAAAATTAGCTGGGCACGGTAACGCGCCCCTGTAGTTCCAGCTACTTGGAAGGCTTAGGCGGAAGGATCGCCAGAGCCCAGCAGGTCAAGGCTGCGGTGGCCAGGACCAGCCACTGCACTCCACTCTGGGTGACAGAGTGAGACTCCAACTCAAAAAAAAACAAAAAACAAAAAATAAAGTATATGTAGAAATCTCACTGGACTCTACCATTTGCCAATCTCTCCAACGCTATATTGTAGTCTAAGCAATCTGCAACCAATTCCTATTTAATTATTAGGAAAATTTAAGTATGATCCTACTAATTTGCTTAAAATCTTTCAACCCAAAAGTAATAAGGAAAGTCTATGGTCTTTAACATAGTCTTTTACAGGCCTGCATAACTTAGAACTGGCTAAAAAGGCTGCCAACATCTCAGAGATGCTCCTGACCTTTAATCAAAATGGGCCTTTTCATGTAAACTACTTTTGATTTTAGCAAGAATTATGTTTTGTAATTCTCTGTTTGTATTAGGAGGGCAGGAATCACCCAATTGGCTATCACAACTATATCCCACATGTAACATATACATATTGGACATGTAAAAGATATTCACAGCCGGGCTCGGTGGCTCAGCCTGTAATCCCGCGCTTTGGGAGGCTGAGGTGAGTGGATTGCCTGAGTCTGCGGGTTCGAGACCCACCTGGGTGACTTGGCGAGACCTCATCTCTACAATAAATCAAAAAATTAGCCGGGTGTGGTAGCGTGCTCCTATACTTCCAGCTACTTGGAAGGCTGAGGCAGAAGGATCGCCAGAGCCCAGCAGGTGGAGGCTGCGGTGGCTGGGAGCGTCCACTGCACTCCAGTCTGGGCGACTGAGTGAGACTCCAACTCAAAAAAAAAAAAAAAAAAGATATTCACTAAACAATGAATGCACAGAAAAAATCCCAAGAATTCAAAATGAAGGGGAGGGTGGTATTACTTCAAAGTATTTAAAAAATAAACCTCTCACCTTGTGATCTGTTCCTGGATAGCTTCAGTGTTGGCCTCTGCAAAAAGGTACAGCATGGTGCAGCTAAAGTAGTGAGTGTGGCTATTTGGGTACCGCAGTTGATTTGCAATTGCATTCAAGAAGAGATACCGACCTAGAGATTAAGAAGCCTTGATTTAGTGAAGACTTGCTCTGAAAGGCCAACATGGGAAGACAACACATAGTTCGGACTGGCTAGGGTTTGGATTTCTGACAGAGGTTTTCAAATTAATGTTTAATTTAAACCAGTGGTTCTCAGGAGCCCAGAGTTTTTATTTCTGTGGGTTTTATTTCAATATTTTCCACATTAGAAATTAAATATTTTCCAAATAATGTATTGAGACTGGGCTCGCTGGCTCAGCCTGTAATCCCAGCATTTTGGGAAGCCGAGGCGAGTGGACTGCCTGAGCCCACAGGTTCGAGACCAGCCTAGGTAACTTGGCAAGACCTCGTCTCTACAATAAAGATCAAAACAAAATTAGCCAGGCAAGGTAGCGCACCTGTAGTTCTGGCTACTTGGAAGGCTGAGGCGGAAGGATTGCCAGAGTCCAGCAGGTTGATGCTGGGGTGCCATGTGTGTCAACTGCACTCTAACCTGGGCAACAGACTGAGACTCCAACTCCAACAAACAAACAAAAAGTATTGAAAGTGTCACCAAGTTTTTATATTTTACAAATCTCTATTATCTCACTTGATTCTCGTTTCTATTTCTGTGTTCAACCTGGTGCGGTATTATATATCATGCAGCCACTGGAAAATTCCACCGCACACTCATGACAAAATGAGAACAAAAAAAAGCAAATGTTTTATCATGAAAATGGTTTTGACCTCATAAAAAGGTCTTGAGGACATCTAAGGGTCCCCAAACCATGCTTCAAGAACCACTAGTAAAAACTATGTTGAATATTATCTTTACTGGATTTGGTGGTCTACCTCTGTTTTTTAGGTTTTTTTTTTTTTTGAGTTGGAGTCTCACTCTATCACCCAGGCTGGAGTGCAGTGGCACGCTCACAGCCACTGCAGCCATGATCTGCTGGGCTCAGGCGGGATCCTTCCGCCTCAGCCTTCTAAGTAGTTGGAACTACAGGCGTGTGCCACCACGCCTGGCTAATTTTTTGATTTATTGTAGAGACGAGGTCTCAACAAGTTGCCCAGGTTGATCTTGAACCCCTGGACTCAGGAAATCCTCTCACCTTGGCCTCCCAAAGTGCCAGGATTACAGGCTTGAGCTACTATGCCCGGCTGCCTCTCTGCTTTATACTACTCATATCCAAGTCTATCACAGTGAGCTCTGGGTATAATGGTATTCAATTTTGTTAAAACTTGACCTTAAGCTGCCTTGAATCTTTTTTACATATAAGCATACCAAATATATACAAGATTAATCTGTCTCTCAAGAATCCATAGCAAAGTAAAAGTAGTTGTCCTAGCCAGGCACAATGGCTCACAGCTATAATCCCAGCACTTTGGGAGACTGAGATGGAAGGACTGCTTGAGCCCAGGAGTTCATAAGCAGTGATCATGCCACTGTACTTCAGCCTGGGCAACAATGAGACCCCCCGCAAGTCAAAAGTCTTTCTAAAGTGTATGATATGTGCTACAATGAGCAGGACTATACAGCTAGTTAGCACCTAATTGGGGTCTCCATTATATAAGACGTATATACAAAGAAATGTAGCTCAAGCAGCAAAGCTATAACCTGCAACAGGAATTATACTGTGACCTTTTTGCAGAACAGACAGAAGGGTCCTATTCATTAATCTTTATACAACTAACATTTAACACTCTGCCTGGCAAACAGGCACCAATAAATGCTTGTAAAAGGCAGACTAACAAAACAATGTAACATGAGCCCATTTTTAAAGAGGAATGTATTTGTTTTCACACTAAAAAACTGTAGTCATACACCCACCACCACAATATTAACTGATACAGGAGTCTGCATAATTCTGTCTGTATTTTCTGCATTAAGCATTACATAACCAGTCAACCTAGAAATATACAGACATAACATTTTTTCACTATTGTGGCTTAAAGCAGTTTTACATTCTTGTGGTCAGACTATGGCAAAAAGCACAGCAAACTCTACACTCACCCTCAGTGTCCAAGTCCACAGCCAGGTTCTGGAAGATATCCATGTGTGCCGAGTGGGTGATGGTGCTCATTGAAGGCGTGCTGCCCTTGTTGTGGATGTGTGCAATGGCCTGAGTCCCTACATAGAGCACCAGTGCATTGATGAGCTGGAGGTTGTAGCGATTGCCAGGCTCATTGGACACCTTAAATGAGCAAAACAGAAAGCTTATCTCTACCCCTGAAGATGACTGATGTTAGTACCAGTGTTTCTAAACCCTTCTTATGCCTTCATAGAAAAGTTGAAATGTTCAACATTCACTGCGATTTAAATGTCAGGCTTGCCTGAATTGGTGAGATTATTTGACAACCACACAAACCCCAAAAGGGTGCTTGTATGTATCAACAAGAGAAGCATGGTTTCCCTCAGGAAGCCAAAGCTTTAACAGATTACCATCACTGTGCTAATAGCACAGTTCTAAAGTAAAATTTATGCTCAAAATATGCAATTTCCCAATCATAATATTTAGAGAGAGAGAAAGTTGTGTGGTTGCATGGTATACAAAGACACTAAGGGTAATACAGCTTCAAGTCATTCTACACAGCAAATTAAACTGGAATCCATTTACTAATGAAAACCTCCCAAGTACAAATAGGTACTGGCTATTAATGGTCTATTCTTACAGAAACCCAGTCTATTCACTGGTTGCCTCATCCAAAGCTATAGCACTCTGTCACTGATGAAATTAACTAGTGAAATATATAAATCCAGTTAAGCTTGCCCAACTGACAGAAATAGCAGTATGTTTTAAAATCTTTAAATCAAGTTGAAACAACTAACTTCCTAATGGGCCACACACAGGACATACATAGAAAGTACTTTCTAAGGAAGATAGCTGAATTGCAGCCGAACCAACTAACCTGTAGGTTGCTGCGCAGATCAGACAGAAAAGTGACTGGCGATCGAGTTTTAAGATAGGAATCCAAATCCTTTTTGAACTGAGGGGGCATCACTCCGGTGAAATTGGTGAGAATCCGGGGTGCAATGTTAATTTCACTCAACATGTCCACCTGCCACAGACAAATCCAAGAATCACAATCAGAATCATTTATAGGAGTTAACAGCAAACTGTATCTATGCTAGAATGCGGTAGAATTGTTTTTCTAAAAATACCTTCAAAGAGTAGAGCTAGCGTTTTTATTAATCAGTCTTTTTTTTAATTAGAAGAATCTTTATGAGATGATAGAAATTTCTTATTCTACAGTGTATTTCCTTTCTAAAGACAAGATAAGTGCTTTTTGTGTAGAGGTCTAGTTTGCATCACTAATTTGTTTTCCCTGGACTTGCATTTCAAAAGTAAGAGTCCAGGATGAGATTCCTCACTCATCAAGAATCTTTGAAAGGAAGCCCCAGCAGAACAAGACATCACACTTAAAAAAAAAAAGAAAAAATGCAGCCGGGCTCAGTGGCTCAGCCTGTAATCCCAGCGCTTTGGGAGGCTGAGGTGAGTGGATTTCCTGAGCCCGCGGGTTCGAGACCCGCCTGGGCAACTTGGTGAGACCGTATCTCTACAATAAATAAAAAATTAGCCAGGCATGGTAGTGCGTGCCTGTAGTTCCAGCTACTTGGAAGGCTAAGGCGGAAGGATCGCCAGAGTCCAGCAGGTTGAGGCTGCAGTGGCCGGGAGCGGTCACTGCACTCCAGTCTGGGACAGAGTGAGACTCCAACTCAAAAAAAAAAGCATGTGAAAGAAAAACAGGAACAGAGAATACATAAAAATTATAGCCAGGCATAGTAAGGTGCACCTAAGACCCAGCTACTAAGGAGCCTGAGGCAGGAGGATCACTTGAGCTCAGGAGTTTGAGGCTGCAGTGCTCTAAGATCATGACTGTGAGTAGCCAGCTTGGGAAACACAGTGAGACTTATATCACTTTTTAAAAAGAAAGAAAAAGAAAAAAACCATAGCAGTCATGTCAAAGTAGTGTGATTATAATTCTCTTTTACTTCAACAAATTAAACTATAGTCAGTCCTCCATATCCTCAGGTTCCACATCCAATCAACTGCAGACTGAAAATTGGGGGGCGTGGGGGGTGGGAGAAGACACAATATTAATACAAAATAATACAACAAAAAATGCAAATTAAAAAACAATACAACTATTTATACAGCACTGACACTGTATTAGGTATCATAAGTATTTTAGACATGATTTTAAAATTGTATATATAAGAAACTTGAGCAACCTCAAAGTTTGGTATCTGAAGGAGTTCTGAAACCAATTCTGAGAAAACCGAGGGATAGCAGCACACCGAGGGATGACTGTACAAGCACACGCACGTGCACACACACACACAAAACACCTGTGAAATATAGGCAATGCGAAGGTCTGTTTGTTCTGCAATTTTTTGCTATGTGGGGTGCACCCAGCAAATGACAAACTCAACACCTAGGTTGGGGTTCTATAAATACAGCTAAATTTAATATCAAAATTAATTATGAAAGCTAACAATTAGAAAAATATTGTGAACTAGCCAACAACAGTGATAGCAGCAATATTATACTCTATCAGGCTCAACAATATGACTGTTTGCCCCAGAAAGTACTCTTAAATACAGGTCACTGTGCCTGTGTATGACGGGGAGAAGGGGGTTAATTAACTATTTATAAAATACTAAGACATAACTTTTCCTTAAACTGTTTGGAACTTTACCTTCAGATTAGGAGTGAATGGGTCTGGGAGCCTCATATTTCTTGGGAAGGCACTCAGGATCAAATTTCTTAACTGGATACAATTAGGTGGGATCACATCACAGAACCCATAATGGTAATCACAAAGGAACTCAGGGAAATCATGCAAAAGGACGAGCAGCACTCTTAAGGTACCCTATTTTTTTAAAAAAACAAGAAAATCATTTTCATACTAAGTAAAGGGAGTAACAACTTTCCTATGATAAACTTAATACTAACTTTTAAAAAGGCAAAAAGTATACTTAAATAACATTATTTTTAAAGGTTACAGGCTTTAATTAGCAATAACAATATCACAGGCAATTTATCAAATATTTCCATCTTGGAATCATAAAAATATAGGCATCTGGAGTTTATAGCTTTAAAATGAACATGTTAGAACAGGAGCCTGGACCTTTAAAAAAACAAACAAAAAACCCCAATGATTTGTCTGTCTTCAAAACCTAAAAAAAAGAACTGATGAAAACCAAGTAGAATAAAAAGAATACATACCAATTAACATTTTTTTAAAGTTCTGAAGAGGGGGAGATAAAAGCAAAATAGTTCTTGATAAATATCGATAAAATTGATAAACCCTATCCAAGAATGATGGAGAAAGCACAGAAATTACTAATGTCAGAAATGAAAAAGGAGCTATCACTACAGATCCTACAATCATGAAAAATAGATTAAGAAAATATTAAACAATTTATGCTAATAAATTTGACAATTCAGATACATAGGTGATATACAGAATACCTTAGCAACTTTTTTTTCCCCCAGGAGAAGAGAGCTAGGATGAAGGAAGAGTAAACTAGGATGAAGGAGGGGAGGGACCGAATGAAGGAGGTGTGAACTAGGATGAAGGAGAGCTAGGATGATCAAGGAGAGGGACAGAATAGGGGAGGAGAGAGCTAGGATGAAGGGAGACCTTAGCAACTTTGAAACACAAACATTTTTCATATAAATCACAAAAAAACTTTTAATAAAAGTTTAAAAAATTGATAATTTTGGCTATAGTAAATTATTCTGTTCCTCAAAAGACACAAGCTTCCCCATCCCCTTTAAGGGAGCAAAAAGGCAAACTGTGAGAGTGGAAGGTATTTGAAATTATCAAGGGCTAGATACAGTGGATCACATCTGAAATCTCCACTCAGGTGGAGGCAGGTGATGGGAAGACTGCTTTAGCCCAGGAGTTTTCAGACCAGCCTAGGTAACACAGTGAGACCTCATTGCTACAAAAAATGAAAAATTAGCCTAGTGGGGCAGAACGCACCTGTAGTCCCAGCCACTCGGGAGGCTGAGGCAGAATGATCACCTGAGCCCAGGAGGTCAAGGCTGCAGTGAGCTGTGATTGTGCCACTGCTCTCCAGCCTGAGTGAAAGAATGACACCCTAGCTCAGGAGAAAAAGTGAAAAGAAAAAGAAATCCTCAAAGAAATGTAAATTAAATCTACAACTGCCAAAACGGCTAAAATGAAAACCAGGCAATACCAGATACAGCAAGTATGTGGGGAAAACAGTAATTCTGATGTGCTATTGAAAAGTGTCAACTGAGCTGGGGGCAGTGCTCACACCTATAATCAGCACTCTGGGAGGCAAGAGGATTGTTGGAGCCCAGGAGTTTGAGACCAGTCTGGACAACATAGTGAAACTTCATCTGTTTCAAAAGAAAAAAATTAAACAGGCATAGTTGTGCCCACCTGTAGTCCTAGCTACTCAAAAGCCGGGATGAGAGGATCACCTGAGCCAGGAAGTCAAGGCTGCAGTGAGCAATGATCATGCCACGGCACTCCAGCCTAGGCAACAGAGTGAGAGAGATCCCAGACTCAAAAAGTAAACTGGTACAAAATGTTTGTAAAATTGGAATATCTACTAAAGTTGAACATACAACTACTCTATGATATGGGTGCTGATTATACAAGTACATTTGATTTTTGCACTTCTATGTATGTATATTTTAAAAGCTTAATAAAAACAAAGTAAGTCCTCATTCCTAGTTAGAATGCTTTTTAGCTCTGAAAGTTATTTTAATTTATGAATCCAAATTAATTACCTTATAGAGGATTTGCATAGGTTTGGTGAGTTCCACATTTCTAAGGAAAGGCGCTAAGTACTTGAATAAATCAATCAGTAGCTGTGCATACATAGGCCATCCCTGAAAGAAAAAATGTACGTGATTCATAATTATACTCAGCTGTTGTCTGGCCACCAAAAGTTGCCTGAGCAGCTACAGTGTGACTTTTCTTCATACTAGCATAAGCAGAGAATACTAACGTAAGTACCTGTGCTATAGATTGCTTAGCATAAAAAAAAAGATTAAGTAAGTATGGAAACAGTGAGAAACAGTATCAGGACATAATGGTCCTCATGCCTGTAACAAAATCTAAAAGGGGAGAAGAGGAAGGAAATTTTGGAAACTTTCCATAGAACATAAAACACTCAAGCAACTGAAAAACTGACAGCCTGAGGTTTTCTTTTTTTTTTTGAGTTGGAGTCTCACTTGGTCGCCCAGACTGGAGTGCAGTGGCCGCTTCTGGCCACCACAGCCTCGCCTGCTAGGCTCCAGCAATCCTTCCGCCTCAGCCTTCCAAGTAGCCAGAATTACAGGCATGCGCTACCACGCCCGGCTGATTTCTTTGATTTATTGTAGAGATGAGGTCTCACTGCCCAGGCGGATCTCGAACCCGCAGGCTCAGGCAATCCACTCACCTCAGCCTCCCAAAGGCACGGGATTACAGGCTGAGCCACCGAGCCCGGCTCTGAGGCTTTCTTAATGCTTTAATGCCTTCTTTTTGTTAAGTTCTGGGTCTCATTTCTTTTTCCTCTTCCAAATACCTCAACTCCTGGCAAATCAACCCCGTCAAATTTACAACAGGAATCCACTAATTTCAGCCAAAGTTAGCCTAAAGCCAAACCCATTATGTTTAATTCATTCTTAGATAATTTTATTCAATATGCTGTGCTCCTTCCTCCTGGAATGCACTTCTCCATCAAACAAAACCCACTTCATTTAAGAGTTATTTCACCTTCTTTTTTGCCAAGTTCACTCCAGCACACAGTAGTCCCATTTCTTCCGATCTGAAGGGCCAAACAAGGGTACTTTCTGTATACTCATTTGCCATTTAATTGCAAGATGGGAGGAAAAACTTCTCATGTTAACTGTGTTGTATTCCCAACTAGGTTAAGAACTCTTTAATAGAACTTAATCATAATCCTTCAAAATAAAGTAGTCTACTGGTCCTCAATCTTAATATAAGTATTCAGAGTAAGGATTTGCAAAATTAGCATGCTCTAAAGCTTCATTACCCAGAGATTTATTCAGATATAGACATCTGAAGGCATCTGAGGCACCCAAGGATTTCAATTTTAAAAATAATGCTCAACTTTAAAAAGCTACACCTCCCCGCAAAAAAGACCAACCCTTAACTGACCCTGTATGTAACATAAATCATTACTATGTTTAAAGAAGTAAAACATTAAAAAACAAACAAAAATTTTTGAGAGGTTGATACAGGTGGCCCACAACTGAGTTGGAGAAGCAATACCCTAATCACTGAGAAATGGCTTTCAGACAGAGGCATTAAATTTCTCTCCATGTACTGAGTCAACACTAAATAGAATTCCCAGCTGAGTGGAGTACAATTACTAGTAATGATTAACAAAAATAAATAGGCAGTGCTAATATGTCCAGGCAGTTAAAGTCTTCATCTACAGGAGATAAACTGCAGCCACACCTTCTGCTGTGGCGTATGTGCCAGCATTCTTGCAATAAATATCCGATGGGAGATCAGTTCGAGCCAGGCATATACAAAGCCAGGAGCTTTGGTAGGTCTCAAGATGTGGAATGTATTGCTGAAAGAAGAAAAACTTTAGTCAGAAGCACAGTCTAATGTAAATATCGTGCACGGCACATGAATGTAGTCAATGTGCAAGCTGTCTTACAAATCAACATGCCTCAAAATCCATGAGGGTTCTACTCCTAAAATTGTATTATACTAAACCAGCAATCTTTAACAGGAAATCACTATTAAACTCAACAGTACTCACCAGAAAGCTGTAAGTGTCTGGAAATTAATAGTTTCCAACACATGCTCAGGTGCATTGAGTTCCAAAAGCAGCATGATAAAAATTCGATGGTAGGGAAGCTGCTGAAATTCACTTTGCCGAACATCATGATCTTGCAGGAGAACTCCCACTACTATGCCAAGAACCTACACACAACACACAGATTAGAACCTGTAAATCATACAGATAAATTTGCTTACTACTTTCAAGTCATGCTTTTTTTTTTAACCTTGCATTTTTAAGCCCCACATTAAAAGAAAGATTATATATACCATCTGAATATAAAACTATGCTGGCAGTCAAATCAAATGGGCCAAACATTGGTTTGATTTGTCCTATAGTGTTTTGTGTGTTTTCTTTGAATTTCAACATCCTTGGACCAGACAAATCTGTATAATTCTCCAGAAATACCCAAAGATTTTTTCAAAAGCTATAGAAATCAACATGGCCCCTCACATTTCACTACGTTAACACAGTCTAACAATTTTTTTTTTTTGAGTTGGAGTCTCACTCTGTCGCCCAGACTGGAGTGCAGTGGCCGTTCCCGGCCACCGCAGCCTCAACCTTCTGGGCTCCGGCGATCCTTCCGCCTCAGCTCTAACAATTTAATTCTTCTAGTCTGACATGAAGCTGACAATTGGCAAATGGTTTACACCTCTCTTATCATTTAGTAGGTGGGGCCAAGGAAGCTGTTAGACTGCAGAAATGTCTCAAAGAACTGTCCTCTACTTCACTTGATTTGTCTACTGAACAATGGAGGAATATAAAAAACTCACAGGTAGTTTCCCATATCCAAAACCTAAGTCTATTTTACAAATACTTTTATACCATTTTAATATTCAATTTTTCAAGAACTCCACTGTATAAATCAAATCAATGACTAAATGTCACTCATGGACTTGGAGCTACCACTCTGTTAGCAGTGGACATTTCTAGCCTCTCATTCATAGTGATTCTGCGTATGGAGCATATCTCATACTACCTAAATAGCTTCTATTTTAGTTTATGAACATACTGAAATACATCAAAATATATATTTTTCTTTTTTCTAAAATTTGGTGGGTATGTTTACACATTATCTATGAATGTTACAAAATGTTTTGGGGGAAGGAACAAGCCTGAGAGGATTAAAAACCACAGAAGTGGCCGGCCACGGTGGCTCATGCCTATAATCCCAGTACTTTGGGAGGCTGAGGTGAGAATTTTGCGAGTCCATGGGCTTGAGACCAGCCTGGGAAACTTGATAAGACAACGTCTCTACAATAAATCAAAAAATGAGCCAGGTATGGTGGTGCATGCCTGTAGTTCCAGCCACTTGGAAGGCTGAGGCAGAAGGATCACCTGAGCCCAGGTCAAGGCTGCGGTGACCATGAGCAGGCCACTGCACTCCAACCAGGGTGACAGTGAGACTCCAACTCAATATCAACAAAATCACTGATGTAGACTTCAAGTATACAAACACTAAGACAAGAAAGGATTTCAGACCTTGTTCAGCAGATTAATCTTTGTAACAGTGTTGGTGGCCTCCCCTGAGTGTTTCACTAGCAGTGCAATGAGTCGAACAAAGGCATCCAAGTTGTGATAGCACTTGGCTCGGATCATGGTGGGATTAGCAGCAGGATTGTGCTGCTGCTCAGCCTGAGCACGGTAACTGATTTCAACACACATTTCAGTACACAGACGAAAGAACCTTGTTATGAGATCATCAGTCTTCAATATTCCTTGCTGGTGCATCTACCATGGGAACAAATAATTAAAGAGACACAATGAGATAATACATACAAATAAACTTCATACACTAATTTTCATGCCTAAGAGTTATTCTTTCATTTGTTCTTGTTGCCACATTTCTATTTCTTACGCGTTTAATTTTTTTAAAAGGTGTAGCCGGGCACAGGGGCTCACACCTGTAATCCCAGTACTTTGGGAGGCAGAAGCAAGAGGATTGCCTGAGCCCGCAGGTTCGAAACCAGTCTGGGAAATACGGTGAGATCTCATCTCTATAATAAATAAAAAATTAGCTGGGCATGGAGGCACATGCCTGTAGTTCCGTAGTTCCAGCTGCTTGGAAGGCTGAGGTAGAATGATTGCCTGAGCCCAGCAGGTCGAGGCTGCAGTGACTGTGAGTAACGTGCCACTGTACTCCAGCCACTCTGGCAACAGAGTGAGACTCTGACTCAACAACAACAACAAAAAAGCTGTCATGGGGAAAATTACTTTCCGATTAAGGAACATGACAGAATTCCTCCAGTTTTAAATTTAATGGAGAACAAAATAGACGAAAACTGACAGGTAGCATCATGGCAGTTTTGAACTGTAGGTCAAATAATTTGGAAAATTAACTATGTAAATGAAACCAACTTTTAATAACTCTCTTGGTCAGATTAAGACAGTGTATCTCCCCACAAGGAGACTAAATTGCATATATTTTACTTTCTCACGGAATGTAAGATAACTTGATTCTCAAAGAATTGAATTTAATTTCAAACTGACTTAACCCATAACAAAGCTTTAAAACTTCAACTAGCTATCCCCAGAAAAAAAATCAATAATCAGTACAATAAACAGGTACCACGTGAAAATACCCACAGACTATATCTAGCTATTTCAACACAATGAAGAAATGTTTACATTAAGTTAAAGCAGAAAAGACAAGATTATTTAAGAGAAAGGAAAAACTACACATTATAACACATGAACTAGAAGTGAAGCAAAGTAGGAAAGTTATTAGGCTAATACCCGCTCCCTTTCCTCAAAAAGACAACAGTGAAATAAGCATCAAGGCTGCAGAGGAAGGAGGAGGTCAGCGCTTACCAAACAAAGAAACCAAGCCAAGAAAGAAAACTTGAAAGTTATCTTGAAACTTTTTGTCTCATGATAAGCAATAAAACAGCTAAACTGGTAGGACTATCATAATAATGTAACCTGGACAAGACAGAATGCTGGCATGGCAAAGAGACTTTCTGTCTACACTGAAATCTGAAAAACTTACGCTGGGGTGTGTGTGTGGTGGGGGCAAGGAGGAGGGAGAAGAGTGGTGGAACAAGACCAGACTGCTATGATCAAGAGAGAGCACAAGGAAAGAAGGAATTCTCAAAGGGATGCAAAACAGAACAGAAAAGCATAACATATTATATCTTTGTCAAGAGAAAAAATGATAGCAAATAAGCCAGCAGGGAAGAACTGAGACAGTGCCACATCCATACCCATGAAATAGGAATGATCGCAAAGACCAAGTGATTCAAATTTCTTCCATCCAAATCAGAAACTATAACCTATGTGGTAACAACTTTTCAATAGGGTATGTTGTGTAATTTCCTAGGTTATTTTAGGGGAGAAATTTACTTAATGTGATTTACCAAGTAACGTATCTTGAAAAGTAAATCAAATTTCTAGTTAACTTCTAGAATTCAAATCTTCCACATTCAATTGTCATTTGAAAACAGACCAAATTTGTAAATCTTTCTTTGACAACATACTTACATTTTAGTGTCAATTTGAATATAAAGGTCAATCTGCAAAAATTAGCAGACAGCTGACCATGAACAAACATTACAATTCTACTAAAAGACATTCTAAGGCCCGTTTGAGAAGAATACCACTTTTGCCTAGTTATATTAGGACGCAATAACTTAATATGTCTTATTACCTAATAGTCACTGAAAATAGCCAGTAACAACCACAAACAAAATGCTAAATGTTACTCTGGCTCTCTTCCTTCATTTTTTTTGTTCATCCTATTCACAAATAGTCCTGCAAACCTGATTTTTAGCTAGCGTCTTGGTTTCTAACATAGTAACTCAAAGACTCTGCATCACATTTAATGAAAACATTGGGAACTATTTGAAAAAACATGTTACTATGTTTAAATAGGTAAGCTCCTTAAATTAGAAACTACATTTAAATATTTAAGTTTTTTGTTTTGCCATATCTTACTTTTTTTAATATGGGCTACTATGAGAATTTTACATACTTATTAGCCCATGATCCAACCCCTGCTGGTTGTCAAGCTAGTAAAATTACATTTAGCAGTTTCATTAGTCATCATCTGTACTTTTGTAGATATGACAACTGAAATGAGACAAAAAAACTAAAGGGAGGGACAGGCAATGCTGACTTTATTGCATAGTGATCAATAATGAGGAAACAGATAGGCTGTAACAATTTAACAGCACAATGGTGACATTTTTGGTTTGCATGAGTATGGAGGTAACTGTCTGACCACAGGTACATAATACTGAGCTTTAATAGTGGAGGTATCACACCCTACTTATGTTGAATAAAAAGCACCTTTCTTTCCAAAAGCTCTACCTGTCCAACAAACGCAGAGAAAGCTTTGGTACTGTCACGGCCAGCAGCTGCTGAATGGTAGAGATTCACCCATTCCCTCAGAAGATATTCTGCCTTCTCCCTCAGGCCTGGAGGGTCATCGTACTCTGAGGCTTGAGATATCCCAGAATGCATCATAAAGTTAGGGCCTCCATGAGCACGATCAATCATTGCTTCATAGTTGGATCGCACTACTTCCATCAGCTGGGGCAATCTAGTGCAATAAATCCAGAGTGAAAAATTGGTCTATTCATGGTTGTGATTTTAGACACACAATTGGACAATTTGCTCATTTAATATCACTTTACCATTTCCATATTGAAACAAAACTATTCTTGGTCTTTTCCTTGTTTATGAGAATATTAACATGCAAATGACACCTCAGTTAAGCTACTTTTTCCCCAAAAAAATGTACCCACTGAAATGGAGTTGATTGATGTTCAGAGTCAACAAATATTCACTGCTTACCTACTAGGTGCCATGCTTTCTTAATGTTACTCATCTTGATTCTCAACAGTTCTCTGATAAATTATTATATATATATAATGGGTTTGAGAAAGTCTATAAGCCTAAAATCAGAAAGTTTTTGAGTGGCATGACCAGGACTTAAACTCAGGACGCTGACACCAAGTCTAGCACTGCACGTGCTGCTCTACACCAAGGAGGCTTGGCAGTTAGTTATGCTTTCATACTTCAAGGGACACTATCAGGTCTCATTAACTACCCACATGGTAGGCAAAGCAGTTACGACAAATAATGTTAGTAAGTCTGCACATTCATTTCTTAAGCTCTTAGGCAACTGCTGAATACACAGGGATTTCAAAGCATTTCATCCTCACCCTTCTGGAGCGTTGCCTCTGGAATGGGCATTAATCCTCATGAGGGTTTCAATAGTGTGGAACAGATCTGCCTCAGTAACATGGGCAACACTTCTTTCATCCACCAGCAGGATTTTTACCAATTGCATAGCAAATGCCACAGCCATGTAGTTTAAACCATTTTCCATTGACTGGTAACACAGAAAACACAACGTAAGAGAGAAAAACTTAGAACACACATGCGCATGCGCATACACATTCCATTCAAGTAAATTCCTTCCATACCTGAGCTAGGTGAAGATCATACTGCTGCATATTAACCAAATGATTACGAATTAGCAGCTCCACAGCCTCCACATTATATTTATATTCATCCCGACATTCAATTAGGCACCTAGAAAGAGTATTTTTTAATTCATATATTGGGTTAACCATACCGTTATCAGGTAAACAGCCTTTTTTATTCAATGCCCATTTGTTCCAAATAAAGGATGTCTTGAGAGCCAACTACAAATCAGTAACCAAGTTTAAAAACAGCAATAAAGGGAGGCTGAGGTGAGTGGATCGCCTGAGCCCACGGGTTCGAGACCCGCCTGGGCAACTTGGCGAGACCTCATCTCTACAATAAATCAAAAAACCAGCCAGGCATGGTAGCGCATGCCTGTAATTCTGGCTACTCGGAAGGCTGAGGTGGAAGGATCGCTGGAGCCCAGCAGGTTGAGGCTGCAGTGGCCGGGAGCGGCCACTGCACTCTAGTCTGGGCCACAGAGTGAGACTCCAACTCAAAACAAAACAAAACAAAACAAAACAAAAGCAATAAAACAGAACCAACAGCCCAGGCTTTGCTTTCAAATCCAAGGAAGGAGAGGATTCCATTTAAGACATTAAAATATTTATATATGAATGCCACTGCTGTGACATCACTGAAACCTTTTAAAAAAATGATTTACAATTTACTTTGGAAAACAAGGTAATGGTTTTCTATATCCATCATGAAAGTAGAGAACAGACGGAAAAAAGGCAACTAACAATTCTGACTTCCTAGAATTAGGTATTCAAAATGTCCCAATCTAGAAAAAAGGAAAAAGGAAAAAAAAACCAGAAAAAACCAAAAAAACCTTTGGATATAAACAGGATCACAAATGCCAAAAAGGCAGTCTAAATATTACTATTCTTCTAAGATGGCTACTGACCTTGTGATCTGTTTGTTGCACCACGGAGACCCATATGCCCGGCCATCCTGCAGAGCTTTTAGGACCAGTAGGTGGCATTCCCTATAGCGCAGCAGTAGGTCAGCATCAGCACCACTTGTGGCATCTAGTAAGCCCTCTACAGCCTATGAGAGAAGGAGTGTTCAGAATCATAGAAAATATAGTGCTTGGCCAAACTATCAACATCAGAAACCAAAGTTCAATTAATACAAAATCTTACATACCTTCTAAAGCCTCAAGATTGTCTTCTCTACTCTCCAAACAGATTCTTCAGTCACCTAACATCACACTCTAAGTTTTAACTAGTTTAAGTTCATTCTGTGTTCTTCTTTGTCATAAAAAGAAGTCATATTTTGACTGTGTTGTACCTACACAGTGAAAATCCAGGGCTCTCCACCTATCCTGCCCTATTATTCAAATTCTTGATTCAACTTGTTCCATACAATCTAACTGGATATCTTTTAAAGTTCCTTCAATAACCACATTTCCAAAAATTCTTTCCTTAAGGGAAAATTTTCCACTTTACCATTCAAGACTACATGCTACTCCAGAGAAAAACACCTACTTATAGAACAGAATTTGATTTATACCACTTGTTAACTCTTCAGTGTAATTACGTAAGTATGTAGATGGTGGTACAGAACACCAGATGTTTACAAATCTTGTATCTTCTAATCATATATAAAAGCTAAAAGTACTGGCTTAAGAACCAACCTTTTGGAGCAATCCAAGAGCAGCTATGGCATCCCGAGAGTTTCGAGATAATACTACAACCTCCAAAAGACTTCGAAGAGCCTGAGCTTGAGGGTTCATGGCCAAAGTTGGTGGGATGGCATGTAGGTGCTGCTCCAGTTCTGTAATGCACTTATCATAAATCTGAGCTACATCATCTGTTGCCCAAGCTTGCTATTTAAGAAAAGGAACAATCAATAAGAGATAGAAATTTTTTAATGTTTTCACTGGTATGTATGCTAAATAAAGGTCTACTAGTAAGTCTACTACCTTTCTTTTTATATTTTTTTTAATCAAAACATGGAGACTCCTTCTTCCTGAGCTATTCAGTCTTAGGTGAGGCAATGCAAAGCAGACACGATGGAAGGGGTGTTTCACTTCAGAGTGGCAAACACCAGCATAATCAAGTGATCAAAGATTGGATAGACTGAGGGCAGCACAACTTGTGATATGTAGTATGTCTTCTACAGCCTAAGAAACTAAATGTTCCACCAAACTATGAAAAATATAGTACTCACTTCAACTGTCAAAGTCTGCATTCACTTCTGTGCTATTCCTATAAAAAATGCATTACCTGAATCTAGTCACGAAAATACATCAAGACCGGGCACGGTGGCTCAGCCTGTAATCCAAACATTCTGGGAGTCTGAGGCAAGAAGATTACCTGAGCGCAGGGGTTTAAGACCAGCCTAGGCAACTTGGTGAGACCTCGTCTCTACAATAAATCACAAAAACGAAGGCTAGTCTGAGCCTAGCAGGTCAAGGCTGCAGTGACTGTGAATGTGTCACTGCACTCCAGCCTGGGCGACAAAGAATGAAACTCTAACTCAAAAAAAAAAAAAAGGAAAACGAGAATACATTGAGCTAGGCATGGTGGCTCATGCCTATAATCCCAGCACTTTGGGAGGTAGGAGGAGACAGGATTGCCTGAGCCCAGGGATTTGAGATCAGCCTGGGCAACTTGATGAGACCTCATCTCTACAATAAATCAAAAAAGTAGCCGGGTGTGATGGCATGAGCCTATGGTTCTAGCTACTTGGAAGGCTAAGATTTAGATGGCATTAAGGTTCTAGTACTAATTTCTGATTTTAATGGTTGTACTGTGGTCACATAGGACAATATTTTTGTAAGAGATACAAACCAAAGGATTCAGGAGTGACGGGGACATCAGGTCAGTAACTTACTCTCAAATGGTTCAGGTGAAAAATGCTTTTCCCTATATTCCCAACTTTTCTATAAATAATTCTCAAAATGGTAGAAAATTTTGAAAACACAGAGCAAGTTAGGAAGTTACTACACAAATTCCTCTAATTAGGGGCAAACATTAAAGTTAAACCAACCTCATGAATTTTTTTAAAAAAATCCCTTACAAGCTATATGTAATCTATATACAAAGATTATAACTCAGCAACCGTGGGAATTTTCTTCCCCTGTAACTCTCTGTGAGTTTACCATAGAAAGAAAATGATGTATTAAATGTCAAAAACATTTCAATTGCTGGATGTGGTGGCTGACATCTGTAGTTCTAGCACTTTGGGAGGCTGAGGCAGGATTGTCTGAGTCCAGGATTTCGAGACCAGTCTGGGCAACATAGCAAGACCTCAACTCTCCAAAAAAAAAAAATTAGCTAGGCATGAGGTATGTGCCTACAGTCGCAGCTACCTGAGAGGGCTGCTGAGCCCAAGATTTGGAGGCCGCAGTGAGTCATGATCATGCCACTGCACTCCAGACTTCCTGATGAGAGTGAGACCCTGATTCAAAAAAAAATAAATAAAAAGCATTTAAATTAAACTGTAAAACAATTTAATCCAAAACAAGTATTTACCTTCATGGGCTGGGCTAAAAATCCTGTAGGCTGACTTAAATCATTCGTAGGCAAGAAGCCAGGCACATTTCGGGCAAACTCTTCATAAACAGCCAGCTGCTTTGGGTCCACACCACCAACCTTGGAAGAAGAAAACTTATTTTGACAGGATCCACTCCACAATCAAAAGCAGCTTTGTGGAAGTGGAAAGTTTGAAAGTAGGTAAGCACAGGAGTTCTGAGAAGGGACACAAGAGTCATTGCAACATATAACAGCATGATTGAGCATGCATACACACACAAACATGGTTCAGAACGGGGTTCCCATTTTCCCTGAGTCTTCTTAAGAGTCACCCTCATTTACATATTCATTACAAGTTTTCCCATTGGAAAATGCCTCAGATGGGACCACGCCAGTGCAATTCTCCCTCGGAGCTGATACTTAGATTTCTGTCTTGAAAACAATAAGCAACTATAAATAAAAACACAAGTATCAAAAATGTGACTAGAAAAGCCCAAGCTAGGAAATGTAAAAAACTTGGGAAACGTAAAAGTTAACAGGCAGAGGAACTCTTTACAATAGTACTTAAACAGTTTTGGGGGAGTGAGGGAATCTAAAGTTATTTTCATGCCTATTTCACAGGCAGTCTTTAAGTTAAAAAAAAATTTTTTTTTTTTAATGTCGGAGTCTCACTCTGTTGCCCAGGCTGGAGTGCAGTGGGACATGCAAGGCCACGGCAGCCCTCCATCTGCTGGGCTCAGGAGATCCTTCCGCCTCAGCCTTCCAAGTAGCTGGAACTACAGGCGTGCGCCACCACGCCCAGCTAAGTTTTTCTTTATTGTAGAGATGAGGTCTTGCCAAGTTGCCCAGACTGGTCTTGAACCCCTAGCCTCAGGCAATCCTCTCACCTCTGCCTCCCAAAGTGCTGGGATTACAGGCATGAGCCACCATGCCCAGCATAAAATGTTACTAAGAACTCAGGTAAAATGCTTTCTCAGAAACAACATTTAACTCTGCTGTCCTAGTCTTAGGAAGATCAAGCAACAAAAATAACAACAAAGATAGAGTATGGGAGCTCCAGTTCTCACTTTCAGCCTGATTTGCTCTGGCATCCGCTCGGCTTGATATGTGAGTACAACAGGATCACAGTACCTGCGCCCTTCTTGCCTAGCATGTTTTCTCAGCTCAAATTCCTGCAAACAAAAAAAGTCACTGAGGTTCTTGTTATAAGGCACTTTCTTAAATTAAAAAAAAACAACTCAAAAGGCAAATGCTAAACACTTACAGTTGCTAATCTCTTGTCCATTTCAGGGCCTGCTTTTTCTACTGCCGTCTTCTGAATAAAACAGCAAGCCAATTCACAATTGTCCTGAGCTAACTGGGCAGCTGCCTGATCCATCATTTCCCTTTGTTGTGGGGAAGCAGTCTGTTAACGGGAGGGAAAAAAGGAAGGAAAAAGATGTACAAGTTGGTGTGGACAGACAGATATATAGGTTACTACAAAATGCAATGCATCTGACATGCATTTTAAGTTCTGGTTCTGCTTATGAATCAGCTGTGACCTCGCAATAGTCTTAACAATCAGTTTCCTCAACTGTAAGATGAAAATGTCCTTAACGTCTTATCAGCTTATTGTGAACATGAGAAATATGAAACCAGAAGAGTAAACAAAAGAATTATTAACCATGACATCTCAGATTCAAAATTAGTAACTAATTTACTGAAGAGTATGAGCCAATGTGCGTACATGCAAAAATCACTTTAAACTGTTTCAGAGTGTCCTACTTCCAATGGCTTTAATCTAAAATCTTCCTATTTAACAGAAATTAAATTGCTAACTTATTGCATTTCCTTTTTAAATCCTTCATTTCTTTAAACAAATATTTGGGTATCTACTATCTGCCAAACATTGTACTACGGACACAAGAGCAAGCAAAAAACAGGCGTGTTTTTGCCTTACAGAATTTGCAATCGAAAAGGAAGACATCAAACAAACATGGTGATTATTAAGAATAACTTGAGTTGGGCTCGATGGCTCAGCCTATAATCCTGCACCTTTGGGAGGCTGAGGTGAGTGGATTGCCTGAGCCCGCGGGTTCGAGACCTGCCTAGGCAAGTTGGCGAGACCTCATCTCTACAATAAATAAAAAATTAGCTGGGCGAGGTAGTGCGCCGCCTGTAGTTCCAGCTACTCTGAAGGCTGAGGCGGTAGGATCGCCGGAGCCCAGCAGGTTGAGGCTGCGGTGGCTGGGAGTGGCCACTGCACTCCAGTCTGGGCAACAGAGTGAGACTCCAACTCAAAAAAACAAAAAACAAAAAGAATAACTTGGCTGGACACAGTGACTCACGCCTGTAATCCCAGCACTTTGGGAGGCTGAGGCAAGAGGATCAACTGACTCCAGGGGTTTAAGACCAGCTTAGGCAACTTGGTGAGACCTTGTCTCTATAATAAATAAAAAAAATTAGCTGGACGTGATGGCATATGCCTGTAGGTTGAGGCAGAAAGATTGCGAAAGCCCTGCAGGTTGAGGCTGTGGTTGCCATGAGTGTCCCACTGCACTCCAGACTGGGCAGCAGTGAGACTCCAACTCCAAAAAAAAAGAAAAGGGAAAGGCCAGGCGCAGTGGCTCAAGCCTGTAATCCAGCACTTTGGGAGGCCGAGCCAAGAGGATTGCCTGAGCCCAGGGGTTCAGAAAAAAAAGATTTCCCAGGCATGGTGGTACCTGCCTGTAGTTCCAGCTACTAGGAAGGCTGAGGCAGTAGGATCATCTGAGCCCAGCAGGTGGCCGTGAGTATGCCACTGCACTCCAATTTGAGCGACAAAGTTAGACTCCAACTCAAAAAAAAAAGAAAGAAAGAATAACTCAAATAAAGACAATTTAAAAAGAAAGAAAAACTCAAATAAAGACAATAAAAAAAAAGCATAAGTGGTAACATCCACCGCTACAGGCAGAGAAAAAACCTCTTGCAGACAGTGGTAGGTTTTATATGCTATGCCAAGGATACAACCAACTTACACGAAGGGCTGAAGCAAAACTGTTTTTCAGGTTGGTAGATATGCTCATGAGCAAAGGTTCCCTGCAAGTAATCATAGCCATTCCAGCTGTCAAGTTACGCATCATGTGATGAGCTGCTATTCGCATTCGAGATTCCTCAGAATCCAGGGCAAAGTCCTTTCTGACGATTTGCTCACAAGTAGTCATGGCAATCTTAATTGATCGATCCACCACAGGATGGACCAGTTCCTGGACAGCACGTTCAATAGCTTGACGCACACACTGCTTCAACTGTGGATGGGCCTGAAACAAGGGAATCTTGAGGGGAGATGCAGAGGGATGGGGATGGAAGGACAAAATTAATCAACAGTTTGTTTAAATAAGATACCCAAATTTCTGTCAGTAATCACACCCTTGATTTTTAAAATTACTTCAAAGTTAACCCAAATTACCAATTTCCACTTAAAATTAACCAATGAAAAACTCAGAAAGCAGAAGTTGGAATCCACTGAAGAAAAAATATCCAGTATCCCTACGATATGTAATAGGTTTGTTTTTTTTTTAATTCAAGTTTAGTAGGCAAACTGTTCACTATAAGATTCTTCAGCTGCTGAAAAACTCACTACTAGCTTAGTTAAAATTTATGGCTCAAGTACTCTTAAAGACAGCAATTTCTTTACTACTTGGGAAAATGCAAAAAGAATCAAGCTTACAGAAAAAGGGCTTCCTATAAACATTTTTTTTTTTTTTGAGTTGGAGTCTCACTATTGCCCAGACTGGAGTGCAGTGGCCGCTTCCGGCCACCGCAGCCTCGACCTGCTGGGCTCTGGCGATCCTTCCGCCTCAGTCTTCCAAGTAGCTGGAACTACAAGCGCACACTACCACGCCCGGCCAATTTTTCTTTTGATTTACTGTAGAGATGAGGTCTCGCCTGCCCAGGCGAGTCTCGAACCCACGGGCTCAGGCAATCCACTCACCTCAGCCTCCCAAAGGCATGGGATTATAGGCTGAGCCACTGAGGCCGGCCCTATAAACATTCTTATTGCTAAAAATAATTTCTCAGTATACTGAGCACTATATAGTACCCACTGAAGTCTTCTTGTGCTTCACTTGAAAGTCTGTTTCTGATATGTTATCTTGGATATAAATTATGCCCCAATACTTACTTGTTCCCTTTAACTTAATGATTTTGTAAAATTAAACAAAACAAAACAAAAAAAGCAAAAATGAGCTGGGCACGGTGGCTCACACCTTCTCAGCACTTTGGGAGGCTAAGGCGAGAGGACTGCCTGAGCCCACAGGTTTGAGACCAGCCTGGGCAACTTGGTGACACTTCATCTCTACAATTAAAAAAAAAAAAAAATTAGCCAGGCATGGTGGTGCGTGCCTGTAGTTCCAGCTACATGGAAGGCTGAGATGGAAGGATCACCTGAGCCCAGCAGGTCAAGGCTGCAGAGGCCATTAGAGTGCCACTACTCTCCAGCCTGGGCCACAGAGTTAGACTCCAACTAAAAAATAAAAATAAATGAATAGCCGAGCTCGGTGGCTCAGCCTGTAATCCCGCGCCTTGGGAGGCCGAGGTGAGTGAATTGCCTGAGCCCGCGGGTTCGAGACCTGCCTGGGCAACTTGGCGAGACCACATCTCTACAATAACAATCAAAAAAAATTAGCTGGGTGTGGTAGTGCGTGTCTGTAGTTCCAGCTACTTGGAAGGCTGAGGTGGAAGGATGGCCGGAGCCCAGCAGGTTGAGGCTGCGGTGGCCGGGAGCAGTCACTGCACTCCAGTCTGGGCGACTGAGTGAGAATCCAACTTAAAACATAAACAAACAAACAAATAAAAAAAAAGATAAATGAATAGTCTTCAGATTATTGGAGGTACCACATAGAGAGGTCATAATTTTTAGAGTTAGGTAATCCCTACACCCGTGAAACTAAGTGCCAAGTCTAGGGGGATGGGGAATGAAGTAAAAAATGATATCTCTAAATTCCTTTCAAGTCCTCTCAATACAAAAACTCAACATACTAATGTTAGTCCTTTATTTGTGAAAATTTCAATTTTTGAAGGGACAATGACAACTCCAAGCAACTAATTCTAAATTATACAAATGTTAAGCAGAATAAAAGACTGAAGATAACAAGCAACAAATTACCCCCTTGAATGTAATTTATTATGTAAATACTAAGTATAGAAAAAATGATTGCAGCCGGGCTCGTTGGCTCAGCCTGTAATCCCGCACCTTGGGAGGCTGAGGTGAGTGGACAGCCTGAGCCCGCGGGTTCAAGACCCGCCTGGGCAACTTGGCGAGACTTCATCTCTACAATAAATCAAAAAATTAGCCGGGTGTGGCAGCGCGTGCCTGTAGTTCCAGCTACTTGGAAGGCTGAGGCGGAAGGATCACCGGAGCCCAGCAGGTCGAGGCTGCGGTGACCGGGAGTGTGCCACTGCACTCCAGTCTGGGTGACAGAGTGAGACTCCAACTCAAAAAAAAAAAAAGAAAAGAAAAAGAAAAAACGATTGCTAAGAGGTCATTTTACATATGATCTGAGATCTGACTGCCTCCTGGAACCAGACCACAACACATAATTGAAAGTACTTCAAGATTTTATCTTAGAAGTTTTATAAACACAAAGACAGCTCATTCCCAGCTATCTGCCAAAACAAATGACTTAATCAGTACAAAGCTAAAATGACATGATAAAATAAAAAGCAAAAAGCTTTGATGTACATTCAGGGTCTTTTGTCCTATGTAAGGAATTCTTGGAGATTGTGATTTTTACTGTCAAGTATACTTTAGTATCACGGGTTTGGAAATGAATAACTAGCATGAACTTCTAGTCATTTTGACCAAGGGAAGAAAAACATCGCCCTCAACAAGGGTACCTGCATAATCAGCGTTTGTATACTTAACTCTGAACTGTACCCCACATTTTTAAAATAAAAAAAAAAATTTTTTAAGTCCCAAGTGTATACTACATAGCAATTCCATAACACAATTCCATATCACTATTTGTTTCAAAAAAGTCTACAACCAAGGAATCCAAGAGGGAACAGGAAAGAACTGAAGAGAGGTGACAAAACTAAGTTCACCTTGTCACAAACTAGATCCTGGGGGGCATGGAGCAGTGTTTACTTACTGTTGGGTTTAGAGTAATGTGTGGTGCCAGACCCGCAAGAGAATAGACATTGATGTCATGGTAGCTGTACTGCGGCTGTGGTGGAACTGTGGCTGTACAGGTGGTGTTGGTAGCTGGTGTAGTAGAAGTTGCTAAATATAAAATAATAAAATAAGAGATCAAAAGAGCACATTTGTTGATTTTACTACAAAACTAGCTGAATATTAAATGATCGATATATCTAATGAAACTAACTGGAGGGGGAGGGTCATCACAGGTCATATCTTCCCCATGCACCTTGAAAAGGAAATTGTTATTACAACAGAGATGCAAAATTAAGCATGCAAAATTATGTCAGTAGCAGTGCCCCATAGTACTGAAATCAATTGAGTGCTCAAGTCACAACAGCAGGCCAAAGCCTCATGGCTTAGTCTATATTACAGATGTCTGTTTTCAACCTATCCTTTTCCCTGGTTTGCCTGGGGATTCTCAGCTGCCAAGGGATGACAGAAAGAAAAGGTGATTTATTCTAACCACAGTTCCCAATAATTCAATACCCTTTCAGTACTCCCCACCCCAATCCTCCTCTTCATGTAAATAATTTATTCCCTTAGTAGATATATCAGGTCTGGCCATCCCCAGGTTTGAGGAATAACACAAGTTATCATGCCACATGCCATGCAATCATTTCTGAGACTTCGCAAATATAAGAGATAGTCCAGTGTAGTAAGGAACAACTAATTAAATTACATTTAGTTAAGAATAACCATGTAGCTGAGCTCAGTAGCTCAGCTTGTAATCCCACGCTTTGGGAGGCTGAGGTGAGTGGATTGCCTAAGCCCGTGTGTTTGAGACCCGCCTGGGCAACTTGATGAGACCTCATCTCTACAAAAAATCTAAAAATTAGCCAGGCGTGGTAGCGCGCGCCTATAATTCCAGGTACTTGGAAGGCTGAGGCGGAAGGCTCACCAGAGCCCAGCAGGTGGAGGCTGCGGTGGCTGGATCGGCCACTGCACTCCAGTCCGGGTGAGAGAGAGACTCCAACTCAAAAAAAAAAAAAAAAGAATAACCACATGAGTTAACAGGATGGAATCTAAAAAGGTAACACAACACCTAGTCATTATTAATTTTTACTTGACAATTAGAAGGGTCATCAAAACATACAGTTTTACCACATTATATGGGAAAATTATAGTTTGCTATATATACTGAAATGTTCCATTTAAGAGAACATCCCAACAGAGAGCTAGACTTATTAGCATACTTACTTGTGGTTGTAATGGGAGGAAGTTCTTCTGGCTGCTTGACATCTTTCTTTGGAGCAGAAAGTTGCTCATCTAAGTTCTTTAGGCGATCTTTATCCTTTAGGAGGTTTCCAGGTTTTAGCTCATTGATATCTAATGCAAGGTTCTTGCAGAGGACCTCAATCTCGAACTTCAAGTTTAACTGCATCATTCCAGAATTTCATCAGAATTTTTAAAATGAAAAACTTTAGTTTTATTCATAACATACTCTACTCTTAATTGTTACAGTGTTTCCTCCAAAACGCTCTACATAAATTTTAATAACGCGAAGGCGAAGATGTTCCAAAGGGTAAAGAAGCAACAAATTACCTTTAAGTCATGTTCCTGATGTAGCTCAGCTAATACATTCATAATTGCCATGGTCCAAGGGTTTGGTGGCCTAAAAACCTACAGGAAAGCTATTATGTTAAGCTGGACCATAAAGCACCCTTTATATTAAAGATAAACACGTATACCTATGTATGTGGCCATAGCAAAACCCCTAGCCTTCCCACCTACACTACTTTTCAGAAAAACACCAAACTCAAAGCTACTCACTAGAATCCTATACTTTTAACCTAGTCACTCAAATTGGAAATCCAAGTGCCACAGAAGAAAATGGATTTAACTAGCCATATGTTCATAAGAATTAAAATATAATCTCTTGACCCTGTACTGAAACAAACCAACTCTTATAAACTCTTATAAAACAACTCTTGGGGCAACCCTTTCAGGTCTCCTACTACTGTGGGAGTTTTTCTGTCCTCTCAATAAATCCTGCTTTCTCATTTTCAAAATATAAAAAAAAAACGTAAAAACTCTCATAAATTAGTCATGAATAAAATATTAAGATCTACTCACCACACTACGAATACTGGACTCTAAGACTTTGGCAACAAAGGGCACTACATAGAGCAATTCTTGTTGTCCTTTAACATAAGCCTCTAGCAGCAAAGATTTCACATCCAAGTCCTAGAATAGGAAAAATATTTTCAAAAGCTGGAAATATATCACAAAAAAGGTATTTTGCTAAGTTCATCTCAAAAACAGCAATCAATATATCTGACCCTTACAAAAAGGAAGGTATGACAATTCAAAACATGGGCCAAAGGCTTACAAAAACCCAGTAACAATAATCAAGTATTTATTTATTTATTTATTTATTTATTTATTTTTGAGTTGGAGTCTCACTCTGTCGCCCAGACTGGAGTGCAGTGGCCACTCCCGGCCACCGCAGCCTCGACCTGCTGGGCTCCGGCGATCCTTCCGCCTCAGCCTTCCAAGTAGCCGGAATTACAGGAATGCGCTACCACGCCCGGCTGATTTTTTGATTTATTGTAGAGATGAGGTCTTGCTGCCCAGGCGGGTCTCGAACCCGCGGGCTCAGGCAATCCACTCACCTCAGCCTCCCAAAGGCGCGGGATTACAGGCTGAGCCACCGAGCCTGGCTAGTAATCAAGTTTTTAAGTTCGTAGCCCCGGTTAGCGTATCGTGGTTCAATCACAGTTCATCGAGCACTGAACTCTCAGGCTCACCTTCCGCTTCAGCCTCCCGAATAGCTGGCACGACAGGCACAAGCCACCACACCCGGCTAAATTTTTTATTTTTTGTAGAGACAAGGTCTTGCTATGTTACCTAGGCTGGTCTCAAACAATCCTCTTGCCTCAGCCTCCTAAAGTGCTATGATTACAGGCATGAGCCACTGTGCCCAGTTTCAATAATTATTAAAATAGTCATAAACACAGTCAAGACTTCTAGACAAAATATGCTGTTTGAAGTCACTCAAACTTTACATGAACATTTAGCTTAAACTCACAGTGTGTAAGATGGGTTTATTTTTTGCTAATGTAATCATTCCTAGCCAATGTCCTAAATTCTTCAGCAAAGAACGATCTGAGAAATTGGCTGCAGCTTTGTCAGAAGTCAGGAGAACCTGAAATAGTTTAAGATTAAGAAAGATATGAGAATGAGTTTATGAAATTAGTCTCAACTAAATGTTTGTAATTCCATTAAACTACTAAAAACAAGTTGCTGTTTCTGAGAACATACCCTAAAATATCCAATCCATATATCGTATCATTATTTTTTTGCTATGTTCATTACCCAATGGTGTCATTTTTTAACAAGTCTTAAAAAGTAATACAAATACACTGTATGAAATTCAAAAAGTACACAAGGTTAAAAGTATAGTTTTCCTCTTTAGAGAAATATGTTCAAGCTGAAAACCTTTTTTCTGTTTTCAGGTTTTGAACCAGAGACCCAACTGCAAATCTATTTCAAAGTGCTAAATTCGATGTAAATTAAGATAACAGCTATGATTGTAAGTCTTTCAAGGCAACAGGCATAAAAAAGAATGTAACCAAATTAGTATCCTATGGCAATCTTCAACATGGCTAGGTTATTAACACATCTCTGGAGTCAATTAAGATAACTTTCTGAAATACAGTGACTATTGATTATACATTTCTTTTAAAATTCTAGAAAACCCAATTCATTTACTTGATTCTCTAGTTTCTGCTTTACCAGGGTGACAGAACTATCACAAGAGAGTGGGGCGCAGACACACACATAAGTATACACCCATCTACTCCATGGTACCTCTTCGTTTTTAGCTATGTTTTAATTTTTCTTCAAAAAATAACAAAGTCTTGCTTAAAATTTTGTGGGAGTATGTGGGAACATTCATGTATCCCAACTATCCTTGCTATATCAGATAATAAAAGCCAAATATAGTCATGTTCCTTAACTCCACAGAGCAACAGCAGAATGGCACAAGTCAGCTGTGCAATAGAAAGAGCCAGGAATTCTTTTGCACTACAGCGTAACCAAGAATGGGGAAAATTCCCATCCATAGGTTTAAATATAGTGCTGGTTCCTAAGTCAATGTCCCAAAGAGTGCTAACAGCTGCATGCTGGTTCTCAAAGTTTTTCCTCCTAAGAAACAAGTGATGGTTTAGCAATGAGAGTGTCTGAATTTTGTTGAATTAACAAGTCTGACTTTAAAATAAACTGCTGAGAAACCTGCAACAACAATTTCACAAATAAATGCATAGTATAGAGGCATGTGACAGTTAATATCATAAGATACACATGAAAACATTCACTATAGTAGTATTTATAATAAAGTATTAACAACCTAAATGTCCAGCAGTAACATACAGCCATACAACAGTTTCTACAACTATTAATATTTTTAAAAAGAGGTACTACAGCTAAGAGTACAGCAAAATCCAAAGAGGAAAAAAGCAAGTAAAAAAATGCACAAAGTCGGGCTCGGTGGCTCAGCCTGTAATCCTGCACCTTTGGGAGGCTGAGGTGAGTGGATTGCCTGAGCCCGAGGGTTCGAGATACGCCTGGGCAACTTGGCGAGACCTCATCTCTACAATAAATCAAAAATTAGCCGGGCGTGGTAGCGCGCGCCTGTAGTTCCAGCTACTTGGAAGGCTGAGGCGGAAGGATGGCTGGAGCCCAGCAGGTCGAGGCTGCGGTGGCTGGGAGTGGCCACTGCACTCCAGTCTGGGCGACATAGTGAGACTCCAACTCAAAAAAAAAAAAAAAAGCACAGAGGGTGATGTCATATAGAACATGATAAGCAATACTACATTGTTTACGTGTAACAGATGGCTAAGTTCTAACATCATGGAAAACAACTCTGAATAGTGGTTACTTCGAAAGTAAGCAAACAAGGCATGCCTCTAAGATTAAATTCTTCATAAAACTTAGTTCTAGCCGGGCTCGGTGGCTCAGCCTGTAATCCCGCACCTTTGGGAGGCTGAGGTGAGTGAATTGCCTGAGCCAGTGGGTTCGAGACCCGCCTGGGCAGCAAGACCTCATCTCTACAATAAATCAAAAAGTCAGCCGGGCTTGGTAGCGCATGCCTGTAATTCGGGCTACTTGGAAGGCTGAGGCAGAAGGATCGCTGGAGCCTAGCAGGTCGAGGCTGCGGTGGCCGGGAGCGGCCACTGCACTCCAGTCTGGGTGACAGAGTGAGACTCCAACTCAAAAACAAAACAAAACAAAAAAACCTTAGTTCTATATAAGAAACAAAATCCAGAGCAATTTTAATAGGTACCTAATACTGACAATATATAAGGAAAAACAGCAAAGATTCTACCAAAAAAATCCTACCTATACAATCAAGTATTTCCAAATTTAAAGCAATATTTAAAGAAAATACAAGAACCAACTCTTACTTTGATGTTTCTGTAGGTCTCATTCAAAACCATCTTGTTAAATTCAGGATTCTTCAGTGTGTCAAGGAAGTTTGAATATAGGCTGTGAAAGTTTGGTTCAATACTGACTCTCTTCATAACCAGATACTGTGAAACCCAAGGCATAAATTCTTCTTTCACAGTTTCCTTTAGCTCTTCAACCTAGCCAACCAATATGACATGGGAAGCACAGAATTACACTGTAAGGTTTAGTTTCAATGAAACATACTATAGAACATGGCTTCTTATAAAATCAACTAGATGCCAAAGCACCACGACTTCCCTCACATCAGATAGACGCTACGAATAAAAATATGTTTAATTCCATAGTTAATAATATCTCAAACTGTAGATGATAAGGACTATGGTCATTTTCACCTTTAAAATTATAAAACATGTAGTTCCACTCCCCACCTCTACCTTAAATTACTAATCTACAACCTGCTATTAACAGATCTAGCACCAGAACTGTATTTTCCTAAATTTCCAAATCCAGGAATCATCTGTAAGTTTGAAGCTTCTCTTCCAAAAATGATACTAGAGGTCTTAATTTTTCCCCAGCCAATTATGCTGGGATTTTGAGAGATGGTGCTTGCATTACATTCTGAAACCCACTTGTTTAAGTCAATCTTATATTGGCTAACACGTATTTCTGAGTATAGCTGACCCTTGAACATAGATTTGAACTGCATGAGGTCAATTTATATCTGGATTTTCTTCCACCTCTGCTACCTCTGAGACAGCAAGGTCAACTTCTCTTTTCCAGAAAAGTCTACTCAACATGAAGATGAAGACCCTTTAAATGACCCACTTCCACTTAGTAAATATATTTTCTCTTCTTTATTATTTTCTTAACAAGATTTCTTTTCAGCCAAGTACAATGACTCACGTCTGTAATCCCAGCACTTTGGGAGGTGGAGGTGAGAGGACTGCCTGAGCCCAGGCGTTTGAGACCAGCCTGGACAACCTGGTGAGACCTCGTCTCTAAGATTAAAAAAAATTAGCCGCCGGGCTCGGTGGCTCAAGCCTGTAATTCCAGCACTTTGGGAGGCCAAGGTGAGTGGATTGCCTGAGCCCGCGGGTTCAAGACACGCCTGGGCAACTTGGCAAGACCTCAAGTCTACAATAAATCAAAAATTAGCCAGGCATGGTAGCGCATGCCTGTAGTTCCAGCTACTTGGAAGGCTGAGGCGGAAGGATTGCCGGAGCCCAGCAGGTCGAGGCTGCGGTGGCCGGGAGCGGCCACTGCATTCCAGTCTGGGCGACAGAGTGAGATGCCAACTCAAAAAAAATAAATTAAATAAATAAATAAATAAATTTTAAAAAATTAGCCAGGTGTGGTGGCATGCGCCTGTGGTTCCAGCTACCTGTAAGGCTAAGGCAGAAGGATCACCTGAGCCCAGCAGGTCGAAGCTGTGGGAGCCATGAGTGTGCTACTGTACTCCAGTCTGGGCTACAGAGTGAGACTCCTACTCAAACAAAAGAAAACAAAACCCATTTTCATTTATCTGGTGAATCTTATTCCAAACATACAGTATATAATACAAACAACATTTTTAAAAAGTGTATATGTGTGGTTGTATCAGAAGATAGGGTCTCACTCTGTCATCCAGGCTAGAGTACAGTGGCATGACCATAGCTCACTACATCCTTTTTTTTTGAGTTGGAGTCTCACTCTGTCGCCCAGACTGCAGCCTCGACCTGCTGGGCTCCAGCGATCCTTCCACCTAAGCCTTCCAAGTAGCCGGAATTACAGGCAGACGCTACCACGCCTGGCTGATTTTTTGATTTATTGTAGAGATGAGATCTCGCTGCCCAGGTGGGTCTTGAACCCGCGGGTTCAGGCAATCCACTCACCTCAGCCTCCCAAAGGCACGGGATTACAGGCTGAGCCAACGAGCCCGGCTCTCACTACATCCTTGAACTCCTGGTCTTCCAAGTAGCTAAGACTCCAGGTGCACACCACCACACCTGGTTAAATTTTTAAAAAATTTTTTGTATAGACAGTCTCACTACGTAGGCTAGGCTGGTCTTGAACTTTAGGCCTCAAGTGATTCTCCTGCCCCAGCACCTCAAAGCACACTGGGACTAAAGGTATGAGCCACTGCTTCTGGCCTAATACATGTGTTAACTATTGATCAGTAAGGCTTCCAGTCAACAGTAGGCTATTAATACCTAAGTTTTAGGGAAATCAAGTTATACTGATATTTGACTGCACCCGGGATCAGTGCCCCTAACACCCATGTTGCTCAAGGGTCAACTATATACCTTAGCATATAATCTGAGGAGGTAAGTATCATTTTGATGCTTTTGACAAAGTCTATATCAGTTATTAGGCTCTAATAAACACTCTGAATAGTCTCTGGGAAGAAATAAGTTATGACCAGAAGTACAAATGAAAAGTTCCCTCATCATGAGAATGTTAAGTTTATTTTTTAATAACATGTATAGTACAAAACTAAGCATTTTAAACTGTTACTATTTACTGTTTACAAAAACACAAACACTGATCGGATATCCACATTCCCTTCGCTTTGATTCTGCAACCTCTATCTTTAAAGTAATTATTTAAAAGGGTCAAAAAACATATCCTTCAAGCTGTTAGAAAAAATAGGAAAGAGCACTTATAAACTATGACATCATGCTCACCTTCTGTGTCATGTTTGATTGTGAGAGATTGTTGAAGATAAAAGCAATTTTCTCTTGGATATTTTCTGGGGGCTCCACAATTCTCTCAGTTTGATCTGTGGCCACAAGCAGTGTATCTATATTTGTAGTATTAATAGAAGGCTAAAAAAAATAATAACAAAGTATATAAGGAAAGTAAGCTGAAAAACCCCAGAAAAGAATGTATACAGATTTCTTTAGTATAAAAAATACACACAGTATGACTGTCCACTGGAAATAATGGGCAAGAATATATACTGAACTATTAATAAGGCTGCCTCTGGGAAATATGGGGAGAGTATATACAAAGAGCAAAATGCTGGTCATTATACCTTTTTTAAATAGGCATGTGTTATGCTTATAATAAAATTATAATACATGCTTATTACTGGATATGTGACAATAGAACAAAAATCCTGGAGAAGTAAGATAGAACTACTTACTGGCACATCTTTCTTAAAGCTGACTCCAGTTGGCCTGGTCACTGTAACTGTTTTAGCGACAGTGGTTGTTGTTGAGGTGGTTACCATAGTGCTAACCTGACCAGCAAGAGGAGCTTTTGCTGGAACCTGGGCCTGAGCCTGGGCCTGAGCCAGCGCAATACTTCCAGGGGTTGTGATAGAGCCTTGCATTTTCACAGGAGGATCTCTAGACTGCTGTCCATACTCAATATACTAAAGGGGTAGGGAGAAGGAAAAGAGTTAACCCAAACTGAAAATCTTAAAACTATATGCCCCTCACTTCTAAGAGGGTAAAAAAATCATTTCAGAGTACTCTTTTGGTTCATCTATCTCCCTTACTCCTTACCCCATCCTGGCCTAATAAATAAGTAGATACAATTAATTCCTTCAGAAATAAAATATTAGCTTGCTAAAGTATTTATGACAGATAACTAGTCTAGCAAAACAACTTCCAAAAAGGCAGTCCCAAATAACCACATACACATTTATTTAAACCTCTTAATAAATGTAAACTTTAAAACTCATTTTTTATTGGACACTGGTGAAAAACCTAAGGCCTAAAAAAAAACACTGCAGTGTGAGTTATATCTCAGTAAAGCTGTTACTACCCAAAAAAACCGAAACAAAGACACACTATATACAGCCAAGTCAATAAGGGGAAGCAACACCAATAATGAGTATTCTAGAGTAGATCTTCCTCCCTATTTAACAGACCTATAATAAACCTCCCTCCCCCTCCACAAACATAAATTAGAAGGCTGACATCAGGTTTCTGATACAATCTCAACTGTCTTTACTTAGCAAAAATACATATAAAGTCTTTAAAAAAAATTTTTTTGAAGAAAGAAGGAGACTCTCTGAAGAAAGTATAGCCCTTTATATTGGCAAAGTATAGAAAGATAAACAATGATCTCTCTCTCTCCCTGGCTACCTGGCCTGTGTGCTGGGGACCAGTTCCGCGTGATCACTCCAGTGCCGTCTGGCTTGCTCTCCATATTCCTGGCCCTGAATTGTCACAATTTGATCACTTGAACGAATATATTCCTGCCTCCTATGCCATGGTCCCTTAGGCGAATTCACTGCAGTAACCCTGCCCCCTAAAACCCCAGAAATATGAGGTAGAAAGCAATGGACTAAATTATAGAATTTCAAGTATGTCCAAATTGTGATCTGATTGCTTCCTTATAAATATCTTATAAATGACCATTCATCTACTTTATATAACAAAAAAACCCAAATCTAATAAAATAAAGTTAATAAAGATTAACCTGGCTGGGCGCGGTGGCTCAAGCCTATAATCCCAACACTTTGGGAGGCCCAGGCGAGAGGATTGCCTTAGTCCGCGGGGGTTCAAGACCAGCCTGGGCAAGATGGTGAGACCTCATCTCTACAATAAATCAAAAAATTAGCTGGGCGTGGCAGCGCACCTATAGTTCCAGCTACTTGGAAGGCTGAGGCAGAAGGATCGCCTGAGCCCAGCAGGTTGAGATTGCAGTGGCCGGTAGCATGCCACTGCACTCCAGCCTGGGCGACAGAGTGAGACTCCAACTCAAAAAAAAAAAAAAAAAGATTAACCAACTTTCCTGTACTATATAAGCTAACTTTGACCAAAACTAAGACAAAGGTATAAATAATGCCTACCAATCAACCCAAAACCAATCACTAAAACAATGGTTCTCAAACTTCAAGTACAACAAAAATCACACAAGATAACTTAAAAACATATATTCCTGAGGTCTATTTCCCCAGGGACTGCCTCCTTTAAAACAAGTACCTCAAAGAAATCTAAGGAGATGATAAAAAGTCCATATTTTTATTTTTATTTTTTATTTTGTTTTGTTTTGTTTTTTTGAGTTGGAGTCTCACTCTGTCGCCCAGACTAGAGTGCAGTGGCCACTCCCGGTCACCGCAGCCTCTACCTGCTGGGCTCCGGCGATCATTCCGCCTCAGCCTTCCAAGTAGCTGGAACTACAGGCACGTGCCACCACGCCTGGCTAGTTTTTTGACTTATTGTATGAGGTCTCCCTACCCAGGCGGGTTTCGAACCCGCGGGTTCAGGCAATCCACTCACCTCAGCCTCCCAAAGGCGCGGGATTACAGGCTGAGCCACCGAGCCCAGCAAAAAGCCTATATTTTTAATAAACACCAGTCTAAGTGTTATGTGTAACAGCTTTAAATCATATTAACACTTAAAGCAGAGAAAAATCTTACTGATTTATATACCTAAGACTCCCACTCCAATTTCCTTATAGAATCAGGTAGGCTTTCCACACATAACTAGTATAAAGAGTCTCTTAATAACAGTACAATATGCCTATTCTTCAATAGCATTAACATGCTAAAAGAACTAGTAAAAATTTGATTAAATCAGGCAATCCCACTACTTAGAAAAGATAATCTATGAATTGACTGACATTTTTTTTTATTTTATTTTTTTGAGTTGGAGTCTCACTGTCGCCCAGACTGGAGTGCAGTGGCTGCTCTCAGCTACTACAGCCTCAACCTGCTGGACTTCGGTGATCCTTCCGCCTCAGCCTTCCAAGTAGCCGGAATTATAGGCGCACGCTACCACGCCCGGCTAATTCTTTTTTGATTTATTGTAGAGATGAGGTCTCGCCAAGTTGCCCAGGTGGGTCTTGAACCCGCGTGCTCAGGCAATCCACTCACCTCGGCCTCCCAAAGCATGGGATTACAGGCTGAGCCACCGAGCCTGGCCTTGAACATTTTTATGTTCTCTTATAAAGCCATAAAATGAGCAACGATATGTATACTTAGCTCATGCTAATCATGAAGTCCCAAAACAAATCAAAATAGATAAACCCATGATTCAGTTAATTTGCACCATCATTTTGAGACCAATCATTCAGAGTTTAAAGAAAAAGGGATAATTTGAGTATACACATTAAAAACAAAATAAACCCTCCAAATACTAAGCTATTACTTGGGCTTTAGGCATTGAGAGCTTTTACCTCCTGTAAATGATGTGGAAATTGCATAAAGTGACTGATAGAAGCCAAGTGTTGACAATACTGCGGATAGTCCTTCAATCTGCCAACAAAAACATTCATTCAGTCATCATTTCAGGTAAGAAAAGGAGCACTACTAATATACTAACAAAAACCTTCTCTCAAATGCTAATTTTGGACACTTCACTATACCTATGAATAACTTATTTGAAAAGAATGCCAGAAAGCCAAAGGGAAGAGCACAGAAGTAGAGTGGAAAAAATACATTTTCATTCTATTTACATCAGAAAATAATAATTACGTTTACTTTGGAAAGACCATATTTTACTGTAAGTTAGAGTAAAACGAGCTACTTAAACTCCTATCTGGAAACAACTTTTCATCAACAGATGAATAGAAAAACAATTTTTAGTCAACCTATACAACAGAATACTACAGCAATAAAAAGAAACAAGCCACTAAAGCATGCAGTAACATGGATAAATCTCAGAAGCATCAGACTCAAAGAACTACATATTATATAATTCCATTTAAATGACCCTCTGGAAAATCTTTGGAGACAAAACTATAGAGATCAGTGACTGCAGAAGTCTGGGAGATGGACTGATTACAAAGGGGAACAAAAAAATGTATTGAGGGTGACAAAAGCATTTAGTATCTTGATTGTGGTGGTATTTACATGACTACATAGATTTTCCAATATTCAAAGAACTGGCTGGTCCAATGGGAGTGCGTTATCAGAACTTATTAACATTAGTGTCACTATAGTTGATATACAAACACCCACTGCTAAATTTTGCTGTCTTTATTAAAAAACAAAATTCAAAGAACTGTATATCTATAAAAGGGTGATTTCTGATAGGGCATGGTGGCTCAAGCCTGTAATCACGCACTTTGAGAGGCCAAGGCAGAAGGATTGCTTGAGGCCAGAAATTCAAAACCAGCCAGGGCAACATAGCGAGACCTCATCTCTACAAAAAAAAAGAAGAAGAAGAAAAAAATCAGCCAAGTGTGGTGTGTGTGCCTGTAGTCCCAGCTACTTTGGAGGCTAAGGTGAAATGATTCCTGAGCCCAGCAGGTCAAGGCTGCAGTGAGCCAGGATTGTGTACTACACTCCAGCCTGAGCGACAGTGTTGAAACTCCAGCTCAAAAAAAAAGGGGAGTGGGGAGAAGTAGGGTGACTTCTAGTGTACGTAGTAAAATGCATCTCAATAAATAATAAACAGCCAAAAACCCATTATCTCATTTTGGTTTTCCTACCACATATTTGATAATTGTAAGTAATTGATTTGTTTTTGATTCTTCCTCTTCTACTTCCTACAGTCACTGTAAGATCTGTTGATACATGTACAATAATAGGACCTGGCATCCATTAGTTGATAAATGGTAGTTATTTTTGCTCGTTATATTAAAAAAAAAAAAATCTTCATAGGAAATCTATCTACTTACCTATTTTTAAATCTATCTAGTGCAGCAATTCCGAAATAATACATTTTGGATCCAAAAGGTTTGCGTAAGGCTTCAAGTACATATCTCAAGGCCAGACCGAGTGCCATGTAAGTGACCAGTCCTTTCTCAATTATCCCACCAAATAAACACGCTGTTATATGCAATTCTTTATCAGGGTACTGGGGAAAAAATCGGTATTCTTCAAATAAGTTCCTTAGCATACAGTTAAATACTTCTCGTTCCCTCTTTATAGTAGAGTCTTTAAATCTCTGTAGCATTTCTAATACCTGGTAAAGCAAGACAAAAACAAGACACACGGAAAGGAAATTATTAGAGCCTTCCTCAAATATTCTTAATAGAAGACAGTTAAGCAGAATATTTACTAAATAGAGCTTGATATAAATATTAAGGTTACAAAAAGACACATAGATATATCAAAACACTTAGGAGAGCTGGATTTCTAAAAATCTGAAAAGGCCATTTATTTGAGATTGACCTAAATAATAAATAATAAGATTATCCCAGACACTCACCTCATCAACTGACATGGTTGGATGTGGTGGGTGATTATATATTCGCTGGAAATAGCTATTTGCTTCATCATCTATCTCTTTACTAAAGTGCTGATTTGCCTCTGGCCATACCTGAGACAAGTCCGCTGTTAGAAACAAAACAAAAAAGGCATTTAACCCTTCCTCCACACTTCCATAAAACATACAGGGCCAGAGACCAATAGAGTTCTAACTTTAAGGGGAAACATTTAAAAACTGAAGTATTAAGTGGTCAAGTTTCCAACTAAAGTGTTCTAGGTAGACATAAAATATAACAAAATCGCCTTACATAGTTCTACTTTAATATTTTCTTTGCTGGGACTTATTAGAACATGAAAATTAGGGTCAAACTTAAAATGCACTTACCCTTAAAACAACCTCATTTCTAATGAGGTTAACCAGTCTATTATTTTATAATAAAAATTACACTTTACATAAGAATCATCAATGCATGTGCATGACAGACTAATATAAACACAAAGCATGCTACAAACGTAACATTCAGACAAGCCTTTCACACTAACATTATCAAGTCAGCTGGTATACTTTCAAACCTTGTATCATGACTGTTTAGTCTCAATGACAAAGACTAAGTCAATTACACCTATAGATTTATAAGGATGACTACTCTGACTTTAGTTAGGATTATAAAATTACTGAGTAGGTAAAACATTAAAAATTTGGCCTAAACGATATCATATAGCATATATTATATGGCAATGTTTATGACATACAAGGCTATATACACATTAAAACAACATAACCTTAAAATAAACTACCAAGCCGAAACAGGAATCTGAAAATCTTGCTGCTTCTGCCTTGTTACTAAAAACAAAAATATGGGGGGGGGGGACATCCCACCAACAAATTTTTCAGTTAAGCACAAGTTTTAAGTCTTTTCTCTCTTACTTTGAGGATAAACACCTAAGGATGCTACCTTTATACTTATTTATTTTTTGGTTGGAATCTCACTTTGTCGCCCAGGTTGGAGTGCAGTGGCACACTCATGGTAACCCAAGCGTCAACCTGCTGGGCTCTGGTGATCCTTCTACCTCAGCCTTCCAAGTAGCCGGAACTACAAGTCCAGCTAACTTTTTTATTTATTGTAGAGACGAGGTCTAAGTTGCCCAGTTTGGTCTCGAACTCATGGGCTCAGGCAATCCACTCCCCTCGGCCTCCCAAAGTGCTGACATTACAGGCTGAGCCACTGAGCCCGGCCCGATGCTGCCTTTTATTAACCATAACTTTGTTCTGGCAATCTAGAGCAAAAGTAGATTGACAGCTCTAATTTTTATTTTAATAATTCAAATCTGTTAATATATTCCCATCAGTCTAGGAGGCATATCAGCATATGGCCCAATTAGCCAAATAAGACGTAAAATAAAAAACTTTTTATGTGCATCAGTCACACTTCGCAGTCACAGACAACACTACCACTTACAAGGTTTCATCTTACTCTGCTGGAATGTAGGCTGGTTCAGTCCAGAGGTGCCCAGTTTCCTCTGTACAAAAGGGTCGTTATTCACTGCAGGAAGTCCAAGAGCCCCAGTTCCTATACCAGTCAGGCTGCCTGTGCCAAGACCACCTACTGTAGAAAACGAAGGCAGCCAGAAGTCCTATCATTATTTGTATTCTTAACTTTATTCACATCTGAGATGTTCTCATTTTAAAAGTCAAGGTCTTTGTGCTAATTCCCTTATTTACTCAATTTTATACACCATAAATTCGTAAGAGGATGGAAAGAGACCATGCCAAAATATCTTCAGCACTATTTTATTATTTGCACTCTTGATAATATGCCAAAAATTTAATGTATACATTCTCAAAGCACATACCAGCATACCCAAGGTAGTCCAAAAAAAGAGGAGCTGGCTTGCTTTTCTCAACAATTAAAACTGGAGAATTCCATGCTACTACCTTCTAGTTACTATGAGTCAGGACAATCTTTAAATAGTTAGAGCATTACTAGGAAGGCCTTAATAAGTACAGTAACATCTGTTTAAGTGAATGAATCATCAAAGCTAGAACAATATACTAGCAGTATTTACCAGATCACAGTCATGACAACATTTCAGTTCTTAAGTTTTAGTACTCTGATTTACAGCATGACACAAAAAATACAGAGGGCTCAAGAGAAGTGGGTATAACAAACAAACAAACAAAAGTAGCCTTTATTTCAATATAAAGCCACAAGACAAAATATCTGAAAAAACCCTGAAAAAGTTTTAGGGATTTACTAACATTTTCAAGGTCAGTTAAGTGCAACAAGTCAAGCAGAATAAATGCCTGAACTTGATATGTACAATAGTTTCTATCTTTATTATACCAACCTGAAGTAATTCATAAAGCTGTGAGTTCTTGATCTAAGCCCTTTAAAATATGTAATTAACATGTGTCACGGTTTATACTATCACTTGGTAATAATGAATCCTTACTGAATAATTCAACCAACTTCACTAATACAAAGCTCCAAATTTTTTTTTCCAACCAGGTTGACATGTTTTTCTCGTCCCAATTCTGGATACTGAGGAAGTTTTCATTATCACAGTGACTACAAACTCCTTACCATACACTTAAGACACAATGAAACTTGAAAATAATCTATACTCCCACCCACTACCTCCCTTACCTGGAAGCTGTGATGAAAGTCCTCCAATACCACTGAAGGCAGTTGTCTGATTTGGGGTTGAAAGGGGTGGAAATGCTTTTGCTGGTGACTGAGGGGTACTGAATGCAGAACCCAGATTTGGAGGAAAACCCTGCATACTCTGGGTGTGTGGGGCAGCTGAACCACCTATACTAAGAGATGCCATTCCAGCAAGAGGATCAATCTAAAGAAAAACATTTTAAAAATATATTAAACATACTTCAAGAAAAGGTAGACATGACACACGTAAGCACTCTTTAGTCACAGCCCACCATACTCTTAATAGGCAAACTGCAACACCCCCACAATCATAATGATACTTTACTATCAAGTCGAGTGTGCCAGTTATTTTTCTTACTATGTCATATACAGAATACGTTTTAAGAGTTTGTCTTTGCCAAAGTACAGACTAAATACCCCTTATTGAAATACTTGGGACAAGAAGTATTTCAAATTTGGGGTTTTGGAATATTTGCATATATGTAATGAGGTATCTTAGGGATGGAATCCATGTCTAAACATGAAATTTACTATGGCTAATCTACACCTTTATACAGATAGCATAAAGAACATTTTATACAATATTTTTAACCCTTCACACTCAGATATCCCCTCTGAGGGGACATCATAAATCTAGCAAACCACTCTGATGCCCACTCTGAGGGAACATAAAGAGATTGCTGGTGATTATACAGGACAAAATCTTGCCGGCACAAATTTTTCAAAAATGTATGTTTCCTTGAAGTTTTCCATTCAAACTGTATGAAAAAACAAAAAAGAAGCTGGGCTTGGTGGCTCAGCCTGTAATCCCGCACCTTTGGAAGGCTGAGGTGAGTGGAATGCCTGAACCCGCGGGTTCGAGACCCGCTTGGGCAGGCAAGACCTCATCTCTACAATAAATCAAAAAATCAGCCAGGCGTGGTAGCGTGTGCCTGTAGTTCCAGCTACATGGAAGGCTGAGGTGGAAGGATCACCGGAGCCCAGCAGGTCGAGGCTGCGGTGGCCGGGAGCAGCCACTGCACTCCAGTCTGGACAACAGAGTGAGACTCCAACTCAAAAAAAAGAAAAAACAAAAAAGAGATAAAATATATACTGAGATATATGTTTTTAAAAATCAGCTATTGCTATGTAGGAGAATGTGTAAAGTGCTTTCACAGTGATGTACAGACTGGACAACAATTTACATATTATTTTCATGGGAGAAATAAAACGAGACTGCACTGTCTGCTCAAATAGAAAAACACCAAGTGCAAGATTCTACAAATTACTACTGTACAACAAGCATCAATGAACCTGCAATGCTTGTCAGTGACTGTTGCACACGTTAGAAAAATATAAGATAGAAAATTTTCACTTCTTCGTCAAAATTAAGTTCCTGAATGCCCAAAATTCCACTGTAAGTCAAATATCATTACAATAAAATAATTGGTTCCAATGCTATACCATTTAATATGAAGTGATTCGTTTTTCACTTGTAAAAAAGTGCTATCAAGTTGCTGATAGGTAATCTATGAGTGTAAAGGGTTAATAATTTTTTGCATAAAACAAAGTTATGACTGTCTTGACTCGACATATAATAGGTGTGGTCAGGTGTGGAATTTTCCACTTGTGGCATCATGTTGGTCTTCAAAACATTTCAGATTTGAGGGCATTTTGGATTTTCATATTAGAGATGCTCAACCTATACCAGAGCCATAAGAAGAGGGCTACAAAACTTCAAAAATCAACACTTACAATGAACTTCCCTGTAGCTGTTCTATGAAACATTTAGTAGTGACATGGGACAGTTATTACATTAATAAGTCCTTGCAATTTCCAATAAGTCACTTTAAAATAAATAATCTCTCAAGCTAATATAAATAACTTCAACACAAATAAAAACATTAGAATTAGAAATAAACCATCCAGTGAAAATAGTCAAAATTTCGGAATCTGGAGATGGGGAAAGATCAGCTCTGATTTTGAAAACAAAAACAAGGTATGCTATTCATCAAAATATCTTTAAATATCTAGTATGGGCATTTTCAATCTTCTCAGCTTGTGGCACAACCTCATAGCTTCGTTACTATAGAAAATTACTGGGCAACTTGGTGAGACCTCATCTCTAAAATAAAAAATAAAAAAGCTGGGCATAGTAGCACACGCCTGTAGTTCTAGCTACTTGGAAGACTAGATGGAAGGATGCCCTGAGCCCAGCAGGTCAAGGCTGTGGTGGCCATGAGTATGCCACTGCACTCCAGCAGACTGAGTGACAGAGTGAGACTCCAACTCAAAAGAAAAAAAAAAAAAAAGAAAGAAACGAAAAGAAAATTACAAGGAAATGATTTTTATATAGTAGCCACTAAATCACTAAGTGCCTCTTTTGTTCTTAAACACCTATCGGCTATTCAACGCAGCTTAAAATAGAAGCACAATATGTTGCTCCCAGAGAGAAGGGGGTGGTCGATGTCAGGGAGTAACTTAAATGTACCTTGTTTTTAAAAGAGCAGTTCAGTTGAGAGCTGAAGAGCCCCAGTTATAACAAGTCGTTATGCTCTAGCACTGTTGCTTGGCCCGTGAAGCTACAAACAAGACACATCAGGTTCAAAGGCAGTGCTTATTTCTCAAAAGTCCATGTAATTCTTATTTTAAAAAGAAACCCTTTTCAATTACCTACATAAGTTGTTTTGTATCTTTCCTCTCTGAGTCATGTTCTATCTGATAATTAAAATCTATTCTCAACTATAATGACCATTTATGAATCTCCTTTAAAATAAGTGGATGCTAAACATGCAGTTATCTAAAATGTAATAAATTCATACAATTTATAAATGATGATATAGAAGCTTAGTCTATTCAAAGTCTCTGAAGAAATGCAGACATATCAATTATAGCACTAACTTACCTGAACAGGAGAAATGGCATCTAAGCTGCTAGCACTAGGAGGACGTCCTTTTGGCATAACTCCAGGTGGTGGCTGTCTGGCCTTATTCATAACATTACTACAATTGGCTACCATGGTGAGGATAGTTTCTGATAACTCCTGAGAAACACTCCTAAACAGAGAAGTGGAAAACATCACTTGTCATTCCCCAGAATACCTAAATAAACCAATTTGATTTTCTAGTATTAAGAAAACTTGCTAAAACATATGGCTAAATTTCTGCCATATCCCATCCCTCTGTAGGCCAGACACACAGGCTCACATCTGTAATCCCAGTACTTAGGAAAGCCTAGGTAAGAGCATCACCTGAGGCCAAGAGTTCAAGACCAGCCTGAGTAACACAGCAAGATCTCATCTCAACAAAATATTTTTAAAATTAGCCAGGCAAGGAGGCGTGCATTTGTAGTCCCAGCCTCTCAGGAGGCTGAGGCAGGAGGATCGCAAGCAGATCGAGGCTACAGTGAGCTTTCATCATGCTACTGCACTCCAGCCTAAACAACAGAGAGAAACCCTGTCTCAATAAATAAACACTATTGTATTATTACAATATCTAGGTTTATTAAAGTACCCTCTATGACACTCGAACAATGACAAAATTGCTTCACATTTCTCAGATATGTAACCCCATTGTTAAGCAACACACGACTGTATGAACTAACTCACTATTGAAAAGAGAGACACTCCTAAAGGTATGAGTCTACTTAACTATCTTAATAACAAATAGAAATATTGTTAGTTTCTACATAATTATTCAAAATAAATTAAAGGTATTTCAATTACAAAGAAACAAGCAGCTTGAGCCCACAGGTTCGAGACCAACCTGGGCAACTTGGGAGACCTCATCTCCACAATAAATCAAACAATTAGCCAAGCGTGGTGGCACATGCCTGTAGTTTCAGCTACTTGGAAGGCTGAGGCTGAAGTATCACCTGAGCCCAGCAGATCGAGGCTGTGGTGGTAGTGAGTGTGCCACTGCAATCCAGACTGGGCGACAGAATAAGACTCCAACTCAAACAAACAAACAAAAAAAACAAGTAGTCCCCTGAAGCTTTGTTTTAAAATGCAGCTGCATTCAAAATATCCATTCCTCAGCAAATAAAACTTCATGAAGACACCATATCTCACCATGTACAGTGGCACATATCCTATTAGCAAGAATATGGGGAAATAGAAACTCACTGCAGATACTTGCACAAATTGGAAAATTTTTTATGGAGAAAAACTTTATAATACTAGCAAAATTACACATGGATTTGCCTCGAGCCTAGCAAATCCACTTCTAGTGGCCGCATCTAAAACTATTCATTGCAACACTATTTGTGATACCAAAAATAAAAACAATCAAAATGTTCACTATTAGAAGAATGGTTGACTAAAGCACAGAATATCCATTCAAGGGCACATTATGGAGCAATTAAAAGAAACAAAAAAGGTCTCAGTGAACTGTAGACTACATGAGCAAATGAAAGAAGTTGCAAAAAAGCATATACTTCCTTTGTGTCAGTGGAGGGGGGAGGATACACAGATATATGTGTATTTGTTTTTAAAATGCAAAGCTAACCTCAAAATATTAATGAAAATTGTTATCAACAAGAGAAAGAGTGAACACAATGGAGGTAATAGTTTGAAGGAAAACTTCTCCAAATATACTTTGTTTTAGACCTTTGACTTTAAAACCATGTCTATGTTTTAATCAACCATAAAAACGAAAGCAAAGGAAAAAACCCATTAACTCAAGCCACAACACCCTAATTTTATGTCCTATGCAAAAACAAATTAATTCTGCCAATAAGAAGACAGCATCAATGAGACACATCATTTCAGACATGTTAAAATATTTAAAATTGAGCATCTCTGAATTGACAAAATATGGTAAATTTAAAATATTAATCTATTTAGAGGCAACTTAATTTTGACACAATTTCACACTTAAAATTATCCATATAACCTAATTCCAGTATTATCATGGAATAATTTGCAAGAATGTTGTTCTTACCCCGCACAAGCCTGTAGACAAGCCAACATTGTCGCCAGAGTCTCTGGAGGAAGTTGAGCACTCTTGGGCTGGTCTTTCTCTGGGGCAAGTCCACCCAAGATAGAAGGGCACCGTCTCTTTAAAAAAGTCATACATGCCTGGATAAAAGGCTCCTGAAATAGAGAAAAGTCTTTCAGTATATTTGAAATTTCAAACTAAAGATAACTAACTAATCACTATGACTAAAATCCAAAATACATAATATAATCATTGCCATTTTTAAAAGTTGTTTCTTTAGCCATTTTCATCACCAAACTTTAAGAGAATAAATTTAAAAATTCTGCTTACCCCATGCTCTCGAATTTTATCCGTGAGCCACTTGTCAAGTTTGAGGTATTCACGACGTGAAGCAAGTGCAGCAAGGTCAATAACAAAGGCAAATGGAGTACCATTTAGCAGCATTGACAAGGCCTGTAAGAAAAAAATCATATTAGAAATGACAAGTCAAGCAATTAAGTTACTATCTATTTGTCCTACTTTCTACTTCTTGCTTTTATAAAGCCAGGCATGGTGGCTCACGCCTGTAATTCCAGCACTTTGGGAGGCAGAGGCGAGAGGATTTCCTGAGTCTATGGGTTTGAGACCAGTGTGGGCAACTTCTTGGTGAGACCTCGTCTCTACAATAAATCAAACATCAGCCAGGTGTGGTGGTGCATGCCTGCAGTTCCAGCTACTTGGAAGGTTAAGGTGGAAGGGATCATCTGAGCCCCGCAAGTTGAGGCTGTGGTAGCCATGGTACTCCAGTTTGGACGACAGGGTGAGATTCTGACTCAATAAAATAATAAATGAATAAATAAATAATTACCCTTATCCATTTTTAAAAATCAGAACACAGGCTTAATATAACCTAAGCAAAACCAGTATTAATGCACCTAGTGTTTGATTAAATGAAGTCAAGCTATTTATCAGAAGATCCTGTTGATCCTGAAGTTGCTAAAGGGAAGACGTATACACGGTTTCTCTAGAAATTACATCTCACAGATTACCCAGAGGAAAAGCTCAAGTATCACTTTAAAACAGCCTTGTAACACACAGAAAACCAATTAAAATAAAATCACTCTCCTTCCCATCCTTTTAGAATTACAAGGCAAAACCTTAAATCTCAACTCATTCTACCAAAGAGCTAGTTACATGTGAATTATTCATAAGGCTTCTTTGTCATGTAAAAGTTTACGTTTTATCATTAGTAAATAAACCAGTGTCATTCTGTCCCTCTGAAGTCACCTTCAAGTCCTGGGCTACATCAAGTATTCGAGACAATTTGGCCTGGTCATACTGCTCTCCTCTCATGTACCACTCTGCCATTGCATGCATGATAAGCTGGCGGATTGAGGGAGACTGTCCCTAAGAAAAGAAGTGAAAAAGTTAATTAGCAATATGGCTAAGCATTATGATAGATGCTATTACAAATGCTCATCTGATTTTACTTGTACTTATGTAAAAACCAAATATATCTATGCAGACATTAAGCTCAGGCCTCAAACTCTAAGCAATTGCCATGACATTCTTTATGGGAAAGCCAAGTTATTGCCATACCTTCCAAATGAAGCTCACTCCTAAACTTGGGTCATACATTCAACAAACTTATTTGTCCAATATAAGTCTGCATATACACTTTCAAAAATAAAGTTAGAAACAGGATATGATGTAATGATGTGAACATGAGGTAACACCGAGTTTATATTAATTCCTTAAAATTAAATCACAAATTACTGGTGTGTACTGTTGTACCACTATTTCTGGGAGTGGCATACTATGCATATTCTAAATCTGGCTATTTCCAGAAATAGAAATGTTTGGTTGTTCTGGTAATTATTCTTTTCCTTTTTTAACCAGAAGCTAGGTAGTCTAGATTTCAAAAATGACTTGAATGATATAAACACACAGTTAGAACTCAGTGAGTATGTCTCATAGAAGAGACAGCAGCTGGGAACAGAGGCTCATGCCTATAATCCCAGCACTTTGGAAGGCAGAGACAAAAGAACTGCCTTGAGCCCACAGATGAGAACAGACTGGGCAACATGGAGAGACCTCATCTCTACAATAAATCAAAAAATTAGCTGGGTGTGGTGGCATGCACCTGTGGTTCACTACCTGGAGGTCTGTGGAAGGATTGCCTGAGCCCAGCAGGTCAAGGCTGCAGTGGCCATGAGTGTGCCACTGCACTCCAGCCTCAAGCCTGGACAACCGAGTGAGATTGTGACTCAAAAAAAAAGAAAGGACAGCAAGGCAATTACTATTGCTATATCTAAATCATATTCTAGTTACTATCCTAGAGTGGCAAGTGATCCAAGCAGAACAAGTATTCAAGCAGGATCGAGCAGATGCAGCTCCTTTTTTTATTTTTTTTTGAGTTGGAGTCTCACTCTGTCGCCCAGACTGGAGTGCAGTGGTCGCTCCCGGCAACCACAGCCTCGACCTGCTGGGCTCCAGAGATCCTTCCACCTCAGCCTTCCAAGATGATTGCATTCTTTTTTTTTTTGAGTTGGAGTCTCACTCTGTCGCCCAGACCGGAGTGCAGTGGTCGCTCCCGGTCACTGTAGCCTTGACCTGCTGGGCTCCAGCAATCCTTCCGGCTCAGCCTTCCAAGTACCCAGAATTACAGACACGTGCTACCACGCCCGGCTAAGTTTTTGATTTATTGTAGAGATGATGTCTCGCCTGCCCAGGTGGGTCTCGAACCCGCAGGCTCAGGCAATCCACTCACCTCAGCCTCCCAAAGAGCGGGATTACAGGCTGAGCCACCGAGATTGGCTGCAGCTCCTTTCCTAGCTGTCTGTCCTATCTCACAGCAATGATGAGAAAGAAAAGAATGCCTAGTCTAGGCTATAAATAGCTGGTTACATGTTTGTCAGACATTTTGTAAATCGTAACTCTATCATGTTAATTGAGTATCTAGAAAAGGAAGAGAAGCTGAGTGAATTAGAGAACTAAAGCTAAATTTTTCATTTATAAATAAAGAGTTCTTACCTTCCTAAAAATTATTAAATAAGGAGTCTTACACAATTAATTTTAAGAGCAGCTGCATATTACTATAAAAATGTTTAAAGAAAAAAGGACCATGTGCGGTGGTGACCCAGGCCTAGAATCTCAGAATGCTGCAAAGCCCAGGCATGAGAACTACATGAGGCTAGGAGTTGGAGACTAGCCTGGGCAACATAGTAAGAACTCACCTCTACAAAAAAAATTACATGGTTGAGGCAGGAGGTCAATGCTGCAGTGAGCTATGATCATACCACAGCATTCCACTATAGGCATCAGAGCAAGACTCTGTCTCTTTTAAAAAGCAAAACAGAAAACAAAACCAAAAGAAAGCCTGGTGTGGTGGCTCAGACCTGTAATCCCAGCACTTCTGGAGGCTGAGGTGGGAGGACTGCTTGAGCCTAGGAGTTTCAGACAAGCCTGGGCAACACAGTAAGACCTCGCCACTAAAAAAAATAAAAAACAGTCAGGCTCGGTGGCTCAGTCTGTAATCCCGCACACTTGGGAGGCCGAGGTGAGTGAATTGCCTGAGCCCACGGGTTCAAGACCCACCTCGGCAACTTGGCAAGACCTTGTCTCTACAATACACCAAAAAATTAGCCTGGCGTGGTGGCATACTCCTGTAGTTCCAGCCACTTGGAAGGCTGAGGCGGAAGGATCGCTAGAGCCCAGCAGGTCGAGGCTGCAGTGGCCGCTTCCAGCTATTTGGGAGGCTGAGGTGGTGAATTGTTTGAGCCCAGGAGGCCGAGGTTGCAGTGAGGCATAATTATGCAACTGAGCTCAAGCCAGGGCAACAGAATGAGGCCCTGACTCAAAAAAATAAAAAAGTAGTAGTCAGAGAGGGCACTTGTTATAAAGAGGAAGATGACTACTTTTGCCCCACCAAGTTTCTGCATTTATCATGTTAAAAATGTAGGCATTAAGAAAAAAAAAAGAAAAATTAGTAGACAAAATATTTGTCAAAACCTCTACAAAATCAAGGTAAAAAGTATAAGGGCTTAAAAGGTATTTCAGCAAAATCTAAAATAAATTTAAATACTGTATTTAGGTAAACTAGAAAACAATGTTATTTTTCATCTTCTCTTGCTTACTGTTAAACAGTGACATTAGTTGCCCTCTGTTGGAGCTGGGCATGGTGGCTCACACCTGTAATCCCGGCACTTTGAGAGGTGAAGGGGAGAGGACGGTCTGAGCCCATGAGTTCGAGACCAGCCTGGGCAACGTGGCAAGACCTTGTCTCTACAATACATACAAAAATTAGCCTGGTGTGGTGGCACACTCCTGTAGTTCCAGCTACTTGGAAGGCTGAGGTAGCAGGATGGCCTGAGCCCAGCAGGTCAAGGCTACGGTGGCCGTGAGAGTGCCACTGCACTCCAGCCTGGGAAACAGAATGAGACTTCAACTCAAAAATTTAAAAAAAGAACCGGGCTCAGTGGCTCAGGCTGTAATCCTACGCCTTTGGGAGGCTGAGGTGAGTGGATTGCCTGAGCCCGCGGGTTCGAGACTCGCCTGGGCGGTGAGACCTCATCTCTACAATAAATCAAAAAATCAGCCGGGTGTGGTAGCGCATGCCTGTAATTCTGGCTACTTGGAAGGCTGAGGCGGAAGTATCACCAGAGCCCAGCAGGTTGAGGCTGCGGTGGCCGGGAGCGGCCACTGCACTCCAGTCTGGGCGACAGAGTAAGACTCCAACTCAAAAATAAAAAAAAATAAAAAAAATAAAATTTTAAAAAAGGATGTTGGTTCTCTAGGAACACAAAACTTTTTTTTTTTTTTTTTTAATTTCTGAGTTGGAGCCTCACTCTGTCACTCAGGCTGGAGGGTAATGGCATGCTCCTGGCCACCGCAGCCTCTACCTGCTGGGCTCAGGTGATTCTTCCCGCCTCAGCCTTCCAAGTAGCTGGAACTACAGGCAAGTGCCACCATGACCAGCTGATTTTTTTTTATTTAAAAAAGATGAGGTCTCACCAAGTTGCCCAGGCTGATCTTGTACCCACAGGCTCAGGCAATCCTCTCACTTCAGCCTCCAAAAGTGCTGGGATTATAGGTGTGAGCCACCGCACCTGGCTAACAAAGCTTTCTTAATACTAAATTATCTTGTCTCCTTGCTTTTGAGATTTTATGATGCTCACAATTATAAAAGATAAAACGAGTCTGACAATATGACTTGTCCAAAAAGTCATAATAATTCAAACACTGAAAATAAATTTCAGCTGGGCTCGGTGGCTCAGCCTGTAATCCCGCGCTTTGGGAGGCTGAGGTGAGTAGACTGCCTGAGCCCGCGGGTTCGAGACCCGCCTGGGCAGCTTGGTGAGCCCTCATCTCTACAAGAAATCAAAAATTAGCCGGGCGTGGTAGCGCGTGCCTGTAGCTCCAGTTACTTGGAAGGCTGAGGCGGAAGGATCGCCGGAGCCCAGCAGGTCGAGGCTGCGGTGGCTGGGAGTGGCCACTGCACTCCAGTCTGGGCGACAGAGTGAGACTCCAACTCCCAAGAAAAAAAAAAAAAAGAAATTTCTCTAGTTGAACATCTTCAACACTCAAAAGAAAGTCAATAATTCAGATGAGGAAATAATAAGCTCATGGTCATGTCTTACCTGTCCATGCCATGCATAGTGCAAAATAATAGCCGAGTTAGGATGGTTTCCAAGGAAAATTGGCATCAGAGTGGAGATGAGTTCATGGCGTAAAGTATGCCAGGAGGTGTTAATTTGTAGTAAGGCCAATACCAGCATGTCTGGACAGTGTTTGATAGGGAAGCTGAAGAGTTGTTTGACTTGCTCATATTGCCCAACCTCTGCGAGCCTCAGCAGAGATTCAATCAAATCCAAGCTCTTCCTAACAAAAATGGAAGAAAGATGCTCTATCAATGAAATCCAAATACACCAAATTAATTATCAAAAACAAGTGAAACCAGCTCTAAGGACAAAACCAAGTTGCTGCCATGTTTGAAAATTTGAAAATAATTCAGTCACTTGTAGTGGTTCATGCCTATAATCCTAGCACTTTGGGAGGGTGAGGTGAGAGGATTGCCTGAACCCACGGGTTCGAGACCAGCCTGGGCAACTTGGCGAGACCTTATCCCTACCAAAAAATTAGCTGGGTGTGGTGACGCATGCCTGTAGTTCCAGTTACTTGGAAGGCTGAAGTGTAAGGATCACCTGAGCCCAGCAGGTAGAGGCTGTGGTGCCTGGGAGTGTGCTACTGCACTCCAGCCTGGGCGACAGAGTAAGACTCTGACTCCAAAAGAAAAAAAAAAGTTCACTTTAGTACTGCAAAGTTACAACTTAGGTGCCTCTGAATGTGATGCAAGTCTAAAGTCCACAGCACCCTCTAAGAATTGTTCTGACTTTCATTGACCCTCAAAGCTCTAACTCTATTCTTAATCCATGAAAAACATAGGGACAGAGAACAAACTAATCACCACGAGGAAACAGTTAACACCATAATAACATGGGGTAGACAGGAGGATAAATGATATATTTCTCCATCAAATCAATGGCAAAAAATAAATTTATTTTAGCAAAAAAAAATAAGAAGCTGAGGCGAGTGGATCGTCTGAGCTCGCATGTCCGAGACCAGCCTAGGCAATCTGGCAAGACCTCGTCTCTACAATAAATCAAAACTTAGCTGGGCGTGGTAGCGCATACCTATAGTTCTGGCTACCTGGAAGGCTGAGGCGGAAGGATCGCCGGAGCCCAGCAGGTTGAGTCTGTGGTGGCCAAAAGGCATGCCACTGCCCTGCAGTCTGGATGACAGAGTGAGACTCCAACCCAAAAACAAAAACAACAAAAAAAGAAGAAAAGCCAAGTGCTGTGACTCACGTCTGTAATCCCAGCACTTTGAGAGGTAGAGGTGAGAGGATGCCTGAGCTCAGGGGTTCAAGATCAGCCCAGGCAACATAGTGAGAACTCATCTGTACCACAAAACAAAAAACAAAAAACAAAAAAAATTAGCCAGGTCTACATGGTGGCATGCATCCATAGTCTCAGCTACTTAAAAGCTGAGGTGGAAGGACTGCAGTGACCATGATCATGCCACTGCATTCCAGTCGGGGTAATAGAGTCAGACCTCAACTCAAGAAAAATAAAAATGCCAGGCACAGTGGCTCACATCTGTAATCCCAGTACTTTGGGAGGCCTAGGCAAAGGAACTGCTTGAACCCAGGGTTCAAGACCAGCCTAGGCAACACAGAGAGACCACCTCTCTTCAACGAATCAATCAATCCAGAGAGATTTACCAGAATGAAAGAAACTATGTGGATCTTGTCTGAATTCGCAGTCATACAAACCTCTAAAAGACATTGTTGAATCAATTTAGGAAACAGAAATGAAGAAAACTAGCTATATTAAGGAACTGTTTCTTGTGGTTCTTTTGGGAAGACAGGGTCTCACTGTCACCCCAGGCATAATCACAGTTCAGAGCAACCTCAAGTTCCTGGGCTCAAGCAATCCTCCAGTCTCAGCCTCCCTAGTATTTAAGACTATAGGCATACCACCATACCCAACTAATTTTTTTATTTTTTGTAGTGACAGGGTATCACTGTGTTGTCCAGCTTGGTCTCAAACTCCTAGACTCAAGCACCCCCCAACCCCCTCCTCTCCCCCCCCCCGCCCCGCTGGCCTCCCATAGTGCTAAGATTATAGGTGTGAGCCACCACGCCCAGAGGAATTCTTATTTAGTAGCTTGATAATGACATTTCAGGCTTTAAAAAAAAGAAAGAAAGAAAGAGGGCTGGGTGCAGTGGCTCAGCCTGTAATCCCAGCACTTTGGGAGGCCAAGGCGAGAGGATTGCCTGAGCCCGAGGGTTTGAGATCAGCCTACGCAACTTGGTGAGACCTCCTCTCTACAATAAATCACAAAAACTAGCTGGGCATGGTGGCATGTGTCTGTGGTTCCAGCTACTTAGAAGGGTGAGGCAGAAGGATTGTCGGAGCCCCGCAGGTCAATGCTGGGGTGGCCGTGAGCATGCCACTCCACTCCAGGCTGGGCGACAGAGTGAGACTCCAATTCAAAAGAAGAGGCTTTTATTATTAAAATAAAATGAAGAAATATTACTATACACATTAGACTCAACATGAAAAAAACAAAATCAACCAAGCTTTGCAAATCCAATGTTAGGAAAAGGACACACCACTAAAATAAGTGTGAAGTTGCAGTGAGCCATGACCATGACACTACACTCTAGACTTGGTGACAGAGTGAGATACTGACTCAAAAAGGTTAAGTAGGACCACTAAAAATACTGTTTCATTTAATTATATTTCCAGTAGTTGTGTACTCGGCTCACTACAAAATTACACTTATAATCACTATTAATTTTATATTTCAAAAAAGTGACACTTTTTTAAAAAGCAAGAGGAGAGTGTTTACCATGTGGCAATTTCTCGATTGTCATCCTCTGGTGGTGCTTTCAAAATATCAGTGGCAACAGTATGGCAGGGATAGTCAGCAAAACAGAAGATTTCTGGATTTATAAGGGAATGCTGAATAAAGGAGAGCTGAAACAAAAGAAGAAAATTTTGCCTCACCACCACAAATGATTTTGCATTCTATAAAAACCTGGAAATTTTCATCAGCCTGACTCAATCTTAGGTAATTGGAATGACAACTTCCCTTTTAGAATCTTAATTATTTGCCCTTTGAAAACAGCACACAATTCAGACAGATGAAAGGGTCATAATGAGATGGTTTTGTAGACAAACATCAATGAACTACTGGAAAAACAGCTTGACTACTATACCTCAATGGAATCTGACCATTCCTGAAAATATAGTATTCTTTCAATATTTATAACGAGCCCTGGTCTTCCAATTTATATAAACTCTCCTTTAAAAGGATATTTCAATCAACAAAAAGATGGCTCTACATAAAGAATAAGTCATTATTTTATTCCCCTTCTCTGTAGCCAAATAGCACTCACTTACCTGGCCTTCTGCATGTTTCCAAGGTCTATATATGAGGTCTACCGGGAATACTTCCATACCCAAACCCCTCTGAATGCCATAAACCACATTATGAAGTCCTTTACTGTCACGAATTTGAAATCCAGGATGATCCAGTTCATAAGTTACTTCCTTGAAATTCAAACTCGGGTTCTAAAAAAGACAAAATTAGTTCAAAGTTTAATGAACAACTATATAGCATATGAGGGGGAACCAAAAAAAATTCCATACTCACTGTTTGGAAGGTGGGCACCCTGTAGCAGAGGGTTACCCCACTAAGTGTTCTAGGAAGTCATGAACATCAGTGTACCAACTTAGCATTGTTGTTAGAGGCTGTGTTCCGCTTCAGTGAATTTGTCTGGAGATTCAATGGATTTGCCCATTTCATGATCCGTGATTTACACAAACAACCTGCCCACAATGTACTAAGTATTCAGCAGTTTTTTGACCAAAAACAGCATGATCCTCATGCCCCACCCTCTCTATTCACCCCATCTCACCCTGAGTGACATTGTTAGTTTCCCAGGATGAAAAAAATCCTCAAAGCATATGTTATGACCATGTGGAAGAGGCGAAACAAGTAAGCAGAAGCACTAAAAGGTATCAAAATTGACAAGTTTGAAAACTGTTTTGAGCATCAAATAGAGAGTACTTTGAAGGTAACTGAAGTTCAAACATGTAAGAATAAAAACACAATTTTTTAAATAAATAAATTCTGGGGTTTTTGGGTTCCCCACCTCGTATATTTGATACTTTATCCAAACAGCGAAATTAAATCTGAAATTCAATCGAGGTATTCTACTTACAAACTCCAAAAGTCACTTGAATCTTTCTGTTGTTTTAGGAGATTTAGAACGGTCAATTCCTAATATTCAAAATAATCTGGCTCTACAAGCAGGGTCCTCCAACCTTCAGTTCGTAACATACCTCTTTTTTTTTTTTTTTGAGTCGGAGTCTCACTCTGTCACCCAGGATGGCAGCCTTGACCTGCTGGGCTCAGGCGATCCTTCTGCCTCAGTCTTCCAGGTAGCTGGAACTGCAGGCGCGTGCTACCACACCCGGCTAATTTTTTGACTTATTGTAGAGATGAGGTCTCACCAAGTTGCCCAGGAGGGTCGCGAACCTGTGGGCTCAGGCAATTCACTCACCTCAGCCTCCCAAGATGTGGGATTACAGGCTGAGCCACCGAGCCTGGCTGCCCAGATAACTTTTTGATTTATTGTAGAGGCGAGGTCTTGCCATGTTGCTCAGTCTGGTCTCAAACCCCTGAGCTCAGGCAATCCTCTCACCTTCGCCTCCCAAAGTGCCGGGATTACAGGCTTGAGCCACCGTACCCAGACCATGACATACTTCTAAATGTGTGATTACTTCACTGAGAACCATCTCTTCCCCTACTTAAGTCCAATGGCAGCACCTCTGCCAATATAGAAAATAAATAACCAAGATTCTAGTATCTTGAAACAAAGCGGCAAGTATAAACCAATTATCCCAAGCATAATTCTCTTTTTTTTTTGAGTTGGAGTCTCACTCTGTTGCCCAGACTGGAGTGCAGTGACCGCTCCCGGCCACTGCAGCCTCGACCTGCTGGGCTCCGGCGATCCTTCCACCCCAGCCTTCCAAGTAGCCGGAATTACAGGTGTGTGCTACCATGCCCGGCTGATTTTTTTATTTATTGTAGAGATGAGGTCTCGCTGCCCAGGTGGGTCTCGAACCCGCGGGCTCAGGCAATCCACTTACCTCAGCCTCCCAAAGGTGCGGGATTACAGGCTGAGCCACCGAGCCCGGCTCCAGGCATAATTCTTAACTTAAGATCTCCCTTGGCCGGGCTCGGTGGCTCAGCCTGTAATCCCAGCACTTTGGGAGGCCGAGGTGAGTGGATTGCCTGAGCCCGCGGGTTCGAGACCTATCTGGGCAACTTGGTGAGACCTCATCTCTACAATAAATCAAAAATTAGCCGGGCTTGGTAGTGCACGCCTGTAGTTCCAGCTACTTGGAAGGCTGAGGCGGAAGGATCGCCAGAGCCCAGCAGGTAGAGGCTGTGGTAGCCGGGAGCAGCCATTGCACTCCAGTCTGGGTGACAGAGTGAGACTCCAACTCAAAAAAAAAAGATCTCTCTTAAAGTCATCCCAATAGTAGGTATGAATGGCCTAGATGTCAAAAATGACTGAAAATTACATTAAAAAGATGTTCTACAAAAAGGGTATTCATAAAGCAGCCTAAGACTCCTTAAAGAACCACAAAGCAAAGGAAACAAATTTATAGGAGGTAATTTACAAACACTGGCACAAAGTAAATAAGCATATCATGGTTATAAGGAAAAAGAAATATAAAGAAATTACATATGTATACACTTTGCATTTGAAGCTCCAACCATTCTTTGCCAAAGTTTTCTGAAAGAAAAAAAAAAACTCCAACCAAAGAATCACAGTTTAGTTTTACTCTAAGGTGACCCTTTCAAGACATAAAGACTTTTAATACATGTTTGTATATGACAGAAAACAATCTTCAATGGGGAATTCTAAGAAAACAACATAGAGAAATAGTTTTTCTTTTTAAAATTTATCTCAAGGACTGGTTATAACAGAATACAAAAATTTACTGCTAAACAGCATTACACAGAAATTGTTTTTATTTTTTTGAGTCCGAGTCTCATTCTATTGCCCAGGCTAGAGTGCAGTGGTACCCCTTGACCTGGTGGGCACAGGCAATCCTTCTGCCTTAGTCTGCCAAGTAGCTGGAACCACAGGCATCCATCAACATGTTATGTAGAGATGAGGTTTTGCCCAGTTGTTCAGGCTGTCTCAAACCTCTGGGTTCAGGCAATCCTCTTGCCTCTACCTCCCAAAGTGCTGATATTATAGGCATGAACCACTGTGCCCAGCCCAACAGAAACAAATTTGATAAACCTATAGGCATGTCCCAACCTTGGAAGTTAATGAGCAAAAATTATGAACCTAAAGTGTTATCTGAAATTATTCTCTGGTTCCTGCCTACAAAAACTGGACAAAAAACTAAAGAAAAAGAAGGAAGAGGTTACTGATTCAATTGTTCAAACCCTCAGCATAAGCACTCAATTTTTGTACTCTGAAATCATAAACAAAAGCTTCAGATATCATAGATTAGTATATTTCTCTGCAAATTTTCAAAAGATTATTTTTAGTCTGTACTCTCAGCTACTAGGGAAGATGAGGCAGGAGGATTGCTTGATCCCAGAGCTTGAGGTTACAGTGAGTTACAGTTTTGGATGACAAAATAAGAGCCTGTCTTTAAAATATATATATATAAAAGGCCATGGACAGTGACTCACACCTGTAATACCAAAACTTTGGGATGCCAAGGCTTACTTCAGCCCAGGAGTTCGAGACCACCCTGAACAACATAGGAATACCTCGTCTCTACAAAAAAATAAAATAAAAAGTTATCTGGGCATGGTCAGGAGGCTATGGTGGAAAATCTCCTTAGCCCAGGAGGCTGAGGCTGCAGTGAGCCATGATGGTGGCACTACACGTCAGCCTGAGAGAGAGAGTAAGAACCCAACTCAAAAAATTAAAATTACAATTAAAAAGGAGAATATTTTTAACAAGGCAACCACAAAGATAGAGCTACTGAGTTAAAAGAGCATGTCTTCAATTGTGCAGGACAACTACAAGGATAAAAACAAACTTAATGGTTAATAACAAGGGATAAAACAGGTTTTCTTTCTAGTTTTCCAAGTTTGCTGCTATGATTATGTATTACTTTTTTCCCTTCATTACCAAAGAAAAATAGTCTTGACAAAAACATACACTGGGGAGAGGACACACAATTTAATACATGCTGCTGGAAAAACTGGTTAGACACATGCCAAAGAATAAACCCGGATCCCTACCTCAAACCATATACAAAAATTAACTCCAGGAGTATTAAAGACTTAAATTTCAGATCTGAAACCATAAAAATCCTAGAGGAAAACCTAGGAAAAACTCTTTTGGACATTAGCCTAGGCAAAAAATTTATGGCTAAGACTCAAAAGCAAATGCAACAAAAACAAAAATAAAGTAGGGTTTAATTAAACTAAAAAGTTTCTACACCACAAAAGAAATAATACACAGAGTAAATAGGCAACTCAGAATGGGAGAAAATATTCACAAACTACATCCAACAAAGAACTCTAATAGCTAGAATCTATAGAGACCCCAATTAAAGCAGCTAAAAACAAGCAAATAACCCCATTAAAAAAGTAGGCAGGCAGTTTCTTTCACCAGTGACAGCTCTGGCACATCGCCCTGTCTTTTCTCTCTCCTTTCCCTAATAAACTTTGTTTGAAAACTTAAAAAAAGAAATGTAGGCAAATGACAGAAGAGATCTCTCAAAAGATATACAAATGGCCAACAAACATGAAAAAAATGCTCAACATCACTAATCATCAGGGAAATACAAATTAAAACCACAATGAAATAACACCTTACACCAGTGTGAATAGTCATTATTTAAAAATCAAAAAGAAATATGCCCGAGGTTTCCCCGACTAGTGTGGTGGTTCACAGCTATAATCCCAGCTCTTTGGGATCCAGGAGGATCTCTGACCACCAGTTCAAAACCAGCCTGGGCAACACAGCAAGTCCTTATCACTACTAATTAAAAAATGAGGCAGGTATGGTGGCACACTGAGGTAGAAGGATCTCTTGAGCCAGGATTTCTACTTTTTTTTTTTTTTTGAGTTGAAGTCTTACTCTGTCACCCAGGCTGAAGCGCAGTGGCATGTCATGGCCACCACAGCCTCAACCTGCTGGGTTCAGGTGATCCTTCCGCCTCAGCCTTCCAAGTAGCCAGAACTACAAGCACATGCCACCAAGCCCGGCTTATTTTTGATTTATCATAGAGATGAGGTCTCACCAAGTTGCCCAGGCTGGTCTCGAACCTGCAGGTTCTGGCAATCCTCTCACCTCGGTCTCCCAAAGTGCTGGGATTATAGGTGTGAGACACTGCACCCGGCCTGAGCCCAGGATTTGGAGGCTGCAGTGAGCTGGTATCATGCTACTGCACTTGAGCATGGGTGACAAAGAGAGACTCTGTCTCAAAAAAACAAAAGAAAAGCACAAATAGATATTGGCCCAGTTACAGTGAAAAGGGAACACTAATCTAACCTCTATGGAAATCAGTGTGGAGATTTTTCAAAGAAATAAAAGTAGATCTACCATTTAATCCAGCAATCCCACTACTCGGTATCTGCCCAAAGGAAAAGAGGTCACAACTGTATGGCAGCACAACTGGCAACTACAAAGACGTAGAATCAACCTAAATGCCCACCAATTTATCAGTACATAAAGAAAACATCCGATATATATATGGGCTGATGTAAGGTATTATTTCATTGTGGTTTTTTTTTTGTTTTGTTTTGTTTTGAGTTGGAGTCTCACTCTGTCGCCCAGACTGGAGTGCAGTGGCTGCTCCCGGCCACCGCAGCCTCGGCCTGCTGGGCTCCGGCGATCCTTCCGCCTCAGCCTTCCGAGTAGCCGGAATTACAGGCACGTGCCACCACGCCCAGCTGATTTTTTAATTTATTGTAGAGATGAGGTCTCGCTGCCCAGGCAGGTCTCGAACCCGCGGGCTCAGGCATTTCACTCACCTCAGCCTCCCAAAGGCGCGGGATTACAGGCTGAGCCACCGAGCCGGGCTCTCACTGTGGTTTTAATTTGCATTTCCCTGATGACCATTTTTTCATGTCTGTTGACCACTTGCATATCTTTTAAGAGACCTCTTCCTGTCACTTGCCTAATTTTTTTAAGTTTTCAAAGTTTATTAGAGAAAGGAAAGAGAAAAGATAGGGTAATGTGCCAGAGTTGCCATATAAATATATATATATCACAATAATTTGGGAGGCAAGAGGATCACTTAGGTCATGAGTTCAAGACCAGCCTGGAAAATATACCAAGTCCCTAACTCTATCAAAAAAAACCCCACTATGAACTACTACTCAGCCATAAAAAAGAACAAAATGTCTTTTGCAGCAAGCTGTATAGAATTAGAGACAATCCTAAGTGAAGTAAAGCAGATCAAAAAACCAAATTACCACATGTTCTAATGAATAAGCAGTAGCTAAACTGTAAGCCCGATGAGTCTGTAACAGTATACAGAATGATATAGTGGACACTAGAGACTCAGAAAAGGGAGGGTTGAAAACGAGCCAAGAAATGAAAAATCACCCAGCAGTAAGTGCAATATGCACTAATGGGGGTGATGGATACACTTAAAAGTCCCCACTTACTCAGCACTAAACCCCACAACCACATGTACACCTAAAGCTATCAAAATAAAAATGTCTAAAAGAGAAATAGTCTGAACACTACAAAACCTACTATATTAAGTTACAAAAACAGAGTCCACTGATATTGGTAGATGCGAGGTTGTAAGAGAACAGCATGATTCTATAACTGCTTTTACCTATAAGTTGTCAACATGATAAACTGAAGATGAGCAATAGGGCAGATGATATTACTGGACACCTAATAAAAATGTTATAATTAAGCACATATGGTCTTTAATGTTCTACTTTGTTCCATGACATTTTATTAACAGGAGTAAAAAAAATTAATCTTGACCACTGTTCTCTCACTGACTAAATTTTATTACAACCTTTAAATACCTAAAGTTCCATTTCTGGCCAGGCACAGCTCATGCCTATAATCCCAGCACTTTGGGAGGCCAGGGTGAGAGGACTGCCTGAGCCCATGAATTCGAGACCAGCCTGGGCAACTTAGCGAGTCCTCGTCTCCACAATACACCAAAACTGAGCCAAGAATGGTGGAGCACGCCTGTAGTTCCAGCTATTTGAAAGGCTGAGGCAAAAGGATCACCTGAACCCAGCAGGTTGAGGTTGCAGTGGCTATAAGCGTGTCACTGCTCTCCAGCTTGGGTGACAGAGTGAGACACTGACTCAAAAACAAAAACAAAATAAAGTTCCATTCCTTAATGTCTTATTTAAGCACATCAGTGTTTTAGTTGAGGTACTGTTTATGTGGGAGCCAAGTACTTAGTCTGTGAATAATCCAAAAAGTTTAAGTAGCAAGATACATACAAATTTGCATTATCTTTATTTACCATAAACAGGAGTTGGCAGAATTTTTCTTGCACCTACCAGAAACCATTCAGAAGACCTCCCTTCTCAATAATTTTTTAATCATTATTTTATAACAAATCACTCCCCCACCTTCTCCCAAAAAAAAAACCACGCAGAATTTTTCTTGCACTTACCAGAAACCATTCAGAAAACCTCCCTTCTCAATTTTTTAATCATTATTTTGTAAATCAGTCCCCCACCTCCAAAAACACACACATACCAACTCACTTTAGTTACACCACCCAGAATTGCAAGGTAACAAACCTAATGAAAAAACGTGCTCAATACATATTTAACTCAGATACTTTCATTACTTTTTGAGCCAGTGATGTTAGATATTTACAAATCACTGCTGCTCTCTTTCAGCTGAGCTCTGTATTTACTGAAAATATGCTTTCTCCCAGCACTCTGGGAGGCAGAGGCAAGAGGACTGCCTGAACCCAGGGGTTCGAGACCACCCTGGGCAACTTGGCAAGACTGTCTCTACAACAAATCAAAAAAATTAGCCAGGCATGGTGGCACATGCCTGTGGTTCCATCTACTTGGGAGGCATTATCACTTAAGCCCAGCAGGCTGGGGCTGCAGTGGTCGTGAGCATGCCACTGCACTCCAGTCTGGGCGTTAAGGTAAAACTCTGACTCAAAAATAAATAAAAAAAATAAATAAATTTCACTTTATTTGGACATCATCCTAACATCATAATCAAAAACCATGACTATATATACTCACCAATTCTTTGAGAACATCAATCAAGACTTCTACATTCCATGTGTGTGCCTGTGCTCCATCACTTTTATCTTTTCCATCACTCCAAATCCCACTGCCAGGAGCAGAGATACTCTGTAGAAGTAAAACTTGAATTAAACAAACCCAGCTATCTAATGTGTTCAGTTTTGGTTGGCAGATCAATCAATCATAGTATAATTTAATAAATAAAAAGGACAGGACATTAACTCACTTGGTAAAATAGGTGAATTCAACACACCTGTAATGGAATACCATCTGTTAATCCTGAATGAGTTCGAGCCATCATTCCTAAAACCCTTGCAACCTGGGCAGCTGTGACCTCCCGAACACCAAACTGCATGATTATATTGCGACATTCTTCAATACTGAAACAGAAATACAACTTCAGAAAAATGCTACCACCCAAAATATCAACATTAAGAAATGCTGGCATCATATGAACCGCATATGAAATCTTCAGTTTTACTAACACAAGCAGAGTAGTAAGGTTCATTTCTTGTTACTTTTATATAGGTAAGATTGTAAAAATCACTTACTTAAAAAAAGAAAATGGCAAAAGGTTAAAACATCAGTGGAAGGAAACAGGAGCCAAGAGTAATGACCTTTTACAAAAACATATAAAACTATCCTCAATCTCCAGTTTTGAATTAAGTTACTCTTTAAGATCTTAAGACTCAGCCGGGCTCAGTGGCTCAGCCTGTAATCCCGCGCCTTTGGGAGGCTGAGGTGAGTAGATAGCCTGAGTCCACGGGTTCGAGACCCGCCTGGGCAGCGAGACCTCATCTCTACAATAAATCAAAAAATCGGCCGGGCGTGGTAGAGCATGCCTGTAATCCCGGCTACTTGGAAGGTTGAGGCGGAAGGATCGCCGGAGCCCAGCAGGTCGAGGCTGCGGTGGCCGGGAGCAGCCACTGCACTCTAGTCTGGGCGACAGAGTGAGACTCCAACTCAAAACAAAACAAAAAAAACAAAGCTGGGCTTGGTGGCTCAGCCTGTAATCCCGCGCCTTTGGGAGGCTGAGGTGAGTGGATTGCCTGAGCCCACGGGTTCGAGACCTGCCTGAGAAGCGAGACCTCATCTCTACAATAAATCAAAAAATCAGCCGGCCGTGGTAGCGCATGCCTGTAATTCTGGCTACTTGGAAGGCTGAGGCAGAAGGATCACTGGAGCCCAGCAGGTGGAGGCTGCGGTGGCCGGGAGCGGCCACTGCACTCCAGTCTAGGCGACAGAGTGAGACTCCAACTAAAAAAAAAAAAAAAAAAAAAAGACCTTAAGACTCAAAGTGAGTCTGATTATTCTGATAATGTGCAAAGACTTGAAAATGTATCCAAACCTCTTCACTTTGAATCTTAAAGTTCAATTAGTTAAGTTATATGCCAGGCACACATAAACACTCAAAAATACATTTTTCTAACATAAGTGAGAATGGGGTTTATGTGAGGGTTTTCAAAACATGACAATTTTTAAGTCAAAGCAAAGCACAATATGCTTTTACTGAATTTATTCTAAGAAAAATATTAATAATCCCGCTATATCATAGTTTTAAGTGCTAACAGGGTGAAATGATATCCTTTGGTGCCCCAAGCAAGTGAGAAAAATATGCAACAAGGTATAAAAGAGGCAGAAAAGGAAGGAGGCAGAAGCTAACAGCATAGTGAGGAATTGAGGGATGAGGGCAGAGAAGAGAAAATGAGACATATTAAGCATACAGTGATAAAAGTTCGACAGTTACCTCAATGTTATTTCTTTTTCCCTAGAGTTAAAAAAAATGCCTATCACAGCAACTAGGCTAGGAATCTCTGATTCCTAAATTTCAGAAACTGGTGGAAATGAGGAGATACAAATTTAACACCAGAATGTTTATAGCCAATACCAACACTAGTATGAGGAAGATTAAAATTTAGAAGCAGCCGGGCTCGGTGGCTCAGCCTGTAATCCCGCGCCTTTGGGAGGCTGAGGTGAGTGGATTGCCTGACCCTGCGGGTTCGAGACCTGCCTGGGCAGCGAGACCTCATCTCTACAATAAATCAAAAAATCAGCAGGGCGTGGTACCGCATGCCTGTAATTCCGGTTACTTGGAAGGCTGAGGCGGAAGGATCGCCGGAGCCCAGCAGGTGGAGGCGCGGTGGCCGGAAGCGGCCACTGCACTCCAGTTTGGGCGACCGAGTGAGACTCCAACTCAAAAAAAAAAAAAAAAAAAAAAATTTAGAAGCAAAAATCCTGAAAGGCAAAGGATGACAGCTTTAAAAAAATTTTAGGAACTTGTTTTTAAAGATTTACATCATGTCTGGTATAAGAATAATCAAAATTTAATGTCTTACTACCAACCTTGCGCAAAAGCCATAGCCTACTTCTTGCATGAAATCAGCCAAAGAGCTCTCCATCATGGTTTTAGCTACCCCTCCGGAATCAGGCAGGATCCTGTCCATTAGAATGTCCCGTTTTTCAGGGTATAAAAGTGGTGCGAGCACCACAGGACAGCGTTCTTGGGGAAAATCTGAGGGAGGAAAAAAATTACAACTGCTATTCTGATTAAAAACAAACAACCCATTTTTGCTCTATCCAAAAAAGTCCCTCAAACCTGATCCTTCTATAAGTTCGTATTCAAAGCAAAGCTAGTTGAGCATGGTGGCACATGTCTATAATCTCAAGCACTTTGGGAGGCAGAGGCGAGAGGACTACTTGAGTGAGCCCAGGGGTCCAGGGATTTGAGACCAGCCTGGGCAGCTTGGCAAGACCCCGTCTCTACAATAAATTTAAAAATATATATATATAGTTTGAAATTAAACTGTATAAACATTAGAAAGTAAACAAAATAATAATGGATGCTAGTCCACACAAATCACAGATTTGTTTTTTAAAAAAGTTATTTCTCAGCCAGTCTCAGAGGCGCAGCCTGTAATCCCAGCACTTTGAGAACTCAAGGCAAGTAGACTGCCTGAGCCCGTGGGTTCAAGACCAGCCTGGGCAACTTGGGGAGACCTCATCTCAACAATAAATAAAAAATTAACTGGGCATGGTAGCGCGAGCTTGTGGTTCCAGTACTTGGAAGGCTGAAGTGGAAGGATTGTTGGAGCTCAGCGGGTCGATGCTGGTGTAGCTGTGAGTGTGCCACTGCACTCCAGCCTGAGCAACTCGGTGAGACCTTACCTCTACAAAAAAAAAAAAATTAACTGGGTGTGCTGGTGTGGACCTGTAGTTCCAGTTACTTGGAAAGTTGATGGAGAAGGATCACCTGAACCCAGAAGTCAAGGCTGTGGTGAGCTGTGACTGTACCACTGTACTCAAGCCTGGGCAACAGAATGAGACCCCCCCCAACTTAAAAAAAAAAAAAAAAAAGCCGGGCTCAGTGGCTCAGCCTGTAATCCCGCGCCTTTGGGAGGCTGAGGTGAGTGGATTGCCTGAGCCCGCGGGGTTCGAGACCCGCCCAGGCAGGGGAGACCTCATCTCTACAATAAATCAAAAATATCAGCCGGGCGTGGTAGCGCATGCCTGTAATTCCGGCTACTTGGAAGGCTGAGGCGGAAGGATCGCCGGAGCCCAGAAGGTCGAGGCTGCAGTGGCCGGGAGCTGCCACGGCACTCCAGTCTGGGTGACAGAGTGAGACTCTAACTCAAAAAAAAAAAAGACCAATTTTTACAGCTAAAAACAGCATCTAACTGTAAGGTAGTCTTGGGGCGGGGGAACACATCTGACCTATATAAAAATAACAAGATTGGTGATGCTATGTTCATCTTATATCTTTTCTATAATGAAACTTTATTATTATTACTTTTTCTTACTTTTACTTAGAGACAGTGTCTCGCTCTGTTGCCAAGGCGGGAGTGCAGAGGTATGACCAAACTCACTGCAACCTCTAACTCCTGGGCTTAAGCAATCCTCCCCTATCAGTCTCCTGAGTAGCTGGGACTACAGGCTTACATTATAAAACAGCCAGGTGTGGTAGCTCACATATATAATCCCAGCACTTTGGGAGGTCAAAGCAGGCAGACTACTTGGAAAAAAAAAAAATTAGCTAGGTGCAATAATGCATGCCCCTAGTCACAGCTACTCAGGATGCAGAGGTGGAAGATGAAGGCCTAAGAGGTGAAGGCCACCATGAGCCGTGATTATCGTGACCATGGCACTGGACTCCAGGCTGGGTGACAGAGCAAGATCCAGACTCTAAATAAATAAATAAGTAAATAAAATATCCTCTTCCTTAAAAGATTACCAAGATTAAAAAAAGTAAGTCACAGGCCTGGCTCGGTGGCTCAGCCTGTAATCCCAGCGCTTTGGGAGGCTGAGGTGAGTGGACTGCCTGAGCCCGCGGGTTTGAGACCCGCCTGGGCAACTTGGTGAGACCTCATCTCTACAATAAGTCAAAAATAAGCCGGGCATGGTAGCGCGCGACTGTAGTTCCAGCTACTTGGAAGGCTGAGGCAGAAGCATCGCCGGAGCCCAGAGGTCGAGGCTGCAGTGGCCAGGAGTGGCCACTGCACTCCAGTCTGGGTGACAGAGTGAGACTCCAACTTAAAAAAAAAAAAAATTTATCCAGTCATGGTAGCATACATCTGTGGTTCTGGCAACTTGGAAGACTGAGGCAGAAGGATCGCCAGAGCCCAAGTCAACACTGGAGTGGCCATGAGTGTGCCACTGTACTCCAGCCTGGGTGACAGAGTAAGACTCCAACTCAGAAAAAAAAAAAAAAAGTAACTATCTTCACATATTCCAAAATGCTTCTGTCATATCTGTGATCATCCAAGAAAGTCATCTATTGTAAGCTACAAAGACTCCCTTACCTCTGCGCAGCGTCTTAAGAAAAGCGTCTATCTGTTCCTGTCCAACTCCAAAGGCTCCCTTCTGCCCAAAGAGGAGATGGGAGAGGAGGAGGTGTAGGACCTCTATTGCTATATCTTGGAAGCCACCTTCTTGATTTCCACTGACGTCTGCGTCAATGTAAGAACGCAGAAGATCTGGAAGCTTCTGTTTGATAAACTGGGCAGCTAGAAGAAAACCAAAAGTCACAAGTTATTTTTTGCTCCACAATGAGTAAAAAGTCCCATATCAAAATGTAGACAGATGATCATCCTTTTCATTTACCAAGTCACCCTTTACCCTAAGTTTCCACAGCTCTAGTTGATACATATAAAGAGACCAATGGCCAGGACCTATGTGAGGGGAGGGGAACATGGAGAGTTGTTCAAAGGGTATAGTCTACATTTTGCAATACTGAAAAGTTCTAGAGAGCTGTTACACAACAATGTGAATATAGTTCACACTACAGAACTGTACACTTAAAATGGTTGTGAGGGCAAATTTTATATTGTTTTCAGCACAGATACCAAAAGAAATTAATCTTAGATAATCTTACTCTCCAAAGTCTAAAACTATGGTGCCTCATAATTTAAAAGCCAATTAATTTTAAAGAGTCTCACTTCTCTAGATTTTTAGGAGAAAAGTAACTTACCAAAACCTCTAAGATCTGAGCTGGAAGAATTCAACAGGGCAAGTCCAAAAATCACCTAAAAACAAGAAGGGTTAGATTGACCAAAGAGTCAAATGACTATTTTTAAATCTAATTTGGCATACATTGCTTTTCTTCATTCACTCACCTCTTGCACTTTGCTTAACTTGAGTACTTTACTCAGCTGGGCAAATAAGTGGGGTGCAGGCTTTAAACTCTGAAACAAACCAAATCTTATTTCAAAAAAAGGAACTTAATTTTCAGAAATTATTTAAATATATCTTTTCACCCAAGTATGGCACTATATAGGAGATACATACTTCTGTAGTGTTGTTAAAAACAATACACCAAGTCCTAGAACTGTAGTTTGACAAGTTTAAGCCTACACATGATTTGGTTTTAGTAAAATTAGTAAACGAATTGCCTTGATTCTGTTAAAAAGATACAAGACACCCAAAAGTAACTACTTAAATCTTTAAAAATTAAGATATGATATTATGAGATCTAGGCCTAGGGTCCTTTTACAATGCTTAAGAGATCATTCTTAGAACTACTAAAGATAAAAGTAATACCAACCTTCTGATAGTGCAATGGATTATCAATGGCATAGGACAGCGTCGAGATAAAATTTGGCTTTGTAATCAACGACGCACACTCCTGAATCAGAAACTGAGTCTTTAAAAATAAAAAATGAATTTTAATTAGCACTAACCATCAACTTACAGAAACAGAAGTTCTCAGAACATTAAAATGTGATCTAATACTGTATATATACTGTTTATACATTATTAAAACCAGCTCTTTAAAAATCCCATTAAGTTACTCAAAGTGATAGCAACACATGTCCAGCCAAAACTTCCACAAAATAGAGTCCACTAACAAGATTACTGTCAGAAATATTATCATGACATACTGTTGCCCCATTGAGAATCAAGCCAAAGAAATTCAATCCAGGACACGAGATTCTCTCTCTGATTTATTTTCTTGTCAAGCAGGGCATCCCACATTCCTAATTCCCCCTGGCAGGTCTGACCCCAAGCTGTCCAAGCATGAACTAGGTAGCCATAAGGGTCTGTAACCACACAGGGAAGGAAAGGACAAACAAAAGGAAACATCTAAACACATTTTAGCCATGCAGCTAAGATTATTTCTGGATGCTATTTTGTATGCGTAGTTAGCCACATGCCACTATGCCCAAAATGTTCTAATTGAAAAATCAGAGCCAAATAGACACAGACTCCGTAAGCCAAATACCTGATGGAAATCTTTGCCACTGCTTTTACCATCGCCACTGAAATCCACATGCGAAAATAGGCAGCGTAATAAATGCCTGTCTGCCTCAGGACCGTGCCGATTCACAATCTAAAAAGACCAAAATTAACAGTGGTTTAAATCAAGTCATAAAAATCCATCTGATGAAATAATGCAGACTGCTCACTAATGTAATAACACATCTTCATACATTTCTTGTATGTCAAATTTCTGTTGCTGCATTACTCTTCCTTAATTTTTTTGTGACATATATGTCTTTTGAAAGCAACAACCTAACATATGGCATTATAAAATGTGTTTCTTATAAAACTAAGTTTAAAAACAAGAATGGGCCAGGTACGGTGGCTCAAGCTTTTAATTCCAGCACTTTGGGAGGCGGAGACAAGAGGATTACCTGAGTCCACGGGTTCAAGACTAGCTTGGGCAACATGGTGAGACCTCGTCTCTACAATAAATCAAAAAATTAGTTGGGCAAGGTAGCGCATGCCTGTAGTTCCAGCGACTTGGAAGGTTAAGGTGGAAAGATTGCCTAAGCCCACCAGGTCAAGGCTGTGGTGGCCGGGAGCGTGCCACTGCACTCCAGCCTGGGCAAGAGTGAGATTTCAACTCAAAAAAAAAAAAAAAAAAAAGAATGGCCAGGCACAGTGGCTCATACCTGTTATCCCAGCACTTCAGAAGACCAAAGTGAGAGGACTGCGGGAGCCTAGGAGTTCAAGAACAGCCTGGGCTCACCTCAGTAGCTCATGCCTATAATCCCAGCACTTTGGTAGACCGAGGTAAGAGGACTGCCAAAGCCCTTGAGTTCAAGACCAGCCTGGGCAACGTGGCGAGACCTCATCTCTACAATAAATTAAAAAATTAGCCAGGCATAGTTGCACGTCCCTGCAGTTGCAGTTACTTTACTTGGAAGGCTGAGGCAGAAGGACCACCTGAGCAGATCGAGGCTACAGTGACCATGAGCGTGCCACCACTGCCCTCCAGCCTGGGTAACACTAAGACTCCAATTTGAAAAAAAAAAAAAATTAGTTGGGCATGGTGGTACATGCCTGTAGTTCCAGCTACTTGGAAGGCTGAGGCAGAAGAATCGCCTGAGCCCAGCAGGTCGAGGCTGCAGTGGCCAGGAGCGTGCCACTGCACTCCAGCCTGGATGATAGAGTGAGACTCCAACTCAAAAAATTTTAAAAAATGAAAAAACAATAAAAATAACCAAGATGTGCTGCACCACCACATCTGGCTAAAAAAAATACAGAAGATAAATAAAATTGTATAATATGAAAAAAAAGATTGAAAAAAATTAAAAGGCCAAAACTAAGTTTAGGAAAGGGTTATAGCTGGACTCAATGGCTCACGCCCATAGCCCCAGCACTTTGGGATGCTGAGGCAGGAAGATGACTTGAGGACAGGAGTTTGAGATCTGCCTGGGCAACAAAGTGAGACCCGACCCAGATCAACATATAGAAATTGCACAGTGGTCAAGGGTAGATAGCTAAGAAAACCAAGATCAAGGTTATCAATTTTTTCTTTTTTTTTTTTGAATTGGAGTCTCACTCTGTCGTCCAGGCTGGAGTGCAGTGCACATGCTCATGGCCACTGCAGCCTTGACCTGCTGGGCTCAAGTGATCCTTCTGCCTTAGCCCTCCAAGTAGCTGGAACTATAAGGAATGGACCATCATGCCCAGCTAATTTTTTGATTTATTGTAGAGATGAGGTCTCGCCAAGTTGCCCAGGCTGGTCGCGAACCTGTGGGCTCAGGCAATTCTCTCACCTTGGCCTCCCAAAATGCTGGGATTATACGCGTGAGCCACCGCGTCCAGCCAAGGTATCACTTTTAATGTCCAGGTGCTAATCACCTCGCCAAATTAGAAACAGAAAAAAAAAGACAACCATGACCAAATCTGAAGATAGAAATGGAAGCGCATGCCTGCAATATCAGCACTTTGGGAGGCAGAGGCAAGAAGACTGCCTGAGCCCAAGGGTTTAACCAGCCCGGGCAACTTGGCAAGACTTCGTCTCTACAATAAGTCAAAAAATTAGCAGGGCATGGTGGTGCATGTCTATGCAGCTACTTGGAAGGCTGAAGTGGAAGGATTGCCTGAGTCCAGAGAGGTCAAGGCTGCGGTGGCCGTGAGCATGCCACTAAACTCCAGCTCAAAAAAGAAAAAAATGGTAGACTGGTTCAATGTACTTCCCCTCAACCCGAACCCAAGATTATTTATGTGAGGAAATAACTGGATGAAAATCCAAAGAATCATTGTGGAATCTATTTCTAAAAACTCTAAAATAAGCAGAGCAAAAAACCAAATAATACAGGAGAAGAACATACATTTCAAACAACTTATTCAACTAAAAAAAATTTTTTTCAGAAAAATAGTATCCCACACGCCCAAAGAAATTACAGGAACTGTGTTTTTTAAGAGAAAGTCGTTGAATACACAAAACATTGGTTCGAAGACAGGTTGACAGCTGGGCACAGGGGCTCATGCCTATAACCCCAGCACTTTGGGAGGCTGAGGTGAGAGGATTGCCTGAGCTCATGGGTTCAAGACCAGCCTGAGCAAACTGGCAAGACCTCATCTCTACAATAAACTGAAGAAAAAAAATTAGCTGGGCATGATGGCAGGTGCCTGTAGTTCCACTACTTGGAAGGCTGAGGTGAAAAGATTGCCAGAGCCAGCAGGTTGAGGTTGCAGTGGCCATGAGCAAGCCACTGCACTCCAGCCTGGGCAACAGAGTAAGATCCCAACTAAAAACAAAAACAAAACAAAGACAAGATGACAGAAGGAAATTAAAATAAACTTTCAGTGCTTAGGGAAAATTATTACAGGAAATACCAGTGACATTAATAGCAGTAACAAAACAAAAATCATTCAAAATAATCAAAGAAAAGCTTAGAATATTACAAATTTGGAGAAGATATATAAAAAGGATTCACAAAGTAATGAAAATACAAAAGTGTTTTAATCAAAGTAATAATCAATGTATTTCAACTGGCAATAAATTTTTTTTTTTTTTTTTTGAGTTGGAGTCTCACTGTCGCCCAGACTAGAGTGAAGTGGCCGCTCCCGGCCACCGCAACCTCGACCTGCTGGGCTCCGGCGATCCTTCTGCCTCAGCCTTCCAAATAGCTGGAACTACAGGTGCACGCTACCACACCCAGCTAATTTTTTTTGATTTATTGTAGAGATGAGGTCTCGCCTGCCCAGGCGGGTCTCGAACCCGTGGGCTCAGGCAATCCACTCACCTCAGCCTCCCAAAGGCATGGGATTACAGGCTGAGCCACCGAGCCTGGCGGCAATAAATTTTTTAAAAATTCAAAGAAAATAAAAATATCTGAATTGGAAGATCAAAGGTATACCTTCAGCAAGGCACTGTGGCTCATGACTGATATTAACGAACTTTGGGAAGTTGAGGCAGGAGGACTGCTTTGAGCCCAGGTGTTTGAGATCAACCTGGGCAGCAAAGCAAGAACTCATCTATACAAAAAACTGAAAAAATTTAGCCAGGCATGACAGCATGCATCTGTTGTCCCAGGTACTTGGGAAGCTGAGGCAGAAGGATCACTGGAGCTCACAAGGCTGCAGTAAGCCGCAATTTTGCCAATGTACTCCAGCCCGGGTGACACAGTGAGACTTTAACTCAGGGTAAAAACAAAACAAAACTGGTGTACCTTCAACGCAGATGCACAATAATCAATATTACCGTACACACCTGAAGCTACTAAACTGTAAAAGAAAATTCATAGGGATACTCAGATGAGGAGTACATGCAGGCAGAAAGACTAAGTTGCCTCCCATGAATGAAGGGGAGAAAAAAGGGGGGACAAAATTTCTGACATTTAATATTAAAGAATAATAAGAAACAATTATAACAACTTAACCCAAGAATTTCATTTCCATTGACAACTGGACTTGAAATAAAAATGAGAAAGACAAGCCGGGCTCGGTGGCTCAGCCTGTAATCCCGCGCCTTTGGGAGGCTGAGGTGAGTAGATTGCCTGAGCCCGCGGGTTCGAGACCTGCCTGGGCAACGAGACCTCATCTCTACAATAAATAAATAAATAAATCAGCCTGGCGTGGTAGTGCATGCCTATAATTCTGGCTACTCGGAAGGCTGAGGCGGAAGGATCGCTGGAGCCCAGTAGGTGAGGCTGCGGTGGCCGGAAGCGGCCACTGCACTCCAGTCTGGGCGACTGAGTGAGACTCCCAACTCAAAAAAAAAAAAAAAAAAAAGAAAGACATTCTCAAACATGTAAAAACCTAGGTAACAGCACCCAAGTTCTAAAAGAAACAAGTCTTACAGCCAAATAAGAAATGAATGAAAATCAAGAAATATTATTTCAGGAACAGAGAAACTACAATAAAGGAACTAGCAATAAACCCTGAAAACTAAAATCAATTGTCTAAGAGGGCAAAATTTATTTGATTAAGTTTCCAAATTTAGCTATCAATTTACAGAAAATATAAGAGATGGAGGAATAAACATGTACAACATCACCCTAGAGGTGCAATCCACAAAATACAGACTATGGGAAACTATAGGACAAATCATTTGACTTCTTCAGCAAAAGATGGCAAGGAGAAAGGGAAAACCATACATTTTGCAAGAAACATAGATTAATCTGAACCCTGATTCAAGCGAACTACTAAAAAAAATTGTGTATGACACAAATAAGAAATGTGAATGAATGTTAAGTAAATACTTGATGCTTTAGAATTACTGCCTTTTTTTTTTTTAATTTTGAGTTGGAGTCTCACTCTGTCACCCAGACTGGAGTGCAGTGGCACGCTCCGGGCCACCACAGCCTCAACCCGCTGGGCTCCGGTGATCCTTCTGTCTCAGCCTTCCGAGTATCCGGAACTATAGGCGTGCACTACCATGCCCGGCTAATTTTTTTGATTTCTTGTAGAGATGAGGTCTTGCCAAGTTGCCTGGGCGGGTCTCGAACCCCTGGACTCAGGCAATCCACTCACCTCGGCCTCCCAAAGCACTGGGATTACAGGTTGAGCCACCGAGCCCGGCCAGAATTACTGCTTTTTAAACAATAGATAATTGTATTGAGGTTAGTTTCCATTAACGTATGAACAGACTAAATTGTGTCTGAGACCTGATTTAAAATAATTCGGAAGGATTATTAGCTGGAAAACACTTGGTCAAAACTTAAAATGAAAATGGATGACAGAGGTGTGGTGGTTCATTATTTTGTGTGTGCTTGAGGTTATCTTTAGTAAAGATTTTTTTTCGCCCCACGTAGTGGCTCACGCATATAATCCCATCACTTTGGGAGGCTTTGGTGAGAGGATTACCTGAGCCCAGGAGTTCGAGACCAACCTGGGCAACTTGGTGAGACCTCATCTTTACAATAAATCAAGAAAAATTATCTGGGCGTAGTGGTGCACACCTGTAGTTCCAGCTACTTGGAAGAATGAAGCGAAAGGATCACCTGAGCCCAGCAGGTCAAGGCTGTGGTGCTGGAAGCATGCCACTGCACTCCAGCCTAGACAACAGAGTGAGACTCCAACTCAAAAAAAAAAGATTTTTGTTGTTGGTAGATGGGGTTTCGCTATGTTGCCCAGGGTGGTCTTGAACTCCTGGTCTCAAACAATCCCCTCACCTCAGCCTCCCAAAGTGATGGGATTACAGGCATGAGTCACCATACTCAGTCAAGATATTTATATATTATATTTAGAAAAACTATATCATTACAAGAACAGGATACAAGATGATATTTATAAAGCACAGCTATTTTTTTTTTTTTGAGTTGTAGTCTCACTCTGTTGCCCAGGCTGGAGTGGAGTGGCACGCTCACGGCCACCGCAGCCTCGATCTTCTAAGCTTAGGCGGAAGTACCTGGAAATACAGACACATGCCACCACACCCAGCAATTTTTTTTGTGATTTATTGTAGAGACGAGGTCTCACCAAGTAACCTGGCTGTTCTCAAACCCCTGGACTCAGGCAATCCTCTCGCCTCAGTCTCCCAAAATGCTCCTGGGATTACAGGCTAAGCCATCAGTCCCGATCAGCAAAGCTATTTTTAACAAAGAAACAGAAAACTCAAAAATGTTAAGAAACTGAACAGAAAAACTAGATTGTAATTTTTCTAAGACTTCCTTAAATCATTAATTTTATAATGGTAACCAATATTTTTTTTCTTTCTGAATAGGAGTCTCACTCTGTCACCCAGGCTAGAAGGCAGTGGCACGATCCTGGCCACCACAGCCTCGACCTGCTGGACTCAAGTAATCCTTCGGCCTCAGCCTTCCAAGTAGTTGGAACTACAGGCACACGCCACCAAGCCCAGCTAATTTTTTGATTTATTATAGAGATGGGATTTCACCAGGTTTCCCAGGCTGGTCTTGAACCTGTGGGCTTGGGCAATCCTCTCACCTCCGCTTCCCAAAGTGCTGGGATTACTGGCATGAGCCACCGCACCTGGCCTGGCAACTACCATTTTTAAAAGAAATAACAACAGTGTTGTTAATCTTTTTGTTGTTGTTGTTATTGCCCAAGTTAGAAAACAGTGGGGCGATCATAGCTTACTACAGCCTGAAACTCCTGGGTTCAAGCTCAAGCAACCCTCCTGTGTCAGTGTCCTGAGTAACTTGGATTTCAGGTGTGTACCACCATGCCTGGTTAATTTTTTATTTTTATTTATTTATTTATTTATTTTTGAGTTGGAGTCTCACTCTGTAGCCCAGACTGGAGTGCAGTGGCCGCCCCCGGCCACCGCAGCCCCGACCATGGGCTCCGGCGATCCTTCCGCCTCAGCCTTCCAAGTAGCCAGAATTACAGGCATGCGCTACCACGTCCGGCTGATTTTTTGATTTATTGTAGAGATGAGGTCTCGCTGCCCAGGCGGGTCTCGAACCCGCAGACTCAGGCAATCCACTCACCTCAGCCTCCCAAAGGGAACGGGATTACAGGCTGAGCCACCGAGCCCGGCTATTTTTTTTTAAAAAGATGAAGTCTTGCTATGTTGCCAACGCTGGTCTCAAATTCCTGTGGCTCAAGTGATCCTCCCACTTCAGTTTCCCAAAGTATTGAGATTACAGACATGAGCTACCATGCTTGGCTCAGTGTTCTTTGTTTTTTTTTTGAGTTGGAGTCTCACTCTGTCACCCAGACTGGAGTGCAGTGGCCGCTCCCAGCCACCGCAGCCTCAACCTGCTGGGCTCCACCTCAGCCTTCCAAGTAGCTGGAACTACAGGTGCGTGCTACCACGCCCGGCTAATTTTTGATTTTATTGTAGAGATGAGGTCTCACCAAGTTACCCAGGCAGGTCTTGAACCCGTGGGCTCAGGCAATCCACTCACCTCAGCCTCCCAAAGTGCTGGGATTACCAGGCTGAGCCACCGAGCCCAGCTTGCTCAGTGTTAATTTTTAAAGAATGTCATAAAATCCTGAATAAATGAGGCAAATTATGAGACATATGGAACACAATCCCAAACACACTATTAAGTCTGATCAGACTGAGCCACAACAAAACATGCCACTAAAATTTACTAAACCTGCCTCCTTCTTGCAGTAGGCATAGCCTTCAGTCTCATAAAATAGCGTACTAAGCACTCAAGCTCGAGCGGCCACTGCACTCCAGTCTGGGCGCCCTTTACCTATGACCAAAGAAAATCAAAACAGCTCCAAGAACTAGAACCTTATTTTCATCCCGGTTTTAAATTTTTTTTTTTTTGAGTTGGAATCTCACTCAGTCGACCAGGCTAGAGTGTAGTGGCATGCTCATGGTCGCCGCACCCTTGACCTGCTGGGCTCAGGCGATCCTTCCACCTCACCCTTGCAAGTACCTGAAACTACAGACGCACGCCACCACACTCAGCTAATTTTTTTGCGATTTGTTGTCGAGATGAGGTCTCACCAAGTTGCCCAGACTGCTCTCAAACCCCTGGGCTTAGGTAATCCTCTTGCCTCCGCCTTCCAGAGTACTGGGACTACAGTTTAGCTGGGCTACATAATAAATAAGGAATAAAGATACAGTCCCGTGCCTTTGGGAGGCTGAGGTGAGTGGATTGCCTGAGCCCGCGGGTTCAAGATCCGCCTGGGTAACTTGGCGAGACCTCATCTCTACAATAAATCAAAAAAATTAGCCGGGCGTGGTGGCGCGCGCCTGTATTTCCAGCTACTTGGAAGGCTGAGGCAGAAGGATCACCTGAGCCCAGCTGGTAGAGGCTGTGATGGCCATGAGCAGCGTGCCAGAGTGAAACTCCAACTCAATAAAATAAATAAAATAGGCCAAGCTCAGTGCCTCGGCCTGTAAGCCCAGCACTTTGGGAGGACAAGGTGAATAGATTACCTGAGCCCACAGGTTCAACACCAGCCTGGGCAACTTGGCGCGACCTTGTCTCTATAATAAATAAAAAAAATTAGGCCAGTGTGGTAGCGTGAGCTTGTAGTTCCAGCTACTTGGAAGACTGAGGTGGAAGGATCGCCAGAGCCCAGCAGGTCGCGACTGCGGTGGCCATGAGTGTGCCACTGCACTCCAGCCTGGGCGACAGAGTGAAGACTCCCAACTCAAAAAAAAAAAAAATTAAAGTAAAATAAAATAAATAACAGCCAGGCTCAGTGGCCCAGCCTGTAATCCTGCACCTTTGGGAGGCTGAGGTGAGCAGATTGCCTGAGCCCGCGGGTTCAAGACCTGCCTGGGCAACTTGGCGAGACCTCATCTCTACAATAAATCAAAAAATTAGCCAGGCGTGGTAGCGCGCGCCTGTAGTTACAGCTCCTTGGAAGGCTGAGGTGGAAGGATCACCGGAGCCCAGCAGGTCGAGGCTGCAGTGGCCGGGAGCGGCCACTGCACTCCAGTCTGGGTGACAGAGTAAGACTCCAACTCAAAAAAATAAAATAAAATAAGTAACAAAATAAAATAAAAATAATACAGTATTTAAGTCAGCCAGATCACACAGACCCATGCCAGGGTAAAACCAAACATGTGCCACCAGATTCCCTCATTCAAAGAAATTCTGGTTGCCCCACAGTCAGTTCCTCCTGGTTTTGCCTCAGATGCAGTCATATTCTCAAGAGCACAACTCTCTTGGAGTAGTCCTCCTTCCACAGCAGGTTGTAAACGCCTGGTCAATTGGACCCACTGTGGACAACTTTGATAATGATCTACAGCAGAACTTCCTGTTGGATTGATCAAGGTTTTGTTGGGCTTGCACCACAGTTTTCCTTTACCTGACTCTGTATCTTCCCTGGTCCCCTGCATCCCTGCCACCACAAGAATTGAAATTGTATAAATACCCTGGTTCCAGAGAACATAAACTGCAACACAAGCCAAACTTAGGAGTCTGAGCTTTAAACTGAATAATACAAAGACACATAAAATATTTTAAAACAGCAGCCAGGTGCAATGGCTCAAGCCTGTAATCCCAGCACTTTGGGAGGCCGAGGCAACAGGACTGCCTGAGTCCAGGGGTTTGAGACCAGCCTGGGGAACATGGTAAGTCCTCCTCTCCACAATAAATCAAAAAATTAGCTGGGCATGGTGGTTTGCGCTTATAGTTCCAGCTACTTGGAAGGCTGAAGCAAAAGTTTCACCTGAACCCAGCAGATTGACACTGCGGTGGCCCTAAGTGTGCCACTGCACTCCAACCAGTTCGACAGAGTGAGACTCTGACTCAAAAAAAAAAAAGAAGCTGGGTGGGTACGGTGGTTCATATCTGTAATCCCAGCACTTGGGAGGCCGAGGCTAGCAGACTGCCTGAGTCCAGGAGTTTGAGACCAGCCTGGACAACTTGATGAATCCTCGTCTCTACAACAAATCAAAAAATTAACCAGGTATGGTGGCATGTGCCTGTGGTTCCAGCTACTTGGAAGGGTAAGGCAGAAGGATCATCTGAGCCCAGTAGGACAAGCCTGGGGGTAGCCATGAGTGTTTCACTGCACTCCAGCCTAGGTGACAGAGTGAGACTCTGACTCAAAAAAGAAAAAGAAAAAGAAAAAGAAGCTGAGTGAGTACATTGGTTCACATCTGTAATCCCAGCACTTGGGAGGCCGAGGCAAGCGGTGTGTCTGAGTCCAGGAGTTTGAGTCCAGCCTGGGCAACTTGATGAAATTTCGTCTCTACAATGAATCAAAAAATTAGCTGGACATGGTGGCACGTGCCTGTAGTTCCAGCTACTTAGAAGGGTAAGGTAGAAGGATCACCTGAGCCCAGTAGGACGAGTCTGTGGATAGCCATGAGTGTTCCGCTGCACTCCAGACTGGGTGACAGAGTAAGACTCTGACTAAAAAAAAAAAAGAAAACAAAAAAAGAAAAAGAAAAATAAAAAAATGGATTCAGACTAAAACAAGTCAAACCATATTTCATAATTTCCATGGAAAATAAAAAGGTGTGAAAATCCTTTTAAAAAAATATGGACTCTCCTATATATATTTTCCTGAGATAAATCACAGTAAGAGGCAAAAGTGAGTTACATTTCATGCAACATACCCACATACATTTGCAGTTTTCTTTCCACTGCATACTTATTCCTTTAATGGTACCTGTTTTCTCATTCGTTTACTTACATGCTGTATTTCCTGCTGGCTGGCTCGGTAGTTTTTCTTGGTTAAATTGTCCACCAGGTAGCTGATTTGAGACAAGGCCAGCGAGAGCGAGTCAAGATTCATTGCTGGTTGGGGCGGAAGCAGGCGGCCGAGCCCGGCGCAAAATCACCATTATTCCCCTTTAGTCACCGCAGAGGCAGGTTAATGCTTTCTTTGTAATCAGGCTTATCTGGTGTCTGTACAATGTCTTCAGTTCTTTTTTACCAGGGGTCTTACTCTGTTCTGAAACATGGCACCTGTTAAAAAAAAAATCCAGAATTTTAAATTAGGGGAAAAGTGGGTCTGGTCCAAGTGCTGTGGTATTTACAATGAATAGATCACAACAGTTGCAGCTTTCTTCATTCCTTATGCACTCCCACTTCTTCACTTGATAGCCTTTAAAAAAATTAGGGGGAAATGGAAATAAATAACCTTCATCTGTTTTAGTACCTAAAATGCTAAGGACATAAAAACAGAATATGACAGCCCAATCACTACCGACAAAGCATGCCAAGTTTCAAAATTAGATAGGGTTAAGTATAAAAAGAAAACACCACAAAAAGTTTTATTTTAGCAAGACACCTTGTAATACTTTAGATTTCTATTTTACCTATTTCAAAATGATGATTTCTACAATATCTTTTAGGAAGCAACAAGAACAATTAAAATTAGTGAGTATGGAAGCAAAACTCACCTCTCATTTTAAGACCCACTTTGCACACTATCTAGAACCTATTCCTAAGATCCCATTTATTCACTTTATACCTTATGTTACTGCTTCAGAATCAAGAAGTTTGGCCTTACAATGTATGTTTTAAGTATCTGAGTGGCTTAAGGACTACAGAAGCCAAACACCTTCCTGCATTGTTAAAGGTTCCCTAGGAGAATTTAGAAAGGGAGCCTAAAGCAAGAGTAGAGCTCAAATGACAGGATGCTTATCAATTTAACTCCAACCACCTGCTGAGTCAGGGAAACTATTCTGCACAAAAAGAGAAAACATACAGAACACCCATATACTATTTTTTTCCAACATAATTCACAGGTACATAAACCCATACATTTTAAAAGAATCCACCAAGAAGGCAGGGAGCAGTGGCACACGGCTATAATCCTAGAACTTTGGTAGTCCAAGGTGAGAGGGCTGCCTGAGACCATGGGCTCAAGACCAAGCTGGGCAACTTGGTGAGACATCAACTCTACAATAAATCAAAAAATTACCCAGGCATGGTGGCGCGTGCCTATAGTTCAAGCTACTTGGAAAACTGAGGAGGAAGGATCACCTGAGCCTAGCAGGTTGACACTGTGGTGGCCATGAACGTGTCCCTACACTCTAGCCTGGGCGATAGTGAGACTCCAACTCAAAAAAAAAAAAAAAAAAATTAAGAATTCACCAAGAACCACTAAAACACAAGAATTTCTTAATGCACAGAGTTGAGCTTATCTACAGCTCCATGCTCTGAAATCTGCTCATAATTTCATTTAAACTCATGAAGATTAAAGTCCCTTGGTAAGGGCATTTTAACCTTAATTTCTAACAGTTCCTTAATGTAGAAAGACTACATTGTTTTAGTTATACAATGCAAGGGTTCTATGGATGTTATCTCTCCATATCCATCTAAAAATAAAAGTAGAAAAGGCTTGGGATCATGCCAAGATCTTTTTGTTTACTCTACAATAGTATGAGAAAAAGATAAATCATGTTTATACCTATTATATGTAACTGAACCTGCCTGCTTTAAATTTTTTTTTTTTTTAGTTGGAGTCTCACTTTTGGCCCCCCAGGTTGGAGTACAGTGGCACCCTCACGGCCAGAGCAGCCTGAACCTGCTGGGCTTAGGTGATCGGTCCACCTCAGCCTTCCAAGTAGCTGGACTACACACACACCACCATGCCTGGCTAGTTTTTCTGATTAATTTTAGAGAGGAGGTCTTGCCAAATTGCCCAGGCCGGTCTTGAACCTCTGGGCTCAGGCAATCCTCTCGACTGGGCCTCCCAAAGTGCTGGAATTACAGGCTGAGCCACCAAGCACGGCCTAATCCCAGCACTTTGGGAGGCCAAGGTAAGAGAATTGTCTGAGCCTTCAGGATTGAGACTAGCCTTGGCAACTTGGCCAGAGCTCATTTCTACAATAAATCAAGAAAAATTAGCCGGGCATTGAGTTGGAGTCTCATGGAACATGCCTGTACTTCCAGCTACTTGGAAGGTTGAGGCAGAAGAATCGCCTGAGCCCAGCAGGTTGAGGATGCAGTGGCCGTGAGCATGCCACTGCACTCCATCGATCCTGCCTGGTCAAAAAAGTGAGACTCCGACTCAGAAAAAAAAAAGAATTTCTATATCCAAACTTAACTCGGCAGCTTACAGACAAGTTGCTTCAAGGAAAAAAAGTCTAAGAAATCAGTGTATGCTCCAGAGGTGAAAGTAAGAACTCAACTACAGAAAATCCTCAGCCAAATAGTATCATTAAAATTTGACAACTAGCCCGGCTCGGTGGCTCAGCCTGTAATCCCGTACCTTGGGAGGCTGAGGTGAGTGGATTGCCTGAGCCCAAGGGTTCGAGACCCGCCTGGGCAACTTGGTGAAACCTCATCTGCACAATAAATCAAAAATTAGCTGAGTGTGGTAGCGCGTGCCTGTAGTTTCCAGCTACTTGGAAGGCTGAGGCGGAAGGATCGCCAGAGCCCCAGCAGGTCGAGGCTGCGGTGGCTGGGAGCGGCCACTGCACTCCAGTCTGGGCGACAGAGTGAGACTCCAACTCAAAAAAAAATTAAAAAAATTTTTGACAACTGACAGGGTTCAGTGGCTCAGCCTGTAATCTCAGCACTTTGGGAGGCTAAGGCGAGTGGGTTGCCTGAGCCCGCGGGCTCAAGCAGTCCCAGCAACTTGGCGAGACCTCATCTTTACAATAAACTAAAAATTAGTTGGGCATGGTAGCACGTACCTGTAGTTCTGACTACCCGGAAGGCTGAAGTGGAAGGATCACCTGAGCCCCACAGGTCGAGGCTGCGGTGGCCGTGACCATGCCACTGCACTCCAGTCTGGGAGATGGAGTGAGACTCCAATTCAAAAAAAAAAACAATTTGACAACTCACAAGGGTAACACAGAACACCTTTACTTAAATCTAAAATGCCTATTTTGGGGGCTGAGCCCGGTCACTAACGCCTGTAATCCAAGCACTTTGGAAGGCCAAGGTGAGAGGATTGCCTGAGCTCAGGGTTTTGAGACTAGCCTGGGTAACTTGGTGACACCTCGTCTTTACACTAAATTAAAAAAATTGCCCAGGTGTGGAGGTGATGCCTATAGTTCCAGCTACTCGGAAGGCTGAGGCAGAAGGATTACCTGAACAAACCAGGTCGAGGCCGCGGTGGCATGATATAAATTCTGGTATGCCACTGCACTCTAGCCTGGGCAACAGAATGAGACCTCGACTCAAATGAAAAAAAAAAAATTAGCCAGGCATTGTGGTGTGTGTCTGTAGTTATAACTACTTGGAAGGCTGAGGTAAAAAAAAAAAAAAAAATCGCCTTAGCCCAGCAGGATAAGGCTTCAGTGGCCATGAGTGTGCCACTGCACTCCAGCCTGGGTAATACAGTGAGACTCCACCTCAAAAAAAGGCCAGGCACAGTGGCTCACGCCTATAATCCCAGAACTTTGGGAGGTCAAAGCAATAGGATTCCCTGAGAACATAGGTTCAAGACCAGCCTAGGCAACTTGGAGAGACTCTACAATAATTTAAAAAACTGGCATGGTGTGGTGGCGTGTATCAGTAGTTCCAGCTACTTGGAAGGCTGAGGCAGAAGGATCGCCTGAGCCCAGCAGGCCAGGCTGTGGTGGCCCATTAGTGTACCACTGCACTCTAGCCTGGGCGACAGCGTGAGACTCTAACTCAAAAAAAACAAAAAAAGTTTGTGAAACATTTGAAATTTCTCCTTACTCAGAATTTATATAAAAAATGCTGACCCAGAAGGTTTACAGAATAGTTTTACCATAAAATAGATGCTATAATAAGCCTAACTTAATATTTTTAGTCATGGAACATCATAAATTCAGCAAAATAATGTTGAATAACCAATAAATTCTGCATTCCTCAAATACAACTGAGATTACATTTTATTTCATTTTTCATTCTCACTCTGTCACCCAAACTGGAATGCAGTGGCACGCTGGTCATGGCCACTGCATTCTCAACCTTCTGGGCTCAGGCAATACTTCTGCCTCAGCCTTCCAAGTAGCTGAAACTACAGGCACGCACCACCATGCCTGGCTAATTTTTTGATTTATTGTAGAGAAAAGGTCTCGCCAAGTTGCCCAAGCTGGTCTCGAACTCGCAGGCTCAGGCAATCCTCTCACCTCGGCCTCCCAAAGTGCTGGGATTATAGGCGTGAGTCACTGTGCCCAGCAAATGAAAATTTTTAGAAGTTACTCTTGATGACATTAAGAAAGAAAAGAGTAGGTCACAGGAAAACCATGAGTTTCAAAGTGGAAGAGAAAAGCAAATGCACTCAAAGAAGAAACTGCAAGAACTCTAAATAAGGAAGGGAAGTAAAGGAAAGGGAGGCTTCGTCAAACACACTTCCAGACTATGCACCCGGGTTCCAGTTACTCCTCACATGAATGAAACTAAGGAAGTAAAAGTTGGAAAGTCAAAAAAGAAAAAGAGAAATCTAGCCGGGTTTGGTGGCTCAAGCATGTAATCCCAGCACTTTGGGAGGCCGAGGGGAGAGGATCGCCTGAGCTCAGGGGTTCAAGACCAGCCTGGGCAACTTGGTGAAACTTCATCTCTACAATAAACAAAAAAATTAGCCAGATGTGGTGGCACGCACTTATAGTTCCAGCTACTTGGAAGGCTGAATGAAGCAGAAGGATTGCCTGAGCCCTGCAGGTCAAGGCTGCGATGGCTGTGAACATGCCACTACACTCCAGCCTGGGTGACAGAGTGAGACTCCTACTCAAAAAAAAGAAAAAAGAGAGAGAGAAAAATTTAGCCAGGCACTGTGGCTCATGTCTGTAATCCCAACACTTTGGGAGGCTGAGGCTAGAGAATTGCTTAGGCCCAGTTTAAGACTAGCCTAGGCAACATAAGTAAGAACCTCGTCTCTACAAAATAATTTTTTAAATAGGCTAAGCATAGTGACATACGACTACAGTTCCAGCTACAAGAAGTCCCCTACATATCAAAGCAATCCATTCTGAGAGCACGTTCCTAACTCCAATTTGTAAGTCCAATAAAGTTAGCCTAGCTACTCAACTGCTTTCACACTTGCTTTCAGACATCCTGGGCTAGAAATAAAGATACCGTACTAATGTACTCTATGCAATACCATAGAGTAAAGTACACAAAATACAACCACTTGTAGAGCACATACACACATGACAATGCCAGACATGTGAACTAAAATGTGACTGGACACCCCGCAGGTTCCAGACCAGCCCAGGCAGCTTGGCGAGACCTCGTCTCTACAATAAATCAAAAATTAGCTAGGCGTGGTAGTGCACGCCTTTAGTTCTGGCTACTTGGAAGGCTGAGGCGGAAGGATGGCTGGAGCCAAGCAGGTTGACGCCGGGGTGGCCATGAGTGTGCCACTGCAAGCCAGCTTGGGCAATGGAGTGAGACTCTGACTCAAAGCAAACAAAAAAATGTGACTGGACATACAAACACACCTTCACATCTTTGAATGTTCAAAACTTGAAGGTTCTTATGTTGGAGACTTACTGTATTTTGGAGGCTGAGGTAAGTCATGATCGTGCCACTGCACCACAGCCTGAGCGACAGAGTAAGACTCCAACTCAAAAAAAAAAAGTGGGGGGGATTTCAATTTGGGCCATGTCTGGAGAGAGGCCTACAAATGAAATCCATTAGGCAATCAAATTTACAGTGTGGCGCACCAAAGTATGACTGCAAACATAGATCTGGAAGTTATAAATATATAGATAAGATAGCTTGATAAATTTGCAGAATGATAATGGACTAGAATGACTCCTCAGGAAGCTTAGCATTTACAAGGGTAGGTAGAAAAAGAGGATCCCACAAAGGAAAACGAACAAAGAATATGTGTGAATAATATAAATCAAGGAAAAAGTCTTCCGCACAGAGGTAACAAAATGTAAGGGATAATACTCCAAAGGGAAATCCAAGGATAAATCTTTGGGAAATATCTAGCATAAGCAGCCCCTAAAATGACACCATAATATTTACACTGTTATGTAAATCCTCTCCCCTTAAGTGTGGGCTAGACTTTCAGCATGGCTTCTAAAGAAAAAAGGAAGACGTTTCCAAAATTAAGTTTAAAAAGACTGACTTCTGTCTTATTCACCTGTCTTACCTAGGGTTCTAGGGGAAGAAAGCTGTCATGTTGTGACAAAACCTAGCAAGAGAATACAGTGGCAATGAACTGATACCTTCCAACCAAGAGCCATCAAGGATTTTAAATCTGCCAACTGCCACGTGAATGAGCTTGGAAGATCTCCCTGCTACACAGCCTAGAGATGACTGATGCTTGTGGTTACCTTAATTGCTACTTTCTGCGTGATGAGTCAAAAGCACCTAGCCAAAGAAATAAAGGACAAAAGAAGTTTTAAATAGCTAAATTTGGAAGTAATTTGATACACAGCAACCAATAACTAATACATCTATATTTGGCATTATTTAAAAAAAAGACAAAGAAATTTTTTTTTTTTTTTTTTTTTTGAGTTGGAGTCTCACTCTGTCGCCCAGACTGGAGTGCAGTGGCTGCTCCCAGCCACTGCAGCCTCGCCTGCTGGGTTCCGGTGATCCTTCCACCTCAGCCTTCCACCAAGTAGCTGGAACTACAGGCGCCCGCTACCATGCCCGGCTAATTTTTAATTTATTGTAGAGATGAGGTCTCACCAAGTTGCCCAGGTGGGTCTCGAACCCGCGGTCTCAGGCAATCCACTCACCTCAGCCTCCCAAAGTGCTGGAATTACAGACTGAGCCACCGAGCCCAGCTGACAAAGAAATTATTAATCATCAGAATTAGTAATTGGGAGCCAGGTTCGGTGGCTCTGCCTGTAATCCCACGCCTTTGGGAGGCTGAGGTGAGTGGACTGCCCGAGCCCGCGGGGTTTGAGACCCACCGGGCAACTTGGCGAGACGCATCTCTACAATAAACAAAATGAGCCCGGGGTGGGGAGTGCACACCTGTAGTTCCGGCTATTTGGAAAGGGTGAGGCGGAAGGATTGCTGGGGCCAGCAGGTCAAGGCTGCAGTGACCAGGAGGGGCCACTGCACCCCTCTGGGTGACAGAGTGAGACTCCAACTCAAAAAAAAAAAAAAAAAAAGAATTATAATTGGGATGACCTTCAAAAGAAGGTGGGCCAGGCTCAGTGGCTCAGCCTGTAATCCCAGCACATGGGGGCCGAGGCAAGTGGATTGCCTGAGCCCACGGGTTTTCAAGACCAGCCCAGGTAACTTGGCGAAACCTTGTCTCTACAATAAATAAAAAAAATTAGCTGGGTGTGGTAGCGCACACCTGTAGTTCCGGCTACTTGGAAGGTTGAGGCGGAAGGACAGTCATAGCCCAGCAAGTCGACGCTGGGGTGGTTGTGAGTGTGCTACTGCACTCTAGCCTGTGTGAAGGAGTGAGACTTCAACTCAAAAAAAAAAAAAGGAAGGTAGGTGGTGGTCACTGGGAGGCAGGCCAAGTCTCCCATAAAAGATAAAAATATCAGGAATAAAGTCAGGGCCTAGCTCAAGCCCCAGCCCTGTCAACCTTCCCAAACCACTTTAGATCATCTATGGCTTGATCTGCCCCATCCCTTCAGTACGCATCATGCACTATGAAATTTAACCTCACTGTTCACTATTATTTCATATGTACTATCCTTTTCATCAGCTAATAAGGACATACCTCAGTTTGATTCCACATCTCTTCACCGCCACTCCCAATCATCTCTGACAATACTGAACACTTTCCACAATCTTCGTAGGTTCAGTATGTATATTTAATTTCTAAGTTCCTAAAATACAATCTGACTAGGTTTTTGGTTTTTTTTAAGTTGGAGTCTCACTCTGTTGCCCAGGCAGGAGTGCAGTGACACACTTACAGCCACCGCAGCCTCCATCTGCTGGGCTCAGGCCATCTTTCCGCCTCAGCCTTCCAAGTAGCTGGAATCAGTCATGCGCCACCATGCCCAGCAAAGTTTGTCTTCATTGTAGAGACGAAGTCTTACCAAGTTGCCCAGGCTGGTCTCGAACCCCTCTCACAACACAATCCTCTCTCCTCTGCCTCCCAAAGTGCTGGGATTACAGGCATGGGCCATGGCGTCCAGCTAGTTTTCATTTTATACAAATTAGGATTAGGTACATAAGTAGTCTACGTGCAGGTGAAGTTTGGGCCTCCGACTGTCTTCACTTCCCTTGGTTCAGGATCAGGTACCTTAGTTATGTTACATGCCCTCCCCCCATGTCTTCAGTTTTAATAACATCATTATTTTATCTATCACTACAAGTTTATTTGGCATTTTTTCAGTTTCAAGGGTTCCAATATCAGAGATGCTGAAATTGGAACATCTTGTGATTTATAGCAAGAATAACTGAAACGAAAGTAAATAAAAAAATAACCCTAACAATAAACCTTTACTTCTTTATTTTTTAAGTCAGAGTCTCACTCTATTGCCCAGGCTGGAGTGCAGCAGTACGCTCAAGTCTACTGTAGACTACTTGTAACCTGCTGGGCTAAGGCAAACCTTCCACTTTGGCCTTCCAAGTAGCTGGAACTACAGGCATGCGCCACTGTGCTTGGCTAATTTTTTTATTTATTGTAGAGATGCGGTCTTGTCAAGTTGCCCAGGCTAGTCTCAAAACCATGGACTCAGGCAATCCTCTCACCTCCGCCTCCCAAAGTGCCGGGATTACAGGCATGAGCCACCATGCCCGGCCTCCTTTACTTGTTAAAATAAACCACAGAGTAATATTATCTCAATGAGAGAGCTACTGCCATTCAGTGAGAATTAGGGATGAAATTAGACATCATGCCAGGAGAACAATACAGGATGAGCATGTAAGAAAATCCAGTCAGGTGCAGTGGCTAATGCCTGTAATCCAAATCAAAAACAAAATGAAATACAATTTTTGAAATAACTATTATGTGTATTAACTCAAACATCTGTTATGTATTGACTACACACCAGGTTTGAGTTTTTTTGTTGTTTTGTTTTGTTCTGAGTCGGAGTCTCACTCTGTTACCCAGGCTGCAGTACAGTAGATACCAGATCTCACTATGTTGCCCAGGCCAGGCTGGTCTCAAACTGCTGAGCCCAAGCTATCCTCCCAACCTTGGCCTTCCAAAAAGATGAGATTACAGGTGTGAGCCATCACCCCCTTGCAAGATTTGTTTTCATTAAGAGATGGAGTCTCGCTATGTTTTCCAGACTAGAATGCAGTAGCTATTCACAGGCACAAAGGAGTGCAGTGACACACTTCTGTGTCCAGGCAATCCTTCTCGGAGGATAACTCGATGCCAGGATTTTGAGATGAACTGGGCAATGTTGTGAGCATGCCACCGTACTCCAGCCTGGACAACAGAGTGAAACTCTGACCGCCCCCCCCAAAAAAAAAACAACAAAAAAAATTTACATATTATTTGTGTAATAAAGAAACCCAATCATCAAATTATGAGGGGGGAATCGAGATTAGTTACAAAGCTTAAAGCAAAAAAGACAAAAGGACTAAAACTAGACAAAAGGATAACCTTTTTTTTTTTTTTTTGAGTTGGCATCTCACTCTGTCATCCAGGCTGGAGTGCAGGAGCACAATCACGGCCACCACAGCCTCAACCTACTGGGCTCAGGCAATCCATCCACCTCAGCCTTCCAAGGCGTAAGCCACCGCGCCTGGCCAGGATAACTATTCTTATGTTGGGAAAATTAGGCTCTATAATCTGTCCAAATTCAAAGAATATACAACAGAGAATCATAATGCAAATTATAGACTTTGGGTGATAATGATATATCATTGTAAGTTCACCAATTTTAACAATATCCCACCCTAGCGGAGAATGTTGATAATGGTGGAAGCAAAGCATGTGTTGGGGTAGAAGGTATATGAGAAATCTCTGTACCTTCTGCTCAATTTTGCTGTAAACTTAAAACTTAAAAATAAATAAAATCAAGTTAAAGAAGTTCACACTGCCAGGAGTGGTGGCTCACACCTATAATCCCAGCAGTTTGGGAGGCCGAGATGAGAGGATTGTCTGAGCTCATGGGTCTGAGACCAGCCTGAACAACTTGGCAAGTCATCTCTACAATGAATCAAAAAATTAGCCAGGAGCCAGGCTCAGTGGCTCAGCCTGTAATCCCGCGCCTTTGGGAGGCTGAGGTGAGTGGATTGCCTGAGCCCGCGGGTTCAAGACCCGCCTGGGCAGCGAGACCTCATCTCTACAATATATCAAAAAATCAGCCGGGCGTGGTAGCGCATGCCTGTAATTCCGGCTACTTGGAAGGCTGAGGCGGAAGGAGCACCGGAGCCCAGCAGGTTGAGGCTGCGGTGGCAGGGAGTGGCCACTGCACTCCAGTCTGGGCGACAGAGTGAGACTCCAACTAAAAAAAAAAAAAAAAAAAAAGAAAACAAAACAAAAAAAGAATAGCCGGACATGGTGGTGCATGCCTGTACTTCCAGCTACTTGGAAGGTTGAGGCGGAAGGATCACCTGAACCCAACAAGTCAAGGGTGCGCTGGCTGTGAGCGTGCCATTGCACTCCAGCCTGGGCAACAGAGTGAGATCCCAACTCAAAAAATAAAAAGCTCACATAAGAAGCTATAAACCTAAGGTGACAAATGTTCAAATGAGTTATCTATGGTGGCTCAAACCTGTAATTCCAGCAATTTGGGAGGGTGAGGAGAGAGGATGGCCTGAGCTCAGGAGTTTGAGACCAGCCTGGGCAACATCATCTCTACAATGTATTTAAAAAAAAAAAAGGGCCAGGTACGGTGGCTCACGCCTCTAATCCCAACACTTTGGGAGGCAGAGATGAGATGACTGTCTGAGCCCACGGGTTCAAGACTAGCCAGGACAACTTGGCAAGACCTCATCTCTACAATAAATCAAAAAATTAGTCAGGTGTGGGGGCATGTGCCTGTAATTCCAGCAACTTGGAAGCCTGAGGTGGAAGGATCACCAGAGCCCAGCAGGTTGAGGTAGCCGTGAGTATGCCACTGCACTCCAGTCTCAACAACAGAGTGAAGCTCCTACTCAAAAAAAAAAAGCAAAACTTTTTTTTTTTAGTAGGAGTTTCATTCTGTCACCCAAGCTGGAGTGCAATGGCACACTCACGGCAACCCAGCGTCAACCTGTTGGGCTCCAACGATCCTTCCACCCTCAGTCTTCCAAGTAACCGGAACTACAAGCGCATTCTACCATGTCCAACTGATTTTTGATTTATTGTAGAGATGAGGTCTCACCAAGTTCCCAGGGCTGATATCGAACTCCTTGGGCTCAGGCAATCCACTCACCTCGGCCTCCCAAAGTGCTGGGATTACAGGCTGAGCCACCAAGCACAGCCTCATTCTACTTTATGGTTCATGCAATTAATTCAACGTTACTATAAACTGTGAAGTATATATTTGGTCTTCATCTCATTTCCTGATATACAACTCCTAAAGTCCTTGGATGAGCCGGGCTCGGTGGCTCAGTCCATAATCCCGCACCTTTGGGAGGCTGAGGTAAGTGTATTGCCTGAGCCCATGGGTTCAAGACCTCATCTCTACAATAAATCAAAAAATTTGCCGGGCGTGGTAGCACTCGCCTGTAGTTCCAGCTACTTGGAAGGCTGAGGCGGAAGGATCGCCGGAGAAGCAGCCGCTGCACTCCAGTCTGGGTGACAAGAGTGAGACACCAACTCAAAAAAAAAAAAAAAAAAAAATCCTTGGATGGGTGTCGTTTTCCAAGCTAATGAACTGATAGCTTGGCAGCTCTTAGGCAGGTTTCTGGGGGTTGTTTTACCCCCATTCCATTATCTCCAGGTAGGAGAGGGGGCTGAAGGTCAAGTTGACCACCAATGGTCAATGATTTGATCAACTATGCCTATGTAATTGAGTCTCCAAGAAAACCCATAAAAGACTGGGCTCAGACAGTTTCCAGATAGCTGAAGCGTGGTGTGCAGTCTAGGAGAGACATGGAAGCTCTATGTCCCTTCTCTCACACCTTGCCCCCCATGCACCTCCTCATCTGTAATCTTTGCAATATCCTTCAAAATAAATCATAAACATAAGTGTTTTCCTGCATTCTGTGAGACACTTTATCAAATTAATTGAACCAAAGGAGGGGGTCATGGGAACCCCGATTTACACCCAGTTGGTAAGAAGCACAGGCAAAACCGAAGCCTTGAGACTGGCATCAAATATGAGGGACAGTCTTGTGGGACTGGGCCCTACACCTGTAGGACTTGATGCTATCACCAGGTAGATAATGTCAGAAATGAATTAGGACACCCATCTGGTCTCCAATGCACAACTGCTTGCTTGATGTGCAGGGAAAACCTCCCATACATCTAGTGTCAGAGAAGTGTTTTGTGAAAGTATAGTGGAAGAAAGTTTGTCGATTCCTACATTCTCAGAATCACTAAAATATTCTTTCTGCAGTTAAAAAACTCACTCAGGGCCAGGCGCGGTGGCTCATGCCTATAATCCCAGCACTTTGGGAGGTTGAGGTAAGAGGACTGCCTGAGCCCATGAGTTTGAGGTCAGACACACAACTTGGCAATAAATAATATCTACAATAAATCAAAAATTAGCTGGGCATGGTGACATGTACCTATAGTTCCAGTTACCTGGAAGGCTGAGGCACAAAGATGGCCTGAGCCCAGCAGGTCAAGGCTGTGGCGGCCGTGAGTGTGCCACTGCACTTCAGCCTGGGTGACAGAGTGAGACTGACTCAAAAAAACCCAAATATATATCAAATATATATATGTAAAATTCAGGCCAGGGTCGGTGGTTCAGCCTGTAATCCCAGCACTTTGAGAGGCTGAGATGAGAGGACTGCCTGAGCCCATAGGTTTGAGACCAACCCGGGCAAAAAGTTAGACCAGGTGCAATGGCTCACACCTATAATCCCAGCACTTGGGGTGGCCAAGGTGAGAGGATTGTCTGAGCTCACAGGTTTGAGACCAGCCTAGGCAACTTGGTGAGACCTCATCTCTACAATAAATCAAAAAATTAGCTGGACATTATGGCGCATGCCTATAGTCCCAGCTACTTGAAAGGCTGACGCAGAAGGATCACCTGAGCCCAGCAGGCCAAGACTGCCATGGCCGTGAGCGTGCCACTGCACTACAGCCTGGGCGACAGAGTGAAGATTCCAACTCAAAAAAATTAGCCAGGTATGGTAGCATACACCAGTAGTTTCAGCTACCTGGAAGGCTGAGGTTGAAGGATTGCTGGAGCCCAGGAGGTCGACGTTGGATGGTTGTAAATGTGCCACTGCATTCCAGCCTAGGCAACTCAAAAAAAACAAAACTCATTCAACATTTGAAAAATTTCCTTCTAACGACTGTAACAAAATTAACCAGCATTTATACTAAAAGTTTATGCTGAGCCTTCCAAAATTAAAGACAGAAATGCATTTCTTAAATCTCAATCTACATTCCCAAAGGCTACATCTCGTTCAAATCTCAACACAAGGCTAAGTCTACACCTCTACTTACTGCAATGATTTTTCAATAAACCACGTGTTTTATTTGCTCTGCTACATTCTTGCAAATTTGAGTTAAATATACATTTCTTAAATACTATCACTGGGTTCAGGAGGTCCTTGAGTTCATGTTAGCATCAAAACGTGAATCTTAAAAAACTAAGCAGAAGCCGGGCTCGGTGGCTCAGCCTGTAATCCCGCACCTTTGGGAGGCTGAGGTGAGTGGATTGCCTGAGCCTGCGGGTTTGAGACCCGCCTGGGCAGCAAGACCTCATCTCTACAATAAATCAAAAAATCAGCCGGGCGTGGTAGCGCATGCCTGTAATTCCGGCTACTTGGAAGGCTGAGGCGGAAGGATCACTGGAGCCCAGCAGGTCGAGGGAGTGGCCATTGCACTGCAGTCTGGGCGACAGAGTGAGACTCCAACTCAAAAAAAAATAAAAATGAAAATAAAAAAAACTAAGCAGTAGGGCCTGGTGACTCATGCCTGCAATCCCCACACTTTGGGAGGCCAAGGTGAGTGGATTACCTGAGCCCACGGGTTCAAGACTCACCTGGGCAACTTGGCAAGACTTCATCTCTACAACAAAATCAAAAATTAGCTGGGCGTTGGTAGCACGTGCCTGTAGTTCCAGCTACTTGAAAGGCTAAGGCAGAAGGATTGCCAGAGTCCAGCAAGTCGAGGCTGCAGTGACTGGAAGCACCCCAGTCTGAGTGACAGAGACTCCAACTCAAAAAATAAAAAAATAAAATAAAAAATAAAAACAAAAAATTAGCTGGACGTGGCAGTGCGCCTGTAGTTCTGGCTACGTGGAAGGCTGAGGCTGAAGGATCACCTGAGCCCAGTAGGTCGAGGCTGTGGTGGCCATAAGCGTGCCACTGCACTCCAGCCTGGGCGACAGAGTGAGACTCCGACTCAAAAAAAAAAAAAAAAAAAAGAATCAAGCTCATAAATTAAAGTTGGTTAAAAGAAAGCTTATCATAACTAGACTGATCAGAATCTAAACCAGGAATATATTTAGAAAAGTAACATGCGGCTGGGTGCAGTGGCTCACACCTATAATCCCAGCACTTTGGGAGGCTGAGGTGAGAGGATTGCCTGAGCCTATGGGTTCGGGACCAGCCTGGGCAACTTGGTGAGACCTCATCTCTACAATAAATCAAAAAATTAGCCAGGCATGGTGGCACATGCTACTTGGAAAGCTGAGGCGGAAGGATCACCTGAGCCCAGTAGGTCAAGGCTGTGGTGGCCATGAGAGTGCCACTGCCCTCCAGTCTGGGTGACAGAGTGAGACTCCAACTCAAAAAAGAAAAGAAAAGTAACATGCAAAGGAAGATAATTTGAGATAAGGCTTTAAAGCATGTTTTTAATAGATAGCAGGCATTTCCTTTCCTGTTTTCAGTTTTTTGGGGTTTTTTTTTTAAATGACTTAACTCCAAATAAGAAGGATGTCACAATACTTAGCTTGACAATATCTATCAGGATTCAAACTCCCAGTAGAAATTCAGCAGCTAGCCTGGGCTCAGTGGCTCAGCTTTAATTCCAGCACTTTGGGAGGCCGAGGCAAGTGGCCTGCCTAAGCCCGCGGGTTCAAGACCAGCCTGGGCAACTTGGCAAGACCACATCTCTACAATAAATCAAAAAATTAAACAGAGATGGTAGTGTGTGCCTGTAGTTCTAGCAACTTGGAAGGCTGAGGTGGAAGGATAGCCGTAGTCCAGCAGGTCGACACTGGGGTGACTATGAGCGTACCACTGTACTCCAGCTTGGGCGATGAAGTGAGACTCCAACTCAAAAAAAAAAAAAAGAAAGAAATTCAGCAACTAGAGGCTGGACACAGTGGCTCAAGACTATAATCCCGGCACAGATCACTAAAGTATTAAACCCAGACAGACCAGAGGTTTGAGATCAGCCTGGGCAACTTGATGAGACTTCATCTCTACAATAAATCAAAAAAATTAGCCGGGCATAGTGGTGCATGCCTGTAGTTCCAGTTACTTGAAAGGCTGAGGCGGAAGGATCGCCTGAGCCCAGCCGGTCAAGGCTGTGGTGACTGTGAGAACGCCACTGCACTCCAGCCTAGGCGACAGTGTAAGACTCCAACTCAAAAAAATAAAAATAGGCCAGGATCGGCGTCTCAGTCTGTAATCCCATGCTTTGGGAGGCCGAGGTGAGTGAATTGCCTGAGCTCGTGGGTTCGAGACCCGCCTGGGCAACTTGGCGAGACCTCATCTCTACAATAAATCAAAAATTAGCCGGGCATGGTAGTGCACGCCTGTAGTTCCAGCTACTTGGAAGGGTGAGGCGGATGGATCACCGGAGCACAGCAGGTCGAGGCCGCGGTAGCAGGGAGCGGCCACTGCACTACAGTCTGGGTGACAGAGTGAGACCCCAACTCAAAAATAAAAAATAAATAAAAATAAATAAAGAAACTCAGAAACTAGAAAAAAAATTAAGCCAGGACCACCAAATGCCAGAAAACCCTGCCTTAAAACTTCTAAGATTACAGTGTTAGGTAAGAAAAATTATTAATGTTCAAGTATTTGTGTCTTTTTTTTCTTTTGAGTTGGGAGTCTCACTCTGTAGCCCAGACTGGAGTACAGTGGCATGCAGTGGCACACTCATGGTCACCACAGCCTTGAACTGCTGGGCTCAGGTGACCCTTCTGCCTTAGCCTTCCAAATAGCTGGAACTACAGACACATGCCAGCCACCACACCTGGCTAATTTTTTGATTTATTGTAGAAATGAGATCTTTCCATGTTGCCTAGGCTGGTCTCAAACCCGTGGGCTCAGGCAATCCTCTCACCTTGGCTTCCTAAAGTGCTGGGATTATAGGCACGAGCCACTGTGCCTGGCCAAGTATCTGTATCTTGACTCTAGACTTGAATCCACTAAAAGGCACAGGACACCAACTTGTTGAAAAGGGTTCAACCGTCCAAACAAGTTTTATCAACTGGTACCACGTAAAAGCACAGTTAGCAGCCTAAAACTCCTATGTATCATCATTGCATTTTTTTCCTTAGACAAGGTAACAATTTTCAGTGTCTGAAAACAAGAGGATCTAAACTGTTACCATATTGTCTTATGAAAAGCTAAAATACTGTGCTGCCTATTGTTGAAAGGGTAAGAATATCAACCTGCACCACAGATCACTAAAGTATTAAACCCAGATAACTCTACAAAAACAAATGTATTATTAATCTGTCTGATCTGCTTCCTAAAACTTTACTTGCCTTCCCCCATTTTTTCCATCCATGTATCCCCTAGTCCTGTGTTTTTTTTTTTTAAATGGAGATGGGATCTCACTATGTTGCCCAGTCTGGTCTAACTCCTGATCTCAAGCGATCCTCCCACCTCAGAATCCAAAGTGCTGGTATTACAGGCACAAGCCACACAATGGGCTCCTATAGCCTTTATTCCCAAAGGAACTGCCGCAAGGAAAATTAAAATTTTTTGAAATTTTTTCACTCATCACTGACAAAAAGAAAAAAATTCCAGTAGTTAAAGGTGCATGAATCGTAGAGAATCAGGTAGAGAGATTAATAAGGTTACTCAGTTTTCAGGAAGAGAATAGACTTTAATTTATTAGAGTCCTAAGAAATGTGACATCTGATTGGGTGACTTCATGAAAAAAGTTTACTTTTCACAAAGTTTATTTTAAATACGCTTTCAAATGCACAAATATCAAGCATTTTCTTTTTTAATCTACAAAACTTACTCCTCGTGGGGGTAACATCTGAGAACCCGGTTAAGTGAGTTCTGCAAAGGGGGTGTAACTGAAAAAGGATATTATTTGTGTCTGGCCTTAAGTAACCCCTACAAGATCTGCAGCGAATCTCTCAACAGGCCAGAGGCCTACAAGTGCTCAGCTCACCAGGGGGACACTTCCCCTGGGTGAGCAGAACCGCCACTTTTGCACAGACACCGGACCGAGTGGAGTGGAGCGGATGGGGCCGACTCCGGAGAAAGTGCGAGCGCCGGGCCGAGCGCGCGACTGGAACAAAACCTGTGGCAAGTAACAAGGAAGTGCTCGCTCCCGCCCGCCCGCCCTTCCTACCGGCGGACACGCGAAACAGGGGAGTTTTGACAACGTGCTGGGGGCGGAGGAGGGGGACAGGGGCAGCGCCGGACACCCGGGAAAGAACTGGGAGCCTGCTGCAACTCCCGACACGGTCCCCCGCCCGAGAGGTAGGCCTCGGGAGCGGATGCTCACTGCACCCACCCGGGGGCCCGGAGAGAAAAGAGAAGTTGGGAGCTCGTGCGGGAGGAGGGTGCAGCCCGCGCGACGCGCGGCCCAGCGGCCCCCATTGCCGCCCTCTGAGTCTCCAGGCCCGGGCCGGAGACCACCCCGCGTCTCACCCCGCGCTCTGCCCTCCGCTTCCTGGAGCCTTCGGGCCGGCCGCTTCTCTCCAGAGCGCGAAGCCTCGGCGAGCCGTAGGGAGAGTTGGCGCTCTCCTGCCTCGCCCCGCTTCCCCGTCCCGGCTGCCCATCACTCCCCAGAGCTCCGGGAAACGCTTCCAATGGCCCCAGGTACACCCCCGCTCCTCCTACCGGCACTCGCGTTCCCAAGCTGACACCGCCAGCCCACCTCAAGCCCCGACCCCAGCCCGCCTACCTTAAGCGGCTCCGGCGGCGCTGGACGCAGGAAACTCCTGGGCCCCCGACTCCGGCTCTCCTAGACCCCCTCTTCGGTTAACTCCGCTTGTTTCTCTACAAAATGGCGCCGGAGGTCGCGCGCTCACGTCGCGGCCTTTCCCCTCCCCGTTCCCATTTCATCATTCGCTGCCCGCCCGAGAAGGGCTGGCCCCAACACCAGCCAATGACCGCAGCCCGCCCTCGGCTCCCACCCAATCACCGGCAGGGGCCCGCGGATTTAAACCAATCATAAACTATCACTTGCAGAAGTCGAGGAAGAAACCAGGCTCCTGCTAGCAACTACCAATCCGAACTCCCACTTCGCGGGCTTTGGCCAATTGCCGCTCACCTGTCCCTAGGGACCGGAGTGGGAGCCCTCGCGCCTGCGCCCGAGGCGAGGGCCAATGGGGAGAGGCTGATAACTTCGATTTGGGGCTTCACGGACTTCCCACCTGCCCTCGAGGTCTTCGACCAATGGGGGCTGGCATTGCCTTTGAGCAACAATAAATTATGGAGGGACCCATAACTCCTCGCCGCCTTGCGCGGGAACTACTTTGAGTTAGCATGAAACACCTTTGCACCACTTTCTTTCCTCTTCGAAATGTCACGGTCCGGTAGACTTCCGGGATTCTCATTCGAAACATTCTCCTCCCCTCCTGTCCCTTTGGAGGGGAACGCCCGCCAGAAAACAAGCCAGACTGTGACTAGAGTTGGGGCGCTTTGCATCCTGGGCGATGTAGTCGCGCCCCTCCTTCCCCGTTCTGTCGCAAAAGTAACGCGTCTTCCTGCGTCACTGGCTGCGCCCCCGAAGCAGTGCGTGCTGGGGAATGTAGTCTTTCAAGATGCACCTGGTCCCAGCTTGCTCCGCTCTCTAGAGGGAAACTTTCCCTTCTAGTTTTTCCTATCAGAGAAGGGAAGCCTTACAGAAAAGTGTGACTCAAATTCTCTTCCTGGCTTGAGCCCTGGAAGCGGTATAAGAAAGGATACCATACTCTTTGCTCTCAAGAGAAAAGCACAGAGAAGTCTTTTGCTATAATTTGTTTAACTGGAGTAGTTTGTAAGATTTTATGGTCACCTCTTCTCAAAAGAGAGTGAAAGGACTGGCAAGGACGAGTTAACTGGCTCTTTTACCTTTGAAAAAAACGTATCCCCCTCCTCATCTCCATCAGGCTAGGCTCAGTAGCTTGCCTCCTGGATATGTGTCTCAGATTAGCACGTAAAAACACTTTTTTGAGAAAATTGTGGTAAGAAACATGTGAAATTTGCCATCCTAACCATTCTTTTTTTTTTTTTTTTGAGTTGGAGTCTCACTCTGTCACCCAGACTGGAGTGCAGTGGCCGCTCCCGGCCACCGCAGCCTCGACCTGCTGGGCTCCAGCGATCCTTCCGCCTCAGCCTTCCAAGTAGCCAGAATTACAGGCATGCGCTACCACACCCAGCTGATTTTTTTGACTTATTGTAGAGATGAGGTCTCGCTGCCCAGGCTGGTCTCGAACCCGTGGGCTCAGGCAATCCACTCACCTCAGCCTCCCAAAGGCGCGGGATTACAGGCTGAGCCACCGAGCCCGGCTCTTAACCATTCTTAAATGTACAACAAGGCCAGGCGCGGCGGCTCACGCCTATAATCCCAGCACTTTGCGAGGCTGAGGTGAGAGGATTGACGGAGCTCAGGGGTTCGAGACCAGCCTGGGCAACTGACGAGACCTCATCTCTACAATAAATCAAAAAATTAGCCAGGTGTGGTGGTGCATGCCTGTCGTTCCCGCTACTTGGAAGACTGAGTGGTGACGCTGTGGTGGCCATGAGAGTGCCACTACACTCCAGCCTGGGTGACAGAGTGAGACTCCAACTCAAAAAAAATTTTTTTAACTGTACAATAGGCCGAACTCGGTGGCTCAGCCTGTAATCCTGCGCCTTTGGGAGGCCGAGGTGAGTGAATTGCCTGAGCCTGTGGGTTCCAGACCCGCCTGGGCAACTTGGCGAGACCTCATCTCTACAATAAAAAAATTAGCCGGGCGTGGTAGCACGTGCCTGTAGTTCCAGCTACTTGGAAGGCTGAGGGGGAAGGATCGCCAGAGCCCAGCAGGTCGAGGCTGCGGTGACCGGGAGGGGCCACTGCACTCCAGTCTGGGCGACTGAGTGAGACTCCATCTCAAAAAAATAAAAAATAAAAAAATAAAAACAAACTGTACAATAAGGTAGGGCTAACTGTATGCATACTGTTGTGCAACAGATCTCTAGAACTTTTTCTCATCTTTGCAAAACTGAAGCTACACCTGTTGTTCAATAACTCCCCATTTCAGCCGGGTGTGGTCGCTCACACCTGTAATCCCAGCACTTTGGGAGGCAGAGGGGAGAGGATTGCCCAAGCCCAGGGGTTCAAGACCAGCCTGGGCAACTTGGCCAGACCTCATCTGTACAAGAAAAAAAAAAATTAACTGGGCATGATGGCGAATGTTTGTGGTTCCAGCTACTTGGAAGGCTAAGGCAGAAGGATAGCCTGAGCCCAGCAGGTTGAGGTTAAGGTAGCTGTGAGTGTGCCACTGCACTCCAGCCCTGGTGACACTGAGACTCCGACTCAAAAAAAAGAAAGAAAAAAACTCCCCATTTCCTTCTCTTGCAATTCCTGACAGCCACCATTCTTCTTTCTGAGAGTTTGACTACTTTAAAAAAACCTCATGTAAGTGGAATTATGCAGTATTTGACATTTTATGACTGGGTTATTTCACTGAGTCATAATATCCTAAAGATACTTATTGACACCTGCCTTTCATTGGTTGGAGGCCAAATCTTTCAGCAAACACTCAGGAAGTGCCTTGGGTTTTCACACAACTCTGTGAGAGCCAGGGACCCCACATACAGCAAGGACAAACACTGCTTCAGTCTTATTCATACCTATATTCTCTGCCCCTAGCACTATGTCTTGCATTTAATAAACATCAATTCCACAGAGGAACATTACAAATATATGCAGAGAAGGGTTTATATGATTATTTACTGAAGCATTGTTTATGGGGACCAAAAAATTAGAAACAATAGGGAACTCGTTAAATAAATGTAAAGTACTGTTTTAATGGAATACAGTGAAATTTTTTATAAGAATAAGGTAAATCTGAATAACTGATATGGAATGGTTCCAAGATTTGTTTTTTTGGTGTTTTTGTTTTGTTTTGTTTTGTTTTGTCTCACTCTGTTGCCTGGGCTGGAGAGCAGTGGCACACTCATGGCCACCCCAGCGTTGACCTGCTGGGCTCTGGCGATCCTTCCGTCTCAGCCTTCCACTTAGCTGGAACTACAGGCGCACGCTATCCCGCCCGGCTAATTTTTTTGAATTATTGTAGAGACTAGAGACAAGGTCTTGCCAAGTTGCCCGGGCTGATCTCGAACCCACAGGCTCAGGCAATCCACTCACCTCAGCCTCCCAAAGTGCTGGGATTACAGGCTGAGACACTGAGCCTGGCTGTTTCTGGTTTTTGTTTTTAGTTGGAGTCTCACTCTGTCATCCAGGCTGGAGTGCAGTGGCATATTCACAGCCACCGCAGACTATTTGTTTGGGCTCAGGCGATCCTTCCACCTCAGCCTTCCACTTAGCTGGAACTACATGCGTGCGCTACCACGCCCGGCTAATATTTTGATTTACTGTAGAGATGAGGTCTCGCCAAGTTGCCCAGGCGGGTCTCGAACCCGCGGTCTCAGGCAATCCACTCACCTCAGCCTCCCAAAGGCACAGGATTACAGGCTGAGCCACTGAGCCTGGCTGGCTAATTTTTTTTATTGTAGAGACGAGGTCTTCCCAAGTTGCTAGGCTGGCCTCAAACCCCTGAGCTCAGGCAATTCTCTCGTCTCCACCTCCCAAAGTGCTGGGATTACAGGCAGGAACCACTGTACCCGGCCTCACCTGTCTCTTTTTTAAAAATTATCCCTTGGAAGGTTGAGGTGGAAGGATCACTTCAGCCCAGGAAGTCGAGGCTGTGGTGGCTGTGAGTGTGCCACTGCACTCCAGCCTGGGTGACAGGGTGAGATTCCAACTCAAAAAACAAAAAAATCTAAATTACACAAATAAAATATGATTACCTCCTTTTTGTAAAGTTCAAATAGTACAGTAATCTATAGAATAAAAAGCAAAGCTGGGCATGGTGGCTCATGCCTCTAATCCCAGCACTTTGGGAGGCCGAGGTGCGAGGATTGCTTGAGTCAACAGATTCGAGACCAGCCCGGGAAGCTTGACCAGACCTCTTCTCTACAATAAATCAAAAAATTAGCCAGGCGTGTTGGCACATGCCTGTGTGTTGTTCCAGCTACTTGGAAGGCTGAGGGGGAAGGATCACCTGAGTCCAGCAGGTCGAGGCTGTGGTGGCTGTGAGCATGCCACTGCAGTCCAGCCCGGGTAACAGAATGAGACTCCAACTCAAAAAAAAAGTTCCCTTTACCTTTCTTCATTCCCACTCTTCTTCCAAGGGATAAACATTGGTGTTAGTTGGGAAGAGGGGTGTATCTTTTCAAAAGTTTTAATTCATTTATTAATATGTAAAAACAGATAAGTTGAGGATGGTGGCCCACGCCTGTAATCCCAGCAATTTGGGAGACTGAGGCAAGAGGTTTGCCTGAGCCTAGGGGTTTGAGACCAGCCTGGGCAACTTGGCGAGACCTCATCTTTACAATAAATTTTTTTTAATTAGCCAGGCAGCCGGGCTTGGTGGCTCAGCCTGTAATCCCGTGCTTTGGGAGGCTGAGGTGAGTGAATTGCCTGAGCCTGCGGGTTCGCGACTCGCCTGGGCAACTTGGCGAGACCTCATCTCTACAATAATCAAAAAAACTAACCGAGCGTGGTAGCGCACGCCTGTAGTTCCAGGTCCCTGGAAGGCTGAGGCGGAAGGATCGCCGGAGCCCCGCAGGTTGAGGCTGTGGTGCTGCACTCCAGTCTGGGCGACAGAGTGAGACTCCGACTCAAAAAAATAAATAACTAAATAAATAAAAATAAAAATTAGCCAGGCATGGTGGTGCGCACCTGTGGTTCCAGCTACTTGGAAGGCTGAGGCAGGATTGCCTGAGCTCAGCAGGCTGAAGCTTTGGTGGCCGTGAGCATGCACTGCACTCAGGGCTGGGCAACAGAGACAGGTGATATCCATAGAGGCCAGCTATCTATGGTCAACTCTATCATTCTACAACTAGCTCTGGTCTCAAACAAAGATCTCCTGAAAAGATCAGGTGAAATAAACTGAACGTCTCTTCCCCACTTCAACACACGTTTGCCAGGAAAATGATTTCTTTTTTTTTTTTTTTTTTGAGTTGGAGTCTCACTCTGTCACCCAGACTGGAGTGCAGTGGCCGCTCCCGGCCACCACAGCCTTGACCTGCGGGGCTCCGGCGATCCTTCCGCCTCAGCCTTCCAAGTAGCCGGAATTACAGGCGCGCGCTACCACGCCCGGCTAATGTTTTGATTTTATTGTAGAGATGAGGTCTCGCATGATTTCTTTTTAAAACTGAAACTACCTCGAGACCCTTGTGCTACTACCATCTCCTCCCCTGGCACTACACCAACACCACTCCTAGAATTTGATGTGTCATAGAGCCACAGCCAGTACCTGCAAGAGTTGCACAATATTCTAGAGATCAAAGTTCTCCAACTGTGTGTCAGAATTCTGGGTGGCTTCTAGTCTCACCAGAAAGCTGAGAGACTCACAGGATATTTACAAATTGAAAGAGGTGGTGGAGATTACCTGGTGCACTTTTGCCTTTTACTGAAATGCTTAATTGGCAATCACACCCAGAGAAACTGTTTTACTAGAGACCTTCACAAAGGATTCCCTGAATCACCTTATAACTCAGCAATTATATGTGTTGGTGTTTGAACATACTGTGTTTAGCAAGAGGATACTTTAGCTAACTGTTAGTTAACTCACCTAGTCTCTCTCCTCAGTCTTCTTCCAGTCCTTCATTCCCCAATTAACTGTGCACCCCAGGCTAGGGAAGAATTTTACAAAACGCTTTCAATGTTTCTCAAAATAGTCTGGAAAGGATATGTAAGTGCTGGGAAACAAAAGCCTTGTTTAATTGGATTTGGAAGAAGAGCAAAAATACCTAGAAAACAAAGAACCTTGCGGCTTTGAGATCTGTGCAAACTATGTTGTAAAATATTTGGAAGTGCTTGGAAGAAAGGTGAGCAGAAATACAAATCCTTGGCCAGGTACAATGGCTCATGCCTATAATCCCAGCACTTTGAGGGGGCAAAGGCTAAGAGATTGCCCTAGTCCAGCGGTTGGAAACCAGTCTGGGCAACTTGGCGAGATCTCGTCTCCATAATAAACCAAAAAATTAGCTGGGTGTGGTGGCATGTGCCTGTAGTTCCAGCTACATGGAAGGCTGAGGTGGAAGGATCGCCTGAATGCAGCAAATTGAGGATGTGGTAGCAATGAGCATGCCACTGCACTCCAGCCTGGGTGACAGAGTGAGACCCCAACTCCAAAAATAACCCCACAAAAAACAAGCCTTTACTATTTCATGTTCCTGTTTTTCAGGGAGTCAGTAACTTCAATTTGCCGCGGAAAACTTTTTTTGAACTAGAGTCTCACTTTATTGCCCAGGCTGGAAGGAGGGCAGTGGCATGCTCCTGGCCACTGCAGTCTCAACCTTCTGGGCTCAGGTGATCTTCCGCCTCAGCCTTTCAAGTAGCTGGAACTACAAGCATGTGCCACCATGCCCAGCTAATTATTTGATTTATTGTAGAGATGAGGTCTCATCAAGTTGCCCAGGCTGGTCACAAACCTGTGGGCTCAGGCAACCCTCTCACCTCAGCCTCCCAAAGTGCTGGGATTATAGGCGTGAACTACTGGTCCTGGCTGTTTTCATTTTTTGTTGTTTTTTTTTTTTTTTGAGTTGGCGTCTCACTCTGTCGCTCAGACTGGAGTGCAGTGGCTGCTCCCAGCCACCGCAGCCTCGACCCTGCTGGGCTCCGGCGATCCTTCCGCCTCAGCTTTCCAAGTAGCTGGAACTACAGGCATGCGCTACCACGCCCGGCTGATTTTTTAATTTATTGTAGAGATGAGGTCTCCCCAAGTTGCCCAGGCGGGTCTCGAACCCGCGGGCTCAGGCAATCCACTCACTCAATCAGTCTTCCAAGGCGCGGGATTACAGGCTGAGCCACCGAGCCCGGCTCATCTGTTTGTTTTTGAGTTGGAGTCACTCTGTCGCCCAGGCTGGAGTGTAGTGGCACACTCATGGCCATTGCAGCCTCGACCTGCTAGACTCAGGTGATCCTTCTGCCTCAGCCCTCCAAGTAGCTAGAACTATAGGCATGCACCACCATGCCTGCTGATTTTTTTTTTTTTTGAGTTGGGGTCTCACTCTGTCACTCAGACTGGAGTGCAGTGGCCGCTCCTGGCCACTGCAACCTCGACCTGCTGGGCTCCGGTGATCCTTCCGCCTCAGTCTTCCAAGCAGCTGGAACCACAAGCACACGCCACCATGCCCGGCTAATTTTTGATTTATTGTAGAGTTGAGGTCTCACCAAGTTGCCCAGCTGGGTCTCGAACCCCGCAGCCTCAGGCAATCTACTCACCTCAGCCTCTCAAAGCGCTGGGATTACAGGATGAGTCACTGAGCCCGGCTAATTTTTTTATCCATTGTAGAGACAAGTTCTCACCAAGTTACCCAGGTTGGTTTGGAACCCTGGGCTCAGGCAATCCTTTAGCCTCTGCCTCCCAAAGTGCTGGGATTACAGGCTTGAGCCACTATGCCCAGCTGTTTTATCGGTTTTTTTGTTTTGTTTTGTTTTTTAGTTGGAGTGTCTCTCTGTCGCCCAGGCTGGAGTGCAGTGGCACGCTCACGGCCACCACAGCCTCAACCTGCTGGGTTTGGGCGATGCTTCTGCCTCAGCCTTCCAAGTAGCTGGAACTACAAGCGACATGCCACCACACCTGGCTAATTTTTGTGACTTATTGTAGAGAGGAGTTCTCACCAAGTTGCCTAGGCTGATCTCAAACCCCTGGACTTAGGCAATCCTCTCACCTTGGTCTTGCAAAGTGCTGGGATTACAGGCTGAGCCACTGTGCCCAGACTGATTTTTTTGTTTTTTGTTTTTTGGGTTTTTTTGAGTTGGAGTCTCACTCCTTCTCCCAGGCTGGAGTGCAGTGGCACGCACACTCACAGTCACCCCAGCATCAACCTTCTGGGCTCCAGCGATCCTTCCACCTTAGCCTTCAGCCTTCCACATGGCTGGAACTACAAACATGCGCTACCATGCCTGGTTATTTTTTTATTTTACTGTAAAGATGAGGTCTCTCCAGGTTCCCCCAGCTGGTCTCGAACCTATGGGCTCAGGCAATCCACCCGCCTGGGCCTTCCAAAGTGTGGGATTACAGGCTGAGCCACCGAGCCCGGCCTTGTTTTTTTTTTAATCATTCAATATTGCCTAAAAGTAAAATGTTATATACTTTATCTCATCCACACCTCAGGACCTAGTGAGGTAGGGACTGAGTTACTATTTATCTGATTTTATAGATCGTAGAACTGAGGCTTAGGGTGGTTGAGTCACTTACCCCAGGTCACATACCCAGTCAATGACAAAGCAAGGGTTGGAACCCAAGTTGCCTGACTTCAGGGTCCACATTTTAGCCACCACACCCTCAGCTATAGTTTGGAAATCCCCCCATCTTGGTGATTTCCAGGGTCCCAAATGTAATATTTAGTGGTCTACTCAAGACTGATATTTTCCAAACCTAAAAATAAGATGCGTAGTCTGACAGAGTATTTATTACACGTTAGTGAGACAGGTTCTAAAAATACTGCTCTTAGCCGGGCGTGGTAGCGTGTACCTGTAGTTCCGGCTACTTGGAAGGCTGAGGCAGAAGGATCGCCAGAGCCCAGCAGGTCAAGGCTGCGGTGGCCGGGAGCAGCCACTGCATTCCAGTCTGGGCAACAGTGAGACTCCAACCCAAAAAAATAAAAAATAAAAAAATTAAAATACTGCTCTTACCTGCATGGTGTTTTCCAGGTTCAGTTACATTTGAAGTCTTTTTTGTTGTTGTTGTTTTGGTGTTTTTTTTTTTTTGAGTCACAGCCTCACTGTGTCACCCAGACTGTAGTGCAATGGCAGGATCATAGTTCACTGCAAACTTGACCTCCTCGGCTTAGGCAATTCTTCTGTTCCAGCCTCCTGAGTAGCTGGGACTACAGATGTGCACCACCATGCTTGCCTAATTTTTTTTAATATTTGTAGAGATAGGTCTCTCTATGTTGCCGAGGCTGGTCTCTTATTTCTGGCCTCCAGCAAATTCTCCTGCTTCGGTCTCCCAAAGTGCTGGGACTACAGGTGTGAGCCGCTACACCAGGCCTTGACTTAACACATTTTAAAGATTGAAAAACACTACTGTAGAGTTAAAACATTTACAGATAAGCCTTGTTTTAGCAAAAAAAAAAAAGCAAACATTTAAAAAATCTACAGAGGCCTGGGTAGAGAAATAGAGGAGAAAACTGGAGACATTTTGGGAAAGTGGTGTTAGAATAGAGCCTGAATATCCACTTAGAACCCTGTATGACCCTAATCTCAGTTTTCTTACTTATGTTCTCCGAGCTGTGCAGTCTTGAACTCCATTTACTTTCCTTAGGCCTCCAACCCACAGCTTTCTTTCAGGCCCAGGAGCTATCCTGGAGTCTTGAGCAAGGACTCTGGTTATTTTAGGCTAGGTTCTCTCTCTCTCTCTTTTTTTTGAGACTGAGTCTCATTCTGTTGCCCAGGCTGGAGTGCAGTGGCCCACTGCTCATGGCCACTGCAGCTTCCACCTGCTGGGCTCAGGCAATCCTCTCACCTTGGCCTCCCAAAGTGCTGGAATTATAGATGTGAACCACTGCACCTGGCCTTTTTAATTTTTATTTTACTTTTTTGAGTTGGAGTCTCACTCTGTCACCCAGGATGGAGTGCAGTGGCATGCTAACAGCCTTGTCCTGCTGGTCTCAGGCAATCCTCCCACCTCAGCCTTCCAAGTAGCTAGAACCACAGGCACGTGCCACCATGCCCAACTAATTTTTTTTTTTTAATTTATTGTAGAAATGAGGTCTTACCATGTGGCCCGGGCTGGTCTCAAACCCTTGGGCTCTCACTTCTGCCTCCCAAAGTGCTGAGATTATGGCCATGAGCCACCAGCCCTGCTAGGCTAGGTCCTCTTTGCACCTATCAATCATTGAAGAGGCAAGTGCCTCCCTTTCTACCCCCAGGAAGACCTAGTTCACTCTGATCACTGAGCATCCTCCCCTGCAAAGGTTCTGGGTGGAACCTCAAGCATACCTCAGCCTTGAGGAATGAAATCCTCTTATTCTTTTTTTTTTTTTTTTTTTTTTTTTAGTTGGAGTCTTACTTTCTTGTTCAGCCTGGAATGCAGTGGCATACTCATGGCTACCTCAGCCTCGACCTGCTGGGCTTAGGTGATCCTTCCACGTCAGCCTTCCAAGTAGCCAGAACTACAGACATGCACCATCACACCCAGTTAATTTTTCTTGATTTATTATAGAGATGGGGTCTCGCAAAGTTGCCCAGGCTGGTCTCGAACCCATGGGCTCAGTCAGTCCTCTCACCTTGGCCTCCCAAAGTGCTGGGATTATAGGCATGAGCCACCAAGCCAGGACCTCCCTTCTTTTTTTTTTTTTTTTTCTTTTTTTTTTTTTTGAGTTGGAGTCTCACTCTGTCACTCAGGCAAGAGTGCACACCCTCACGGCCCCCATAATCTCAACCTGCTGGGCTCAGGTGATTCTTCTGCCTCAGTCTTCCAAGTAGCTGGAACTACAGGCACACGCCATTATGCCCGGCTAATTTGTTGATTTATTGTAGAGATGAGGCCTCACCAAATTGACTAGGTGGATCTCGATCCTGTGGGCTCAGGCAATCTTCTCACCTCGGCCTCCCAAAGTGCTGGGATTATAGGCATGAGCCATCATATCTGGCTTCTCTCTTATTCTTTAAAGCTAACAACCTGCTTGTTCCAGTACAAGGGCTAGTAGTGAGGCCTGGTAGGGTGCGGCGCAGAACACGTGGATTCTTTGGCTCAACCGTAAAATCAATTTTAGAGCGGCCAGTAAAGTTTTTTTGTTTTTTTTAAATTGCAGTCTCACTCTGTTGCCCAGGCTAGAATGCAACATGGCCAGCCCAGTGTCCACCTGCTGGGCTCAGGCAATTCTTCCACCTCAGCCTTCCAAGGAGCCGGAACTACAGGATTACCCTACCACACCCAGCTAATTTTTGATTTATTGTAGAGACAAAGTCCCAACAAATTGCCCAGGCTGGTGTTGAACCCACAGGCTCAGGTAATCTACTTGCCTTTGCCTCTCAAAGTGCTGGATTACAGGCTGAGCTACCGCGCCAGGCCCCAGCAAAATTTTAAAACAGAGGTTATGGTCGGGTGGGGTGGCTCACATCTATAATCCCAGCACTTTGGGAGACTGAGGTGAGAGAGAGAATTGCCTGAGACCTCATCTTTACAATAAATAAAAATTTAGCTGGGCATGGGGGCACGTACCTGTGGTTCTAGCTACTTGGAGGGCTGAGGGGGAAGGATCGCCTGCCAGCAGGACAAGGCTGCAGTGACCGTGAGCATGCCACTGTACTCCATCCTGGGCGACAAAATGAGATTCCAACTCAAAAAAAAAAAAAAAAAGGGCTGGGCGATGTGGCTCCCACCTATAATCCTAGCACTTTGGGAGGCCAGGTGAGAGGATTACCTGAGCCCAGCAGGTGGAGGCTGAGGTGGCCATGAGCAGCATGACACTGCATTCTAGCCTGGGCGACAGAGTGAAACTCCAATTCAAAAAGTAAAATAAAGTTAAAAAAAAAAACAGAGGTTATTAGCGAGAAGAAGAGAAGGGGGAAAAAAAGATTCATGGCAGAAAGAGCAGCCATGGACAAGTTTCTCAAAAAAGAAAAACCATGCTTTTGCTCTCAACTACAAGCTAGATATAGCTACTTAGTTATTGATATGCTAATGAGGGTGGAGCACGTATAACTGTAACTCCAGAGATTGACATCTCTCTACTTTTGATGGGAGGAGTGGGAGAGGTAGTCTTTTCCAGACCACATTGTCTTTTGCAGGAGACCTGCCATAGGTTTCCAATTCACAAGTTCATGAGCTAAAAAATGGTTTTATTGTTTTATTAAAATTTTTATGGCTTTGATTAGTTAAGGAGTGGGTATTGGGCCTTCTGCCTTTGACAGGGATCCTGAAAGAGTCTTTTTTTCTTTTTTGAGTTGGACTCTCACTTTGTCGCCCAGCCTGGAGTGCAGTGGCATGCTCATGGCCACCGGTCACCACAGCCTCTACCTACTGGTCTCAGGTGATCCATTCACCTCAGCTTTCCAAGTAGCTTGAAACACAGGCATCCACCACCACACAAAGGGTCTTTGTGATTATGAGCTGAAACATTGGGTTGTCCTATCTTATACCTGATAGTGTTTTCTTTTGATTTGCTGAGGGGATGGGGAAAGCTACCAGCTTGGCTTGCACCCTTCCCCTCCATCCTTCTCTCCCTTTCTCCCTTTACCCTCCTCCCTCCTCCTCCCCCCTTCCTCCTCCCCACTCTCTTCTCCCCCCCTTTCTCCCCCCCCCCCGCTCTCTTCTCCCCCCCTTCCCCCCCACTCTCTTCTCCCTCCCTTCCTCCCCCCTACTCTCTTCTCCCTCCCTTCCTCCCCTCCCACTCTCCCCCCCCCACTCTCTTCTCCCTCTCTTCCTCCCTAAAAAAAAAAATGCCAGGGAACTTGGCGAGACCTCGTCTCTACAATAAATCAAAAATTAGCTAGGCGTGGTAGCACATGCCTGTAGTTCCAGCTACTTGGAAGGCTAAGGCGGAAAGATCACCAGAGCCCCAGCAGGTTGATGCTGGGGTGGCTGTGAGTATGCCACTGCACTCCAGTCTGGACAACAGTAAGACCCTGACTCAAAAAACAAACAAAATGTCTGAACACGTCCTGAAACCTTCCTATCTACCTATGTCTAACCTGTGCTAACTACCCTGCCTGAGTAGGGGCTTACCATCTAGGGAGCCAAAGAAAGGGGCCACTCAGCAACTCTAGCCTCCACAACGTCTGCAAAGGAAACCCTCCTTAAAGCAGCTCTTGGACCAACTGCCCCTTATTTGGGTTTCCCTCCACAGTCACTGGCTCTGGGGGACAACACAAAGGAGTTCAGATACTTAGGAGACAGTTATCCCTAGCTCTAGCCACTACCTCTGCCATCAGGGCAGAACCCTTATTTGTTCAACAAATACTCATTGACTCGACATCTGCTCTGTCCTGGAACACAGCTCTGAACATTATGGGCACTTCAGGTGCCTGTGCTGGTTGGTGTTGCTCACAGACCAGCAGAGAGGCAGCTGTTGAACAAAAGCTTGCAAGTCTGATAAATGTTAATAATGAGGGAAACTCAGGGGACTTTGGGTTGTCTACAACCCAGTCTAGGAATTCAAAATCTCCTTTTAATCTTTTTTTTTTTTTGAAACAGGGTCTCCCTGTGTTACCCAGACTGATGTGCAGTAGCACAATCCTAGCTCACTGAAGCCTGGAGCTACTGGGCCGGAGCGATCCTCCCACCTCAGTCTCCCAAGTAGATGAAACTACAAGGGGACATCACTACACCTAGCTAGTTTTTTTGTTTTTAGATTAGAAAATATAGTTTATTTACAAAGTAAATTGGAGAGAGAGAGAGAGAGCAAGAAAGAGAGGATTCACCTCCCCAAGGGAGGGGAGGGGATCAAAGTTTAAGAAAACATGGCCTGGCCATAGCTCAAAGAGCACATGGCCACATCATCACTTAGCAAGGGAATGGCCTAGCTTTTTAAAATGTTTATTTATTTATCAATATTTTTAATTAAAAAAAATTTTTTTGAGTCGGAGTCTCACTCTGTCACCCAGGCTGGAGTGCAGTGACACAATCATAGCTCATTGCAGGCTTGACATCCTGGGTTCAGGAGATCCTTCTGCCTCAGCTTCCTGAGTATCTGGGACTACAGAAGAGCACCACTGTGCCTGACCCTTTTAAAATAGAGACTGCCAGTCGGGCTCGGTGGCTCAGCCTGTAATCCTGCGCCTTTGGGAGGCTGAGGTAAGTGGATTGCCTGAGCCCGCAGGTTCGAGACCCGCCTGGACAGCGAGACCTCATCTCTACAATAAATCAAAAAAATCAGCCGGACGTGGTAGCGCGTGCCTGTAATTCCGGCTGCTTGGAAGGCTGAGGCAGAAGGATCGCTGGAGCCCAGCAGGCGAGGCTGCGGTGGCCGGGAGCGGCCACTGCACTCCAGTCTGGGCAACTGAGTGAGACTCCAACTCAAAAAAAAAAAAAAAAAAATAGAGACTGCCTATGTTGCCCAGGTTGGTCTCAAACTCCTGACCTCAAGCAATCCTCCCACCTCAAATTCCCAAAGTGCTGGGATTACAGGTGTGAACCACTATACCCGGGATCTCAATGACTCCTTTAAGGATATGAAAGTGAGCCATTGCTTTCCTAGACTCTGGAGTAGCCCTGTGCTCTTTGAGCTATGGCCGCTGCCATGTTTCCCAAGCTTTGACCCCCCTCTCCTACCTTGGAGAGTTGAATCAATCTCTCTCTCTCTCTCTCATGTACTTTCTAAATAAACTATTTTTTCTGATCTAAAAAAAAAAAAAAAAGGATGTGCAAAGTGATATAGGTAGAGTGGCAGGGAGGAAGGCACATTCCAGCATAGTGCTTGGTGTTCCGGATATGCGAGTATATTTGGGCATCTGAGAGAAGTTGAAAGATCAGAAAGGCTAGAGCCCAGAGAGGTAGTCAGAGGCCCAGCTAGGGCTGCTGTGGTCAACTCTTTATCCTAAGGGCTCTGGGAAGCCTTTGAAGGGTTGGGGGACCAGCTGACAGACTCATATTTGCTTTTTTTTTTTTTTTTTTTTTGAGTTGCAGTCTCACTCTGTTGCCCAGACTGGAGTGTAGTGGCATGCTCACACTCATGGCCACACCAGCGTCGACCTGCTGGACTTCAGCAATTCTTCAGCCTCAGACTTCCGGAACTACTGGTATGCACTACCACGCCTGGCTAATTTTTGATTTATTATAGAGAAGAGGTTCCACCAAGTTGCCCGGGCTGGTAGCGAACCCGCAGGCTCAGGCAATCCACTGGCATCGGCCTCCTAAAGTGCTGGGATTACAGACTGACTCAGCCCGTCCACTTTTTTTTTTTAAGTTCACTTTGGCTGTATGGGGCGGAAGGATTGGTGCCCAGTCAGAGAAGCTGCTGGGAGACTAACCAGGAACCTACTACTAGCACCAGGGAGAGCTAGTGTTGGTGGGAATGGAGAGAACTGGGGCCACCAGAGATGTGGGAGGTAAATTGTCAGGCTTTGGTAATTGAGTGTGAAAAGTAAGGGAGAAAAAGTTAACGATTTTCTGCTACTGGGGTGCCTTTCTCTTGCTGACACAGGGAGACTGGCGGAGTTTGGAGACAGAGAGGATGAGTTCAGTGTATAGGAGTTCAAGTACCTGAGATTGATCCAGGTGAAAATGTCCAGGGGACCCCAAGTCTCTAGGAGACTCTGGAAAGAAACCAAGGATGGCAGTTACTGACATCAGGCCAGGCTGGTTGAACTGCTGCCCTGGGGGAGCCTGAAGAGAACAGAAGCTGGGCCCTGAAGAATGGTGCTCCAGCTCAAGGTCAAGGGTGGAAGAGTCTTCAGCAAAGGTGAGGAGGAGCAACCCAGCCCAAGAGGCTCAAGGGCTTCTGGAGGTGGACAGAGCTGAGAGGCTCAGTTTTTTGTTGTTGTTTTTTTTTTTTTGAGTCGGAGTCTCACTCTGTCGCCCAGACTGGAGTGCAGTGGCCGCTCCCGGCCACCGCAGCCTCGCCTGCTGGGCTCCGGCGATCCTTCCGCCTCAGCCTTCTGAGTAGCCAGAACTACAGGCATGCGCTACCACGCCCGGCCTTCTGAGTAGCCAAAACTACAGGCATGCGCTACCACGCCCCGGCTGATTTTTTGATTTATTGTAGAGATGAGGTCTCGCTGTCCAGGCGGGTCTCAAACCCGCGGGCTCAGGCAATTCACTCACCTCAGCCTCCCAAAGGCGGGGGATTACAGGCTGAGCCACCGAGCCCGGCTAGGCTCAGTATTTTTGAGCAGTCAAGCAAGTAGGGGCGTGACAAGGTCCTTAGGCTGTGTGACAGCTGGGCCAGTAGTGACCTTGGAGAGAGCCCTTTCTGTGGAAGGAGGGGGCCCAAAGCCAGACTGAAGTGGGCTGCCAGTTGGGAAAGGGGAGGAGGAGAGCTGTAGCTGGAGGGGAGGGGAGGGGAGGGCCGGGTTCTGTTTTGTTGAAAAAGATGGAGAGATTGACAGGCATTTAAATGCTAATGAAGTTCTTCAGAAAGAGGTTATCTCTTGTCTGGGCTTCAGATAATTGGAGGGACCAGGTCTCCTTTTGGGTACCAAAAGGAAGAAAGAAATACTTGGGCTTTGACTATCTCCCCAGCCCTCCTCCTCTTGACCTTTCTTCCCCAGGCAGATGCTTCCAGAACAGCAATGGAGACTTCCCCAGGCAGGTGACTTCTGAGAAAATGAAGGGCTGCAGCACTATCCCCATTCCCAACCTCCACCATGAAGCCCCCCTAGAATCTACCCTTCCTCTCCCCCTCGGTCACGGAGCCTCCACAAACCTCTCTCCAGTCAACTCAGTTTTATCTTTGTAGACAAGAGCACAGCTCTGGGTAGAAAGGGGTCTTGTCTACATAGTGCTGCATCTGGTGCTGAGACCTTACACAGGGCTGCAGGGAGAAGCAGTTGAGAATGGCTGTGTCTATTCTGGGTCCCAGGGAAAGGAGGAACTGGGATTCCCAGGGTCCGTTTTTTTTTCTTTTGTGTTGGAGTCTCACTCCGTCGCCTGGACTGGAGTGCAGTGGTACACTCACAGCCACCACAGCCTTGACCTGATGGGCTCCGATGACCCTTCCGCCTCAGCTTTCCAAGTGGCTGGAATTACAGGCATGCACCACCACGCCTAGCTAATTTTCTTGATTAATTGTAGAGATGAGGTCTCACCAAGTTGCCCAGGCTGGTCTCAAACCCGTGGGCTCAGGCAATCCTCTTATCTCAGCCTCCCAAAGTGCTGGGATTATAGGCATGAGCCACCGCACCCGGCCTTACCTTCACCTTTATTTATTTATTTATTTTTTTGAGTTGGAGTCTCACTCTGTCGCCCAGACTGGAGTGCAGTGTCCGCTCCCAGCCACTGCAGCCTCGACCTGCTGGGCTCCGGTGATCCTTCCGCCTCAGCCTTCCAAGTAGCTGGAACTATGGGCGCGCGCTACCATGTCCGGCTAATTTTTTATTTATTGTAGAGATAAAAATCTCACCAAGTTGCCCAGGTGGGTCTCGAACCCGCGGGCTCAGGCAATCTACTCACCTCGGCCTCCCAAAGTGCTGGGATTACAAGCTGAGCCACCGAGCCCAGCCATACCTTCATCTTTAATTCCTCTCCAACTGTAACATGTGCCTCTCCCTCATCCATTTCTTCTTTCAACAATTGAGTACTTACCATGTCCTAGGCACTGTTACGGGCCTTGGGATTATAGCAGTGAACAAGTAACCCTGCTGTAGCCTACATTTTAGTGTCTGCTGTTTCCTTTTGGTTTTAATTTTTAAATTTTTTTTGACTCAGAGTCAGTCTCACTTTGTCACCCAGGCTGGAGTGCAGTGGCACAATTACGGATTACCATAGCCTCTAGCACCTACCTGGGCTCAGAAGATCCTTTCACCTTAGCCTCCCAAGTAGCTGGAACTACTTGCACATACGTTACAGCAACTGCAGCAGCTCACCGGAACAGGAGTGAATGCACTCAGAACAGGCACTCGAGACTGAGAGGAGAATCGAAGGTGTTTATTCTGGAAGTCTCAGGTAGAGCAGCCTCCCAAAACCTGAACCCCGACCCCCAGTTTCAAGCTGCTTTTATAGAGCTTTTTTGTTACAACATACATGGGTTTGCCATTGATGGGTTTACAATTTTAAATTTAGGACCGGGAACGATTACTTCCACACCAAGCATGGAAGCAAACATTTTTATGGAAGTTTCCATATGAGGTGCAATAAAGTGTGTTTACAGAAGCAGAGATGGCATATAACTACTTACTTAAGATAAGACCATTAAGGTCAGCCTTCCTGCTTAATTCCTGTTTTTCTATCTCAATACCACCACACCTGGCTAATTTTTTATTTTTAGCTGGAATCTCACTCTTGTCACCCAGGCTGGAGTGCAGTGGCATGCTCACGGCCACTGCAGCCTTGACCTGCTGGGCTTAGGTGATCCTTCTGCCTCAGCCTTCCAAGTAGCTGGAACTATAGCTCATACCACCACGCCCGGCTAATTTTTGTGATTTATTGTAGAGATGAGGTCTCATCAAGTTGCCCAGGCTGGCCTTGAGCCTCTGGGCTCAGGCAATCCTCTCACTTCGGCATCCCAAAGTGCTGGGATTACAGGCTGAGCCACCGAGCCTGGCCTCACATCTGGCTAATTTTAAAAATATATATTGGGAGGCTGAGGTGAGTGGATTGCCTGAGCCTGCGGGTTTGAGACCTCATCTCTACAATAAATCAAAAAATCAGACGGGCGTGGTAGTGCATGCCTGTAATTCCGGCTACTTGGAAGGCTGAGGTGGAAGGATCACCAGAGCCCAGCAGGTCGAGGCTGCGGTGGCTGGGAGCTGCCACTGCACTCCAGTCTAGGCAACAGAATGAGACTCCAACTAAAAAAAAATAAAAATAAAAAAATATATATGTATGTATTGTATGTTCTTTAAAAACTTAGGCAGGAATATTTGAAAGATACTGAGTTTGTTTGTTTGTTTATTTATTTGTCTAGTGAGAAAGCAGGATTTACTGAGAACAGAAAAGCTCCCACAGCAGGAGGGGATCCGAAGGGGTTCCCCTAAAAATTTTTTGGAGAATCGAAGTCTTGCTATATGGCACAGGCTGGTCTTGAACTCGCAGTCTCCCAAGGTGCTGGGATTACAGGTGTGAGCCATCATGCCTGGCTCCTTTTTTTTTTCTCTTTTTCTTTTTTATTAATGGTTTATTCTGGTGGGGAAGTCCAAGCTGAAGGTCTCCCTCCCCCAAGTGCCTACTGTTTCTGCCCTAACTCTACTTCAAGAAGGCCCCTCAATTCTATGGGTCCACAGCCCAGCTGTCATGCCTCTACCAGTGGCTGCGCAGATCTTAAGCTCACCTGCATGATTCCCAGGCAGGGAGGGAGTTGTGGGTGTGAGACCCTTTCAGACATATCCCTGACATCCATGGGGCAGTGGCATTGATGCATTCAGGAACCCTAGAAACTATTAGGATGGGACCACTAGGAGGCTGGAGTCGGGGAGTGCAGCAAGTGTTTACAGAATTCAAAGCCACAGAGATTTTCTCTGTCCATCCCGTTATTCCATGCTCAGATTCCCCAAACTTGGTGGCTCCCACAGATGCTCTTCTGGAATCCTACAAACCCTTTCCATGTACCCTACCCCTGCTCTGTTGCTGTACTTCTGCTCATCTCCTTGCCATGTTGTCTAAGTCCTTCCCCCTCTACAGGCCTCAGAATCCCCTTTATAAAACAGAAGAATTGGTCAGGATGACCTCTAAGTCCCTTCCACTTGGAACTATCCTGAGTCCCACAGTAGCCCTTGGTCCTCGCTGTATCCAAATGAGAATTCTCAGGCAGAATAACCCAGGGAAGGCAGGGTAGAGAGAGGAGGGGCAGCCAGACCATCCTGCATGCCTTCCTTTCTCCCACTCTCACCAATATTCCTAAGGGGTAGGACCCAGGATGGACCTGTCCTGGACAGGAGATCCTGGGGAAGTGCTTCCTGTCCCTCATTCCCACCATCTGAGCACCCCACCATCCCAATCCCTCTCATGCTGTCCCCAGTCCAAGGCTGCTCTGGCACAGAAAGCACCCAGCAGACAGCTGGCACCAAGAATGCTTCCAGAGAAGCCAGAGTAGAGTACCTTTGGCACTAGAGCCTGGGCTCTATAGTCCTATTCCTGAGGTTCTCATTGTAGCTCTGCCCTAGGTAATCTTGCACTGGGACACCACTTTTCTGAGCTTTGGTTCCTTTATTTTGACATGGGAATAAGCAGTATTACCTAAGGTAGAGGATATTTGTGAGGGTTAAATGAGATAAAGAATGTAAAATACTCAATACCAGGAATAGAGGAAGTTTATGTACTCATTCATTCATTCGTTCAGCGAATAGGCATTAAGTGCCTCCTATGTGCAAGGTGTTAGGAATGTAGCAGCAAAAGAGCCAAGTTCCTATATTCATAGATCTTGAATTTAAATAGTGGGGAGGGAAGGAATAACAAGAATAAATAAATAAATAATACCAGGCAGTAGGCCGGGCTCGGTGACTCAGCCGGTAATCCCAGCACTTTGGGAGGCCAAGGCGAGTGGATTGCCTGAGCCCGTGGGTTCGAGACCCATCTGGGCAACTTGGCGAGACCTCGTCTCTACAATAAATCAAAAATTAGCCAGGGTGTGGTAACGCATGCCTGTAGTTCCAGCAACTTGGAATGCTGAGGCGGAAGGATCACTGGAGTCCAGCAGGTCAAGGTTGCAGTGGCCGGGAGCATGCCACTGCACTCAAGTCTGGGCGACAGAGTGAGACTCTAACTCAAAAAAAAGTGCTACAGAATATCATGAAGGGCAGGGTGCAGTGGCTCACACCTGTAATCCCAGCACTGGGAGGCAGAGACGAGAGGATTGCCTGAGTTCAGGGGTTCGAGACCAGTCTGGGTAACTTGGTGCGACCTCATCTCTACAATAAAGCAAAAATAAATTAGCCTGCACCTGTAGTTCCAGCTACTTGGAGGGCTGAGGTGGAAGAACGCCTGAACCCAGCAGGTGGAGGCTGCAGTGGCCATGAGCGTGCCACTGCACCTCAGCCTGGGTGACAGAGTGAGACTCCAACTCAAAAAAATAAGTAAATAAATAATGAAGGGGAGAACAGGAGCTGGAGTGATAGAAATTGGTGGGAGGACTGAGAGGTAGACAGCAGACCTCTCTGATAGAGAGAATTTCAGCTGAGACCTAAAGGAACTGAGAAAGGACATCTGGTGGCTGACAGTTCTAGTCAGGGGACGAGAAAGTGCCAAAGCCCTGAGGCAAGTGTGCAGAGTAGTGAGGTGGAGGAGGAGACTGGTCCAATATGTGGTCAGAGAGGAGTCAGATCATGTGAGGGCTTTGGCTTTCGCCTTAGTAAGAGAAATCATAGAAGCTGGGATGTGCCTATGGTCCTAACTATTTGGGAGGTTGAGGCGGGAGGATCACTTAAGCCCAGGAGTTCAGGTTCTGCCTGGGCACTATAGCAAGACCATGTCTCTAAAGAAAGAGAGAGAGGGAACCATAGAGGGTTTTGAACTGAGGATGATATGATGACCTTTGTTTTAAAAGGCTGCTGT